>JAQFVV010012463.1:4899677-6335525 GCA_028023455.1 Epiperipatus broadwayi
TTAGGAAACAATGTTTAATCAATTATTAATCATTTAGTGTCTGCAAGTTTATTTTTAAAAGATGAATAATAGCAGTGGGCACAATTAAAATTGAAAATTAAAGACAAAAATAAGAATTTAATTTTTAGTTGTTAGATTAATTATGTTGTCACCAGAAAACCATTAATTAACACAACATAAGAGTGACGTTGGCGCTAGTTGTATTTCATCTTGTGAAGAATCTGATTTTTTTATCAGTTTGCAAACGATCCTTTTTACCAGCAAATAGCGATAATAATTAAAACGTGTGTAAAAAAATATAAATTACTGTAAATTATGCATAAAAATATATTGTTTTGAATAAAATTAAATATTATAGTTAAACAAAAGTTTGTCTTGTATCAATTTTTTTTAAATTTGAAATTTTTTATTAGTCATATTTTATTTCCTTATATTTTTTTTTTTTGCACAAATTTTAAAGTAAATTTTACGTTGGTGCTTTGCTTTTATGTGAGTTTTGAAAAATCACAGTCTGTATACCCCCTTTTTCAAGGTAAGTTACGTTTATTTTTGCATGATTTCATTTGCGCGTGTTTTCTGAGGAACCTATCTATCACGTAAAATGCGCAATCTTTAACTTATTTAACCTCAACAAACTCTTATTTATTTCAAGTAGCTAGTCAATTGAATTTAGTATTAACTTTAGGATTAAACAAGGATGGTTAGTGTGTTTATCTATTAGTATTAATAATAAGATCAAGTATTCCTGGGTGCCAAATTACAATTATAAATCGTAATGCCCACCAGAGATCATCATCATTAGCCATGTTTAGGACAATAGAAGATAATGTTGAAAGTAATTAAATTGTCTCTCAAAAAAAATATTGATAAAACCATTCAATCTATGTGGTCTTAATTTCAAACCTAGGATTAGTCATGCAAATATTTCATGATAAATTTATTATTAAATTTATAATAATGAGACAACTTTCTCCCACAACTTTATTATAAATATCTGATCTTGAGTGGTAACTACAGAGAATGTTATATACATTTCTCATTTATATATGACTGGAAATAAATCAGTAATCGATGCAGAGAAATCATAATTTATGCTCATAATATAAAATTATTATTTAATTTAATACAAGATAAAAATTATCATAAATAAATCTTCCCCATTTAATTCCATTACTTTATTTTGTGTTCTCAGCATCTATCACTTTTAATAGCTACAATTATATAACATGGAATGTCTGTGTTATGTTCTCTAATCTGAGAACCCTTAATCTTATTTCTCTAAACACACATATTCTTTTCAATCAACTATCAATTCATGATCACTATTCTAATAATAGTATAATAATTTTATTATAATATGCTACTTGACTTCCAAACTAGCTCTTAGATTAATAATAGAACTGCTCTTTCTCAAGGTCTAGATTTGTCAAGAGGTGCACTTATTAGTGATTACATTGCAATGGATATGATCCCAAAATATGCTAAATTACATTTTAATACGAGTTTACTAATGGAAATTACTCTAAACACCGAGAACAGGAAAGGGATTTTATGTCTGCTCCCAATATTCACAACATTACAACGAACCAAATGATTAAACTTATTAAACTTAACTTAACTATTCCCTGTCATTTTATTCTATTATATATAATCTATTGATCAAATTTTAATTAATAATTTTAAACCTATCATATTTTGCCAAAGTAAACTATGGAAGTAAAACATGGACATTAATCATATAAATCGATCAAAACGTATTTATGTAAGTAAAATATGAAAATAAATCATAAAATTTGATTATGCAAATCAACTATGAAAATAAATTAGATGAAAATGAATTATGTAAAAGGAAATTATGTAAAAATGAATTATATGAATCGAATATGGAAATAATCTATATAAAAATCAATACTGTATATCAATCATGGAATCAAATATCAATATAAAAATGAATTATTTAAATACGAACTACTATTAGTTTTAAATATAGGTGCTGGATGTAGATTTTGGAGATATTTGAAAGACCAAAACACAACACACAATGTAATTTTATAAAAATAACAAGTCTTTATTACGGTAATAATAATGATAATAAATAAAAATAAAAACCCACACTAACTATAATATTGTTACCCTCAAATATATGATATCAGATCTACTAAAGACTAATATTTATGATACGAATACATATTTAAATTAACTAATTTTCTGAATGACTTATTCAGTTTTGACCCATTTATTTATCAATTATTAAAAAAAAACGCTTACGCATGGAATCAGAATTCCGTATTTTTAACTTTAAGAAAACCTATAAATTCCTACTCCCATTTTGATTGCAAACATTATCAATTGGACTATTCCAAAACAATTTATCTATTTTAGTTATTCTAACCAGCAATAATAAATAATCATCAATTTCTAAATTATTTCAACAAACAATAACTTTTATATTTCTTATGAAAAAGGATAATATGACATGAAAATTCTTTTACTGGTCTTGCAGATGGGTTTAAGTTCAACAACTACAATTCTATGTTCATGCCTACCAGATATTCACACTTTTCAATCGTATATATTTTGATAGGTCAGCATGTTTCCCCAGCTTGACGACACTCGATTTACCATCCTTCACAAAATCGATTATAGTTCAGCCAGCTTCTAAACTAAAATCTTTGTCATCCCCCCATCAACACACATACTCTGACTGAAATTCTTATCCTGTCCAGGCACCTTTTATTCTGCCATACATAAAAAAAAAACCCTCTTCATATTTCACATCACCATGCAGTATTTTATAATGTGCACACATCAGCATCTTGGTAAGGGAAATTAAAAAAAAAAAAAACTCCTAACTTCAAATGTTTGCTTTAGCCAGAGAGAGATCTTTTCTTGAGACCTAGAATCATGTGAAGAACTCTTGTCTATACACTTACTCTATATAGGCATGCACAACATTTTATACAACTTGAACAATAACTCTATTAATAATTCCCTAGCTTAACAAAAATAAATGGAGTGAGAACTAGTCATCTCCTACTACCATAGTAAATAAATCATGAGACAGTTATTTTCTATCTATGAGGTGGTAATATAACTCTATCTCAGTAATAATGATCATTAATAGCTTTACATAACACACATACATGGATCACAGTCTAGATAAATGACAAAGACTAACCAGATCTCGAATCAAAATAATGAATTATCTCAATTTTAAAAAGTCAAGACCACAACAACACACTCCTAGTATTTATATTAATAACAGATTGAATCAACTAGCATACCAATGATCCTTCATATGGTCATCCCATCACTTTTCGTATATCTAATATTAACATAAAATTTTGTCAACGAATGAAAAAAATATTTTATAACTCTTTTTTTTTTAAATATACATAAGCATTTATACTTCATCACTATTATGCATTAATAACTTTTTTTAACCTTTTTTTATGAATCAAATCATTTTTCTTTCCTCTAAACATTTTAAAACATAAAAAAAAATTAATATAATCTAATTGTTAAAGTTTCTATAAAACATGCTACAGATTATATAAAGAAAACAAATAAAGAATAAATATTAAACATTATGATAGTCTTTTTCCATTGTATTCTTCCTTTGATGGCAAGTTTGATGACTTGATGTTATTGTTCAAATTAATTACAATTTAGTTCATTTTTATTTTTGAGATAGCTATATAGACATACAGACAGTTCTTTTAATCAAAATATATATAAAACACACAGAAAGTTCTTTAAGTCAAATGTATATAAAAACGCACAGACAGTTCTTTAAATCAAAATGTATATTAAAAAATTTAAAAGAGTTCTGCTGATTACCTTTCCATTCGGATGAGTTTCTTTCTGGGTTTGAATATAGTTGTTTTTTGTTGTTTTTTTTTTTCATTTTAAGTTCAAAATACAGTTAAACAAATAGATGTTGGTTATTAAACATGAATTGGCTTTTAAACATTATACAAACATTTGATGTTCTCTTTTCAAATGAAATTTAATTAGCCAAATAATTATTAAAATATGAATTGGCCCTTTGTCATTATACAACAGTTTGATAATTCTTTTCTTAAATGAATTTTTAATAAGCCAAATAGACAGATTGTGGCATTCAGCACAGAATCTCTTATTAAAAGTTGATTTCTCCATAATTGACTTTAGCAAAAAAAATATAAACCACTTATATATGAATTATAAGTTCATATCTTGGTTATAATGTAAACTTCTTAAACATATCTATTAAACTCTAAGAAAGAAAATTGAAAAAAAATCAGAAAAACTTTCAGAGATAAAATTTGGCAATCTAGTTTTGAATTAGCAGGTTAGTTCTCAATTATTAAAGTCCACCCCCTTCATTTTCTTGAGCCTTTTTATATTCTTAAGGAGGAGAAGAAAATATCTGCCAGCCTTTTTTCTATCTGGTTCCTCTCAAACTTTAATGAAAATTCCCACCCAGAATGACATTTAAAAACCATTTATTAGTTTTCAGTTCTAATGACTTATCCCAGATCAGATTCTATCATATGGTCAAACACATTATTGGTTAATTTATGATAAAGCAATTAAAAGAAAATCCAATTAAAAAATAAGTTTACTGACAAATTTTGGTAAAACAAATGTTACATTTCTTTACTTAAATAATTTCTTATTTAGATTTACATTTTAGAGCTAGAAATAATAATTTATAACAGATTCATTTTTACACTATATCATAAAATAATATAGAATACTATATAAATTGTATAAAGAAAAGAAAAAAATCAAATGCATATATATGTATCACACACACATACATATGCAGAACATTTAATAGAAAACTGCTTATTCAGATAACATGAGCATAAAATATCCACTATAATTTCTTATAATTACAAACATAAAATATCCATTATAATTTCTGATAATCACAAACAAAATATCCATTATATTTTCTTATATTCAAAAACAAAATATCCATTATAATTTCTTATAATTTTAAGCCTAATCTCTTGAAAAGAAACTGTCAAACTAAAGCTACTGATAACTAATTCAATTTCAATTTTCACCAACATTTTATTAATAAACATTAAAATTCATAAAGACTTTATCTTAGCCATATAAATATTTATTTCTCAATTATCATACTGGTAAATATTATAGCAGCATACAAAAAAAATCAACCCCACTTGCATTAAATAATGCTAGCTATATTTTATACAAATACAAACTGTTTCTCTATATATGTTACATTTGAGCTATACAGTTATTGATTTTTCAAATAAAACTTTACAACTTTTCTTATATTAAAAAAATTTTTTTTGCTTACAATTAGTTTCATTTTCTTACAATTGATTTATAGATGAAATAAACCAAATGCTACTATATACAGCAGCAAGGACTGATTAAATTCAAACCTTAGGAGTATTTGAAATGAATCTCATCTTAAGACAATTCTTTTAATAGAATAAAATAGGCTACTGAAAATGTTTATGCAAATCCAATATCCTTCATTGTGGATGGATGCCATGTATGAGAAACTAGTTTAAATATCTAATTCATATTACTATCTAGTGTCTTGATTACATGAGATTACAATAATTAGCTCAAAAAATAATAATAGTTACTATTCCTAATGCAGAGATTGAAATTGAGCAGCAAATCCTTTATCCATAATATTTTTTTTCTTTCAAATAATTACATAAAACTAATATTGAAAAAGAAAAATAATGTTTATTATAATTCTCAATGCCATAAAATAAAAGGAATTTAAATTTACATTTCAAAATTTAACATTAGATAAACTTTTAAATGTAAGAATAAAATTGAGTAAGAAATTTAATAATTTACCACACTAAAATGGATGGAATCAAATAAGTTCTGTAAGTATATCCCATGGTTTAATTAAATAATTATTTTCCTGCTAAATTCCCAAAACATTTAATAGTTCCTTAATTATTATTTTTTTTATGGGTTTTCTTCATTTTAATATTTGGCCATCCAAAAAACTATCATGTTAATTATTAACAAATTTGAAAAACAAATTATTTTACTTATTTATGTTTGATTATATAATACTATTTTGCTTATTTCAATTTTTACTGATAGTTATATATATATGATCACTAGATGGAGCTTTACGAATAACTCCTAACAAGCTTTGTTTACATAAACGCCAAAAGAGATAGAATTCAATATCTCTTTCATTGTCTCCTACCTCCAGACAATGGTTTCGAGCTAGTTGGCTCATGTCAGTGAAGGGTTGGAAGACTAGAAACTAGATCTAAATATTAACTCTAAAATCAGCATTTATCAAACAAGTTTCTGAAATCAGTTCAGTTTCACCATATAGTAAAAGCCTCTGCAATATATATCATTGCAAAAACCTTCAAAGGTACATTTATGATAAAGAAAACAAGTTATAAATTTTGTAACTTGCTTTTAGCTTGTATTTATGATCACTAGATGGAGCTTTACCAATAACTCCTAACAAGCTTTGTTTACATAAACGCCGAGAGAGATCATAAAATGCAAGCTAAAAATAGTTACGAAATTTATAACTTGTGTTGTTTATCATAAATGTACCCTTGAAGGTTTTTGCAATGATATATATTGCAGAGGCTTTTACTATATAGTGAAACTGAACTGATTTCAGACCCATATAGCTATCTAGTTTGTTAAGCTGGATTTGAAGACATTACGTGTCTGAGAAATTTCATGCTTTCAAACTGATAGAAACATGTTTGATAAATGCTGATTTTAGAGTTAGTATTTAGATCTAGTTTCTAGTCTTCCAACCCTTCACTGACATGAGTCAACTAGCTTGAAACCATGGTCTGGAGATGGGAGACAACGAAAAGAGATATTGAATTCTATCTCTCTCGGCATTTATGTAAACAAAGCTTGTTAGGAGTTATTGGTAAAGCTCCATCTAGTGATCATAAAATGCAAGCTAAAAGCAAGTTATGAAATTTATAACTTGTTTTGTTTATCATATATATATAAATATTATGAGAAATAGAAAGTTAAAGATAAAAAACATTGATTTGTTGTTAGTTTATAAATTTATTATTCTTTTCTTTAGTTTGATAAATATTACTATAATATGAAAGTTAAAAGAGTAAAGTAGTACCAATTTTTACAAATATTTAATGAATGAGGTGAGAGACATACACATAAGTATAAAATATAACTTGAAAATAAGTTAATAAATACCTAATAATAAATGGGAATAAATAATAGAAAAAGAAATTCAAATAAATTTGCTTTTTCCAAATATAGAAATCTCTGCTATTATATAATTCTTTATATGCCAGTAATTGCATATTCATATCATCATGTATTTATTTTTGAAATAGAGAAGTCCCAAATATAAAATTAAATGTGTAATAAATGATGATTGAATAAAAAAATAAATTAAAGCTACCATTTATTTAATTTATTCTTATAATAATAATTGCTGCCACTAAATTAATCAACATTATTTTATTTGTAATTATGAATTAGTCTTATAATTCATTGAATTTGATAAGATTGTTATACTGTCTTTAATCTTTTAATTTAATTCCAAATTAAATCTTGTTAGAATGCTCTGTCTCAGTGCTCTATATTGAGACAGTATGTCTCGATTTTGTTAATAAATATTACTTGTTATCTTTGCACAATCTATTACTTTTTAAAATCATTCAAACCATCTCATACACCAATAGAAAATTATTTGATAAAATTATTTCAGTCTTGATATATATTAAAAATAAGAAACAGTGTTCTCAGGTTGATCAATTTTTTTCACATTCATCCCTCCCCATTACAATTTGCATAAATATATTTAATATACAATAATATTTATTAGAATAATGTATGTAAGTTCTCTACCCAAAAAGTATATTGGCTTATCTAAGTAATTACAACAAAATAATAAATAACATATATTACTGATAGTTTTTTATTGCTTGCCACTCTAACATAACAAATTTATTTTAGTAAAACACACACATTAGTATAACACTGAAATTAAATACTGGACGGTTCAATAATCAACTTTCTATCCATATGCATTAGAGTTCATGATCCTTACATGTATAAATGAAACATTAGCATTTTTGGTCATCCACAACTAATGATACTAAATTAATCATTGATCCCTAAAAGCTATGGGTGTTTTCCAACAGTTTTCAAGTTTGTTAATGCTTACATTTGTACATTTATACATATACACAAATAAAACTCCATTAATTAAAAAAGTATTGTAAAAACAATAAAAATAATGGTAATAAACTATTATAAACAGTCTTTCAATCCACAGAAGTACTTTTGGTTAATTCCTTAACCTGCCTCAACTGCCATTAAATTCAAAAAACAAAATGAAAGCAAACATCATTAATTCAAATCCCATGAATTCTGAACAAATACTATAAATTTACTTGTAGAGAAATTAAATAATTTGAATGGCTTGAAATGGACTATTGAAAAGGAACAGAACAAAAGTATTAAGTATTACAAGAGATAATACTATGTTCAATTATTAATTAATAATCAAACCATTTCAAAAAAGGGGTATATAAATTGTAAATCAAAAGTACTAATTATTCATAAGATGGTAAGTTTTAGATCTATTGTTTCATAATGAAAAAATTATATCATTACCAGTGTGATAAATTAAAAAATATTGTGATATTTGCCAAAAAATTGCTTGAAGTTGGGTATAATACGGAATAGACTAACAATACTTTATGCCAATTTAAAAAAAGTTATAATGATTTAAAGGAGTTGAAGGTTGATAATAAAAAAATGGATATCTATTCCATTTATTTCAAATGCTCTAGTGAAATTTTTTAAGGATATATATATAAGAATGAGTTTAATGTTTCATTTTGTGTTACAAATAATGTTAATAAAGTAATGAATAATTCTAAAAATGTCGTACATGACAAGCAGAAATATAATGTTGTGTATCTCAATTTTTTTGTAGATGTATGTTATCATATATAGGTGAAGTATTGAAAAAGATTAAAGAGGCATGAACTGTTATATAAGAATGTGAAAAGTAAAAATAATGGTGATTTAATGACTTCTTCAGTTTTCTTGGATCATGAAGCGACATGTAAATATAAATTTAAGTTTGATATTGAAAGTGTTAAATTCTTCATAAAGAGAGAAATCATAATAAAAGAAAAATTAAGGAGGCTATATTAATAAATAGGAATAAAATGAAGTTAATTAATAGACAAGCTGCTAACATTAAAATTCGGGATTAATGGGATTTGAGTTGATGACATTTGCTTCTGTTTTGTTTTTTGAATTTAATGGCAGTTTGAGGCATGTTAAGGAATTAACTGAAAGTACTTCTGCAGATATCATTCTATATTCACACACTCATTTTTACAGGTTAAATATAAATCAAAGTATATTTAAATAAATGAAAATGTTATTCTCCTATTAAGCCCTAGTTGCATTTTTCTGTAGAAGAAAATTTTCATAACAGTTTATATATTTACATTTTCTTTTGATTTTAAACATAATACAAAATATGCTAATAATAGCAAAAAATTACATTTCAATAATATATTAATTTATATAATAAAAACATTGATATATTATATATCCATATATATTTTGCTATATACTAAGTTAATCCCTCTCCTTCCTCTCTATAATATATTTTTTAATCTGACTTTTTATCTCCCTATAATGTTGCAAACTTTCTAATTATAGGTAAATTATTAAATAATTAGGGACATAATGATTTCTTATTCTAGTTCCATATTTATTACACTGTTTTGAAACAATGTTTATATCTATTTTTCTTAAATATTTTCAAACTGTTTTATACAAAGTTTTTTGAAAGTACTATTGAAAATATTTTTTCTATAATTATATATTCAAAAAGTTGATTGAATAATAAAATATTCAGTTTGTATCTACTTTTTTTAAATATAATTTTCTTCTATTAGATCAATTATTCTTTTTTGCAATAATAATTAATCTTTATATTAGAAAAGCTTGCAAAACTATAGTGTTATTCTATATCTCAAGAAAGATTCACATAAAGATTTATATACCGCAAAAATAATATTTAAAGGAAAAATACCTTTGATTTTGTAGAACATTGTTATAAAATATCTAAATTTATTAATATGATGTTTCCAAGTTTCTTTTTCATCTATTATCATTCTAACAGATCTAACATATTTTACTTGTTCTACTTTTATACATTTATTATCATTACATATTATACTATTATCATATATACAATTATATGAATGTAGATGTATATCAATAATTTTATGTGAGGAAAGCATATTAACATACATTTTATTTTTTCTCCATTTATATAAATTCCTCTCTTGAAGCATCAAAGTATAATTTTTCAGACTTTCTTGATATTCTTTAATTGCAATATCAATATTATTATTTACAATGATAATAGCAGTATCATCTGCACATTGATTCTTCAATATTAATATTTTCTAGATCATTTATGAAAACCAGTAACAACAATGCACAAGTATAAAAACTTGAAAAACTTCATTTAAATTTTTTTCTTCACTACTTAATACATTTGATATTTTTGATACAAGATATCTTTTATTCAACTAATTTTTGGAAAATCTGAACAATTTTCCTCGAATTCCACTTTTTTCTAAACAACGAATCAATTGTTTATGCTCAATAATGTCAAAGGCCTTATAAAAATCTAAAAAAAATTACAGTTATATATTTTTTATCATTTAATGCAAATCCTCCAATAACATAGTTATGATTTTTTCTTTTACGAACTTAACATGCAGTACTATGGGTTTCATATAAATTATGTATCTGTTAAAAACATTTCTAATTACCAACATAATATATTTTTAATAATTACTAATGCTTATCATAAACTCAAAAAGGAATTATTCTAATGTCTTCTATAAAAATGAATACAACAAAATAGTAAAGTTTTTTTACTTTACTAAGTTTTAGATTAATTAAATGATGTTTTGATGAAAGTCTTTATATTATATTGAAGCATATGCAAACACAAAAAAATTTACCAAAAAGTAAAATATTGTATGCTGTGATTTATTCTATAAAGTTGGGGACCCAACAAAATTAAATCTAAGATATGAAAGTTGATGAGAGTATTACCAGGTTTTGCCATCCGTATATTTCATTATTTTTTTTTTCTTTTAAAGTAAGCCCCTGTATAAAAAATTAAGTGTTTTGAAACAGCTTGCTTCTAGAATAATTAATTAAACAAAGATTGAAATTGTTTTGAGCTCTGAAGCTTCCAGTAAATTGGATACTAGAAAGAACAAAAAAAGAATAGCAAAGTACAAGTGTTTTTAAACTGTGACAATAGCAAATATTTGGAAAAATCTATACATTGTAGAAAAAAAAAAAAAGTAAGTAGTTATCTTTTTTTTAAAAAAAACACCCATAATGCCCAAAGTACAGACATATTATGAAACAAACTAATTTATTATAAAAGAATCCTTGGAAATATCAAAAAATAAGACTAGTTATATGTCTCATAGATTTCAAAACTAAAGAGTTTCTAGATGAAAGCTCGGTTTTACTTCTGGTGGAGAAAAACATCACATAATCTCCCAATGAATTAATCATTTGATTACTATACTTCATCAATATGGAATGGATGATATTAAATATCTCTATGGACAAACTGAAAAACCAAACAGATAATATACCATTCTGGAGAAATGCTTCTATATGATAACAAGAGTTGATGTTGTAAAAAGCCAGTAAATTCTTATTTTAAAAAAAGGAATGTGCATACATTATATAGTTCAATTATTTATAGCTTTTAGATATTTTATTAAAAGCAGAATGGCATATACTTATAATTAATTACTTTATTATTTTAATAAAAATATATAGCAATTAGATATTTTACATGTAATCAGAAACAATTATTTTTTTAAAAAAAAGTATGAAAACTTATTTCATTCACCATAATGATTAAAACAGCTGCGACTAAACATATGATTGCAAATCATTATAATCAAGAACAAAAACATATGGCAAAGACAATGATAAGATCTTTCATTTCTACCACATATTTTCAGCTCTCACAAGATGTTTTCATCTGCTAAGCATGAATGACTATATTTAAAAAAAAAAAAAAAAGCTAAATGAACTTCTCTTTTTTATTAATATAATTAAATATCAAAAAATTGAAAAGATATTTTCGACAAAATAATTTTCATTTAAATATCTTCACTTATGTACTAATAATAAGATCATCTCAAAAATCTAATAGACCTACTATATCTAACTCTAAAAATTAAGATGCTAGATTAAATTCAGACGCAGAGTTAAAAGTAATAACTAATTACTACTAAATGATCACGTATTATTGTATTGATCTTAATGTCTTATTTTCTAGAAATTACCACCCCCTGTTTTTGGGGAGAATACATATTCATGTAATCAATGTGTATTATTTCAAGATCTTTATCAAAAATAGTTAGTTAGTTATTCATTAATAAAAATATCACCCCCCATAAAAAGTTGTAGAATTTCTCACCAAGTTATAAATAGACAAATAGATTATCATTACGATTTGATTTTTCAAATATAACAAGTAAAAAGTTATAAAAAATAAATTTCCAAGTAAAAAAATAAGAAATTTGCTTGATTAAAAGATTCTATCATACAGAATTCATTAATAATTGTTACTTAAAATATCTACTTAATTTTAAGTTTATTTCTTAAATCAAAATGTACCTTGTAATGTTATTTATCTTTCAAGTTAGTGATATTGCAACATACACTGGATGAACTATTTTAGAAGCATAAATTTCATCTTACCATATACTTATTTTAATAAAATTTCAAAATAATATATGTGGGAAAATGATACAAATTATAGAATCAAACACATAGATATCAAATTATTAAAAACTGTTACTTTATTATAATTAAGATAATTTTCTGGATACATATATAAAATACAAACAAAAATAAAAATAATAAGTTTGTTTTTGTAAGAACATTGTGAGATTTTATTTCTTTAGGTTATATATTATTGGTTGGAAAAAGTTTACTCTGCACTGTACTAAAAACTATCTACAACTATTAAATCAGCAGCAATACAGTTTACCTATGACATATCAAAAATATAATATACTCTCAGTAGCATGGATGCAAACTGTAAGATTAATTTATTTGAATTCCCCTGAAATACCAATATATCAGATATCAAAAACCAAAAAAAACAAAAAAACAACTTGATACTGCTAGGTAGGAATGTCATTTATAAATCTGATATTATTTACAGATAATTTTGAAAAAAAAAAAAAAAAAATTACAAAAGACTTAATAAAGTTAGTATAACTTGTAAATTATATTTAAAATGAAAACAAAAATGACTCAATATAATGACATTTCTAGAAGAGATGAGAGGGCAGAATAATAAATTATACAATTATATAATTTAATAGTGCATATTTTGTGATATAAGGATTCTTTAGATTAAATTAAAAAATAAATCAGTAATTATAAGTTTTAACATTTATTTGACAATCACAATTCCACAAGTTTCTATGAATTAAATAATACATCTGTTGCCCATGAATACACACACACACACACACAGTGAAACAATGAGAGGGAAAACAGAATAAGACATTATATTAATAGAACTTTTTAAATTATTCTTTTGATAATTATCTTATATTCAAAATAAGTTCATTGTATACAATTATTTTAGTAATGGAAGTATAATAATTTCATAATTAAAAAAATATGTGATGCAGTGTAGATTTGAAATGCTAAAATAAAAAAGTGGGAAGCAATAGCAAGCCACAACTCATGACAATCAAGAGTCATCATTCAATAGAATATTCTTTTTAAGGTTGCTAAAATGATCACTTCATTTTATAATTGAAACTAAAACTATTTTGTCTATTGATAAATAATATTTATCTTTTTCCAGTCTAAGTAATATAGTTTAAAATAATTCCATTGAAATAATAACTATAAATTAATTTTATTACTAAAATAGGTATACCTTGTTAAATGTAAAGTTATGAGTAGTCTTTCAATAATTTGCATATTTACTTCCTTTTTCTTACTGTTAATGAGACTAATATTAATCTATAATTCCTTATAAAAATGCAAGCAGTAGTAGATTTACTGTAGTTAATATTAATTTAAAAAAAAAAAAAAGCTTTTACTCTTCAATCAGGCAAACATAATACATTTATTTTGAAAATACTAAAGTAGTCTGCCACTAAATAATATATATAAATATCAATAATGCTTATAAAGATCAATGTGAGAAAAAAGATGCAGAGGTGATAGTGTGTCATTTGATGTTCAAAAATTAATTAATTATAATTCTTAATAAAAAAAATATTTTTTTTTAAAAAAAAAATAATTGAAGAAAGGAAAAACCAAGAAACAAAATTAAATAATAAGCATTATCAATAGTTAAAAAAAATTAATTAAAATAATTTCAACTATAGTTAAAATTGCATTAACCTTTAGTATATAAAGGTTATTAATTTTAATTCCATTTTCATCAATTCAAATTTAAAGTCAATGACTTATATATTAACATCTAAAATAAATTTAGAAATAATTTCTTAAGTTTTTCCAAAAATCAAATAAATTTCCTGTTTATTGCAACTTTAGAATGATATCATTACAATTTTCAAAATCAAATAAAAATAAAATTAGTTCAACTAAAATTAAAAATAATTCAAAGATTATTTATTATTAAAAAGATTACTGCAACATTCCTTAGACTAAAAATAATTGTGTAACAGTAGTTTACATATATATTTATCTGTATATATATTATAAATGAAACTAAAATAATTGATGTTTATACTAATAATGTTTTGAAAATTACAAATTAAGCATAATGAAATTTATCAATTGTAAGTATTAATTATATATATAGAATTAATTCTTTGATACATAAATGTGGCGATTTAAGCAAGTTTTATAAAAGTAACTGGGATTGATAAGAATTTTAATTTCTCTATCTATTATATATTGAGACCAGTGGTGTAGCTACTAAGTCACAAAGAAAGGCAATAACTGTGAGCTCACACAGTCCATAAACTTGAAAATCTATAGCAAGGCAATTAAATGTGTTCACATGAAAACAATTATTAACTATATCTCATAAATTGTCATTGTTATATGATATAAGAAATTGTAAAATTATTTTGAAAAATCCAAAATTTCTGCCTTCAGGTCCAACTTCTCTAATTACCGCTAACTGAGACAATATCACAATTAAAATAAAAAATTGAAATGATATACAATTTCTTTCTTAAATTTAATTTACAGAGTTCTTGCAATGAATTAATTAAAATTACAGACCAAAGTTAAACCCATTTTTAACAGATGGGTAATTGATATTTTGGGCAGACTTTTTTTTTTAAAACAAAATCTTTGTTTAAGCTAAATTTTATATATTTAAACTTGTTTATGCCTATACCATTTCAAATATATATAAAATAATCAAATTATATAATTTTAAAGCATTCATTAATACATTGATCCTCTATTTAGCTAGAAATGAAACTAGAATTATTTCAGATATTACATTATTTTTCAGAAACTGACACAATTATGTAATGTTTAAAAGAATCATAGCTATATTTTAATAAGAGTGCATTAATACTTACATCCTATATATAAGTTGATGATGATGATGATGATGATGATGATGATGATGATGATGATGATAATAATAATAATAATAATAATAATAATAATAATAATAATAATAATAATAATAATAATAATAATAATAATAATAATAATAATAATAATAATAATAGTAGGTCTAATAAAAGTAACACAATATTATTTTATTACAATATGTAGACTTCAGACATTCTACGTTTGTTGATTCATTTAATGCATGTTTTTATAGACAACACTGAGCAGCTATGGGAATTTGTATAAAAGTCCACAGTATGAAGTAATTAATTTAATTAGTGATGATAGTATAAATAACAAACTAGCTATAATATGTATTTTTATTTCAAGATCACAGAATGTCCAAAATAGACAAGTAAAATGACAGGTGTGTCCATAAAAGATGGGCACAATACAATTTAATGAAAAAAGTAAAAGTGTTTAAAGCATTGTACAGTAATATATGCAATCAAATAAAATTTCTTTCAAATATCAAAAATATTTTTCTAGAATTTTATTGTATAAGGTACATATAAAATGTATACAGGCCATTGAAAAATGTTTCTAAAATCATGGATTAATGCATTAAATTTTTAAACAATTTAAAGTCCTATTTCTATCAACAATACAAAATAAAAAAATTTTTTCTCTAAATTAAAAAGTAATTTTACAATGATTTTTTAGCAATAACAACTCAACAGTATAGATTTATTTCCAATCTCTTATTTTAAAATTTGATTAAGCAAACCAATAAAATCTATTTTAAATTTATTAAATAAAAATTAAACAATCAAAAATATGCATTAAAGTACATCAAAAATATATTTACTTCACATTAAACAATGTTAATTTGACTTTAACTAATGACAACTTAAGTATATATGAAGAGTAAATATCACTAATGTATTAAATGGATTATGTCCTGTACATGTGGGGTTCAGATTGACCTTAGGCCAACATGGGTGTGACAATAATCTCAGCCTCAGAGTGGCCTTTGAGCATTCCATCATCAGATTTTCAATTGGATGGACGGTTGAAGAGTTGGAGTGTGGAGTGGATTGAAGCCTGTCCATTAAACTATGAGGATGGTCTATCTTAATATATATCTGAGCACTTATACTATATATGTGTGTAAAGATGATAGTCTGGACCAACTGATGATTGCTGGTTTAGCATGAAATACGTATATTGGTGATTATTTATCTTTTCAGCATATATGTGTTTAGGTGTATCAGTGTTATTAGATAGAGTGGAGAGAGGTGGGTGGTGTGAAAGTCTGTGCTCATATACCCTATATTACATATTATAAATACAATTTGTACATTTTATTTCAAATTTGCAATTTTTTTCTATTTATTATATATAAAAAAATAATAAATATTATAAGATTTAAAAATTAATAAGAATATTCTTAATAAATGAATTAAGGGTGACCTGAGAATTATATGAAAATAAAATAATAAATATTTTATTAATAAAATAAAAGTTTATGTTTATAAGGAATAAAAATAATTAGAGGATTATTAAAAATAAAAAATAAATAAATAATATATTTAAATTAATAGTTCTTCATAAATGTGTATATGTACAATCAGGAATACACATGTATAATTTATTTTATATTTCATATTGTATATTTTATTTTATATTACCTAGATTATTTTATTTGGTTTTGATTATATTTATATCAGTAATATTATGTTTTGTTATATTTTTATTTTATTTTATTAATTTAATTGTTTATATTTTTTATGGTATTATGTATATAATTATGTATTTTATTTTGTTTCATTATATCATAGCTCTGAAGAAGACAGCAGGACAGTTTTTTTTTTGCTAAAGAGTTCCAAGTTGAGTGGATAAATTGTATTTATAAAAAGTTAAACTTACAATGTTGACAATTTCTTTTCACAAATTAATCTAAATGAAAAATGTGGAGTTTTTTTTCTTCAAAAATTTAAAATTTCATTTGAAATTGCTTCAAAGCATAAAGCTAGCCATTGCAGCAATTCTTCAAAGTGTAAGAGAATTTCATCTTATAAGTCATTCATTTATTTAAAAAAAGGGCAGTATTCCCTGAAACAATGAAAAGAGAAAAACAAATGTGTTTTAATAACAATAAATATATACTGGTTTTTTGAGGGAGTATGATTTTTAGTACACATATACACATTACTATACACATATTTAAATATATGTACTTTCTGTATTACTCTATATTTTTTTAAAATTATTTTTGGATATAGTCAAAATTTTATGTTAAAAAGCATCTATGTTATAGATATAGATGTGAACATGTAAAAGACAGTACAGCAAATAATATTGTAAATAAAAGATTAAATGTTAATCAATGAATATGGCTATAAAGTTTATTATAAATGTAATAGCAATAACAAAAACATTTTATTTTTGCTCCAAATCTCATTAACAGGTTTGTGATAGTTCAAGAGGATACCTTTGATATATTTACTGATTAGTAAATAATTTTAATAAATTGTAAAAATTACAATATGAAGTCTCCAAAAACTTATCTAAAAATATTATAATTGCTTACATAAAACTTTCTCTTCCTTTGACAGGTCGCAATCGAACTTCCATTTTTTCATCCTTATTTGAAGTAGTCATTGATGTCTGCCCATTAAGATTAGCCTCTTCTTTATTTTCACTTTGATTCTTCACAACTATGACTTTTTTATCATTGCTTAAATCAGAAGTGGCTCTAGAAAATAAAAAAATAAAAAGATAAATATAATTATTGTGGTATCAGTTATATACAAATAAGTTAAGATTTTTTTTTATAAGACGTTAAAATGCAAAAAAAAAATTATAAATGATTATGTTTTCAGATGATAAACTATTGACTAAATGGTAAAAAACATATACATTCATTATTAAATTTAATTCTAAATAATGTGTAGACCTAATTACAAAGTACAGCAGAGTATATATATTGTAAGTAAAATTAATTACAAATTCTACTTAAAAAAATTTCAACTCATATAATTATCAAAATCCAAAGTAAAACAAAAGTACCAACAAGGTTAATATTTTTCTTTTTAATAAAATGATTTCATTCAGATCAGAATTCTGATATTTTCTAATCAATTCTGTTAAATCTTGTGTGTTTTGGTGCAGTAGTAGAATAGAAGACTCATAACTAAACAATTAATAAACTATACAATTATTTATTTCATCTTGAAAAATTATATTATGATTTTAAACATCATATATTTTTCTGAAAGAATGCAATAGTAAAACATTTCCATGTGTTTTACAAAAAATGTATTAGAAATACAGAATGATTACTAACAACAAAACATAAAGATAAATACTATGATAACTAAAAATTTATCATTTTTTGGCATGATATGGCTAGATCAAAGCTACTGCTAATATAGTCATATTAGAAAAAAAATTGAATCAGAACCTGATTTGAACTTATATGAACAATGAAAAACAAAATTTTATAAGAAAAATAAAATAATTGTAATCACTCATCACACCGAAGCCAGATTGAAAGAACTATGAATTCCCAATTAATGAAAAAACATTTCAATCTTTAATGTGGTGATGAGTACAATTTCAAAATAAAAAAATAATAATAATTAAAGATTATAATAAAAAGAATGGTTTGATAAAGAACATTCTGAAATTCTTATTACTAAGTTTTTACTTTTTGAATAAATAATAATGATCAAATATTCAAAAATATATTACTGACTAAAACTGGCATATATAAAAATTTATCTCAAATAAAAAAAGAAAAATAAAGGCTGAAGTAATTTCTGTGACTTTTTCAAAGATTAATATGATAAATATCACCATTCCTAATATAGAAGAAAAGTTTGCTATTAAAAAATGGATAGAATTATAATTCTATTCAAGAAGATTCAAAAACTACTGGAATCCATTTTCAAATCACATGACTTTTAACTCGATGTAAATACTATTTAATTAAAGTGACCTTATTCAGGTGATGATCCCATAAAAATTCTTCATTGTACACTGCTATCAATTTTATAAGACTAACAATACGGTAGGTTTTATTTACTACTTAAACACTTTATCCACTTTTTACAACATGGATAATTTTACTTTCATAAAAAAAAATTAAAGCTAAAATATATATTTGAAATTTTTAAATTTTATTTTTTAAAAAAGCTAATTAAAAATCTATTTTTGAAAGTAAAAGTCAACTAATTGCCTTGCATTAAAATTTTTTTCATATCGGGATAATATGTCACATGTTTCATCAAGCATATTTTTTCATGGAATATATTTAAACATGTAGATTATTGCATAAATTATAAATATATCATATCCAATTTTAGTATTGCAGAAAAAAATTAACCAAAGTAATTGTACCAAGATTAAAAAATAAATATAAAGCCAGTTTACAACAAAATTATTTTGAATAAATTAAATTGTAGCTTGAAAACAGTAATATACTACCATTATTTTGAGTTGCATAAATTAAAACTTTTTTCTGAGCACTCTTAGATTTGCCAACATGATATCACAAAAATATAAACAAAGATTACAAATCCCATTGTGGTACAACAATAAGAATATTGAATTAAATTAGACCATCATGTATTTATCCCTATACTGTGTGAAATACCTATACTGAGTCTCAATTGTATTTGATATATAAAATCAAAAATTTTACAATTTCATGATAAAAGTTCTTTTTCAATATAAATGGAAATATTACACTAGGTCTCAGCCTTTAATGTCAAGACTAAACAGAAAAGCACAAGTTTAATATGAATAATACATTTTATTAAAAAAAATTAAACAATCTTAAAGTATATAAAATTCACCAAATATATATAGATGCCCAGAAGCAAATATTTGCAATTCTATATTAAAAGTTCATTTTCAATATGAATGACAACAGTAAAATAAAAATACAACGGTCACCACTGAAATAAAAGCACATAGCTAAAATTTAATATCTATAAAATATTTTTATAAAGAAATTAAACATCCTAAAAAACTGTATAAAATTCACAATTGTATATAATATCCAAAAGCAAAAGAAAAATTATGATTCTGCACTTAAAGTTCAGTTTTATCATAAATAAATAATTTTTCTATGCTATTATATCAACTAATATAAAAGTATTTGATCAGTTTTAGTATCCATATACATTTATATAAAGAACTTAAAGAGTTTATTTTTAAAGTGTGAGATTTACAATTATATCCAGAAAAAAAAAAGCCACTGTAGCAATCAGTAAAAAAAAATAATTTTTATTATTAATTTTTCATATAAATTCAAATTTTTTTCCATAATCAAGAAAATATAACTAAATCAATATTTTTTCCCCATTCAATTAATTTTTTAAAGCAATATTAATTATAGTAATAAAATAACAAATGCATTATATAAACATTTTTTAAAAATGCAAGATTTTTTGTAATCAAGAAAATATAAGTATGTACTGAAATAAATTTTCTTTCTTTTCAAAAAATTAAATTCATCAAGTACACTCCACTAGTAAGTTAAACAAATATAATATAGAAATAAATACTTTTTAAATATCTTCACTGGACATTTTTACAAGATTCTATCTTTATTAGTGCACCAAATTTAATATAGAAAGGTAACTTTTTTTATCGAAAATATACTAGTATATTGTTGGTTTTTTTTAACACTTTCCATCTTAATATTATAATTACAGTATGTATTTAGTGACTTATTCATTTTCAAAAATTTCATGAACGTATAAAAGACTTTTAACCAAAGTTTTCAAAACAATAGGGCATAACCTTTTATTCAATTTGCTAGTTTTTAATAATAATATATTTGCAAATGCTTAATCAAAAATATTTTGCAAATAAAAATCAAATCAATAAATATATTTATGCCACATAAATTGCTGTTCGGAATATTTAATAATTTCTGGTTTTAAGTAAGAATAGTTGAAGTAGACAATAGAAGTTTCTATAGTTACTCACAATCAACCATGTTAGCATTAGAGACACGATGTGGTGACTATCACAAAACAGTTTTAGGCTAAATACCTTTTATTCAGATGGAAATTAATTGCATTTTCTATATAATACTTGTTTAACATTCATCAAATGCAAAAGTAAAAAAACCAAAGGTCAATTTATGTATGGTAAAGATTATTATTATTATTATAAAAGGACAAGTTTTAAAAATTCATATTTTGCCTTCATTACTTTATATATGTAATAAAATACTATTTATTTTGTATTTAAACAAAATGAAATTTGTCTGAAAACTTACTGATAGTTTTAATTAAAAGTGATTACTTGAATTACTTTTATCATGAGAATTATTCACATCATTAAAAAAAAAAAAAAAGGAATTCCTTATTACAAATTTAAACTTTATTTTATTAAGTCGAAGAACTTTAATTAAAATAAAATAAACAATAAAGCATAAAAAAAGAGAAAAAGTTGTAAATAAAATGTAATTCTAAATTGATGAAAGAAATATTCCTGTTATATAAATAAATACTTAAAAAACATTTTTAAAGTTCCTTTTTAATAATTCATATTTTACTCCATGTAAAGTTACTTTCCAGTCAAAATATTTTAAGCCTCATTCTTAATTCTTAACACACACATCATAAAATAATAGTATATTATTCTCTTAACAGAAGCTCATTTAGCCATTGCAATATTCCTTAATTTTCATTCTAGATGGTAAGGAAATTGTATTTAAATAAAATATTTTTATAAAACTAAATTATTTTATAAGTAACTGAATAAAAATGGGCTCACAGTACATCTAGAAATATGAATTCTCCATCAATGGTATTGTCATTATCATACAAATATCAATTTTATTATTTTCCAGGCAATGCATGATACTCATCTGTTTAATTAACCTTTAGCCAATAGTGATTAAATATCCACTCACTGAACAATATACAATGTCTAGCTGGGTTGACTATGGACTCATTATCTAAAAAAAAAAAATCACTTTTGCTTGTAATCTGAAAAAAATTCTAAGATTCATTCAGCCCAGATTTGCTATTCAAGTAAATATAGTAAATGGACCTGATAACTATTATGACAGAAAAATCATCAATATAACTATATCTCTCATAATAAAAAAGTTTAATAGTTATTTGGAACACTTAATAAATGTTAAGAACATTAAATTAAATGTTAAAGGAATTTCCATGTGTAGACTTGCTGATAATAAAGAAGCTTTGCAAATAAAAAGCACAAAGATACCAAATTGGAAACCATGTCCAGCTCAATATGTTAATAAGTTGGGAAGGAGAGAAAAGTGATGAAAGTTAAAGCTATATCAATATAAGATTAAACAGCCTACTATAGCATTGCAGATCCTCCCACAAAAAACAATGAGGATAAAAACAATGTCCAACTTACTAATTAACTGCTAACTGATAATTTTTCTGTACTTTTCCTTTTTGAATTCATTTTTTAATATTGAAATCTAACACATGGTGGATGCCTAGCCATTTATACTTTGAATAAAAAGTAAAATGGAAAAAAAAATCTTGAAAATTCATATTTTAAAATATGTTTTAAGGAAATTGGCTAAAATTAGCATAAATGAAATAGAGGCAAAACTCTCCATACCACCCAGTGCAAACCAGAGTAATCAATGGATGCAAGAATGTTTGTACATAAAATCCATATCTAGTTCTTACTCGTAAAATATCATCTAGTTTCTAGCTTATGCTTTCATCAGTGATGAACCTTGGAGTTGAGAGTATTGGATGGCACTACTATATGGACAGTTTTGCCTCTGCTTTAATAGCTTGTGTAAGTATAGGATATGGTAGTCATAATGTTTAGTGGTTTAATAACATAAAGGAAATATTTATGGAGCATATATTTTTAATTATACTAGTTAATTCTAATTCATTTTTAGATGCAAAACATAATTTAAATATGAAAACATTAAGCTTCAAAATAGGTTTGCTTTATTAAACAAAGTATTTCAGAAAATATTTGTCATTAAAAGTGAAAAAGCCAAAACATAAAAATTAAGCAAGTAGTGTCCCAAATTCATATACATATATTATGGAAAGTTTATAAAACCATCAAGTATGATTATTATTTTATGAATTCTCTAACCATCAATGCAATGCCAAGCTGATATTTAATCAAAGAATTTATGAAAGCAATCTACTGCATAGTTGAAATGATTAATAAAATAACATTAAATGTCATAATGACAAATAATAAAATTAAGTAAAAGCAAGGGAAAATTGTTTGATAAGTAAATAATGACATAAAATATTGCTGATGATCAAGTTATAACATTTAGTTTTAAGACTCTACTGTCTAAGTTATTAATCATTTGACTAACTAATTTATTTTTATTTCACAAGTTTACAATAACATGGTTGTTTGATGATGATGCTATTAATCAGTAGACAAGCATTTTAGAATTTGAAACCAATGTACAACTATTTACCACAGCTATATTTTGATTGACATTCTTTTCAGCTTATGTTGAATGATTTTAAGATAATGTCCTACATTAAAAACCCAACTGAGAAAATCTTGTCATGTTATTTCATTAAAGTTGATGAAGATTAATTTTATAACAACCACTTCTCATAATGATAGAACACTTAAATAATTCACATGCAGATTCTAATTTTAATCAAATAAAAATAATAAAATAATATATATATTATCCGGGTATGTGCTGCTTGTCAAAGTAAATACTGCATTTCATATAAAAAAATGATTTAAATTTTATTCACAATTGCATTAATTACACATAAAAACTTACAGATTTAGACAAAAAAATGTTCAATACTCTAAAAGATTAAATTAAAAAAAAAAAAATCACATTCTCCTGTATAAAATAATAAATATTTTTATATAACCATATATGGTATAAAATGTGAATGCACAAATACATACATATAATTTCATATCTATACGTATAGTAGCACAGTTTCAGTGCAAAAATAGTTTAATTTCACTTTTTGCCAACAATTAATATCTTCATTATAATGTAGGCTATACTGAATTATCAAAAGGTTATCCCATTGCATTAAAGTTATTTCTAAATAAAGTATTGACTTTAAGAACTATCAGACATTTTTAAAGGAAAAATATTTACATCTAATTTTAAAATCATTCCTAAAGGCAGTCAATCCTTGAATATTAGATTCCTGTTTTTATTTACCCATAGGCTAATTTATTATCAACAATTTAGCAAAACAAAGTTCCTTTATCAACTAACCCATTTAATATGTTTATGCATTTAAAACACTGATATTAAAATAATATGCTGAAGCATTTAGGAAGAGTGACCAGCAGTTAAGAATCTGACCAATAATCAGCTTATTATATAAAAACAAATAAACAACAACAAAAAAAATCCAACTGTTTTTGTAAAAAAAAATTCTAGTCAGATTAATTTTCATTCAAAAATACTTTAGTGGAAACAAATATTGGAATATTAAGTTTTTAAGACTTGTGTACATTACATTTCACAGCAAAATGTGATTGTAACTTATTTCAATATTGCACAATGACTATGATAATTCAAGTGTTTCCAAGTTATTACTAAATCTACTCAATTTACATTTATCTTTATTTTTCATCCACTCATATTGTCTGACTAGGAAATATATAATCCACTATAAAGATTACATTGAACTATGAAAATGAAAAAGATAACTGTATATAATAGTTCAGTTTTTTATTGGAGTATCCTTCATCTTAACTCTACAATATCATAATTATTCACCAAGGACAGAAAGTCAGAATCACTTTTCCCCAAGGTGTTAAAAGAGGATAGAAACCAGTTTATAGTTTTCATCTTGGCATAGTGAAAGGTATCAAACTAACAACGTAGGCATGAAAATTCAAGTCTTGATACTTCTAGTTGTATTCATATGTTGGACTATTTCTATCATCTAATATGAGTCTTGAATGTCTTTAGAAAATGTAACTTTTTAAATATTCCAAATACATTCAACTGTTAGTAATAGTGCACAGGCTAGTATATGCCCTGATTAGCAATACTTACATGGAAAAACTTGAAACCACAACCATAAAAACTACGCTATATCCACCTAATGTTTGGCTTCGCTATGTAGATATTTGTTGTATGGTCACATGGTGAAGCACTACTACAAACTTTCAGAAAGCACATCAACAACATATCTTCTTCAATTAAATTCACAATAGAATCAGAACAAGAACAAAAATTGGCATTATTAGATGTTCTTGAGACAAGAGTCCTTCATGGCAAAATCAAAACTTAGTTTACCGAAAACCCACCTATACATCCAATGTCACCAGAAACAAAACATGAAATTATACAATTACTATGAAGCAGAGCAAAAGAAGTTTGTTCAGAAACCAGTGATTTAAAAAAAAAGATTTACATAGAGCAAACTCTTATGAAAAATGTTTATTCATCAGCTGTTATTAAGAAAACGTTAAATAGACTAAAAAGAACCATAAAAAAACCCAATTATTAGTATTGTAATATACCCATACATACCAATAATAGCAGACAAATTAAAAAAAATCTGCAATCAGTATAACATCAGAACGGCTTTCCAAAAACATACTATACTATGAGGAATTCTAACATCTACAAAGCCTTAACTTGAAATGCTGAAAAAGAAAAACCTGCATTTATGAAATTCCATGCGAATGTGAAGAGCATATATTGGTGAGACCAGTCTTTCCATTGAAAAGTGCTTGCAAAAACAAACTAATAATTAGAAGAGAAAAAACAGATGTGTCTAAGATAGCAGAGCATGTATGTTCCAATGAACATATGTTCAATTGCGAAAATACAAAAATATTGAATAGAGAAAAAGTACAAAGAAGAAAATTTAAAGAAGCTGTTCATATGACAGTGGCAAATAATCCCATAAGTCACTAGTGTGAGTATACATAATGTATGGAAAACACTAATCAACTTTGCACTCAGAAAAAAATGGAGAAATCAGGAACAACCTCATAGATAAGTATATAAAATTTCTACTGACTGTTGCCTTTGGCAGGATGGCTCAGTTGGTTAGAACATTACCTTAACATTCAATATTCAAGAATCTATGAGTCCAGGTTTGATTCCCATGCCAGTACTGTCACTGGTCAAGAAGAGTGGAGAATAATACCTCTCAAAATATTGTGCAACCTGTGTGCTATTACTAATAGGTGCATGTTTTTGGAATATTTAAATAAAGTTAATTTTTTTTAAAGACATTCAATACTCACATTAGATGATGGAAATAGTCCAACATATAAATACAACTAAAACACCATCATCACACACCTTCAGGAAAACATTGATACTTCTAGTTTACCTGAAAAATGGAAGTTGTTCAAGAACTGCTATATTATAAGAGAGGGTAGTCTGACTTTCTATGTTGATGGATGATTGTGATATGATGAAATTGAAATAAGAGATATATTGATAATAAAAAAAAGCTCATAGAATATATATCTACAATGTAATAATTGTTCACTCTTTCATGTATCAAAAGTGGATAGAAATCAGTATATTTATGTGAGAGTAATAAAAGATATGAGATTCAGATGTTTTATACTTCTAAATCACTTGAAGAGCAAATATTTAAAATACATGCCTAATGAGAAAGAGAGAGAGGGGGTGGTTTGTTCTTTTAAATTGGTGGATGGATACACTACGATGGAATTGAAATGAGAGCTGCATTGTCATAAATCACCAAGCTTAAAAAATGTATATAATATATAAAATATTTTTTTTTGGTTTTATATGTAATCATAATTAAACTTTAAATTACAGAAAGTCTACATAAGTAATGCTTGTTTTTATGAAAAACTGTTGATTTCGATGTGGCAAAAATGTTGTATAAATTGTTTTTATAATAACAAACAATTTTTTATTTTATTTCTATAAAAATGATAATTTAAATTAATATCAAAAATAACAACAATAAACTTAAAAAAGTATCCTAATATTAAATTTTCATAACAATTATTTCCCCCCATCAATGGGAATTATTTCTTGTGAAAGAAACTTTGGCAAATTCAAAACTGATTTAAATTCCATTATGAAGCCCAAAAAATTTGTGAAATGCGGTATACATCTATAAATTAAAATAAATACTGAAAAAACAATAAATCTACCAATATAAAACAGAAAAAAAGAAAAGATCAACTATGTTTAAATTGAAGTACTTATGTTGAATGCATTCTTAAATTATTATAAAAGGACAATTTAGATATTTTGTTAATAGATGTTATTAGATCTACATTTAAAAAATCAAATGATTTATTGCCAGTTCATAAAAAAATAAAACACCAGAAGTAATAACTGAAGCTGAGATCTAATGATATTGAGCTCAGAGTCTGTCATCCTATCATTGTATTAAACCACACTGAACAGTTTTGTACTTATTGATGAAGATAAGGACTGAGTGTTGAATCAATTATATGAATTCAGCTTACGTTTACTAACCAAGCAATACCTATATCTACAAACCATCAATGCTAGTGAAGATATTAGTAAATACTTCTTTTATGCATAGTTTGTATTCATATGTGATCATATGACATATCCATATATCATCTCCAGAAAAAATGAAATTAGTTTATATATCCATTAAGTATTTCATAAATCCAGTATCACATATAAAAAAAGGAGATAAATTAGAAAGCTTTAAAAAAGTTTGAAAAAATCCATTATTTGCAACCCTCAAACTTAGATATTTTATCCTAGTCAACAAACATGTTTGCTGTCATGATTAATGGTCTTAATTACATGCCTTATTAATGTGTTGATTCAAATAACAAACATTTAAAATTTTCTCTCATATGCCTGCAATTGCAACTAATAGCTGACTTGATATAAATGTCATTTGTGATCTCAATAATATGACAGATGATATTTTTATGTCAATTTTATTTCAGAGATAATAGTAGATATTTTGGTAACTTGCTACAATGAATAAGAATAGCAGTTGCAGTATCAACAATTGGCTTTCTCAAAAGATATGTGCAGTCCCTCTCCAAGATGCCTGTAGTCCCAACTTTGAATTAATGCGTATATTACATAATTTAGTTATACACCACAAAAATTTTAGGGCACTAACTCATAAA
Organism: Epiperipatus broadwayi; assembly: GCA_028023455.1. Lineage (NCBI taxonomy): Eukaryota > Metazoa > Onychophora > Udeonychophora > Euonychophora > Peripatidae > Epiperipatus > Epiperipatus broadwayi. The sequence goes on from JAQFVV010012463.1 coordinate 4,928,409, forward strand.
TTAGAGCACGAAATGTGATTATGTATTTTATATTTTCATTGACTGACTTCAAAGCTTTCCTTTCCATCACAATATATAGCAAAACACCTTGCAAACATTCTTGCTATTCATGGCTTCATTGTTACACACAGATTAAATCAGTTTAAACATTTCAGTAGTAGTTTTGCACAATTTAAAACAAAATTTAATGTTAGTATGTTGTTCCATCATAGGTTAAGGTATAAAACCCTAACATGTTTCATGTAGTCATTCAATATCCAGATATGCTTTAAAATTTTTGTACTGAATATCTAAGCTGTGTCACTATATAATACATGCATTGATTCAGATAGTTCTTGCAGTGTGCTTATAGAGAGAACCTGTCACATTTTCACTTGAATATACTGTATATATTGTAGTCTAAAAAATTATTAAGTAATCCTATATTGTTTATAAAAATATTAGCTGAATAAGTAGTGTCAAATAATTGATTTTATATTATTTGGCAATTTCTTTTTAATAATTTGTATTAAAAAAGATGAGAATTATATATAATATTAGTAATCATTCACTTTTCCAATATTTCTAATAATTTTTCACCTTAATGTAGAGTTAGGAGAAAAAATGTTACATAGAAGGATTTGAACTTTCACTCTATACTTACTCTCTATTCTATTTCAAACAACGGATATACATGATCACACACATGTGAAAAAGATGATTCCCAATATATGTATTTTGTGCAGAATCAGCACTTGTCAGTTGGGCCAGATCATAATCTTCCACATATATATACAATCAGTGCTTTACTCATATTAGGATAATAATTTTTCAAATGTCAATGAACAGGCTTCAATCTTCTCACCATTACAACAATTCAATCGTAAATGTCATTGAAAAACCAACAATGGAATGATATAATGTCTACATGGGTGTGACTACAATATCAACTCCACCAAAGGTTTTAAGCATTCTATCATTGGTTTTTCAATGAAATGGACAGTTTAGTTTAATTGTTGGAATGGTAAGAAGATTGAAGCCTGTCCATTAAAATTTTTAAAATTGCTATCTTAATATAAGTTGAGCACTGATTGAATACATGTGTGGGAGATTATGATTTGGCCCAACTGATTCTGTATGAAATACATATATCGGGGATCATTTTATCTTTTCACATTTGTGTGGTCATATGTATCAGTTGTTTGAGATGGAAAGGAGAATGAATATAGAAAATCCTAAGTTCAACTTTATTTATTATAGTAAATATTCAGTATACTGAGTGAATAGATTAATTAGTTAGTGTTACAGTATTTTCTGCACATAAAGCTTATATAAAAAAGTTTTTACACATGATTTCAAGACCTGAAAGAAACATTAAAACCAGAAGTGTAACTAATTACATTGTAATTCCCAAATGCATATATGAGATTCTTTCTTTAAAACCAGGTTTTACTAATGTAATTATAATGGAAGACTTCCCACTGAGCCATGTACACATCAATCAACTATGAACAGATAGAATGATACAAACCTATCAATTAGCTCTGTTAGTATTTAAGCTTAATTGATTGACATTGTTCTAATAATTTAAAGAATAAAATTTTCTATTTTAATTTTATATACAGAATAAACGGTTCTAGTAAACTATTAACTGTGCAGCCTTTGGTGGCGCTGTTTCTGTGTAAAAACACAGAATTATACCGCTTTCATGGCCGAACCTATGGCTAATATACGAGTGCTCATTAATATACGAGTAGATCGTATGTAGTGGTTATAATACACGGCCAATTCTTCCGCGTTCAATAACACTATGCCTACTAACAATACTACGATCGTATAGTTTGCCGTTGATTTCATTGCGGGTTGAATTCCTATGCATATTGACAGAATTTATATTGTCGCTAGAATTTAAGATGAGAGTGTGAGCATTGTCATCTTTTTCAAGTGTTTATTTGTTGATGTTTATGATTTTCTGTATTTCCCAACTGAAAAATTTTTGCGTACTAGTAATTTTCAGCGTATTATTGATATTTGTCAAAAAAATTTTTTTTGGCTAATTTTGGCTTTTTTGGGTGTCAAAAAAGACAAAATAAAATTTCTCAAGCTCTCTGGCAGACGATTGGAGTTGTTTGCGGAAAAATACCGTTTCTGTCGTGATTCAGACGAGAAAATTCATGATACTTTATGCAGTTCAGTTATATATAGAATTTCATTATTTTTTGACAAAGTTTTGAATTGAGAGCAGAAAATAAACTGCATAAAAAGCTAACAAACTACCACAGATAATGATTGTTATCACTTGATCAAAATCCATTTTCAAACAGAGAACTTAATATAGATACTTTTGAGTAATAATTTTAGTAAAAAAAATTTAAGTTAAACAATAATTATTTTATCAGCTTATAATAATTCTTAGTAATTTATTTATATACAGAAAAATTTGTGTATATAAATATTATCTGTGAAAATATATCTAAAACTTATCCTGAACATTGAAATCAAATGCTTTGTATTTCAAAGATCGTATACTTCTTATCTCAATATGATTTTTTAAAAAATATATGGAAGTTTGATGGAACTGTCATTCAGAAACAATGTAAATAAATATGGATATATTTTTCTATGGAAGCATGTTCTTTCATACCTTGGATACTATATTTAAATACAACTTTGGTATGTATTACTATTATTTTCTTTAATTGTGCATTTTTGTACTTTTTAAATTAATGACTCATCTCTTTATATTCTTTTAGTATACATGTTGCAAACTGTTCTGTGATTACTTTTCATTTTTGGTAAGTTTAAATAAAATTATACTAATAAAATAATATCCTGGCAACAAATTCTTTTTATTATTTATGTTGGCAATAAATAGATATTTAAAGAAAAATACTTACATAAATATGAACAAAAGTTTTCATATTGATACTCCATTTTAATGAAATATAAGTATTTGTTTAGTGAACGTGTCTTCAGTGAGAAAGTGACAATATAAACACATCCTTAAATATATCAAACTATTAAATATATCATAACAATTTGTACACATATTCACACACATAAAAACAGTAACAGAAAATTATAATAATCTGTTTTAAAATGTAGCAGGTCCCAAAATTTTAGAATCTGCACACCCTATTGAAAAACAATAATAACAAAAAAAAAAAAGGAGTCTCTATATGGAGATATTTGTGGTGTCTTTTCAAAAGCAAACAAACATTCTTGCAAATATCAAAAACTGAATGCTTTATTCCTCAAATTGTAAATGACATGACTTAATGTCTCAGTAGAAAAAATAACTTGCATGTCTAACTGAGATCTTTATATATCTAAAATTATAGAAAAAATGCAACTTAAAAACAAAACTCTTATCATTCAGTTTTTTAAAAAAAAATTTTTTTTCTTGCTAGACATAGAATATATTCATAAATAATGTATTCAACATAGCATAATTGAGCTATTATAAAAATCAATAAGATGCCTATATTAAAAAGGTGAAATTCTTTCTCTTTATTTAGATTATTAGAGAAGTTTGTCATATAACATGTTGAACAAAAAATGAACTAAATACAATATTGATATTCTTTATGAAACTCTAAATTTTGAACATTCAAAAATATTCTAAACAGATATTTGAACCCTTCTCAAAGATATGCAAAATATTTAATAAATAGAAAGTTTGTAAACCAGAGTCTCAGTTTTTTAAATATGAAAAAAGAAAGAACTCTAATAGATGTTAAAAAAAAGGAGATTTGCAACATAATAATATTCAGGAGAATAGTGAAATTTACAATTTGAAATAAAATTCTTTGATTGCAGATTTGGTCAATAAAAAAAAACCCATTAAATATGTCTTAAAATTTCATATGAAATGTACTATATAAAATGTTATATTAAAGGTAGAGAAAAACTAGAACTGTCAAGTAAAAAGAAATCAAAGATAATTGAAAAAAAAAAAAAAGAAAAGAAGGAAGAATATTATGTAGAGTTAATAGGAAAGATGTTGAAGTCATTAATACAGATATGAAAGACAGACATTGCAAATAAACATAGGACATAATATATTGATGTTACACTGATTAGTTTGTATAATCATCATAAACTCATCTTGAACTTTGTAATATTTATCTAACTATCTTGGTTTTTTCTTTTCTCTCTCTCTCTCCTGGAGTTATATAGTCATATTTGTTTATAATGACTGCAGATGAATCACACATATATTAAACGTGCACACTTTCCATAGGTCACAAACTATTGTCTTTGGTTGTTTAATACTGTTTTTATTCTATAATTTGCCATAAAATTTAATGCATCAAGGTTTTTATATAATGAAGTATTTATATCACCAAAATGTCAAAACATAAAAATTCATTTCTAGATGTAATTAAAACAAAACTATCACAAGTATGCAATAAAATATTTAGGTAACTTCAAGTTTTCACAGATACAGCTAAAACAATAAAATTTATTTTCACTTTTATTTCTAAACAAAAAATCAGGCTGAGATATACCTAGAAGCAACTAAAAAAAGGTAAAAAAAATAATACATCTTAAAGGCATGCCTAGAGAAATGATAATTTGAAATATTTGTAACCTATCAAGGTGGCCTCTTTTATTTTTAGCAACAACAAAAAAAAAAACTTCAAAAATAGTCATAAATTCTTTAAAACATTTTTTTTGAAAATAAACATATTGACTATAAAGTTCATTTCCTTATTTTGATTTCCTACAAACATTCATTTATATTTTTAGATGATTAATTTTGATTTCATAAAATTATATAAACTTAAACTCAGCAATATTCAAGTCATCATCATTATTAGCAGCCATTTATAAAAGAGCATGGCTATTCTAGCTACAAAAGCAAAAAAACCCTCCTAAAATAAAATAAAAAAGATAGGAAGAATTATTGAGTGATTAAAAGACAAAAATTTGAGAATATGATCATATAATGCCATTCTCACAATTAGTGCAGACAGATGATTGATAGTAACAGAGATTGATAGAACAGATCCTGCATTAATTTTAATGAAAACAGTAAGCAACACAATGTATAGCTTCTACTTTAACAATCTTTTTTAAAAAAATTTCACATTAAAACAACATTTTAATTTTTATATTTAACTTATAAGTATTTGATTAAATTTAACAACAAAAAAACATATATCCTTTATTAATTATTTTCACTTACACTTATTAACAATCCATTCAAATTTCTTTATCTCCCGCCCATCATATCATTTTAGCAAAAAATTTCTACATATCACTCTAACAAAATTTCTTTACTACATATATCCATGTCATATTAGGTTTTTTTTTTTGGATCAAATTTAAGATTTAATTTTACATTTAATTTATTAAAAGTTTACCTGGCAGGCACATAAAGTATTTTTTCTATGAATATTAATTTCTATCAAAAGCATTCAATACAAATTTTAATTCTATGAATAATTTCAACCTTTACACCAAATGTACTAATAATCTAATTAAAATATTTATAGTTATTTTCTTTCTAATTTATTACTATCATATCAATGTCTATTTTCTCCTTTTTGAAAAGCCATTGACTCTTACTTTAGACTTTTTTTTTTTTACATTTATCTATAGCCACACCTTCTTGTTGTAATCTAATAACTTCAATAAAAATATATGTATAATATTTCAATTTTTATATTATAAGCCATGTTTGATCTTCATAAGACAGATTTCATATATTCACTAAACTTCTTCCATCCTTTTTACGTTTTTCTGAGTAAACTACTTCCTTTAATGTGAATGAGACTATTTTATATTGAAAATGGTACTATTTTTTTATTTTATTTTCTTAATAGTGGTACAATTTTTTATCATTTCAGATTTATGCATATATAATTTGTTTCATATTTCAGCGTTTATATTTTTATTTCAAGTTTATGTTCCTTTAATATGATATTTAAAACGGAATACTTAACCATCTTATTGTTATTGATAAGATGCCTCATGATGAAAACTTTTCTAATCACTGGCAGTATTGCCCCAAACTCTTTGAGAAGTGCTAACTGTCATTACAACTCAATTAAGCACACGAATTTACACATGTAAAATGCACTATATTTTAGAAATAGTATTGATTAATGGATGAATCTTACATTACGAAGAAAAAAAAATGGAATTTTTGCAATAAACAAAAAAGACCTAAAATGCAAAAAAGATAATTTATTTATAATAAATAAATGATGTGTATAATAAGAATTGATTTTATATCTAATATGAGATAAGAAATATACAATTATAGCATTATTTAGATATAGTTTTTTTTTTAACAGTGAAGTAATCTTTCTTTTTTTTTAATCTATAAAATTTAGAAAATTTATTATTTATAAATTATTTTTTATTGTTTCTAAAAATATATATTGAGACAGTATAGATTTGATATATAAAGTCTAAACTTAATAGTAAAATAATAATGTTTAGCAAAAGTGTAATGAATTAACAATAAAAAAAAAAAACAATTTCTAGAGATAAATAATTAATTGTAAATGATAAATAAGTAAAAGCTTAGAAAACAGATTAGTACAAAATCAATTTTATTTATCATAGTAATATATTTCGCAATAATTATGATAAAATAAGTTCATTTGGATAATACAAAATATTAGTATGTGTTCATCAATTTATTAAACTAATAAAATTAAAATAAATGTACCATGTGAACATATATATATATGTGAAAGCATGCTTTCAATTATTATTAATATTTAAATACAAGAATGTTGACAATACCAGGGTGGGTATGCACGAGATCAATGAGAGGGCATGCACGAGGCCGATGAGAGCCACATGCCAGATTTTCACATATTGTAAAGAACCACACCATAATATTATTATTATTATTTAAGTACACAAAAATAAATACATTTAGTCAATTTTATTGAACTTAATTAATATGATATATTCTACACAGGTTTCAAGCCCACAGTGAATTATGCAGTGAAGAGTGACAAAATATAGAATTTTAGAATTGTCGTTTAAAAGACCAATAAGACCTAGGTTTTTTCCTATTATTGCAGGAGCTCACCAGTCACAACACTTACAAATTTATCATGAGGCAATTCCAACAGTTCATTACTTCACATCACATTTTTGACATTAATACTGGGACTTGTTTCAGTAAGAGATATCACTTCTTCCTTCATATTTACATCTGCAGATACATAGGCCTGGACTCATCGAGAGCTAAACTGAATGCTATACAATTTTTCATATCACACTATTTTCAATTTTTTTTTACTAATTTCACTAATAAGATGCTCTGTTGTATGGCATGACATAGGAACTTGTGTGATCAGTTTATGCAGATTTATATTACTCGGATCCAAAACTTTAAGCACTTCTTTCAAGTTTCTTTTAATAAATTCTCCTCCATATGAACATTTGGCAAGCTACCAAAAAAACTAGCTTTATTGGCTCTGTCATCCTCATAATTAAAAGAAGACAAGAGTCTTTATTGCTTATGAAGACCTGATTGCAATGACTTAAGTTTCTTTGTTCACAATTTTGAATTGTGCAGATATTGAGTTGAAAACTGGGGATGATTTACTTTGTAGTTTGCAATTGTAACTTTACAAATAAGACACAACTTTCCATTATTATCAATAAAAGCAAATTTTTCTACCCATTCTTTCTGAAAGCTTCTATTTTCTTATTCTTATTTTCATTTTTTGATATTTTCAGAAGTCATATTAACAAAAAAATTTAAGTAAATTTATGTCAAAAGTCTGAATTTCAAACAAAATACATAAATAAACAATTAATTAAAATAAAAATGTCTAAATATTCTTACTTTAAAAGAATCATAAATGGTGCAATAAATTGTCAAAGAAACAGGATTTCTTAAAAATAAGAATAAAAATAATTTAGAAAAATTAAAATCATGTTTGGACTATATTTCTGGTTGATATTTTCTGATAATTCTTAAATATCTATTTCATTATTATTTACCACCAAAAATAGAAATAACAACCAAAATCAAGCAAATGCTTTCAGTTTTATTTTCAAGAATTTTTTTTATATAATTGTTTTAAAAAACATAAAACTCTAAGTGCACTAATTATAAACAATTTTAAAATTTTTTCTTAACCAATATACTTGTGCCAGCACTGTGGAAAAATTACACATCATAAACAAATTGCTTTAAAAAACAATCTACATACCAGACTTTTTAAAAAATATGAAATAGAATATTTAGTTGATAAAAAATTATCACTAAAATATACAACCACAAAATTGCACAAATCATAAATATACACGTAATAACTCAAGACACACATGTAGTAATATTTATAAGATTAGATAAATGTCATTAACATCTAATTTGCCAATATATTTGAAAATAGTATGTACATACATACATGACATAATTTGTAATAAAATAAGTACTAAAAATTTCTATTATATTACAAATTTTTGTACAATTAAAAAGAAATTCTGAAATAATAAAACTAAAATTGGATTTCAGTGGGAGCCACATTTGCCCACCGTTGGATCTATACTGACTTGACTTAATGTAATTAGAAAGTATTTGAACTCAAACTTTCAAGCTAACTAAATCTATTCACTCCATCTTATAGAACCATAAATAATATTTATTAATTTTATTATAATCAAATACTGAACACAGCATGTGCAAACAAAATATTAATTTAATCTGCTTCATCTTTTTCTAAATGTAGAAAAAACTGGTTTTATGATACATGCATGTGATACAACAGAATTTTCTTCCTATCAAGATGGAAAAAATGAAATTTATTTAGATATAAACATTATTTTTTTCATGCATTAAAAAAAAAAATTTACGTTACCCCCCATTAAAAGATATTTCATCAAAAGAGTTCAAAGGAATTGATGGATATTTTCAAGATAAGAATAGTAGATATTAATCCTTACATTTCTAATTTTTTAAAAATAAATTATATAAAAATAATCTCTTTAGAAAATAAAACTACTTACTATACCTATACTATTAATAATTTGTTTTAGTTTGTGAACACAATTATAAGTTTATTGTGTGCATAAATTGCCTAAAAAGTACTTATTAAGGAATATTTGCATTTCTATTTACCAATATCATTATTAAATATATACGAAAACAAATTCTTACATAATTTATAATTTATTTTATTAAAAAAATCCCCCCTCTTCTAAATGTAGTTTTCTTTGTAAAATTAAAAATTAAATTAAGAAAAATTAACTATTTTCATAGTACAAGTAACAAGAAAAATTATTTTAATCAAAATTTTTATCAATATTTTATGTAACCTACTAATTATTATTGCACATAGAGAGTGTACCAATAGCTCAATCAAGCTTTTAATTAATAAGTGCGGTATGAGAAAATATTTAAAATCTCTATACAAAACACTCCTATCTCCAGACCAACTTGGTTTCGAGCTTATGGCTCACATTAGTGAAGAGCTAGAGTATTCGGACACTAGACCTAAAATATCAACTCAAAAAAATGAGCACTTATTTCATACGTATATTTAAGTAGAAACTCTGAAATTTATATACGTATGAAATAAGTGCTGGTTTTTTTGAGTTGATATTTTAGGTCTGGTGTCCAAATACTCTAGCTCTTTACTGACGTGAGCCATAAGCTTGAAACCAAGTTGGTCTGGAGATAGGAATGTTTTGTATAGAGATTTTAAATATTTTCTCATACCGCACTTATTAATTAAAAGCTTGATTGAGCTATTGGTATGCTCTCTATGTGCTTTTGTAAATACAAGCTTGTTAAAAATAACGTCATGTTATATATGACTTGTTTTTTAATTATTATAATTATTATTATTTTAAATTTATAATAAAAACTTTATTAATAACATAAATATTTACAATTTATACAAGTAGTTAAACAAATGATAACCAAAACGCAAAGAATTTGAAATATTTCACTATTAAGACAAAAAGGCTCCAGGCCATTAAACAGTTAACTCCAACTTAAGGAGGTTGACCTGTAACAATGTAATAGAAGGAGACTTAAGACATCAAGCAAATGCAACTCAAAAGGATGAAGCATGTAACAAAATGTTTGATTAGACTAAGGAATAAGTCACCCAGTAGAATTCTAACTTTTACTCAAAACAAATGTTTATCTGATAATCTTACATAGAGTTATTCTGGGGCAGATTCGAGTCATCATCTTCCTAGGCAAGTATCTCTGACATTGATTGAAATAAGTTTCCCAATCACTATAGTTTTCTCAGCCAGTTGAATTTCTTGTTATCAACCTACTAATTATTTTAATGCTATAATACCTTTATTAAATATGTAATATTTTATTTTTAATATCATGTAAACTGAAGTTATTATGAAAATTACATCTTCAATCAAATGCATAAATAGTCAATATGATATTATGTGGAAAACTGGTAAGATAAGCAAAATTGAATGCAAAATTTACATCAAATATCATTGATGTCTGGGAAAGCAAGCACAAAACTAATTATAAAATAGTAATTTTAAAAAGATATTAAAATGGTGAGAATCAAGTAAAGCGTCTGTTATTTTATCATTGTCAAATCATTCAGCAAATAAATAAATTGAAATATAATGACTAGTGGCTAAAATCTATTAAGATTCTTTACTTTGCCTGAAGTAATATTAATAAATAATCCATTACTAAAAATATTATCTGATGCAAAAAAACTCAACCAGATTTTAAAAAAAAACAGTTTCATTGCATTTTTTATTTTAAGTTATAATGACCTGCTATTAAAATATCAAAAAACAAACAAACAATAGTTCCTAAAAGGTCGTCATAGATTTGATAAATTATCTAATAAACTAGCCTTAGACTATTTAAAATATTTATTTAAGAATAAAAGTGTAAAAACTAACTAAAAAGTTAATAAAAATATATAACAGTTATAAAAAATAAAACTTCTAAATGTTTAAATTTTTGTTTCAAAATGTTAAAATGAATTACTATATGAAGAAATTAAATTCCAAGCTAGAAATTGATTTAAATAATAAAAAAATGTCTGGGAAGAAAAATAAATTTACTTGATCAAAATTTTGTTAGTTAGTGAAAATGTTCCAATATTTTAACTAAGTTGGCATTAATTTACCTTGGAGTGAGAAATTTGTCATCTTGGGAAAATAAAACAATATTTTACTAATACTTAAGTAATAGCAAATGAAAAAAAAAAAAAGATAAAATCATTTTTATTAAGCATTCAATTTGACAAAGGTTTGGAATATAACTGCAAGGATAGACTATAGTTCATTTTTGAATTTATAATTAAGACATTTCCTATAATAGAAAAATGTGAATTTATGATTTCAGAAATGAAACTTTCTAAAAAATTAAAAAATTAAAAAAAAAAAAAACAACTTCTAAAATGTTAATTTCTAAAATAAAACAAACTAAATTTATATTAAGTATGCTTTATAACTATTTTTCATAACTATAAAATATCTCACATCCCTAAATAATTTAAGAGGTTTAAAGGTCAACATCAAATTGTTTTGAAAGTAGCATTATATTTGCTTTTAAAAGAACATTATATATATACACACACACAAATAAAGCCAAGTAAAATTTTATAATCCAAAGATAATTTTGAAAAATATTTCTTAATTATTTTTAAAAATTCACTTAAAGTTAAATATAAATAAATTAAGTTTTTTTTTTTTGGAAGATAAATTAAGTTTTGGAAATTATTATTGAGTAAAAGAAAGCTTAATATGACAGCACTGAAGTAATTGCATAACTTCTTTACAGATGAAAAACTGTGTTTTATTTCAGTCTATGAAGTGATTTTCCGTGTAGTTTTAAATCAAATTTGTATAATTTAAAATATATTTAATAAAAAAATAAACTCTATAGTGAATATATAAAGAGTTTTTTAATAATATTCCCCTAATACTACATCACACTATAATGTTATATTCATAAAATAGAAATATAAGATCGATCATAAAAATGTTTGTTTGTTGTTATCATTTTTATCCAAATACATTGTTTTCTATAGATCTATCATTTCCTTTTTTTTTTTTTTTTTTGTAAAAAAAAAAAAAATCTAAATCCTCTTACTAGAAAATTTTAACTAGAGTGACATAAATCTTAATTTTTGACATGTCAAATTTAGTCATAAGATGCCAATCAAAAGATTTTTTGGGTCATCAGCAATTCAGAAAAAGATTATATGAACATAAAAAAAAACTTTTATCATGATTATTTATTAAAAAGCAATTATGAATTAGATATATAACAAAAAATCAGGAAAGTCTAATAATATCACATAAATTTATTAAATGTACTATTACATGAACAATATTACAGGTATGATTCATTTTCCAAAAATAAAATAAAACGATAGCCACTATTCATAGTATGTTAGCATTAGAAAAATTATTTTATGTATAAAAAAGAAATATTTTACTAATGTGACAAATAATTGTCAAAATAAATATTTCTTATTAAAAGTCATCTCCAAATTGGAATATATTTTTAACTTTTATTAAAAATGATAATATAATACTATACTTTGCAATATACATGTCAAATAGTGATTGATATTATAACTAAGTAAACTGACAAAAAAAAAAAAAGATTCCCAATTAAATTGTGACTTAATATTCCTAACTTCTTTGAATTAAACTACAAGGACAACATTAATATTAATAGTGAGTAATAAAAATAAAATGTATAAAATAAAATATTCAATTTACACTTAAAATCATTCAACAAAATTATGTATTTATGATCTAATTTTTTTTTTAAAAACAGTGTGTAAATAATTCAGTGATGATCTGTATTGTTAGCACAATGGTAGAGTGACAAATTTAAGACTAAAAGTTTCTGGATTAAAGCTCAATCCATAACTTCTGATGCTTGATAATTTCATAATCTTGTAAATTATTAACTATTTGATTATTTTATATATTTTAATTAATTATGATAATAGCTTTAATTTCTTTCTATTCAAATAATTTGAGCCCTCCAAGTTCTAGTGTAGTGCTGAAGAAACAGACTCTGAAACATAAGGTCCATGAATCCTGGCTTACTACGCATAAAGTTCTTTTCAATTCTTGAGCAAAAAATCATTTGATAATTTACATATTTTAGCTTTGAAACAGATATATCTAATGTTCAGTGTTAACTTTTATGTACATGTACACATATTGCACCTTGCGCATAGTGCAGTAATTAGGCATTAATATATAATGAGCAAGCAATAATAAATGATATCATCGGTGATAGTTTTCCATTATTTTAACACAATTTATTCTAAAATCCAGCATTAAGATCTAATTACATTCTTTATAAACTCACCTTGCTTAAAACTTCATAATATAATAAAAACTTTTCATGATCAAATTCCATTTATTCTATTGCAGTGTTATTAAATCCACATTCAGTGCTGTCTTATTCATATATCCAGACTAGTCTCAGGCTCATATCTTTTAACAGTAAAAAACTTGAATATAGATCTTTTGGATCCAATATACTTTTCAACCAGAAGCCACTTCTTATCCTTTTTTTACTTCAAATTATCAGTTTGAAATCAAAAACTATCTTAATTTTCAACTCCAAGCCTATTTGCTTGGTTATAGAACCCTGATAAGAGACAATTTTTTAATTTAATAACAATTGTAGATATCTTTATTCTTTGGCTTCGAATGGTATATATAAAAATAATATGATCCCAACCCAGGTAATGCTTTTTAGGAGCAAATTAATACTACTTGAGTCCTTTGGTGCTCCATACATTGTAAGTATGAGTAACTAAATTAGTGTTTATTAACTCCATATACAGTGCTAACTAATTTATAACTCCAGATAAGCTCCTCACTGACAAACATCATGTGATATAGATGTGCAACATGAGACATGGATTTAATTAATAAGCACTACCTATTGATTACTCAAGCTTACATTATATAGCAAGTAGAAACATTGGAATAGAACAAACAATTTGCTCTTGCAAAGAATTGACGCTGGAGTCATATAATTTTTATTTTAGTAACCTTTAACATCTCAATTTTAAATAAAATTGACAAGTAATTTCATGTAAAAAAACGACATATTTCAATATTCACTGTAATTTTTAATGATAGTTGTTTGACTAAGTAACCATTTTATTTAATATTGAGGGTGGGAGGAGGTTATCCTATTTGATGTTAACAGTTTCCAATAATTCAGGTACTTTATTTAATTAGATTATTAGTAATTAACTAATTTTTATAAATAACAGGAGTTTAATGAGCAGGCAACTAATTTTTAAAATAATTATACATACTTTAACACAAGTACTTAAACATATTTATTGCTAATGCTTATGGGATTATGTATTTGTACAATTACATTCATTTCCTTTAATTACACTTACAATAATTTTAATATTAATCTTTTTTTTCTTTCTAGCTTTATATTTTTTATTTGCTCCTTTCCAACTTTTGCAATAAGAATGATCACCTCATTTATGTCAGCTGTTGTAGGCGATAATATAAGATATCTCACCATGATCAACTCCTAAAATATTAGAAAATTAAGACTAATTCTAAAAATATGTAATTAATATACTTTTAGCTTTAGTGAGATTTTCCCCCAACAATATTAAATTTTCAATACATCTTATCTTTTCAGGATAGGATTATTGCTAAAGAATTCTTGACAACATATTTTAAAAACATTAAAATAATTTTCAATGTACCTACATATCATTTTAAAAGGGCACAAACTTTTTGGTTAAAGTTTCTGTTTTTTTAAATATTTCTTAAAAGAACTATTTTTGTAATTCCAATAAAAACAATACTTAACAGTAGCTATTGATTTACTGTCATTAAAAGAGATTTTAATATTGTCCTCTTTCCAACCACCCCTACCCCTCAGCATAAAATAAGCGTTAACCATTTCATTTTATTTTTCTTTGATAAATCAAATAATTTAAAAACAATGTGAAATGTTTACAAATAAATACAGTTGTTAAATTCTTATCTAATAGTAAAAATATTTACTCTGTTTGTCCAATACTTGTAGTTTTACTTTGATTATACATATTTCAAACATTAGAATTAAATTAAAGGGGATGACATTTTGTTTTAGTTCAATATACATGGAAGTCATCACCTAATAAACCTATGTCCCATCTCCATGGTACCCTTTTTAAAGAAGCGAGATGCACAACCAGATCTCAATAACCTGCATCCTATCTCGATGATTCCTCTATTGACAAAGATCATCGAGAGCATCATAAAAGACAAGATTCAATATAACATAATTAAACAACTTTCGCGCTATCAATTTGCAAAAAAAGGCACTTCAACATCTGACGCTGTCAGCCGCTTCAGACTTCTGGTCGATCATGTGCGGAGACAAAGGAAGTCCCGGCCCATTGCAGTCCAACTTGATATAGCTGGGGCATTCGACTCCGTGAGAATTGATGTTCTTCTCGTGTTCTGGAACAGCTAAATGTACCACCCGTATACATTCAAATGATTGAGAACCTTCTTTACAATCGGGAAGTGTTCTTGTCCCTAGATGGTCACATTGCCCTGGGTTTTATGCCCTACATCTCCATCCCCCAAGGTTCTCCCCTGAGTGCACTTCTCTTTGCTGCCTATATCAATCCAATGCTGTTGAACATTGAGGCCACGTTTTCTGGGATCGCTGTTCCGCTACTTAATGAGAACATCAATCACATCTCCTATATGGATGATGTAGTTGTGTTTCTTTCATCCCATGATGAACTGGGTAAGCTAAAACAACTTCTTGATCACCATGCCAAATTATCTGGTTTCCTTGTCAACCCAAAAAAATCAGCTATTTGGTCAATTCTTACTGGCCAGAAGATCTCTGGTGGATTTAAAGCAGCACCACAGAAATTTCTAGGATTTCACCTATCAAAAACACCCACGGTGATGCGTAAAGAGATACAGGACTCATTATTAGAGAAAATTGAAACTACAATCGCATCTTTGTCAAAAATATACCTTTCCCTATTTGGAAAAGTAGCCCTTTTAAATGCTCTCATTCTTCCAAAAATAATATACTATTTGGCAGGGTTCATCCCCACCAAGGTATTCATCAACAAAGTAGAAACCGCCTGTAGAAAACTGTGTTGGGCGGGCCGATCACCCGTAATTAGCTTGAGAATCCTCCAAAAGCCCAAAACTTTAAATGGTCTCTCACTACACTCGCTAACTATATTCAACTTACAACGCATCCATAATGTACTCTACAACATCTTCAAGGAAAATGAACATGCTCAATGCCCACTTCCGGAAAAGGACATTCAACCTACTGATCGGCCACCCCCCAGAGGACGTGCCTTGCTCCTTCAACAGCAGATCAACTTTATCTTCGATAACATCAAACCAACATCAACCCTATTTCAAAAAAAACTTGCGTATTGGGAAGTGTTTGATCTTCTTGACCATCAAAAACAGAGGATCCCCAGCTGCCTTTCAATCAACATCCCTCGAATGATAAGGATGACCAAGCTCTGGAAGTTGCCGCCAAAAATCGTGGACTTCCTATTGAAATCGAACCTGCATGCCCTCCCAACAAATGCCTTCCTCCACTATAAAAGGGGGCAATATATTGACCCTAATTGCACATTGTGTCAAAGACAGGAAGAGACTACCGATCACTTCCTCTTCGAATGCATAACTTTGAACAATTTAAGAACTCATTTTCAACAAAACATGACAAGAAATCAAATTGAAATGAACCTCAAGACAGCAATTGAAAAGGGCATATTCTCTGAGATCTGGCTTGCGGCCATAATTAACTTTTCCATCTGGGCATTGCGCTGTAAGCTGGTGTTCCAGGCTGAGATTTTGAATAATATATTCACAGCATTTTTCCAAATACTAAACAAGGAAAGGGATAGAGATATGTGCACTGCTGACCCCTTCATAGCTACACAAACCTGGGACTCCATTGCAATTGAATAGAGCTCCCCGCAACTTTGCTGTTTATTGGGTGGCTGTTGCTTTTCATCATTTCATAAAACCCAAACACGGATATTAATACTACCTACTAACAGCATCTCATTTTAATCTTCCCTGCTATGAACTTTAGACAAATTGGGTTTCTATGGTCTATTTTTGGAATAACAAACAAGTCACAAAAGTTTCCTGTGCAAACATTAACTCAAATATATCCTTTTTTTATTTGCATGCTATTTCATAATCATTTACTTGTTTTTTTTTTTTACTTTTTGGTCTGTATTTCTATGGTCTAAATGTACAATAAATTTGGTTTTTTGAAAGATAATAAATGTTTTATAATTCAATTTTTTGATGGCAATTTTAATCTTGCATAAAATATTAACTTTAGTGCATAGATATTTAAAATCAAACAACTTTTTAATCAAAAGGACTTTTCTTTGGAATTTATTATTAAAATATTTAAATTATGAAATCCCACATAATGTTGGAAAAAAATGTGGATGTTTAAGTGTCAAATATTAATAAAATCTGGTTGCTAAACTATAAACGATTTCTATCATAATAAGAACATAAAAGATACATTGCTCATAGGTAATAAAATCATAGCCTTAATAAAAAAAATATAATTTGAAGTAACACAAATCATTTTATATTATTAATTAAGATATAAAAATCAACAAATTATGTTTGAGCAGTCAAAATCTAAATATTGTTAAATTAGTTTATGAACTTCTTTTAAATAGTTGCTGAAGAGTTAGTTATGTCCTGAACAAATTAAGGAATTTACTGCTATAAGTTTATCAACATTACAAGGATTGGCAGTGGATAAAAAACATAGGTTTCAAACAAAAAAGTTAAAGACTTTACAAATTTTTCAATATCACTAAATGAGAGTAAAGATTAACTCAAATAATCAATTACTTTTTATGAGAAATGTTAATGAAAATTTTGAAGTAATAGAAGAATTACTTGGATTAAAAAATCAAATTATAGATGAAAATACTTTTGGTGTATGTCAGAAGCAATAAATGACTTAAAATTAAAATGGGAGTCATTATCAGCAGTTACAATAAATAATAAAAAAATATGGTTAGTATAAATAAAAATACATTGATTTGCTTAATAAATATTTTTATAAAACTTATGTAGCTCCATTATATAATACACAGCAATCATTGTGAAAATTTTTATTACCTAATTTGACTATGTCAACAATAACCCCAATAGTAAACATGATGTGCAAAACTACTTTAAACTATTTCCAATTCAAGTCATTTTTTGAAGAATTGAGAATGAATATGATTTGTTAAATCATAGCAAGGTTTGATAGTCAAATTAAGATAATGTTTTAAAGAGATTTTATGAACTTAGAAATGAAATAGAAAATGGAAACTATATCTGATTCTAATTGCTCTTTTAACAAATATTTGCTAGCATCTTGACAACTTGAATAAAATACTTCAGCGCCATGACCAAGTTATTAACAAATTATATTACAACATTAAAGGTTTTGAAATAAAAAATTAAAATTATTCAAACATCATCTGCCATAATTTGTATGTGGGTGTGTTTTCCTTATAGCAAAAATTTGGAATTTTATTTAGGAAATTCTAATTTCTCTATTAAAGATTTTGTAAAAAAAAACCACACAAAACATTATAATATTGCAATAGACTTTTTTTGAAAAGATTTATTGATTTCCAAGACAATGCGAAAAATATTCAAATTATTTCAGGATCCTTTTAATGTAATTATTGCATAAGTTATGTAATAAATCTATAAGAAAACATGATAGATTGAAAATACTGTATAATATAAAATGTTTCATTTATCATTATCAGAACCAGAATTATAAAATTTTTTTTCAGTAAAATGTTATTTTTTGCAAGTACATAACTTTGTGAACAAAAAGAATGAAATATGAGGTATTAAGAATTTGATGATGTAAGAAAAGATCTACATATACATGATTTTTAACATATAGGTAATTGTCATATTAAGCCTGATGTTATCAAATTTAATGAATCTAAACATGACATACATCTATTCATTTTTTTTCTAATAAGTTGCGTTTCTGAAATTGATTAATAAAAATGTATATTTAGTAAATAAATATGAATTATTTAATTTGTTTTTGGGTTTTGAATCTCAGTCCTGATTTGCTTCTGTGGATGGTGAAATTATGATTAAAAATTCATTGCATATAGCTAATCATACATTAAAAAATTGTCAATGTAGACCTGTTCAAAAAAAAAAAAAGTTTGAAGGTCATTGGTCTAAACTGATATTATAATTAAGTTAAATAACAATTTAGCAAATATGGAAAATGTATACAGCATTTGCTATTGAATTGCATTTAATATTACAACTGTTGTTGTTGGGTGTTAAATTTAGTTTAATTAACAAGCAATTTTGTATATCAAAATTTATACAGTAATTTTTCATTTTAATGAAAAAATATTCTAAATACATCTAATTTATTAAGTCTTGTACTTGATTTGCTATGTTTATTAAATACAACCAAACAAACAGACATCCCATCAAATTCTGAAAGTAATCTTTCCCAAGCATAGTCCCCCACCAACGTATTCTTAATTTATCTTTTTATAAACATTTTATTTATAAATTATATATATATCTTTTCCTGAATGTTTGTGATGATGGTGTTCTAGTTATATTTTTATATTGGACTATTTCCATAATCTGAGTATTGCATGTCTTTAGAAAAATTTAACTTTTATTTAAATATTCCAAATACATTCAACTGCTAGTAATAGCACATCAAACAGGTTAATAGATGCGCAACATTTTGAGAGGTATTATTCTCCCTTCTTCTTCAGGTGTTGCTGACCTGACCAGTGACAGTACTAGCATGGAATTCAAACCTGGAGCCTTATATTCTTGAGTATTGAATTTTTAAGGTAACACTCTAGCCAACTGAGCCATCCTGCCAAAGGCAACAGTCAGTAGAAATTTCATATACTTATCAATGAGGGTCCTTCTGATTTCTCCCTTTTTCCTAAAAGCAAAATTGATTAGTGATTTCCATACATTATGTGTAATCATGCTAGGTTGGCTTATGGAATTTTTTGCCATTGTCATGAGAGCAGCTTCTTTAAATTTTCTTCTATGAATCTTTTCTTCTCTATCCAATATTTTTGCATTTTCCCAATTAAACATATGTTCATTGGCACATATATGGTCTGTTACCTTAGACACATCTGTTTTCTCTCTTCTAATCATCAGTTTGTGTTCTTGCAAGTTCTTTTCAATGGGATGACTGGTCTCACCAATAAATGTTCTTCCACATTCACATGGTATTTCATAGATGCAGTTTTTTCTTTTCAGTATTTCAAGTTAAGGCTTTGTAGATGTTATATACTGATTACAGATTTTCCTTAATTTGTCTGCTATTTTTGGATTATATGGGTACACTAGAGAAAAATAATTGTCATTTCTCTCGAGGATTCTTTTTGTTGTCTATTTAACATTTTCTTAATAACATCTGATGGCTAACCATTTTTCATAAGAGTTTGTTCTATATAAATCTTTTCTTTTTCCAAATTGCTGGTTTCTGAACAAACTTCTTTTGCTCTGTGCCATTGTAATAGTATAACTCCATGTTTTGTGTTTCTGGTGTGATTGGATGTATAGACAAAGTATTTTTTTGTATGTGTAGGTTTTTGGTAAACTGTAGTTTTGATTTTACCATGAGGGAGTCTTGTCACAAGAACATCTAAAAATGCCAATTTTTGTTGTTCTGATTCTATTGTAAATTTAATTGAAGGGATATGTTGTTGATGTGTTTCCAGAAAGTTTGTAGCAGTACTTCACCAGATGACCATATAACAAAGGTATCATCCACATACCAAAGTCAAATTTTAGGTGGATATGGAGAAGTTTTATGGCTAAGGTTTCAAGTTCTTCTATATAAATATTGCTAATCAAAGGAGCCCATAGCCATTCCTTGATTTTGTTGGAAGAATTCTGTGTTATATTGAAAATAGGTTGTTTTTATGCAGAATGTTAATAATTTCATTATATTATCAATAGTAAGAGCTGTTCTGGTTTGTAAACTATTTATCACTATTTAATCTTTTCCTTACGATAGACAATGCTTCTTCACAGGGTATCTTCATGAATAAAACTTTCCACATCGAAGCTTATCAGTAAGTCAGTTCTTTCAATTTTCATGTTCTTGATTAATTCTACATAAGTGTCTAGAATCCCTGACAAAAGACTGGGTCTTGTATGCCAACACTTCAGAACAGAAGTTATTACCCCCCCCTTCCGGTGGATTGGGGCCACAAAAAAAAATAAAAAATATTTCAAATCAACACAGAATTACCATGAAGTGATTCCCGTGCTAAAAAATAATGATTTAAAGACAAAAATGAGTACAAATAATGTTTTAGACCTAAACAGACATTGAAGCTGCAAATTATTCATACCCTTTTAAGCAATAATTATTGAGAATTTTCCAAGGTTTAACAACAAACTTTCAGATTACACTTGAATCATTGATTACTAATCAAGACCTAAAATTCAATCAAAAGAAGCAGAATCCAATTAGTATCGACAAATAAAAATCACTGTGAACCCTGGTTGGTGGGTTGAACAGCTATTGTGAACATTTTGCAGACACAGGAGTTTGATAATGATTAAGGGCAAATGTTCAGCTCCATTGACCTCAGTGTGCCAGATGATATCACTGGATGCTAGACACTCCAGATAGAAATATCATCTTTGTAACAGAAATAGTTTTGTTGTAATATTTGTGGGCATGGGTCTGCACTTCTCATTTCTTCCACAGGGGTTGATGATGGCGGTCGCTGGGGGTCTGGTTTATGGGTGTGGGCTGGTGATGATTATTGCCACTACCCGGAAAACCTGCCAGGAGGGTACAGAGTCAAAGTTTTCAGCACCTTTTCCAATCTGATAGGCTGCTGCAACCCCTTGATGGATTATTTTTGGGCAGTGCAGATCTGTGCTTGACCATGTATAGATAGATATACATTAAACAAAAGTATACAACCCTTTTATGGATATATTTGTTATTGAGCGTATGTACCTTGTAAACTTGGTCAATAATTGTTTTGCCTTGTAACATTGAACACTTTGTAATCCTCCACGGGTAAGTGTACCCGATAATTTTTTGTAATCTTTTGACTAATAAAGGTTACTTTTGAGGAAAAAAAAAGACTTAGAACTTTGAGAAGAAATCTTGCCAAATTTTGGCAAGGAGAAAAAAGTACAATAATATCATATTTTCAACAAAATTCCTCATCTTTATGTTCTTGATGGTACTAGTTGTTTATAGAGCTAAGTTTATATTATGGTCCATATTAGTTAATTTACTTACTATAAATTTTTTAAATTAGTTATTACAAGTAAGATGTTTCATTTTTTTTTTTTACCAGCAATAAATGGCAATACCAACACAACACTGTATATTTAATAATTTTATATACCTTGAAAAATTTCCACAAATACTTCAGTGAGACTACTGAATGGTGATGAAGAGCATAATGCTGAAAAGCACAAGTGTATATATATATATATAAGCAGCATTACTATAATAAAAAATTATTTAATGTGAATCATTAATGTGGTATACTATTGTATCTTGAAGAAAAAATAAGATTGTGGTAAATGAAATCTGGAAATGAAGTTCAGAGATGCTACTAAAATTTTGTTTATAGTGCTAAGTAAAATCCGTTTTTAATTCAGTTTTATCAGTTGCAAAGCAGTTAGAGAGAGAATATTATTATAATTTATTCAATTCATGAAAGACATAATAAAAATGGTTATGTAAATATAGGAACTACCTACACTGTAATTAAAACTTATGTTATTTTCCCCAAATTCTTATTATTTATAAACAAGTAAAATGAACTTAATTAATTAGAAAATTTGCAATATACAATATACATATCATAAGAATTTAAATAAAAACACGATCGTAATTTGATATCATGGTAGTTGGCGGTTATGCGTACTGTGGCAGCTAGGCAGCACTGCAGTACCATCAAGAACCACCAAAAAGCCTGCAAGTGATAAAGTTCTACCTAAAAATGGCTGAAATTGATGGAAAATTAAAATGCAAGAATCGCTGAAATCGATGTGAAATTAAAATGCCTAGAAGAATTAACTATTTCCACAATAGTATTTGGCAAAGAGTTTAATCAGCAATTACTATTATAAATTATTTTAATCAAAATTTTATCAAGATGCTTGCTTTACTCTCTCCAAAGCATTGAATATTTAGTGATTTGCATATTTGAATATTTAGCGATTTGCATATTTGAATATTTTACACACTATGCAACATCAATATGGGATTTAAATATTCCCTGAAAGAGCTTAGCTATAAAGGATTTTTAATTTAAAGGAAGCTTCACTGATTGATATGTAATTAACATATTTATATTTATTATTTAATAAATTAATTAAGAAAACTCTGATTCTAAAACATATATCAAAATTAATAACTTTAAAAATGACCAAATTCTTTATTTTTATTTTAAGATGGTAATTATATTTTTTCAATTTAATTGCTTTCAATTGTATATTAATTTTATAGAAAATATAATATTTTAACATTAAGTAAATTAAAGTTATTGTGAAAATTGCCTCTTCAACCAAGTGAAAAAATATTCAGTGACAGCTGTTGTAATGAAAAATTAATAATATAAGGATTTATAAAAGTTTATGATGTAATGCTAAAATTGATATGTTAGAATAAATAATGTTAAGAGAATGGCAAGCAAAGGTAGATCTACCAATAATAATCAAGAGATATTGCTTTGATTGTAGTTATCAAATATTTACAGATAGTAAACTAATCCTACATACTTAAGCACTTTATTTATTCTCATAGCATAGATATAGTCAATTAATTTTCAATATATATAGGTCACAAGTTTCACTGACATTGAATAATATTTTATTAACTTCATAGTCTCTATGAATATTACAAATATGTAAGATTTCTCATTTTAACAGCAAGTTTAGCAATATAGATGTATGGAAAACATTGGAAAACTACTACTAATACACCAATATTTAAGTTAGGTATGTTTTTATTCTCTCAGTCACATACATATATATATAATAAGATAATTATATCTTTAAAAATCTAAATAACAGAAAAAAAGTTTATCACTTTTAAAAAACTTGTAGAATTAAAAACACAACAAAATGATTTTAACATTTAATGACAACTTGAAAGAAGTTTATTCATTAAAATATCATTAATACACATTAACAGATGTAATAAAATTAAGGGAAAAAAAGGTTGAATCCTTTTGCAAGAGTACCTTCAGCTAGGCAATTAGCTTAAACAAAATAGAAGAAAAGGTCACAGCTAAACTCCCACTTCATGTCAAGACATTATAGAAAGAAAAGTTGAAAAAAAGAATGTAAGTATACTTTCTTCCTGCAGCCAAGAAAATGGAGGAGTGGTCTAACCTGAATACAATTTGGAAAGTACTAAAAAAATTATTTTCTTGTAGAGTGATAATTATGAATATCGAAACTAATCATATCTTGAAGAATGTTGAAATTTGTGGGAATATTTATTAGTCTGTAAAAAATATTTATTTTTAAAAAGCCAAATATATATAAAACTACAGATATTGCAAACAAGATTTTAAAAATCATATGCAACTTATACCTTATTATGACTGACTTAAAAAAAAACTACTTCTTATCAAATCTATTTATGATACTAATACATGTTTAATAATTATCATTCTTTTTTTTTTTCGTTGAAGTTCAGTCTAGAAATCATTAAACTGACAGTAGGAAACATTAATGAATACCACGAAGACTTCAGCAATCACCATATTCACAGTTCAGAGCAGTCTAGTTTTATAATTTATTCACTAGACTCAAGGCAAATAGAATTTGTTTGCATGTGACAGATAGATTTTATGACTTGATGAGAAAACACATACTTACAAAACATATTTATACTAACATTAAGTTATTCAAACTAGCATTGCACCGATTAATTGGCAAGTAATCGGTGAACAACCATATCAGTCATTAATCAGTTTTGATATTCAGCACTTTTTGTATTTTAATACTCTTGTTGGATATAAGGTTAATAATCAAAAATAAACATGAGAATTTCCCATTTTCAAAGCATAATCTATTCCTTGTCAGTTCATAAATGTTACCTCCAGTGCTGAAAATTCTTTCTCTTTCAATGGAAGATGCTGGAGCACTTAAATATTTCATAGCTAGTTTGTCCAAATTAGGAAAAGAGTTATTTTAAACTTCACCACAAAAATAGGTCACTAAGTCTTGGTATAAAGGGTAAATTTAAATAGTTTTCTAATTCTTAATCAAAATGTTTGTTTGTTAGTTTCTTTTTTTCTTGGAAACATGCACTTCTTCATTCTTTCATTTACCAGAAGCTAATTCATCAAATAAATAAAAAAAACTTGAGATTCTCCTCTATCTTGATCATCCTCAGAAGTAGAAGCTCCAAAATTTAATTATTTTTGAGATTTTAAATTATCAACCTCTTGTAAGATATCAAATGTTCATCTTTTTATTTCCTCTAAAACATTCTCTTTTTGAAATTTCATTTTGAATCTTGGATCTAATAAGGATGGCAAACTTAAAGACATTTTCTATATATGCTTAAAAGCTTTTCTTCATTGAAACTTTTATTTCTTCAACTGTGATATAAATTCCACTAAAGGAACTATTGCACTTTGTTTTTTAAAAAGAATAAATTCAGTCTCTACTATGGAAATTATTAAAGATGATATGGTTTCTCATTTGTTGGCTTCCAATTCCATCAAATGGTTTAAAAGTAGAATAATTTTATCAATGAGAGATGACCGATAAGGGTTCAACATAGGAATTTTATTGCCTATAGTGTATGTGACAAAGGCTTTTTGATATTCTAAGTTTCTTTCCAACATGTAGTATGTAAAATTCCAGTGAGGAGAAACATCTTGAATTAATTTGTGTTTCTGTAAACCTAACATTTCTTGCAAATCTTCCAATTTCTTAAAGCTAAAGCAAAATGATTAAAATGTATGACAATATTTCTATTAGATGTGATTATAGTTTTCACAGCTTGTTGAGAAAATATGAATTTGTTAAATATTAGTTGCAGTGTATGTATAAAGCATGATAATGCCTCTTAAGTTGCAATTCCTGATTCCAGCCACCATATTTGCTTCAGAATCTCTCAGTACTAAGATAAATTATTACTCATCAAGTTATACTGTTCAAGAAGATTATTTATCTGTTCACTGATTAGTGTAGCTGCGTAGGAACCTTCAAGGAAAACAATTATCAAAATAGCTCCTTCTTGCTGAAATTGATCATTCAACAAATGGCCGGTTACACTTAAAAAAGGAGAATTGTAGTTGCTGTCCAAATATCAGTGGTTAGAGAAATATATTTTGCATCATCAATAGATTTCTGAATTTTTTTGGGGCTTTTTCAAATATATCAGGGATGATATATTATCAGAAAAAAATTTCTGCTGGAAATATTGTAATTAGGAGCAATTTTTTTTTTGAAATACTAAATCAAGACACTACACCTATCATTTCCCCAATCAAACAATGAACTTTGGATTGTTGATCATTTATATACCACAATTTTTTCTTCTCTAATACTTAAGGTAAAGTAGCATGTCTTAATGTATATGTTTCCAATGTCATTGATGAACATGCACCTTCTTTGGTTTCTCTTTTCATTTTTCCAGTTTCTTTTAAAAAGTCTTCATGATAATATTTTTTGAGTTGACTTATGTTTGTGGTTGTAAAAGTTTTAGAATTTTTTCCACCTCACAATATTAAAGAATAACATATATTGCACTTTGAAAACCACCCATTTTTGTCTATCTTGAAAACTTTCCATACAATACTGGAAACCATGACAGGTTGGGATTTGGAAAAAGTCTTAAAAAATAATAAATGAATCTGAAAAAGAAAATAACTTTATTAAAAATAATTTTATTGCTATAGAATTTCATACATATTATTTAACTATTGTTTTATTATTATTAGTGGAAAAGAGATTATATCATAAGTATGTATATATGCTCCTTTTGAAATGATAAAGCATTATAGGTTCTTGGTAAGGTGTTTTAAAATATGTTTTATGCATATGCTTTTCAAAGAATAAAATAAACATGAGTATGATAACTGCACAATCTTTTAATAATTCATCTATAGACCTCATAGATAAGGATGTCTTAGAGCCACATATGTATATATTAAATACATTTTTAATAATACAATTAGGGTTGCCAGGCATCATGATTTAGGAAGACTTGTCCTGATTTTTCATGATTTTGTCCTGCATCTTCAAATATATATATATATATAGAATTATTAAAAAAATTTATGAAGCATTCTGATTTTTTTTTTTTTGAATCTTGGGTAAAAATCTGGCAACGTTAAATACAATATCTATAGGCTTACAAACTTAATTTGTTCCTAGCAACAGTTTATTATCTTGAATCAACTTTCTCCATTAAATTAAATGTATATAAAATTTGTTCTGGTGCTCAGAATATACATTTATTTAAATTTTATTTGTGAATGCATATAAAAATGGAAAGAATAAAAGTATCAATTTTAGAAATACTTTTAGTATGTATAAATATATGTACATATAAAAGTGTTTGCATTCGATTCTTGCTGCATCAAAAACTTGTCTAAAGGCTGTTTAATTTTTTAAGGCTTCCACAATGTACTGGTGCTGTTGTTGGTGCAGGAGAGACCCCCCCCCAATTTCTACCAGGTATTTAACTGTATTTAATAAATGATTGATTAAGCAGTATCGGCCGATAATGCATGGCGATTAATTGGTAATCGGCCATTTTGCTTATCGGTGCAACCCTAATTCAAACTACAATTATTGATCACTAATTCTAAGTATAATTTTAATGTATAGTATTAATTTCAAGAAAAATACCTTTAAACCTCATCAAACCAAAATTCTTTATTTAAAACAATAAATCATACATTGGTAAAAATCCGTAGATGTAATTTTGATATAATTTGATTTAAAGTTTATGAGATTGTTAAACAAGAGCAAAAAAAAAAAGTAACAAAAATGTGAATAGTATGCAATGTTCCAGTCAGATACTATTACAATTTCATTATCATAAGTAATTTGAATGACATTATAGTCCATAAGTCTTTTGTTTGTAAAATTCATGATAGATTGCTTTGGTGAATACAAAAATTTATGTACTGCTCTGAGATATTGTTCCATGGTATTTTGCACTTCCTGAATGCAGATCTTGTTCTACAAGCAAGTATTAATTTGTGATTGCAATTAATTATTGTAATTTTAATTCCTTTATCATTTGATAATTACTGCCAATACTTGCTCAGATTATTGATCATGAAAATGTTTAGCAGTTTTTGACACTGATCTTTCAGCTATTCACTCAGATAAATCTGATATTTCTTATCACAGAAATTGAAGATAGATTCATAAACTATCTTCAACTTATTATCAGATATTCTCATTTTGGGCTATATCTCTAAAAAGTATATTATTGATATATATTTCATTACTGAGATACAGGAGGTTATAATTATAGTGCTAATATGATCAGATGTTTCTGATATTTTTGTTGACTTAAGCTAACTTACTTCTTCAGCCTATTTTATATAGTAAATTAAATATGCCATTCTTCATTAATATTCAGTTTCATTCAATTATTCTTCAATTTGTCCTTTATTGACTTACTGTGCCAAAACAATAATGATGATTTTTTTTTTTTGCTTTTGGTATGAATTTTTTACATTACAAAACATTCTTCGCTTTTTGATATTTTCACATTGTTTTAAAATCTTTATAAAACTATTTCAAATTCGTTAATTCCATGTTTTTCTAGATTTTATTCTTGGTACTTTTAGTTACCAATTCATTTCAGAGTTAGATAGTATCCTCATATTAAACCTTAAAACCAATGTATATACCTATTTTTAAATATAATATAATTACATTCATCTACATAATCTTTTCTTGTATTATTTCACTGTATCTATTATTATTGGTTTATCATAACTTTTGTTTTAATCTAAAAATTGATCACTTTACTTTCTTCATAATCCATTGTTCTTCAAAAAGATTGTTAATTGAGATAACTTCAAAGGTGGTTGAGAAAATACATTTGAACCAATTAAGCTATAATAAATATATTTGTCAAAGTTCAATTGTAAACTACTTTAATTAAGTTCTCCAATACTCATTGAAAAGTTGTAATTCATTTTTTATATAGAAACTTTCAATTAACTTATTATACATTAATAAATTTGATCATGATGAATTCTAACTCTAAATAATATGCTGTTATCTTGATATTACTTTTCAATAAACCTTTAAATCTAGGAAACAAAAATAAAGATGACACTTTCTTCTAAGTTTTTTTTTTGATTTGCTTTATATATGGTTATCATAAATGTAAATATTAAAAAATCCAGTATTCTACATATTACTGTTAATCAACCTATTTTTACAGTTATTAAGTTCACATCATCAGAACAAATATATTAAATATTTTTTATGATCTCCTCTTATACACTTCCTTCTTTATTTTGATTAGTTTCGACTGTCCTGCAATCTTCATCAGATCTGCAACATTTAAACATATAATATTTTATATTACCATTCATAATCATATTTAACTTTAACTCTTACTATTTTTACTTTCATTTTATTCTTATTTTTTTATTTTATTCTACCTTATCTATCATTCCACATTTATTCTTTAATATATCACTATAACACCTTTCCATTTTATTTTCTATATATACTTCTTACCTAATATCTTTTATTATCTTCTATTATTTTATATATTTATTCCTTTATTAATAACTCCTATTTTATTCTTACTCTTTATATATTTATTTTCCTATTCTCATTTTTTATTTTTACTTACCTCTCTATAACTTTCACTTCTCTCTCTACAACGGTAACTGCATAATTTAAAAAAATTTATTAGCCTCTTTTTCATATACTTCTTTTATATAACTCCTTTTATTATAAATTTTTCCAACTTTTTAGCTTATTCTTTAACTTTTCATCTATTTTAAAAACTTTATATATTTTTTTTCTTATTTATTTTTGTATTAAACAGAGCAAAACTCTCCATACAGTATGAGCAAAACTCTCCATACAGTATTGCCACCTGTGCTTAACAGAATAATCAGTGGATGCCAGAAGGCTTGTGCATAAAATCCCTATCTAATGCCTACTCATCCAATATCGCCAGACTAGTTTCTGGCTTGTGGCCTTCGTCAGTGAGGAGCTTTGGATCTGAGAGCACTGCATCTAGATCTTAGGATCTAATGCAACCCTCTAGCAACCACCTTTTATCTCTACTTAACTACAAAACTATGAGAATGAAATTGAAAACACAAAAAATATTTTCAATCTAAGCTCAATAGCTTATATAGTCATATGGGTCTGAACTCAGTTCAGTACCCATACATTTTGGTGTCTTTGGCTCTTTTACAACCATAGCCACCACTATCCTATTAGGCAGGATTGGATTTGTACAATAAAAAATATAAATCAACAGTCAACCTTGTGACTGGATTGGAAATGGGTCTTCTGTAGACCAGGCTAACTACTGAGCCTTTTGCCAGCTTGGGCAATTATATAAACATGACTTGGATGCACCAGATTAGTGCCCATCCATTAAAATACACAACTAGAAAATCTAAACAATAATGCTGGGACATTAAAACATGCTGATCATCATCAATGCTCATGCCACTTGTACTGGCCAATTATAAACCTAAATTTTTAATAAAGACTAAAGTAAAATAAAAAATAATAGTGCATGGGCTTTAAAGAGTATCCTCTTTTGCGCCAACCAGGATGATGATTGATCATCTCTGAATGCCCAAAGCACTAAACACATCCCCATTTATCCATGTCCGAAATCTAGCTCAGAGAACATGGGCTCTATTACTGTATGTGAACAAGAGATGATGGAAACCATTTTTAACAATTTAATAAGTTTATTAATAACAATAAAAAAATAAATGATTAAGGTCTTATGAGGGTTCTGATTTTGAAAAGCATACAAAATTATGTACACAACTAAAGTTATTACATTGTTTTACAACATTACTACAAAATTCAAGTTATCACATTAATTTACATAATTACTATTCAAAATTTGTATTGTTACATGAATTTACAAAATCACGATTCATATTATTACTATGGTTTACATATATATATATATGTGCACAGATGCACGATTTATAATATACAATTAATATTCAATAACACAATAATTATCATTTGCATATATGTCCTATTTGACAAGCATTGACATATATATACGCACAATTAATGTGCTATATAGGAAATGTGATCATGTGATATTTTTGTATTATTAATATTTTACCCCCCCCCCCCACATCTCTATTTAGATTTGGCTTTAACATTTTAATTAATATAGCTACCATTAATTTTATCTCTTCTTTTATTAGTATGACCGATTATTTTCACACTATCTTTTTCAAATGTACGTCATTTCTATAGAATGCATCATCATCAACAACTATTATCAATCCATTGCAGGATGAAGGTCTCTTCAAGTTCAATCCATCTTCTCTGATCTTTAGCTTCTCTTCTCCACATCACCCCTACACACTTTCTTATTTCATCCATCCATCTCACATGGTCTCTTTCTGGGTCTTTTACAATCTCTTGAAATTCAGTTTAAGATTTCAATTATCCATCTATTATTATCTCTTCTAGCAATATGTACATCCCAACTCCACTTCAGTCTTTTAATTTTTTCAATGAGGTCAGTAACATCTGTTTGTTCTCTTACCCATATATTGCGTTTTTGATCTCTTCTTGTTATTCCCAACATGCATTTCCCCATACTTCTTTGAGTGGTCTGAAGTCTCTGTATTCCTCTTCTATTAAGTGTCCAAGTCTCAGATCCATAAGCAAGAACTGGTAAAACACATTTATTAAAACCTTCCTTTTCAAACACATAGGTGTTATTTCTACCAAAAGCACACCAACCAAGTTTAATTCTACAATTAATTCCATCCATTACATTTCCATCTGTATTAATAATCTGATCAAGGTGTTTATAGCTGTTAACTTCTTCTAACTCATCATAATCAATCTTTATTTTCATATTTTGAGAAAATCCATTAAACATTACTTTAGTCTTTTTAACATTTGAAAAGATAGTGTGAAAATGATTGGTTATACTACTAAAAGAAGAGATAGAAAATTTAAGGAAGCTACATTAAGTAAAACATTATTTTAATAAAAACATTAATTATAAAAAATAAATAAGAAAAAATATATAAAAAGTTTTTAAAGTAGACAAAAAATCTAAAGAATAGGATAAGTTGAAAAAATTGATAATAGAGGGAGTTATATGAAAGGAATATATAAAAAAAAAAGTTGATAAAATTTTTTAAAATATTCAGTTACAGTTGTAGAGAGAAAAGTGAAAGTTATAGAGAGGTAAGTAAAATGAAAAATAAAAGATGAGAATAGGAAAATGAAAATAGAGATAAAAGTAAGAATAAAATAGGAATTATTAATAAAGGAATACATAAAAAAATAGATAATAAAAGATATTAGAAAATAAGTATATATATAAAAAACGGTTATAGTGATATATTAAAGAATAAATGTGGAATGATAGATAAGATAGAATAAAAAATAAGAATAAAATGAAAGTAAAATTAAAATAAAAAAATAATAAGAAAGTATAAATAAGAAATACAAAAAAGCAAAGCTATAAAGTTAAATATGATTGTGAATGGTAATATAAAATATGTATATTACAACTACATTTTAGTAATGGTAGTATAAAATAATGGTTATATGAATATATGATTATATGTTTAAATGTTGTAACTCTGATTAAGACTGCAGGATAGTCGGAACTGTAAGCAAAATAAAGAAGGATATATATATATAAGACTGCAGTAAAGTATATAAGAGATGATAAACTTTTTTAATATATATGAAAAGAAATGCAAAAAAAGTAAAGAAGATATAAGAATAATAAACTTCTATGTCATCAGAACAATTTAGTAACATATTTGATGCTTTGACAGATTATAGTTTTTGAATCAATTTTTCCCTGTATAAACTTCATATAATTAAAAAACCAATCAAACAAAAAAATAATCAACAACTACATTTTAATAATGGTTTTACATATTTTCTTAGCAAAATATCTAACAACATAATAAATATATAAGATTTCAAGTTGAATTTATTAGACTTTATAAACATTAAAAGTTATTCTGATATTCTTATCAAAAATGTTTTCTTTAAATATGCAAATATATTTATTATTACTTATTTTTAATATAAAACACAAACAAAATAATTTTTAAAATTAATAATGATTTATTTGTATTTTTTATTCAAATAAAACTCATATTCTCATTATTTGTTTGAAAACTAAAAAAAAAAAAAATCCTAAAAGTTTCTCACATTAACACATTTATGAAGGCATATTGAAAATCATAACAAATGAGAATGTAATGACATATATTTTATATATGTGTATAAACTTTAACTTTATATAATGAAGGTGTTATTTTTTTCCACAATGTCTAGTTGTCACATTATAATTAAATTTTGATATGCCCACTAATTTATACTTAACACTTATAAAGACATTCTATTTTTAATAAACAGGTGGTGAAAAAAAAAAAGACAGGTGACCCTAATCAAGAAAAAAAAAAAGATAATACAAATACCATTAAAAATATAGGGTTATGCAACAATTATTTCCTTCTAATAATACATTTATTACTTTCATCTTTAACACAAAAATACATATATCTTTCAGTATAGGTGTATATGTGAATGCATACAACCTGAATAAATTTTAACTACTATTAAAATAAATTAAATATTAAGTATGTAAATTTATTAGTTAATAGGCTTTTCAAAATTAAAAGCACACACTAAAATAAAATTATTATATACATTATAAATGTAATATAGTAGAGAGGTTATGTAAACCAGGTATATGTAAAAATATTTGATATATATATATATATTGTTTCAAATCTTTATAATAACCATTATTTTTTATTATTATACAGAAACTAAATAAAACAATATTAGTCATATAAATTCTACAAGCACTGTTATATTGCTCCTAAGATTATTCAGGGAGTTGGACACATTGGGCAGAGAAGTCACAAAACTCGTCAACAACAGGAGCAAGTGTTGGGGTGATTCTAAGCCTCAAAAGCCAATACCGAGAGAGAGAGAGACAGAGGGTGCTAGACCAATACATCACGATAAGGAGATCCAAGATACACCTGTCTGCACAAACAACTGGACACAAAGTTATCTAAGATGGGTGATTGATGCCAAGAAAAGACCTACGCCTTCCATGATCATGATAGGTAACCATAATTTCATAGGAGATGCAATGCTAAATAAGATTCATAGTCATTTCAAGGCCAAGTGCAGAGCCAGCCATATAGTATTGGAGATATCTGGTGGGAGAAAGAGGAAATGAGTGACCATGGTATCACACTAGATCATATCACTCAGCAACTGTTGGCATATTCTGAAAACACCCATCCGGGTCTACATGAGATACCGAGGTTCATCCTTATCCACCTATGTAGGTTCACAGCACCTGTGGTACTAGGAGTGATCAATGTGTTGGCAGGGGAATTCCAGTCCATCCCTGACCGTTACCTGATTGCTCTGGTACCACTCCTAAAAACACAAACAAATCCTTCCGGTCTTACAAATTTATGACCAATTTCAATGACGCCTCTCCTTATAAAAATGATAGAATCAGTAATTAAAGATAGGATACAGCAGCAGCTACTAATAAAGATCTCTAGGTACCAATTTGCCCATAAGGGCCATTCTACAGGGGATGCAGTCAAGAAGTCCATGTTACTGGCAGAATGTCAGGGAGAAGAGAAAATCTCAAGCCCGTTGTCCAGCTGGATTTTGCGACAGCCTTTGACTCTGTAGTGCCTGGCTAGCTATTTACTGTGCTCAGAGCTATGGGGTCCCCTTGATATATGTGAAGATCATTGCCAACCTGCTGCTCAATAGAATAATTCATATAACTCTGGATGGCTCTCTTGCCCCAGAGTTTCAGCTGCACATATCCATACCCCAGGGGTCACCGCTTAGCACCCTGTGTTTCATCGCATACACTGACCCCCTCTTAAAGGACACAGAGGACAAGTTGCCTGGCATATATGTTCCAGTACTAGGGAAGATAATACATCACATCACATATGTAGATGATGTAACCATCATCCTTCCATCTGCAAAGTTCCTTCCCCAGCTCTACCAACTCCTAGATGAATATGCTGCCAAGTACCACCTAAAAGTTAAGCCTATGAAAACAGCAGTATGGCGAATCAATAAAAGAAAGAATCTAGCATCCAATTTCACTGGGATGCCCCAAATCTATTAGGTTTCCTGGTGGCGCTATCAAAATCAGCAATGAGGCTGCAGATACAAAATATGCTCAGAGAAGACTAAAAAAACTGTTAGCAGCTTGTCCTTGATCTCCCTGTCACCCCCAGGCAAGGTGACACTGCTCAAAATGTTGGTCTACCCATGGATCACATACTACCTTCCAATCATCAAACCAACCAGAGCCTTTCAAAACACCATTAACGCAGCATGTACGCAGCTACTATGGAAAAAAATACCAAACAAAATAGTCTGCATTAGTTTTCGGAAAATGCAGAAACCTAAGGATTTAAATGGTCTTGGGTTGCACACAATCCAGGTACTATACATGCAAAGGGTAATAACAGTACTGAAGGCATCAAAAGAGACAGCCACACCTATAAAAAGCAAATGGAGGTCTACGTGGCGGGGCTCATACCGGACACAGATCAGCTATTTAGTAACAAAAAGACCTATTGGGACATGTTTAAGTACATGTATTCCAGCCAGCAAAAAACCCCAGGAAGACTAGATATATCCATAAAGTCACTGCTTAAGAAAGCTAGATCTTGGGCCATGGAGCCAAAATTTAATAAATTTCATTATAAAATACCCAACTCAATGCGCTTCCCATAAGGCAATTTATGGTTTACTGCAGAGAGTTCAAAAACATTGCTCCAATATGTGCCCTCTGTGGTGAAGATGAAGAGACAGTGGATCACACCTTTCACTGCAAAAAATTTATAGAACTTGAAATAAGACTGCATTCTAGAGATCACCTAATGGCCCTGGCTAAACTGTTCTCTGATACCTGGGAGCAGATGGCTCTAGACCAGATACCAAACATTACTACTAAAATTCTGTCCAAACTATAGAAATGGATGGTAAACCTATTTCATGCTGCAGTAAGTGGGCAACTGCAAATGATGGCCTAAATGCACCATTGAGGTTGACAAAGTTGCAGGGATTAGTGGGTCCCCAAATTTGCAGATTCATGTCTGCAAGGGATGAAAACTCCCCTGCAATGCAAAGAGTGATGTGATACATCTGACAAACCTTGGTTTTAATTATATAATAGCCAGGGTGCCATAAAAAATTGGAAATCCCATGGAATCTAGTTAGCTACACAGGGATAGACTGGTGCAGACAAAATCACAGGACTGAATAGAACCAGGCCCCTTGTGTGGGAAAAACATGCAGTGGGACACCCATGAATCCTTAATTTCAAGCAATTTATGTACCATAATTCATGTAGTTTTCAAAATGAATTTATTTCTTAATAAAAAAAGATTATTTGTTTTATATAAATATTTCAAATTTGACTAATTTTTTCATTATAAGCATTATTTCCAATATATATTATTAAAAGATTAATTAAATGCTATGTGGGAGTACACTATTGTATGATTGTGAAATGTGATCAATGATTAAAAAAATTAGGAACAGATTGGAAGAAGCTTCTGAGATGTAGTCATGGAGAAGAATTGAAAAAATCAATTGGATTAATAAAATGACAAATGAAGAAATTTTGAAAAGAGTAAATAAAAAAAGATTTATTGAAAAAATTAGATAGAGAGTCTGGATTGGACATATAAGAAATAAGAATAGTATAATGAAAGGAATTTTACAGGAAATGGTGAGTAGAAACAGGAAGAAAAAAAAAGATTTACCTTGATGGATGATATAAGAGATGAGAAAAGATATATGGAATTGAAAAACTGAGCAATAAATAAATCAGAGTGAAGAAATAGATCAATTTATGATGTGACTGCTTTCTGGATCTGTCCATAGATGAAAATACTATTGTTTGATTGATGTTAAAGTATTTGTATAAAAAAAATCACAAAAATGAAGAAATAAAATTACTTTGGTTTAAATGGATTCAATTGTTTTCTTATAATCAGTTATTATAACAAAATAAATTTGTTTTTTTTTATTATTGTTGCCATTAGTTACAATAAGTTTTATACTATTTGTTTCAAAAATAAATTTAAAAAAGAGGTCATTTGAAAAGGATAGAAATAAAATTATTTGGACTACAAGCAGTATAAGATACCGCTAAATCAAAAAAAGGGGAAAGAAAATTTAAACAGTGTGAGCTAAATTCAAACAAATTTATTTTTTTTCAAAATAGATACATATTTAAGAATATACAGAAATCTTTTCAATTTAAAAAATAATATTGAAAACTTTTAGTAGCATAATATACCACTTGTAGCCATTAATTATAAAACTGTTAATTACAGGGTAGACTTTATTTGCTTTTTTATTTAAAAATATCTTTATAAAAATGTGTTCAATATGTTCACATTCTAGTAAATATGATCATATGAATGTTTTCACAGGTTATAGATATAAAAGATATATTTTGCAAGTTCATCCATGTGATATTTAATTAAAATCTTACACGCACGAATCTGCTGCCTTTTATATATATTTCAACTTAAGTATAATTTGAATTATACAAAAGTGTTGGAATTGAAATTAAATAAAGTCGGAATCTGCTTATAATTTATTTACAGAACATATTTTAACCTTTCAACAGAATATTTGCATTGCTGCCTCTGGTAATACTTTTTATAATTATTCAATATTTGATTTTAATATTAAACTATTATTCTGTATAAAAATATAATAAATTGGACTTAATTTGTTAAAAATACATATTTACATATAAAAAAACTCTCGAAAAAATCAAATTTGACTTTGCAAATATTGAAAAATAATAATAAACAGAGTATGTAATGAGAATAATGGATATTTCATCATTCGACAATAGGCAGAAAAATAATTGAGTGATATCAGAAAATCAACGAAATCTTTGGCAGAAATTATAATACATCTAAAAAATTCTGCTCTAAAAGATTAAAGTTGCTCTATAATTTTCAAAATATCTCAAAACACCATACTACAGCATTGGTAATGATTTTCTATATTCGAGTTACACTAGAATTTGTTAACTTTTTTTTTTTTTTTAAAAAACCCATATAAAATAAACATCTAATCATGTAACCTTTTGCATTTTAATAATTATTATACAATAATTACTGTGTAAAAATAATTATGAATTTTTAATAAACTATGAAAAAAAAATCAAATTTTTTGTATTCCAAAATTTTTTTTGAAGTAATCTTGTAAAGTGTGAAAACTAATTACAAAGAACTGCATTCAACAAACACATGGAGGCAGGTATAAATATTTTGACCATTCCCACTACTCAAAAATACTGATCTTTTCAGATTTTTTTTTCCAGTTAAAATAATCAATATTCATTAGTATGTAATATTATGTTTAAAAAAATAGCGAAACATTTCTACAGAACAAGCATATAATCTTAAGCAAGCATCAAACCGATTTCTTTAAATAAAAACCTTCATGATTATTAACCAGTGAGGTAAAATAATTTACTAAAATTACATTAAAAATTTAATATTAAAATATTTAAATAAATGAAGATGTCTTTAAATAGAGGCGATACGAATTGGAAAAAGTGGATTAACTCATTCATTACCAGAATTATTTTGACAACCTTCTAGTGGTAGTTACAGTTATATTGGCAATATTTTATTTTTACAATTCACCATTATTCTATATCATATTTTGATATATTTTATATTTGTATTTTGCAAATATATATATATATATTATAATTATTTTCAGGATATTCCATGTAGTAAAATAGCTAAATAGCTGACATTTCAGTATAATAACAAGTATCTTCCTCAGTGCATCCTCTTTCTCAAATGATAGGAATGCATGTGAGATTTAAAATCATTACTTTTATTTTTTCTTTCTCCTTATATTTAAATTCTATTGGTTGAGAAGTTTTAAAAATTAGTTTGTCTTCCAATAGCTTCTTCCAAATGCTAATTTTCTTTAATTCACACCTTTCATTCAAACTCTTGCCTTTTAAAAATGTATAGCTTTTCTTAGCAATCTCTGGTCATATTGTTCAATTTTTACTAGAATAAATAGCTGATGAATTGGATTTTTCTCTGAATGCTAGAATGTGTTCTTCCTTTCTAATATTTATACTACAATTAGTCTGTCCAATATATGAATGTGAACAGACCCTATAAGGAATTTCATATACACCATGATACTCCAAAGAAATTTTATGTGGAAATATTTCATTAATTTTTTTTAAAGGTAGTGTAAATTGAGGTAATATTATTTTCCATTAAAATGTTAATAACAATGTCTTTGCCAGTGAAAATAGTTGTGCAGAATAATGATGAGAAGAAAAATGTAGATACCTCCCAGTGTGTGTTGGTTTTTTTTTTCTAGGACATTTCTTCTACTAATAAAATGCTTCTTGATAATCTATTTTAGTTACAGCATTATTAATAAGACCTTTTCATACAAAAGAAAAAAGATTTTGATTCATCAGAAATTAAAACAATTTTGTCATATATTTTATATATGGGTCTGAACTGTTAAAGAGCCACAGGTACCAAAATGTATGGGTACTGAACAGAGTTCAGATCCATATGACTATATAAGCTATTGAGCTTAGATTGAAAATATTATTGTGCTTTCAATTTTATTCTCATAGTTTTGTAGCTAAGTAGAGATAAAAAGTGGCTGCTGGAGAGTTGCATTAGATCCTAAGATCTAGGTGCAGTGCTCTCAGATCCAAGGCTCCTCACTGTCAAAGGCCACAAGCCAGAAACTAGTCTGGGGATATTGGATGAATAGGCACTAGATGGGGATTTTATGCATGCCTTCTCGCATCCATTGATTATTCTGGCTGGCACTACTATATGGAGAATTTTGCCTGTGTTAATAAGTTATGTGCAAGCATAAGAAATGGTGATCATGTGATGTTTAGTGTTTTTATAGATAGTTGCAAAACAATGAAAGTTGAAAGAGATAGCAGTTCCATCAGAACATGCTGAAAAGATGCAAAGGGAAATGAATCTGTCAAGTTCAGAGATTTTGATCCTACAATGGATTAATAAATGTTTAAAATAATAATAAATACCAATGAAATTATAATGTATATGCATACATTGTATTTTGCATTCAATGATGTTTAAATCATTTATGCAAACTTGCTTCACTAATGTTAGGTATTATCAGTCAATTTTAGATATGCCATATCTTATGTTAAATGATAAAATGAGTACAGTACATTACAATAAAATTAAGTTAATCCAAATGATTACTATATCTCAGTATCATAAGTTGTAATGAGTGTGATACTTAAAGCCACATCATAAAATATTTCTCTAATCTTTAAAATAGACTTTATATATATATCATTAAAAATCAGTCAACACGTAGACAATCCCGATATCAATAACTATCAAGAATTTCAAGCTGTTGTCAAGACAACCTCCTTTTAACAATAAAAAAGAAAATAAAATAAAACTTAGTTGTAAAAGATTAAATGATCTTACAAGTTTAAAATTGACCCAATGATAGTATTCAGATTATCTTTTACTAGGATTTCACAGGTTCTTAAATGAATAACTAATGACTCTTATTTTGTGGAATAGAAACTCTCAAAATAGAATCTTTCCCAATATAAAGTTAATGGGGAAAAAAAAACTAATTTAAAAATATAATAGTCATTTTCTGTTACTGTAAAAATGACAATAGCTTATATTTGTTATATTACACATTTTAATATAGATATTATAATCTATTTTTTATAGTTACAATATCAAAAATTCATTCTAAACTTAAAAGAAAGCCATTGTACTTAGAAGTTAAATGTAAAATTAGAAACTATTAGAGAAAAATGAAATGTAAATATCAAATGTCATTTGAAAATAGTAGTACAAAACCGCTACAGTAATTAGAATTTACTTACAAAACAATAATCATTTGAAAGCAAAATCTATATTTATAACTTAAGATGAAAAAATCAATTTTGTATCGGTTTAATAAGATATTTGTGCAATTGAAATATGTTTTTGATAGCTAAAGATTCCCAGACAAAATTTTAATTTTGATGAAATGAAACAGAAATCATCTTGCACTCTTACAATTTTTAAAAACAAACAAAAAAAATTGTTTCCAATCTTAATGCATTAAAAGACATATCATTTTTTTTTGATTATTCATATAGCAACTAAAATCACTGAAGTCATTATTGTTTGTAGACCAATTACTTTTAGTTATGGAAAAAAAAAAAATCCAACTTTTAAAATGTGCTTTCAAATTTGAACACAAAATTGCTACTAACTAATTTTATGTCAAAAAACTCTTGATATATATTTTTTTAAATCAACAATGAGTGAAGGCTAAAATATTAACCAATTCTTTTTATTAAATGAAAAACATTGTATAGAAAATGAATTTTTTTAAATATATATATATATTGTGATTTTTAGTCAAAATTTTGGCTTTTTTGTTTATGTTTTTAATTAAATATGATAAAAATATAATAATTATTTGATTAATTATTCAGGATGTGTGCAAGAGTTTGATCAATTAACCAAACATATTTTATTTAAATGACAACTGAGTGTAGAATTTATAGATATGAGCCTGCCACTCTCCACTGCATTAAATGGCAAAAGGATAATATATATATATACATCAAAATATTTATTCTCAAACACCACTTAAAAAAAAAAAGATTTGTATATTAATAAATTAAGCATCACACGATCACTATCTCTTATACTAGCACATAATTGTTTATAAACAAGGTAAACTCTCCATGCAGTAGTGCCACCCTGTGCCAACCAGAGTAATCAATGGATGCCAGAAGGCTTGTGCATAAAATCATGGCTACTCATCCAATATCCCCAGACTAGTTTCTGGCTTGTGGCCTTCATCAGCGAGGAGCTTTGGATATGAGAGCACTGCACCTAGATCTTAGGATCTAATGCAACCCTCCAACAACCACCTTTTATCTCTACTTAACTATAAAACTATGAAAATGAAATTGAAAACACAAAAATATTTTCAATCTAAGCTCAATAGCTTATATAGTTATATGGGTCTGAACTCAGTTCAACACCCATAGATTTTGGTGTCTTTGGCTCTTTATAACAACCATAGCCACCATTATCCTATTAGGCAGGATTGGTATTAAACCATTAAGCATTACATGATCACTATCTTTTATACTAGCACATAATTGTTTATAAACAAGGCAAACTCCCCACACAGTAGTGTCACCCTGTGCCAACCAGAGCACAAGCCTTCAGGCATCCATTGATTACTCTGATTGGCACAGGATGGCACTACTGTATGGAGAGTTTGCCTTGTTTGTAAACAATTATGTCCTAGTATAAGAGATAGTGATCATGTGATGCTTAACAGTTTAATACCAATCCTGCCTAATAGGATAGTGGTAGGTATGGTTGTTAAAGAGCCAAAGACACCAAAATGTATGGGTGCTGAACTGAGTTTAGTGAAACAGTACAGTGATAGGTAGGCTCAGAAACTTAAAATAAAGAATGAGGCCAGCTCTTGTCATTTGTTATATACTTCTGAGCAATACATTCATTTGATTGTTTATCTTAAAATCAGTTGTTAAAAAAAGTTTAAGCGCGGATAAAACTGTTTATTACCAAAACTGATAGACTTAAAGTCCACCAGAGGGCGCAAGACTTTTCAGTTTTGCTCTCTCTGGCTCTAAGTTTTGGTGTTTCTCTGGCAAGAGTTTGTACTCTTTTCTTTTTAAAACCAAAACATTTTTACTTTTTTTGTTAACTTTAAATAGTTTGCAAAAAGATGGACTCAGATAGAGAATCTGAACCAGAGTTACAAAAGAAATCATCTTCAGACAAAGAATGCTGTGGAAAAAACATGGATGCCAAATAAAAATCAGGTATGACAAAGCAAATCAACGGAAAAAAAGATAAAAAGAACTCTCTAAATTATTCTCTCAATGAAAACTCTAACAATAAAGAAGAAAAACACATAACAAAGTCTATCAAAAAATTTAGACAATTTCTGGAGATAATAATCAGTCAAATGAGATCGTTAGAAAATCAAACTATCGCGTTTTTGAAAAAAGTGCTGTTAGTAATGTTAAAGACATAGAAAGTCCCAAGAAGGCTTCAATTAATCACAAAAAAATCGATTAATAACTTAAAATCAGCCAAACAAAAAATTTCTTGGACAAATAATCTTTCAACAAGCAACACTTTTCTATATAATGATAACTCTTCCATGAATTTCAATGAAGCAATAAATGAGGAAGGGGTGGCTGAATTTCCTAACTTATTACAAACTATTGGCACAAGCAACAAAAATGTTGGATACACTGCTTTTCAAGGAAAAAATGACAAGCAATTTTTTCTCTTAATACACCCGAGTCTAAAACTGTGAAATAAATAAATCCTATGAAAAAACAAGATCTGAATGATGAAAGCAAAACAAAACATCCTATGCCAGTGTTGTAAAATTTCAAGACAATAAATGCGAACAATTCTTTTATCAATATCATAACCATAGACAAATTCATTTGACACACTGGATGCTAGACACTCCAGCTAGAAAAATCTTTGTAACAAGAATAGAGTTTTGTTGTAATATTTGCCAGCACAGTCTGCTCTCCTCATTTCTTCCACAGGGGTTGATGATGGCAGTCGTTAGGGGTCTGGTTTATGGGTGCGGGCTATTGACAATTATTGCCACTATCCGGAAAACCTGCCGGGAGGGTACAGGGTCAAAGTTTTCAGCACCTTTTCCACTCTGATGGGCTGCTGCGCCCCCTTGATGGATTGTTTTTGGGCAGTGCAGATCTGTGCTCGTCCATGTATAGATACCCATTAAACAAAATTATACAACCCTTTTACGGATATATTTGTTATCGAGTGTATGTACTTTGTAAACCTGGTCAATAATTGTTTTACCTTGTAACATTGAACACTTTGTAATCCTCCACGGTTAAGTCTACCCGACATTTTTTTATAATCTTTTAACTAATAAAGGTTACTTTAAAAAAAAAAAAAAAAAACCTGATAGACTTATATTAAATAACTTTACAAAAACCAAATTTCGCAAGATCAATTTTATTATATATACAAAATTGTTAATTAAGAGTAGCATCAAAACAGTATATATATTTTAACATTGTTTTTTTTTTTTTATGACTAACTTTTCGAAGTATCAATTAATAACAAAATCTCACGATTTTCATCTCCTTTAAATGACAATAAATCTATATTTTGTATTAATTATGGCATATTAATATCATCTATAAAATCTTCAGATATATTCGGCTTAGATAAAAAAGATTCAAAATGTGTATGTATATAACATGCATTTCATGTTGCATGTGCAAACCATGCTTGTTTGTCTTCAAATGGTAAAATTATTTTTA
Source organism: Epiperipatus broadwayi (assembly GCA_028023455.1). Taxonomy (NCBI): domain Eukaryota; kingdom Metazoa; phylum Onychophora; class Udeonychophora; order Euonychophora; family Peripatidae; genus Epiperipatus; species Epiperipatus broadwayi. The sequence continues at coordinate 4,973,065 of JAQFVV010012463.1, forward strand.
AGAGTTTTTACAAAGTAACGACAACAATAGAAACTTATACAGTTGTTTAATTAAATCCAAAGGAATTAAAAAAATAAAAGTGCTAAATGATACCTTTCCAAAGATTGAAAATAAATTGCTAGCTATTAAAATATATTTAAAGGGTAAATTTTCTACAACTATTTACCTCAAGTTAATTTAATTTAAGAAGTTCTTTAGCTTATTTAGAGATCAGTTTAATTGCTCCTTCATTTGTTTTCTGAAGGCTTTAGATTCTTAGATTGTGGATTTCTTGTTGAGTTTTTTTTTTTTTTTTTTTAACACAAATGAGACCACATTCTTGAAGGCCATAGACTAAAGTTACTCAAGCATTAATATTGAAAAAGCGTCTTTGCTATAAATTAAATTCAAATTCTATTTCTGTAACTTTTGCACCTTAAAAGTAAAATGACAAACAATGTAAAACATTTCATTATATGTTCATGCAGTGATCATAGTCCAACTACATAGGTGTCCTTAAATTAATAAACGTGCATTCCAAAACAACAACACACACATACTCGAAAAACAAAAATTTTGTTATCCTCTATATATTTATCATAAGTTTCAGAATTTAAAAAAAAAAGAAATTGTTTTTCATTAGTTAACTCGTGTGAGACAAATCGAATGTGTCACATTGACACTTAATTCAAGTTATAAATTATGGTTTATTCCCTTAATCCCTAAAATTGTTTACATCAGTTATCTTAAAAAAAAACAAAAAACAACTAATTTAACAAAAACTACTTTAAAGTTCAAACCTAAATATATAAAACCGTAGTTTCATCCTGTGTAATGAATATATTACATATTACAACCAACTGATGAATCTAACTGCTTTATCTTGTGAACTGCCCTAGGATTTTAAATGAAGAAGTGAGACATGCAATTGAATTTATGAAGAGAAAAAGCTCCAGATAATGACTGAATTATATAATATCAATTATAAACAATATCTTAAAAGAAGCAGGTAAAGAAAGAAGATAACTTTTGGGCAAAGTTATATAGCAAATGTCTAAATGATAATGATGTACTGGCTGATTGGGAGAATGCAGTATTAATATTAATATTTTAAAAAGGTGAAAAAGAAAATATTAGAAATTACAGATCTATCAGTCTTTTATCAATTCTATACAATATTTTTACAAAACAATCATAATTCATCTACAGAGAACATTGGATTTCCACCAACCAAGAGAACAATATGCATTTAAAAGTGGTTTTACTACAGTAGATCATATCCAGGTATTGAGAGAAGTTATAGAAAGGGCAAATGAATATGAGTTTCCATTGTGCTTTGGATTTGTAGATTATGAAAAGGCATTTGATTTTATAAACATTTCTTTAGTGATTAAAGCATTGGATCATCAAGATGTAGACCCAGGCTAATCATACTCTGAAGAATATTTATAAAAATGCAACAGCAACAATTTGATTACATAATGATACTAAAAAAATGAATATTGAGACTGGTGTATGACAGAATGATTCCATATCTCCAAAACTTTTTACAGCAGTTTTACAAGAAGTATTTTGTGGAATGAAATGGAAAGACTAAAAAGATTAACATCGAGACAAGTGCATGACAAAGTGATTCTATATCTCCAAAACTTTTTACAGCAGTTTTGCAAGAAGTATTCTGTGGTTTAAAATGGGAAGGTAAGAGAATAAAAGGAAATGAAGATTATTTGTCATCTAGATTTTTGCAGATGGTGTAGTTGTTTTTGCAAGTAATGCTTTAGAACTCCAGGAAATGTTGCAAGAGTTATTGGATGAAAGCAAAAAAGTAGGATTAAAGATAAATGTTAAAAAAACTAGAGTAATGTTCAATGGATTTTCTCAAAATAAGAAAATAAAAATTGATAATGATGAGTTAAAAGAAGTTATTAACTACAAATATCTTAATTATATTACTACAGATAAAACATAATGGATAAAATTAATCACAGAATTAAACTTTGTTGGAATGCTTTTGGTAAAAATAACTTAATGTTAAAGGAAATATCCTATACGTTTGAAAAAGAAAGTTTTTAGTAACTGTGTTCACCAGTTCTTAATTAAGACTTAGACACTTAACAGAAGAGCCATATATGGAGAGTTGCATTTTAAGAATAATAATAAGAGATTGAAAACAAAATATATGGGTGAGAGCAACAAACAGGTGTTACTGACATCATTGAAAGAAGTAGGGGATTAAAGTGGAGTTGGGGTGGACATATTGCTAAAAGAAATGATAACAGATGGACAGCTGGAATCTTAAATTGGATTCCAAGAGACTGTAAAAGACCTAGAAAGAAGCCACATGGAATAGATTAAATAAGGAAGTGTGTTGGAGTAATATGAAGAAGAAACCATACTGCAATAGATTGATAATGGTTAAGAATGATGAATATAATATTGCATATATGAGTAAAGAAAACATTAATTACCAGCTAAATGCTTAAGCAGCTATATATCACTTATTTCTTGATTTGAAGATATATAATTGAATAAGAAATATTTCTACAAACCCCCCCAATAATAGCCTTGCTATGATTTGGATAAATTTGAGGATTTAATATTTATTGCATGTAAGCAAATAAAAAAATTAGATGCACTAGAAAATATTTAATACCAATAAAACAATTAATTTCGATTATTATATATAATTGAACTATTTTTTTAAAAAATCAAGCAATAGTTTAGCATGAAACATAATTATAATAAAATATATATAAACTGTTTTTATGTGAATATTTTTTCTTTTTGGTGTTAAAAATTTTTCTCACTTTGTAAGGAGATGTTATGTTATACATTTTTTCCATTTTTTTTTGGTTTATAGGTATTTTATTTTATTATTTATTTTCTTTTCTTTTTCTTTTCTTATTTTTAATTTTTATTATCTTTAATGTTGTTTTTTCTCTGTTTTATAGAACCTTGATAAAGTCCATATTATTATTGAAAAATGGGTGAAACGTTGGATATTTATATTTTATTTATATAATGTATATCAATAAATTTTTTGAAAAGAAAGTCTCTCCGATATATTTATGTGAAGTTTTTGACTTAATAAAATATATGCATTTTTAATCTGATGGTAGAATATACAATCTCATTTTTATTAATATTATAATTATAAATATTGCAAAATCTTTTATTTAGCAAATTATAATTTCTAATATAAAAATAATAAAATTTTTCTTACTTAACAGGTTTCAATGTTTATATTAGGAAGCATCAGAGAAAATATAGGTCATTACAATAAATATTCATAGGTGGCAGTGCAGTTTATACTTTTTAAAATTGGTAAACGTATTTCAAACGTAATGCTTTAATTTTAAAATATCTATTTACGCTTTTTGAAATTTTTGTTATAACATACTTTTAAGAGAATTTGCAGTTTAAAATACAGAGCATAAAAAAAATTATGTTACCCTCTAAAATAAGCAGAATATTTTTTTTTGTAATGATTCGTTTACTTCACCAATTCTTCGTAATTATTATACGGCGCTTCCAACGCACACTAGTGAAGCTACATTTTAATTGTTTTATTCTGGCTTAGCGCTTTCGGGGCATCTTTGCTCCCATATTCATAGCCTGTGTCATTCACAATTTTGTGTTATCGTTAATATATACAAATTAATCTTTTTTAATTTGCAGATGTAGTAAGATGTGTTCCTCAATCCTATTAACAATTGCATCTTTTCTACAACTAATTCTCACCTAGTGATTGGTTGTTTTAGAAAGCATCTCTCAGGTAACAAATGCACAACAACAAGAAGGAGAAGAAGCATCTTAAGTCATATATTATTAAAAAAAATATTTTAAATTCTTTTATAGACTCGGAATTCCAGTGATAAATAGAAAACAACCTCAAAGTAAAAAATGGTTGCGAATTGAAAAATACAAAATACTGTACTTTTGAAAATATTTTGTTATCGTATTAGTACTCTTTACATCCACATTCCAGTTCCCTTAATAAAACGTAAATGGGGGGACGGGGGACGTTAAAAACTTTATTTAAAATATGTAACAATATATATGTTTTAATGCTGTATTACATTTTAGAATTACTCTTTCAACTTCTCTAATTTAAGTATTCTAAAAACAAAAACACTAAATAAATTTGATATTTATCTTAATGTTGTTGTTATTAAAGTCAATACTGACTCCAGATAACATTGTTGATATTTTACCTATTTGTAACATTTTTAGCATGCTAGTGAGAATATTCTGAAAAATCACAAATTGAAATCATTTTACAACGTATCAAAATATGAAAAGCCATTTTCATTTTGGGAAATGACTGATTAACCAATTAAAAAATCAATTATAAAATATTAAACAAATAAATATTAATTTAAAATAAATATAAAAAATAAAAATGCAAACATCCAAATGAAGTTTTTTTAAATCTTATTGAATTAATTCAAGATTAAACTAAGATTGTTTAATCATTTTATTTTACTTAATATTTGTTTGAATTTTTTGATTGGTTAATCACGAGGTTTCCCATTATTCTGGTGCATAGCCCATTTATTTATTTATTTTTACTGTACCATAAATACTTTACAAAACTTCTTGCCACAGTTAAAAGTTCCTTATTATTTTCAATTTCTGTCCAAAAATCAATACAACTGTTTTTGCACATATTAAATACACAAGTTATTATAGCATTCACCATACGAATATCCAGTTTCTCTCATTTGTCCATTGACTAGTCATCAGTGAAAACACACTTTCATCTGCATTATGATTTATTCCTTCAATGTCTGCAAATATATGATTGAAATGGAAACAATATTAATTAATATTACCTTTTAAAAATCTTCTTGTAGTTTAACATTTTTTATATACTGATGAAAATATTTTCACAGATAAAAGATGGCAAATGTTTTTTGATTACTCATTTAAATTTTAAAAAATCAGCATAGTTGAGATGGATTCTGAATGCTATATAACAGGAGTGTGCAACAAGTCGATCGTGATCCACCGGTGGATCGCAAAGCTATTTTTGGTCAATCGCAAAGCCAATTTGGAAGAGCTGTTAGGTAATGGGCGAAACAAATTAAGTCAAGATTTTCAAGTTTTTTTGTTTTTGTTCTAAACTTTTTTTCAATTCTAGATAGGTGAAGTCCACTAAGCCGTATCATTATTAAAAATACTATTTTTAATCTTGATTTAATATAGTTAATTTGAATTAATAAAGATTGTTAATAATTACTCATGTTGCTTTAATTCCCCCGGACATGAGTTTTTTTGGCCTGTTAAATAATTGATATTTTTTACTAGATAGATATATAAAAATAGTATATATTTTACACCCCATTCTACTTAGACGACGCTATGACAACAAATCGATCACAACACATTTTTAAAAGTAGACCTTATGAACGCAAAAGTTGGCCACCCCTGCTATATAACATTAAAAATCCAGTTATTCTTGCTCTGAAAGAAATTACAGGTGTTAAATTATTAATATTTTAGAAAACAATCTTGGATACCAGGCATAAGCATAACAACAATCAGGATTCTTTCAAGACCATTTATTTGATAATCATTTCTATTACAAAATGATTTCTTGCCTATTTTTACACATGGAATAAATAAACAAACAAACAAAAAACAATTGAAACACACATATATAATATTCAAATATAAGTATATTGTCGATACTAAATTAATGTAATTAGAAGAAACTTGAACTCCGATTTCAAGCTCCCTACAGATAGGCATACTTCATCTTACACAACTGATAGACATGACCACATACATGTGAAAAGATAAATGATCAATATATGTATTTTATGCTGAATCAGCCCTCATCAGTTGGTCCAAATCATATTTCTCCCATACATATATACAATCACTGCTCAGTTTATATTAAAATCTCCAAACTCTAATGAATAAGCTTCAATCTTCTCCACCTTCCAATTCTTCAGCCATCCATATCAATGAAAATCTGATGATGGAATATTCAAAGCCCTTGTTGATGCCAGTGTTATTGTCATACCCAGGTTGGTATTAAGTCACTCTGACCCTTCACATATAGAACCTTAATATGTCCATTTAAATACACAGAAGAGGGATGGACAGAATACATGCTGAATATATAATATTCAAATATAAATATATATGTATTTGAATATTACATATTCAGCCTGTATTCTGCCCATTCCTCTTCTGTATATTTAAATGGACATATTAAAGTCCTATATGTGAGAAGTCAAAGTGACTTAATGCCAACATAAGTATGACAATAATATTGGCATCAATAAGGTCTTTGAATATTCAATCATTGGATGTGGCTAAAGAGTTGGAAGTTGAAGAAGATTGAAACTTGTCCATTAAAGTTTGAAAATTTGATATCTTAATATAAATTGAGCACTGATTGTATATATGTAAATGGTCAGTTGGACCAAATAATGAATGCTGGTTCAGCATGAAATATATATATTGGCGATCCTTTATCTTTTTCCCATGTATGTAGTCATGTGTATCAGTTGTATAAGATAGAGGACATAGCTGCATACATATACACACAGTATATATAAAATATATAAATTGAAAAATCAGTTTTTAAAAAAACATTGATAATATGACAATTTTATTTCAGAAAATAAAAATGACTAGATTTTTATTGACACATTATTTTAGCAGTAACGTCTCATTTCTAATATGACAAACAGATGAATATTTCATGACAGCTTTAGATTTCATTTCATTGCTAAACCTTACAAATAGAAAGATAAAAATTACAGTCATATAGACTAGTATGTAAAAAAAAAAACTTCAAAGAACCATGGTTGTAAAGGAAAAAAAAAATTAAAACACTATATATTATATTTTGCAATGAATATCTTATTTTAATATATTCATCATACATAGTTCAATTGTATTGAAGCTATTTAGAGAAAATAAATATATGATAAAATGGAATTTTAATAAGATTTTTATTAGTTTCACAATGTAAGCAATAAATATAGAACATTTTCAGTATTGCCTAGACACAAAAGTATTAAGCATGATAAATCTTTATTAAATATTATCAGAAGATGACTGTAGCTTATTAAGACAAAATAGGATCTTATCCCACATGTGACTTAAATCTATATCATATTACAATCATAATTTTTTTTGTTTGATTATAGTCACATTAGAGTGACCACAATATTAATCTATAAAATTTAGATTAATATGATACAATTCTATCTAGTTGGTAATCACTAGATATCCATATCTTCAATAACTTCTCTTCCTCTTTCCTTCTTTATTTTTTGCTTTTCTAATATATAACATATAATAATCACATTCCACTCTTTTGACACTTTGAAGCAAAATATATTTATTTATTAATATATAAATATTATTCAATTCAATTGTATAATGTCCAAATCTTCCTTCATCATTTACCCATGTATTATTCCTTGACATTATACAATCGAATTGAATAATATTTATATATTAATAAATAAATATATTTTGCTTCAAAGTGTCAAAAGAGTGGAATGTGGTTATTATATGTTATATATTAGAAAAGCAAAAATAAAGAAGGAAAGAGGAAGAGAAGTTATTGAAGATTATATTATAATATAAGGAATAATACACAGGTAAATGGTGAAGGAAGATTTGGATATTATACAATCAAATTGAATAATATTTATTTATATATTAATAAATAAATATATTTTGCTTCAAAGTATCAAAAGAGTGGAATGTGGTTATTATATGTTATATATTAGAAAAGCAAAAATAAAGAAGGAAAGAGGAAGAGAAGTTATTAAAGATTATATTATAATATAAGGAATAATACACAGGTAAATGGTGAAAGAAGATTATACAATCGAATTGAATAATATTTATATATTAATAAATAAATATATTTTGCTTCAAAGTGTCAAAAGAGTGGATTGCGGTTATTATATGTTAGATATCCATATACTGACAAATAATGAAAAGCTAACTGAATTTGGCTATCTAAATATACATATATACACACCCTTAAAAAAAATTTAAAGATTTTACTGGGTCAACTTGAACCACAGGTCAAACAAAAATATATGCTGAAAACTAAGCCATGAGAAAAATACCATTTTAATATTAAATAAAAATGCTTTGGAGAAAGAGATAACTGGCACATAATAAACTATTTTTGTTCTAATGAGTTGAGTAATTAGCTGTACTTTTGTCTATACTGATCAAAAATGGCCTTGGCTTGCATAGCATTAACATCTTCCACTTGCAAAAGCTGAAAAACCTAATAGTCACAATTGCAAAATTCTCTAGACTCAAACAATGGGTAGAAGTCACTCCAACAGATAGGCCACCTCCAATAGGCTTATTCTTTGCTACCATTATCTATCAATACAAAACTACAGTACATAATCTGGATCAGTTTATTCATACTGGGAAATCTACGATTTAATCGACACTCAAAACTCATCTGAATGCTTCCCCTTCCTATGTTAGAAATTAGCAACAAAAAATTGCTCAAAGAATTTAAGAAATGGGCCATTGAACCCAAATATTTTGACTTCATAATCAAAATGAATCTAGTTGCCATGCTGACAACCTATTTTCTATATCATAAGAAACTATATTCATCCATTGATCCCTTCTGTGGCCTGTGTCACTGAGCAGAAGAGACACTATACCCCCTCATATATCAGGGTGTGGCTCTAACCCAAATATGACAGATTATGTGTAATGCCTACAGAAAGCCTGGTACCATGATCAATCAAATACTTGTTGCTTCCTGGAAAAGATCAATGCCTAGCATTAGAGCAGCCACATTAGTCTTATATGCATACTGGTGCACCAGATATATTTTTTTGAGTGGCAAAAACACCAGACAACACCAATCCACATTTAAAAATAAATTAGCACACATTAAAAATAGAGATAGACTAATAACCAATCAGCATTTATATGGGATAACTTGGTCTCTGTTAAAATAGCTATCAATATTGTAAGTAATGAATGAACTAATAAACAGTGTATGATGCTTTTTCAATTGAAACATCCATTTCTGAAACACCCATTAAATATCCCCCCCCCCCCAAATAACACATGTAATCACATAAATTAATATATGTAATAACATCAAATAATTCAATGCAAATCTATGTAAAAACAAATGCAAACAATGTAAAATTTCGTTGAGTTAATAAAGTGCCTTTAGAAATATAATATTAAATAAAACTTTATATATACATCCACACTCCAATATTTATTTAAACACAAAAGAAGAGCTAAAGGGAATCATATTAATAGATCAGAGTTTTAATCTCAGTACAGCAAATAATATAATAGCAAATAAATTATATATATTGACATGTATATGGGATAGCAGGAAAATAGAAACTATTCAGAAGTCACCTTTACAAGATGTAAGCACAGATATTATCACGACAATTTTTAATCCATTCTAGAATAAAATTTGCAAAGTATTTTATGATCCATGCATACAAAAAATATTATATAATAAACATTTCAAATTCTTTTCAAATATTATCCATACATATTTTTTATACTTGCAAAATTTGTATTATCTAAAAAAAAAAAAAAACGACACTAAAGCTTTTCATACAAAAAATAAAAGGTTTAATAAATACATCTTATCTGAGTTAATTTAGCTAAAGTTCTAAGATTTAGAGTTTGTGTTCAAAAATGCAGAAATTAAAAAATAATGTAAAAAAAATATATAAAAATAAAGTTTGTTGAGATAACTCTAGGCAAAGTGTCAATACTGATGTTTATGAAAAGTAAACGCATTTAAATAATGATAGTAAGAACAAAATATAAAAATAAATCTTAGATACCAAAAGATAGAAGATAACTTATTAAAGACCACTCCTAAGCCATCATATGATGATTGATAATAATGATAAAAAAATATGAAGTAAAGAAATAATGAAAATTTACTAATATCATGTTAAAAAGCTTATAAAATAAGTCTACCCGAGTTATTTAATATATTGATAAATAGCACAGCTTTAATGAAATGTTTCTTTTAAATACATTTTTATTTCTAATATTTTCTTATAATTTAAAAAAAAAATCAATATGTATACAATTTTACACAGATTGATTTATAAATGATAATGTAATAAAAAGTTATAGTTAATATCAATTTATTTTAGAAGAACTTTAGGTTTAAATGAATGTACAATAATCAAATTTCAATACCAAATCAAACTGATTAAATGATAAAGAATATGATATACAAAAATGGATTGAAAAAAGGTGAAATCTAATAAATAATAAATATGTCATTAAAATATAAATGAACAAAACAATTACTGAATGTTGTGAACTTAGAGAGAGCTGGGAAGAAATTCAAATTTTCGTAATTAATTAAATATTTATTTATAAATTAGTTTAGTGATATAAACAATTAAATCAGTGATTATTAAATAAAGGAGTTAATAAAGACTTCTCAGTGGACATTAAATGTTAATTTTGATAGAAATTCTTAATCAGTAGGATTTCTGCTATGATTTTCAATTCTAGTCAGTGAGGAAATGATTTTATTATAGATAAACTATAAGGAAAAAATTACTATTTGTGGGAAAGTAGAATTTAAATAAATGGCATATATATATATATATGAATATCATTTTTAAATTCATCTGAATTATAAACATCTATTAATTCATTTGTTAACTTCAAAAAATCAAAATATCTCCCATAAATGTGCATTATATTTCCAAAATTATTTTCACTAATGTTTAAGATATTTTAATTTAACCAATTCTAGAAAAACTAAATATATGATTAAATCATTGAACTATTTATATGAAAAGATTATCTAAAATTTCAAAAAAATCTCTAATAGCTGCTTTTTGACCACTTAGATTTCAATATACTCTGACACTGCATTTAATTTAATCTAATAAATTGTCAATCTGATAATGTTTAAAAGCATTTAACTTTTTAACCCCACTATAACATCACATGAGCATTATTTCTTATGCTTACATAATCTGATAACACACTAGCAACCTTCTTCACATAACATCTAGTGCCTACTTATGTCTTTCATTAATGATGAGCCTTGGATCTAAGAGCATTGCACCTGGACTACTTACATAATCTGATAACACATTAGCAACCTTCTTCATATAACATTGCTATCTAGTGCCTACTTATGGCTTTCATTAATGATGAGCCTTGGATCTAAGAGCATTGCACCTAGACCTTTGGATATAATGCATCCTCCAGCAGCTACCTTTCTTTTTTAATTAACTATAAAACTATTAGCCAAACTGAAAACACAATAATGTTTTCAATCCAAGTTAATTCATTTGTATAATCATACAGATATGAACCCAGTTTAGTATCAAATATATTAAAGTATCTGGTTTTTTAACAACCATAGTTACAAATATTCTTTGGCTAGGATTGGTATTAAACCCACTATAATATCATATGACCACAATTTCTTATCCTTACACAATTGGTTAACATAGTAAAATAACTTTCTTCATAGGTAGCTTGAATTGAAAGCATTCTGTTTTCAGTTGAGTGATATAGATGTTAGAGCAGCGCTATTAGATCCAAAGCTCTTCACTGAATTAGAAACTAGTCTGGGAATATTGGATGAATAGGCCCTAAATAGGGATTTTGGTGCACTAATCTTCTAGCAATCATTGATTATTACAACTTGCACTAGGTGGCAATATTGTATAGAGAAAGTTGCTATAATTATTTTTTAAAAAAATCCAATTTTTAATGAAACAATAATTAACATCATTAATTTCACTTTATAAAATATTCTATTGAAATCAAAAAAATAAATCAATAAAAAAAATCACTAGCTGAATTCATTTAAATATAATAAGCAAACATGTTAAATGTCTGAAACCCATTAGTCAAGGTATTCTAAAATCATTTCAAACATTGCTATTAAATCTTAACAAAATTCAAAAAATGTTACAACAATTCTTCCATTACATTTGTCAAGCGTTGTTAGCCAAGAGGTCATCGCAGCTGACTTGCAATCAAGTAGTTGGTTGCAGACGGTTGTGGGTTCGCCTCCCGGTTGATGCTATGACATATGAAAAAAAAAATTCTTCCATTACAAAGCCATTATCACATTCCATTTACAGATGAAAATCTGCTAATCTGTTAGGGTATTTTCTAGTACTTTGAACAGGATGCTAAAATGCTAATTGTTTTTAAAAACGATTTTGCATTCTTTGATCAAGGTTTTAAGAAAAAAATCTGATTTAATTTCTGAGCACAGGAATGTACAAAAAGAGCTTTTGAATATTGTTGCTTTATCTTTGCTCAAAGTTCTGATGAATATTCAAATATTATAGCTGTGCCACCATGGGTTTATGCAATTAGATTTTATTTATAATCATATTTTTTAAAGTTGAAATATATATATATATATCCAGCCAATGCAAATGATGTTTTAACACAGCTAATATTTACCAATTCTATAAATAATTTATGAATTTTTGCATTTAAATAGTACCTAAGCTCAATTGATAATTGTGAAATATTTCTACAATCAGTAGTTTCATCAAGTGATACTGCAATTCATAAAGTTATTTTTATTTCATTATGAATATAATTAAAATAAACATTTCTGACAGAAACTATTTAATCATTCTACTTTCATTGGAAAGTCCCAAAATATTTGCAGTAAATGTACAGTATCAGCTAAATTGCTTCTGGTGTAAGAATAAAGAATTATGAAATTCTAGTTCATGTATTTCCATAAGAAAACATTTGGAACTTATGCATTAGTTCGGAAGTAGGATTTCACAAATGTAATTAATCGGGCAATATTGATTTGGAAAAAATAACCTATACCTTTATTTACTGGAAATGATACAAACATCTACTAACACAAATTTACATTTTTTTTGTGTGTGAGAAATTAACTTCCAACATCTAAACTTATAAAGAATTTTTATTTTGAAAAATGACCACCTATAACTTTATTTAGTGAAAATGAAATAAATACACATTTAATTTTTTGCAAGAATTGATTTTTCAATAAGTAAATAAACTTTTAACAGTCTATATTTATTACAAGTGGTAACCAAATTTAAAATATATATATATATTTTCATGTGTCAAAGCATCAGCTGGGAAGCGAACCCGGGACAACTGCTTGTAAGGCAGCTGTGCTAACCACTCGTCCACCAATGCTTGACAAAACAAATTTTGTTTCTTAGCATCACTATTATGAATTGAACTTTCTTATATCAAACCATGCTACTATCTTTTGATACCACTACCATTGTTTGGCCGTAAAATTAGCAGCAGAATCAGCATTTTGACTAATAACTTTCTCCTCATCAGAATATTATCTAATATTCACTTACAAAATTAATTCATTTCCTTTTTAGAAGATTAGTAATGACTGGAAAGTTGCTATTCTTTCACATGCACCTTACTATTACTTTCAGACAGCCAATAGCTGTTAAAACAGCGGTCTGAGGAGCGATCAGGCCTAGACACATGACAGAGATTTTTTGACAAGAAAAGAATGATACCACTCTTCTCACTCCTCAGACCGCTGTTTTAACAGCTATTGGCTGTCTGAAAGTAATAGTAAGGCCCATGTGGAAGAATAGCAACCTTCCAGTCATTACTAATTTAATAACAACATGCGATTTAAACAAAATATTATTTTTAGAAGATTGTAAATGTGTTTAATCCAGTCTTCATATACATATTTGTTTGTGCCAGTGATTTTTATCACCACTGAACTAATACATAAGTACCATACATTCTATTACTTTTGGGGTTTAACTCTTTCATTGTGAATGAAGATACTTAAAGCTGTTTGTATAATTATAGCACAATCAATATAATCTGAAATTATTATTTTTATAATAATATATTTTGTCTTTTTGGAGCTTTAAACAAATTATTTAAAACAATAATTTAAAAAAACAAAAACAAAACAAGCGTAGCAAAATAAAATAATATTACTTTCTTTATTAATTAAGATACTGTGTCATAATACCTAACAATTTTGAACACAGGTTTTAATTTTTACAATTAAATTTGTCACTTCTGATTTTGCCCTTCTTGGGTTCATTATTGTTCTCAATAAAACTCAGAGATCAAAATCTTGTCAATTGAAAATCAATTATATAATATTTATAGAGAGATTTGCTCATTTCAAAATTACAATAACTCATAAAAATATTTGTAATAAATATAGTTTTACTTCTTACTATTATGTAAACAATAAACACTTATTTATAATTGTTGAATGGAGAAGAAGATATAAATTAATATTAAAGTTTATAGGCTTAACATTTCGAGGATCCATGCCTCATATTCATAGCCCTCATAAAATGTATAGTAAAATATATGCAAATATTTAAATAAGCTAGTGTTACATGATGTACTCCATTGCCTGCCCTCAGGCCAGATGCCATGCTACATACTATGGTGAAACTAAAGCTCCAATGAACACTAGACTGGCTCAACACCTTTACATTTATAAGAGAGCTCAGAAGAACAGCAACACATCCTCTGTATTTTTGGAGCATGCTAAGCAATTTGGACACAACTTCACACCTGCCAATCCCATAATATTATGCTCAGAATCAAATGATCACAAAAGAAAAATAAAGGAGGCATTTTACGTTAATGGAAACATCCATGCTATCAATAGAAAAGACACTTGCTTCAAGATCTCGAAGAAATGGGCTACGTAACACTAGCTTATTTAAAAATTTGCATATATTTTATTATACATTTTATGAGGGCTATGAATATGAGGCATAGATCCTTGAAAACGTTAAGCCTATAAACTTTAATATTAATTTATATCTTCTCTATTAAACAATTATAAAAATATTTGTAATAATACTTAAAGGACAATAGCAAATATATTGTTTTATACTTCATTTAGGATATGGAACAAAATATAGTACAGGATCCTTACAAGTATTTTTGAACTATTGTTATGCCATGACTGGACTAACTTAATAGTGCACTACTAATTCATGAATTTAATTCAAAAATTGTTTACACTGAGAAAAAAATAATAAATAGGTTATTGTGAATATCTTTCAACTACTATCATGGCAAACTGGCAAACAAAGAGATAACTTCTTAATACTACTGTACATAAAGGTAACAAAATTATTCCAGTATGAAAGAAAATAGTATCAGAGCAAGGTATTCTGGAAGAAACAGTTATGCTTTATTTAGTGACCAGCAAGACTAAATAAATGCTTGATTTTTGTAATTTTTTATTGAAAAAACGAGAGAAAATTTACAAAATATTATAAATATAATATAAATTAAACTTGGTAATTAAATTGTAATAATTTCATACATTAAGACAAATGTTTCTTATAAAAAGTAAAAATTCAAAAATAGTTATTTAAAGTCTTAATTGCTCTTTCGATGCAGAGCTCAAATATTAAAAAAAATAATAAGTTAAAATATTACTGTAGGAAATAATATATTTTAAATTTTAATTTATTTGTGCATGATCCAGATAGTATTCACTTCAATTTGCTGTTTATTACTGAGCCTATGCTAGTGATAAATTAAGCATCTTTTATTTTCCTGTTTCCAATTATTCTATTCATTACAATCTTTCCATTTATTCTTAGGATCAAAAACATGAGTGTTGCATTCTTTCATGCGTCAAATATGAAAATAACATCAACAGATCCTTCTTGACTATTGTACACATGCCATTTGACTCTCATATTAATCTTTGCAATTGATGCTCCTTAGTAAATATATTGGCAATTTGAAACATTGCATTTGATCATGTACATGATTTACGAGTACCTTTAGGGAGGAACAACAACAGCAGCAACTATTAATTCTTCCTCCTCCTCCTCCTTCATCTTCCTTCTTTTTATTATTAATTGATTCAAGGATAATATTGATCAAAAAAATAATATGGATATAATAAATACATCCTGCCCATCCCTCTTCTATGTATTTAAATGGATAAGGTCCTAGACGAGGGGTCAGAGTGACGAGATCAACATGGGTGTGGCAGTAATATTGGCATCAGCATGGGATTTTGACTTTCCATCATCAGATTTTCAATGGTATGGATGGCTGAAGAGTTAGTTGGAGTAGATTAAAGCCTGTCCATTAAAGTATGAAGATTTGCTATCTTAATATAAACTAAGCACTGATTATATATGTGTGTGGGAGATGATAATCTGGACCAACTGATGAGTGTTGGTTTAGCATGAAATATTGAATATTGATGATTATTTATTTTTTCTACATGTGTGTGATCATGTGTATCAGTGGTATGAAATAGTGTGGATAGTTGAAAGGTGCTTGAAAGTCTGAGTTTAAATCCCCTATATTTACAATTAAGCTCCAGGTATATAAAGAATGCCTGTATTTCAAATATTTATACAAATGCACAAGAATATTATAAAAATATTATTTAAAACAGGGCATAATTATTAAAGGAAATTTATGCTTGCCTTATTACTATAGCTTATATAATGTACAATAAAACTAAAAAAAAAAAAAAAAATACTGAATTGGAATAATAAAAAGCAAAAATAAATGTTGCAATCACTACACAGGCATTTAATAAAATGAAATAGCTTTGCGAGCCAATGAGAATTAGTAAATAAAAAAAAAAAAATTGTTCTATTAAGATAAAAAAGAGAAAAATTATTGTAGGCTTTTGGGAAGCAGATCTGCCAAAAATAATTAAAATATGAATGGTGATGTTAAGATTAAAATTCCCAAATGCTAAAAAACAGTAACACACACACACCAGTTACGGAATTTAAAGAATATATTTTTTAAAGAATATGTCAGTGTCAGTTTTTGCAGTCATAAGATCAAGGCAAGCATTAGAAAGATCTGAAGTAAACAATGGCATATATATACACACACACAACAACAAGCATGTACTATAGTAAATATTTATAAACACGTTTAATTAACTTTTTAATTGATTAAATGAATCCACTATGAAGTGACATTGGTCTAATTGATATATATATAGTTGATTTAAAAAACTAAAAATTAAATCACATTTAAAGCTATTGCAGAATTAAATTATATTTTGACAAACAGAAAATATGTATTCAAGTTATATGCTTAGTAGATTCAATGCAGAAAATATTTATGGATTAGTACAATGTAAAATATGTGCAAATACAAAACTGAGAGAATATAGCTATTGAAAAAAAACAAAAACAATAGCATCAACAGCTGTGGTATTCCTAACTTTCAGAAATATTAACAAACTTCAAAAATATCTTATTTCATATTTAAATAGGATCAAGAAGATAGTCTCCTAAGATCTGCTCCACACATAGCCAATAGTAGTAAAATTTTCAACTGAGATAAGACAGGACAATGCATAAAAAAACAAGAAATATAAAATTATTTACAAATGATTTATTTAGAAGAAATATATGGAATTCTGTAAACAAAAATTACAAAAAAAAAAAGCAGCTAACTATAACATAAAAAATTTAATAGTGAATTAAGAAGAAAAGTATATAAAACACAACAACATAGATTTGGGTATTTAAAAAGAGTTATTTCACAATAAAAAGAAAATAATGACATTATTACATACCATGGAATTAGTAAACAAATTCTACAAAGAAATATATACTTTCGCATGATTTTCTTAGCATATTTGCATACTTCCAAAAACAAATCTCATCATATTATTCTACAACATCTACCATAAATTTGCATGATCAATAAACACCAAATGATGTAACATATAAGTTTCAGATTTGAATATACATTCTCATTAATAAAAGCAAATATGAATATTGTACCATTATATCACATACTCATTGATTACTCAAGTTTACCATAGATAGCTCTAAAATAGAATGAAAAGAATTGTTCTTGTAAGAATTATATAATAATAAAGAACAAAAGAATAAAGTAGCTCCTATAATTAGGATAACATCTTCTGAAATTCTAAATAATTTTAAATGAAAAGTTCGAAGAATTGATGGAATTATAGGTCATTTAAAAACAAAATAAAAAAGCACATATAGAAACAGAAAAATTGTTGGCAAAGCTATATACTAAATGTTTAAATGTTAAATAAATACTAGATAATTGGGAAGTCACAGTAGTCATATTTAATATTGAATATATATATTAGAAAGTAGTTATATCAGTTTTCTAACAATTCTATACAAAACATCATTAAAAATATCACACACAGCACAAAGTCAGATTTAAAGTTGAATCAGTAATGATCAGACTAAATAATGTTTAATAAGATTAACACTAATAAAAGTGCACAATAAGGAGATTTCTTCTCTTCAAACCTCTTTTAAAACAATTTTACAGGAAATGTAGTAGGTAATGAAATAAAGATTACTCAAATTATTTAGATTTCGCAGTTGTAATTATTTAGGCAAATAATGCTTTCAGATCTACTGTGAAATGTTATAAAAGCTTATCAGATGAAAATAAGGAAATATGACTAAAAATAAACAAAAAAAGAGTTTTTTTTTTACTTCTAAAAAAGAGACAAGTTTAGTAGTAATGATATTAAAATTAATAACCATAATAAATTTGAATTACAATCCAAACAAATTTATTTTTATTTCAGACCCCCCCCCCACACAAAATGCAAACAAGTTTGTAAACTTATGCCTATATTTAAGTGTGATTATAAAATGTATTTTCTATTTAAAAATTAAACCTTACACAACAAGTCTCAAAACCTAATAATTTAATTAACTGTTTGTTTAATTTTTATATGTAATATTATTATATTAATGCCTAATAAAATCGAATGCTTTGAAGAGAAACTTTTAATTTAAATTGATATTTAAAAAAATGGCGTTAGTATTTGGAAGTTCATATGAATTTTAAGCATTGGAAGTGATAAAGCTGAGCCATAATCCAAGAACTTTTTGAGCTCTATGAGTCTGGCACTCTATCTATCCTTGCGGCGAAACCATGCAGGATATTGGTATTAAAACGATAAATATCTTGGTCATATTATTAATATATATGGAAACATAATGTATTCAATCAAGCAAAAAATTAAACTTTGATACGGTTTTAGATAAAATTTAACTTAAAGCTAAAAGATTTAAACTTGAAAAACTAAAAGGTTTTCAGTAAATGTGCTTTTCAAGTACTTAAAGATATGAGGCTTGGAATTTAATTGAAAAGCAATGCAAAGATTTCAGGCCACAACCCAAAATATAAAAATATGAGATTATACATAAAGGTGACTGAAATGGACATGGGCTGGACTTATTGCTAAAAATAATGATAATAGATGAACAGATAAATCCTGAAACTGGATTCCAAAAAATTAAAATATTTAGAAATAGTCTCCAAGTTAGGTAGGTAGAGTGATAAAATCTAGTGATATGAAGAGAAAAAGTATAGTTAACTTCGAAGAGATTTTCATTCTGCAATGGAGTAAATGAATAATATGCATTAAAAAACAGTTGGAGTGGAAAGCATTACTTCAGCGTAGCCTCTTGAACTACAAATAATTAAATGCATTTGCAGTACTTCTAAAATTAAACGAGATCTTTTAAATATTATTCAAATAGCGTTGCTCAATAAAGATGTTATTCAGAAATTTTGATTAAGATAAAAACAATATATATATACGTTACGCATTTCCATTAAATAAATTGCGAGGCATTGCTTAATTTATGATTTATAAAGTTAGTTATTACAAAATACCATTTATATAGTTCAAATCAAATTTTATATTAAACTATTATTTGACTTTTAATTAAATATTTGAATTGGGGATAAGAGTAAATATTTTATTTATACGTGTTGCTACATATGTGTGTGTGTTGCGCACAACTATAGAGCTGCAGACGCATTTTTATTCGTAAGTTAGGATGACTTGAAAGCAAAGCGAATGGATTGAATCTGCAATTAACTAAATGTTGTCAAACGTTAGTGAAAGATTCTGTCATATATATATACTTTTGTTAAATGTTTTTTATAATACTGTATATTATTAGTTTCTCTTACAGATTTTTACGATTAAAAATACTTACAATATTTCGGTCATATTTCTTGAATGTGACAAAGCAACTTAGCATATCTACTTTAAATGACAAATTGAAGTGTGGAATTCTCCAACACACATTCCTTCCAAGTGACTACCTGCCAATTATTTCAAGTTTTTCATAGCAACTATTGGATTACATCATTGTGTGAAGGAAAGTTGACCTGAATGACCATACAGGTTTCAGACACTGACCACATGTTGACCGGATATCGCTTCAAAGATCTTAACAAAGATTCTACATAATGTCAGCCTCTTTAAAGATCGCGGTAGGAGGGTACCTAACTTTTAATAACAACCTACTACTACTAACATATGCTTGGCATAAAGATTACTGATTATTACTAAAAGACTCGAAGGTCTGAAAATAGTCATCATTAAAACAAAACAAAAAGTGTCAAATGGACGGAAAAATATTTTCGCAATTAACAAATTATTTTCAGATTTGAGAAAACTAAAAATGGAAATTATAATAATAGTTTAAATAACTCAAACATTAATGATATTAATATAATTAATTAAATTATGGACATTATAATAGTTTAAACTAGTCAAACATTATATAAAAAGCAATGAATATTAATATAATGATTAAATTACGTTCTAGTGTATATATACACACATGCATATATATAAACTTGAATCATTCGACTCGATAAATGCTTGAATATTCAGAGTGGATTTATTAATTAAGAAGCTTTAAACACAATAACTAGTTTAATTGTAAAAATAAATTTGGAGAGATGACATTTCCAATTATCAAGCATATATATATATGTTGCTGCCATTCTATATACTTAAATCGACAATCCCTCTACAGCATTTATAGAGAATGTTCAAGTTATTAATAGCTACAATTATAGTTTTTTATCTGATATGTCCACGATTAGAATTCTATCTGGCTGTATGAAATTCAGGTTTCAATCAGATTAAAGATTTTTTCCTGCCAGTATCTACATAGCTAATAATTTAAATAGGCATCTAATTAAAAAAATTAAACAACATTTTTTAAAATTCTTATTAACTGGCCCTTATTAACTAGACTAATGGCTATCTTTTCCTCTTCTCGAAAAAAGTATAAGACTTCTAAAGAAGCTTTTGCCTTGCACAACAGTTATTTCAGTAGTTTACCTTAGATGATAAATTAATGAAACCCAACTGTATATTACCAACCTGGTAACCGGCAAATTAGATGAGCAATGTATTCTCCTTTATTGTTCCCTTTTGAGATGTAGCAGTGGACTATTTGAAAGCTGTTTTATCTTTTATTTATATAATGAGATATGCTGCATGCTATATCCTGAAAATACTTGAATATCTATCAGGCAGCATCTATAAATTTTAAATAAAGTACAAGCTTATTGTAACAAAATAAATAAAATAATGCTGTAAATATTTATTATTGAACACATACATCTTTATTAACAGAAAATGTGAATAAGTTTATGCACGAAAGATTTTGAATGGGTTTTCAATCAAACAAGAACTATTTTTAATGAATGATTGGCATGCTGGTTAAAGTTGATTTAAATATTGGTTCAGAAAGAATAAGAGAGACAAACCAGACTTTGCCTTCCATAGAATCTACTCTGGTTATAAATAATATTTTTAATAACCATGTAAATAAAGTAGAATTACTTAGCTGACCTGAGGAGGGGAGGAAAGCAGTGCAATGTTTTTGTGTGTGTGTGGTGGTGGTTCTTAGAAATATGATAAAAACTCTTAGATATTAAAAAAGGTATCTTATTTACAGATACATTTTCTATCTTTTCTAGCAATTTTGCAGGATTGTCCAAAAAAAAAATAACATGAAAACATTTGAAAGAAAAAATTAAAAATTTCAAATTTATCAAATAAATATTATTGTTTTAAGATATTATTTAATTAGTTTCAAAATACACTTTATTCACCCTTAGATATTATTTAATTATTGCTTCAAAAATTATTTTTTAAACGTTTATTTTATAGAAATAAATGAATAAAATACATAAGGTGTTTACCAAACTCATTAAATGACTAAAATTATATCTCAAATTTTTCTTTAAAAAATGGTGTAAAAAAATGTCTCAATTTATAGAATGGGATGGGAGCTAATAAATTTATCTTGCACAAAGGTGTCTCTTACCTACATGTGGTGCTACCTATTTATACTTTCATCTATGTACTTCATTTTTGATCCCTTCTTATTACTCCTAACATATATATCTCCATACTTGGTTGAGTGGTCTGAAGTCTCCGTATTGTTCTTCTGTTAACTATCCAAGTCTCAGATCCATAAGTGAAAACTGGTAAAACACATTTATTAAAAATCCTCTTTTTCAAACATTAGACATAATTTCTTTTTACTATTAATTATTTCTACCAAAAGCACTCCATTGAAATTTAATTCTATGATTAATTTCATTCACTCTTTCCATCTGACTAAGGTATTTGTAATTATTATTCTAATTTATCATTATTAATCTTTGTCTTCTTCTTTATTTTTTTTTAAAAAAAAATTGAACATTGTTTAGGTCTTTTTACCATTTATCTGCAGTCCTAATTTCTTACTTGCCTCTAATAATTCTTGTGACATTTACTGAAGCTCTGAAATATTATTTGCAAAAATCTAGATAACTTAAATAATCCCCACTTATTTTTACTCCCTCGGTTTTCCATTTTAATCCACAAAATACATCTTGTAAAACTAGTGTAAAAAGTTTTAGAAATATACAGTCACCCTCTCATATACCTATTTCATTATTAATTTTTTTAATCTCACTATGTAATGTAATCATTGCTATTCTTCAGAATATGATAACATTTTTGGGTCTATATCTTGATGACCCAATACCTTAATTATTGTAAAAACGCTTATAGAATCAAGTGCTTTTTGATAATCTACAAATTCAAAGTAAAATAGCAATTCATATTTACCGATCCTTTCTACAGCATATCTCAATACTTAAGTGATGTGATCCATCTATAAATTCAGTTTGTTCTTTTGGTTGGTTAAAACTCAAAGCTCTCTGTGATAAAAGAATGATAGATTAAAGTCTACTATTTTATCATTTAGACATTACACATATAACTTTGCTAATAATTGTCTATTTCTTTATACCATTTCTTTTAAAATGTCAATTATAATTCCATAATTTCCTAGATAGATATATATGTGTGGAAGATGATAATCTGGACCAACTGATGATTGCTGGTTTAGCATGAAATACGTATATTGGTGATTATTTATCTTTTCAGCATATATGTGCTTGAGTGTATCGGTGTTATTAGATAGACTGGAGAGTGGTGGGTTGTGTGAAAGTCTGTGCTCATATACCCTATATATTACATATTCCTCATTTAAAATGCTAGGCAATTCAAAAGAAGTAAAAATTGTAGGAAATACTTTGTTTTCTTGTTCTTTATTGTATAATTCTTTATAAAACTCTTCTATCCATTTCATGATGTCACTTCTCCTTTTAGTAATAATTCTATTTTTTCTTCTTGAAGGAAGAAATAAGATTCTTACCAATACCAAGATATTATTTTACACTTTAAAGACATTCCAAAATGATTTTCAAGCTCTAATTTAAATTTATTGATATATTTCTAAAGATTAGGCCTATCAACTATGAATATTATTTTTCTTAATAATTTTTTGTCTCTAGTTTTGCACTAATATCTATTTTACATCTTACTAATCGATGATCACTTCATTACCTTGTGTACATTCATATAAATATTCTCTACTTTTTCTTCAGAATGAGAACATTAACTGGATCTAGTATTTTCCATTAAGTTGAATAATTAATTTTTCCAGGCTGTCTTGATAAACTATCATTCTCTATAATGTTGTTCTTCCACTTTTTATTTTAACAAATCCCATTGCACTTGTGCTTCTAATATTTGTGCTTGTCTAGTAAAGTATATATGCTCTTATTAAATCAATTGCCTCTTAATCTAATTTTACCAAGTTCATTTAATATTAATTAGTTCTTCCAATTCACACAATCTTCCTTCACTTGAAAGTAATCTGCAGTTGCAAATGTCTAAATAAAAGGTCACTAAATGGCAGCCTTGAACCACAATCAGGGAATTTTTAGCGCTTTCCACCAAAGGTAGCGGATCACTGCCTTGGCTGGTAATTTTACAGCCCATTGGAAATAAGCCCTAATTTAGTTTTGTCTGTCATGATTGTAGATGCATATTTTCAAAAAAGTTAATTTCCACACAAATTCATTTTGCCTTCAGGAAAAACTGATATTTCTGTTAAGAATTATCAGGCAATTGAGAAAAAAGACTGTAATGTTTCTTGATCCTAAACTTAGAGAAAAAAAGCCAATAAAAATCAATAAGCTGACTGATGCTTGTTGGTGTGTAGCTCATATACTATATAAAAAAATCATATAGTAGTAACAGTTGCAACAATAAAAAATTAAGGAGTAGAACATTAAGAACTTGCCCTGCACAATTTCTTTAAGGCCGCAAAGAAGAATCAAAGGGTCTCCTTTCAGTTAATAGCAAACTCCTTTAACATGTTAAAAAACAAAAAATCTTGGTTAATAAATATATTATTCAAAGATATTCGTTAAACATTTAAAACAGTATGAAAAAAAATAATAAATAAGAAAATTTTGAAGTAAGTATAAAAAAAAAAAACTGACTGATTACAGAATAATGATGTGAAATTGAAAGGATTAAGTAAGTAATTGGTCATTGATTATCATAAATGTTTAATTCTGAATAAATTATCAAAATTTTGAAAGACAGAATAAGGTTGCTGTGTAGCAAATATGAAAAAAGTATTGCATAAGTCTCAATATAATACTGGTATAGTATATGTACAAATAATATATAGTTTAAATAAAAAACCAACTGTCTGAACAATCTGAAAAGTAATCTCATAAATAGAAGAATTATGATCATATCAAACAAAAAAAAAATTCTGAAGATCAGCCTATAATTATTAAACATAATCTAAAAAAAATTGTGAGGATAAATAATGCAAAAAAAATAAAAATTAATATCTAAAAGCAAGATAAAATGCAACGTATTGTCAGCAAAAATGCAAATGAATTTAACATAATAAAAAATGATCTTTATATAAAAAGAAAAAAGTGAAAATAAAATTCAAAACAATAAATACCATTGTTAATAATACAAAAAAAAAAAAGATAAAAAACTGCACAACTAAACTGAGTGAACAGTCTTTTGATAAAAAGGTAGCATATTTAGTCACCACTTCTTTGAATTAAGTTTAAATTCTTGCCTGATAGCTGATCCATAGCCAAACCGTCTATTAGCCAATACTGATCAGTAAAAGATTATTTAATAGGTAAAAGTGGATGAAAAATTAGTCAAACTCTTCTCCATTGTTTCTCTAAAAGGGATTGGAGAGAAGAGGATTTTGCCTTGCAGAGAATTAAAAGGTTATGTCTATACATCTAAGTTAAATATATTTATCTGTAGCAATGTCAACTCATAGAAGAAAAATAGCACATAATAAACTAAGACTTTTTATTTACAAGTCAAGATATATTAAAAGACAATAATATTCTAACACCTACATTTCTCTTTTATTAAAGGACTAGATCCTATCAATTAAATATATGTTTTGAGAAAGACAATGCTCTGAGCAAATTATGTGTTCTGAAATGTCAGCTATTTAGCTATTATAAATTTTATTATGTGTAAGCTTCCAGAAATAATAACATGAATTCACATATATATATATATCATTAAAAGCCAGTCAACACCTAGACAATTCCAATATCATTACCAATCAACAATTTCAAACCGCTGTCAAGGCTTCTTTTAACAATAAAGGTGGAATTCCACCTTTACTGAGGATCTAATATACTTATATAGATATTAAAAATTGCAACTTGACCACAGAAATTGAAATTATTGGTTTAACAAAGAAGTTTAAATAAACCTCTTTAAACCAATAAATATAACATGTTATGAATGCAGACAAATAAGTAGTCAATTATAACATCACAAACAGCAATTATAACTTTTAAATTGCAACAAAAGTATTACTTAAATAATAAGTGTAATAATGCTCAAGGCTAAATGATTTATAAGTAATCATTAAAAGCCAATCAACACTTACACAATCCCAATATCATTAACAATCAACAATTTCAAATGATAACTATGGGAAATAAAAACTTTAATATAATCTGAATGAAAATGTAGCCCAATTGTTGATAGCAATTTGTAAATGAATAAAAATATGAATCATACTGTATCCTTAGTCATAGTCTAATTATTGATTACCATTTACTACAGAATAAAAATATAAACCAAGGAAGAACAATTCTTATTTATTAAAGCCCATGAATTGTAGTGTTATTTGTAACAGAATGAAATTAATAAATTAAATGAAAATGAATATCGGTTAATGAATAACAATCTAACACTTAAGTCAATAAAATAATGATAATCTTTGTTGTATCATGAATACAAATAGCATTTAGAATGAATAGAAAACAAGCCAAATCATTATTTCAAACTATCCTAAAATATGAGCATTATTTGCAATAGATTAAAGATAAAGCAATAAAAACAAATATATTATAAGTAACAATCTATGCCTATTATATAATCTATTTATAACCTAAAAATAATGACAAATAATGAGATAGATAAACTGTAATATTCCTTATGAGTCAAAACACTGCTTATAATAATACAATCTTACATTAAAAAGTTATTTATATTTATGCAAAATAATTCATGGATAAATGGAATAATAATTTAAATATGCTCTACAAATCTAAAATATCAATGATATCTAAATAAGTAGATAAATGACTTCTAATTATAACTAAATAGAATAAAAAATAATGCTTACTTAGCCATGCTATTTCACTAATACCAATATGTTCTTATTAATTAAGTCAATTATAATAAGACTAAATAATCAATAATAATACAATATCAATTAATTTAACATCTCTCCACTTTCATAAACTTATAATACTATAAAATAAAATCTTATTAAATAACATTAAAATTTATAATATTCAATCACATCAATATATAAAATAAATGATAAATTCCTATTTGATGAATATTCAAACACAATTGATAAATCATATCCAATTATTCTTCAGTTTAATACAGCTAAGTTGTTAAAACTTGAGACTATAATTATTAAAACATGAAAGATTATTGGTGTTTATTCCAATCAAATATTAACATTTAATGTTTAAACTAAATTTATGATCCACATCAATGAACTTTAAATATAATTAAAGCAAATTATTCTAAATTGTAACAGAATAAAATATATTACTATTACTAGCTCTATAACTGAATAAGATTAGAATCATTATGGCCATATAATGACTTAATATAATATTCACTTTAATCAATAATAACTTCATTGTGATTAACTTTATTCATTTTCAATAATTATCATATATATATACCTTTATTCATACATAATTTTTATCTTAAAATAATTATTACTTGTTATTAACAAATAATTACAATAAGCTTTTAATTACTTATTAAATATTTAAGAATCACAAATCAATTAATTTATTGCTCTATAAAAATCTATGCCTAGTCAGAAAATAAACATTAAATTCAACACAAAGAAAATGATATGTAATTATATTCTCTTACCCATTCAGTGGTTTGGTTTCTGGACTATTTTGTAACTGCTTCTAATGTATTATGTGGTATAATCAATTAGTGAATATCATCTCAACCAAATACAATTAACCAATAAATTTGTATTGTAAAATTGAATGACAAAGAAGCAAGTTTACTTGTTTTAAATTAATTCAAAATTTATTAACAATGGATAAAAATTATAAACATTTAAAATATAGACATATGATTCATTATACAATAGGTTTTCAATTGATATTAATTCTTTTAAATTAAATAGGTGATTATACATCCAACTTCACTTATAAAATGCTAAGAACACAATGCATATTTATGTAACATAAACATATAGTAATACATGCACAATTTTCAAAACATAAGAGAGTCAAAAACATTCTTAATCTTCATATATATATAAATAGTTAATGGAAATAAAAATATGCTAAAGATGAATCTACCTATTCATTCACATTGTTCTAAGAGAATAAAATAAAAATAAATACTTGAGATAAAAAGATAAATATTTTTAAAATTAAAATAATAATTACTAAGTTATGAAATATAAATTTAGAAAAAATGCTTAAAGTATAACTTTAAGCACGTAAACTAAATATTTAATTTAAATTATACTATCATTTATATCTTATAATATTATATATTAGCAAATGACCTGATCAATTGCCTTCAAATATGACATTTCCAAAATAATCCATACTTCTAATGTCTGTCTCTTAAACCACAATCCAATGATGTTAAGTAGAAATATTACAAAAAACTATTAGATTTAAAGCACATTTTATTGATTCCGATATTTTCCGAATATCCAAATTATTCTTTCATTTAATAGGTATTTGATCTATGATGTTATTAGTGTTCAAACATTAATTTATATCCATGATGAAACAATGTAAATATTCTTTCCTTTAACAAATGGATAGATGCTAGTTTCATCGATGACAATGCTATGGAAATTGAATTAATTTCTATCCTATGTGAAAATAATTCATGGATGTCATAAAATTATATCAGTAGGTGAACATAATATTTGTGTACATTTTATGTTGTTACCATTTAGACTTTATCATTGAAAAGTAGGTAATATCCTTCTTTAAAAGTAAAAAAATATTCTGATGGTTTTTTAAATGCTAAGAATTTTCATTCTTTCAATAAATTATCATCTCCTACAAATTCCCGATAAACTTATCCAGTTAATGGATGAATACTATTGCTTTCACCCTATCATTCTATCCATTTAATAATCATATACTTTTAAAAACAAACAAAAAAAAATCATATGAAGGAACTTAGGTACACTTCTATTAGGAGCCAAGAGAGAGAATGAGTTTAAACTGTTTACTTCTATTTATAAACTTTTTAAACTGACATCAGAGATATTATAGCAACATCACATACTAACTCTTTGATCAATTCCAGTCAGCAACCCACAAATAAAAATTTTATGTTGATTCTGATAATTCAATTTCAAAAAATGAGTCAATTAGAAAGTCTAGACAAGCTAGAAAAAGGATAATAAAAAGGCAAAACAGTCAGAAAATCAATCCTCAATTGTATCAGATCCTTTGATTTCTTCTCTTTCTTTAGATGTCTCTGCTAAATCTCATTACACTGATGCATCTTCGTAAATATCTTTTCCCTCTCATTTGATTAGTCAAATTGTTCCTATATTTGAGTTTCCTGATATATAGATTTTTTTCTTCCATTTTTATTGATCTTATTTTGGCTTTTATGATATTTAACATATTTGCTGAAAATGTTTGAGGTCTTAACTCAATTTTAGGGGTTTATGCCATTACTCAATGGCTTCAAAGTTCAAACTTTCACATCACATGTTTTGGTAAGACAAAGCTTCACAATAACTCTACATTGCATTCCTATTCTCATGCAAAACATTGGTTTTTTCCCAATATATTCCTAATACAGCTGCCTCATCTGGTGTGGCTTTTCTTGTTAATAAACATCCTAATTTTTCAAATCTCAGAACATTCCATTTGGATCAAGAATTTTTAATGATCAATATTACCATTCGAAGTTTTTCTCTTAATATTGCTTACATTTATGCTAAAAATAAATTTCACATTATGCATTCATTGTTTAATAAGATTAATGCACTGCTTTCTTCAAATTCCTCTCCTACAATTCTAGGAGATTTCAATGTGTGTTACTCTACTTTTAATAATAATTTTTTTCATCTTTTCAATAAACCTCCTTTATCTGGTGAAGGATGCTTTCCTCTTAATTCTTTCTCCTTTTATACTCACAGAACTACATCTTTAATTGATCTCCTCTTTTACTCCCCTGAGATTCATTTTGACATTCAAGCAAAGTTACAGTGGTTTTGTTTACTGATCATCTTGCAATGCTTGTTTTCTTAAACATTGATACTTCTTTTTGTGTTCAGTTGCATCATTCCTTGACCATTAGGCTTCTCAACAAATCAGCTGCTCCTGCTTCAATTTTTTTCTGAGGCTTACATTCTTTTTAACAAAATTAATATTCTATCATTGCCTGCTGCATCAGCATTTTCTTCCTTTGTTGGCATACTTAGTTCTATAATAAACTCTTACACTAGGACTTCCAGAGGACCAAAACTTTTACTAAAACAGCTTGATATTTCTATAAAAATGGCCAAGCTTTCATCTTCTGATTCAATGTTAAATCAAATTACAAAGTGTTCAAAAATATTATTGAAACTCAAAAAAATTTTTGCACAATACATTGCTACAAAGTGTTCAAAAATATTCTTGTAATAGCATCACATCTGGATAAAAAGTTATATAAGGTGAGCTTTGGGTGTGTCTTCTCATTCTACTCCACTTATGCTCATCTCAAATAATAAGCAGTTTCATGGACCTGAAATGCTAATAGAAATTTGTAATTACTTTAAAAATAAAGTTCAAGTGAAGCCTTTCAAAATTTGGAGATTTTTGGAATGAGTCTGATACTGCTTTGCAGCATGCCATTTCTGATGACATGATTATTCAAAAAATTAAATCTTTGCCTGAAAGTACTTATCCTGGGATTCATTAAATTCCCAGATTTGTTCTGCTACATCTTTCATATTTCACTGTACCAATACTGCATACGCTTCTTGATCTTCTAACTGGTGATTTTATAAATCTTTTAGATTTTTATTCTGTAGCAATAGTACCTTTTCTCAAGAAACAATTAAATCCCTCTCCATTAAATAATATTCAGCCTATTTCAATGACTCCTCTTCTAATTAAAATTCTGGAATCTTTAGCTAAAAACAAAATTCAACAGTGTATTTATTCTCACATTTCAGATTTTCAATTTGCCAAAAAAGGACAGTCAATTACGGTAGCAGTTCAGCACTTTCTTCTACTTGTTGAATATGTTTCGGCGTTATAAGAAAGCTAAACATGTTGTTATTCAGCTTGACATCTCTTCAGCTTTTGACTGTGTAATTCCTTCTGTTTTATTTAGAACATTACAGGATTACCAAGTTCCTTATCCCTACATCAGAATCGCTGCAAATCTTCTTCTAATGGAAAGCTCTTTGAAGGTTTTTGGCCTCATATGTCAATACTTCAGGGATCTCTTGCTATGCTATGTTTCATTATATATATTAATCCTTTACTTATGCAGATTCAGACTCATCTACTTGGAGTTTATGTTCCTGCTCTTAAACTATTCATCACAGACTGTGGTGATTACCATATAACAGTAAATAAATATCTCAACAAAAGAGTGTACCCAGCATCTAATGTACGAGAAGTAGTGGCAAATTTATCAAATGCAAAATATTTTGCGAAGCTTGACCTTAACTCGGCTTGCCATCAAATTAAGATAACTGAAAATGCAGCAAATATCAGATTAATGAAATTTAATAAAGTAATGAAGTTTCAAAATGAAACACCTGTATAAGCAAATGTTTGGATTTATGATGATATTAGAACAACGAACTTATCTTTCATAACCAGGAGAAAATATATATAATTTAACTCTCATTAAAGTAAGATAAAATAATAAGAATGCTTTAACTTATTTTGACATGTTACAGTTACAAGAAAATCTAAATAAGTTATTTAAATAACATTTAATGGGTAATTACTTATAATTTGGAATAATTATTATTTTCCTTCGTGTTCATTTATTTATCTTAAGAAACATATATAAATATTGAACAACTTTATAAATAAATATAATAAAATTTATCATTTTTCAGTGAGTGAGATTATTCGATAATCAAATTCTAGTTACATTTTAACTTTCACAATCCATGAGAAATATCCAATATTCATAAACCAATAATGATATGAAGGTGTTAGAAGAAAGTTATTCCCATTAGAATATAATATTTTGAAATAATAATCCATCCAGATAATTATCACGGAACAATATATATATATTGAACTTGATTAACCATATTTGTTAAGGAAATGATGGAATACTTATTATTGATTACACTGAATTATATAAAATAAAAATAAAATCAGTATTTTGTTTTAAAAAAATATTTACATTTTTTTTTTTCCAAGTGTCATAGCATCGGCCGGGACGCGAACCCGCAACCTGGGCAACTGCTCGTAAGGCAGTCGTGCTCACCTCTTGACCACAAATGCAGTGTAGAGACAGTGCATATTATATAATTTACTACCATTCAAAAAAAAATTTTTGTACTATTGCTTGAAACCAAATGTCATGATATATGGAAACTATTATTTGTAATATTCCTAATTATCATTCTTATCCAAAAATTATTAGTTTTTTTAAAAACTATTAACATTTTTAAAAATAAAATTAATTTTCAAAATGTAGTGGTTAATTTGTTAAATAATTTTATATAATAAATGTATTTCAAAATTATTTTAGAAATATATTGTCAATTTCTAAAATTTTGGCTGTTTGCTAACTTGCATTCCACGGATAGAGATCATCTCTTTTGTCAACAATGCAAAATACTGGTTTGTCCATGAAACACACAATTCATATTATAGATATAATACTTTTAATTAGTTTATTGAAAATTATGCAGCTTTTAACATTTGAATACAATTATGCATATAATCATAACAAAGAATATTTACATCAATTTATTTACATAGGAATTGTTTTTAACACTATTTTTCAATAAAGTCTTGTCATTCTGTCTACATTTTAATTATTTTTTTTTATAATAAATTAATGACTAAATAAGATTTTTTTTTTTTTTTAAAAAAAAACCCTTATCCAATAGGCACTATAATTAAAATTAACTCTGATTTTTTTTTTATACATATATACTATAATGTGTTTACACCAAATTTGTGCAGAAAATTTTGAATTACAATTTCAGAGTTGAACTTACCAAAGTTATAATTTACTTATGCTTTATGTCTATAGTATTTCAGTGAATAAATCATTAAATTGTTTCTTATCTATAATTTGTAATAGGTTTCCATTCTACTGTTTTGTATATCTATCATTTATTTTCTACAGTCCTTTAAAAAATGTGAGATTGGCAGTCCACTATATGCTCTTTATGTACATATTATTAAACTACAAGAAGGCATAATAGAAAAAAAAACGTTAATTGCTTTAAAAGACTAACCAGATCTTTGAAAAATAATTGGAAAAAAATAATCATTAAATAATTCTGCCATCTCATTATCACAAAAAGTGAAGTAAATGGTATTTTTTCCTTCTTTTTTTATATATATAAAGATTTATGGATTAAAAAACAACTAATATTTAATGTAATAGATAGCATGTATTGTAAATGTATAATCAATAAATGTTGATACCACTTTTTATTATTTAAAAGTTGAATTATAGTGCTTTAAATAGATGACAGGTAGGTGTAGGTACTGAGAGAATAGGGAGGTATTATTAAATTATTACTGCATAACTGTTTTTAATCTGTAAAAGTCATTAATTTGGAAAGGTTGAGAAACCATGATAAAATTCTAGAATATGCATATCTACACTAATATTCATATATTATATGACACAATATAAATCACATTTTTACTAAAAAAAAGCTATGTCATTTTAAAATTAAATCTATATTTAAAATTCATTTAAAAATTAATTAATTATTATATAATAAAAATTAATCAAGTATGCCAAGTTAAAATAACCTTTTCTGCTTATTTACATACAATTTTAAATCTCACTAGTCACAACTTGTCATCAGTTTCCACTCTAGTTTTGAATTCTCCGATACACATGTAAAGTAATTAGTTTAGAAAAGTGTTGATGGTGAGTTGTCAGAGAACCACTGGAGAGAAAAAAGAGATAAAAATACACAGTCTAAAAACAAGTTGATTTAAACAAACATTTCAAAGAAGTTAAGGTTTATTATTTAAGAAAAATAAAACAAAAGTTTAATTCAAAAGCCTTAAGTGCATACCACAACTGAAGTTTGTTAACACGGGTCATTTCAAGTTTATTTAATTGACTAAAGATGTAGGTGTATATTTTTAACTCTTTTAAAAAAAAGATTAATATCAGCTATGCTTGCCAATATTAATCAAAAAGGTCAAAAGTAGTAGCTGAACTGTATTTTATTTACAGTTATTTTCAAATAATTTTAAAACAAAAAGTAATTTAAATACAGTAGTTAGACCATACTCATTATGAATAAAAATAACGGGTGTATCAAAATTAACCTTTCACAAAATATACGTAAAGCACTTCCAGTACTTAATTCAAAAGTAAGAAAAGAAAGAATGCTTGTCGAAAAAAGACAACGGTTGGCTGAGTTTTGAGAACAAATTTTTTTTAAAAAAGGGTGGAAAATTTTAAATCTTTCACGAGTAGTGGAAAACAAAACTGAATGAAGTTTTAAACTCACTAATACGTTGATACTTTAACTGCATTCGATTTCATTCTAGCAGTTAACTATATGATCAATAATATAAAATGATAGTCTATACATCTCATATACATACATATATACATGGTCTTCATGTATGACTGCCAAAATAAGCATCTCGAAGATTGACAGTTATTTCAGATAACTTAATTAAATGATATAAATTTTAATAGTTTTATTCTAAATCTGTCTTTTCATCAAACAGATATATATATATAAAGAAACAAATAGAAATATATATTTTTTAAAAACTGACACTAATATGCAAATTCAATTTAATTATAGCTTAAAAAAGGAAACATGCCAAATACACACTTGCCTTGGTTCAAATAATATTCTGCACCCTTTCCCCCCCAAAAAAAAAAATTCTAAAAATTCAAGAATAAAAAAAAAGGTTGACTCAAATTTCTAATATAAAAATAAGGATTAATATAAAAATGAAAAATGCAGAAACAATAAACAAAATAATTATGAATAATCTACACAATCAATTTAAATGTTAAATAAAATATTTGAACATATCTAAACCAATGTTAATAATTATATGGGTATATAGAAGCAGACACATATTAAAGATATGTGTGTATATATATAAGATAAATATATTCATATAGATATAATAAACATCTCCATACTTCCACATTCTTTTTAAATACATATAAATAAAGATATAATAAAAGACAAATGACCCCCAAGATGCATTTCGTGCTGAACCAGCATTCACCAGTTGGCCTGGGTCACAATCTCTCATATACATCTTTATTATATGCAAAGTATTTATCTGGAATAAATTGTTACCTTTTCATTTACCATTGTCAAACTTCCTCCACTCACAACTTTGACGCCACCCATTTCAGATAAATACACTAATGATTATTACCAATCACTTCATTTATTTGATATTTTGTTGTAATAATTAAATTTGTAAAGTGCATAGTCGTTACATAAAGTAATATATATTAAGGCTATAACATTAAGACCATGTACTTGAATCTTGTGTTAAGAATTGTAAAAGTCCCTACTATCTTGTATTAAGATTTGTAGAAGTCCCTACTATCTTGTATTAAGATTTGTAGAAGTCCCTACTGTCGTTTTTCAAGAGCATGGTCTTAAGGTTATAGCCTTAATATATATATATTACTTGATATTTTTCTTTTTTTTTGCTCAATTACAGCTCTCCATTCTATTCTATTTTCTGCAATATCCTCTAAAGAAAAGCAATCTATAATGCATCTCTTTAGAATGTCTTTTAGAATGTCCTCTTCAGAGTGTCTCAGATAATTTTAACAGTTAACAATATCTATCTCTCCCATGAAAATTATGCTGAGGCTCAGTATAAAAGTTTAAAATTTGTCATCATTCATTCACTTCATACAGCTAATCTAATGAAAATGTATTCTTAAAAATAATACATTCAATATCATCACATCAAGCAAGTTTAAAAAAAAACCACTCTGATTGGTCATTATATATCTGAATATTTACTAGTTTTCTTAAATAATTTTTTTGTTTTTATATTGCTTTAATAAGTCAATATTTGACTTCCACACATTAAATTTGTCATAATACTAACTCCTATATATATATAATTTATCAAATAAATTACTTATAGACTATTACAACATGAAGTTGAAATAAATGTTTTAATTATTAAATATAGCAGGACAATAAAACCCTTATTGTACCTTAGTATTCAAATTCATCTTTCTGTCTAAAAGGTTTCCAGTATATTAAACTTAATTTACATTCTGGAGCAGGTGATCATTAACAATCGTGTATTACATTCTTAGAAAAAAAAATATTTATAGTTGAATTACAAAAGATTTAAGATTGTATATAGTTTTATTTTGAATAAGAATAAATTAAAATAATGGGGGGGGGGAGGTTTAATCTAGAAAAGTTTAATAAAAAAAATACTCTACAAACTTGTCATTTATAACTGAAATAGTTTTATTTTTATAAAAATCAGTTATTAAAAATATAAATGATTTCTTTTCTTTTAAGTTATTAATATTATTATTGCTAATTAGATTACATAATAGTAAAATACAACAAGAACAAATCTAACATTTCTATAATTGTTCAAAATTTTCAAAATGAACTGTGTAATTTGATGCAGTAGTAGCGCGGCAAACTTTGAAATTCTAAGTCCATGGATCAGGGCCTAACTCTGTCACTTGTAATGCTCATAATACATCTTATGAACAATAAAGCAATACATCATTCAATTATTTTATATATTTTCCAAAATATAGTTACTACAATCTTTAACAGACATTTTTTTTTCTGTGTGAGGGCGTAAGCTCCCGCATACATTACATATATATATATATGTGCAGGTTTAAGCCTGTATAGTGTATTAATTTATATTTAGTTAGATTTAATGAAACTATAGAGATTTATCATAAACACAGTGAAGCTGTGAACTATGATATATTTTATTTCAAGCCACTCTTGCATGCAACATATATATCATATAAAAGCTCATACATTGTTGAAAAGTCTTGACTATAATACAGTAAGTATTGTTTATTATACTGTTAAGTGAACAGTACTTTACAGCATACTAATCAGAGACCCTGGTAAAGACTAAAGTTAACAGGAAGCTTTCAATTGACATAAAATACTTAAACTCTATATGTGTAAGTAGACTGTACCACTGAATGGTACAATATACAGTATATATTAAAAGTATTATATTGTTCACTTGTAGTATAATAAACAATACTTATTTAATGATCATGGATCTGTCCCATGATAATTTTGATAAATTTGAAATATATATTCATAAAATATTAGGGAAAATGTAGGCTAGAAATAATCATGATAACTTTAGTTACTTGGGGTTCTGGGTGGTTGGCATGTATCTGTAGCCTATCTGTCCATTTAGAGATTGATGAATGACACTGGATTGCTGTCATGTTACTAGCATCATCCTAAAATCCATACGTAAATAATAATTTTTTTTAAAAAAGAGAGTAATTTACCTTATGTGTTGTGGGTAGCATCAGTAGAAGATTCATGAAATCACTTAAGTTTGTTAATGGAAAGAAAAACACATCTCTAGTTTAAGTATTTCATGTCAATTGAAAACTTCTTTACCAAACCACAGAGCCCCTTCCTTGGTTAGCATACATGTATGAGAACACAATCAGTCATATGTCACTTGTTCAGTCTTGAAATTTGTACTGATGGGTTGGGATATACATGTTAACACCAAAAAGCTGATAGTTGTTAGAATTATGCATATCATCTGCATTTCTCTGTCACATTAAAAAGTAATTATAATAAAACCCAGCTTGTAAGAGCAAAATAAGTGGGCTAAGTATGACAACAAAAACTGCATTAGAAACAAAATTAGTTGATAAATGATGAAAGTGATATTGTATAAGATGTAGACTCTATTTTGTTATTCATTACATAAGAGGATATTGTACCATTTACTGCTAGAAAGTCTATTTACACATATAAAGTATGTTGGAATGAAGCAGTATTAATAAAGATGATTAGTTAATTTTCAATATTTTTTTTTATTTTTTGCTCCTGCAATTTATTACATTTTCATACTTAGACTGTTTATTCAATATATTTTTAGAAGCAATTAAAATGCCTTGCACTTTATTTTGTTTATTCATAGGTTATAATGGATAACTATAAACAATAACAAAAAAATCAAACACTTGGTTTGTTCTATTAGATACATTTTTTAGACTTTGTCAATAGTGCAATCATGTAGGAACTTGTATTAAATAACATGTTACCATGAAATTTGTTAAGAATTAATGCATGCAATAATATCTTTTTAAAAATTGTTTTTTATTCATTCTGTTTTCATTAGATTTGGAGTGTAATGTGGACTATGGATCAATTATGAGTTTTTAGTTAAAGAACAGATCCAAAAAAAAAAAAAAACTGTTTAGTAAAACGTGTAAAAAAATAACACAGTATCTAAAAAAAAAGAATATTGTTATAAAAAATAGAAAAAGTTATTTAGTAAACATGTAAAAAGATAATACAGTGTAATAAAAAAAAAAAAAAAGAGAGAAAGATAACATTATTAAATTTTTTTTTAGCACAACATTGCATTGGAATCGATCCCAGAACATTTCAGAGATGGTCATTCTATCCAGTACTTTAAATAGAAAAATGCATTTGAGCTTTATAAAATATTATTGATAAAGATAATTTCATCATATGTAGAATTATTGTAATTATGAGGCAATATTTTTAAATACATTACTAATAATAATATATTACTTTTTATATAAATTAGGATATTTAAATAAAAATGATTGGAAAATTTAGATATAAATTTTATTAATTATAGTAATGAAAAGATATAGACTTGTTCGGTTTTGTGCAATGGTGGAGTATATATGAAATATGTTTTAAGACTGCAGCAATTGTCACAATAAATTTAAGTAAAGAAATATTCCTCTTATATTTAAATAATAAACATTTACAATAAGAATGTGTTTCCAGGAATATACATATAAATTTTATTAATTATCATGACAAAATGGTGTCCTTCTATTTAGTTTAGTGTAATAATAAGAGTATATATGTAGTATATATTGAGCTCCTGCCTAGAAATTCGAAGCCTGGGTAATTGGCACAAATAAGTTTAAGTAAAGAAGTAATAATCTTATAAACAGAGCATAAAAGGTGGTTGCTAGAGGGTTGAAGAGATCCTAAGATCTAGATGCAGTGCTCTCAGATCCAAAGCTCCTCACTGACGAAGGCCACAAGCCAGAAACTAGTCTGGGGATATTGGATGAGTAGGCATTAGATAGGGATTTTATGCACAAGCCTTCTGGCATCCATTGATTACTCTGTTTGGCACAGGTGGCAATACTGTATGGAGAGTTTTGCTCTGTTTATCAACAATTAATGTGCTAGTATAGGAAATGTGATCATGTGATGCTTAATGGTTTAACACCAATCCTGCCTAATAGGATAGTGGTGGTTATGGTTGTAAAAGAGCCAAAGACACCAAAATGTATGGGTGCTGAACTGAGTTCAGACCCATATGACTATATAAGCCATTGAGCTTAGATTGAAAATATTTTTTTGTGTTTTCAATTTCATTCTCATAGTTTTGTAGTTAAGTAGAGATAAAAGGTGGTTGCTAGAGGGTTGCATTAGATCCTAAGATCTAGATGCAGTGTTCTCAGATCCAAAGCTCCTCACTGACGAAGGCCACAAGCCAGAAACTAGTCTGGGGATATTGGATAAGTAGGCATTAGATAGGGAATTTATGCACAAGCCTTCTGGCATCCATTGATTACTCTGTTTGGCACAGGTGGCAATACTGTATGGAGAGTTTTGCTCTGTTTATCAACAATTAATGTGCTAGTATAGGAAATGTGATCATGTGATAATAATCTTATATTTAAATAAAAAATATTTACACTCAGAATGTATTTCTAATGAAGAAATGATTTGAAAATGTAAACAATTTTATTTACATATAAATTATATTAATTATCTTTGTGACTTGACACCCCAGTGATGAAGCAACCTTTGTGCCTTACACAACTTGCACACCCACATGCAATGACCCTGAATATATATAAAGTAAACTATGTTTAATCAATTGTTCACATATCTTATTTCATTACAATTAAATACATGTTTTAGATATTTTTTTTATTCATTATTTTTTTAAAATTCTAATGAAACATGGATGTAGTTTTTTATCAGCATGCAGCTTCATCAAGTAATTTAATATTTTTAAAACTGGAATGATTTCAGAATCTCTATAGTCATTACACCCCCACACCCCCTCCTTATTTGCAGTTGCAATTGCATGATCAAGTTCTGGCTAAATTTTTCATAGAAACTGAAGACTTTTTAATGCAGTACAAGATCATCAACTAGAATTTCTTATGATTCATATCATTTACCATAGACTTAAGGTTTTTTCCATTTTAACCAAAAAAAATATCCTTTATTTTAGTTATAACTTTAGCTATTTCAGAGCCATAAGTAACGGTGGCATGAATCTGTTTGTCTTTTTAGGATTCAAATTTCTCTAATCAATGAATGATTCATTCTTTTAAAACATGCAGCCAATAATTTTTTTTCCTCATTTAATGAAAGTATCTTACGACTTTTTTTAGAATTTATTGTTTTTTTTACTAAAGATATATTAATATTTACTATATCAATTGCAAAAAAAATAAATTACACATGTGCTAATGAACTCTACTTAAAACAAGTAGAAAACATAATTAAAAATTCATGATATAAAATGAAAACATATTTAGCAAGAAAAAAAAAGGTTATTGCTATAAATAAGATTCCTAAAATTTAAGAAGTTTATGAATTGTTTTTTTTTTTTTATTTGTTGTTTAAATTTTGTGATTTGCATTTTTTTTGGAATAACTTATAATTAAAGTAAAAATTCTAAAAGTTAACTTATAATTAAAGTAACATAGATGAATACAGGATAGTTTGAGGTTTCACTGTATTACAATAAAACAAGATGTGATTTATGAAGACCCACTGTAATTAAAGATTGCATAATAAAACATTCCATGGTACATAGACTTCATTTTATGATGCCTTAAGTAAATCATATCTTTAATAACAAAAAAGAATAGAATGTAAAGTAAGTCTCATATATAGGTCAATCTTTTGCAGAATGACTACTTCTATAAAGCCATTAAGTTTACAGTTAAATAAACTTAACAATGAATAATTAAAAAAAAAAAAGCTTTATTAAATATTCCAAAAATGGCAAATTTAAAATAAAAATACTGTACATCAAGATTAAAAGAAACTTTAATTTTAATAAAAAATTTTGCCCTTTGAATATGACATCATATGATCATCATTTCTTATGCTTGCTCTTAACTGTTATTCTAACAGACAAAACCTATAGAGAGTTTTGCCTGTTTGTTCCTTTTGAATATGCTTATACAGTTATATTTCTATTATGCATTTACAATACACTTTGCATATTACATTTCTAAATTTGCATTTACATCTGGAGATTAAAAGTTTTTTTTTATTTTGTTTCTTTATGACATCTTTTAAATAATACATAGAGAATAAAATTTGCTATTACATTAACTGCTACGTTATGGAGGTGAGGGTGTTATAATTAGTACATCAATTGCACAATTTTTACTTAAGAGTTCAAAATGACAAATTAAGAAAGATAAAAAAAAGTTACCCAATATCAGATAAAATGATTCAGATAAAGTGAGAAATGAAGAAATAAATGGTGTAAATGATTGATCGAAATAAAAAATCAATAAAAACAACAAAATTAATTATATATTTACATAATTGCAATGGCAGTTGCATTGTGAAATACAAATATATTTGAATACCAGTTCTATTTCAATTGACTAGAATAAGTTTTTTTTTTACCCCTATTACTTTTCTTAATTCGTAATCATTTAATATTTTTTGCTTACAAGTGAAGCATTCTCTCCATAGAGACAATTGCTGAAATTTTGTGAAATTATAAATTAAAAAATATATTACTTAGTAAAAAGTATTTTTTATAGAAAACAAATTATTCCTGTTCTTTTTTGTTAAATATTTCAGAGAAAACTCTTGTGATATATACACAATATATATATATTAACAAAAGCGCTGATATATTATTATATTCCAAATTTTTATCAATAATCTTTAAAAAGAATCTAAACAATTTTATCTTAAATGTATTATGAAGTGTCCAGTATTATAAAATATATGCATTTTACTATAATTATATTAAAAACAAAAATTGCATTTGACATGCATTCCCCTTCTTTAAGTATACGTTTGAGATTTAAACTAGTTTCAGAATAAATACTTGTACAGTATTTTACTAATTTTAAAACAAGATTAACTTTTCTTATTCTCCTGAGTAGAAGTACCAATTGCCTCCTCCCTAACCTCGGGGAAATAAATCATTAAAATCCAAATATTTTATAAATGCACATTATAGAAAATTATAAGTCTGACTGTTTTTATAGAGAACTATTTCTATAACATATTACAAACAAATGTTCATTCCAGGTGTGAGCAGGGAAGTTTCTCTGTGATTCAATCTTTAATGGATATTCTTGGATTGTTAAAATTGCCCTAAGAATTTACTTTTGTTATAGATGAAAATAAAACATTTATTTTATTACACAGACATATAATTTATCAAAATAAAAGAAGAAAAAAATCATATGAAATATGAAATTAAAAGAAAATGGACTATACTTTAAGCCATTCACTAAGATAAAACTTAAAAAAAAAACACAATTTATCAGGAAAATAAAACTTGAGACCTATATCATTAAAACTTATAAGAATCATATATGTGCTGCTATAAATTAAATAAATAGGATTAATAAAATATATAGTAATGCTAATATATATCTATATGTGTGTGAAAAAATATATATCCACAAATAATCACGCTAGAGCTCCTTCGAAATTATACAGATAATTGACTAATCATAAAGTTTTTTATTAAATTTATTATACTAAAACAAACAAACTTTTAACATATTTTCATATCAAACGTTTAAATATGTTCCCCTTCAATAATCAAACAGTTTATTGCTTGGAAAATCATATGATATTGATATAATGAAAATGATAGGGATGAACTTCTATCCAGAGACATTTAGTGGACTCGATTTTGTCACTTTGGTGACCAAATGGTATGTGACCTCCAAAACTATAATCCACATGATTATTATTAATGTTGATCATACAGATTATATAAAATATTTTACATTCTAAATTGAAAGGATAACTTAATTTTCTACATGCAACAGATTGGAAATTTGACAATAAAATTATTTTTAAAATTCTTGGATAGAGTTTTAAAAATTACATTAGCCAATAAAATTTTGATTTAGTTTGAAGGATTTTTACATTAACAAAAAATTTTTTTGACAGAAATCTGGAATCTTTCCATTTTTAAGACTTCTAATAATTTTTGAATTGTAAAAGTCAAAAAGTCTGAACATGTTTTTTCGAAAAAAAATCTGTCTGTCTATCCATCCATCCATCCATCCATCTATCCATCCATCCATCTATCTATCTATCTATCTATCTATCTATCTATCTATCTATCTATCTATCTATCTATCTACCTACCTACCTACCTACCTACCTA
The DNA here is from genome assembly GCA_028023455.1 of Epiperipatus broadwayi. Lineage (NCBI taxonomy): Eukaryota > Metazoa > Onychophora > Udeonychophora > Euonychophora > Peripatidae > Epiperipatus > Epiperipatus broadwayi. Next base: position 5,016,634 of record JAQFVV010012463.1, read on the forward strand.
CCTACCTACCTACCTACCCACCCACCCATTAAAAATGCTAGCTTTTGCAACCATACCTTGTTGTGAAGTAAAATAGCACAAGGATCTTTTTTTTTGTCCAAAAAATCTTTTATATGTGGCAACAGCTTGCGGAACCTTTCTAAAACATTAATTAGGTTTGCTCAACTATCTGATGGAATTATGGCAAACTAAGTCACCATAATCTGCATCAATACTATCTAAAAATGATCGGATATCTTCTTTGCAGTGCTTTCACCCTAATTGAATTGATTATTTTAATAGTTGTATTCATAACATCATCAAGGTTCAACATTTTACCACATAATGATTGTTAATGAATTATGCAATGGTATGAAATATAATTAAAAAAATCAATATCTCTCTTACAAAATGCTAAAAATACATTTTAACAAACCAATCATAGAAGGAACACCATCTGTAATAATGAAAATGAGCTGGAAAGAGGAAGATTTTCAGATATTATGAAAGCTTTAAAAATATTGTAGATGTCCTCTCCTCTGGTTCGTTCTTTTAAAGATAGGATTTTGAGAAATTCTTCCTTTACAGTCAAATCAGGAAATACTAAATATACAAATATACTAAGCTGTGACATATCATAACTGTCAGTTGATTCATCTTGTTATAGTTTATCTGGAAACTTACAATGTATATCTTGGATAGTATCAACAATCTCCACTTTATTTTTAAAATTGTGAAATAAGCTAACTGCTTCAGCCAAAAAACTTTGAATATCTCACTATCTGTAAAAAGCTTTTATACTTAATAAAAATTTGATGTACACAGCGAGATGCCAACGTTGCTATTGTTGATTTACAACAACTTTTTTTGAATGAAGATTGTGTGAATTTAAAGATCTTTTTAATATTTGTACTTCAGATTTTCTTATTATAGATTTTGGAAGAAAGTCTCAATCAAAACTTGGATGAATAGTAGTAAAATGTCTGTTTAGATTAACTCTTCGGTAAAGCTACAATACAATTACAAAATAAACATAAACACTTTTCTTTATACATGATAAATAAAAACACTTCTTCCCAATCATTATTGAAATAATATATGTTGGCTTTTTTATTGCTCATTATGGGAGGAGAAAAATCAAAAAAATGTAATTTTTGTCACAAAATAAGAATTATCAATAAAAACACTTGTATAATATTAAATTAATACAATTTAATTATTGCAACCACTTTTGACAATTGAAAAAAAAAATTTTAAAATTATTTCAAAAGATCAAAATGTCAAAACTAATCAGCCTACTTAAATGACAATTCAAAAATAAATGTTTTTTTTTTTGTGTGTGTGTACTGCTATAACCAAAATAGACGTGACGAAACGGAATGATAGTAAATTTATCGATTGTTTTTTTTTTTTTTTTTTAAGTATCATAGCATCGGCCGGGACGCGAACCCGCAACCCGGGCAACTGCCTGCAAGTGCAAGGCAATCGCGCTGACCTTTACAAGCTTATAGGTTTTAAAATTTTAGTTTTAAATTGGATTTCGCATTCAAATAAAAAAATCCCAAATTTCAATGGTGGTTTTTAAAAAAAAAATTTTGGAAATTTTAGTTTTTAATGATAAAATCTTTTTTATATAAAATTTTATTTTTCCTTGCGTGATCGACTTAAAATTTCTTGGCGATCGATACGACACACCTGGGCATCAATAAAATATTAATGTTACTCCTAAAAAAATTGGCCTCTGTTTATCATACATTTTTTTTTTTGACTTCTACAAAGCTTTCTTCTTTTTCTACTTACAGGTGTTTTTCAGTAAATAGAGGGAAAAAAATAAAAATAGAAAAAGCCATATTAGACAATCATAACTAATAGACAATTTAACAAAATTATTATGAAAAGAATGAAAAATGTTAAATAAAAAGTTTGACTTAAAAAAATTTATTAAACACAAGCAACTAAAAAGAATAAAAGAGTATTGAACAATCTTGGAAAGATAAAAATCACAGTAATTTATTACATCAATATTTGTAAGTAACATTGACTTACTTTCATTCTCTTAATTTATTTATTTTATTATTATTATTATTATTATTATAAAAATTAAGTCATTTGTCAGCAGAAAAATGCCCATCACAATCACCATTTTAAAAAATGCAAAATGTATATACTATTCTATTGATATATATATATAGCTATTAAAAAAATGGGAAAAAATTGTGACTCATACAAAGTTATAGATTATTTGATTGTTAGCTAATAGGTTTTGCTGATTTATCTTTATTAATTAATAAATTCAGTACTAAAAATGAATTCTGCTTTAAGATTGAGAATTATAAACTTTAGAAAAGCGATTTTTGTGAAAATTGAATCTTTAATTATAAGATCAAAAAAAAAGTTGCAAAACAACAGAAACTAAACAGGCTGAAAAAGTTGCTGCTATGAAATGAACTTAACTATATTAAATTAATTAATCAAATATGGCCTGCATAATGGAGAAAAATTGGTGTGAAATGATGCATTTTCCCCAGTAGGAATCACAATAATTTTATTTTAGTGATCAAATAATATAAGAGACATGTATGTTGATGTTACTCTCTCAGATGAAAATATTTGATGTTTAGCTTTAGAAGAAATATGAAAAGATAAAGCTAATTTTCATATGAATGTGCTAAAAAAACTTATATGATCATATTATTCACATGTATGCATGCATACTGTCTTATAAATTATCCATCTTCTTGAATTTTATTTCTTACAATAGCACAAAATTTAATATATAAAAATATCTTGGAAGTTTGATCTACGGCGATTAATTAAAAATATGCGAGGAATTATTTCAAAATCTCAAAGCCTTAAAAAAAGGAAGAAGACAGATCTCATTGCAGATATTAAAAACCTTTTTTAAAAGTTTATTCAATCAGACTAATGTCCACAGGTATTGGAAGAACCTAGACATAAACTTTTTTGTTCTCAAACATCAGCAGCAAAGATATTTTGAGTATTTTAATTAAACACCAATTGTTGATGTTGCAGCTGTTGTGACAACAATTTATAAACAATAGAGGGAATAATCAAGCAAAATCTTAACCACAATGCACTGCAGCAATTTCATATACTTAATCATCCATGAGATATTTGTCTGTAAAATAGTGCAAAGCATACTTCAGTAATACTGTGTTCTAAATCAATTTGAGAAAGAAATTAAGATATATTAGTTGTATTCCGCTGAAAGTTATCATTCAACAAAATCAGATTTTAGAATATAGGCAGAAAAAAATAACATTAGACCATATCTGTAACTCACACCAAAATAACAATTATACTTAATATTTTTAAGTGTTATAAGAATAAATCCACATACTTGAAACACTAATTTCCTCTACAAAAAAACTGAACTATTTTTTTTCAGGATCAGATATATTAATTTAAGTTTATTTAATATGTATTTCTATATAAGATTCTGAACATTTCTTTAATATCTATTATTTTAGATTATACACTCACCTACCCTCAATAAAATACAACACTGCATTTTTTGGACAATATTTCTCATTTCAATTTTTTATATTTCTTTATTCATTTTCAACCAATTTTATTTAAAATTGTCTATTATTCTAATTAAATAATTTTTAATTGTTTGAAGTTTTGTGAAGCTTATGGGCTTATTTGTTGTATTAGTTTTTATAAAAAAGAAATCCTACAAAAATAAAATTCTCATTATAAATAATTCATTTAATTTAAAAATCTAGTTTTCATTGCTAAAAAAACGTTTTAAATTTTCTTACTTTCAAAATATACAACCATCATATGAATTACATAATTTATTTCTATATTTTAATTATTTTACCTTTCTAGAGTTTCAGCCATTTCACTCTTTTAAAACTTTTGCGATGACTTTTTAAAATTATTAATGATTTTTTTAAAAAAAAAATAACAACAAAATACTAATTTACTATTTAAGTGAAATTCTTAATATTTTTGTAAGAATAAAGGTTTATACAAAAGTCTTTGTAAAAATAAAATTGTCTTATATTACAAATGGCTGTCATCCAAAAAGCATGATTTGGATTTTATTTCTTCTTATAATTTAATATGATCCTTTGCAAATTTATTCTTTTAAAAGAAAAAAATAATATAGTTTATTTAAAAAACAAACAAACAACTAGATTTAAATCTACTGAGCATTAAAAAGATCTTAATATTAACTTGTTATAATTAATTTGTAAAAGGAAATAGTGGATTTAAATGTTGAGAGTAATAGCTTCAATCTCTCAAATCAAGATGCTTCAAATTTACCTATGTTAAAGATAAGTCAGCTGCTCTTATCTTTATAAAGTCCTTAGCTTGTGTTGAGGTTTGAGAGGTCCCTCTATAGCAAAAATTATACTGTAATAAAAACATGGTTAATATACAAATGTTTAAGGTACATGTGACAAAGGTTAAAGCCTTTCTCTTTCTAATTTCAATTATCTATAAAACCTGAATCTAGCATTTTTTAAGATACTGAAGAAAGCAAATAATAGTACTGATATTCCGTTAAATTTATAGATAAAAATAATTTAATAATTAGTCATTGAAATACACATGAAAAAAAAAATGGAAATTTTATAATTCAATATATTCCACATTATTAGTTACAAAATGTGTGCATGTGTATATGTAATTTTAATATTGCAATTAGTATTTAAATAACCAGGGCTAGAAAGTATATAAAGAATTATATTGATTAGATATCTGCTGATTTTTTATACTTTCCTTTCATAATATCGATTTTAATTTTATTAATTGTAAAATATATGAAAAAATATCTTTAAAATCATGGATTAATATTTTGTAAATATTAAAAGACTTTAGCTTCAATTCAAAAATGGAATCTTGCTAAGATAATATATTTCCATAAAAGCTGTCATTGTATTATGACCATATGACAATTAATTTTTTTTTATTTTCATCAGGATTTCATGAAAGTTGATAAAGTTCAACCCAACTTCAAAATCATCATATTCTTTTCCTCTTTTTATTTAATAAAATAAATATTACACTTCAATAGGAACAAAATGGTAAACTAAATTAATAAATAAAAGTGATATAATACTCATGAGTGCATATAGAAATACTTGCAACAAATTACTCCACAAAAATTTGTGGTTACAATTGTTTTTGCCAATATTTCTCAATTCCATATCATTTCAACTAAAAAGTTTTAATAACAATAAAATAGAATAACATAGGACAATAGATGAAGGTGATGTGCATGAATAAACTAATAATAAATGCTTATTGCTGTATTCTAATGTAACAGGAAAGAAAAGTAGCATAATGCCTGTATACATACATATTAAAATTGACTGCATGTATAAATATATATTGGAATAGGATATATATTGTGCATGTACATATATTAAGATATTAAAGTATATACTATGTAGTAATAAAAATAATTATATTTGTGCATGTATTTGAGAATATCTATTAAGATTTATAAAAAACGAAAAGCATGCACAATCAAGGTATGCTGTTAATTAGCTAATTACAACACAGGAAATTGGTAATTAGTGGATTTTGAGCCAACCAAACTATGTATATCATCAAGAGACCATATATGACCACATCTGATTAAGGAATGCTAGGTATCTCACTATTCCAGAAGAATAATAGATGCAAAGGGGATATAAAACCCAAAAATATATTCAAAGTAGGCTGGTTTCTGACTATATCAGATTGTTCTCGCTTCTGCTTTCTGAAAGTATCAAAAGAGAACTAAGATAAAATGTACAGATCACACCTACTTCATTTTATTTTAAATATGGTTTTTATTAATTCATGTATAAATAATGTATATAAATTATGTGTGTAATGTTTGATAAAGAATCTAGTTAAGTAATCCCATGTCTCTATCTCACTCATTTCAGATATTTAGTAGTTTGATGCTACTCTAGCTAATGACTCCTAATAAAAGAATTAAGTACACCCAATTGCTTCTGCCCAGTGATTGCCTGGGCATAGCACTTATAATTATTCTAAATGGAGAATATCCTTAAAAAAACAAAAAAAAAACATAAATTTTTTCAAGTTTTCATTTAGAACGAAGGAAGGGTGGAAATAAATAAATATTTGTATATAAAATAGATGTAAAAAAATAATACTTTGAAAAACACTGGAGTATAAAAAAATCATATTTCTATACTATTGATTCCAGGAATAGATAAAGCAGCTACAGATACAAGAAAACAATATATGTGTGAATAATGATAGATAGAAGTTTAACTGCATTTAAGTATTATTTTGGCAGTAGTAGAAAGTAAAGGTTTGTATTTAAAACATTTTTTACTCAATTTAAATAAAGAATTCTTATATTAATTAAAAGTATCATAACAGAAATATTAATGGACCTAATACAAGTAAATTTTAAATTTAAGATATGTATATATATATCAGGGAAGAAGCGTCCATGTATTGAACGGACTGAGTGCTTCTATAGAAAAATTCACTAAAACTTTCAAAGTAAAATTCGATTTAAAAAATTCACGAAAATATGTACATATTCAACCTCACAAAATCGATCCAACAAGTTGCATATACAATAGTGTAGTAAGAACAATAAGGACATTAGTATATATAAGCTATTTTGCAAAACAAAAAAAAAATCTCAACTATTTTGCTAAGCATAAAAAAACGAACTATTCAAACTTTTTTTTTTTATTGTATAGAATTTCTGTTGACTTTCAACTTTTTTATCAACAATTGTTTTTATATATAGCCAGGAATGAATTTGACCAAGTCATTATTGGCTGATTATAAGAAGTTCATGCAATGCTAAAATCGAATTTACAATTAAAACTTAAGAATGTTAAAAGCATGTGCAAGATAAAAATATAATGATAATGTATTATCTATATTTAAATTAATCACAGTCTGATTAACATAAAAAAAGAATGAATAATTCAAACTCATGATTTTTTTAATGGAATTTCTGTTGATTTTCAATTTTTTTACCAACAGCTGAATTGTTTTTATATACGACAACAATGTTAAAATCTAATTTACAATTAAAATTTAAGAATGTTAAAAGCAATTGGTAGATAAAAATATATTGATAATGTATTATCTATATTGTAACAGTCAGATTTGTACATTCACACAGTAAAATCCAGAGTTCAACATACCAAAGCTGACCAAAATGGGATGGTAAGATCCAGAGTCGGAACCAAGCTCCAACTCACTCACCATCACTCCATGATTTAACAACACCATATGAGTGATATTTCTAAGGTTACATATGGACCTTAATTTTAATCATGAGTCAGCTCTACAGGGAGAAACATGAGACCCTATGGCTAACCACATATGCATTGCATAAAATTGGACTAAACATCTATTAATAGCTAAGCTAATATAATATTGACATTTTGTATAATAATATCTGGTAATATAATTAATAAGTACGTGGATTAGAATATGATAAAAGAAGAATGAAGACAGGATAAATTTAAATATTTATTAAAATTATTAGTAATGAAAAACAAAATACATTAAATTATACTATTTAGGGATCACATTGAGATCAAATAGATGAAAGGATTAAGCTAATAAATGATAACATTGAATGCAGAAGCTTTTGAACAGAAATTTTATGTGGAGAATGATTATGTTAATATGGGTTATAAAACAAAAGATATTAAAATGATTAAAAATACAGATGATAATGCAAAATCTGTGTATAAAAGTGAGAAGTGGGTTTCAATTCCATATTTAGAGCAAATATATAAGATAGTGATAAAAGAAAAGTTACCTCATGATATTAAAATAAGATGGAAAAATAGTAAATCTCTAAGGAAATGGGGTATAGTTAGTTTAGAAAATTAATTGTAAACATTGTAGTAATAAATATCATAGGTCAGACAGGAAAGATTGTCGTTGAAAAAATTAAAGAGCATGATAGGATAATTAATAGAAAAGATATAAAATCAGGGCCCCATATACATTTTTTGGATACTATTCATAGAATGAATTATGGAAAAAATATTAAGATAATAAAATATTTAAAAAAATTTAAGAAAAGAAAATGTTATGAAATTTGTATATTCAATAAAATTTAAACAAATTAGTTATCAAGGTTAAAAGTCCAGCATAATTAAAATATTATTTTGTAAATATATAAAAAAGATAAAAATTGTAATAAGTTTATTCATTTTTTATGTATATAAATATGCATTTTGCTAATTATATTTATTATAATATAATGTAAATAATGTCCATTGGGTGGAGTTGCTGGGTTTGGAAAAAGATAAGGGGAATTTAGATATAAAGGCTGTAGAGTTGACAAAGATTATGTTGTGGAAATGGGATGGAGCAGAATATGGGAAAACTTAGACTGGGGAATGTAAAATTAAGTAGCTAACAAGTTTTTCTTGGTATAATTGCTGAGAGATTGACTTTGTTCAAGAAGAAGCTACAATACATCACATCACATGTGATTATAAAAGAGAAAACATCATAAAGATTAAATAAGGAACAAAAACCTGGTTAATTTTTATTTATATTAGTTATCTATTTCAATTTTGTTTTATTATTTTAAATTTTATATTTCATTATGTATGATGTCCTAAATTTCTTGCTGATGTTATAATAATAATATAATTATTTTCTTCAGAGCATCTTCAGTCTTCTATTCATATTTGATATTTTTTGGCTCATAAAAATTATTTATTTCACCATGTATACATAATATAATTTTACTAAGGTATATTTAAAAATAATTATTGTAAATAATGGCAGTGTGTACTGTTTTCTGTAATATGTATATTACTTTGATATGTCATTGTTTATAAACTAACTGCCAGTATTTTTGTTTTAAAAAATTATTTGATATGCAACAAACACTATAATTTAGTACACAATACATACCAAATATTTAATACTGATTGATAATAAATATTGGATTGTATATTTCTAATATCTATATATTGAGATCTTTGTATCTAATCTTAACTTACATACATATTATTCTAGTTAAAATGGATCAGTATTTATTGGAGATGACATATATATATATAAAAATGCAATTTTTAAAAAAAAAACTTTTTTTTTGTTATGCTTAGAAAGGTTAAGTTTTACTATATATTTATAATGAAATGACTTTATTGTTTGGGAATGGATAAAAAGTTTGAACATTCCAAGTGCTAGAATTGGAATTTATTCAAAACTTTATATTCCAGAATCCGACACCTGCATTAAATCACTCAAGTTTAAGTTTTACTATTATTAATGTTATTGAGGTTTTACAATCAGAACAGTAAAATAAACTGGATTTAATTTGTAAAGATAAACCATGGTTTCAACTTAAGACTATGATTTCTTTCCTCTCCCTATATTGAAGACTGCATCATCTTACAATAATTTTTACCTTTAATTAGCTCATCAACCTTATGGCACTAACCTACCATAATGGAAATTATGAAGGGTGAATAAATCTGACATTTGAAAATACAATGAAATATTTAAGAGTACAATTAAAACATTTTTAAGAAGTGTGATTATTTGAAAGTAAAGATTTCATTGTACAAGTGTAAAGATTTTTAAAAAAAACCAGTGTATTTGCAAATGTAATGAATGTTTATCAAATTTCTGATTGCTGAGGTTATTTGTGGTAAAATATTGTTGTTGATGTCACAAAACTGCTCATTTGAATTTCTTAAAGCAAAAAAAAAAAAAAAAACCTTTCAATTTCAAAGTGCTAAAAAACATAAGAAAAAAACAATAGAAACTATTTTTTATTTTATAAAGGTGAAAATTCTTGAGTATTGAAAATATTACTAATTTTTATATTTTTAAAGTCTAATAAGAACAACATCTTTAGTTATGGTAAAAAAAAAGATCTGTTCTCTAAGTGTCCTTTTAAATTTGAATAGATGTTTTAAAACTATCCAAATTCTAAGTGTGATTTTACAATTTCAGGTAAGATTTGTTAATGTTAAAATTGCACATGGAATGAAATAGGCAAATAACATTTAAAACAATTAAATCTTTGTTTTTTTTTTTATTGAAAATGAAATCAGTTAAGAAACTTTACCCCTCTTTTTAAATTCACAACTTTATTTAATCATCAATATTTTAATGAAAAATTTTAGCTTTTGCATTTATTTATTTCATATATTTTCGTTTATTTTTTAAAAATAAATATATGTGCAGCACATTGTTAGTACTTGTTCTTTATCTAAATGCATAATATGCCTATATATAAAAGTAGATTTTATATTTTTATTGTATTATGGTTTTCCATTTAAGTACTGTTTATTGGGATTTTAGCTTTTGTTCCTAATACTATTTTTCCAAATCCATTTGTGACGAATAAGAACCACTTGCATGCAAATACTTCTACATTCCTAATGTGTTATAATGCTATATTTTGGGTGGTTATTTTTTAATTTGAAAATTGTTAAAATTCTTAAAAGCTGTTCATAATCTTAAACACTTGTATTTTACATTTATTATTTTGTCATAGTTTGACATTATTTTGTATGAAAGTATCACTAAAGTTATGCTAATGTTAAACAATTTTAATAGAAAATGCATGCTTCTTACCTTTTGAATAATTGTAAAATTAAAACCCAATCTCTCAACATATTTTCCCTACTATTATTACATCTTATTCAAGACTTAAATCTGCATAAATACGTGTACGTGTGTGTGCTAATTATTATTATTTACAAATTTCAAGATAACTTATTATTATAAATGGATCTGTTTGAATGATTTTATTTCATGAAGTTTTAATTCATTTAAAATAATAATTATTATTCCAAATTTATATATTCATTATTATTATTTTTGAAGTTTATTTCAAATAATAATTTACATATTTTGATTTAGGCAAAATGATCTTTTATTTGTAGTATGTCATTGGAGTAATTATTTTTGGTCAGTTGTTGCCTGACAACATTTCTTACAAAACAGCAGTTTTAAATACCACAATTGCCCTTCAGATATTTCTTTAAAAAAAATTGAAGTAAGACAGTTTTTATCAATTTTCCCAATTACTTTTTTTTTTTTTAACATTCAAATACTAAAGTTTGTAACTAACTGGTAAAAAAATTCTGTTATTGTTATCTAGTTTTTCACATATGGCTGTATCTGCTTCTCAATTATATATGTTAATAGTTGTATTACGATAAATAAATAAATTTCACTTATTTATATACTCTGCAACATATTTTAATGTGTAATCTCTTTTGAATAGCTAATTCGAGTGTGTTTTCTGGTTAAGAAATGCAGTGGAATTACATTTAATAATGAAAAACAATTCTCAGAATTTATTTGACATTGTAGGAGTTTTACTTTCAAAAAATATATTTTATTCAATTATAGAGCAAGGTACATAATTGTGTATACAAGTAATAGTTAGAGCTGCTGTTAACAAGCATTGTCTGCAATGGGTTTAAAGTGTGAAATAGTAATTAAGCAGAATTGATATTAAATTATTTACATTCAAACTGGCTATACTATTTAGATATACGCTGTAATAAAACCATCTATATTATTAAAATGTTCGAAATAATATTTATAATTCCTTGCTTTCTATAAACTCTCATCGGTATTGTGGTATTAGAGCTGCGACATGAAGAATTATAATCGTTTAATCATTAAATTAATTAGGTTATTAAATCAAAAACATATTTTAAAATCTACACTTAAAAAAAAAAACAATTTAACAAAAAAAAAAATACGAAAAGCATTAATGTTAAGAATAGTTAAAATGCGCGTTTAAATCAAATTGAGTGTGTGTTTGCACGTGCATATTCTGCATAATCTATTTTAATATATTGTACAGGCTTACACTTGCATTTATGTATGTAATATATGCGGGATTCGAACTCAGACTTTCATACGACCTACATACAACTCTCAGTGCCATCTTATATTGTTGACTCACCTGATGACACACATGTTGAAAGGATAAATAATCACCAATATATGTATTTCATGCTAAACCAGCACTCATCAGTTGGTTCAGATTACCATCTCCACACATATTTAAAATTAGAACTCAGCTTTATATTAAGATAACCAATCTTCATACTTTAATGAGTGCTGGTTTAGCACAAAATACATATATTGGTGATTATTTATCTTTTCAACATGTGTGTGATCAGGTGAGTCAGCAATATAAAATGGCACTGAGAATTGTAGGAAAGTCTTCGAATCCCGCATATATTACATATATAAATGCGGGTGTAAGCCTGTATAATGTATTAAAATGGATTATGCAGAATATGCACGCGCAAACACACACTCAATTTGATTTAAACATGCATTTTAACTATTCTTCACATTAATGCTTTTCCTATTTTTTTGTTGTTAATTTTTTTTTTTTTAATGTAGATTTTAAAATGTTTTTGATTTAATAACCTAATTAATTTAATAATTAAACGATTATAATTCTTCATGTCGCAGCTCTAATATCACGGTACCCTATTTCGAATCAGGATCTCATTAATCATTCATTAAACTAGATCTGCTGAAGCTATCAACAAGTTGCAACTTCCTAACTATATTTTGTACTGCAAATGATTTAATAAATAAAATGATAAGAATGTGCATAATTGATTATTACTTGATCACCAAATGGAGGTAAAAGCAATAAATCTACCATTTTCACTTATTATCAATCCACTGCAGAATGAAGATCTCTCCAAGTTCAATCCATCTTTTCCAATCTTTACTCTCTTTTCTCCACACCAACTCATTTTCTCATCCATCCATCTCACACATTGTCTCTTTCTAGGATTTTTGCACTCTCTAGGAATTCAATTTAAGATTTCAACTGTCCACCAATCATCTTTTCTAGTAATATGTCCAGCCCAATTTCACACCAGTCTCTTCTTTCAATGATATCAGTAATACCTCTTTGTGCTCTCATTCATATATTTTGTTTTCAATCTCTTCCAACATGCATCTCTTCATACTTTTTAAGTGGTCTCTGAAGTCTTTGTATTGCTCTTGTTAAGGGTTCAAGTTTCAGATCCATAAGTAAGAATTAGTAACAAACATTTATTAAAAACCTTCCTTTTCAAATATGTAATCATATTTCCTTTTTATATTAAGTTATTTCTATCAAAAGTACTCCAATTGATTAATTTCATCCATTATGTTTCCATCTGTGTAATCAAGTTATTTGTAGTTGTTAACTTCTAATTCATCATTATCAATGTTTATTTTCTTCTTTTGAGAAAATCCATTAAACATTACTTAAGACTTTTTAACATTTACCTTTAATCCTACTTTCTTACTTTCATCTGATAACTGTTTTCAACAATTCCCGAAGCCCTTAACTTCCCATTTTAATTCACAAAATACTTCTTGCAAAATTGCTGTAAAAGGTTTTGGAGATATGGAGTCACTTTCATGCATACCCTTCTCAATGCTAATCTTTTTAATCTCATTATGTAAACTAATTGTTGCTGTTGCATTTCTATAAACATTCTTCAGAATATGATAGTATCCTGGGTCTATATCTTGATTATCTAAAGCTTTTATTGAAGGAATGCTTATAAAATTAAATGCCATTTCATAATCTACAAATCCAAAACAGAATGGCAACTCATATTCATTGATCCTTTCTTTAACTTTTCTCAATACTTGGATATAATCATCTATACCAGTGTTCTTCAACCCTTGGTCCGCGGAACTTTTCTGCAGGTCCGCGTGCTAGACGGGCAGTAAAAAGTTTGTAATAATAAATAATAAGATTTTAAACTTTTAATTAATATAGCCAATTTTTATTTATTTTTTCATCTCATTTTTACCCAATTAAAAAAAAAAGAAAACAGAATGAAAACAAAATCTAATCAATCGTTCATAAATTAATTTGTTTTTCTAGTTATCACAGATGTTTATGGGGGAGGGGGTAGAATTAAATTTTTTATTACTTTTCTAAAAAAATTTAAAAAAAAGTTTTTTATTATATAAACTCCATATATATAAAACTTTATCTTATATATTTAACATTGTTGTTTTGATCACTTATAACAATGATGCTTATCTTTAAGAAAATTTATCTATAGACTTATGCCGGTCTGCGAAATCTTATCCTTATTTTTGCTGGTCTGCAGAACCTTATCCTTATTTTTACCGGTCTGCAAGTGTGAAAAGGTTGAAGACCACTGATCAATACTAAAACAACTTTTAAATCCAGCTTATTCTTTTGGTTGATTAAAATCCAAAGTTCACTGTAAATGAGTTGTAATTTTTTGGTAAAATTTTTGTATAGATATCATAAGACTGATAGGTCTATAATTTCTGATATCTTCTTTGTCTCCTTTTTAAAATATTAATACTGCATTCTTTCAATCATCTAGTACATCTTTATCATTTAGATATTTGGTATAAACTTTGTCAAAAAAATTTCTATTTCTTCACCTGTTTCTTTTAAGATATTGATTATAATTCCATCATTACCTGGAGTTCCCCCTTCTTCATAAATTTAATTGCATATCTCACTTCGACATTTAAAATTCTGAGCAATCCAAAAGATATAGTGGTTGTATGAGGTACTGTTCTTTGTTGTTTATTGTTATATAGTTGTTGATAGAACTCTTCTACACATTTTTTTTATATCATCTCTCTTCTTAATAATAGTTCCATCTTTTTTTCTTATTGCAGAAATGTTTCGTACCAATATCAAAATGTTATTTTACAATCTTGAGATGTTTATTACCTTCTATAACTCTTTTTATTAATTCTCAATTATACCTTTTTTTATATACAATTTATCAACTCTTTATCACACTATTTTAGAAAATTTGAGATATTCAATCCTTCTTAACATATCATGTTTATATAGTTTTATATTCCTTTTCTTTCATAAATTGTCTTGTCCCACCTACATTTTGCTCATGTCTTCTATGATTATTATTATATACAAATGTACTTCTGGTACATCTTATGGAAAAAAGACTGAATGCGCTGACATGAATCTGAAGATAGTAACCATTGGCAAATGATTTTATAAGGCTGCTGATATTTTTGTTTTTGAATCTTGCTGAGAAGATTGTTCTGATTTTTTCAAGAACTTGACATTAAAAAAAATGGGATTGGGTTTTAATCTTTTTGCACATAGAGTACACTGAGTATGAGTATTTATGTGTCCTCTTTTGAATTTGTAGAAGGGTAGTGTGGGCAGGAATCCTAAATTTAGTTTTATTAAAAAGTCAAAATATTTTGGTTCTAGTGACCAGAATTTAAATTTGGAATATAGTTGTTGGCTGTGATGTTTAATATAATTTTTTGCTTCATATTGGAAAGTTGGATAGAGCAATGAATGTGTTTCCCAGTATTTATATTTTATTTGGGAGGGGGGGGCAAAAGTGAAGGTTTTGATTGGTTAATAAAGATTTTAAAAGTTGTTCCCAATATTTTGGGATTGGTCAGTAGGAATAATTTTACAGGTGATCCCTAGATTCTGGATAGTTTTAGAATATGATGAAATTATGTTTTTTGTATTCTGAATAGATACATATTGTGTAATCCAAGTCCATTGTAAACCAAGTGAATTTTGTAAAATGTTTAATTGAGATGGCTGCTGTATGATTACCCCAATGAAAATTTCTGCATATTGAGTAAATGTGATTAGTAAATGATTTGATGTAGAGTATTATGGGAGTGTAATATGCAATTCTTGTCATTGCTAGTATGTTAAAGAGGGATGTTTTTGCATAAAGCAAAAAGTATGATTTTTTAAGTGATTTAGAAATATTTCCTATTTTCTTTTTAAGCTTCCGTAGCATTATAATCCATATTGTGGTGCTGCTTAGATGAAAGGGAAAACCCAGAAAAGTAATAAACATTCTTTAAAGTTATCTTTAAGACAGGTTCCAGTACATGCCATGCATATGATTTTTCCATATTAAAGACAAGTTTAAATTCATCGGTATATTTTGAGAGTATTTAAAGAAATTGCTGATTTTTTTTGGGGGGGTTATAAAAATACTGAGATATCATCCATAAAGACTATACATGAATTGTTAGTATTAAGACTAAGTGCATTTAGAGGGATCCTTGAGGGATTGAGCTATGGGGTGTAATTGGAGGTGAGGTTTTTACATTTAGAATTACATATATTTTCCTGTTTAGTAAAAGGTTTGTGTCAGCGAATAGACTGATTAGTATATCTATTGGGATTTTGACAAATATAGATGTAATACCTAACTGAATTTGTAATCGGACTATATTTTTTGTGTATCTGATATAATATCTTGTTGTTTTGAATATAAAACTTGCTTGATTAGTTAAGAAGCTTTTTTTTTTTGTTGCAAATTGCATGTTTGAAATTTGTGGTAAAAAAGTATGGTTCTATTTTATCTTTGATGACTGATTCTAGCATCTTTATTCCTAGTGGACACATGGATAATGGTCTAAGATTTGTTAGTTTAGTCAATGTTTCTTGTTTTTTTTAAAAGTACAACTAGGGATATTAAGTAGGTGTTCTGTATTCTATATACTTTTTAAAGAAAGTTGGTAGTTGCTAAGCTTAAAAGACATTGGGAGGTAAAGTGGTTTAAATGAACAAAGACAAATCTTGATATTCCATGTATCATAGAATGACATGGGTTTGATATTTCATTTAGTTTTTGGGTGCATTTTTTGATGAGAAAACAATTCCTTCCTCAGATGTACCCAAAAAATAAGGGGGGGGGGACCTTGTTCATTTAAAGATTGTCTCTAACAATAATAGATGCAAGATGATTGTGTAATAACACCTTATCCAGTGTTGTCCTATCCAAATATCTCCAGACTAGTTTCTAGCTTATGCCTTTCATGTGATATTTTGTAAGTGAAGTGATGTATTACTAAACATTAACATCGTATTTAAAGATAGCTTTTTCTATTAGTTTATGCAAAACAATTTTTCATTAAAAGGAAAGAGGATTGCTAAATGTATAAATTAAAAAATGACAAAGAAAACTGGGATATGAAACTTATGTTGAACAAACTATTATAAGGAATACCAGAATGCAGTGTTTTATCAACATTTTACACTGAGTACAGCACAGCAACTTATAAAATATCAGCCAAGTTAGCTGGTATTTTTCACACTTACCATACTAAATTATTGCCAACTACAACTGAAAAATTTAAGCACAGTTTTGATTGTGAAAAATTTAAAATTGGAGAAAGCATGCTGGAGGTATTTTAAAAAAGAAATGGATACCAAACCAATAACGATTGATAAAACTAGAAAATGAAATAAGACATGTCCTCCTCCAATTGAGTCACCTGATATTGACATTTTTGAAAATAAATTAGTAAAGGATATGAAAAAAGTAGAGCAAAAGAATACTTTGTTAGTTGAACAAATATGGACCAAGTAACTGAGTTTGTGGAAGATCACATTATTACTAGATCTCTACAAGAAAAAGAACTAACTATCACAACTTCATAAGAGGAAGAAAAAATACTTTTTTCCTAGGGAGGAAACCTGCAAGTATAATAAACAGATTATTATGTAAATTAACGACTTATATTCAAATGATCGAACTCATATTAAAAAAAAACAAACACCCCAGTCTAAATCAAGGCAGAGCGGAGAGATAGCTAATTAATGCATGAAAAGTTTATGTGCTATGTAAGCACCAATAAAACTTGTAGAATGATCCGTTTACTTTTAGTAATAAATTGTTGGCTAAAATAAAATATTCAAGTGCCAGAAACGTAATTGTTCTGGAAAGCATGTCTACATGTATATAATAGTAACAAGCGCGTGTGTAAAGATTTTGTAATTAAACACAATGTTGTTTATAATATCATCCTGTGTGTGTGAGAAGTAAAAACACAACTAAAATAATAGACTGTATTTATTTATTCCTATTTATTATTGTTAAATAAATTATTTTGTTACTAACTATGAGTTAATTTATTTAAACTTTTTGATGTTCTTTGACTAGTATGTAATCAATACGAGATCAGACGGATGAGCATCATTAACTTTAAGTAAATTACAAAATAATTTATTTAACAATAATAAATACGAATAAATAAGAATATTTAAATACAAGTATAGTGTATAAGAAGGTATTTGGACATGACTTTCAATCTCACTTCAGTCATTCATTGTATCCTATATAACCAATACACATGGCCTCATACAAGTGAAAAAAATCAACGATCTCCAATATCGATACTTCGTGCTGAACCAGCACTCATTAGTTGGTCCGGATCATCTCCCACATATATATATAATCAGTTCTCGGTTTACATTAAGATAGCAAAAGGATAGTATTATAATCAACATTATGTTTTAATTACAAAGTCATTCAACCACGTGCTTGCTATTGTTATATATATGCATATGCTCTTTAGAGCAATTAAGCTTCTGGCGATTCAGTATTTTACTTCAGCGGACAATTTGTTATTTAAAAGTAAACGAATCATACTCTCTTTTCGTGCACTAATTAGCCATCTTTCTTTCTTATAATAATTTTTTTTTTTTCAACGTAAGCTTCAAATGTTGAACGGCTGTCTCAGCTATGCCATTATTCTCAGGATGAGGTAGAGTAAGAATGCGTTGTATTTAAATAATAAATGATTTGTAAATGCAGAAGCAATAAAAAAATAAGATGTTTTATTATTATTTGCTTAATCTAACTTTATGCAACTAGATGACATTTGTTAAATCTGTGTACTTACACAAAATTGCGAGTTTAAAGATATTTATTTACTATTCCGGAGGTAATGCAAATTTTATTTATTAACAAAAATTATTTTTTGATTTGTATTTCTCTCTCTTTATATTAATTTGAATAATACTGATTAACCAGTAAATTTTCAACAATTGCAATTCCAAGATTATGTAAAATATGTTTTTTTATTATTTGTATGATCTGAATTTATATAACTAAATGATATTTGATAAATCAGAATATTATAAATTTAAAAGCATTTACCATTAATGCTGAAGAGAAAAACTTAATTACACAAGGTAATGTAAATTTTATTTACATTATTTTTTTCATTTATATTTTTTTCCTCTTTATGTTAATTTTCTATCAATATTATTTGACCAGTAAATTTCCAACAACTGCAGCCTTTAGACTATAAAAAAAGAATTAATCATATAAGTAACAATATATTTATCATCTAGTATTTATACACTCACATGTCCTTAGAACTTAAATAATGGTTAAATATTGGTATTGAATAATGACAATAATTATCTAGATACACAATAACAATACATGCTACATAAATATTAAAAAGGGTCTTTATATCTTTACAATGTCTTTGTAAACTGACAACAACAAGAATAAAATGCACTCATGTAAATCGTATTAATTTATTGATTGTAATAATTTATTCAAAATGTTACTTCAACAATAGCAAAATAATGTTTAAAAATCTGAGAAATTTCATGTAATCCCTTATAAATTTGTTCAGATTAAAAATAAAAAAAAAGATGGATTATCAGTAATTTAAAATTTTTTTTATCTTAACTGTTATTATTTTTAATTAATATTTATTATTATATATATTTTTGACTGTTTTTGAGCAAATTTAAAATAAATTATCATAAATATTCTAATAATTATAGTACTAAAATACATAATGTGTGGGGGAGAAGATGAAACAATTGAACACCTAATTGGAGCATGTACGTGATTTGACAAAATCAGGAAATTCATCCATGACCGCTCCCAAATAGGAGTGAATTGTATCACCTCAATACGAGACTATAAATTACAAAATTTTTGGGCTGATCAGAATTGCAATCTTCACCGTATTCTCATTATAGAAAACCAGATGTAAGATAGTTATTGGAAAAATCAGAATAAGAAATAGTTCAATTGTTTTGTAACTGCTTGGAGAAAATCAAGAAAAGGGGGAAAGGCTATTCATAAAAATAAAAAAAAAAAGATCTAAGACACATAGTCATACTTGAATACTGCACTCTTGGACTAATATACTCTAACCTTCATTGATTGTCTTATTCATAATTACAACTCTCAATAGAACGAGAGGTGCTAGACCTTATTTAATGATTGATTATATGTAAAAGTTTTCATTATAAATAAATACATATTTTTAAAAGTAAAATACATATTGTTTTAAATATATGTACAAAGCAGTAAATTATTATTATTTAGAGGTGGGTTTCCCAAACTTTTTCCACTTGTGACCCTTTTATTTCGCAGTCCTGCGATAGAAGTATATAAATTAGCAATACAAATTAAAATATTCGCTGATAATAAGTCATAAAGAAAATTAATTTGAAAATAATTATTTGATATACATGTGAATATAATTTTACCATTCATTAAAGACAAAGCCAAATAGTCATTATAATGAGCTGGGGTGCATGTTTTCTTTTACATAAAGAATTAAATCTAGGAAGAATACCTGATACTGCAGAATGTATAGCTTCATCATTTTGCAGAGTTGATCAATTTTTTGATTTTATAAATATTAATGCTGAAAATGCCACTTTGTATAAATATGTAGTACAAAATGATAGAAGTATGTTTAGGGTCATTTAAGAAAGTATTGGAAATTCTGTCCTAATCCGGAGCCAAAATTCATTTAAGGATTTTTTGGAAAACTAAACTTCTAAAACTTTGTTGCTTGATAACTCAACAAATTCTTCTTGAGCATCTAACAGTAAATGACTGACATTAATCATTTTAATTGAGTATGGTTTATGAACCTAATTTACTTTTTCAACATCAAAATTTGTAGTGATGTATTTTTAAAATTATGTCTCCAGATACTTCAAATGATCAATTATAATTTTTAGAATTACATCTTGAGAAAGATTATTTTCAATTATAAAAATATAAATTTCTAAAGATCCATTTTCTACTCTATTTTTAGTGCTTTTTAAACAAATCTTTTATTTTTATATTTTAATGTAAATATGTTACAATTATTTCCTTGAATTGATGTTTAAATCATTCATTTTTGCAAAAATATCAGACAAATAATAGTTTTAAACGCCATAACTCACTGTGAAAAAAATTAAAAAAATCTGATTTCTGCTCAGTTAAAAATAAAACAAATTCATCTGTCAACTATAATAATCTATATAAACTTTTTCCTATTGATTTTGATAGCATCTCTGGTGATATTTTTTGGGCAACGAGTGCTTTCCGAACGATCATAAAGTGAGCAAAAGATATGTTCATTGCCACCAGCTTTAAAATTTGATACAAATCCAATATTCTCACTCATTATTGCCCCATCATTGTCTGTACAAACATCAATATAACTACCTTATTGTAAACACTCATTTGTGAAAAATTCATCAACTTTAAGATATCTTGGCTCTCTTGTGTATGCTCCCAAAGGATAACAAAACAATTCTTCATATATACTTCCTTCATATATATATGACATATGTAATTAAAAATTTATTAACCAAAAAAATTAAGATTAACTAAAAATGACTCAAATCAAGATCCCCTTTCTAGATGTTCAACTATGAATCAACAATTAACAAATTACAATATAAAAAATGAATTTCTTATAAGGTTCCAAACACATTTTTTTTTTAAGATTCAAGAGTAAAACCATTAGATTCAGAACAACCCATGATCACTGCTCTCATCTTCTTTGTAAATTGATTTTAATAGCCACTATATGCGGACAAACATAAACCACATACTATACAGTTGATGACTGTTGAATCCATAACTACAGTGGCAGAAATAAAAGATTTAATAAAGTCACAAATGAATTTAATCAGGAGATAGCCAAGTTTCTTTACAGCATATTAATAGTTAAATTGTCCTCAAAAAATTGTGTTCAAATAATTAAATCAATTAATAAAAATCTTAAATAGAAATTTGATTTTTTTTTAAAAATCGCATTTATGCAAAGATACAGCCTTATATTTTTGACATTATGTAGAATTGAAATAAAAGTAGATAACAACATAACATTATATACTAACATATAGAAATATAGGAAGATGATAAAAGATATCAATCAGAAAGATTGAAAAAATTAAATATCAAGTTTATTTAAATTTTAAAATGGTAAAATTATTGGTGCCAGATTAGCCAAGGCATTTCAATACAAAATTACTCGAATAATTACATATTTGAAAATCGTCAATTTTGAAAATAAAGACTGCATTTAGTGAAATGAGAAGTGAAAAACTGTAATCAAAAATACAAAGCCAATGCGGAGATCAACAATGAATACTTTAATGTTTAGCAAAACTATTTGTTTTGGTAGAAATATATTGTTAGTGATATCTATGAATCATTATTGTATCTGCCTAACTACTGTAATGATTTATGTCTGGTGATCACCAAAAAAAAAAAGTTAGCAATCACTGCACCATCTCTTTCATATTTGAAATATGGTAGAACTATACTAATGTGAACAGTCTTATCATGTTATTCTCTCTATTGAATCACTATACTTCATGGATACATAGGAACTGCTGATAATTTAAACATTTTAAAGATAAGATGATTTCATCTTATGGGAGAAACATATTATTTCCAGACAACATATTACCTTTCAAGATAATAAATATTCAGATTCATTATAAATTCATATAGACAAATATTGGCTTGATAAAAACTGAACAATTTTACATATCTTTCAAGATATCTCAATAAAATATCATTAAATATTATTTAACAATTATGGAAATTTTGAAGAATGAATAAAAATAAATATCTGGAATAACATCTCTTACAAAATCTGACACTTTTTATCATTAAAAATGGCTTCATACTTCTCTAGACATTGTTTAAGTATCATATAATTCCATTTTGGCAGACAATAAGATCTATATCGTAACATATGGTAATCATTCTAAAATGCAATCATAAATATAACTTACAATTTTTTATTAACTTATTGTAAAGATAATATTGAAATATCATATAGCTTATAGAGCAATTTTCACAATTTCAATAAATCGTCTCCTATGTTATAATTTTTGTATCAAATTTTATACATCGCACTAAAATAATATAGCATCAATTTTTAATGTAAACAAGCACACTAAATTAGGTTTAATTTAAAAGAGCAAAACACTATAAAAACAATATTTTAAATACATGAATGAATGATTTAAATTGAGATTAATAAAGAATATTTATTTTGGTTTGTACATAATTTTAAAATGTTCATAGTCATATAACTTTAGTTTAATGGTTGAACATGTAAGTGTGTGCATGTATATTTATTCTATGTTTATTTTATCTATTTTAATTAAAATTTAAAGGGGTATAGTTTTAAAATTTTTAATATAAAGTTATTATTTTGATTTTTTAAATAAAATAATACTTATTATGAGGGTTAATAAATAAATAAAATAAAAACAGTTTAATATTTCTAATATAAATATTTATTGAAATGTAATATTTTTATTTTTAATATTGTTAAATATTATCTATAGTCTTAAAAAATAATTTTATTGTAAGAAAAGCTGATTTTCTTCACAAAGACTTTGTTCTTGTATGTGACGACTATGTGTGGGCCCAGTTAAAATATGGAGATCCTGACATTAAAAATAAGTTTGATAGATTTGACTGAAATTATTATTTTTTATTTTCATTGTCTAAGTCAGTGATACCCAACCTGCGGCCCCTGGGCCACATGTGCCCCACCAAGCTTTTATGTGTGGCCCAGCAATGGACTGATGGTCAACAGATGTGACAACACATTCTTAATTAATGAATAACCATGCGCGATTGATATTTTTTATTGACGCACTAATAACGTTGTATTTTTAAATTTCACAGATCTGAAGAACCTGTCGAATCTGTACTAGAAATGCCCAAGTATCTTCATATATAACTTGCACTCACTCTCAACCCACTATCTTTAACATTTTTTCTCTGATTTTAGCACCTTCAGTATTTTTTTGCAAGAAAAAAATCAGTAAATATTTAAATTTAATGGTACAATACTAGATCCATCTTTTCAAGCTTCTGAATGATTGTTTTTTTCTCTGCAAGGGAATGCCAATCCATGACTTCGACAATAGTATTTCTACATTCTGAATTTGAAAATGAAGACATAATTTACTATGCTTTTTTTTTTTTTATCCCATTTGTTAATTTTTCAGATTTTAGTCAAAAAATTTATTTTTATACTAAAACTGATAAAAAATTAAATGAATTACTTCTGGAATTTATAATTGGATGGTAAGCATTTATTATAATTTGACAGTGTTAAATTATTGTCACATTAAAAAAAATATAACACTGATTGTCATTACACCATAAAACATAAATTGTTTAATGACACTTTTGCTCATGGACCTTTAATAAGAAGTGAAAAATTAGCTTTCTTCAAGAAATCATTGCAACAGTAACAAAATGTTATATCAGTGGCAATCTCATAAGAAACAATGGTGATACAAGCATCATATAAAAATTTGTTATATACTTGGCAAAAATATGACACCATTTACGGATGCTGAAGTTGTGAAAGAATGTTTCCTAAATGGTTCAAATATATTATTTGATAAATTTAATAATAAAAGTCAAATATTATTATTACAAATTAAGAAATTACAACTTTTACATTCTACCTGCATTAGAGGTATTGAAGATATTGCAAAACATATTTTTGATAATATAATAGGAGATTTGAAAAACTGCAAATATTTTAGTTTGGCTGTTGATTATAGTACTGACATTTCAGCAACATCACAATGTGCTATTTTTGTCAGATACTGTACGGAACAGAATTCAATTTGTGAAGATTTTTTGAAATTTCTTCCTATGAAGAATCAAACTAGAGGTAGTGATTTTCTCAATAGTATTTGTACTTTTCTGGGGAATAATAATATTGAAATAAAAAAATTGTTTTTTTGTGTGCACTGATGGATGTCCTTCAATGATTGGATCCGAAAAGGGATTTGTTTCCCTATTAAAAAAGAAATATAATCTAACAAATCTTTTATCATTTCATTGTTTAATTCACTGAGAAAACTTGGGGGCACCTATATCCATTAAAGAAGTAGATGCTGTAATGAAAACTTTCATAAACATTGTGAATTATATTCGAGCCCCAGAATTAAACCACATAAAATTTAAAAATCTGTTGGAAGAATTAAATAGTAATTATGGTGATATACTTTTGCATACTTTGGTGCGATGGTTAAGAAGAGGTAAAGTTTTGAATCGCTTTTTTTTTATTACATCATGAAATTATTTCATTTTTACAAGAAAACAATAAAACTTATAATGAGCTTGACAGTGATGGATGGTGGTGTCTTTTAGCTTTTTCATGTGACATCACAGAAAAACTTTGTGATCTTAATACTAGTTTGCAAGATGAAAATAAAATTATTTTACAAATGACAAATAAAGTATTTGCTTTTAAAGAAAAACTAAATAATTATTACCAAGATATACAAAACCAAATACTACATTACTTTCCAACATTGATAAATGCTAAGCAAGACGGTATTGACATTTCTTCAGAAACCTATGTAATTATTTTAAATTATTTAAGTACCTTATTGAAAGAATTTAAAAGTAGATTTCAAGATTTAAGAAATATTAAGAATTGTCTTTTGCTTATAGAAAATCCCTGGCACTTAGAAATAGCAACTATTACACAATTAGCTGCATTTGGACATGATTATGTTAAGCTATTTAACGAATTTGTTGAATTTAAAAATGACACAAATTTTGAAGCCATTTTTAAAGAGAAAAGGGAGGGAAAGGAGTATATGGAATTTTGAAAATTAGTGCCTGAAAAATATAAAACTGTCAAAAAGTGTGCACAAATGTTGCTCACATTGTTTGCATCAATATATCTTTGTGAATCATCTTATTTGAAAATGAAATATGTGAAGAATGTGCATAGAAACAGACTTACTGATTTACACCTTGATGATATATTAAGAGTAGCATGTAGCACATATAAACCAGATTTAACTAAAATTGTGAAAAGTTTATTTCAATACCAAAAATCACACTAATATTTAAATAAATGTTTTTATCAAATAAAAGTGTTTGCATTATGTTAATTCTAAGATACAGTAAAGTGATCCACAAGCTGTGGCATTCATGAATTGAGAAGTCAGACATTTTTTTTTACGTGACACCAATTGGTTACCATGGGCTACTTAATGTAGCACACAAATATGTGGCTCAGGCCCAGGAAAAGTTGAGCATCCCTGGTCTAAGTGATGATGATCTAATTAATGGCATCAGTAGAAACTTATAATTAAAGGTACAGTAACTAAATTAATCTTTTTTACCTGTTATCTATTTGCTTGCTTAACTTAACTGTGCAAATATTTAAAACAGTCGTACTGCACTGGATCATTGTCGTGTTGAGCATGCAAGGCTAGAAACTTTTACAAATCATTTGTCCCATTGGCCAAATGTATCTTTTAACATTTTCAATATAAATAAACAACATCTGAAAATTTTGTAACAACTAAAAAAATGCACGAATTAACGAAATTGAAATATTTTTCTTAAAACTGCGAATTTGCTTAAATTACTTAAAAGAATGCTCTTCATTATATAACTTACTTACTAAAAGTAAAAAAAACAATTTCCTGTGAATAATTTATTGTGTGAATACCTGTGCACTGGATATATTTTAAAGATAAAGGTATTATAAATTAATGGAATAAAAATTTTTTTCTTTTAAAACATTAAAACCTGCTAAAATTGGCTTAAGGAACTGCTAATTTTATAGTATAATATACTTACTAAATAGAGAAAGACAACTTATTTTGGATAACTACTGCATTAATGGATTTATTTTGAAACAAATAAATTGTGTCATTATTTGGATTTCACATACAGAAGCACCAAAGTATTATGATAATATTTTCATAGCACAAATCTTTGAATAAATATACATATCAGAATTCTATCTTCCTGGAAAGTAAAAGAACAGTTACAGAACTTTAATTTCTGGGATTTATTTATTGTATTTTATTATTATTTATTTAATGTTGTTCGTCATAATGATAGCTACTGAGAGGATGAAAAATCATAAGATTTGTCATGCAGATATTTTACTGTTGAAGTAGATAATTGTATTTAATATTATGACATTATTTATATGTGTGTATATTTGTTTTATAGTGGGATTGTTTGTTTAAAATTTGTAGTTAAATTAATATTTATGATGATTTATTTTAACTAGCATCTTGTTTTATTGGTCTTTGGTGATAATAATTCCAGTCTATCTTGGGTTGAGATATTTTAAATTTTTTAATAGTATAATTTAAAAAGTTAAGCTTATTATTATTATTACTACTACCCTATGCCATTTTGAAAGTTGAAGTAATGCTACTCTGCTTATGCTTTATCATTATATGTATATTTGAGTACCTAAAGTCATTTAGAGGATTATTTTAGTCTCTATGATAATAAATATTTGATGTAATATTGTATAATCACTCAGAAAAGAAAGTTTCGTGGTGGTTTATATTTTAGCTTGTGCTAGGCATAGTTTATCATGTCAAATATGCTACCAAATTCACATATATAAGATAAATATATATTTATTAAGATATCATGAAATGATATACTGTTTCGTAATGTAAGCTCTCATGTTTTAAAGATAAAGGATGAATAAAGATCAAATAAAACATAATATATATTTTAGAATTATTATTTAAAGCATATTTGATGCTGGTGTAAACAATCTAACTTTAATGCATGACTCATCTCACTGCATATAATTACATTCACATAGTATAATAAACATAATTATATTAAATATTAAAGCTTATTTTATTCCAAGACCAAGAAAATATATTTATATTTATTAAATTATTTGATTTTCATATTTTATATTTTTACACTCATCTAATTGATAGTCATGATCACATGATATTACTATATTTTGTTTATTTAACAGCACACTCATTTATTAGAAGGTAACATTAGTAATATTGCTCACTGTTATTTGCAATATTGTAAAATATTAAGACTGAGTTATTATAGGATATAATTTGGATTGAATAAAATACCCCTTGTTATCCAGCTATATTAATTATAAGACTTATAATTAAACAATACCTAAATACTTAAATATTTTAAACCCTGAGATATTATTTTACAACTTAATATCTTTAAATTAAAATTCTAAGATAGTCATACTTTCAAAACCCTGAGAAAATATTTGATAATATTTTTTTTTTTGATAACTGCAATATGAAAAATGACATATAACCAAACATCAGAGGTGTTAACCCTTTATGTGAAAACTTACGAAGAATAGTAATTATAGTGATTATATTTTTTGTTCTAAATTGTTAGACAATTTATTATAATTTTATTGCATTTTTTTTTTTCATATTTAACTCTTGCAATTGTTTATGTCTAATAATCACCACCAAAAAAAAAAAAAAATGTTGTGTAATAACTAGCATGATAACGTATTCCTAATCTTTAATAATATTTTGTACTTGATATTGAAAAGCTTAATCTAATACATGATTTTCATTCAAATTATTAAATCTAAAGTGTGATATCTTTCTATTGACAGGAATTTCATTTAAAGTTCAAATCAGTATATTAATAAATTAACAAATAGTAAATTTAGTGTTTAAAAAAAAGCTATGCTTTTTTAAACTTCTTTTGATGGATGCATATTTAAATTTTGACACTTAACAATTGAACTGTTGAGTTAAATCCCATTTATAATTCATAAATACATCACATGATCACCATTTCGTATCCTTGCTCAGAACTGTTATTAAAACAGGCAAACCTCTCCATACAATAGGGCCACTCAGAGCAAGTCAGAGTAATCAATGGATGGCAGAAGGCTTAGTGCCTACTCATCCAACATCCCCAGATTAGTTTATAGCTTGTGGCTTTCATCAGTAAGGAGCCTTAGCTCTGAGAACACTGCATCTAGATTTTAGGATCTAATGCAACCCTCCAGCAGCCACCTTTTATCTCTACTTAACTACAACACTATGAGAATAAACTTGAAAACACAAAAATATTTCCAATCCAAGCTCATTAGCTTATATAGTCATATAGGTCTGAACTCAGTTCAGTACTCATACTTTCTGGTGTTTTTGGTTCTTTAATAACCATAGCCACCAGTATCCTATTAGGCAGGATTGGTATTAATCACTAAACATCACATGATCACCATTTCTTATGCTTGCTCATAACTATTATTAAAACAAGCAAAACTCTCCATTCAGTAGTGCCACTCAGTGCAAGCCAGAGTAATCAATGGATGTCAGAAAGCTTGGTGCATAAAATCCCTATCTATGCCTACTCATCCAATATCTGCAGACTAGTTTCTAGCTTGTGGTTTTCATCAGTGAGGAGCCTTAGATCTGAGAGCACTACACCTAGAGCTTAGGATCTAATGCAAACCTTTATCTCTACTTAACTTCAAAACTACGAGAATAAAATTGAAAACACAAAAATATTTTCAATCCAAGGTCATTAGCTTATATAGTCATATAGGTCTGAACTCAGTTTAGTACCCATACATTTTGGTGTCATTGTTTCTTTAATAACCATAACCACCACTATCCTATTAGGCAGCATTGGTATTAAACCACTAAACATCACATGATCACCATCTCTTATGCTTGCTCATAACCACTTTTAAAACAGGAAAAATTCTTCGCACAGTAGTGCAACTCAGTGCAAGCCAGAATGGCTGATGCATTAGATCCTAAGATCTAGGTGCAGTGCTCTCAGATCCAAGGCTCCTCACTGACAAAAAACACAAGCTAGAAACTAGTCTGGGGATATTGGATGAGTAGGCACTAGATAGAGATTTTATACACAAGCATGACATCCATTGATTACTCTGGTTTGCACTGAGTCACACTACTATATGAAGAGTTTTGCTTGTTTTAATAACAGTTATGAGCAAGCATAAGAAATGATGATCATGTGATGTATAGTGGTTTAATACCAATCCTACCTAATAGGATAGTATTAGCTATGGTTATTAAAGAACCAAAGACACCAAAATGTATGGGTACTGAACCTAGTTCAGACCTATAATATGATTATATAAGCCAATGAGCTTGGATTGAAAATATTGTATTTTCAATTTTATTCTCATAGTTTTGTAGTTAAGTAGAGATAAAAGGTGGCTGCTGGAGGGTTGCATTGGATCCTAAGATCTAGGTAATGCTCTCAGATTCAAGGCTCCTCATTGATGTAAGCCACAAGCTTGAAATTAATCTGGGAATATTGAATGAGTAGGCCCTAAATAGGGATTTTATGCACAAGCCTTCTGGCATCCATTTGATTACTCTGTCTTGCACTAAGTGGCACTACTGTATGGAGAGTTTTGCCTGCTATGACAAATATAGTGAATTTAATCTAACTATTTTGCTTTTATTCAAGCTAGAATTTTTTTGACTGCATTATCTAATTCATTTTTCAAAATTGAATATCTACTTAATCCATTCAACTTGGCCAATTTTTTTTCAGTGAACACGCCTGGAACATACAGAATAGCTTTACACAGTGTATTAAATTATTTCTTGGAAATAACATTGAGCATGAGACCTTAAGGGTTGATTATTTATCATTAAATAACTCTTTACATAATGCTTCATTTATGAATAACATTCAGTTGCCACAACATTACATAATATTAATTATATTTACTATTTCTATTATTTAATATTAACTATTGGAATCTTTAGAAAAAAAAAACAACTTTATTTCAATTTTCCAAATATATTCAACAATTAATAATAGCACTCAGGTTAACAGTTGAATGTATTTGGAAAGTTTAAGTAAAGTTTAACATTTTTTCGAAAGGCATTCAATATTTAAAATTAAATGATGGAAATAGTCTAATATATGATTATTAGTAAAATGCAATCACCCACTAATCCTAACAACATTACATAATTTTTGAAATCTTAATATTCCACAATCATGGTGTTATAATTTTTACTATCACATGCTAGAAAAAAAAAAAAAATGCATTTATATGCTTCATGTATTTAAGTAATAAGAATTTCAGGTTGATTTTGCAATTTAGGCAAAGAACTGATAGAGGGGGGGGTACTACATAATATTTATTTAGGCTTAAAATAGTCTTTGACACTTCATGTACCTTGTCTCATTCTGGCTTTTTTTTATATTTCAAACATGCAATGTTGATCTAAACTTCTTATTACTTAAGTTTGTCAATCACACAATGCATATTTTGTTATTTCCTTTTGATAGCAAAAAATTCAATGCTTTAAAAAACAAGGACAATAACGATTCTACACATATCAACAATACTAAAATTTAGCAATTAGTTATATTAATAAGTTGTATAATCACTTAATTTTGCCTTTAATCATACCTAATACACTATTAGTTTTATCTTTTAAACTTAATATATTCAATATTAATGCCAACATGGCTATTATAAAACTATTAGTTCTTTTCAAATATATGTATTTTGATAATTTGATTATAAATGATATTGAGTATCACCTCTTTAATTGCACACTTTCATATCCAAATAGACTTTACATTTATTGTATATATGTAGCCTATTTAAAATATATTTTTACAGTTAGTTAAATATTAATTTTTGAATGATTATTAGTTTAAATCAAATTTGTTATATTTAAATTAGAATTTTTTTATTTTGTTTATTTATATATTTAAAGTTTAGTTATATTCCTCACTTTATTGTTATAACTGACTAATTATATAATTCTTAACAAAATATACTTTGTAG
This sequence comes from Epiperipatus broadwayi, assembly GCA_028023455.1. NCBI lineage: Eukaryota > Metazoa > Onychophora > Udeonychophora > Euonychophora > Peripatidae > Epiperipatus > Epiperipatus broadwayi. The sequence goes on from JAQFVV010012463.1 coordinate 5,048,287, forward strand.
TGACGAATCGCCGTTTGCATCCTTTTTTATTTTATTTTGTATAATTAATAAAGTTTTAATTAAAATTATCACTACTATATTTATTATTGGCATAAAGCTAAAAATGTATACATAAAAATGTTTAATGTGTGTTTTAAGCTGTGACCATATTCTCCCACCCCCTCAAAAATTAGCGTTTGAACACATTATATAGTACTACTGAATGCGATATGATACCAGCAAATGTGATGTGACTTCTCCTTAAACGGAATCAGGAATCTATCAGCGACTATGCCCAGAGAAACCTGTTAGCCATTCTACCTTCCCTTTCTATTTCCGACCCTAAGTTTTCCCATAATCTGCTTCATTCCATTTCCACAACATATTATTAATATTCAGCTGTGCCATCTAGTGAGAATAAAACCAATTATAGATAAAACTTTTTTTAAATCAAATAATTACAAGAAAAATATTGACAAATTTTTGGTATTTTTTAAAAATAGATTATACGCTGACACATATACAAATATTTAGTATTTTTACTAATGCGAACATTTTTTCTTTTCAGCAGTTTGTATTAAAAATAAACTTTTCTAACTTGAAAAAAAAAAAAAAAAAAAGCAGGTTAAAAGAAAAAAAAAATTAAATATACAAATATTAGAATTCTTAAAGTAAAACCATCAATTATTTTATGAATATCTACATTTTTTTCCTGACTATTATTTGAGATTAATAGGTTAAGTTATCTTCTAATTAATTTTAACATACTGTACTGTTATCTATGTTAATGGTAACTTACATGAACAGATGTTATACATTTTTATTCACTTTAAAAAGGCAAAGAATAAAATTATAACTAATATTTAATTTATTATATTTAATAAAGATAAAAATAAATGCAGATAACCAATAAGAAAAAAGAAAGCTACAAAAGAACACAAGTCAAAATAAACACTCTTTAGATAAGACATTTTATAGTGTTAATAAATATATATTATAGTAGAAATGAATAACCTATAAATATAATTAAAATATCAATTTAAGGAAGCAATTTTAACTTCTATATTATATGCATCATCATAACAATCATGTCTCTAATAGAAATGTGGCAATCTCTAACTTTCTTCAATAAATATTAATTATTCTTTATCTCATATTCCATTCATTTGCTGTGACTTTTTATACAATTATAATTCTTTATCAAGTCATTTTCCCAACAAACTCAAAACAAAGATTATATTATAAATAGTTTTTAAAAATGTACTTATACTGACAATGAAATGAAGTCTGTTGTTTTATTATTTTTTCTACTTTGCCTTGCTTTATTTTATTTCCTATTTATTTCATAGTGTTTTATTACTAATTGCTATATTGGCAAAAAAAATATAGAATAATATTGGTGATAATTTATGGTTCTCTCTCTAAGCTGCCAGAAGTGCTACCTCTGAATCAAAACATATATTACATAGTGATATGATTTAGCTATTCGCTACAAAAATTTTGCATGAGTTCCAATATGAAATGTGTTTTATATCTTCATGGTTATTTTCAATGCTTTCTCTATCATCATGAAATCTTACAAACATTTTCAAATGTTATTGCAACATATGGCTTCACTGCTACATACAATGTCAATAATTTCAAATTTTTTAATAGCAGTTCAATCCATTTTAACATAAAATTTACGATTAGCACAATGTTCTATAAAGGGTTAAAACTATGGAGCACATTGTAACATTTCACATAATCATTCATGATTAAAAAACATGGTAGTGCCTAAAAAAAATTATGGTAAGTAATTAAACTATGCCACTACATAAGATGAGTTAATTCAGAGATTACACTGCAGGCAGCTTGGAGAGAGAATCGATCATCTTTTCTCTGGGATACATTGTGTGTTAACAACAAGATATTATTCCAAACTGTGGCATAAGAAGCAATGCTGTACAACTTATATACTATATTGAGAATTTCCACGAGAAAAGAAACTATAGAATGTATTACATTTAGTCTAAATGCGACGCTGACATTGCTAATGCCATTTTTTTAAAAAAAATTCTTCATTGTGTTAGTACTTTCCAACATAAACCCTTAAATACAAAATTTTAAAATAACCATTAAAAGCCAGTCAACACTTAGATAATCCCAATATCACTAACACAATTTCAAACTGTTATCAAGGCAACCTCTATTGATAAAAAAAGTTGCCTTGACAACAGTTTGAAATTACTGATTGTTAATGATATTGGGATTGTCTAAGTGCTGACTGACTTTTAATGATTACTAGCAAACCAATTTAGCCTTGAACATTATTACACTTATTATTTAAGATTTTAAAAATATTATTTTACCATTCAAATATCAGATTTATATTAACTTGATTTAGTAGCCAAAAAAATCTGAAAACCTTATTTACGAAACCAAAGTATGAGTTTTTGATGAGTTTATAAGATGATTAACAATGTAATAATTTTTATATTATAAGCAATTTCTAAAACATGATAAATTAATAAAAACCATAAAATAAAAAAAAATGCTAATATTCATAGCACTAAATAATATCATTAAATTTTATCTGAAACACCATGTAATATTTCAAAAAGAAAATAATAGATACAATTTTTTTAATATTAATTAAATGCTTTTATTGATTGTGCACTAAAAAAAATAACTGTTTGGAATTTTTAGATTTAACTTGAAATAAAAGCTTGGGGGGGTCCAGAAATTAATTAAATCAATCCAATAATTGTTTCTTCAACAACAGTTGGAGGTTTTAGATTTAACTTGAAATAAAAACATGGTGGGTCCAGAAATTAATTAAGTCAATCCATGGATTGACTTAATTTCTGAATCATGGATTGATTTAATTAATTTCTGGACTCCCTCATGATTTTATTTCAAGTTAAATCTAAAACTCCAATTGTGACTAAAGAAACAATTATTTTATTTCTTTTTAGTGCACAATCAATAAAAGCAATTTATATATATATAAATTATGTCTTATTGTTTTTAAGTTTTTAGTATTGGCACAGTAAATGAAAATGTAAAATTATATCATGCTTTAAATTGATTGGATATTTATAATTGATATATATATCACTAGATATTTCTGATATGTTAAAATGTATACCTCTTATATATATATATATTTAGTATGTGTACATAATAATATGTATATATTGGAAATGAACTTCACTTAATACATATAATTTTACTTTAAATCAATGTTACATATATGCAAATCATTAGATATTTCTGTAGTAAGTTAATATATATATATTCCTAATGTTACATGCAATTGTTCTAAAATAAAAATAAAGTTTTATACATACATAATGTACATATACTAAATATGATATATACATTAAGAGTTTAAATGGTTTTAAAAATATTAAACTGAAAGAAAAATATTAAACTGCTCTCTCATGACCATTATTTAAAACAAATATAAATTCTAAAAATAATTTTTAAGCATAATATGTGAAATTGTTGAACTGTTTTCATATTTTTCCTGCCCTCTGTTCCATAAAAAGATGTGTTTCAAATGGATTAGGGTGAGATAACTTAGTTACATATCAATTTTAAGCAAATCTATTGAATTTAAATATATTAAACAATGACTTTAAAATTTCATTCTAACTTGAAAAAGATGAAAAGTTAACAGACTTTCAAAAATCAATAAAAGTATTTTAAAAGCCAATCCCCCTAAATATAATTAAAAAAAGGAAATACTGTAAAAAAAATAAATAAAAGCACCAATGTGACAATAAAAAATAAATGCACAATAAAATCAGATAAAACTATAAAAATGGATTTTTAAGATAATAAATAAAAAAGCAATTTCTTAATTATTGTTTAATAACATTTATTTATTTATAAGCCTTTTTTCAATAATGATAAAAAATAGTAGCAAATATTATTAGATATATCCCATTAGGAGTAGTAAGTCACTCTATACATTCTATTATAGAGCTACATATTGCAGGGTTTAAATAACTAAAGGGTAGTAAATGATATTCCATATTTAAATATCCAGACTTAATTCTGGCTATTTACCTTTATCAATGACATGCACTGCATCTGCATATCCAGCAGTCACTTTTACCTTTTTCTATACTAAACAAGCTAGCATATTCAGACAATCTGAGATTCTGAACCAAGCCAACTTACTTGAATAGCTATAGATATCTATCCAGACATTGTTTTAATAATCTAAATATTGTGCTAATATAATCATTTAATTATTTGGTGATGATATTCTGTAATTAATAAAATATTCCACATTTCAACTACTTTCAACATCTGCACTAGTATTTCATATATTGCAAACTTGAATAGTCAAAACACTAGATAGCAATACCACATCTAAATCCTCAAACTAATTTCACTACTGGCTTTTATCAGTGAGGATTATTGAATTTGTACTCACACATTGAGCAGTGACATTTGACTAATAAGTAGAGATTCAAATCCTAAAGCTTTGGAACCAAACAAACTTGCTCTATAGATATATAAGGTCTGAGAATGTTATTACGCTAGACCACATGACCATCTATCAAAAAAGTTTTATACATGGCATAATACAGTCATGTAAAGGATTCTGATTTTTTGCTCCCCAGATTAGTAAAGTTAGAAAATATTTCAATTTAGTCAATTGAATGAAATTATCATACCCAGCCTGCTATTTTTGGTATTTCATCATCAATTAACTTCCTGAGCAATTGATTAAATAATCATTTATAATAAAATTCAAGATTATAATTATAGTTTAGTGAAATCTAACACAAGTTTATTAAACCAATAAAGAGTTTTTAATAATCAGTAGTATAGTTAACATTGTTAGCTAAGTTGGGTCACATGGATATTATCAATTTAAAAAAAACAAACAAATTGAAAATAGAAAGTAAAAAAAGAAGAAAAACCATATTTATCTCCAGTAGATTGGGTAAAAGACACAAGCAAAAATCAATAACCATTCAAAAGATATACAGAAAATGAGGAAACAAATATTAGAATAAAATTAGTAAAAATACTTGAAATATTCACAAAAATAAAAACTAAAAAACAAAACAAAATGAAAAACACAAATATATTTAAAGATTAAAAAAATATATATGAAAAAGCTAGATGAATAATAGCTGCAATTAAAAATGTGGTGATGCTTATTTGTTGTAATAAAAAAAAAAGCAATAATTTAAACAAATGTATCAATGGATTGTTTATGAATTATATAACAAGTTATATATGCATATTGGGTCTCATGTAGAAATACAAATTGCCATTTTTTTTTTCTTGTAATATTTAAAAAAATAATAGTAGCAATTTCTGTAATTGGCAACCATATTATACTTAATTAAAACAAAGTCATAATATTTTAGGTAATATACAATCCCTGTTTTTAAAATATTATTAATAGTTACCATCTAGGCAACTTCAATTTAAAGTAATCAGATATTCTGCATATTCATAAAATTTCCAAGATATATGGAAGTTTATAATTGCTTTCTTACACACAGTTTAAAGTGAAAATTTGATATTGTGATTAACTACTGCTATTATTATCATTGTATTCTATTACTATTTAATATAAAAATTGGTCATAGAACATTATAAAAAAAACAATTTAAGAAAAAAAGATAGAAGATACATAATGAGGTTTAAAAAAATACAGTTTTCTTATGAACAATTATTAGAGTATGAAAAGTGAAACTAAGTATGATCAATCGATGAGACATTATATATAACTATGAGATTTTGGATTTGTGAGTATATGAAGATAAAATTAGTGACTAAAAACAATTTTGACATAATATTCTCAAATACCAAATCTTTAAATACAACAACAACAACAACATCAAAGGGGATCATCTAATATAGAAATAATAATGACTTGTTTATAAACAACCAAGTAAAATTTTGCAAATTAATAAAAAAAAAAAGAAGATTGAAAACAAATTAATTTATTTTATTTATTGCATTAAAATAACACTATACTTTAAAGAAAAATGATTTTATTAAATATCCTAAAGAAAAGACATGGTCTAAATTTCCTTTTTGCTAACATTTAAATACATATTTCATAGTTAAGATTTTATTTATATATCTCCCAAGTTATACAATCTTTTTTATCTAGTTTGTCATTTTCATTTGTGTATATATATATATTTTAACGGTTCATATATAACTACTTAAAAATAATGTAAACCGATATTTAAATTTGTGTTCACAAACAAGTATACATCATATTGTATATATTTTGATGACCTTTAACTTCATATGTGTTTTATTTAACAAAATAATCTTTAGCATTGATGTTAACTCATTCATTATATTAATTAAAATCCAGTTTGGATGTAAGAATATGATTACGGGAAAAAAAAAAGTGTTAACTGCTGTTGATAGAATAAGTAATTTTTTATTCCAAACTTGATTGATTGGTTTATTTTCTGGTTAAAATTAAATGCTTTGCAGTATATTTACTCCATGTAAAACAGATAACCAGCCATTTTGTAAAAAAAATTTCTAACACGTTTTAATTATATCAATTTATTTAATTTACTTTCAAATTAAGAATTAACATAATACATTTCAAATTATATTAAAAAAAAAAAAAAAAGAACTGAATAATTTAATGCTTTTTACATTTTTCCTTTATCAATTTAATTAAAGCAAATTAAATGGTAACTTTACTATAAAGCTGTGGTGGAGTGCCCGATTTTGGAGCACAAGGTCCTCGGATCAATTCTAGATTTTCACTTCTAGTGCTCTAACTTCTTATGCACTCCCAACCCTAAAGCCATTCAATTATTTTTATTAATTTATATAATTTAATATAAATAGAGAAATAAGTTTATCACACATAGTATAAGATAAAGTTAATTTCTCTCACATCTCAGTGTAATCAATCATACAAGTCGTTTATTTTCATTTTATTTTTTCCTCACTTTTCATTATATCATGAAACTTTTGATATTCATGAAAATTCTTAATTATGTATAATGATGCCGATTCTATTATCCAGTTATCCAAATAAACACCGATGAGTGCTGGTTTTGGTGATTATTTATCTTTTCTATATGTATGTGGTCATGTGTAACCATGGTATGAGACAGTAAGGATAATTGAAGAATGCTTGAAAGTCTGTGTTCAAATCCCCTATATTTCCTAATGAACGCTATAGATTCTGGGCATCGAATAGAAAACTTCCTTCTCTCTTGCAAGCATCACCAAAAAAAGCTTGTTATTAAATATAACAAAACCAAGAATGAGGGTATAAACTAAATAGAAACATTAAATTTCTATTCCTTTTTGTTCATAACAGATTACTAGAACTAGAAATTTCAGTATTACAGAAAATACATAATTCACGAATATTTATATAACAGCAAACAATAATGATCAAAAATAATTAATAACATTTGACTACATCAACTTATTTTAGTCTGAGTTATATATTGAATATATCAAAATAAAAACCTGAAGTACAATCATATTGAATTATATCTTCAAAGCAACAACACTGATGAATTACTAAAAGTTCACAAGAACATTCAAGAGGGTGGCATCATAGTAATCCTCACAAATGTTTTATTTAAAAACGTTTAAAAAATAAAACATAATAAAAAAATTTCATGGAATCATTGTAATTTATCTAAGATCAGGAAATAAAAAATATGCTTTGTTCATAGGTTCATAGTAAATAGTTTATATAATCAAAATATTAATTAGTTAAAGTAATTAATAATTTCAACCCATATAAAAGTTTTGGAACCCCTAAGTGTTTTGATGACTAAGATTCATTAGTTACTGCTTCATTTTCATATGAAATAGAACACCATAAAAATGTTAGTAACCATTACTTTAAATTGTTTTACATAACATTAAATGCCTTAAATAAATAAAAATTCAGTGCCTTTCTTTCACACCAACCTATATTCTATTCCCATACAATAAATTTGACAGAAAAATATACAACTCAATGTATAGCTATTTTATTTGAAGCAGTTATTATCATTACAAACAGAGACAACACTTTGGAATCTGTAATTAATTCAATATTCATATCTGCTTTACTATTTCAAATTCAACCAAGATATTTAAACTATCCAGCTGAAAGTTGGCTCTTTTTCAACTATTTGAACATTAATAACTAAGCCCAAATTTTTTATAAATTGCATTCAAAACATTAAGAACAATTATACAATTTATTCTTTGAATTGGCTAATATAGCACAATTATTAATATACTGTAAATCTAGGAATCAATAATACAAATTCTTTTTTGCTTTTAATTAATTCAAATAAAAAACTTTACCATTCATTTTTATTATCTTTCTATCATAAAAGTGCATCATCATTATCAACCATTATCAATACACTGCAGGATAATTTCTCCAAGTTCAATCTAACTTCTCCAATCTCTAGCCTCTCTTTTCCACATCACCTCTGCACATTTCCTTATTTCATCCATCCATCTCACATATAGTCTCCTTCTGGGTCTTTAACAATCTCTTAGGATCCAGTTTAAAATTTCAACTGACCATTTATTATCATCTCTCCTAGCAATATGTCCAGCCCAACTCCACTTCAGTCTCTTAATTCTTTTAATGATGCCAGTGACACCTATTTGTTCTCTTAACCATGTATTGCATTTCTGATCTCTTTTTGTTATTCCTAACATGAATCTCTCCACATTTCTTTGAATGGTCTGAAGTCTCTGTATTACTCATCTGTTAAGTGTCCAAGTCTCAGAACCATATTTAAGAATTACCCATTTATTAAAAAAAAGCTTTCTTTTCAAACAAATAGGCATATTTCCTTTTAATATTATTTCTAACAGAAGCATTCAAGCCAAGTTCAATCCTATGATTAATTTCAGACATTATGTTTCTATCTGTAATAATAATCTGACCAAGGCATTTGTAGTTGTTAACTTCTAACTCATCATTATCAATCTTTATTTTCATCTTTTGAGCAAATCCATTGATTATTACCTTAGTTCTACTTTCTTAATTTCATTTGATAACCCACAAACAAGTGCATCTTTATTCACAATTTGTCTACAGCAAAATGTGATTTATAATGCTTCTCAATTATCTAAAACTTCTCAGAGTTATTGATAAGTATTCTTTAATGTGGGAACAATCTATTTAACAAAAATCCATGGAAGTTATTTGTTATACATACAAACTTTCCACTTTTTTTTTTTTAATACCATGAAAACTTGTTTATTTAATCAAAGTAGATATATCTTTTAAATTATAAAGTAATTAGTTGGTTGGACAGATATATTTAAACATTCATATGAATACTTGTATCAGTATTCAAATAGTGAACAAAGTATCTTTCTGCATAATGTCATCCATTGATTTAATAGAATAATATCTTCCTTTGTAATTTTAATTCATCAATCATTCTTGGGCTTTATTATATATTAATAAATTCTGATTTTAAGCCCCTATACTGTTCCATAGTCAAATGAAGGTCTCGTTTATTTTATTATTTTAATATTAATCATGTTTCCAATATTACAATCTTTGTCAAAAAAAATCAAAAGATTTTTGCTTTTAGTAAAACTTTATTCTTTAAGATAAATCATGATCAGCTTAAAAATTAAAAAATAGAAAATTTAATGCTAACAAATGTTGAAACTCAGCAGGAATAGTAGACTTTTTTAAAAAAAAAATTAGCATCTCTTTTCTACCAAGATTGTAAAATAAAACCTACCTTTTATTGCCACTATCATTTTAATTCTCGAATATCCTATTCTATGACTATCCACCAATTTGCACATATAACATTGACTTCTTTTACATTCTGATTTCTAACTATAACATGGTTCATAAGAATCAGTGCTCTGACTGCAGATACTTTCTAGTTCATTTACACATTGTTCAAAAATGCAATAACACCTGAGCAATCAAAGACATAAAGATATTTCCAACACATGTATGATAAAATTTAACATTTCTATTAATATGTTTATTTAAAATTTTTTAAATTAATAAACACCTTATCTTAGTGATAATAATGCAATAATACTATCAAATAGGAAGTGAAAGCATAATTATCTGGAATCTCTCAATATACAACAGGTGAAAATATCATAGCATAATCCAGTTGTTAATCTCATCAGCCTGTCATTGATATATCAAAGAAATAATAATAAAAAAATACCAATTTAGATCTCATAGCAAATCCAACACTATGCTGATCTCTTTAACTTGATTAACTTTTCTTCAATAATAATAAAAACAGTTATCTACCTGTTAAATTAAGCTTTTGCTCTTTGCAAGATGCATTTCATTAATATTAACTATATCTATCTTAAAGCCTCACAATATAATTACAAATGCTGTTCACACTACTTAGTAAAGTCCACATGAATAAAAAGTTGCATTTTTCAAAATAATATATTTACAAAGAAAACTTAATTACCTTTATTATCATTATTTTATTAACATTAGCAATACAGATATTATAACAATTATTATAAATTAAATAAGCAATCAATAAGGTATGATAGTATAGCTTAATTTTATAAGACAGACAAATTTTGATCACTTTTTCTAAATCTTTCAATTAGCACAATGAGATCTATAAATGGGCTTTCAAACAAAATAAATCAATTCCAAGTGAAGCAAAGTTCTTTATCAAACATCCACATGCAAATTCATCATTAAAAGTGTTGTTTTCTAAACATGCTATTATTGCTCTTTTTCCACTCCCAAAACTTTACATAATTTATATATATTCTTTTACATATTTCATAATGCCATTCATTTTATTAATTGTGTCATTTAATTTTTTTGTACTTTGAAATATTCTTTTCTACAATCTTTCTTACTTTTCCCAATATTTTCTTATGACATCAATAAATTACAAGAATTTCCAATATTCTGTTTTTCTAAATAGCTCATTTAAAATTATTTTCATATTCCTTATATCATATATCTGGCTTTATCCACAAATTGTTTATCTTGCTATTTGTACTAATTTTTTAGACACTTATTAATGTATCCAATTCTCATTCATCTTTGCCAATTCTGACTAAAATTCACTGTGATATTTCTTAAGGTTAGGGATAACAAGGGTTTATTAACTTTCTTAATAGCTTTTGAAGAATCTAACTTTAAATAACATATTATAAGTCTTTCGCTTATTATTGCTCTATTCAGTCAACACCCTATAGTCTTGAAATAAATACTTCTATTAGTCAAATTATAACTGAATTTTTAATTTGAATAATTTTGTTCTGGACATTTTTTTTTAAAAAAAAATTCATATTACACAGTAGTTATTATTTTCACAACTTCCACATGATGACATTCTTCTTATTTCTGTATTGTATCTAAATTCATCTGCTGCACTTTCATTTTCCAAACATTTTTTAATTCTAGGATTAAAATTCTCATAACAATTTTAAGATATTGATTGAATATTTGAAAACATTCTATAATTTTATATAAAAACCCTCCACTTTTTCATTCGAGTGAGAATTTGGTAAAAGGAGAGAATAAACCTGAATTAATTAGTATCTGTTTATTAATAATTTTAAAAGTAATCTCCATAATATTCTTCTTCTATCTTTAGTTTCCAATGAATCCATTTCCAGTATGCTTCCAATATTATTACGATCTTCTCTATAACTAAACATGTGTTCACTTTTCAAATAAATTGTTACTTCATTTTTCCTTTCAAATTAATTAAATCTGGTAATATCTCATTTAACATTATACAGCTTTTCCAATTCTTGTAATCTTCATTCATTTAAAAATGATCCACAATTGCATGGAACCAAATAATGTTGACTCTTTGCATTCTCTACTTTTAGTCAACCACTAACATGATAGATATTAGCCTTATTAATAGAATCTAAAATATATTATAAAAAAGTTTTAATGTCATTATTATAATTTTATAATTATATTGTCATGTTGAATATTATTCGAGGTAAGTTCAAGTGGATTATGATAAGTTTTGTATGTGTGTGTACATATATTTTGTATCTGTGTGAGTGTATGGAGAAAAAGTATTATATCAGCTACACATATTAATAAATGCCAGAGAGAGATTTTTTTTTTAAGTGTCATAGCATCGGCCGGGACACGAACCTGCAACCCGGGCAACTTCCTGCAAGTGCAAGGCAGTCGCGCTGACCTCTCGACAACCAATGCAGAGAGATATTCAATGTGAATTTATCAGTTTCAATAGATACTGTCAAAGCTATAATTCTGTGCATAAGTCTACTGTTGTGACTATTAATATCAAAGCTACAAGAATAACAATTAATTGTATCACAAGTTCTATCTATATTTACAGTGAAGTCCTTGACATAAAAAATGATTTACAATGCTCCAGACTAAACTTTTTTTTCTTCTGGATAATATTAAGAATACCACACAATTTCAAATATCACAACTGTTATCTTGATTGTTTTTTCTCTTTATAATAATCATATCAAGATGAAGAACATCGAATCATAATACTCTTCCATCAATTCAAACTTGCTAGTGTTATTTGTGAACTGAAATTCTGGAAAAATGGTGATTGCAATAGCACAAAACTCTACATGGACTCTCTTCTAATTAAAATCTATTAATTAATAATATAATTCTTGATAAATATAATAGTTCATAATATAAAAAATTAAATGCTAAAATAAATTGAGTTAACTAGGTGAGAAATAAAAAGCATTTGTCACTAGTGATCACATGGCCATATCCTTCAATTTAGTTATTCCATCTATTTTTAGGTGGGGAAACTAGCCTAACAGGCAGATAGTAAGTACATAACTTAAACAATATGGTTATTTACATATGTAATTTAGATGACAACATTGTTCATTCTAAGAGAGCATTAAACACACAGATATTATTTTCAAGTTCATAAAAATATTTGAACATGGCTCAAGTTGTGTGCCAAATAATTATTTGATTAAAATTATAGTAGACCATTACTTTATGTAAAACCTATATTTTATTTTTTTTTAAAAGTTTCCATATATGGTATTGAGACGTTTTTAACTATTATTGTTAAAAGATACATATATAATTTTTAGTTATTAAAATTCTTAGTTGCTGCAAAATTATATTTTTTTTATTGATAAATTAATAAAATTATCGATCTTTGGATATTGCAATATTATTAGGCTGAAAATATAAAATTCTTTTAGAAAAAAAAAATTAAAAATATATTCTATAAATTCATAAATAAACTATCAAAACATCACATGATCACTGTTTCATATGCTTACATATGCTGTTAATACCAGTAGCAAACTCTTCCTTATAGTAGCGCCACCAAGTGTAAATCTTAGTAATCAATGAATCCAAGAAGGTTTGTGCATAAAATCCCTATCGGATGCCTACTTATCCAATAACTCCAGCCATGTATTTTTCTAAATGCAGGTGTCTTAAATTCAAGGCTGGGATATTGAATGAGTAGGCAATAGATAGGGATTTTATGCACAAACCTTCTTGCACCCATTGATTACTAAGGCTTACACTTGATGGCATTAATGTATAGAGAGTTTGCTATGTTAGATTTTATACATATAAACATATGAGACTCACGGTGTAATGGCTAGCACATCCAATTAATGCCCAATTTAGTCTTTGAATCCAAAACAACTGAACTTGGAAATTTTTTTCCAGACTTGAAGTAAATAAAGAATGCTTTTTTTTTCTTCAAAGTAGTATAACTAATTCAGCTATCTATCCAATTGTTAAATGATTATCTAATAATTATAAAATAGAGAAGTCCTAGGTTAATCTATATGGGCCATGTAAGTGTAAACGTACTAATTATAAAAAGATAATACAATTTTAATATGATAGACTTTCATCACTAATGGAGGTATGTGTATATATAATACTCTTATATATGTTATATCATGATTTAACTTTAATAAATGAATGATAATTTTAAATGAAATAATTAGCCAGTAGTTTATTATATGTTGTTATATGAACTTTTTATTGCTTGTGTTACTAAACATTCAAACTTTATTTTTTGATCGATCCATACATAGATCACTTTTAAAGTATTTTCATATACATAATGAAAATAAAGTAATATAAAATAAAAAAAGTTGGAACAACTTTTTTTTAAAAATATTAAGATGAATAAATATAAGCTATAGCCACTTTACAGCATGACTGCCATTTTGAATAGCATTTGTAATAAATGCAATTCAAAATGGCACTTATTCAGTAAACAGCCTATAGCTTTTATTTATTAATTTATATATTTGTATAATGAAAATTTTAAAGCTAATTTCAGTGTTTTATTTATATACATATATATATGGTTCAGCATGAAATACATATATTGGAGATCATTTATCTTTTTCACATGTATATGGCCATGCATATCAGTTGTATAATATGTAGTGAATAGTTACAAGGAACTTGAAGTCTAAATTACAATAAGTTCATTATAGTCAATATATATATCAATAAATGATGCACATATACACTATAAGGCTATTTATGCATTCTATATATAAATATAAAACATTTAAAATAAAATAAAACAGGAACAAAATATCTATACACTATAAGACTATTTATGCATTCTATACATATAAAACATTTAAGATAAAATAGAAATAAAATATCAACAGTTAGATATCCATTTGCCAACTGGATCTCATGATTATGAGCCAAAAGTGAATAAATTCACCTTATAATCTGAGTGAAACAAAAAAAATTTCAGATAAGCAAAAATTTCTAAATAAATCTAGTTTTTTTTTTCAGCTTAACTACATTGTAGGTACCAAGATCAATTTGGGCCAAGAAATTCCTCACAAACCATGCAGCTTTTCCATTATTGAAAGATAACTACATGATTGTCATTAATCCATTGTCAAAGGGGTCAAAAAATTGGTATAGTCAACCGAATCAAAACATGATGCTTGCCATTTGATTTCTTGAACATTACCTGACCTTCAAAAGCAATCAATCATATAATTATTTTATAATATTATTAATTCAATAATTTTTAATTTATTATGAATACAAGTATACTTTTTATAAAACCAAACAATATTATTAAAAAAAATAAAAAAAGCCAATATGTTTTAATAAAATTTATCATTTTTTTTAGTTTTTTTTTTTTTTTTTTTTTTAAAAAAAGACATAAAACTATATAACTAATAAAATTTCTATTCAACTTATTTTTCTTAAAAATTTTTACCTGGTAAGAAATTCTTATTTTTAGCCATTAAAATATCCCTTCCTGTAGTAAAAAATATTTACATATAGTATAAAGTACAAAAATTATCTGCTATCAAATTCTTCATTTATCTTGATATGATTACATTTATAAAACATTCTAATAATGTAAATAGACATGTGTGCATATTGCATAAATCTATTTAAAAATGATTACATTTATAAAACATTCTAATAATATAAAATAAATATATTATGATTATATGTGTGCACACTGCATAAATCTATTAAAAAAATGATAAGATTTTGAACAAATTGCTTTCTAAAGTTGCTAATTTGATTGTCATATTCCTGAGCCATAAAAATTCTTTTAAGAACTGTATTATGGATTCAAAAAAACATATTCTTGCATTCATTAAAAACAGGAATCATAATTGGTTCTATGACATTATTATCAATGACTTGATTAAAAAAAAAAGTAACACTTTCTAATTGCCAGAATAATTAATTAAATGCAGACATTCATAATCAATGTTTAATAATTAATAAAAAGATTTCAAAGTGACTGGTGAATAAAATCATAAAAGAGATACAGACATGATCATAGTAACTTAAGATCTTTAGCTGATTCATTACAAATAATAGATGGATCTGAAAAATGATATTGTAACAATTGAGATGATAATTTTTAATGGTATTCAATTTTACTACCTATTAAATTTGAACAAGTACGTTCAATTTATTAAGGCTAAAACAGCTTTTTATAATTTTAAATATGAAAAATTTGCAGATACTGATTAAATAACTGAAACAGTTTTAAAATATGGTATAATATATTAACTTCAAAAATATTAAATTTTTTTTATGAATATAAAGACTTATGAATGAAATTATATCATTTCATCTTAAGGTTACTTCTATTTTTCCAATTTTTAAACATAATGGAAATAAACATGATAATAGTCTGTTATTATTATCCATTACAACAAAGGTTCTTTCAAGTACATTGTTAAATAGATTGTTTCTATTCGTAGGTGAATAATTATAATAGACTCAGTGTGATTTTAGAAATCAAGCTCTATAGATATGGTTTTTCTTGCAATGCAAATGCGAAAAAATAATAGAAACAAAAGAATGCTGAAGGCTTTCAGAAAGGAAAGTTTGCTGCAGAAGTTAAGAGATAGGATCACAAAATATGAAATATGTTCTACATGTGGATGTATTTGTGTTTAACATACTAATTTAATATTTATCACACAATTCATCTCATGCATTTTTTTTTCTTTATTTTTCTTCTCTTGTGTTAAAATGGTCATTCTTATTTGTAAATGGTTTGATGCTTTCTAATTAAAAAAAACTAAATAAAGCAACATACTATATTATGATTGCTTTGAATGGGTGTAAAAAGTCAGTGAAGTAATTAAACATAAAATGCTAAAATAAATATTGTTAGGAGATTGTTAAAAAGATGGAGATTACTAATAATTACATTACACATTACTTCTGATTGGATATCATATGCTACAATATCTGTCTTGGCAAATAAATATATAAACACACTTTCCAAATCTTAATCCCCACACAATGAAGAAGAATGGTTCTTAAATTAATAGAAGATTAAATATGTATTATTTATCTTTAGAATTAATCAATAACCAAAATTTTTAAAAAAATGAAGTGAATTAATGTTATATAATTTTTATTAATCAACATTTAGCCTTCAATATATTTTAAATGAAAAATATATAATCAAATTGGTTTCACTGCTTGGGAATTCATAGGAAGTTTTGAGTGCCAAAAGTGATAACTGAAATTGATCTCTACAATTATAAAGTTATGGAATAATAACAATTCTACCATTTCATTAAATATAGCAATATATTTTCAAAAGCATAAAAGACATAATGAATAAAATTATGATAAACATGATGGTATATTTTATTACAAATACCTGCAAAGCTGCGAACAAAAAAAAAAAAAAAGGGTAAAAATATCGTTATATGTTTGGATTATTCAGAAAATCAGTTGAAAAAACATGGATCTAAAGTTTCCCAAAATAATATTTATTTAAATCAACAAACAATTTCAGCAAAGTAATCTTTTTGAAAAAAAAAATAATTCTATGTGAATTTGAGCCATATCCTTTGTTTCACATTAAATTGTGATTTTATTTTATAATTATCTTTCAAAGATAGCAAAATGATATCTATACTCATTAACTACCTGCAGAAAAATGGCTCATTTTTTGTTTCAAAACATAATAAAGCAAAATAGTGTTCCATTAATCATATGCTCAAATCACAAACTCATTGAATCTCTCTACCTACACATACATTCTAATGAATTAAAAATTGTAGTATATAAGTGAATGAATGCATTACACAAAGTAATCTCAGACGATGTGACCACTATTTATAGTTTTGTTTTTTAATGAAGACTTTATCGTCAGTCACTTTATGTCACTTTATTTTTTTGCCCTTACTCCATTATATTTATTTATTATTGGTTATATTTTATTAGAAACAAAATGTGTGTCAATAGTATAAGTGAATATAATAAGCAGCTGGATTATTATTGGTTAATCATTATTATATATCAGACTGCAATATTAATAATTGTTATGAATATTTTCATATACATCATCATATAAACAAACAAAAGATTATTTAGGAGTTAGCATAACCAGCATGTATTAAAAAAATCAATTTTCATAAGGATTTATCATTAAACCAATTCTTGTAAATTATTTTAAAAACTATAAGAAAAATTTTTTCTGAAGGAATTTAATATATTATGTCAATATTGCATGCAAGAATAAAGTTGGAGTAATTTACATATTACATTAGATATAGAAGTATTCACATTTATTATAAAAATTAATTTCAATATTTTGTTTGTAAATTCATATTTTAAAATTTCAACAAATATAATTTTAATTCCTGAAAATCAAAATAAATGAGTACAACTAGCATAATCTAATATAGGCTGGGATAATTTGTAGTGACCATATAGTAATGCAATTTAATTATATCTGCAGACTTGATTTTACCTATATCAATGAAGACTTGGGATTCAAATCTGGAAATAAATGCAGTCATATATTTGGTCTATTTTAATTCTTTTAAAATTATTATTAGTTAATATTATGAAAATTAAAAAAAAAAGTAAGATTTTGAACCCAAGCCAATATGCTTGTATACTTATATAGATCTGACATTAGAAAGTAATATACTATACAAGGAACTAAAATGGAGAAATACAGTTGTTCATTATATCAAATTAAACCACTTGGCATTGGGATTTTGTGTTAATATCTTGGATATCTTGTAATAGTGTAAAAAAAAAACTCAACTGGCTACATGAATTGTTGTTCATTTCATCTTAAACCCAATAAATATATTAATCCAGATACTTCAGTATTAAATAAACAATAATTTTAAATGAATTTTTATTAAAAAGATTTAAGAATCTAAATATAATAGCATTTTTGTTGTTGTTTAATATCAATAACAATAAGTCAAACTTAAAAAATACTTTTTAATAGCATTAAATTTAATTATTTAACTAAAATATCAAAATTATTATTAAAAACATTGTGGAATAAAATATTTTATGTAATGTAAAATTAAAAAAAACTAGATATTGTTCAGGAGTTCAAGCACTGGAAGTGACATGATTGTTTTGCAATCTGTGGATCTTGAGCTCTAGTTTTGGCATTGCAGCAAATTATATAATGCAATGTAAAAACTAAGTTATAATATTGACTTACAAAGTTTGGGTATCACTGAAATGATATTCTTTTTTCTTTTAAGAAAATTGTACGGATTTACATTTTTATTACAAAATCTCTCACACTAAATTTATCATCAAAAATGAAAATTATTGAAGTCCATTATGCTGGGTTTTTTTTCATGTAAATTACAATAAAAATATAAATAGCAACTATATATATTAATAATAATTCAGCATATGATTTTGTGCCCTTTTCAAATGTTAAGTATTTATTTTAACATTAACCAATTATTGTAGATAGAATACTATCTAGGTAGTGTTCTATCTGCAGTAATTGGTTAAGATAGATGATTAGCATCTGAAAAGGGCACAAAACCAGAAATAATATTCTATCTGCAATAATTGGTTAATGTTAAAATATATGCTAACATTTGAAAAGAGCACAAAACTATGTGCTGAAATAGCTATCTATATGATATTTTTACTATTTATAACAATTTGCACTGAATGTAATTTGCAATATTCCTACATTGTATCTCTATTTTTAATTAATCATCGCATTTACTTTTTTTTTTATCTTAGAAATCTCCCTCCCCCCTTACTGTACAACATGCATTCATAATAATAATTTTTGAGCTCTCTTTAAAGGTTATATTTAATGCAGAAATGATCTGAGTAGTTAATTATGTAATATTCTAATTAAGTTCCATGCAAAATATCATTTCATAAACAAAGACAGCTTTTCTTTCTTTAAAAAATGCAAATATCTTAGTTTAATGTGCTCTAATTTTTTAAGTTATAATAAAAAAAACCGATAGTTCCCTTAAAATAAATTCCTGTCTTGTCTAGTACAGTAACAGAATGGCAGAAAAGAGAAGAAAAGGTTCCCAAATAACACTCTAACCAAATAAATAAAAAAAATAACTCAGCTTACTTAAATAACAATGAAATTATTATGCTTAACTTGTCAGAGTGCTTAAACACCATGACCAGCCAAATATCAAAACCCAGGATTTTTTTTTTACTTAAAATAGTTAAATGCAATTCATATTCTTAAACTTTTTTGGTCTACTGATTCTATTATCAATAATTTCATACTTTATGTTAAATATTTTCTTATCATAAATTTTGTTTATGTGAGCTTCTAACATACTGCAATGTTAATAAGTGTTCCATGTTCTAAAAATCAGATCTAGTATTCCAGAAGAATATATTATAATGGTCATCAATATGAAACTAAGTATATCTTCCTTATGAAAATCAAATAAATGTATTTAGATGATAGATGCATATTACAAACTATACAATAAAATGTAAACACCAAATAATATTCTGGCCATCCTTTTTCACCAATATGTTTCTTTCTTCTAAAGAAATATTAGTAAAATTTCATTTTCAGCAAATAGAAAAGTCTGTTATCACCTTCTTAATTTTTACAGTCATCCCTATTTGCAGTTAATCATTTCATATTCTGAATTAAACTCTTCAAACTTTAAGCTTTCTAATGCAATGCTAAATATTTACAGTTCTTTTTTTTTTGTCATCATTAAATCAGTAACTTTAATTTTATTGCCCCCAAAATACTACAAATTTTATGAAATTCCCTACAATGTTGAGCTTTAAGTTTACAAAACATTTTAATTATATGAATACTGTAACACATCAAAAACAATGAATAAAATATATGATTTTAACTTAACTAAAAAAACCATTAATAAATGTGATTGCATATAGTTCTCCAACGTGGAAATATGGTTGTTGCTATATTGTAAAATTTATAAATTTTAATGTTTTTATTTATTTGTGCATTTACTTTTATTTTTGGATAATATATTTGATACAGTACATATAATGGCCCACCATATATGATTCTTTTTTTATATAAATCAAATTTTTATCAAAAAAAGAGAAAGATAGATGAGAGAGGGGAAAGTACATGATGAAGAGAAAGAGAAAGCAGATTTTCTTTGTCAGTATATCAAAACTTCTCTGATGAGCTAAGCTTATCTTGGGAGCATTTAACTACTGCATAAGAATTGCTAGACATGTATTTGCTGCTCAATATTGAAGAGATAATTGTACAACTCACCATGCATTTAATACTAAAATTCTAATTTATTCTACTTAGTGATAATTTTTGAATATGGCAAAATAATCTCAGACTACATTAAATATTAAAAAAACTATTAGTTGTATTATTCATGCTATATATTTACTTTGTATTTCCAGCTATAAGACAGATTAATATTTATCAACCAATATTATACACTATTACTTAGATTGACCATATTCTGGCTAATTAATGAAATTCGGAGTTAAAATATGCTGTAAAATTTTTTGACTGATGCAAAGTTTTTAGCTTCTTTCTAGACTTTAACATCATAAATATTAGAAACAGAAGCTCTCTCTTATAGCCATCTTTATATATATTATCATGGAATCACTATAAAGCAGGATCAGACAATGAAGAAAGCAAATGTAAAAAAAAAAATATTATTTTATATTTTTATAACATAAGCTGAAGTGAAGAATTATACTTGTTTGTCAATGATTACCATTTCTATTTGATTTTGAAAAATAATATCAGAATTGCACTAGATGAATTAACAACTAATGTTAATAATCATATGAAAAGCATGATATCATATGATAAAACAATCTTAAAAAAAAAAAACACTTCCCAAATATGTAACATAAAATATAATGCATAATTATTATTATTATTATTTTATAATTATTTTCAAAAGCTCATGCCCTATTAAAATCCTCAATTAATTGCACATTAAGAAGTTTATTTCCTTCCTAAATACTAATCTAAATGCAGAGTTTGTACATCCCAAATAGCCTACTAATGAATTTTGCTTATTTAAAGTCATCAGAAGATATTGTAGAACATTTCAAAATCATGATAAAATGTAAAATTTAATGAGCTCCAAATTTTGTGAATCCATGATATAATTTCAGAATAATCCTGAAATTACCATTGCAAATAAACCTTAAGAATTGTCATTGTATTACGCAGAAAGCATGCTTAAATTATAAGCAATTTCCAATTAATTAAACTAAAAGAAATCTAGAGTATGCTGGATGTATACTCATAATATCAATTTCATTTTAATGATATAATAAAACAAATTTGTGGACATTTACACAAATATTAATATTAGACTAGATCTTACAAACATACATACATAAATTAAATATATATATATATATATGAGTATATATTAACATTTTATATTTTTGAAATACTTTGTTTAAAAATATACTTATAAATCTCATTCTTTATGCAAAGAATTAAAGATTAGTCAATTCAATGAAAATGTTGTGCTCAATCCTGCCACATGGTTATTTGAATGTCATATACACTTTCAATGTTATGATATATATATACCCCCCCTTATGATACATATTTTGGTGGCTTGATATAATTTTGTAGCCATTATGAGTGCTGTGTTGCTAGCATAAATGATAAGTCAACAGATTGTCTCTTGTTAAAATATCTTTCTTTGAGAAGATATATTTGTTTTATCTTTTGCAATGTCATTCAGTTGGGATCATATAGATCTGATCATATGTGATACTAGTTTGAAACTAAGCACTACATTTTCATTATTATTACACATATATCTAAAACATCCCAGGCTATATTATATATATTGAACCAGATTTTGATTCAAGGATTTTATTGCCAAAATTAAAAACTTAATTTTTGTTAAATCTTATCTAATGTTAAATTTTTTATTATTATTTAAAAAGAGTATGTGTATTAAAACACTTACTCATTTATATTTAAAATAGATCGTTTTAATGTTTATAAGTTGGCTAGCTAATTACATTCCTGTTGCTTTTATTTTAATCATTTTAAGTTCATTCTAAAAGTGGAGATTTAATTTTATGTTGTTGTTTTTGTTCAAAATAATCCCTGGATAGAATTCTTCATTAGATTGAGTGGGAGATTAAGATTTGCCCCTGCCATGAGGCATAGAATTGGACAACAGGAAAGGTTTTCATGGGAAATGTAGACGGGTATAAATGCCCCTGCAAATTTTGGGTCAATAGTTTTTCGCTTTTATTCTTAACCGACAAGCTGTTTCAAAGTGAGAGATTCAATATTCTGTATACACTTTGATTATCGCCTGCTGAGAGTTATACCATTTTGGATAGAAGTTCGGGCATTTAATTCCTGCTAAAAACTTGCAATTATTAACAGACTTCATTGCTGTATAAGATGTTAAAATCTACCGCTCTGAGTTTTGCCACCATCAGGATGTCTTGCTAACCTAAACAAAGAATGAACCCTAATTACCAAATCTCCGTCAGTCATGCCATAAAATCTAGAAGACCAGAACCTCTATACCTCTACCTTGCCGCTGTCAAACGACCTGAAAATGAACTAAAATAAACGTGCACACTCTATGCGAACTGTGCTTTACCATAAGGTAAAATTTTCTTTTATTCTTTCCAGGTTCAAATTCTTTTAATTAAATCTTCGCTCAATCTAATTATAAATCTGTATTCATAAGCAATATTTAACCTCATATGTAATATTTGTTGTGTTTTTTTTCTTAGTATTTTGTAGTGTATCTTGGAATTTTAGTTTTAAGATTCCAAGTTTGCTATCATTTTTTGTTTATTGGAGAGTGACGAGTGAGTTTTATATCTTTATGTCTAACTTTTTATAAATGCTTTAGCAGTCATGTATATTTTAAATGCTTACCTGTAATTATTTTAATATCCAATAATTGATTTTAAATACTGTGCTTTGGCAAAACAAAAAATCTTTTGGCTGGCGAATTTATTGTCCTAGTTTTCCGCAGGTAGAGATTTCGTTTCTCCTTTCTTATGTCTCTGAAAGCGGAAACTGGAATTGTTTTTCTTTGTAATTTTATAAGTCGCCAGCAGGAAGATAATATTTATCCCTTTATCAATTACAGGTGAGAGAGATTTTTGTTCTGCTAAAGTATTTAAAGCTTTAATATTTTCATACTCATGTGCACTCTCCGATAGATTTATTTTGTATGGCTTTAAATTTATCAGAGCGTGTACTCAGAATTTGTGTTGTAAGTTTATTTTCCTTGAAATGCTTGGGCAGATGTAACTGCTTTTCTAATTATTTGCGTGTCTCCTATTGAGAACTTTAATTATTATTCTTAGATTAGTTTTTGCCAATTGTTTGGTTGGGGATTCTCCAGTTTTAATTGTTTGTTTTCCTTTCATTTTAAATCATATTTTTCGGTTGTTCTTGATGTAAATCAATCAGCTTTATTTTAAATGTGATATTAGGTGCAGCTTCTATGGCATATGACATTCGTAGTCCTGACACAATTTTCGGACTTTGAGAAGCTCACCGGTGCTGGTTTCATTGATTTATTTCAAGAATGTATTGTTTAAGTATCTGTGAATGGGAAAAACCAATGTTTGGGTGAATCCTCTGCTGAATGAAATTTGCTTCCTCCCTTTTATAATTCATTATTAGAAGATCAGTAGGCCAGAGCATTGCGTTTAGTCTTTCTGGTACATGCCTGAACTAATCCTATTTGTTAACTTAGAAACTCTTTTTTTATAAGTCTTCTCTTAATAAAATTTTTAAAATTTGTTTAAACTTAATTTGGCTAACGTTTGTCTTGATGCTTTTGTTTCTCAATTGTTTAAACAATTTTAAGATCTCTTGTTTCTCCCTGAGTTTAGTCGGCGCAAACCATCATCACCATCCATTCTGATCACAGTAAATAAATTTTTCCATGTGATGTGATGTATTGTGGCTTCTCCTTAAACGAAGTCAAGAATATCTCAGCAATTATACCCAGATAAATCTGTTAGCTACTTTATTTTCCATTCCCCACTCTAAATTTTCCCATATTCTGCTCCATCCCATTTCTACAACATAATCTTTGTCAACTCTATAACCTTTATATCTAAATCCCCTTTATCTTTTCCCAAACCCAGCATAAAAACCAATAATTCACTTTCTGTATAATCACTTTTTTCATATTTATTCTTCCATAACTTCATTATATTTACTCTTTCTGTTTTCAAGCATTTATATTCAATTAACAAATGCCTAATATTTTCTATTCCTTCCTTACATAATTTACAAAATAAATCACCCATTTTTTTCCATTTACATGTATATTCTCTTGTAGCTAAAGATCCCGTTGGAGCCTTACATAATAAACTACTTTCCTTACTATTATCATATATTAACTCACACCTAATATTCTGTTTATGTCTATATATATTTAAACTCTCTTTACTCTCCATACTATTTCTCCATCTCTTTAACTCCCTATTCTTTATTAATAAATCTATTCTTTTATCCCATTCCTTACTACTACAACATTCAACAATCCTTTTAACACAATCATCCCATCTTTTGTACAAATGTACTGATATAAATTCTTTATCCAAATCTTTTGCATACCGCATTATCTTTCTCACCCATCTTGTTAGATTGAGTGTCCGGTACAATATAAAGGAGTGGTTTGATATTTGTATTGATTTATGATTGCAATATGGAGAAATTGAAGGATATATTGATTAAATATTTAAAAATACATATTGTGAACAGCATATATAATATCATAACTATATATATATATAATCATTCAGAAGTACAATTGTGGAGCAGCAGACAGAAAACAATACACATAACATTTAACAATAAAAAAAATTACATTAAAAACACATAGAACGCACGCTCATTTATACAGAGGTAACTATTAAATTTTTTTAAAAAAATTCAATTTAAAAGACAGTGCCCTGTGTAAATAAAGGAAATACAGAAAAAATTCTCTGTTATTATTAATAACCAAAATCTAAAAGTTTGGAAGACTAAGATTATACAGTTACTTTTTTTTATGACAGCTGAATTATGGGTTGCAAATTTAATATTGAATTGTATTATTTTCAAACTTATTATGCGTTAAAAAATATAAAATTGTAGGAGTTTTTAAAAAAGAAAGAATTCCTTCTATAAGTCATGTTGAAACTATTCACACATCGAATACTGAAAATAGTTATAAAAATAAATAAATAATATTAGATCATTTTATTTTCAATATCTTAATAAATATCACTTTTTAATTAATTAAATGAAATTTTTGAACCAAGCCAGAATTAAGATATGATAAAGCAAATAATCAAAGTATGTATGATTAATTATAAAAATTGCCTACTTACAATTTTTTAAATAGGTGAACATATAGAATATTTCTCTCCCCTTAAAAATTCTGAAAAATTTCCAAATCTCAAAATACTAATATGATTATATACCATCAAGATGATTATATAAATGTCATTATCCTGTTCACTTATCAAGATATTATGTAAGCAATTTAATATTACTTTGTCCCATACAGTTTAAAATGTTCTGCTGTTGTCATGGTTATGATCAAATATCACTACCCGCATCCAATATTACCACTGTTCATTATATATATATATTAGTAATGATATATATAAAAGAAAGCAAAGAAAATATAGAAGAAAACAACAAAGATAAAAAAGGAGAGACCTTCCTTAAGAAGCATTGTTAGAAGAAAGTAAAACTAAGTATAGATTCCAATATAAAAGATGTTAAAACCATACTCATTATTGTCATAATTAATTAACAAATTTGAGGGGGAAATATCAAAAATAAATAGACTCATTTGCTAAATTGAACTTGATAAAAAAGCTTCAGTGATTATATAAATAAACAATCAATCACATTAATTAATAAAAAAGGAGAGCAGCTCAATAATAATAGCTGAAACAATTCACCTTTTGTTTGACAAGTCCAGAACACTTCTTTATTTCCAGAAATCAGACCATCACATCTACTCTCATATATTCAACATAACTTCAAAAATCCATAGCAGCTATTATACTTCCCTTCTGTTGCTATTAGCATTATTACTATCACCACCATTATTATGACACTATAGTAGTAGAACTATTACTATATTACTATTTTTTTACAATTTCTTCCAAAACTCATTCATAGTTTCACCACTTGCAATCATATTTCATTATTTTGACAACGGAATTTCTCTTTCTTATTCTTTCCAACTTTTTCACATTTTTAATCCTATCTTTCCAATTTGTTTTCTCTATTCCATTTTCAACTCAAGCACTTTTACATGTATTTGATTCAATCTTTTTATAATGTATTTTAAAGCAATTTTGCTAACTACTTCTTAAATTTTAATTTCTTTATTTAACTAATAAAAAAAATATAGTTACATTAAAAGATGGTTAAGAATACAATACTAAATTTAATATATTGTCACTATCCAAATATTACTTTAAAAAATATTTAAACTTACCAAGATCTAGTAATTAATATAAAATAATCAAATAGTTACTTGCTCAGGAGGCTTATGATATTCAAATACCAAAATAAAAAAATATGCTTTGATCCAAAAACATTTAAATAAATAGTAAATAGACAGATAAATGGATGGATGATTAGATAGATAATCATTTTTATTGCCAAAATTGCATGGTTCAATAAATAGCAAATCCTCCACTTTATTCTTGCATTAAACCACCATTTATGCGGCACTTTTACTTAAAACTTTGCATTAAATAAATATAAACTACTGTTTCTCATTCATCATCATTATCAGAAAACAGAATCAGTGTCTATAGAGTATAATGCTTTCTTCACAAACTCTGGTTTTGTGTATCCATTTCCAGAAGGTTGAACAAATGCAAATTCGTTTCAGATCATTCTTTAATATCATCTCTCCATATTCTATGGGATATTCCCATTTATGATCTTATACAGAAAAATAAGAGCTTTATAAAGTATTCATTCACTTTACATATATCATCTAAGTTATTTCTGTAATTTTTTTCGATATATATATATTTCAGATTCCCTTTTTTAATATAATTCTTCAATGAAAACTTTTTTTTTGCAATTAATGACCAATACTTTTATGTTGTAATGCCAAAATTCTTCTCACTAAATGAGATCAACAAATATTAATTTGCTTTGCAATCTGATTGTGTTGTGTATATATATTATTGCTCTGGACATTCTTATTTCACTTGATTTTGAAAATCTAAATCACTAGTAATATTACTTATAGCATATACAAAACTTTTTATATTGATTCAGCCAATTCATCAAATTTAGGTTTTGATTTTATTTTCTCTTTCTGACATCATTTTTATATTGGTCTTCTTTAAATAAAATCCATATTTCTTTGTTTCTTTATTTTCAATGATTATTATGCCATTAGCATATAAGTATTAAGATATTTTTCACATTCCATGCATTGACATTCAATAGTATTTTTCTTTGATCTTATTTATTACACTTTTCTAACATGATAAATATATTGGAAAAACTTTAGTCTCCTTGACTTGTGATGTCATCAGTTTCAAACCAGCTTTAAATTTTAATATACATTCTCATAGTAATTATTGAAGTATTAGAAG
The DNA here is from genome assembly GCA_028023455.1 of Epiperipatus broadwayi. Taxonomy (NCBI): domain Eukaryota; kingdom Metazoa; phylum Onychophora; class Udeonychophora; order Euonychophora; family Peripatidae; genus Epiperipatus; species Epiperipatus broadwayi. The sequence goes on from JAQFVV010012463.1 coordinate 5,076,605, forward strand.
ATTATTTCCTTAGTTATACCACATAATCAAATACTACTCAAGTCACCTTTTTACCATGGTATGCCAACAAAGCCTATCTAAAAATCAATAAATTTCAGACATAGGTTTTTTTTCTTTTAATTTTAACTACAATAAGATGAAGTTTTAAATCCAATTTGATCATCCATCAAATATTTCTTTATCTGGAATGTTAATCTTTAACTTGTTCTTATAGTTTTATCATTTTCATTCTGCTTCATGACTTTTCCTAATTTAATAATGATAAAGATGTTGCAAATGCTTTATATAATGCTATCTTTTTCTGTGTTATAATAGCACATTTCTCTACAATATTTGCTTATTTTCATGGTTTCTATTCTTCTTCGATCTAATCACTAATCTTTTTTTATATATATAAAATACAATTTTCGTTATTGTAAGATAATAGTGTGTTTTCAGTAAGATTTTAAAATTTATTTTTCCATTTTTTTATTAAGTCTGCCTTATGTAATTAAGAATAATGCTTTTGACTATTATTTTAAAATTTCATTCTTATTAGTAAACATTTTTTTTTGTTGAGGTTTCTTATTGTCATGCACATATATTTAAATTTGTATCCATATTCATGTTTTTTGTTGACTTTGATTTTGTATTTAGTATGATATATATTTTTATATCTCTACATTGAATCTCCAACAATTTTTATCTATTCTGAGTGATTTCTTCCCCTCATTGTACTCTAATTTATATAGCATATTTTGAATTATCATTTCTGCTTTTTCTGTATTAGTTTCAATGTTTTTTGTTAGACATAATCTTTCCCTTTTCCCTCCTTCTTTGATAATTTTAATAGTCACATTTTTTTGTCATTCATATTTTTGATTTTCTTCTTAAGTACTAGTAGATATTTTATTAATATTTTATTCTGCTATTTTGGCTTATCCTTTCATTTCACATGCACACACACAATTTTTTTATTTAAGTTTTGATATTTTCCAACGTTTGAATGCCTTAATCATTTTCTGCAATCTTTCTATTAGAATTGTATGCAACAATTAATATATTGTAAAGTAAATTCTTTCATTACGTCAATTTCTCTAAAAGTGTATTTGTCACATTATTATTTCTAATCTTACATTCCAACATCATCCCAAAAATTTTTAAAAATGTCCTTAAGAGACACAACAAAGTTGATTTTAAGTCCTCTGCTACTGATATAAGGGCAATTATTTGGATTATTGTAATATTAATAAAGTTTACTTTAAATCTAAATGCCACATTTTGTTGTTATTTTATAAACTATTGTCATATCATTTTTTTTGGTTTGAAGAAATACTACACCAACTTCATGTTTTAAATTATTTCTATAATAAATGACCTCAAAACCATTTAACTCTCAAAAGTCAGTTCAAAGTATTTCAGATAAACCAAGAACATTACTTTTTATATTTCCATTACTTTATAAACTAATATAGTTTACTAAATGTTCATAAAAATCTGACATATAACTAAAATTTATTTCTTTCAGTAACTGATTTGTACATGATTCTGGTTGTTTTTTTTTTTACAAAATAATGTTCAAACCAGTTTAAAAATCTTTGTAAAACAGAATCATATTTCATTCTTATATTACTTATTTGTTATTAATACAATTGGCATTTATTTTAACCTAAAAAAAATTTCATTCCTAATGTGGAGAACAGATGCTTTTTTATAGCTGTTTCTCTAGAAAATAAATATTGCAGAGATTATAATTACCACCTGCTATAGATAGTAACAATGGTTGAAGATGATTTGATATATCTTCCATATTCACCTTTCTTATTCCTTTCATAGCTGCTAGAAAATAATATTAATATGACCATAAGAAAATGGAATAAAACAAAGAAAAAACAATGAAAAAAATGCAACTATTCTTATGAAAAATTATTAGAGAAGATTAACTGTAATACAGACACCAATATAAAATGTGATGTATACTACACTTATCTATGGCACTTTAGTTTGTTCATCACATAATACAAAAAGATGACTGATAACATGAAAAGCTCATAAACAAATATATTCTAAAATAACCTACGTAAATAAAGACAGTAAGATAAAAGAACATATGTAAACTATTAAACATTAAACAAACATCTGCGCATATATAAATCCATATATAAAATCCAATTTTCAATAATCAAATTTAATCAAAGTTTGGTTGAATGGATAAGACTAATAGAAATAATTACATCATTAATTATGGTTATTTGTGACTTAGACAATTTGTATGTGCATTGCATTTATTCACAGAGGCAAAACTCTCCATACAGTAGCACTACTCAGTGCAAACCAGAGTAATAAATGGATACAAGAAGGTTATATATATATATATAACTAATAGATGAAATTCACTCCCTCATTTAAAATTGCATAAATAAATTAAGCATATATAACAAACAGTAGCTAAGAGACAGATGGTATCATCTGTCTTTGCACTGAGTGGCACCACTGTATGGAGAGTTTTGTCGCTGTGAAAAACAGCTTGTGAAAGCATAAAGAATGGTAATCATGTGATGTTTGATGGTTTAATACCAATTCTGCCCAATAGGATTGTGGTGACTATGATTATTAAAGAACCAAGGACACCAAAAAGTATGGATGCTGAAATGAGTTCAGATCTATACAGGCTAATGAGCTTAGCTTGGAAACATTATTGTGTTTTCATTTTGGGCTCAAAGCTTTATAGTTAGTTTAAAAAGTAAAAGGTGGCTGTTGAAAAGCTGCAATAGATCATAAGATCTAGGTGCAGCGCTCTCAGATCCCAAGGATTCTCATTAATCAAAGCCACAAGCTAGAAACTAGTCTAGGGATATTGGATGAGTAGGAAATGCACTAACCTTCCTGCATCCATTGATTACTCTTGCTTGCACTGAGTGGTGCTACTGTATGAAGAGTTTTACCTTTGTGAAAAACAGCATGTGTAAGCATAAAGAATGGTGATCATGTGATGTTTGATGGTTTAATACATTGCATTTACATGATTATCATTATTTCTTTACCTTTTCCTCTTTAATAACCTATGTAAAATTAATAAGCTTGGCATACATATGTGATATATAATAATAATTATTTCTAAAATAATTTTAATAAGTAAAGAGAAGTTATTACAAATTCATTTTTTTTAACTGACAGTTTCTTTCAAAATTGGATAACAAACATTATCTACAAATTCAGATTAGTTAAAATAAAATACAAATCAGACTTTAAATATACAACTCACCAAAACAAAACAATGGTCATTTATTTCTTTTTGACAAATACTAAAAAATCTTATAATTTCTAGCCACCATTTAAAAAAATATTCAAAAGTTTTCAAGCCAGATCTCCTAACTATTAACATGGGAATTCACAACTGGTCTAAACAGCACCTCTCCAACCAACCCCTAAATAATTTATATGAAAATATTTATTATGATTTAATATCTTATTATGATTTAATAAAACCCTCCAACCATAACTTGCCAAAACAGGGTTTACTAACAAAGGTATTTCGTTATAGACTAGATGATTAATATTCACCTTGCATCCACAGGTTATATTCTACTGACTTTTGAATCATTTCTTCTTTGTATATACCACCCTGTAACCTCGTCTAGTTATTTCTTGTTATTTTTTTATTTTTATTTTTTTTCGTAATCACTTATAGATCAAATAAAATTATCTTGAAAGAGAAAGCATAAGTGTATGTCCTGTGGGATTTGAATGAAATAATATACCAGTATGATTAAAAGAAAAGAAAAACTGCTTTTATATCAGAACTAAGTTTTTTTTTTTAATTTCATTTTAGTTTTTTTAATCAAATTTGCATATCATTTTTGCTTGGAAAAAAAGTTCCTTTTTTTTTTTTTTTATTGAAATGAATAATGGATATAAGTAAAGGTTAATATAAAAAAAATGGAGATAGAATGACAAAAAGAAGACAGAAAACTAATATCTAGTCTTGATAAGCTAACATCTCATCCTTTAAAGCAATGGGAAATATTCTTGGTTAGACATTATTTTCAATATATTTTTGCTAGTTACTAAATTTTGTTCTCTAAATTTCTCATTTTTTTACGTTTCCTCTTTCAGCTACTTAATCATATAAATACTTTCTCTAAATAAAAATTGATAATTATATATGTTTATCCTGTCCTCCAAAAATTTCTTTGTTGAAATTTGGATGTTAGTTAGTAGCCACACAAAATTTGGCAAATAATATCTTGTAGGGTCTTATATAATATACTAAACTATACTTAATAGAAGATAGTTAAAAATAAAAGTGGTAACAATACACTGGCTTATTACCAATTAAAATATACATTCACATTTCTGTTATAATATCCATTAGATATTATTCAATATTTATAATTATTACTAATAAAATCCATCTTGTATAACCATATCATAAGAATAAAATATTTTAAATTTGGAGCATATCCTAATTGCATATTAGCAATCTGAATATCATTTAAAACACAAAATGCAAAAATAATTAATAATCATTCACAAAATATTACTAGATATTAAAAATCATTAATTAAAAAAAAAATTGAGAACACTGTCCACAGTATTTTTTATTTTTCACATACTGTTTATAAAGCTTGGACAAATGTATTTTTATTATATGGGAAGACTAGTATAAACTTTAAATATTGATATTTCTTATCCTTTATAATTCTACAACTGTCTGTGCTGTACTCACTGATGAGCTTCATGGATGGCAGATAGTGAAATGACCTTTAGATATAAAGACTAATTGTAAACAATAAATAAACAATCACTGACAAAGAATCTTTGCTATCTAATGGGATAGGATGTTAATGTATCAAAAGCTAAGTACTACTTTATATAAAAACAGTATTTTCTTTCTCTTGCTTTTTTCCCTTTTTTTGGTTTTTTAAATTATTTTCAATCCCAGTTAGCTCCTTATATTAATGGTAAGTTTAGAATTAAGTGTTTGTGTAACAATATTTTAGATTCCAATTCCTCCCCTTTTTTTACTTCTTAGTTCACAAAAATTAAGAAAGCAATAATGGAGATAAGCTTAATAGGCTGATAGTCTATAGTTGAGATGAGGCAATGTAATCACCAATGAGTTTGTTGAGAACTGGATTTAAATGAGATATGAGTTTTGGCTGGAAAATATTGGGTTTAAGCAGCTCTAATTAGGACACCCTGTCCATCAGAAATTGGAAGGATCTAGAAAATGTGTCTAAAAATGGTCTGTTTCATACAATCTGGTTAGATTGACATCCTATTTATTACAGTGGTTGAAACTATTATTTTTTTCCCTTCTAAATATAAATAGAATATATAAACTTTACTTCATACAAACTCTTCAAGGCCAGAATGGAGGACTGCATTGGTTGCCAAGCAACTGTCAACATTTAATACTGATATAATTGATCTTATTGAAATTTGATATTTGGCTTAATAAAGTCAAAACAGCTTTTATAATCTTAAAAATGGAAAGCTGCAGATCCTGATGAAATATTCTGAAGAAATTTTACAACATAATGGTGATATGTTAAGTTCAAAAATATTAACCATGAAATTGTGCCATCCAATCTTAAGAATGCCTTTATTTTTCCAGTTTTCAAAAATGAAGGGAATAGACAAAATTGCAGTAATTATCAAGAAATGTCATTATTATCCATTACATTTTGTTGTTTAAGTTGCTTCCAAGAAGCATTATAGATATGATTTTGGTGATAGGCAAGTACAAGAAAAGCATAGGAGCAAAGGAGTAATTTATATATGTTTTTATCAATTTGGTCTAGGCATTAGATTCAGTAAATAGAACAGGGCTATGGTATTGTTTAAATTACTTGTCTACCAAACTTTATTTATATTATGCTGCTTCTACATAATGCAATGAGAGGAAGTGTTATTACTGCAGGTGAAAAATCTGTCACATTTGAAATAAAAACTGATTTAAACAAGGATGAGTTACTTATTCCAAAAGTGTTTTCATTTTTATGACAGATAACTTTGAAACTGTTTATAGAGAACCTAATAAAACAAGAATTAAAATACAATACAGGTTTAACAGTGGAATTTTTTAATTTGAATCAATTAAAAGCAAAAACAATAAGTTCTTGGATGCTGGATTTACAGAATGTACTTAATATATTGAATGTGTAACATATAAAGACTTTGATTTAATAATTATTATTTAAAAAAATCAAGTTCTCTAGCGGACAGTGATGGAAAAAAAATCCTTAGCAATTTTTAGCTTGAATGATTATCACCTTGAGAATGTAAATCAATTTAAATACTTTGATAGCTTTATGAGTAAAAAAATGGACTTAATACTGAGGTACAATACATGCTCATATGTGCTGTTGCTGCTTTTAACAAATTAAAATATTCACAGGTAAATAACTACTGTAACCCAATTGTTTATGTATAGAGTTATTACTTTATTGTATGGAGTGAAACTTGGATATCCTATCATATAATATAATATAAAGACCTTAGAACAATTACATTTAGGGATGCCCTGTAAAATTTTAAAAATATAACAGCAAGATCATAAAATCGATCAATGTTCATGAAATCCATTATTGTAAAATCATAACTTCATTGAATTAGTTATGTAAAATAAATTAACAATGCAAGACTTCTTAAAATAATGTTTTATAGTGAACATTAGCATGGTTTTCATGAAAGTAGTAGATACGTTCTTCATTATGAGAACATTCTAAAGAAGTATAATATCCATTGTTTCCATTAAGAAACTATGACTGAGAATAGAATATGCAGAAGAGCTACAATAATGAAGTGTTTCAGAAAGAAAAAGTTTTCTGTTGAAAAAATTACAAGACATCATCACAAAATATCAAAGAAACAGAAAAATGAATTTGTTTGTATAATTATCACAAAACTCATTTCCAGAATAGTTTTTATCTTTCTCACTCCTTTCTTTCAATTTTTTTTGGGGAGTGGGGGAGATAGAATGGCTATACTCATTTATAAGTGATTGCTTATTATAATATATATATATATATATAAATTCTATAATATGTCATAGAATTTTTTTTGACCATTTGATGGCCTTTATTAATGTCATAAAGAAGAAAAGCATATGGTTCCAAACATTTGCAGATTGTTAAATTTTATCATTTTAATCATTACTTAAACTTATTTTGCCTAGCAGCAAACTTGTGATAAGAATTCAAAATTATGCATGTCATAAGAAATTTTTTATTTTTATATTTAATTTATATATAGTAATCAATAAATCAAGTCATATATAGGATGACATTGCTTCTGTGAGCCTGTATTTACAAATATGTAATATAGGGAACATACCAATTGGTCTGGGGATGGGAATGTTCTAGATAGAGATTTTAAATATTTTCTCTTACTGTACTTATCAATTAAGAGCTTGTTTGAGCTATTGGTATGCTCTCTATATTACATATTTGTAAATACAAGCTCATAAAAGCAATGTCACACTATATATGATTTGCTTTATTGATTATTATAATTTTGCCTTTAAGGCACTGGCAATGTTAAGGCTATTAATATATAGTAGATCTAAATTTGGTTCAGTTCCATATAGCTGCTTGCTGAAGTTAAAGACATTTTCATACCTGAAAATTTCAGAGTTTCTACTTAAATGTTTCGTATTAAATAAGTGCTGGGTTTTGAGTTGATATTTTAGATCTAGTGTCTGAATATTCTAACTCCTCACTGAGGTGGAGTAAAAGCTCAGCTTGTTTGAGCTATTGGTATGCTTCCTTTATTACATATTAATTTATATATATATAAAATTTATTTCATACTAGATTGCTTCACTGCATTATCTTATTCAAAAACTATAGTTTACAATAAATTATTTTTTTCTTTATAGAAATAATTTATTTTTTTATAAATTAGTTTACACACGTGTTTTACTTAATGTAATATTTTACTATGAGGAGTCTTTTTAATACTTCAAAAATTGAATTGCTTTCACTACAATGTAAAATACCCTTATTAGTACAACATTTATATATTTCACTCATAATACTTTTAAATAATTTTTTCTTATTAGTTTTATTTTTCAAAGAATTTAGTTTTTTACATAACCCACAAAATTATGTGAGAACATAATATATTTATTCATTTATTAAAAATAAATAAATATTTTGATTATAGTAGCTATCTTAAAACTTGCTAGATTTTAGTGTAATGTCATTTAATCCTTGTTCTCTTATTTAAAAAAATAAACAAACAAAAAGCAGAAGTGACCTATGTTGTATCAATAACTTATGAGGTTCAATGTAATTATTTTTGAAAATTAGAAAAGGCTCACTGATTATTAATGATGACATATTTGATATCTTGCATGAACATACAATAGGCAGTCCACAGTAAAAAACATAAATTATGATAATGAAACTTAATATACACACTAGCCTCCTTCCAAAACAAATTACTTCTACCTCAAAAATTATTGGAATTATATTATTTTTTGACACAAACTGCCAAGAAATTTAATAAATATGCAGAACATAATGAGATGTTGATTGCAGATTTAGTCAATTTGTCTTTTTTCATACACATTTTTAGTTTTACTTAATGATAATTTATCATTTTTTCACTCTTTGAATACTTCAACATATATATAAATTTAGCTTCAGTTTTTTTTTTTAACTATTTTTTTTTTAACATTAGCCATTATGCCAATTTATGTTATTGACATTTTCAGGGCTTCAGTCCAAAAAAAAGATTTTTTTTTTTCTATTTACTTCAGACTTTATACACTACTTAGCTCTCTAAGTTCAGCTATCTAAAGTCAACGATATCTCTAACTTCAAATTTAGTTATAATATTTATACACACACACATTTAATTTTCAAACCAATGTAGTCCAAACAAGAGCAAGGGTTCTAAAAACAGCAAGCCATGGTTTTAATTATCATTAATAATGACTTTGCCATTAATTGCAAATTTTTCCCCTAGTACCCATATTTGCATAACAGTAATTAAGTTCTTTACATCATGAAAATGCGTCGTCGTGCATTAAAATGTTTAAAAATTTTATGACTGACATTTGTACAATCAGTGATATTAAACGACAAATTTAAAATTCAAATAAAAAAAAAAAAAATTAAAATTAAACGACTTGAAAATATTTTTAGTTTTCATAACATGCACATAAAAGGATAATACAACAAAATATATTTAGAGATATATATTAAAATATATACTTACGTGGGTAATGTACCCCCCCCTCTCGATTTATTTAATAGCAGCCATTTTGAAAATAGCATAAAAATATTAGTAAAAATTCTTTAAAGAAAAGAAATAAAAATAACTCACGTCAGATGGATTTATAAGTTAACATAAATAAATATTTATACATATTGAATTTAATATAATGAAAATTTTTAGTTCTGCATAATCAAATACTATATGTATATAAATTGGCACGTATTTATTTATTTATTTATTTTAAATTCAAATATTTAAAAAATTTTAATCAAAATTCATTTGAGGTAATTAGTTCACTTGCAATTCTATTTACAATACTACTTCAGCTCATCTATTTTTATCCTAAAAATTAACTTTATGTTTCAAATTTTTATTTTCCATACATTTCTGTGATTATATCAACTCTAATTTCATTCCCTGTATATATACACACACACTGTAAAGTAAATTGAAATGCTTTTCTCTTTTTAATAGAGTAACTATCATTTGCCTATTCTAATGCAGCTCAAGGTGCAGGACTCTGCCCCATAGAAATATAACCCCCCCCCCTTGATTGTAATGACAGCAGCATAATATTACATTCATAATTTTTATCTTTACAATCAATCCACTGATGTTCATCTGACTAATTTCTGATTATCTGAAAGAAAAATCCCAAGTCTATTTGTGATCTGAAGAATATCAAGTTTATCCGGTTCCATATTTGGACATTTTGCTATGGGCATAACAAATAGATGCTCTAACGATTACACCAAGAGGAACTTGATTGTAGCTTGCTTCAAAAGAAAGACAAACATCCATTGAAAACAAAATGCTAATACATATTTTCTATTTTATTCTTTTGCCTTAGTTTTAAGTAAATAATTTAATTTTATAAGAGATATTAAAAATTTGAATGAAAATATATTTTTTTCGAAGTAAAAAATTTAACTATTATGAATTTTATTATGATATAGTTATTGAATAATTCAAGATGCAATAAACAATAACATAAAAAAAGATAGGAAAAGTATTGAATTTTTAACTGTAGTTGCTATTAAAAACTTTTGCGAATTCTACAGACAAAAAAAGAAAACAAAAAAAAAAAAGGCTCGCTCAATCAAATTGGACTCAGAATTCTCAAGTACAAATGACCAAGTTGAACTTATCTTGATGACATATCGCAAAATGACAAAAATTTTAACAGATGAAAGATTATTATGGAGAAATGTTATTCATATAATCACCAAAAATTGATAATGGCTTGCCAATGCGTAATAATATTAAGCTTTATTAATTGTTATCACAATCCTTTTCATTTGAAATTACAATAAAAAACAAAACAAAGATGCTTGTTAATCACATCCCTTTAAAGATTTCTGTTTAATATATACAAATGCAGTATACATTTCTTAATTTTTTAAAATCTAAATATGAGTAAAAACTATATACACAACTGTGTTTGGAACGCTTGCATTTAGACATAAAATAAAAGAAATTGTATCCCAAGTTATTTTAATTTTTTATTTTCTTCTCATACATAAGTAGAAAACAAATATTTCAATAAATCTACAACATTAATATTTTAGATATTCTGTTTTAAATTAAATATATATATATTACTTTTTTATTAAGTAAATATGATAGTCCAGTATTTGCCTTGCTATGACGTAATTAGCCTAAAGACATACAACTCTAGCCATCCGATTTTTGCGTTGGCAGAAGAACACCTGAACGTTATCATGGCAACGAAGACACTGACATGATTAATCCGAGAGATTTGATTTTTTGATCCGTGAGATTTTTTTTGTCATGACCTGCGAGATTTGAAAGTAGATTTTTTCCTATTTGTTGCAGCGTTTTTTTCACAAGTGGATGTATTTTATATTTTATTAATGTTCCGGATTTTCCATTTTTAGACATCAATTTAGAAATGGCTATTGTTGAAGCAAGAGATCTGAAGTTGTGGGATCTCCCAAAATGTGAAGAAGAGGCGATAGCTTTCTTTTAACAACAAGGAATTTTACACCATGTGAAATTGTGGGAAAACAGCCATGAGATGAAGAAGTCCATCCATGGTACTAAAAAACAGTGGCAGTGTACAGTTAATTCTTCATGATGTATATATTACTTTTAACCTTTTTTTGCCGCATATCACTCTATTTTGTGTCCTATTTATTAATTTTTTTTTTCAGGATGGACAGCGCCATCATTATCCTGTACCACGTGCCCTTTCCCCATTTTATTTTGCTATGACATCATTACCCTGAGGGCATCCCATTCTAATCTAGCGATCTTTGACGTAATGTCACCATGTGATATGCGGCAAAATTTTAGCGATTACATTTGTCCGCAAATCATTAGGTGACGTTATCTTCAAAATCGGATGGTTAGAGTGGTATGCCTTCAGGCTAATAACATCATAGCAAGGTAAATATGGAACTACCCTTTAATCTTAGTCATATTTATTATTTAATGATTAATTTACTTATTGCTATTACTTTTTTATCATGAGCTGAATGTTTTTATATAAATGTAATTTACGTTAATTTTCTGAATTAATTAAAGTTGGGATCATTGGGATTAGCTATAATTGGTTTTATTGTATTTATGGTAGTCCTGTATTTAGATTGCTATGACATCATTAGCCTGAAGGCATACCACTATCACTATCCGATTTTGAAGATAACATCACCTAGTGATTTGCGGACAAATGTAATCGCTAAAATTTTGCCGCATATCACGTAGTGACATTATGTCAAAGATCGCTAGATTAGAATGGGATACCCTCAGGGTAATGACCAAGTAAAATGGGGAAAAAGGCACGTGGTACAGGATAATGATGGTGCCGTCCATCCTGAAAAAAAAAATTAATAAATAGAACACAAAATAGAGTGATATGCGCAAAAAAGGTTAAAAGTATGTGGCAAAAAAAGGTTAAAAGTAATATATACATCATGAATAATTAACTGAAATTGGACGCAAAATAGGAAAATGTAAGATAAATATCACTACAAAATTAATAAGTGTAAAATGTGAGTCCAGTAATAATAATTCTGTGAGCCTACAAATAATAATTTTGGCATCTTAAAAAAACCTATCATAAAGTGAAAATTGCGAGTCTACAAATAATAATTTTGTCTTCTTAAAAAAACCTATCATAAAATGTAAAATGTGAGTCCAGTAATAATAATTCTGCAAGTATTCAAATAATAATTTTGGGGTCTTAAAAAAACCTATCATAAAGTGAAAACTGCAACTCTACAAATAACTGTGAGTCTACAAATAATAATTTTGGCATCTTAAAAAAACCTATCATAAAGTGAAAACTGCGAGTCTACAAATAATAATTCAGTCATCTTAAAAGTACTATATAAAATTATGAATTTGTTTTTTTTTTTTAGTGGAAATAACTATGATTTACAACTACTGTAATTTACAAAAAAAATAAAAGACGTATATGACAACAAAATGTGTACTTACCCAAATAACGATCACTGCGGTGGACTGAACTGGCTTATATGTTGTAAAATTGCACCAAAATGACCATCTTTGTATGTACGCCTGCACATAAACTCCATCAAATAGGAATCTAAGTGTTGACAAGCAGTTCCTCTGTGCTTTTTATTTCTCCATTTCACTAAACCCCACAACCTTTCAATATTTTGTGTGTGAACACCGGTTGTAGGGTCTACAAAATTAATGTATGGTTCACTCGATGGTGTTCGTATCCAGCTTGCACCAATTCTTCACTTTTATATCCCTTCCAGCAATCGCTATAAATAGTAGTGCCTTGGTGCACATTCTCTAAAATGGCTTGCATGAGATTGGACGCGCTTCTATCTGCAACGTCTATTATAAAGCATTCATCTGTCTCTCTGCAGATACTTCCAAATACCCATTGCTGTGGAAGTACTCTGCTGGCATTGTTCTTATGCTTGGAGAATAGTTTCGTCTATTTCCACAATTGTGTTATGGCCTCCGATTTTCTACCTTTCATTACGTAATAGTTTCCATGCACACACTTTGTGGAGATAGTTGTTCCAGTCAATCACAGTCTTGTCCACTATTTCTAACTGATCTGCACAAAATAGGATAGATGTTAATTCTCTGGACCAACAATATATAAAACGGAGCCGTTACGAATGATATTCTGGAGCCTTCAAACCACGTGCCTTTTCTTATAGGAGTTTTTTAAAACAATCTTTCAAATTACACCACCACTGTTTTTCAGTACCATGGATGTACTGCCGTTTTCACACAATTTCACATGGTGTAAAATTCCTTGTTGTTGAAAGAAAGCTATCGCCTCTTCTTCACATTTTGGAGATCCTACAACTTCAGATCTCTTGCTTCAACAATAGCCATTTCTAAATTGATGTCCAAAAATGGAAAATCTGGAAAATTAATAAAATATAAAATACATCCACTTATAAAAAAAATGCTGCAACAAATAGAAAAAAATCCAAAATCTCGCGGGTCATGACGAAAAAAATCTCGTGGATCAAAAAATAAAATCTCTCAGATTAGTCATGTCAGTGTCTTCATTGCCATGACAACATTCATGGGTTCTTCTGACGATGCAAAAATCGGATGGTTAGAGTTGTATGCCTTCAGGCTAATTACGTCATAGCAAGGTAAATACTGGACTACCGATTAAAGTAACGAAGATATAAAAAAAAAAATAATAGAAATTACAGAATAGGATAGTAATTTTATGAATTATTTCTAAAGTGAAAATGTCAATGAATTAATTCTTATAGATAAAGGATATATTTAATAACACTAAAACTTCCTGCTTGTGTTTTGAGTAACATGAAATACTCACTTGAATAATAAAAAAAAAAAATTAAAAAAAAAAAAGACATTCTGAATATTATGTGAACAATCACTATCATTTCAGTAAATCTATAAAACTGCATCTTGATGCCCTCTCTGCAAGTGAGCTAATTCTTTTCAAATCCAAAAAAAAATTTATTAAAATCTGATAAATGGTCAGTAAACATAGGAGCTAAATATTCTTAAATTTATTCCCATCTAAAGAAAGTACAGAAAAAAAAAAGTTTGACATACTCATATTATAATCTTGATGTACGAATGCCATTTATTCACCTAAATAATTAACTATATACATATTTTAAAACCAATAGTGAGCACAAATTCTTGTTATTGATAGAAACAGCATGCTGAAAAATTTTATGCACCATGTTTCAATTAAAATTATGCCCCAACATAAATTATAAATAACTTTTTATTTTACTTGTTTTAATAGTTTTATTTAAAACAAAACAAAATCTGATGTTAAAAAAAAAAAAAGAATTTTAAAATTAATTAGTTAAAAAATTATCATCATTTCATTGATTGATGTATTGTAAAAGTTATCCATATTCAAAAGCAAAAAAAAGATACAAAAAATTAATACAAACAAAATCATGACTTTCTCATATGCTTCCAAGAACAGTTCTCTTCATTTTATCCTAGACTTCTACTTAAAAAGGAATCAAATGGACAGTAAATGGTGTAGTTTATAATATCTATATTCTCAAATTGGTTTCTAGCTCTGCTTTTATCATAGAATTTAAATCTAATACTTATGCATCTAATAGATATTTTTTTAGCACTTTATATTATTCAAGCTAATTCATTTGAATAGTTATATAGATCTGCACCACGTAAATTTAACAGACCTCAGTTTTATGTTAAGTATAGATCTCCTCTAGGTTTTAGCTGTGAGGATTAATACCACTAGAACATTGCAGGGCTGTCACATGCTTATTGTAAAACTAAAAACTTATCTAGTGTCAGATCACATAACTATGCAAGCAAATTGGCTTGGGTTCAAAACCTTAATATGTTGAATTTCAGATTATTAACTTAAATAATATGAAGTTAAAAGTGATTATTAGATGTATAAGTGTACTGATTCCAGAAATCAATCTGGGGACATGAATATTCTATTACAAAACTGTAAAAAAAATATTGCTGGTAAAATGTGACAATTAAAATTTTAGATTCAAAAAATAAAACCCTAATATTTA
The DNA here is from genome assembly GCA_028023455.1 of Epiperipatus broadwayi. Classification (NCBI taxonomy): domain Eukaryota; kingdom Metazoa; phylum Onychophora; class Udeonychophora; order Euonychophora; family Peripatidae; genus Epiperipatus; species Epiperipatus broadwayi. The sequence continues at coordinate 5,091,832 of JAQFVV010012463.1, forward strand.
TTGTCTGCATTTGTTTGTCAATGTTTCATGGTTCCAAATAATTTTGTAAGTTATTATACAGGTCTATTGTACTTGTAAAATTTATATATTGCTAAACAAGAGTTGCATGGAGAATGATTACCAGATCATATTGCAATGAACATAATCTAGGTAGAGCAATTTCTTTCAGAAATATATTATAGTCAGACAACTACGAGTTAGTAAGATACTACTTTATTCTTAGCTAGAAGATAAAATAACAATGAAACTTAATAACACTCATCACCCAGTATATGGAAGACCTGTTTAGTAATATAACTTCTCTTTCAATGTTTCTTTTAGAAGATTTGTTAGAGAGGTTTTTGTGCTGCAATCAACTATTTAGAACTTATTTTACAACCATCCTTTTATTTACAGATAAAAAAAAACTTTAAATAGCACTCTACAGGATAAATGCTTCTAAAGACTATTCTCCCACAGAAAAAAACAAATCTTTAGTATAGGCAAATGACGGATGATCAGAGTTCATGATTTTCATTGTTTACCTTCTAACTATAAAAAAACAAACAAACAAGAAAGAGTAGCTACAGGTCGGCTACTTTTAAAAATAATCCTGATAGTAATAATTTTCCCTTTTCTCAATTTAAATAATTTACATAAGGCGTAAGAAAGCAGGCTTGATGTTTAAATAATGTATTGATCTAACTTTTTTTTTTTTATGACTGAGAAAGATTTTCTTAAATTACGGATAAAATATATATTCTAGTTTTACATCTTTCATGCAATATTAAGTATTACTTATTGCAGTTTACATGTGATATTTCGCGAAAAATAGGAGTAACAAGTTTTATATCCACATCATATATATAAGTAATTATTTTTTTGATTTAATAATTTCTTTATCATATATATATATGACACAAACTCTATACATAATAATAAACTATTAAGGAAAAAAAAAAGATACTAATGGTAATCATAAAGTAATTCAAAAATTTGCTAAGAAACATTTATTTAAACAAATGCAAAAATGATTTTTATCTTTTTGTTTCTGAGCAGTGACAATAAGAGGGAAATCACAGTGGTTGCCACGGTAATCGGTAAATATTTTTTTACTATAGAAAGCAAAACAAATTTCTGGGAAAGGAAAATGAGCCTTATGTTTCAACAACAAACTTTATTAATTAAAACGTGTTACATAGATTACAAATGTTGTTGTTTTAAAACCCCCAAATTTTATTCATATCCCAATATCAAGGTTGAGTGAACAGGTTTACAAAACCAACAATGAGACAATTTGAATGAGCTTACATTAATTTTAGGCATCAGGTTGCACAGTGACTACAAATTATCGATTTGCCCACCCAGATTATTGTGCATATATTCGATAGAAATTGGAATTAGGTTTTCTAATTAACATAAATAAAGACAATATGGTAATATGTATGGTTACAAAGTTTACTGGCAATCAAGGTCAACTAAAGATGGACCAAATCAACTGGTTATTAAGACAAGCATTTTCCTTAGTGTCCTAGTATAAGGTGAACTAATGATTTTACCAGACCAATGCTAATCCAATGGGAATGATTTATAAATGAGTAAATGGTGTGATTGTGAAATGCATGTTAAATAAACAATCTTGCTCTGGTATTTGGTCTTAAAAAACAACAACAACATTGTTAAATATAAATTTGATCACCAAGAAGGAACATTAATTATTATGCAATAATAAAATGAGTAGATGTACAATATTTATTTATCTTAAAAGCAAAGATTATATTATGTGTTGAAAATTAATGAGATATGTGGTTATATGGAAAAAGAAGACCCCATCCCTATCTTTAAATGCAAATATAAGTAGTTCCTGACATCTATAATTAATGCATTTTAATATTGTGTTATCTGACTAAAAAGAAAATGAACATTTATTTTCATGACACACTGAAGTATGTCTTCTTTATATTATAATGTTTACAACATACCACTATATTTGAAACATTTTTATTTATTGTTTAAGCATTGTATTTATAAGAGGATTTAAAATAATGTAAACTCTTCAGTCAAAAACTTTTTAATTAATAAAATTCAGATTGCAGTTAATGAATGAGAAAAAAAAATCCTATTGTTTTTTAACACGGCTTAATTATTTATTCAACAATGAATGTAATATTTGAATACAAGTATAATGTACATACTGAACTTTAGCTGTGATTAGAGGGGATTTGAACACAGACTTTCAAGCTCACTACAACTATCCTATTAATCTTATATAACCCGATATACGTGATCACATACATATAAAAAAAATAAATGATCTCCAATATTCGTACTTCGTGCTGAACTAGCACTCATCGGTTATAAATGATTGAGTGAATAGTCGAAGGCAGTTTGAAATTCTGTATTCAAACCCTCTCTAATCAACACTGAATGGTAACATAAAGAAAAAAAAATTAGTTTGTGCTATTAAAAATATTTTTCATTCTTTTTTTTCAATATGATTAAGTTAAATTATTATTCAATTTCGAATATTATGATAAAAAAATTACAAAGATAATTTACTGCTATTGAATGACAAAAAGATATCCTTTCTCATATTTTCATACTTTTCGGTTGAATTTTGAATAGTATAATTTTTAAACTTCAATAAAAAATTCCAGACTTTTATCATGAGAGAAGCTAGTGAGTGAATGATGTTTTATAAAATAATACTAAACAATAAATGTTTATTTCTAATACAGGATTTTTTATTGAAGAAGTTTAAAAACCATTGATAAATCAAAGTTAAAAGTAGTTAACATACCCCCCCCCCCCATTTTATAAAAGCAGCTGTTTCAGAAAGAAGCACTCAGCAGTAATTTATAGATTACATGTACAAATTTTATATACATGGAAACATTCTTAAAAAAAAGTATGTCCTCTAATTAAACTTGTTATATTTTTAGCACAATAATAATAAATAAAGTAAATGAAAAAATTAATCACACAAAAATTCTATTCAGCGAATTATTCAGTTATAGTAATAAAATATTTTATAAATTGAAATACGTTGAGAAGTTATGTTAAGATGGTGATAAAAAATGAAAACTAATCATTGATGATGTTTAAATGTTATCATTAGGTTGTAGTACTTTAAATGTTATCATTAGGTTGTAGTACTTTATTGCCTAAATTACTATTCCTACCGCCAAGCAGAAAGCTTAATATGCTGCATACATTTATAATATTAAAAATATTAAACCAAAAAATGTTTAATATTGTATATATATAAAAGTATAAATTCAGCTCCAATAATGTGTCAAAATTTTCTCATAAAACAAATGATCATGCAAACTATTGTCGTGGTCTAACAGTAGCACGTCCACCAGAAATTGTCTCCGATCTGAGTTCAAATCTAGGTGGAGAAAACCTTAAATATTTACGTTTAAATCAGGTTTAGACTTTTGCTTTCAAAATCTACTTAATGGCCAATCCAGTTAATTATTAAATATTGGTAATTAAGTTAGAGATAGTGAAATACTCGCTCTGACGTTTATGTAAACAAACGTTTGAAGGTGTTTTTGGTATAACGCCATCTATAGTCATAAATATTGGTTTATAAATATAGAACTAGCTTAAGCACTCACAATATGATGATTGAAAAGTTTGTTGAGTATGATGGATATAGAAAGACTTTAATTTGTATTAGGTGAATAAATGCCTGTTTATATTTCATTTTATCATATTGAAGATGGCACAAGTCAAGATTCTCCAAAAACAATAGTTATTAATCTTGATAGCAGTTAGAACAAATGAGCTTTTTTTTTTTTTTGAGTTAAAAAACTAATATATATTTTGTTTGTACTTATATGTTGTTTAAAAGTAGTGGGTCTGTGCTTTGTTGCCAAAAATAAATTAATAAAAAAAAAGACAATATCTACTTAATGAAACTGTTTCTATCATATCAGCATTGCCAGATTGAAAATCAGACAGATTTTTGGCTATTGTATACTAATTTGTTAGAACTATATTATTCCCAAATTTGTTTTAGAAACACCATCCTTATATGAAATTAGTGAATCATAGCATGAAGACAATTTTATTCACTATACAAATTTGGCTAACCTTATTTCATTCAAACTTGACATAAATAAATTAGCCAATATATAGCAGTTCCCTATTAGAGATGATAAAATAAAAAAGTTGATTCCCTAATCTCCACATGAATAATAGGAACCAATTAGAATAATAAAAAAATTATACTAACACAGTGTATATTTTAATATATTATTCACTATATATATATGCATCAATAAATAAATTATATACATACATAGACGTAGCATAGAAGTGAAAACATATAACATTTATAAACACCAAAAAACTGATATCAATTTTATAAATCTGTGAGAAAAAATGTCAGATCTCTTTAAGTTTAAAACAATTCAAATTGTTGGTGCACAAATAAGCTTGATCATCTATATCCAAAAACTGTTGGGCTATTTACTAGTTCAAATTTCAACAATCTCAAAACTGATGACTGAAATAATTAGATAAAAAAAAAAAAGTAATCTTCTAGAAAATTGTTTTTTAAAATTACCACAAATCAACAAATATCTCAAATACTACAGCATCTGTCACATTAATCTATCATAAGCTTCTTAAGTAAAAATGGATAAACTTTCATTTCAAAACCCATGCTTTCTAATGAAAATGATACAATATGAAAGTGATGGTGTAGCAAGCATAAGAACTTGAACATTAACTATATGATTAAATAAATATCACAATTCTTTTCTGAATTATTGGAGAAATTTATGCCAATGACTACAGTAAGAAGGCTCTTATCATAAAATAAAATGAATAAATTGTAAAAATTTGTTTAGCTAATTTTTAATTCAATCACAACTCAACATGAAAATAGCACAAAGATGTTTGAACATTTTGGGGGACAAATTTCAAATTATTATATATTTAGACAATACCGACAACATCCAAAATAGTAATGTTCTAATTGTATATTCTATACAATCAAAAATTGATTTAAAGAACATGTGGTTTTTAAACAAATGGTAGTCCTACATTACAACAATAAAAAATATAACAGATCCTATTAACATATTAACAGACAAAAGTATTCTACTAATCTCTTTTTATAAATCTCTCATCAATTAATCATTTTATTTGATCAAAAATTTTCATTTTGGAATAAAATATATTCAGAGAACCAATCAGGAGTTAATTCATGAACTGTATGCAAAACAGATACATATTAAGAAAATGTTAGCTTATCTCTGCTCTCAATTTATAAATGACTGAATAAATAAATTATTTATTTATTTCAACTCACAGTACAAGTATAGTATATACTTTAAGCTAGATGTAATCAGAGGTGATTAGAACCCAGAGTTTCAATCTCCCTTTAGTCATCCACTCCATCTTATACAACCGATGCACACTACCACATACATGTGTGGGAGATGATCTAGACCAAATGATGAGTGCTGGTTCAGCAAGAAATATGAATATTGAAGAATCATTTATCTTTTTTACATGTCTGTGGTAATGTGCATCGGTTGTATAAGATGGGGTGGATGACTAAAGGGAGCTTGAAAGTCTGGTTCAAATTCCCTCTGAGAAAAAAAACTGTGAAAGTTACAAAGTGAAGGATTTTCTAATCTCCATTCTAATTTATTTTAAAATAAATAATGCATAACTTTGCCAGTCAAATATGACTCAAAAATGTCTGAAATTATTATTTTATATAGAATCAACTATATTTATATATATTTCCTATTGAGAGTTCTGGAGAAAAAAACTTGTACAATTTTCATTCATTATACCTGAATTGAACATGGATTCACACAAACAATGGACTTTTTACAAACCAGGAAAAAACAAAAGTGTTTCACAATGAGTAAAATTATTTAAAAATACAATGGTCATATAAAACATTTCATATTTATATATAGTTATCACAATGCATTTTCTATACTTGCCATATATCAATATCTTCCAAACTTGGGAGAAAAAGGCTATACTTGCAATTTAAATGTAAAATTACAAGCTATCAAAGATAATAGGTTGTAAGTATTACTTGGCATCTGAAAATAAATTATGCATTTGAGACTGTTATTAGAACTTGTTATTCTGAGTGAATAAGTGAAAGCTAAAGCAATATAAAAATTTAATGAAAATATATTCAGATGAGATAAACTTGGGATTGCTGAAGGGATTATATTCCAAAATAAATTCTTAATATTGACTTTAACATTAAAAACAAACAAACAAAAAATTTAAACTTCTTTAGCTGCACATACATTTACATAAACTAATAGAAGCCATCTTTAATTTATAATAATAAAAAATCCTATAAAATATTGCCAAATTTTTGTTACTAGTTATTTGGAAATTTAACAACAATTAGGACAAAAAAGGTATACTATGGCTAAAAAAAAAATATTTACTTTTTTAAAGTGCACTTTTAAATTTAAAATTGCTAAGGCAAAATTTCATTGAAAATCATGGCATTTATTGTTATTTCTTTTCAAACTGAATACAAAGAGAGAGAGAGAGAGAGAAAAGTTAAATATATACTTTTTAAATGCATAATTGGTTTTTTTTCCCACATTGTATGTATTTAATCTATACTTTATTTAGTTTTTAAAAAATGTGGGAATTAAATAATCAAAGTTAACTGCTCAGGAATTCATATGTGTTTTGAACATAGAAAATGACAGAAATGGGCATTGTTTATTAACCCTGAGCTCTATAATCTGCGAATCTACCATTACATCAAATCATATAAAGCAGGGATGGGCAATTGTTTTGACTCAAGGGCCACAGAGGTTGGCAGAGGACTGCATCAGGGGCCATTTTGTGGAAGAGGTTAGTGAAGGGCCATACCTTTTTTTCATGATCCAATAAACACACTGCTTTATTCTCTGTATTATCAAAGAAACATTTGTTTGTCCATTCTTCATTAGCACATGACATTCATCACCGATTTTACATTTTTTCAGAGGGTTCATGGTTTCACTAAAGTATTGCCAATGCAAAGACAAAATTAAAATTAACTAGATCAAGTGGAAAAACACTGTGCATGTGTATTGATGTGGCCATCCTAGTGGAAAATACGAGATGAATCTTCATCACGCATGGAAAGAAAATTTCAGTTCAAGATAGATTTTTCTGATTGTCTTGGTGGGTTGCATAAAAACTCTTAATGGGACGTATGTGGTTTTTGGGATGCTGTTTGCCCATCCCTGATATAAAGCAATATGTGGCCAATACAAGAAAATATTCATTCACATACATCATGCACAAAACTATAATAACTCCAGCGCTAAAATGTAATAAATTACAAATAACATTAAACTGTAATAGCTAAACAGCATTAAGCTGTTGCACATGCGGTTTGCAGATTTTAACTATAAATGACTGAATACAAACACTTCAAACACATGATAAAGTCTTTGGGAAAAGATAGAATGGCCAGTGGCCATCTATCTTTTCGAACCCAAACTCTTTTCCCAAAGACTTTATCATGTGTTTGAAGTGTTTGTATTCAGTCATTTATAGTTAAAATCTGCAAAGTGCATGTGCAACAGCTTAATGCTGTTTAGCTATTACAGTTTATAAAACTTCACGCTATATAAAATAATTGATTTATTTAAATAACATTAAAACAACTTCACACATGAAGAAAAGTTGAAAACATATTTTAAAATTGTTTTTCAAGTATTAAGCAATATAACAAGTATTATCTTAAATTTAATATATTGTATATACATATTACTGTCAATATATATGTTAAGAAATGCTACATATTCTTATAGGAATTTCACCTATACTGCTCATAAAAACAATATTATTTTTATAGGAACTTAGCTAACTTGATCATGAAATTAAAAACCTCCTATATTATGAATTATCATTATTAGTTATTAAAAATAAGCACATCTATCTCATTAATCAGCAGATAGATACCCATCTCATTTATACAATAGATAATTATTACCATTATTAAAAAAAATATATAAACAAATCATAGGCCTTTAAATTATTGCCATATAATAATTTTAAAAAAGTTTTAATTTTTAACTAATACTTAAAATTATATTTTTTAAATACCAAAAAATAGTTTTAAAAAACAGATACTTTAGCAATAATTTTATTGTATTAAAAATTCTTCATTACTAATGATAACTCATATGGTGATATTGAATCATAGGTAAATTAATTTTTTTTTTTTTGTATTAAACAGGCATTGAAAAAATTAAATTTTTAGACAAAATATATATATATTATTTTTAGATTACTGCACAATTAATGAATTTGTACTTACTTTAATTAGATTTAAATTTGTGATTCTTCAAACCATATAAATGAGATGAAATTTACAAATAATTTTATAATATCAAATAAATTTAGAAAATTTCTTTGTATTTAAAAATTAATTAAGCTGACTTACAAAAGACTATTATGGTGCACTAAATATCTTAATTACTTCAATCTTGGCAATTTTATACAAAGACTTAAAAATGCTCCTTCAATTTATAATCATATGTCTTTTCTTTACTGCGTATAAGAAATTTTTGAGCTTCTAAGGAACCTTTGATGAATCAATCAAAATTTAAATATTAATATAACTATAACATGCATATGCATAATAAAAGTAAGATGCGCTAATAATATATGCATAGTATAGTGTAACAAATTTATTTGAAAACAATTAATTCAGGAATGTTAATCTCATGACAGCTTTTAGATGACTCATAATTTTAATCTTAGAAAGTGTCTAAGAAAATAACTAAAGTGAAGTGATGGCTTGGAAAAAAAATAAATTACAATGAATCATATTAATATATTAAAATATTCAATAAATTTTTTCTTTCCTTTATATATATATATTACTGTTCATAATGGTAACATATATATTAATAAAAATAAAATCACTTAAAAAATAACATTACATTAGATTCACATCTAATCTAGTAGCTTAAATATATTATTAGAAGTATAAAAATGTTCATCCCAATATCTATTTACAGATATAACAAACCGTTTGAAGTGTCATTATATCTGATCTTAATAAAAATCATTATATATAACAAAATGCCAATTATTATTACTAAAATATGATATCAACTCTTGACGAGCATATGAAAAGAACTTTTACAGAATGATTAATTAACTGATTGGATTTCAGGCTATTTGAAGATACATTCTTTATCAGCAACATGGATTGCATTCATCTCATTGTTAGTCCTCTTTTTTAATTAGAAACCATTCCAAACATGGTTCACATTTCTAATTTAAAGACTTGATCAAAATTCTACAATTTCAACCTAAACAATATGCTTCAAGTGAGAATAACTATTTGATCATATTTCATATAGATCCCATAGAATTCTCAACAATCTTTATCAGCATTGTAATTCACAGATTTCAGTACTTTGTTATCATTTTCAATATCCAACATTCACATTCATAAAGGGTCACAGTAAACACTCTGTATGTAAATGAAAGCTTAAATATTATCGAATCATTGTACAACATGAATTAATACTAAATAGCAATTAAAACATTTTTTTTTGTTTAAAATAAGATAGGTTAATTATCATATTTAATATTAAGCAGATCAAATATCTGTGATGTTAGATCTTACAATTAAAGCATATGTCAAATGCGTTGATCAGGAAGGAACCCAGGTCAGTTGCTTGGAAGGACTATAATGCTCATGTAATTGTAATATTATTAAAATTTGAGATAATAAATCTTAAGATATATATAATTTTATAAATCAATCTTATTTTTTAAATTTCAGAACACATATCACATATATTTGATAAATAATATTTTATAAAAGAGAAATATCTTAGAATTATTCAAAACATATTTATGACTAACATGTTAATAAATAAAATAATGTCTAATGATTGCAATAAAACATTAACGTCAAGATATAACAAATCATTGTTGTGCAGATCATTGTCTAAACATACAACATTATTCTATATTATTTTTCTTTACATTTTAGATGTAATAAGTTTATATTTAGAATTACTTGATGGATCCAATATGAGAACAGACCTGGAAATGAACATTAGAAAATAAACTATTATATTACAACAGCCATAATAACTGAAATTTCTATAGAACATAATTTTTATTAATACATATAAATAAATAGAACTCTAAAAAGTGAACATAGACATCAATGGAATCAGGATTCAAGCTCACATAATATTATTTATTAAAACTAATTTTACATTCACTAATGGAGATATAATAAATACTTTTACTAAAAAAAAAAAGATGAGTCACAAATATCTTTTGTATTTCTTAAAATATTTTCCCTAATCTCTATCAATAAATAGTGCAGCCAAAAATTTAGCAAGAGGTGTAAAAAAAAAAATAATTGAAAAAGTATTGAATATTGTTTAAATAAAACTGCATCATTACTATAAGTGCAAAAAGAAAAAATAAATATTTTATTAATTTCACATTTATGTAATTACTTTTATTAAAAAAATATCAAATATAATAGTTACACAAAAAATATATATATAAATAATTATACATAAAAAGCCTTTTTTTTTTTTCAGGTGAAACAAATTTCAGTTATAAAAAATATAATAACAAGAGAAAGGTATAACTGTTCCATTGCATTTCTCTCTCACACCTGGATACACCACTGACTCTTAATAATATATATATATATATTTGAAGGGGAACATGATAATACTTTCATATAAGGGTGTAAATAAAGCAAATTCAACTCTGATCACAGAAGATGTGAAACACTATCCTTTTGTTCATTAAAATTTTTTTTAAATATATAATTTATATAAATTAGGAGATTCCCATATTGCAATATGATAATGTTATTAAAAGGATATAGTTGTATGATGTGATTTACATGTTTATGTTTAATAATTTGCATCTGTGATTAAAAAACATATGATATGGCTGCTTAAATCAGGATAGTTCTATAATGAATATAATATTTTGCATCAGAAATATAAATGATCTAGATTAGAACATTTTTAATGCAAAGCATGCACAATATTTTATGCAAACTTTTTACTAATAATCCAGAGATGGAAGGTCCAATTCCGCCTCAAGAAATTATTCCTATGGATTCAAGACCACTGTCGCCTCAACACTATTTCAAAATAAGATAAATTATTGGAGCACATATAATGTTATAAATCCTAACAATCCAAATATTGAAAATATATTTCCAATAGGAATTCTAAGGTCCTTGAGGTTGAGTAAGCGACTAAAATTGGAGCCTAGATTAATTGATTTTTTCATCAAGGTCAACCTCAGGGCCATGCCTACGGCTGCCTTCTTGCACTATCGACAGAGCTATGGTATGGACCCTATCTGTTCAGACGGAGTTATGGTATGGACCCTATCTGATCAATGTGTAGAAAACAAAAAGAACCAGTGGAACATATATTGAAAGAATGTGAAACATGGGCTAATTTGCGCAACATGTTAAAGTCTTTTATTGCAAACAAAGAGACTGCCTGTGTGGATTTAATTCAGGCATTCAAGAAAGGATTTTTTGGATAGATCAGACTTGCTATGTTGATTAACTTTAGCATTTGGATTCTCAGGAATAGACTGATTTTCGAAAAAGGTACAGACATTGATCCATTAAAGATGATTTTGGAATCATTGCACGAGTTCAAAGCTAGTGATAAGAAATTCTGCCAGAGATGGTTAATAGACCAAACATAATCGTTAATACGTGTTGTGGTTTGAAGTTACTCAGATGTAACAAATAAGTTACATCTATGATTTAGTCTTCAGGAATTGAACAGCGATGTTATAAGTGGAAGTAAAAGTTCAATTTTGATAAGTTTAAAACAAATTATGTATAAATTGAAATTTGTTCATCTAGAGAGAGGAAGATTATATGGATCAGAATTTAATTGAATGGTTTATAATAAAATTTAATCTAGACAGTTGATATGACCCATAGAGGGACAACTGAATTTAATATGTTACTAACAGAGAGAACTGTAATTTAAAAAATGTAATAGAAATACTCAATGTTACTTTTATGTAATTCTATCGTTGTGTTATGTATTATGACTGAAATTTTGTAATTGATATGTATATTTTGCAAATCCTTTGGGTGTGAATAAAGTCAAATTTTGAAAGTAAATGATCTAATGAGATTTCTAAAAATAAATCAACTTAGCTGGTCATTTTCCTCATTATTACACATTCACACACACTTAAAAATGACGTTTTTTTTATAAAAAAAAAAAAAATTTGTAAGATTAAAATTTTTGTTATTTATATGCAAATGATATAAAAATTTAATTAATAAACACATAAGAATAAAATGAATTTTTATACGTCATAAATTTACTTTTTATGTCAAAAATCTAAATCTAAATGAAGTGTAGCTTGCTTCAAAACGCATAACGTCATGATATATATATAAATCATTCAGTGAGTTAATTCTTACTGCCGAATATGATTACAAGTCAAAAGAAGTCTAGGATAACCAGAGGTCTTTATTACTTATTAGACTAAATTTAAAATTGGGAAGTCAAATCAAAAGCGTATATTTACATTAACCCATGATAAAGTTTGGGGGGGAAAGCAGTAATATTTATTCAAAGAATAATGAAGGAAAATAAACAATTGGATTCAAAAACCAAGAAATGAATTAAAAATAAATTATTAATTAAAATGGCTAACTATATCATTTGAACTCAAAAGTGAAAAGTCCCAGGATAAATTCCCAGATAAAGAAAAAAAGTTGGTCAAATGAATGGAATTGTTCTCAGGCTGTTATTTGAAAGCTAGTTGCCCAATTGAGCAAATAACTATGCCATGACATTTTTAAATGAAGATTTTTTAAAAAACAGCTATAGGTTGAAAAATCTAAATTGCTGGCATTTAATGGGGAGAAAAAATAACCAATTTTAAAAAAAAATACATTTTATACATTTAAAGATATAACTTTAAAAAACTACTATTATAGATTAATTACATTTAAGATGAATATAAAGATATACTATACACAGCAAAAGATTAGTCATCATAATTAATTGGTTCCAGAAAAGTAGCATAAAGAATGAATTCATGATAAACAGAGAACAAATTCCCAGAACAATAATGTTAATAATACACAGTGAAGCTAAAGCACATAATAAAAATATAGTATAATGCGATACAATACAATCAAGTGTTGCACAAGTATAAATAATAAATTCTAAAATGAAAATTTTCACAAGCAAAAGATGTAACATAGCAAAAACTTGTTTTTTTAAACAACTGACAAAATCAGTTAATATTTTAAAACATTATAATATTAAAATAGTATCCATCACAAATCACAAAATTGGAAATATTTGCTTAACAAATCACGAATATGATCTTTTTCAAAGCTCATAATGAACTTCATGATGATCATAAAATCAGTTTCAAGGTATATAAGGCAACTTATATGGTCATGAGTAAATATTGCATCATTGGTAGAAATAAACATATTAAAGCAATCAACAATCATCATTAGTAGCATTCACCTTAAATGTTGTGAATACTCATCACAATATAGATTAATTAAAATATTACCTAATGCAAAACTAACTATCAATCTACAATTAGAAAGGCCATTAAAATCCTAAGAAAGTCAGACTATATTAACAAATACAATTAAACATTTTAGCTTCTATTCATTTTGAAAATTTTTAAAGCATAATGAAGGGAAAAAATCTAATTCTATCAGTTATCATTATGCCCTTTTAAAATCCAATTTCTAACTTTTATATTGGATAAGTTAATAAATAACTAAATTATGTAAGAGATAAATTGCAGTTTATTTTCTATTACCAACACCTACAGTAAACATTTTAAACTAGCAACAAGCTAGAACACACACAAATAAATCAATAAACTACATTTATATAACTACATGTGTATTATAATGTACACATATTTATTTAAAAATCATAACAAAAGATATAGATTAACATGGTTAAGAAAAATCAGCAATTTTGTAGTACATTCTGAGGAATTTGAGATATTATGATGGCACTATTGCCTTTGGATTTTTTCACTATTTTGTGGTTATCTATAAATTAGTTTACATACACATGTTTTTTTAATACAGAAATCATTTCTAAAATTATTAGTTTAAAAAATATCTGAAAATGTCAATATCATACAGACGTCATACAAATGTCATAAATTTGAATCTCAAAACAAATCAATAATGCCTGATTGGTTACATCATAATACAGATACCAACAACATCACTGTTTGGTAAATTACTTAGCCCTAGGCATTTCAGAATGTACTTGGTTGTTTTATTAATTCTGAAAGAAAAATTGTAATTTTCAATAATTTATTTACATATTTAAGCTTATTTATGCAACATATTTGTAAAAATATTTATTTTTAAGAAGACAAATCTTAAAATCACACAAGACAAATCGTAAAAACACAATATCAGTAAAACAGAAATTGTTTTTACATCTAAAAAAAATTATTTTCATAAATACCAGTAAAGAATCTTTTTAGTGATATTTTAATAGCATTAAAATTAATTTTGAATTTCAAGACACAATTACATTCCTTTGTGATGTCTCAACTAAAATTTGTTTCCATTCTAAAAATGGAATTCAAATAAGAAATATTTTGTACAATAATTTTTATGAATAGAAAATATTATGACCTAATATGAAAAGAGAAAATATGACTGAAATTGTTAATAGGGTCTTTCAAATAAAAGTGGAAGGAGTTGGACTTATATGATTATAAATTGAAGGAGCATTTTTAAGTCTTTGTATAAAATTGCCAAGATTGAAGTAATTAAGATATTTAGTGCACCATAATAGTCTTTTGTAAGTCAGCTTAATTAATTTTTAAATACAAAGAAATTTTCTAAATTTATTTGATATTATAAAATTATTTGTAAATTTCATCTCATTTATATGGTTTGAAGAATCACAAATTTAAATCTAATTAAAGTAAGTACAAATTCATTAATTGTGCAGTAATCTAAAAATAATATATATATATTTTGTCTAAAAATTTAATTCATAACATAAAAAAATTTAATTCATAACATAAAAGTTATGAATTGAAAAAAGACACTGTATAAAAGTTAATGTTTATTTAATAAGAATAGGTTCAAGTCAGTCCTCATTTGTTATGATTTTCTTTTTAAAATGTTTTTAAGATAAAACTTTCCAGTATCAGTATGATATTCAAATTTGCAAAAAATATTTAGAAAGTGATCGTTTATATATAACTAAGAATATATTTTTTATTAGTTTAAAATAAAATGGTATTGAAGAATTGACAAATATTTTTCAATATTCAAAAACTTTAATTAAAACCAATAATGGCATCAACTTTTTTTTATTGCTTAATGCATAGCCAAGCAAAATTACATTATTATTTGATGTTTTAAATTAAAAGTAATTTTTTTTTAAAAAATAACAATTCAAGATGACTTTTTAACATTTCATCAAAACTAAATTTTGTTTTGGAATATAATCACACTCAACAATTAGAAGTTTATTTACCCAGACAAATTACATTGTAAATGTAACCTTTATTTTTATTTGATCAGTAAATATTTCTTAGAGAAACCCTAATTATGAACTTAAAATGCAGTACAGTATCACCTCTAATCATATTTCATAAGCATTTTGACAATTAAATTAATGTCTTTCAATAAATATGACAAAAAAGAATATGCAGATAATTGTTTTTTTCTTTAAAATAGTATTTCCAAAATAGTGATATAACTTAGTTTTTTAAAGATTTTTTCCCATAAAAGTTGTATTTAAAAAAATCCGACCTTTTTGCTAATAGAAAAAAAACCATGGAGAATATATGGAGATTTTAAATTGAAATAATAGATCTTTTGGAAATATGTACTATATTAATTATTATATTTTTACATTACAATGAAACTAATTTTCTTGATAAATTATTTCAAACTTATTTTAAAAAAATAAAAATTTAAAGTAATAAAATGTTCTGATTTGTATTTTTTTAAAAAAAACCCCAAACAACTTATTAATGCTGATTGGCAATTACTATTATATGTCATTTTAAACAAAATTGTCAAAAATGGAAATTAATGAAATGCATTATGCTGTACTTTCACATAAATTATAATAAATAATAAAAATCATAAACAACAGTTATATAATATATATATCAATAATAATTATGGTTGTTTTACAATAGCGTGTTGAAACCGCCGGAGGGCGTTATTTCTATGCTAGCACACAGAAATATGCCATTTAGGTGGTCTCCGCCGCTATCGAACATTCTATTTCTAATGCGTAAGCCTAGAAGTAGTCCATTGATACAGGGGAGGGTACCGGCTGCTGTGTTTATTTCTATGCTAATGCACAGAAACGTGACATTTAGCCAATATGCCGCAGAAGCTATCGTGTCAGCTTACAGCTCAGATTCTGGCTAAGCATTTCGGATGTGTGATCACATTTCACTTTTGTTTACAGTATTGTCTGAGGGTGGCTGGAATTACGATTGTTGAAACTATTTTAATATTCATTAAGACCACCTCCCCCTCTATCTCACATGTTTTAGGAAGGTCTACTAACAATTATCAGCAGAGTCTCATGCTTCCCTAGCCCCCATTTCCTGCTGAAAAAATGGGCCAAGTGTAGTTAAAAGCGCGATTCCCATCAAATCACGCTCTAAGTCACGTTTCGTGCGACAACAACTGTGAGCTGATTAATCGAATAGCTGAAATAGGACAACTTGTTTTCCGAATGTCAAAGAAAGAACAAGGATTCTTTTCTGACTGCTGGAACCAGCTTATCAAACAAAACACCTTGAAGCTGCATGCCTGCTGTTTTTTTTATTTATTTTTCCCTGAAGAGCCCAAAAAGTTGCTTTTAATTGCCATATATATTGATGTTTTTTGAGGGGAGTTACCGTCAAACTTGGTCAATCTTCGAGTAGTTGGCATTCTGTTAGCAATTGGAAACACCCTTCCCCCCTTTCCCAAAGTTGGGCTTTGCCTTGTAAATGTTACCGTTAAACGGACAATAGATTTATTTATAATTTATCAAAATAAAAACAAAACAAACCGAAAAATAAATAAAAAAAGTAGTTGAATCGACTGACTTTTTGTTTGTCGTACAATACCGAACTGAAAATAGCAAGGGTTTAATGAGAAGAATCAAAACAAACAAAAAATCGGTTAACTACTTTTTAAAAATCATTTTTAATCGATCCTTTTTTTTTTTTTTGTTTTTTTTTGTTTGGGGTAGCCAAAATAGATTCGATAGCCGTCGTACTTTTATTTTAAATGTGATAAACAACAACAACCAAAAAAAAAAAAAAACAACAAAAAAATACGTAGACGGAAAAAAAAAAAACTCATCCACCTTTGAAAATATAAATAATGAAAAGAATCAAAACCCAAAAAAATTAAGTACTTTTTTTGTAAATTCATTTATTTGTAATTTTTTTGTTTATGCATTTGTTTATTTTTTTTTTTTTGGTCGTGTTTAAAAAAAATTTGATTTGATATTACTTTTATAAATGTGATAAACAACAACAAAAAAAAAAGAAAAAAAAAAAAAAAGAAACCCAGCCCCGGCAACATTATATTTATCTTTGTTTACAAACCGAGCCCGCCCTCCGGCGGTTTCAACACGCTATTGTAAAACAACCATAATTATATATAAGAAGCCTTTTTCAGCACATGGTTTTATGCCTTTTCCAAATGTTAATCATCTATTTTAACATTAAAATAGATGATTAACATTTGAAAAGAGCACAAAACAAAAAGGCTTTTTATGTGTAATTATTATTAATATATTTATATAGCTGTTGTATAAAAATTTTATTATTTATTATAATTTAATCAAAATTTAAGTGGAAAAATTTAAAATTAATAACTTGTTAAATTGTTTAAAATCTTTATTTTATGTTATGATTATATTATCTCACTTTTATTCTTTTTATACATTAGCTTTATGAAACATACAATGTTTTATTTTCATTATTATGAAATGTAATGTTATTGTAAAAATTACAGCTTCAATCAAATGTGTAAAAATGTCAATATGACATATCAATTGTCAACATGTTAAGGGCTTTACTTCCATAAATCTTCAAATTTCATGTCATTTGAAAATGTTCTTCATGAAGTTCTATAGTAATTAATTTATTGTGATTATGATCATACAAAATCATAGTAAATAAAGATGTGATGACTAGAGATTCTTTGTTTAAGATATTATAAATAGATTTACTAAGCTAATAAAACATTATTAATATACAGATTGTACAATTTCAAAAAAAAAATTTATAGTTTAATAATTTGTATTAGTATATTTTAAAAAATGAAATGAGTGATTTAATAGAAAAAAATAAATATCAAAATGACAGTATTAAAGAAGTTTTTGAAAAATAGCATATATTAGATTTCCTCCTTGAGAAATTCACATTTTCACTAATAAATGAATTTTGTTATTTAAAGATTAAGAACACTTATATGGAACAGAATCTGCAACAAAAGTTTGACATAACTTGAATTTTTTTGTCTGAAATAAGGAGATTGAATTAAATATATCAATCAAGAAATATTTTATTAAAATAATGACATTTAACTATTGTTTGGGAGACCATGAGTTGATAATAAGAATTCTTCTTAATTGACCAAATTAAGATTTTTTTTTTTTTTTACTTTTCTTATATTGGAAATCAATCCACTTATAAGTAGAATGTAAATATTTTAGTATGTATTAAATCAGGCAATGCTATTATTAGTGTTTGCCTAAAAGTTTGTGTATTAATTATTTGTTGGACTATTTCCATAATGTAATATTAAGAAAAGAATGTCTAGAAGAATTTTAAACTTTATTTAAACTTTCTAATTACATGTTATTAATAACCCATAGGTTAGTATTTAACACAATGTTTCGAGTGATATTATTCCCTTTTCCTCAGGTATTGCTGGCTTGACCAGAGACAGTACTACCATGGGAAATTAAACTGGACCCTTAAATTCTTGAAAAAAGCTCAGTTGATTAGAATTTTACCTTAAAATTCAATATTCAAGCATCTACAGATACAGGTTTGATTCCCATGCTGGTATTGTCACTGGTCAGACACACCTGAAGAAGAAAGGAGAATAATACCATTTCAAACATGTTAAACACTCTTGTATGCTATATGATATTACTAACAGTTGAATGTATTTAGAAAGTTAAAAAATTTTCTAAAGACATTCAGTTCTTAATATTAGATGATGGAAATAATCCAACAAATAATTAATGCTATTATTAGTCAAAAAATGATTCTAAAATAATTAGGCAGAATTAATATTTAATAATAATAAAAAGATTATAATATATTTTTTGTATAGACGTCTAAGAATTCTCCTTCTACCATTATTTTATTATCATTGAAAATGCTGAGGATAATTAATTACAATCAAGTATGAAAGGCTATTTAAGATATCAGTCAATTATTCTTTAATAATCATCTATCTAATTATCATTAATAAAATTAAATTACTAAGATTAATTTAAAATTTAACCTTGCAGTGTATTAATAAAATTAGAGAGGAACAAAGTTGATAAGGCTAGATTTATAACAAAATAAAACATTTTACTTTTTGAATGTACATACAAATATCTCTGTAAATATATGCTAATTTTCAGTGATTTTATGTGCTAATAAAACACCACACAATTAATATATCTAGCAATGTTGAGAGTAAAACAAAGTTGTGATGACACATTTCTCCTTATTTCATAAAAGAGAGAAGGCAATTTGGATGATATAATTCTTTTACAGATCATCAGATTAAACATTTCCTATTGTTTGGGGAAAAAAAATTATAAACAATGATTCATCCTTTTATAGATATGCTTTCAATGATAAATTGTTCAGCTCTTATATTTATGCATGACTCAGTGTTTCTATATCCTAGCTTTACTTCCAAAATAAATAGCATTAAAATGGCAGCTTAATTGTAAATATCTAATGAACAGTAAAAAATTAAGAATGTGCTTTATCTAGTTTTTATGTTATTTCAATACTTTCATTCATAGTGGTTTGTCAGTCTCCCTTTAGTAAGCATAGATTTTTGACTATAGCTTGTTCTAACATTTTATCTTTAGACCCTCTGATAATGAAATATCAAACAATTCAGCAGTTGTGGCTATTGGTGATTCAAATAAAATGAAACTTAATCTTTACATTCAGGTACATTTTTCTTCTCATAGATTAGGAGTCTCATCCGCTTAGAAATCTATCAATAATAATAATAATAATACTTCCGCAGAATGCAGTCCATTTGTCTACAACCATGTTAACAAGATCTAGTTTTTCAGGCTCCAAAAGTACTTTAAACCCAGGCCTGGCAACCCTATATTTTTTTCAAATTCCAATGAGTTGATAACTAATTAATAATTTTGTCTTACATTTTTCATTCAAAATTTCAATTAAAATCATGTTACCCAACAATAATTTAGAAAACAATATGGCAACAAAGTCATCACACAATCGGAAAAGTCTGCACTAATATTACCAGTTCAAAATTTAAATGTCCAAAATTCAGTCAAACATAATTTTATTGTAGTAATTCCCGATTTTTGTAGAGAGAAAAAAAAGAAAAAGAAAATTCAGTTTCAATTTTCCCCAGGAAATAGTTCACTTGCTCACAAGTTAACAAGCTGTGGTTTTTTATACTTAAAAAATATTCAAAATCTCAGGCTAACAGAAGAAGAAAAAACTACATTCACATATATTTTTCAATTTCCAGCCAGTTGATAACTTCTAATTTTGTGTTACACTTTTAATTCAAATTTTCAATTAAAATCTAGTTACTTAACAATAATTAAAAAAAAAAAGCCATCACATGAGCAGCATCTGTCGACTGTAATACCAGCACAGAGTTTCAAAGTTCAAAGGTAAGTCAATCATGTGATTCTCATTTTTAATGTTATTGTAGTAAACTTTGATATTTGTTTAGTAATAAAAATTCGATCTCAAGTTTCTCAGCAACTTGCTCACAACCAAGTTAACAAGCTCTGTTTTTTTTATGCTTATAAAATATTCAAAACCTAGGATAAGAAGTTAAAAAACAACTAACCTTATATACCTTTTCAATTTTCCAATCAACTGATAATTTATTTCCTATTTTGTGTTATATTTTTCATTCAAATTTACAATTTCCAATGCTAAGTCTAACCACCTACCCAGATTTCCCTATGTCCGAATCAATCTCACACTTCAGCCTCACCTCTAACACAGCCAGACCCAGAGTTTGATCAACCTACCACAAATTCCAACTCGTCAATTGCAAATAATTTTAACACAGCTGTACCACCACCCTCCTCTGGAAATATGAACCCTCTACTTAGAGATCTCATACTTAAATCTCATCAAAAGCTTTACACAATCTCCATCTTTAATACAACTGGATCCAGTCTGACCAACATATCCAATTCAACAAAACTGGAAACAATTTTAATAGCTGTATCACCCCCCCCCCTTTCTGGAATAGTCATCTATTTAAATGCACCAGAATATAGGCATACCATAGTTCACTAATTATGAAAACAATCCCACCATGCCTTTTAACCACACCAACACATCCCCAATAAAATCAAGAGAAAACCTGATCACCCAAAGAAAATCTGCACCCTAAAGAAAAAAAGAACTGACATTGATTTAATATTAGTGTCTGCAGACATCACAAACAATTGCCACACTCCCATGAAAATCACTAGTCCATTATATATATTATTCAGGTAACCCAAGCTTATATAAAACTAAACCTGGATTGCATGTGTAAATCAATAAATCAACATTTACATATGTAAACCTACAATTACAGATTGCCAATGTAACCACAACAATCCAAGCTATGTAAACCTCTTGTAACTAATTCACTACTTGGAAAAATTCCTCCAGTCCTGAATAAATCAACTTTTACATATGTAAACTTACAACTACAGATTGTTCATGTAACCAAAGCAATCCAAGCTATGTAAAACTCTTGTAATTAATCCTTATGTAAAAATTCTCGTAATCTTGAGTAAATTAATAAATTCACTTTTACATACATAAATCTACATCTATGAATTGCCTATGTAACCACAGCAATCCAAGCTATGTAAAACCCTTGTTACTAATCCACAGCATGTAAAGATTTCTGTAATCTCAGGTAAATCATTTTTTACCTATGTGCACCTACAACTACAGATTTCCTATGTATACCACAGCAATCCAAGCTATATAAAACCTTTGTAACTAATTCACATGGGTAAATTTGTGTAAATGAACAGAGCAATTTTTATATATGTAAGCCTACAATTGCAGATTGCTCATGTAAACACAGCAATCCAATCTATGTAAAACCTTTGTAACTAATCACAACATGAAAAAATTTATGTGTAAATGAATAAAGCAACTTTTATATAAGTAAGCCTATAACTACAGATTGCCTATAAGTATACCACAGCAATCCAAGCTATGTAAAATCTTTATAACTAATCCACAATATGGAAAAATTTGTGTAAATGAATAAAGCAACTTTTATATATGTAAGCCTACAACTGCGAATTGCTCATGTAAAAACAGCAACTTTTATAAGTAAGCTTACAACTACAGATTGCCTATGTATACCACAGCAATCCAAGCTATGTAAAACCTTTGTAACTAATCCACAACATAGAAAAATTTGTGTAAACAAATAAAGCAATTTTTATATATGTAAGCCTACAACTGTGGATTGCCCATGTAAACGCAACAATCCAAGCTATGTAAAACCCTTGTAACTTTCTAAGATAAATAAAGCTTATCATTGAAACATAATAATAATAGTTCAGCAGCAACAGTCCATTTGCTCACTATCAAGTTAAAGAACTCTAGTTTTCCATGCTCCAAAAGTACTCAAAACTTAAGCCTGACAAGGTAAAAAACATATCCTGATATACCCTTTTTCAATTTTCAATGAGTTGATAATTAATTAATAATTCTGTGTTATATTTTATTATGACCAGATGCCCCCTCCAATATTACCAGTACAGAGTTACAAAATCCAAATCAGACAGACATAAGCTTATTTTTAATTCTATTGTAACAAATTCCGATATTTGTTGGGGAAAAAAATTTTTCCAATTACAAATTGAAGATAATAATATACCTTTAATCAATTGATTACTTGCTTCCAATTAAAATCAAGTTATCTAACAATAATTAAAAAAAAAAGCTATCTGATGACTAGTGTCTGTCACCGATAATATCAACACAAGAGTTTCAAAATCCAAAGCTCAGTCAAGCTTACGCTTATTTTTAATGCTATTATAGCAAACTCTGTTTTTGTTTAGTAATAAAAATTCGATTTCAAGTTCCCAGCAAATTAATTCACTTCCTCACATCCAAGTTAACAAGCTCTGGCTGTTTATACTTATAAAGAAGTCAAAACTTTAGGCTAGCAAGAAAAAAAAACTAACTTTATATACCTTTTTCAATTTTCAATCAACCTATTTCCAATTTTGTGTTAAATTTTTCATTCAAAACTTCAACTAATATTAAGTTACTAGACAATTTCAAAAAACATAAGTCACTTCCAATAACAATGCTGAGACTAAACATTTCCCTAAGTCCGGACTCCCTAACCATAAATTTCACATTTAAAACACATCAAAAGCTTCACTCTGCCTCTACCTCTAAACACAACCTGACCCAGAGTTTGACAAACCTATAACAAACTCCAACTCAAAAACAGCAACCAGTTCTAATATAACTGTATCAGTGCCCCCCTATGAAAATCAGGCCCCTCTACTCATGGATCTCATGCTCAAACCTTATCAAAAGCTTTATTCAGCCTTTACTTTTACACACAGATAAACCCAGAGTCTAAACAAGCTACAACTTAACAATTGCAGCCAATTCTAATGTAGCTGTTCACCCCCCCTCCTCTGAAACACTCATCTATTCAAATGCACCAGAAAGCAGGCATGGTGGGGGTGTACCAATTATGAAAGCAGTCCCACCATGTCTTCCATCCACACCACCACTCTCCCCAACCCACATTGTTAATGAAACCAAGAGAAAAATCTGGTCACTCAAAAAAGATCCAGCACCCTAAAAAATCAAAAGTAACACAATGATCTCATATTAGGGTGTACCTCATAGACATTTGCCACACTACTTTGGAAATTCTAGTCTCTCACCTATGTTGCCCAGGCAAACTAACCACATAAAACTAAACTTGGGTTGCACCTGTAAATACAGCAGTCCAGAGCATTTAAAATTTATGTAATCTTATCTAAATCAATAAAACTTTTATATGTGTAAACATAGAACTACAGATTGCCCATGTAACCATGGCAATCCAAGCTATGTAAAACCCTTGCAACTAATCTACAGCATAATAATAATCAGAAAATAATAATAGATTCTTTATTACAGCTATATAATCAACACTAATTTTATACATAAAAAGCTTTTTTCAGCATCTGCTTTGGTGCTCTTTTCAAATGTTACTAATCTATTTAACGAATTATTTCTGACATGAAACCATCCAGCGTCCAATGATGGAATTAAAATAAACAATAATAATATAAATAATTAAAATAAATCAAAACCCACATATATAAATTCAATAATTACGAAATAATTGACTATATCATAACAATATGTTAAATAAATATTAAATGCATTTTTTATAATTTATTAATGGTTCCAACACAACTGAAATAAAACAACTATATAAAAATAATAAATATTTATTATTTTTATATAGTTGTTTTATTTCAATTGTGTTGAACCATTATTCATTATTGAAAACAACATTATGGACAAATTTATGTTTGACCATTGTTAAGGTTTATACAGTTATATATATCATCTTATATAATTTTCCATTCATTTTTAAAAAACCAATTATTAACCAAATTTATAGAAGTCTTGTAAATATTCATACAATTATCTAAATTATTTCTTGTAATCTTATGTAAATAAATAAGTCAACTGATTGATAATAGGTTATACAGATGTGATAGAAAATATGTAAAAGAAACAAGAGGTGGTGGTACATTGATTGGACTTCAAAAATGTATTAAATATGCTCAAACGTTTATTAATGATGATAATATTGACTCCGGATGGATTGAAATAGATCTAAAAAGTAAAAACAAAATATTATTGGGTACTGTATATATTTTACATCTAATCTTTTATATAGTGAAGTGGATACAGTTTTGACAAAGGTTGAAGATACTTTAGTGAAATACAAATATGATATTATTATAGTGGGTGAATTCAATGAACCGGATTATCTAATATGTAATAAGACTGTTGGTAAAAATAACTATTTAGAATAAAAAATTTTGTTGAATTAATTAAATTAAGTCAGTTTAATGCTATCATGTGACAATTTATTTATTTTACTTCCTTGTTAATCAACTTTAAATACTTTATTTCTTTGTTCATTTAACTTATAACTAGATTTGTTATCTTTAAAACTAATTACATCCAATTGCTTTTGAAATTTACCCATTATTTCCTCAGTATTTCTGCTCTCCTTAGAGAAAAGGAAGAAATTTGAATCTACAGCAATAAAATCTCCAATATGACTGTTTTTATTTTTAGCAACATAATTTTCATTAATAATTATACTTCCAATAGTATCATTCTTGTTTATATCCAAATTATTATCAAACATTTTCTTATTCAGTAAAATATTTTTCATTATAATATTGTCTTCTTTTAACAATCTAATTTCAGTAGATAATTCAATAACAATAAAATTCTTTGCACTAAAATGAATGTTTCTTGACAGGACAAACAATTAGTATTATTGTTAATGTTTCTTTTCATTATCACAATTATAATTATTTATAATTCCAAATCAACTTCTGTTGAGTTAGTATTATTATTACCTCCAATTTCAAGACTAATATCTTCTTTTCCTAATCGTTTTTGTCCTACTGAAGTTTTCAATTTTTCCAAATCAACTAATTTAGTTTCAAAATCCTCCATTTTGTTTTCAACACTTGAATTATTATCACATTTTTCACATAAATAACACTCTATTTCTTCTTCATTTTTATGCTGAGATGCCAAAGTGAGTTTTATATATGACTCATGAAACTTTTTATTATATTTACTGCATTTAATCCTTGATTTCTTACCAAATATCATTAGATAAAGCATATGGTGTGCCACCCATAGTCAGCAGTAATAATAATAATAATAATAATAATAATAAGAAGAAGAATAATAATAATAATAATAATAATAATAATAATAATAATAATAATAATAATAATAATAATAATAATAATAATAATAATAATAATAATAATAATAATAATAATAATAATAATAATAATAATAATAATAATAATAATAATAATAATAATTGCATTTGTAAGTATTTCCATTTCCATCCTACATATCAGAAATATAGCATTAATATGACATGTATGTTTCTGTTTTTTTTAAATCCAATTCAAGAATAAGTGAAACTCCATTTTTCAATCAGTTACATAATAAAAGAAATTGCCCACACATGGAAATCAAAATAACATAAGCATTATTATAAATATTGTATCTGAAGGTAGATTTATCATTCAAAATAATAAGACATAGAATACAGCCCTAAAATGAAACCAACATTATATTTGTTCTTCAAATATAATCATATGCACCCAATATATTTGCAATATTAAAAATAAACTCAAATATAATCATATGCACCCAATATATTTGCAATATTAAAAATAAACTACTAGGCAAAACATATCAATGGGTTTTTTTAGTAATTTATACATTTACAAAAATGAAAATACAAATACACAAAAGAATGTTAGTAAGACTTGTTAAGTGATTTTTAAAAAAAATTCTAACATTAATAAATAAACATATATATAGTTTTTAAAAATAAAAATATTAGTAATAATTTTAAAAGATTGTGATCTATATATATATTAGATAAAAAAAACTATTAGATAATAAAACTATTTTTTTCCTTTTAATATTTTCTCCCCATGACAATAAAATTCTTATTCAATTTTGCTTGAACAATATGAAAAAAGGGAGGATAGATTAATAATTTTAATAGTAATTAATAAAGTATTTTTCTTATTTAAATTTATATCAAATTTCTATTAGTATAAATAAAATGTTTCAACTATGATACTGTTTTATTAAAACATTTCAATATCACTAATTTCTATTCTAAATCCAATCATTCAAAGATATACTTGAATATAAAGCAACATTTTTTTTTTGTAAAATAATACAACTATTTTTAAGTTTGAATATTTTTGTCAGCTGCCATTCTGTTCAAAAAATATAATTTCTGTTGTATTTTTACTGCATTATCAACATTACCTTGTATTGTCAGAAGTATACTTGTTAGAAGATTGTATATTTAATATGCAGTCAAGTCACTGTATTCATTATATTTGGTTACATGGCCATAACAGATAATACAGATTACCAATAATAACATTATTTACAATAGATTGTGCTAAGTTATTTGCATACAAGGGTTTTCAACATACATTTAATTTAATTATATGTATGACCCATCATACAATTTAATTATTAAATGTTTTTTTAAAAAAATATTTATAAGTTTCACCTATTAGAAATAACATATAGATAACACACTATAACAAGTGGCTTTATTCTCCCTTTTTTAAATGTTTCTGGCCTGATCAGAAACAGTACTAGCACAGGAATTGAACTAATAATTTTTAAATTTGTGAATACTAAATTTAGAATAATGTTCAAATGCAATGCTATTTTGTTTCAATTAAAAACTACAGTAATTGATTAGAGCATTACCATAAATTTACTGTTCAAAAATGTAAGTCACAGTATGCTTCCCATGCCAGCATTGTCACAAACTAGACCAGCAACACTTGAAGGGAAGAATATCACTTGAAATATTGTGTTATATAGTAACCTGAGTATTATTACTAACAGGTAAATGTACTGCATTTGAAAAGTTTAGAGTTTGAATTTTTCTAAAAATATTTAACAAATAAACTAGATGACAAAAATAGTCTAATATATAATTCCAAGTAAAATGACATCATCAGAAACTTTCAAATAAACATGGCTGCATGAGATATATATAGAACAGACACTTTTTGAGGGAGAAACTAGCAGTTAACCAGAGAAATTAGCTTATAATTTTTGGAGGGAATGACCAGTGGTAAAAACAGTACATCGGTTCATGCAGAAACCATCAGTGAATATCCAGTCCGACAGTCAATGATTCAAAGTCAATCACTCCAGCAGTAAATCATTCCAGTAGTCGTTAGTCAGAAAAAAGAAATCCCGGCAATTATTCATCAATCCAAAATTAAAACAGAGGTTACCTACAAGGACTACCAGCGCTTTGAATACTGACTTAATAATTAAATGGTGATGGTTGTGGTCAGTATAAAAGAGATTTAAGATTACTCAAATCTTGGCATTTCTTTCGAGCTCCTGTTGCTTCCAGTTGTATGCTGTCTTGGCATCATAGTCAGGCCTTAATCCAGATGAATATGTGGAACTGTTAACAATGTATTGAAATATAAGAAAGAGCATAGAACCAAATCTCTTCTGAAAACCATTTATTATAAAGCAAAGGAGCAGTTTTCGCATGAGTACCACAGCAGTAAACCAACTCAAGCTGGAGAGAATTCATACATCCTGATAAAGTGAAAGCCACCACAGAATTTCCTAGACCTCAAACAAAGAAACATGTATGATCCTTCTTGGGGCCCTGCAATTTCTATAATAGGATTTGTGAGAAATTTGCTGAGCAAATGGAACCATTACTAACATTACAAAAGATACACGATGGATCTGGACTACTGAACAGGAGGAAGCTTTTGAAAAGATAAAGAAAAGTTTCATGCAGCAGGTGGTACTAGCTTATCCAGACTTCAACAAACCATTTCTGCTCCAAACAGACAGCAGTGGGTATGGGGTCACATTGTCCCAGATCCAATCTGATGGCCAAGTGGGAGAGTTGTATTTTATAAGTCATTTGTTAAAAGGGGCAGAACTAAATTACACAGTTACAGAAGAGGCTCTTGTTATAGTGTGGGCATTTCAAAAGTTCTGCTCCATACTATTGGGTTCAGAAGAAAAGGTCCCAAGATATAAAATAGAAAAGGGGGTGCTTTGTTATCAGATCCAGAAAGAAAAAGATCAGTAGAAGGTGATGGTACCACTGGCAATGAGAGGCCTCTCACCAATTATATTCATCAGTTGTATGGACATTACAGAACTCCAAAAACTGAATATTGCCTCAAACGATAGTTTTATTAGCCAGGGATGCATAAAAACATTATCACTACATTGAACAAGTGCGAGATTTTCCAACGAGCAAAACCTCAGCATAAAATGTATGCAAGCCCTATGAAATCAATTATACTTAAAAAACCCAAGGGAAATCATGGCCATTGACTTTTATGGCCCATTACCACCCTTTAATAGAAAAGGATACCTACTGGTGATATACAACCTCTTTTCGAAATTTGTAGTGATCTACCCTCTAGCTAGAACCACAACCCAAGAAATTGTCAATATATTGGACTTCTTGCACTTTTCCCAAGTAGGGAAAGCCTGGGGCCATCTTGTCAAATCATGGAACCCCGTTTATATCCAAAGACTGGAATAAATAGGTTGCCAAGAGGGGAATTAAACATATCCTCACATCCATTCGGAACCCTGGAAGCAATCCTTGTGTGTCATGAGGGAGTTGGGACAGTTGTTCCATACTTACTTACCTACAAATCATCAAGGATGGATCAAACAGCTGCATCAGACACTTAATTTTATTGTCAGTAAATGAGTCCATGAGACTTCCTCCAATTTGGCTGCACTTTGGAAAACCCATCCCAATACTATTTAAGTTGGAATTTCCAGGGAGCATGGAAAGACCTATTGACAGCGAGTCTGATAAGAAGAGGTCACAGGCCCAAATGCAACAGATGAGCATGAGGAGAAAGAAACAGAAAGGCATCTCGATGCACAAGTTCAAGATTGGGGATAAAGTGATGGTTTGGACACCCCATGTAAGCATGTCAGAGAAATTTTAAATTATAAAATTTTGTAATCTCTATGAGGGCCCGTTCAAAATCGTCGAATGTTGTGGTTACTGCATTTTGGATGAAAACAGAATAGGGGATCAAGGGCACTTATAATGCACAATCATTGAAACCTTTGTCATGATTGGACATTGTCTACTGCACTATAGCATATGGGACAAAGAAAAGAAAAAAGAGGGGAGAAAGATTTCAACATGTATATATTGTGATTGTGTTAAAATGTAAATCGTTAATGAAGACATTAAATGGGTAAACCCATTTGAATGTCTCATTGGAGGGGGGTGTTTGTGCTGGGCACTCTAAAAGTGCCATCAAAATGGCTGTAGTTAAAGCTACAGCTCAGTTACATTAAACAAATTTATTAAATAATGTAGCTGTGATAAATATAGTATAAAATGGATGAAGTCAGTCTATGTACATATTTCTTACCCACACACACATGCTCAAAAGTTGTAAATTGACGCATATTATTCTATATGCATAGAATATTTTTTAATTATTATTTGTTTTTGTTGTAGCAATAAATGTAAACATCTTACATTTATAATTTTCTTTGATATTTCTTATAAAAAGTTATTTACGTGTTGGAACATGTTATAATTGAATAAAAATATACAAAATAATTAAAATTAACTAAATGTTCCAATGCGTCTATATTTTATCTTTTTTTAATTAGCAAACTTTTTAAATTTAATGCATTAAAAAAATTCAGATGGCCATTGTTTTGCTAAAAATCAAAGTACACTAATTAGTTAACTGTCATCCTGCTTTGTGCTCTTATTTTCTAAACAAAAGAGTTTGAAGAATCCGGACACCAAGGCAGAGATAGAAAAATCTTGTTTATTGTTGTAAAGGTATTTTTAATTTCTAATGTAAAGAAATTTTTTTTTTGTTAATTAATTTTTTTTAAAACTGATATTTATTAGTTGAGTGATCTGAGTTTGCCTAGATAAAATTGAAGAAAATAATAGAATTCTGTAATTGAAAGGAATGTGCTTTTCTCAAATTAATTAGCCACCAAGATAAAATCTGGAGGCAATTATGCAAAGGGTGATATTCAAATTGACTGTGTGTGGAGGTGCTATATATACTGCTCACCAGGTATGGTGAGGGAATTAGAACACAATTTTTTGAGGGAGAAACTAGCAGTTAACCAGAGAAATTAGCTTATAATTTTTGGAGGGAATGACCAGTGGTAAAAACAGTAGATTGGTTCATGCAGAAACTGTCAGTGAATATCCAGTCCGACAGTCAATGATTCAGAGTCAATCATTCCAGCAGTCGTTAGTCAGTCAGAAAAAAAGAAATCCTGGCAATTATTCATCATACCAAAATTAAAGCAAAGGTTACCTATGAGGACTACCAGTGCTTTGAATACTGATATAATAATTTAATGGTGATGGTTGCGGTCAGTATGGAAGAGATTTAAGATTACTAAAATCTTGGTGTTTCTTTCGAGCTCCTATTGTTATCAGTTGTATGTTGTCTTAATCCAGAAGATTACGTGGAACTGTTAACAATATATTGAAATAGAAGAAAGAGCATAGAACCGAATCTCTTATGAAAACCATTTATTATAAAGCAAAGTAGCAGTTTTAACGTGAGTACTACTGCAATAAACCAACTCAAGATGGAGAGAATTCATACATCAGCTAAAGTGACAGCCATGGGGTAGAAGCCTGCCTTGGTGCACCCACCCCATTCCTTCCAGCCATCAAAATGTAGCCACCCAGGTCCAGTCAGTGAGGATGATGAAGATCACCAGACTAATATAATAATGATGAAGATCACCAGACTAAAATAATGAAAGAAAGAAGTTCTTACCTTGTGAGACAGATGTATATAGCATATACAGAGGTCCTGGGTCCGGAAGAAATCTCCAGACACCATAGGGTAAATTTATTTTATCATTTGATATTGTTTCTCAAATACTATTTATATATTTATGTAATACATTTATAACATATTTAAATCTAATCAATCTGTGAAATTAATTGATATTTCAGTAATGCGTGTATGCAGAATTCTTTAAATTAATCATTCTTCGACATTCAGCTTATAATTACAAAATATACGATGAGTACATAGTCTACCCTCATATTGCATTTATGTTTCAACCATTTAGATATGCATCAATAAAGTAAAGATAAGATGCATAAAATAATGTTTTTTTTTGTGTGTGTGTGTGCTTACGTGTACGATAATACATGATTTTCAAAATATTAAATTGTGGAAGGAATGCAGAAAGAAGCATACATGTACGACCGAGTATTTGATGATAATAGTTTTTTTTTTTGTTATATTGCTAAAATAAGCATGTGGGTAAGGAACTCAGACCACTTTATTCAAACAAACATTTTTTTTTTTTAATGTATATAAATTAAGGGATTTCAGATTTTTTTTTGATTTATTCTTTGTAATCGGTGATGGGTAATGGGGTTTAATCATTATATATTTATGTGCGAGTAACTAAATATTTTACTTAAGTTATTTCACGGCACGTATGTGTTTTGTTAATTATTCGTTTGTCTTTTTAATAAGAATGAATATTTCCGAGGGCAGCTTTAAATTTCTTCTTTTTATAACCTGAGATAAAGAGAACTGAGCTTAGCATTATGGGGCACTACTATATCAAGCAGCAGACATTTTGATATCCCAATAATATGTTAATAAAACCTATTGGTATGATTTAATGGATGGGTGCTGTGTATCCTTCAGGGGGGGGTCTTCTCTCCTGGGGAGTGGCATTTTAAAGGTATTGCAATAAAGCCTTTCAAAGGTATATAGTGGCCATCTTAATGTCCATCGGCATGGAAATGAAATAATAATGCTTCGAAACCATGCTTAATTAATAGTTTATTCTTGAAATTTTATCTAGATTAAGATTAGTACCCGAACCTTATGTATGATTTTTTCATGCTTAATCTGTACACCAGAAATGAAATGTATAAGTGGGGTGGTGGGGCACCATCCGGTACAATACATAGCAATATAATAAATGTATTATTTTTATTTATTTAGCAAATGGCCTTTCTTTCTTTTTTTAGTCAGAAGTATTAACACAACATAATATCATAAAGAAATGACAAGACTTCAAGAAATTCAACCTGTAAGTAATATGCATTAGAACATGAAAACTACATTTCATCTTAATTAATTTATGCTTAAAGATAGAAAATAATAAAATTATACAATCTATAAATTTATTTATATAATACTAATGAATCCTAAACTAAAAAATAATAATAACAATAAAAAAATAAAGATATAGTATTATAACTTAATTTATTTTTAATTTTTAAAGAAATTTTATTGAAATTTATAAGAGATTACAGATCAAATGAAAAAAAAACCATATATACAATGACAAAATTAAATATTACAATGAAAAAACAATAAGAATACATATACAAAGATGAAATAAAATAGGTGATCATTATCAAAAGTAATACAATGAAGTAAAATAAATTTTAAAAAATCTTGAATATAATATAAGAGTATATCTTTTTCATATTATTTAAAAAAAAAAAAAAATCATGAGCTAGATTCTTGACCACTATTTTGTGGCTACAAATATGTCTGGAGAAGCAATTTTTTTATCCCTCAGTTTTAGTTGCTCTAATTAATTTTTTTATTAGGATGTCACATTTCTTTACATGAAATACAACTTTTTCATTCTCTTCAAATACAACAAATTTTTTCTATTATTTAAGCTTTATAAAAAAAAAAACCCCAAGTTTGATATTCAAATTTAAAAAAATATTTCAAAATAAAGTTTTAAATATTTATTTTTGAATATTTTAGATAATAATTCTTAAAAAAACATTAAGTGTAAGTTAAAGTCAAAACAAATTTTATTGTATTACTACTGTGTTAATATATATATTTTAAATTATTAAAGAAAAAAAAAATTCTGTTTTAAAACTATCACAATCATATCTAAAAAAATTTAGAACAATCTGTTTCTATGGAGTATCCAATTTTGATATACATATATGAAAACATATTGTAAAATTATTAATTTATAAGTTATATTTGATGATAAATTTTATCTCACTCTATAGCAAATTAGCATAATGCTATAATGGAAAAATCAGAGTTACAAAAGTTTTCAGGACTGATACTCAATTGAATGAAATTATTGTACTCAATCTTCACAAGGATCTCAATCATTAGACCTCTCAAGCAACTAACCATACAATTATTATTATTAATTCTATTTTACAATTGTAATTATTTTAGATTTTTTTTATATAATATATATATGCAGATGGACATATACTTCAAAAACATTTTTCATATGTTTTTGTCAGAAAAAATATATGGAAGCAAATTCTGTTCCTTAATAAATCTAATAAATAAATGCTCCTTCTTTAGTCTAATTAATATATTTTGTCCTAGAATACAGCATTTCTGTACTTCTAAAATTGTTTTCATGTTTTTTGCTTATATAGATAGTCTTTTCAATTTCAATTTTGTTTTTGTGAACATACAGATATGTGTTTGTCAGGTTTCCAATCTTTTCTAAGCAGTTTATTTTTTAAATTTTTTTCTATTCCGACAATTCAAAAACATTATTATTTATTTGTTTACCATATTTAGAAAAAAAAAAAAAACAATATTTTTTCCGAGTTTCTCTCACTAGCAAAAAATATAATCTTTTTCTAATATCAATAGACGGTTTACCCATTACTATTTCAAATGTAATCTTTCCAAGAATTTAAATGCTTCAACCTGCATACTTCATTCATTTCCATAACTTCAAAATTTCAGCATTATTTTCATCCTAAACATACATTATATCTTGGGAAGTTATTTAAAAAAATATGACACATACTTCTGAAATTATTTTGAAGACCTATTTAATTTTCTTTATACAATATTTTTATTTTTGAAAAAATACACACATACATAATATACCACATTGATATGAGCTTTAGAAAAAAAAGACAAGTAGATGTCCATAAATACTAAATATATAATTAAGTAATTATTTAAAAAAATTATGACCATGTGACATGCAAAAAAAAAAAACCCTTTAAGATATATATTACACCCACTATATGTAAGTATAATTTTATATATAGAGAGTGTAATTACTACTTCATAAATTGTTTTGACCATGTGACATGCAAAAAAAAAACACTTTAGATATATATTACACCCACTATATGTAAGTAAAATTTTATATATAGAGAGAGTGTAATTACTACTTCATAAATTTTCTGCCAAAAAATTTAATAAGACATCATTTAAACAAAATCAGATCTTACTATGGTGACTCGAAGTCATATATCCCATTGAACACATTAAATCTTAATATCTTATTATGGATTGTGTTTTAAATGGTGCATATCATTTTCCATATCTTTTCTGTTTTTCAGATTCAAATAACTATTACTTTTATTATGATTAATTTCATTTCTTTTTAAATCTCTTTTCGTTCTGCTACAGCCCTCTATAGGAGAATTTCTCAAACTGGAGATCACAGACTTTGTCAAGAGCAGTCATGAAAAAAAATCTAATTAGAAGTAGATAATTAGCAGTATCAAACTCTCCATGCAGTAGTGCCATCCAGTGTAAGCCTTGGTAATCAATGGAGGCAGGAGGGTTTGTGCATAAAATCCCCATCTAGTGCCTACTCATCCAATATCCCCAGACTAGTTCTCCATGCAGTAGTGCCATCCAGTGTAAGCCTTGGTAATCAATGGATGCAGGAGGGTTTGTGCATAAAATCCCCATCTAGTGCCTACTCATCCAATATCCCAAGACTAGTTTCTAGCTTATGACTTTCATCAATGAGGAGCTTTGGATCTTAGAACACTGCACCTAGATCCAAAAATCTAATGCAACTCTTCAGCAGCCACCTTTTGTCTATTTAATTAAGTAAAAAACTAGGAGCTCAAGATGAGACTACCATAATGTTTTCAACCCAAGCTCAATTGCTTTATAGTCATATAGATCTGAAAACAGTTCACTATCTATATATTTTGATGTCCTTGTTGATCAGAAACCAGTCATCATCACCCCATAGACAGGAATGTATAAAACCAACAAAACACCACCTGATCACCATTTCCTATGCTACTACTGCTAATAACAGCTTGTATAAATATAGCAAATGATGATCATGTGATATTTTGTTAGTTTTGTATCATTTCCATCTATGAGATTATGGTGACAATGGTTTCTGATAAACCAAGGACATCAACATGTAGATGCTAAACTGGGAACACATCTATATGATTATAAAGTGATTGAGCATGTGTTGAAAAGATTATGGCAGTCTCATCTTGAGCTCCTAGTTTTATAATGAACTAAACAGATAAAAGATGGCTGCTGAAGAGTTGCATTAGATTCTTAGAGCTAGGTGCAGTGTGATAAGATCTAAAGCTTGTCACTGATGTAAGCCATAAGCTAAAAACTAGTCTGGGGGATATTGGATGAATAGACATCAGACAGAGATTTTATGTACAAATCTTCCTGGATCCAATGAATACTAAGACTTTCACTGGGTGGCATTACTATCTGGAGAGTTTGCTACTAAGCATAGAAAATGGTGATCATGTGATGAAGTAGATAATTGAATTTATTTTTATATGCTACATTTTATAGATTTTAATATGAAAATCTAATAATCAGTATTATTTTACAATTCATATACACTATAAACACCAGGCAATACTTTTTATTTGTGTGGAATATTAATTTCATTTTTGTGATGAGTATCACTGGTGCTAATGAATTTGATAATTCTTAAAAATTTACTTCTGAGATGGATAAGTGGATAATAAAGATACAATTTATTTGTGGAGATCAGTCAGAAGAGCTGCAAGAACACATCAAAAAATCCTAAGCAACAAGTGACAGGTCTTCTATTTAACTAGAACTGACAGAAATGTCATCATCATTTTCAACATCAGATAAATGAAGCAGAAAATATCATATGAAGAAATTCATAAAAATGATCTTTATTTGAAATACAGATTTGGGCATTCATATAATGATTCACACAAGACTATGTGTGTAATATGTTGGAAACCATGGTCAAATGATTGTATGAGACCTGGAAAACTTAGTAACCATTTAAATTCTTATGCATAGCATATTTAAAAATAAGAACTGAATTTTTTGAAAGAAAGTTAGAAGAATTAAAACAGCAAACTAACTTTTTTTAAAAGCATACTAAATTAGTAAAGGCTTCTTTTGAAATTATTTCATTAATTGCTAAAACAAAAAAGAAATCCTTACACAATCGGTGAAGATCTTGTCTAACAGCAGCAATAAAAATTTGCGACTATGCATGGTTCTGAAATTTCAACATTTTAAAAAACACCCTATGGCCAATAACACAAAAGAGGAATAGATAGTACTGCTGATAATATCATGTCTACTTATTATCACATAAAGCAAGTACTACATTTATACAATTTAATGAGTCCAACTGAATGATGCTAACTTAGTGGTTTTTGTGCAATTTTCAAATTCATAAAAATTTGTAGCTTTGTAGAAATCTCTCTGCTACAACTAAAGGAAGGTATGTATTTGAAAACATGAATAACTTTTTTTTGTACACAGAAACTGAGTTTGAATAGTAAAAAGTGCATCAAGATTTGTACTGATAAAGCTGCAGCCTTGACTGACAATATTTTTACAATAAATAAAAAAGTTTATTTAAATGCAATATATGTTCAATTCATTATTTACAAAGAAAACTTAATATTTTGATATATAAAAATATTACTTAGTAAAATGTTATCAGAAGTTTTTAAAATTTTTCGAAATCTATTTGTTGATGAATTTCCTATGCAGTAATTTTATAATATGAATATCCCCATAAGAATTGAGTAATGTAAAACAATTTGTATATAGTCCTTTTTGGGAAAGGGTTACTCCACAAACTCCCCTTAGAGGAAAAATAAAGGAAAGAACATTATTTATTAAGTTTACCAATTGCCAGATAACTGGATGCTCATTTACTAACCAAGAATGAATGATTAGGCTAAGTGATCATGGCTAGGTACCTTTAAAAAAAAAAAAGCTTACATGGTAAACTTTAAAAAATTTCCAAGTTTTATCCTGTCTGGATTTGGGGGAAAGGTAGTATTTAGGACAAAATACTGCATTTAAATTATAAAATAAAATCACTCCCTATTTTGTTTATTTATAATATTTTCAATGAATGAGCCTAATACAATTTTCCTATTTGAAATATATGTAGATATAAAAGGGTGACTGCAATTGTTAGGATTTTGACTTAGAACACTTATACATAAAACTTTATCTTAATACACATACATTATAAATAGAATATTTGAATACCCTGATTGTCTTTCTCTACATATCAAGATTTTTTTTATTTCAACAATTATTAGACAAATAAAAAATTTGTTCTAATTTATTATTTGACATGCAATCAAAAAGAATTAATCAGAATTCCATTCATTTAAATTCTCCAAATTTCTTTCCATTAATAACACTCCATGAAAAGTTATCAAATGATTTGATTATGGTAGTGATACTGTTTCCATAGTGAAAAATAAAATTCTAGCTAGATTATTCAAGATTTCCATTTACCTATTCTTGAAAAATCTAATTATATAATAATCTTTAATCTAGCTAAATTAAATTTCCTTTTTTATTTCAAATATAAATTGCACTTAATCACAAAATTGCTAAATTATTTCAGTAAACATTTATTTAATAATACAATTGCAATTATAAACAAAAAAATTAAAAGTAAAAACTGCAATGTTTATTTTGAAAAAATTGTCATCATCATCACAACAGTAAAAAAGTTTATATTAATGGTAATAAGCAAAAAGTGCAAACTTATGCATAAAATATATTTGATAAATGTTACCAGTTTTGAAAAAAAACATACTACAGATACAAATAGTAAAGATATTTACGATTATGGATTAATTTACTGTCCCCCCAATATTGATTTTTACTTATTAGTATTTCATTCATACTTTTCTGGATATGCCTCCTAATAATCTTTTCTTTTTCATGTGATATATAAGTTTAATTACTATTATCTCTTTTATTTGTATTACAAAATCACCATTAAATCATTTCTTTGCAAAATTTAATCAATTTAAAGCTTTTCTATTAATCTAGTAATTTATTGTTGTTTTTTATTGCTCAAAAATATATTATCCATTTGATCATTATGTCAATAAATTATCTCAATTATTCTGAATTCGCAATAAGTACTTTTTATATTTATATTTCATTTAAACTATAGCAAAATGACTTCCACATAATTTATGATACTTATTTTAACTTAGATCATTAAAAAAAAAACTCTAAAAAATTGTACAATTATATCCATTCCTTTTTTTATCTTCGTTCAATTTTAAATATACGATTTTATAGTAGTATTATATTATATATTTTCTTTGTCACTTTTTTTTTTATCATTTGCATGCTTTAGTATGGTGATATCATCTGTAAGAATTCACATAATATTGTGCTGATTAGAATATAAGAGAATAATTTAAAGAGAAAAATGGATGTGACAAAAATAGGTTAACGAGATTTTATTTTTTATTCCTATTATACTAAATAACAAGTCCAACAGTTTCAGAATTTTGAATAATATTAAACAGCTCCCCTTTTCCCTAAGAAGAGTTTATTATATATTATTGCAAATAAGTTTATCTGCCTAAAACAAATACAAACATCTACTTAATAATATAGATAATTTACAATGTATCAAAGATGTCTCTGTGGTTGACAATATTGTTGATATGAGTCACCCTTTCATTGAATTAAATAAAATTAAGAACATTGTTTACATAAAACAATCAGAAAATGACAATTAGATTTTTATGATTTTTAAACATTTTCAGATGATATAATAAATTAAAGTGCAGAGAAATAAAATAATTGTTGCAAATTTTTTTGTAACATAATAAGTTGTACCAATATCAATAGTACATGTATAAGACAAATGTCGGTATATGTAATAAGAAGTAAAAAAAAATCTCCCTTTGGTCAACTGAATAAAATTATGGTGTTTAATCAACTAACCAGAAGCTTGAATATCACATACCTACTGATTATTTACTCTCAAGTCAATTTTAATTAATTTGATTATTACTAAGAGCAAAAACAAATAAGTATAACTTTAAAAATAACACTGAAAATGAGAAATTTAAAAAAGATTATGCCAAGATGTTCAAGATAATGCTCCAAATAAGATTTAAAAACAAAATAATAGATTCTATTTCCAAAGAAATATGCATCAAGACTTCTAATATTCTAAAATTTATAGTAATGTATGTACTACAGAACCTAAATCAGAATGGTCTCAATAGAATCTAAAGATTATATCTATTGGAATGAAACATATATTCCATTGTAATTTATCTCAGATCTTGGCTTATTTTTATCAAAGTCCTGATTGGGAAGCCAATTGTAATAGAAAATAAAATTGACTCAATCATTGGATGGTTTAATCATTGATTACAATAACAATATTACCTATCCGATTAGCTATGAATAAAATATGCCTGGACATCAAAGACCAATAACAAGAGACATTAAATGATTTATTCTCAGGTATAATTTGATCAATGATTTAATTATTCACCAAAATATAAATTGAAAATAAAGGGAATTTTATTGAATCCAATCTATGTTTGCAGATGGGAATTATATGCAAAACAATATAATGATTAGTGATGGCTTAGATAAATAATTATAAAATTGAATATTAGCA
This sequence comes from Epiperipatus broadwayi, assembly GCA_028023455.1. NCBI lineage: Eukaryota > Metazoa > Onychophora > Udeonychophora > Euonychophora > Peripatidae > Epiperipatus > Epiperipatus broadwayi. Next base: position 5,132,629 of record JAQFVV010012463.1, read on the forward strand.
AAACACAAAAATTATCATTTAAGTAATTCTAAGACTCGAGCATTACTTACTGACCTTTGTATTGAAAAGAGAAAATAAATAAATAAATAAATAAATTTCAAATAAATCACAAAGTCATATCATATAAAACAATTGGTATATACTTTAATTGTGGTTTGATTTTCTTTTCAAATGACAATAATTATATTAAACACATACAATATTTGTTTACCTTTCAAGTTTTCATTTTAATTCAATATTATTTAAATTAACAATATTTGCTAGCAATAGTCATGGATTGCTACACAAGAACCATCTACTATTATTTAACAGGCAGAAAGATGCAATTAAAAAAAAAGTACAAACTCTTTAGATTTATTATTTATAATAAGGCTTCTATTATGGCCCCTCAATTCAATATCTTTCTTTATATCCTCATTAATTCTGAGACTTCAATCAACATTTAGCATGGACTATATAACCCTTACTATATGAAACTTCTACAAATAAAATATCTCCAGCATAATCTACCTTTTTAAATATATCTAATGATAAAACTGTAAATTAAATTCTGAAGGGAAATATTAAATTGTAAACACAAATATAGTACATTATGTATATATTTATAAATGATTCCTACAAGAACAAACAAATGACAATCAATTTAATTTCCAGCCTACATTGTGTGCAACAGATATGTATAGCAGGTTATCATGGACTATATAACCCTTAGTATATAAAACTTCTACAAATAAAATATAAAAATGACTCCAATCTCATCTGTGAAAAATATGCATATATAACACAAATATAAAATATCTACAGCATAATCTACCTTTTTAAACATACCTAATGATAAAATTGTGAATTAAATTCTGAAGAGACATATTAAATAATTATTAAATTGTAAACACAAATATAATACTTTATGTATATATTTATAAATGATTCTTATGAAAACAAACGACAATCAATTTAATTTCCAGCCTACATTGTGGCAAGATATGTGTAGCAGGTATATACAAAGCATTTAAATTAAAACAACAAGTGTTTTAATGACAAATAATATCTAATATATAATCATTTGTTAAAAAACTGAAATTTGAAACCAATTTATTTATATAACGTACATATATAAGGCTTAAGAATTAAAGGTCAACAGAAAAGTTTTAATAATAACTGACTTCTAGCATTTTTTTACTATTAATATTGATAAATCAAAGATTTAAAACAATTTACTTATATTATATATCAATATATTGAATGCGAATTAAAATAAAATAGAAAATTTTAATACTCAATGAAACTTAATGCGTTATTAATTATACAGATGGATTAAAACTTACAATTAGTTTACCTATGGATAAATAGTTAAATTTCAAAATCAATCTACAAAAAATAAAAAAAAAATAAAAAAGACCAAATTAGTTATCATTCAATCTTCTTTATTCTCTCTTCATTTTAAAGTTCTAGTAACTATTTAATGCGTTTTTGTCCATTCTGGTGTGGGTTAAGAGAACATGTAAAATAGTTTTAAATGACAAATACATGAATTCATGAGTCCTTTTGTTTTATATTATCCCTGTTTTATATTATCCGTGTTAGGTTATAATGCATTAGTTAGAATGGTAGACCGATTTTGAGTATTTAGGTAATGCTTAGATTGGCTTGCTGCATACAAATAGCTATTCATTCCGTTAGTTTTCTATTCCAAATGCCTGTTCATCAATAATTTGCTTATTTTCATTAGATTTTGATCAATGACATATCCAGTCCAATAAATATTGTCATTACACACAAAAAAATTGTATATAAGACAACAGCAAAGTTTTGCTTTCTTTCCTTAATGGCAATTGTCAATCCTTGTTGCTATAATATTTTTTTTTATGTCTATTGTTTAGCTCAGTCTTTAATGCACTGCTAATATCACAAAATCGTCGATTTTTAAATATTAAAATAAATAAAAAATACATATAAAATTAGTTTTACAGTTCACAAAAACAAAATAAACAAACAACAAATAATAAAATTACATTGCAAACAATTTCAAAAATATGATCTAAACACATTTAATAATTTTATATGTCAATATTTCACTCATTGACATTACAAAAAGGCAAGTATTTTAAACACAAAGCGATATCTTGGTAAAATCTATATACATATACACACAAATAAATACATATACCAAAAAAAAAAAAAATTTGAAATAAAGAATGATAACAACAAAAACAACATATAATATAAACTCCCATATCAAAGCCAAATAAAAGGTTTTTTTAAAAAACAATAATGACTCTTTGATGGAAAAGAGTGGATCTTTCCAACCTTTACAATATATATATACAAACACATCTAAAGGTGAATTCTAATAATGATAAGGCAACATATATATATATATTTAACAGTTCATAGTAAAGAATGGGAGAATGAATTCAGTGAAAATGAATAACCCTTTACTTTTTTTGGTAAATTATATAAATACTCATTTAAATACATCCAATCAAATCACCAAAAACATGTCAGCAAAATAAAATTAGAAAGAGACAAGTTTTATTTACAAATATCAAACATAACATAAATAGAAAAGGCCAATACTTATACCAAAAATACAACAACTCTGCAATAACATAGACAAAAGTCAAAACAGAAGAATGTTAAACATAGCCTTTATTCTGCTCACTGTACATATTACTAAATTGACAGAAATAAATACAGAATTAACAATATAAAAACAGGCAAAACTCTCCATACAGTAGTGCTACTCAATGCAAGCCAGAGTAATCAATGCACGCATAACTACTGTATGGAGAGTTTTGCCTGCTTTAACAGCTTGAGCAAGCATAAGAAATGGTGATCATGTGATGTTTAGTGGTTTAATTAACAATATACATAAGTATTCTTGTAAGAGCTCTACTCATATATGAACAATTTCAAAAAATGAATCACATCAATAGATTTCTATTCAAAGATTGAACAACAAAAAAAAAAGGATGGCACATGATATGAATGGAATAGCATAGAACATAATGGAAGATTTGATGAAATCAAATAAAAGGGAAAATATGTTGATGAAGTATGAAATAAGATTACAATTGAAAAACAGAAAAAAAACTAAAATATGCATAAACATTTAATTTTATTGAAATAGTATTATACTCCAGAACATAACTATTTGATTCTTTTATTAATTAATAGACTTTATTTTTTAAAATCAAAAATAAACTTGTACTGAACAATCCAAAACATTAGAGAATGAGAAAAGAAAAATAATTATTTATTAGATTACAACAATGACTCTGTTGACCATGCTAGATTATGAATAGTTTTACAGTGGTAGAAGTAGAATATTTCATTGTTCTTATGAGATCCTCTACAGAAAACTAGAAGTTATCATTAAAACAAGTTATGTTACAATGGATTAGTTTCATAATGGTGAAGTATTTAGACAGAGTTCTACATCAGCATCCTACCCTTTCAATTTACATAATGAATATAGTTATGGAAAAGATTGGATGAAGACAAATATGATTCACAATTGGTGGGGAAAAATATCTATTATTAAAAAAGTTAAAAAACAGATTGAAATGATGGGATTATAAATATGAAGAAGACAAAAATTGTGATGAAGGGAGTGCAGCTTACTTTAAAATTGATGATCAAAACAAATAACTTATTAACAGTTTACCTTCTTTGCATTATTTAACATCACTGAACAAAATAACCATCAATAAACTTAACACAAGTATTCACTGAACAGAGCTGAAAATAAAATGATTGAAAAGATTTTTAGCTGTAGAACCAAAATTTAAAAAAAATGAAGATCAGAATTGTCAAGCTATAATATTTTCTGCAAATTTTTATAAATGTGAAAGTTAGATTCTGAAAAAACACGGATAGAAAAAGTATTGTTGTTTTTTAATTGTAATGCTGGAAAAACTTTTGAGAAGAATACAACTGGACAACAAAAATAATCTTATTTGAAACACAAACGACCAGATTAAAATAGCATCTTATTTTGGTTATACTGTAAGATAATCGTTAAAAAAGAGTAATGATGTTCAAAAAGTCTTAGTCATGGAAAAAGAAGGCAAATTGTAACAAAAATGCATAAATTTTATTATCATTATAATGAATGTATCCTTAAGAAAATAAATAACCAAAACAGATGATGGATTATTCTGGAAAAATGAGTTATATGATTGCCAAAAATCATTGTTACACTTGATGACAACTGATAATAACAAAAATACATATACATACATTAGAAAAAATCTAAAAATAGTCACTACCTACAATTTCTAAAATCAATACATTTTATGTGCTTGTATATATATATATTCTTATAGACATTAACATTCTCAAAAAAATAATTTTTTTCACTTCATACTTTCTTAATAATATTTTTTTTCTATAAACTTTTTTTTCTTTCAAATAATGGAAAATAATTACTAGATAAAAAAAAAATCAAAAGAGAAAGCATAGAATACTAATTCTTCAAATTGACGGTTAAAATATGATTCTATCATTCTATTACTAATTGTAAAACATTTTAATTAATGTTAGTCACAACTCAAAAATGTAACCCCTCCCCCCTTCTTTTGCAAAAAAAAAAAAAATACATTAGATTTTTTTTTTACTTTTTAAAAGGAGTTCCTTGATAAATTTTAATTAATAGTGTTCTTAATTTTTAGCCATGTTTTTCTTCTCAAAAATTATGCTCAAAATATGTGAAATTATTGTATCAATACTGACATTTTATTTCAAGAAAGATATACCATTTATATTAATTGAAAAAAGCTGTAAATAATTTAATGTAAATAGTGTTTCTCTAAATATTGCTTACAGCTCAATAAAATTTTCAAAAATTTTGATTTTATATAAACAGTAGAAAATTTAGCAGTTTGTTGTAATATATATCTAAACTTAACAAATAAGCAATTGACAAAAAATTTCAAATATTGGTCATTGGAGTCAAAATTCTATGATTTTCTCATAAAACAAAATCTCGAGGCACTTCTGACTCTTCACTTCTATAGATATAAAAAGGAATTGTACCAATATTGAAGATATAAGCAAGCTGTTTCAAAGAGAATCGGAAACTCTATCACACTTATTATTCACATGCGCCAGTTACAATAATATCCGATGAGATATTCAAAAAAATTTTAAAAATAAGGAGTACGGAATACAAACACTTCTCAATACAATTGGAAAAGATATTTATGGACACATACGTGCTAGCACATTTATTTTATACTCATTATGGTGTACCAGATGTACAATTATGTATGGACTGGACATAAAACACCCTAATCCATTTAGAAACAAACTTGATATCATACGCACAAGGGATGAAAAAATTTCATCGTCCAACATTTTCTCAGACACTTGGTCAATAATGCAACTTCATTCTAATTTATAAAGCTGACTCACCATCGACAAAGAACTAGATCACCACGATTAATGACAAAGAAAAAAAGTGTAGTGAGCCATTAATATATGTAAAGTGTTATAAACTGATGTAACGATCAGGAGAATGGTAAGCCCCGATCAACATTGTTATTTCTTTTTCTTTTTGTTGTACACCTATAGACCAATAAAACCTTTTTTGAAACATTTTAACATTATTATTATTTTGCTAATATTAAATGAATATAGAAGAGAACGTGATTAAATATCACCAACAATATATATTATAGTTATATAAGTGAGGATATCTATATTTATATGCACAACCATATACAATATATATATGCATGTGGTATTGCAATACAAATATATATATAAATGTAGTATTTCTGATTAAAAAACTAAGCTAAATTTCTAAGCACAAAAACAAAACACTCATGTACAAACAATTCTCTGTCTTGTATTTACGATTTGATCGCCATTAATAACACCTGATTGGCTAATAAGCGTGAGAGGTTTGCAGTCTCTCAGTTTAATTTCAAATACTGTTTGCGCTTTATAAATTAAATATTATTTACATATGTTACTGCAAGTTATAACATCTAAAAACTACTGCATAGTAAATCGTAGGATTTCATGCTGTATGTCTGTAATTTAAAACTCAGTGAATTAAATGTGAATATGTTTGAAGATTCACGCTTTCAAATCTAAGTACTTCAGTTTAGCTTGGATATATAGAAAGACAAGTAAAGAGGAGGGTGGATGCCCTTTTCTTGTTAAATTTGTCTTGTATTTACGCTTTGATCGCTATTAATAACACCTGATTGGCTAATAAGTGCGAGAGGTTTGCAGTCTCTCAATTTAATTTCAAACGATTACTACAGTTGTCTAACTTTAATGAGTACTTTCTGTACATCAAATCAGATAATTTAATTAACAATATATCAGAACAAGATAAGTAATTCTAAACTATTTTTTTTACTCTGTTTACAAAACAAGATATGCATTAAAAATAATAATAATAATAATAATAATAATAATAATAATAATAATAATAATAATAATAATAATAATAATAATAATAATAATAATAATAATAATTAAATCAAACAGCAATTAATAATTGAAATATTTCATATTTAGATTTTTTTTTTTTTCAAAATACAAGTTGTACTTACAATAATAATCAATTAAATAATAATTTTCAATTAAACCAATTAGTACTATAATTACTTACTCTAAGTTTTGTTGAATTGTTGTTTATGCAATTTAATATTTATTTTTATCATTATATCTATCTTAAATGAGGAAAGTCATTCTAATTCCAGAAAGAGAAAAAACTCATCCACCAATAGATGAAAAGCAAAAAAATGAAAAATTCAAAAATAAAAAAAATATATTAAAATGAGAATTCCTGCAGATATAGTTAAAGAATGGAAATGTGATTGGAAAAAAGTCCCTGAGAAATTCACAAAACATAACTGAAAACTATAAGATAAAAAAAGAGAGAATACTGATTAATGTAGTTATGAATAATAATAATAATAATAATAATAATAATAATAATAATAATAATAATAATAATAATAATAATAATAATAATAATAATAATAATACGTTTTTTATTATTATTATGCACATAATTTCAAAAATAAATATTTTATTGTTTCAATAAAATAATATGATTAAAAACATAAAGTCAACAGCAAATACAAAACTATCTATTCCCAGAGACATCTACAATAAAAATAAACTATAATACTTAATTTTAATGCAGAACACTTAAATGTCACTCTTTTATCAGTAATTTAATTTATTCATTTTGTATTTCAATTACTCATTTTGCTGCCCCATTTCACATCTAAGCATTTATATATATATGACTGTAAAAGAATTTGTAGCATAATTGCATGATAATTACTCAAAAAGAGATAGTGATTTTAGACACAAGATAGTATTACAATTATAATATACTGCAATCATTTTTTTTTGTTGTTGCAACAATTAAAAATTATATCCCAAAAAATTCAAACTACAATAAATGAATCAATACAATCTTTAGAAAATTTCACAATTTCATAGAATCACAGTGACTGGTTTCTCATGAGATCATATTAGGAAAACAGTGATATAATAAAAAACTAAACAAAAAATGAGTAAACAGTATTTATTATTAATTATGATAATAACATGATCTATTTATGCAATATTTTTCAATTTACATAATTAAACACTTCTGCAAGAAAATTTTTACAAATGCAAAGAAAATGAAGAATTTTCTGCACACACACACTCACATACCCAACTTTCTCATAATTATTAGGTAAATACAAAATCTAATGCAATATGAAACTATATTATAAAAAAAGCATTAAATATTAATATAAAAAGACATTCTAAAAGTTAAAAAAACATTATAAGTAATTTATTTTTATAATTAAGCCAACATTTTCTATTAATAATAATGGAACTAGTTTTATAATTTACAATATTAGGTTTGCATTTTTAAAATTCTTTATTGATTTCATGCCCAAGTAAATGAAAAGATTTTCTTTTTTGATCAGTTTTAGAGTTTTTACCAATATATCTTTTTAAAAAACTAAAATCAGAATTTATTCATTTTGCACTTCTCTTCTTTCACTTAAAAATTTGCATACAAAAAAAAATTAAATTATGCTTTCCAGATATTTTTAAATAAATAATTAAAAATTCTATATTTCCTTTTAAAGAGTTACTAGGCTTAAATTTACGTGACTTTTAGTTTATTCCATTACAGTCTAATAAAATCTTTTTAAAAATAATTGTTGCAAATTCAAATGCTGATATATATATATTTAAAAATTATAAGCACCAAGGAGAAGCAGCAATACATCAGGAGACTCTACAGCAACAGAGTATTTCCAAGATTGCTCATTTATTAAAACGTTTAAATAACTTTTTTTTTTAGTTATTAATCTTATTGCTAGACAGTTCATAAACTATTTGAGCACTAAAAATGACAGAATTGAGCCATGATTCATAATTTAATTCTTAGGGTAAAATAATTAGATAGCTTTTATAATATTTGAAAACAAGAAATAATTAAATTAAATTACAGGTATGATCCATGGATTTTTGGCTCTTGAGCCTGCAACATAATGCACAATTAAAAGTGAAAAACAAGAAATTTGAACCACAATTTTTTATATAGACTAAAAAGCATATTTTAGTGTTAAGATACAATGCAGACAGGGATTTTTCAACAAAAATTAATCCTATAAATATTTCCCAATGTATATATATATATTGCAATAAATAGTTGCATTAAAAATATTTAAGAGTTCAAACAAAAATAAGTCATATGCTTCAAAACCACATATTTGTTTACAGTATGACAAGTGCAACTAAACACACACACACACACAAAGATTGAAAAGCATAAGAGGATTTCTAAACAAATTTACTCTGAACATTTTTTAGTGAATACATTAAACAAATAAAAAAATTTATCTTACTGTATTATATTTAGAAATATTTATAAAGGATAAATTTAAAAGTAATTCATGAACTGTACATAATCTCTGTAGTACATCATTATTTATCTTATATCATTTTTGCACTGGATCTGTTCTCTCTCTCTCTGGGAATCATCTGATTAAGGTCCTATAATACTTCTTTTTTACATTTCTCACTTATTAGTGTAAGCTTCCCTTTAAATTTTACTTTTCTGAAATTTATAGCCATTTAAGGATTCTCCACATCTTAAACTAAATATTTATTACTGCTCATATCACATTGTTTACAGAAGATTTATGGATGTCACCACATCCATAAATCTTAGAAACTAGTTTTTATATGTACAGAGCATTAAATATTGCATGTATAATCTATTCTTGATCAATCAATCTTTGCAGCAAATTGATATTGATAATCAATTCTTATTTATATTCTTTCAATTTTATGCTGTATTTTCACATGTATACACACAAATAGCATTTATTTTTACTGACTTCACATAAGTTTTTAGTTTTTGCATAATTTTTAATGGTTTCAAACAAACAAGACTAAATATAAGGGAAATTGAACAACATGTGAGTATTTCACAATAAAATTAATGTAAATGGTCTGTTCCATACTATAATATCTCAAAGTTACCATGCTATGAAAGCATTGTTTTAATTTTTTAACTCTATTAAAAATAAACTATTTTTTATAAGCACTATGTTGCATGAACATTATTACAATTTACTGGAGAGAAATTGTATTGTACAGATGTTATGATAAAAGAGAATATAAATACCATTTATAAAATGATTGATACATAAAACATGAATAAAGTAAAATTCCCGTGAATTTATTTTGAAATAAATATGTAGATTAAAATTAAAAATTAAAGCTATTATTTCTTTATAGATTTCTTTTTAGCATGTTACTTATAAAATAAAATTTATTAACAAATTTAATTTGTATTTTTTAAAAATATATATAGAGTGATTTTTATCTCAATTGATTATCCTCATCATAAAAAAAGTTATGCAAATTATAAAAAAAAAAAAATTTTTGTTCAACTATTCATCATCATTAGCAAATACTAATAAATAAATATGGCTCTTCCAGCAAGGATAAAAAATAAAAAAAAAAAAGATTGCAATCAGAATTGCTATAAATTTATATAAGCATACAATCCTATTGTAATGAACAGATCCTGTATTAATCTAAATGATTCTAGATAATAATTTAAAAAAAGAAAAATGAAGAGAGAATAAAAAAATTGAATGAGATTTAATTTAATTATAAATATTAGTGATAGTTATTAATGAATTCATTTACTCATATCTTTAAATAGATTATATATTGCGCATTAAGTTTTTTATTGTAAGTAAAATTATATTAAATCTAAAGAATTAAATGTAAATTTTTTTAAAAATATTTTCTAAATAATAAAAAGCAATGCGGGGATTACTCCTCTACCAGTTTCAATACCAATATATATATATATATAATGTTAAACACGATTAAGTTTTGAATACTAAATGCCATTATAGTAAATAATCCCCACTCCCACCTCAATACTCCACAATATTTTAACAAGTAAATCACTTTAAAAAAAAAAAAAAAACCAATTTATTTAAACAATTGATGCAACTTTATACAATGATGATTACATGAATACCAAGCAATGTCCATAGCTAAATGAAAAGTGAATACATACATGATTGTTGGATCAACGCTTCAGTAGAATTCTAGATTGGACCATATTTTGTCCCAGTTGAACAATTATGCATGCCTCTTTGAGTGTTGAAAGGCACATCAAAATCTATAACAAGTATAAGTTTAAAATCAAGATGCTAAGCAGAGACCCAAGCAGGCTGGGAGAACGCTGGCAAGGTCAGTGATTCGTTCCCAATCCATCAGTCTGAGCCCAAGCATCTCGAGATCTGTCCATCACTTTCTTATAAGTTAAGCCATTCAGTTCATAATTAAAAATGTTAACTTTTATTGTTGAGGTAGATGGCGTGATCAATCCGCTAATTGGTAGTCATTAGATAGTCTAGCAGAGTTCTCATGTATGACTGAGCTCATTTTGGTATTGCATTGATGTGGCAAGACTCAAATTTGATCATTGATATCTTTGCATTAATCAGTAAACTAACATGGAGGTGCCAGCCCAGGTTTGTTGATGCAGCCAATCCGGAGTAAGCATTTTAATTCTGATGATATTACCCTTGATGAGTGTTTTAAATGCTTGAAGGGAGCTGGTGTTCATGTTGCTCAGAATAAAACTACATTAGCCAGATGGCAAAGCATAAGAACATTGCTAATCTAATGTTAGCGAATTTGCCAGCTTTAATTGTTTGCTGGATTAAGAATGCATCTGTAGAACAGTGTTTTACCTTTTCATCAATGAAAGACCTAAGAATGCTGAGAGATGGACAATCTAGGAAAATGTGTTGAAGTGTTTCCTCATCCCTCTGACAGAGTTGACATTGAGAGCTAATTTTGTTAAAACCCCTTTACATTATGAGGAACTGATTAGTGGGTAGTGATGAGAAGTTTAATTTCAGAAGAAAATCAATAAATTTGGGTTCCAAAAACCAGTGTTTGGCTTTTTTGATCGATAATTTGTTGTTTAATCCAAAAGCATTATGGAGAGCTGAGGGACAATCTTTCTTTAGCCTATATGTTTCTCAGTAGGATGTTTTTTCATTGAAGATGTTTGGAGTTAAGTTTATACAGCCATTGACATGTGTCCAGATGTCAGTCAACCATCCTTTACTATGGGGAAGTGGTGTGTCAGTAGGTTGAAATTCTTGGATTAAATTGGTGTAGTCCATTTCCAATGAATAGTTGTGTAGCAGATTTAGTGATTTTTGTAAGTATAACGTAGCAACTGAGTGTAGACCAAGACCGTTCAGTTCTCTAGGCATTTGGGCCTTTGCCAAGCTTATGGCCACAACCTTCCTTTTCCACAATAGCTTAGTACATAATGAGCCTATTTGTTTACCGAAGATTTTAGTAGGCTTGATGATTGGTATAGTAATTGAGTCTTGAAAACCCTAGCATGTTAAGGAGTGTGATTTTACCAGGAATTGAAAGTGAAATACTAGAGAGAGCATTGATTGTTATATTGGTTTTTTAAAGGATTGAATTTTGAATTTCTCTAGTCATGATAGTTTTTGTTTTTGCCATGGGAAATCTTAAGAAAAGCTGTGGCTTGGCTGTGAACCTGGATGGAATTATTCCTGTTTTAATTCTCTAGATGGAAGATTTACTATTGTTAATTTGGAAGTTTAATATTTTGGCATGCTTATCAATAATTGTGAAGAGTGTTGGAAGATGAGCTTCACTGGGAAGAAAAATGGTAACATCGTCCACATAGGAGATATGGTTGATTTGTTTTTTGATGGCGGGAACATAAATGCCTGGCTAGATATTCTCAATGTCCTTGAGCATAGGGTTGATGTAAGTTATAAAACATAGTGATGCTAGGGGAGAACCCTGTGGAATTGAGATATGAAGTCTAAAACCTGTAGACAACCTTCCATCTAAAGAAGTAAATATGGAACAATTTAGTAAAAGGTTTGCTATTATTCTGATGTACACATCGGGCACCTGATACTCCCGCATTGTTTGGAACAGTACGAATGATATTACCAAGAAACACTGAGGAGAAGTCCAGTTGTACGACCAGTGGCCTTGACTTATTGGTTTATCTGACGTGCTCAGTTAGTAAAAGAAAGTGCTGAACTACATCAATGGTGGATGATCCTTTTCAGGCAAATTGAAAAGATGAAATATTGAGTAAAGTTGGGATTGAATCCAGTCCTTGATTAAGAATTCAATTGTCTTAATTAGCAATGGTATCATGGAAATAGGTCGTAGATTGTTGAGACTAGATGGATTTTCTTGTTTTTTAAGAAAAGGGACCAATGCCACTAGGTACAAATCTGGAATGTTCTGAAAGTCTTCGGCCAGCACGTCAATCATCTTCTTGACTATGAGAATAGTGTAGTGACTAAGGTATAATAGTACAAATTTAGTGATGGCGTGAAGGCCAGGATGAGTACTTTCAGGAAATGCCTGTAGCTTCTGCAATATTTGAGCTTCATTTATGTTGTGATTGGTTGTGGTATAATTCCATATGTTTCCTATTTGAAAAGTATTGTTTTGCAACTTTGTTTTGAAGTGTGAATGAATTCTCTCCAACATTTCTGGTCCACTATAGCACTTGCTGTTAATGATAATCATAGACGGTGTTGGTCTAGCAGTCGATCCAAGTGCCCATTGAATATAGCTTCTAGTCTAGTTATGACTATTCACCAAAAAGATTTTGTACCTCTTTGTAGCAATGTATTGAGCTAGAGCTTTTTGTTTTTCATGATATTGAGTTTTTAAATTCCAGTGTTTCTTGAATTTTGGTACTTGAGATGGGTAGTGAACTTAGCCTATTACTAATTGAATCAAGTTCTTTTAGAAGTTGATTTGGTCCCTTGGATATTTTTGTGTGAAAGTTAATGAGGGTGCTCAAGATTCCTATGAAGGTAGACCATGCTTGCACAGGTGACAAAGTAAGTACTTGTATTTTATTTAGAAGGATATATGCTTCTGAGAATATCCATTCTGGTGTTGTGGCTTTGCTCAAAAGTCTTATAGTTTTTGTGGTCTGAAAGACTTATCATGTTGGTATCTAGTTGTAGCAAGATTTTTATAGCAAGGTGGTCTGAGAATGGCACTAATTGCAGCTTGGCATGCAGGTTATAATGAAGTTCGGGGGAATAAAAGAGAAGATCAATTAGCGATTGCTTGTGTTGTGTGTAAAATAAGAATGATTGAGGAGAAAATAATTCTTCTCCACATAGCAAAACTTTGTTGAATAAATGGAGATATTTGTTAGTAAACTGATGATAGGTCATATTAAAATCCCCGAAGCAGATTGAGGGTGAATTATTGGATGAAAGCAGGGCATTGATTTTACTAATCACTGTATGAATTAGATTAGTATCATTCTTGAGATAAAGGTAAATTATGTTTATGGGGTTATTATTAATAGTAATGTTAATAAATAGAAGTTCTTTGCTAATGCAAAGAGTTCTTAGTTGCTGATATTCCAGATTTTTATTGATTAGGAATGCCACTCCAGAAGCAGTACTCGAGGATAGATAATGGAAATAACCATGTTGCTGCATTAATTGCTGTATTTTAATATTGGACTGAAAATGTAGCTTGGTCTCGGAAAAACATACAATGTGTAAGTTTGATTTGTTCAACCAGTTTTTGATTGCATGTACCCGATCCAGTGAATTGAGCCCCCTCACATTAATTCCTGCAATTTTTAAATGCATTGTTTGATTATCTATAGGTGTGGAGATTGCTTTATTCTTCTGAGAACTCATCATCCAATAAGATTAGTTGATCCTTGAGTACTTGTGCTGTTTGAGTCAGAATATCCCAATTTGATACTGTTGTTTTTGTTTGACCTTGGTCTAGTGCTTTGTTTTGAGAATTTGTATTTGAGTTGATATTTTCATTTTGAGCTGTTGTACTTAGTGACTCTGTAGATTGGTTCTCTGTTCAGCTGTTCTGAGACTCATTTCTTTTTGTTCTCTTCTTTTCTTGCTTACTTCTACTTTTGAATGCTTTGTTTGAAGAGTTTTGATAGTAGTTAATATCAAGATCAGATTCTGCAGTTGAGTTGGTTGTTTCATCATGCTGTGATTCAGATTAAACTTGTGTTTTTCTTTTGTTGTTCAGTACTGTCTGACCTTTTGTATTAGTTTGTAGAGATGATGATTGTTTTGGTATTTGTTGCTTAATTATTGTTTGTTGTTCTTGATGTGTCTGTGTTTCTACTATTTCATGTTTTGATCCAGTTGTTGAATGGTTTTTGGAAGCTGTGTGGGTATGTTGCAATGTAATACTGTTTCCACAGCCTTCTTTTGTTTTCTCTTGGGTTATGGCATCTGTTAATGTTTGTGAGATTTCAATACTGTCTTCAGTCATTTGATATTGTTCATTATCGCTTGTATTAGTTAAAGCTTTTTGTGGACATTTATGATTTCTAGACATCTTTAAATTGCAGTGTGCACATATTCTTTTTGGACATGCCTTTAGTAGGTGAGTATGTTCCCCACAGCTGAAACACTGAGGCTGCACACCTCGAATTGAGATGAAAATTGGACATTTTGCCTCCTCTAGGGTAACAGGACTGTCTAGTGGAGAATAATCTGGGTTTAATTTAAGTGAGAAGGCTGCGCTGTTTGAGGGCAGTTCAATGCCTGCTCTCTTTTCTATTATGAATTTGATATTTGTAATATTTCCAAATTTAGCTAGAAGTCATTGAAGGTCATTTTGATTAAAATTTAGATAGCAATTTCATGCTAAACCATGAATAATTCTGGGTTTGCTCATGTCTATTTTTATGAGATATCTATTTTTGAGGTAAAGTTGGTTTCTTTTAAATTGTTCTTTTTGTAATATATTGTAAAACTCTATTACTAAGTATCTTTTGTTCGGATGGTGATATATTCTTTTTACTGAATCTCTTAATTGTTGACTTTTGATGAGCTCAAAAAAGTCATCAGTAGGGAATGTGAACAAGTTGCAGTAATCATTAGAAGTGGTTAAGATTAAAGTAAGATCACTATGGTAATGTAAGAAAGAGTTGAACAAAAGTGGAGATATTCTGGAATTGAATTTCTGGCTAATCACATAATAATTATTCATGGTTGTTTGTGAGTTTTGAGGAAATGCTTGAGATCTATGTTCATTATTGTTGGATAAGTAATATTCATCTTCCTCAAAATCGAGGATGTTTGATTGTGTGGTAGATTCACCTGTTATTAAACTTGTAGTTTTAGTTTTGTTTTTGCTAAGAGCTGTCACATATGATTGATTGTTGTTTGAATTGTTGGACTTAATGTGCTTTGCAATTGACTGTTAAAACGTATATTATGGTTTAACGTTGTGTTATTACAGAACTGTAATCTTTCTATGTCGGAGTTGGGTTTAAGACTGGGAAATTTTAGTAGATAAGGTTTTTGTACATTTAGTGCTTGGCTGTAACTTCGATCACGATTTCTCATATTGGAAAATAAGTCTATATTTTTTTGGCTACTTTGTTGTGACAATGTAAATTTGTCGGAAAGAGATTGAGGCTTTGCATTTTTATTTATATCTCCAAAGGGAGCTTGTAATATTAATTCTTTGTTGATCATTTGGCTTAAAAAGGTTTCGTTACAGAAGAAGTTGGCTTGATTGGTTTTACTGAAAGTATTTTCTATTGTTTCTTTTTGAGGGCTCATGTTAAGCTTATCAAATGCTTTTCTAACGTTATGGTTGCTATGCGATCTCATAATTCTATTTGGCTTCTGTATTTTCTGATCAAGGAAATTAAGCGCCCAGTCCATCCTATATTTTAATTAATAAATACAAAAGTTAAATGTTTACCTGATCATCTCCACCTCTCCTTAGGTAAAAAAAATTCAAAAAACTATAATAATTTAGTATTTTAATATTGAACAATCTGCTTAGATCACTTTTTACTGGTTCTCTTTGTCTATAAAAAAGATTGACTTAAATATTTAAGGCAAAAAATGTGAATCAATCCAATTATTTTTATATTGATTAAATAAATTCATTTTTATTTAACAAGTATTCCATTTATTTTATTTTTTTTTAACTTTTATATACAGATACAAGATTAAAAAATAATATAGAGAGAATTGGTGTAGTGTTTCTGCAACAAAAATTAAATAAAAATAATGACTTTATTACCTGGGAATTCATATAAGTTCAAGCATCAGAAACAACAGAGTTGGCCATGATCCATGAACTTTAATCTCCAGAATCTGCCACTCTGCCATTGTATCAAACAATGAAGACACTGAAACACTGATTAGAACTCCCAGTAAAGTCAAACATTTGAGTTTAATATTTTTCTAACAAATCTTTATTATAGAAATTAAATATCAAATTTTAATTTAACATATATATATACATCCAAATAAGAAATAAATATTCTTGTATTTAAAAAAAAAAATTTTTTTTTGTATTTACTTCAGATTTCCTGAAGGCATAATAAATAAAAAGACAGATAATAATAAAAGTTAAAAAAGAGGGTATACCCGATTAATGATTGCATCTACTGCTCTATATATTTCAATATTTTCAAAAAATAGGAGGGAGGTATATAAATTATTTGGCTATGTATATATTAGTAATTTCTTTATTATATACCTTCCAAAACAATGAATCATAAAATACTCGATTAAATTTTGAAAAAATATACATTAAAAAAAAATTATATAGATGGTTTAAGTTCTTCAAACATGGTGTGTAAATATGTAATTAGGTGACTAAAAGTTTATCAAAATATTTACTCCACCCAAATATTGTCCTTTCTAACTCCAGCTATAAACAATTTTAACTTATAAAATTTTATTATTAATAAAATGTGTTTACCTATAAAATTAATGATTTATAGGAACCATTAACAAAAAAGTTCACCAATCTAATTATGATAGTCCTGGTTACTTTTCTGCCACAAAAATTCTACCTAAAGGCCAATGAAAATAAATCGTGGTTAATTCATAAGTATACTCAATATAAATATGTTTATATATGCTTTTATTTATAATAAAAAAATGATAATAATCTTAAATTCAGTAAATAAATGGATAAAACTAATAATAAAAACCTTGGTTGACTGAACTTTTAAGATCCTTAATTTTTATTTTCAAATTTATTGTTTACCAATCTTGTTAATATAAGCTCCCATATTATTTTATAAATAATTTCTCTATATATTGAAAACAATATACACTATAATTTATTATAGGCTTAGATTTTATCTAAAACTAAATCTTACATTTTCTGCCATCATCATCATCATCATTGACTTTACCATTATCAATCCAATACAGAATGAAGGTCTTTTCAGGTTTTATGCAGATTTTATGATTCACATAACACCAATAGACTATCTTATTTCACCCATCCACCTGATATAAGGCCTCTTTCTAGATCTTTTACAAATTTCTTCAGCTCCAGTTGAAGAATTCAACTTTGTATCTACTATTATCCCTTTCAGCAATATGCCCAGCCCAGCTCTAGTTCAGTCTGTTAATAGTTTCAAAAATGTCAATAATACCTGTTTGTCCTCTCATTCAAATATTTTGCTTTTGATTCTTTATTATTATTACCAATATACCCTTCCCCATATTTCATTGAGTGTTTGAAGTCTCTGCATTTTTCTTTTTGTTAAGTATCTAAATCTTAGATTCATAAGTAAGAATTAATAAAATACATATATTAAAAAGTTCTTATTCAAACACATAGGCTTATTTTCTTTTAATATGTAAAATATTTCTATCAAAAGCATTTCATTCAAATTTAATTCTATGATTAATTATCATTCATCATGTTGCTCTCTGTATTAACAATCTGATCAAGAAAGATATATACAGTTGTTAACTCCTAATTCATGATTATCAATCTTTACTGAGAAAATCCACGGAACGTTACTTTAGTCTTTAAAAGTATTTATCATTAGTTCTACTTTCTTATTTTCATCTGATAACTTACAAAAAGCTCTGCAAAAGCAACCACACTATCAACAAAATTTAAATGACTTAAATAAACTCCATGTACACCGTTTTTTAATGTTAACCTTCTTAATGTCATCATGAAATCTAAATCACTGCTATTGTATTTTGATAAATACTTTTCAGAATAGGAAATATCTTGAGTCTATTATCTTGATGGTCTAACAATTTAATTACTATGGAAATTTTCACAATTCATAAATCCAAAGCAAACTCATATACACTGATCCTTTTTATAACTTCTCTCAATACTTGTATGTGATCTACTATGCTAAAACTGCTATTAAATTCAGGTGTTCTTTTATTAATCTGAAATCCCAAGTTTGCTGTAGATAAAGACTTTGCATTCTTGGTAGTATGTATATAATAGGCATTCACCCCTTAATAAGCATTAATAATTTTGTTATAATATCAAATAATTAACAAGGCTCAATATTTTTTGTTTGTTTTAATTCAGACTACTACAATTCAGTTAACTTCAGTGTGACTATCATTAGTAGCTATTAATACAAATATTGTTTTCTCTTTTATTGTTACTATTTAGCTTTTAGCTGAAATACACAGGCTTATATATACCTGTGTTTATATATATAATAGACAGGGTATGAGCACAGACTTTCACATGACCCACCATTCTCCACACTATCTCATAATACTGATACACCTGAACACATATGTCGAAAAGATAAATAATCACCAATACACATATTTCATGCTAAACCAGCAATCATCAGTTGATCCAGATTACCATCTCTACACATATATGTGTTCAGGTGTATCAGTATTATGAGATAGTGTGGAAAGTGGTGGGTCATATGAAAGTCTGTGCTCATATTTAGCTTTTAATAAAGATTCCGGAAAATCGCTAAAAATAAAAAAAAAATTGCATTATTCAATATAACAAAATACTTTGGGATAGCTACTATAGTATCAAAATTTATTGAATCTTATCATGAGCTGAATAAGTTTAAGGATATCCTATGTCCATAGGTAAGCATAAATAAAACAGATTGCAGAGCAAAAGTCTTTCCAATAATCCCCCAAAGGAGAACATTGAGAGGGGAAATACTATCCAACTTGCTAATTTCTAAATGATGCAAGTTTTAGTATTTTATCTTTTTTTTTAATTCTTTGGTTAAAGCAAGTATCTTTACACACACACACACACAAAGACATTTATGCACATATTAAATAAGTACAGTAATTTCGATTTTTTTTTTTTGGGGGGGGGGCAGCCCTCTCTATGGTATTTACAAATTAAAACAAACTTTTTTAAACACTTTTCTGGTTAAATCTCAGAAACTAAACAAAATAAAAATAAAATGTTTTAAATTCACTTCTACTTGATAGTTTTAATACATTTTAATAGATAAAAAAAAAATTGCCTGGCAATAAAAACACTTTAGAGCAAATTAATACCAATAGCTCATGTTTGAACGATTGGTTTCCTCTCGCATGATTTACATAAATTAAAAATAAATAATCAAAGAGCTTTATTACTTGAGAATTCATAAAAATTTGAGAACTGAAAGTACCAGAAAGGGAATCAATCTGAGCATCTTACATTCCTAAGTCTAATAATCTAACTAGTATTAAATCATACATAGATAAAAGAAAATATTAAACATGGCAGGTGAAATGAGAGTCACACTCAGAACAGATTATTATAAAGTGTATCTTCTCTTTTTTTAAAATACTTTATTTCCAAACAATTTTTTTTACAAGTGTTGATGTATTTTACAAAGAGAGATTTCTTTCTGTTTTTAATAAAAAGCACCATGTGACATCTATCACAGTTTAATAATTTTCAGGATTTGGAATCATTATAATATTAGAAATCAATATAAAAAATGCATGAATAAGACCAAAATTAAAAGTGTGTAAATATTTATGCTGCAAGTAAAATTGATTAGGATTCTAACATGTCAGTATATAATTAATGGAGCCGTTAGTTCCCAGTTATCATAAATAATTATTAATATAATGTATAACAGCACACACACACACACACAAAAAAAAAAGGCACATAAAACTATATGCCAAAAAAAAAGCTTATAATAATGTTGAAAAAAAAAACTGTTATCATACAATTGTTTTCTTTGGGGGGGGGGGGGATAAAGTAATAGATCAATGCTAGAATAATTTGCCCATGAGCAAAACTTCCTAGTTCAGTTTCTGGAATACTGAGGGGAAAAAAATCAGCCTAAAACTTTGAAATGAAACTAAATGATTATAAAACTATGCCAGCCTTGTCTTGCTACTAATTAGGTTCTCAAAATAAACAAAATCAAGATCAGATATCTGTAAACAACTCTAAATTCTAAAATTCTATATCTATAATTCATATTTGATGTGGTTGGTCATCAATAAAAAAATAATTGATAATTAGTTGCTTGGGAGATTATACAATATTCAACAATCAAAAGCATTAGTTTGAGTTTCAATCCAGGAATTATTAAGCTTTCAAATCCATATCATTTCACTACTACATAAACATTTTTTTTCTTTTTTTTTAATTACTCTTGCTAGTTTAGGTAGTGGTGGAGTGATATGGATTTGAAAGCTAATAATTCCTGGATTGAAACTCAACAAGTGTTTTGAGTACTATTATTCTCTACTCTTTTTCTGGTGTTTCTGGCTTAACCAGTGACAAACATAGGAGTCAAACTTATATCTTTTGATTCTTGAATATTGAATTTTAAAGCAATGCTCTAACCAATTGAGCTATTCTATTAAAGGGTTAGTTCAAATTCTCCTGATTCCTTTAATGTTTTTTAGGTTAATACTTTTTTCTAAGAGCTAGTTTAATTAAAAGCTACCAGAATTATGTATTGTCACACTGGGTTGACTTATATTGTGCAATTGCTAACCTTTGTTATCTATTTGTGTATTATTACTAACAAGTTGTTTATATTCGAAAAGTTAAAATAGAGTTTAAATTTTTCTAGACATTCAACATTTAATGATAGATGGTGGAAATAGTCCAACATATTACCACATCTAATATACTATCATCACAAACCTTCAGGCAAATAATAAGATAATATCTATTTTATTTATGACAAATTCTTTATACTCTTTTTTATCAATCAGATATTTTTTTCTTTTGGAAAAAAGGTAAGAGATTTTAAAAAAGCCCATCAAGATTATGCTTATAACTATTAAATAAAAATATATACATTAAATATATATATATAAACAATAAATTGAACATAGCTCAATCTATATATCAACAAAAAGAGTAAATTAATAGCAATCTAGATGTTGAACAAAGGATCAAGAATAAGTGATTCATTCTATTCTTGATCCTTTGTTCAACATAAAATAGGTGATTCATTCTATTCTTGATCATTTGTTCAACATTTAGAGTGCTTTTAATCCATACCCTGAGGGAGTCATTTACTCCCTTTGTTGTATAGATGTAATGACAAACCCTTTTATAGGCATAGATTAAAAGAACCAATCATTAACTCAAAATTTTTAAACAAGTATAACTACTTCATAATGCTACTACTTGATAAGTATCTTACTATCTAATTGCCTGATTTGTCTTAAGGCAGATAACAAAACAGAACATTTTCTCTTCCATAATCTAATTATATTTTAATTTTGAAATATTTTTCAAAGATATTATATTCTTTCTATGATAAAGAAAATATACATTTATTTTCATTTCCTCCTTTGTCCTCATGCAATGTCCAATGTTAAAATACTATTTTAAAAAAAAAAAAAAAATACAGAAGAGGCTGATCCATATTTACAAGGGAGAGATTACACGTTTTACAGCAACTACATATATAAATTTATTTAATTTTTAAATCAAGTAAATGTGTCATGTTAGCATTTTGAATATTAAGAGAGAATTGACCAGGTTTCTATTATATATTTTGCATTCAGCAACTTTTTTATCTTTCTCTTATTACTTCAAGCTTATCGCTAAATGCTTTTGGGTGTATCCTTGGATTGTTATTTAAGGAAATATGCATCTTATACACTATATTGCACATAGAACAAAAAACCTTAGCATGTATGTGTGAAAAACAGCATTTATCAAAGTTTTCAAAGAGATATTCAATATTTGTATTTTTATTCTTAGCACTAACCTTATCAAGATTGAAGACAAAAGAGAAAAATGTGAGATCATGTTTCTGATTCCTTTTGCAAAGAATACAATAATCTTCATATATCATGTATCTTTTATATTTGTAAAAAGGATTGGTGGGTAAGCCCTCCAAGTTCAATTTTACCAAGAAATCAAAATATTTTAGATCAAGTGAGCACTATCTAAATTTGTGGCATAGTTGTTTATTTGTCCAATTGTGTGGGTTTTTCATAATATATAGGTGAGTAAAGTAATGAATATACTTCCCAAAAGTTATATTTATTTTTTTGGAGAGGAATAAACAAGATTCTATATTTCAAGGAAGGAGTCTTTGAGAGATTTCAAATAACCAGTAATTGGAGGTGATTTATCTGTTGGCTTGATTTTAAAAGTTATTTCAAGATAAGGAAATAACCTAACACATACTGAGATAATGTTAAGTGATTTTTAAATTCTAAATGAGTTTATTGAATTCAGCCCAAGGCTATTATGTGATAATAGACATTGAAGTCATCTGATTGAGATTACCATAATTTTTTTTTTTACACCAGAAAAGTTTTGTAAGTTATATATGGAAAAAGTTAATATATTTCTTAGTAAATTTTACTATAGGGATATAATATATCACTCTTGTCATAATTAGCATATTGTATGAGATCTTTACATAGAGAGAAATACACTTTTGATAATCAATTGATTATTGTTCACTATTTTATTAATAAAGTTATTCTGTATGTCTGTTCTCATTTATGCATGACTAAGATGGAATAGAAAACCTAGGAAAGGGCTAATGTTCCTTAAAGTGCTCTTTAATACAGGATCCTGTGGAAATTTGCTAAGCATATGATTTATCCATATTGAATGTGAGTTTATATTTGTCAGTATATTCTTGAAATAATTTTATTACAAGTGACATTTGTTTTCTGGATGATAGAAAAATTGCAATATCAATCATATAAGCAATACATTTAATACTGGATTAAAGGTCTATTCTTCAACAGAGGGTTTATGTAGATTGAGAAAGGAGTGCACTTAATGGAAAACCTTAGGATATTGAACAATTGAGAATGATTGGCAGCGATATCTACCCATTCAGAATTATATGCACCTCTCTATTCCAAACAGATTTGTCAAAACATAAAGATGTGCTCTAGGAATAGTAGTGACAGCTAGGGTGTTAATGAAAATTGTCTACAGGAACCATATCAAATGCCGATTTTATATCTAACTGAATCACCATTGGACTATTTTTTTTTTTCTATGACTGTGTCAATGACTGTTTTAAATAAAAATGCTGCTTGATTAGTCGATTAACACTTCTTGGCAAATTGATATTTAGAAAGCATTGATAAGAGATAAAAAGCTCCATTTTATCTTTGAGAACTACCTTTAATTAAATAATTATTACATATCATTAATTCAGAAATAAATGAAAATTCTAAATTAATAATAATAGAACCTATAAATTAAAAAAAAAAAGCTTAATAAACTGTTTCAAAGTATATTCACAAAAGAAAAAACTGATTTCAAATTTCTTAAAAATTTTTAAAAAGCATATTTATTATAGAGATTCCTCCAAATCCACATTTTTAAAATATGAATGTAAAAAGAATACTTTATCCAATAATTTAAAAATAAATAATTCATTTTTATCAATTCAAATTATGTTTAATGTTTGATTGCCTATGTTTAATTTAAACACTCAAAGTTATCATATAGTGAATATTTTTTAAGATCATGATGGTTTTATTATTACTGATAAGACATTTTAAAATTTTAGATGCTAAAAGCATTTTTTTTTTATAACAGTATATTGAATTATATATGCTCACTATGTTACTATTGTGTATTGTACATGTTAAAATGAATAACAAAAGCAATTTTTAGCAAAAGCAAAGCCTTAAATTACTACCTATATAACTATAAATCCCTACATGTTTTTTTGAATATGTCCTTTGATATAAATATTTCAAATAATGCTTCAAACAAAATTTATTTAGGATAGTTGTATTAAAATAATCACTAGATTAAGTAATTGAACTATAAAGTAACATTATTATACAATCTACTATTTAAATTAGTTGCTAAAAAATAATTGGCTAGTATTGAAATTTGAAAAAAATGTGTAACTTAATTATATACATATTACTAAAATACATTAATTTTTATGACAATTTCGAATATCTATCTAATTAAGGGCAATATCATTATATACACAGTACATTTTCTGCTTTTAAATAATAATTTAATAGCATGCTAATTCTCTAAACAAGCTTTTTTTTTTTATGTGACATCTGACTTATTATTATTACTATAATAATTTAATGATAATATTCTAACAGAAAATATTTTATATGGTATTTGTAGATAAAATACAAATAACATATTTTCTACCCCCCCCCCCTATTTATCAAGTAAGGTTTAGAAGTTCTTAGTATTTGACTGACAAAAATTTATTAGGATTTAATTGCCACATTGCATAAACAATTATTTATGTTGATATATATATAAATTTTATGCATAAAAGTTCACACATTAGTGATTAGAATCCAAACTGATTAAAACTTGGCAATTTTTTCAGCTTAATTTTTTTTCTATTAGTAGACTGGGTTTAATAGCTATCACATATCATGGATCATTAAAGGGTATCCAGCTATTCTTAGGTAGAAATATAAAAAGAAGTTGCAAAACTCTTCATAATCTTGCAATTGGATAAACTAATAAATAAGTTTTCTCCACTGGTTTCTCTTTGGTGATTATTAGTAAGCGATTTGAAGATTGTTTTTCATTTTACATACATGCATATAATTATATTTAAAAAAATTAAATTCTCAACTACATATTGTTTATTGATTAAATATAAAATATAAAACAAAAACACTTGGGAGTAATAAAATTAAGCAACTTGCATTGTGGCAGATGGTTAATATACATTACAAAGTTGCGATCACCTGTTTATACAAGTTCATATATACGGTATATGATGACACATAATTACTGTATATTTTTTTCTAAAAATAAATAATTTTAAAATGTATTTATAAAATATTTGAAGTTTTTTTTTTTGTAAAAAAAATAATTTGTTCTAATAATCAAGTAAATTAAGTTTTTATACCCTTAATCTGTCAATCACAAACCATTGTTCAATTGAAAGATCACAAAAATGTTAACAAATGAAGGAAATTCTTTTTTCTTCTCTTTCAGTCACTCACTTTTTAAAATTATTCATTATGTTTTAAAAAAAAAAAAAAATTGCAACCGAAACAACTAAACGGCTGAATTTTAAGAATTAAAATATAGATTAGATCGCAGTAGTGGAAAGATAAATTTTAAGCCTTTCCGTAATAAGGTATTTCGTTAAAAATAATAATAAAAACTTGTAAAGTTGAAAACGTGTAGGTGTAAATTAACTTCCTAAAACAATTTAAACTACGTAATTTTTTATTTAAAAATAAAAAAATCATAAAAATAAAAAGGAAATTATTATTTTTCATTAAACATTTTACACACATACGATCACAAATTACCTCTTCCCCAAAACTCTCCGGTATCTCAGGTACGTAGTAAAACATTTATAAAGAGGCAAAAAGTGAATATTTTGTAAATCAGAAGATGCTGTTTAACTTACCTTAATATTTGCACTACATCTTTTTTAATACTGCCTCTGGGCTTGATAAATTTGTAGCTTCCTCTTCTTTGAAACATGTTTTTTGCAATTAGTACTAAGAAAAAGGCAAAAATAAATTTTGCCTCATTTAGGAAACTAGCAACAGTAATAGTTACTGACCACCATTTCTATGTTTTGTGTTGACAACTCTGATTGGTTGGTTATAACTATAGGAACACCTGACCCTTTTTAACGTAGAACAGTTTAAATGAAAGACGAGCATAAGTAATACTGTTTGAGCATGCAGGTAGTAAAAAGACACCTGACTAACCACAGCCAAGCTCAACAAGCTTCAGTGGTTTCAGTCTATATAATAGTTGGATTAAAAAAAGAATTAACTCACTAGGATACTGAACTACATCAAGGTTACCGCCATTAAAACTTCATCCAATTATTCTTAACAGTCATACAATTCAAATTCTACGGTATATGAATAAAAAATTTCAATTTTTTAAAAAGGTGAGTCATTTAACAAAGAAAAACATGAACAAATTTAACTCTAATGAAGACTGATTTAAAAATTTTAATAAAATAGTCTAGTTTATTAAAACATTTTTTTTAAAGAACAACAACAACAAAAAAAAACAGGTATAAAGTTTTACAAAATTCAATAAATAATACAAAATGCATTACTACATAACAACAACACACACATACTACATATTTTACTGAATGCTTTTTTTTAAAACCAAATATATTCATATCTAAGTAACATATATAGGTCAAGTTCTTTATCTGAAGTGAAGTCGAATAGGCAAAAAAATATAATATTACGATTACAATAATACTTGACTAAACAATGATTAATAATATTAACTACTGAAATACGATGATTACTTTTTTTCATTAATTAAGTAATAATAATAACTTTCCGATTCGCACACTATTTTCTACATGTAAAAAAAAACATAACGGTAGAGTTGTGTGTGTAAATTATAAAGTTTATTTAAAATATATAGATGCAATTAAAAAAAATACTACTGCTCTTTTATTGCTCAATTATAGTACATTTTGCCAAAATATTTTCTAATAGAGCTTTAAAAAAACAACATTAAATAAGCAAAAATTATTATATAAACATCTACTTTGTTAAAACACTGGTTAAAAAAAAAAAAAAAATCAATGATTTGATTTAATAAAAGATTATAAGGCATGTATCCATCTGATAAATCATATTACCTCTGTTCTAATCTGGACTGGGTAAACATGATTTTTTTTTTACCAAATTCTAATCATGCTTAAGATTTTTCTTTCAGTTGAATGGTAAACAGCCTACTTACATATAGTTGGGTACACTGATATCTAATTATTGCTTCTAGAGAGTAAACGAAGATGAGAAAATGTTCTAACTCACATCGCATAGCATTTGCAGAAAGTTTCATAAACAACAAACAACTATAGTTTTTGAAGAGGTTTTTGCCCTTTGCAGGCTATTTAAAAACATTTTTTTTTTTTTTACTTTCACAAGTTTTGGAAGACTTAACCATCTCTTTTTAATCACCAGATTTATTAAAATTCATCAATACTATTAAACATATAACTATTTTATCAGTAGAATATTAATTTTTGTTTAATACCACTATAGCATTATAAATATGCTGAAAATAAAACAAATACCAACCAAAGCAAAATCTCATGTCATAGTCCTAGCAGAGACAAAAGTACTTTAGATACAGATGCTAGTGGATGACTTTAATGTGCTAAACACTTTCTGAAAACTTATTCAGTAAATTCAAAGAACTGTTCTGCATTGTCTAATACAGATGTTTCCACCCAATGCCTATATCTTTCCCCCACCTACACAAAGACTGTTATGTTTATTTTCTTTATTTCAAATCACACTTCATATATCTTAAGCAATCTCTTTTTCTAACCAGATTGTCTAATTATATTTATTTTTAGCATTTGTTTTGCACCAATTAGCACTCTTTATTTGAAATCATGCTTCATATATCATAAGCAATCTCTTTTTTTATCACCAGATTTTCTAATATTTTTAGCATTTTTTTTATATTAACTAGCACTTTCTTTGTGTTACATCAGTTCTCTATTAGGAGAAATGTTTTATCTCTACTTAATCTCATCACTGATTATAAGTCTAATCTTATAGAAGTTAGGGCATATCCATTATGAAATGATTATTCACATTTACACAGACTATATAAAAATAAGATGAATGTACGATGGAATGTTGCTATCAATTTAAGATTAAAGGTAAGTTTAGAAACACATTTACTTTATAAAAAGAGTTTTAAAATATCCAAACAAATTCTGACTTTAACAGTCTCCAGAATAATCATCTACTTTTATTATAAGTATACCCCCCCCCCCCAGTGCAATTGTAATTAGATTTTTTTTTCACTACTTCCAATATCATTAAGCAGCTTCTAAAAACATTATAAGTAACTAATCTAGAATATGATATGATGTCTAATTATTAAAGCTGACAAAAAAAAAAAAAAAAGAAGCTATCTTTTCATAACTTCAATCATATCATTATGAGGTAAGATTCATGTTTGGAATGGAGACTAGATATTTTTTATGTTACTGAAAATTTTCCAAAAACAACAAACTCTAACTTTTTTCAACTAATTATTCAAGATAGATATCTTGCTATTAATAGATTTAGAATAAAGATGTTAGGATAATCAAAGACATTAAACAAGTATTGATGTATAGAACATAAATAAGAAACATCACAATACAATCTTTACTACTAATGCTGCTGGTAATTCCATCCTCACTCCTTTAGTATTAAGTAAGTTCAGATATTATCTTGATCTGCACATATAAGCCTTCTGTAAACATATCATTTATTTCACATATGACCTTCAATCTATGTCTTACCTCTAAAATATACTGTCAAATGTATTTTTAAGATCAATAAATTGATCAATTTTTAGCATAAATATTTTATATAATTTTAGTTGTACTTTTATTCTCCATTTTACATAAATCTATATTGTTCTACAGAAAGAAACATCTTAAGATGTCAAAATCCATTCTAAAATTCTGAGTTGACTACTTTACCTTTTTCTCTAATGAATTCTTAAATTTGTAGAAAGTCATTCTTCTGAATTATAAATGACCATAATATCAGTTAATATTCTCAAATACTTTTTTCTCTTATAGGCATTAACAATTCATTAATGTCATCCTTATTGAGGTTACAACCATACTCTTTTATCATACTACCTATTTCATTTTTATTTCATTCTCTTTTGGGATTACCAAAGTAAAGGCTTGCTTATAAAGCCTCATTTGAAAATCATTTATTTATTCTTCCTATCTTTTCCAATAAATATAATTTCCTTATTCCTGAAAATAGATTTCTGCAATCATTTTTTATATCACATATTAAATCAAATCTTTCATCAATAACTTATTAATTTTGCCTAGTCTTTGTGTGAATTTATTATTTTGTACAAATTTTTATTATCCTCAATATTTATATCTTTCTTTTTCTTTACTAATTTTTTCATTAGTACTTTCCAATGTTTCTCTTTTATTAAAGTCTATAGTAGTGTTTTTCATCTGGTGTACTCTGTGCAAACAAACATATTTAGAGATAGGCAAAAAACAAAAATTGAATAAAATCAGAAAAAGATATATATGTCGATTAGTGTAATTTTTAAATAATATGTGATGTATTTCCTTGAATTCATTATATTTTTTTAATTTTGAATGACAATGTATATGCAATGACTATTCACCATATCAATTAATTGGTGTTTAATGCTATTATTGAATTATTTACTTAGTCACAGTAAATAAATTTAAAATAATAGCAATTATGTAATTACAAATATTTTGCAAATTTGAAAGGTAACCCGATTTATGGAAGTAGATGGCAAAGGGTAAGCAAGTAAAAAAAAGGTTGACACGATTATTCTTTAAATTTCTCTTAAAATATCATTTGATGAAAAAAGAATTCAGAAAAAAGTGTTTTTCATTTATTCTCGTGTAATAATTTTCTTCAAAAAGATAGATTGAACATTTTAGTAATAGTTTTAACAAGGCTGTAAACCTTAGCAATGAGCGTCTGAAAAAATCGTCACTAGGGACCTCTGTAGCTGTAAACCTTAGCAATGAGCGTCTGAAAAAATCGTCACTAGGGACCTCTGTAGACCTACAGAGGTCCCTAGTGACGATTTTTTCAGACGCTCATTGCTAAGGTTTACAGTCTTGTTAAAACTATTACTGAAATAATAGTGAGCGTTTAATAAAATTTATAATTGAACATTTTAGTAACTTTTATTCTAATATGAATGAAAATTAGTTGAAACTACTGTAAAGTGCCCCCCTATGTAACTATTGACTCATCTCCAAGAATAGATTTATTAATGATAATAACATCAGGATCATTCCTTTATAAAAAAAGAGATGAATACTATAATATTTTTGTTAAGAATTTGTGAAAAACATGAAGGTAGCGCATTTTGTAAACGAATCATCAATTATTTTTTTTTCAAGAGATTCTTTAAAATTAACCCCATATCATTATATTAATCATGAAAATAAAAAAAAAAACAGTTTTTAATCAGAGCTGAAAAAATAAATTAAAATGATCATAAGCTGTACATAGAAAGTTTTTGGTTCCTTGATAATTAATGAGATATAATAAGAGAAAAACTCTAGTTTAATAAATGATAAACTCTAGTTCAATAAATGATAATGATAAACGTAGTTAGGTTTATCAAAATGTACGAAGTCGAGGTTGTAAATGGAGCAAGTTTGGCAATAGTAAATAAAGATGCGACAATTCATCATAGATACATACTCTTCATGTAATAAAGATATATATGAGAGCTGGTGACTTGGGCCAACTGATGAGTGCTGGTTCAGCACAAAATGCATCATGGGGGACATTTGTCTTTTATTGTATCTTTATTTATATAACAAAGAAAGAGGAAGTATGGAGATTATTAAAATAATCGATAATACGCATACAAGAAGGAAAGTGAAAAGCCATGTGTGTGTGTGTGTAAAAAGCAGATATAATAATCTTTAACTTGAAAACTCTAGTTTAATAAATGATTAATAATAAACATAGTTAGGTTTATCAAAAATGAGGTTGTGAATGGAGCAAGTTTGGTGGCTGTAAATAAAGATGTGACAATTCGCGCCATAGATAAATACTCTTCATGTAATAGAGATATATATGAGAGCTGGTCACTTAGGCCAACTGATAAAATGCTGGTTCAGCGTGAAATGTATCTTGGGGGTCATTTGTCTTTTATTGTATCTTTATATAAAAAAGAAAGAGGAAGTATGGAGATTATTAAAATAATCCATAATTTAATTTGTTACTATAATCAGATTTTTTTTTTTTGCATAACATTGTCAAAGATGATAGTTTAAATTTATGAACAACTGCAAATATCACAATTGTATATAAAACCTTGACATATTTACTTTCACATTGTAAATCAAAACATAAATTAAAATGCACAATTAAAGTTTTATTTATTGGGATTTTTTCTCCACTAAATGTAGAAAATCATTTTTGTTAAATGATTGTCTCACATTACATTAGCAAAGTTTCTAGAATTATCTAGGCTATTTCATGGTGAATATTTCACTTTCAGTTTAACTAAATTCATGACTTGTTAATGTAGACTTTTCCTTTCAAATAGCTTCATGAAAAAAAAAATAAGTGCCATTATCTAATGAATGCAGTGACATAAAGGTCAGAGCTAATTCTACCAAGAGCTGTTTTCTAATATATAGGCAGTTTTATATGCCATTGAAAATATATATTATTTTCCTTCTCTTGTACTTGTGGATAAGTTTCAAGAAATTTTTGCATTATTTAGAAGATATAGATAAAGTGAAAAATTAAAAATTAATTTAATGACATAAAAATAGACTAACACTGGAAATGTATAAGGAATACATGCTAAGGCTTATTAAGAATCTCAAAAGGAATGGTGGAAATAATGTATACTACAAAACATAACTAATACATTCACATAATCAATGACAAAGAACTGATGTAAATTTTTAATGAAATGTATCAACATAGCAATTTTTTTTTAAGATTCACACCAAATTTCAAGCTAGAAGCTTTATGAGCAATACTTGTGATTATCTATAATGGCATTAATGAACATGAGTACATATTCATCATCATCATTTTTAACCTGTATCAATTCATTGCAGAATCCAAATTTAATCTATCTTTTCTGATCTCTAGTTTCTCTTCTTCATATCACCCTAGCACACTGCCTTAGTTCATCCATCTATCTCACATGTCACCTCTTTCTAAGTCTTTAAAATCTCTTGGAATCCAGTTTAAGATTTCAATTGTCTATCTATTATCATCTCTTCTAGCAATATGTCCAATGCAACTTCACTTCAGTCTCTTAATTCTTTCAATAATATCAGTAACATCTGTTTGTTCTCTCACCCATATATTTCATTTTTGATCCTATTACTCTTAACATGCATCTCTCCATATTTCTTTGAGTGATGTCTCTGTATTGCTCTCTTGTTAGATCTCTAAGTAAGAAGTGGTAAAAACACATTTATTAAGAATCTTTCTTTTCAAACACATAGGCATATTTCCTTTTAATATCAAGTTATTTCTACCAAAAGCACTCCAAAAAAAATTTAATTCTATGATAAATTTCATCCATTATGTTTTCATCAGTAATAATAATCTGATCAAGGTATTTGTAGTTATTAACTTCTTTTAATTCATCATTATCAATCTTTATTTTCTTCTTTCGAGAAATCCATTAAACATTACTTTAGTCTTTTAACATTTACCTTAAAATCCTATTTTCTTACTTTCATCTGATAACTTTTACAATATTTCCTGAAACATAATTTTCAAAAACAACTACTTCATCTGCAAAAAGATGATTTAAATAATCTCCATTTACTTTTACTACCTTAGCTTCTCATTTTAATTCACAAAATACTTTTTGGCAAAACTGCTGAAAAAAGTTTTGGAGATATTGACTCATCCTGTCATGCACCCATCTCAATGTTAATCTTTTTAGTATCATTTTGTAGTGTAATTATTGCTGTTGCATTTTTATAAATATTATTCAGAGTATGACAATGATCCAATGCTTTAATCACTAAAGAAATGATTATAAAATCAAATGCCTTTTCACAATCTATGACCTACTGTAGTAAAATCACTTTTAAATCCAGCTTCTTCTTTTGATTGGTTAAATCCAAAGTTTGCTGTAGACAATTTTGGTAAAAAAAAATTGTATAAAACTGATAAAATTCTGAAAGGTCTGTAATTTCTAATATTTTCTTTATTATATTTTTTTAAATATTAATACTATAATCGTCCAATCACCTGGTAACATCTATATCATTTAGGCATATATACTTTGCCAAAAAATTTTCTATTTTTTCACCTGTTTCTATAATAAAAGTTTCCCACCAATACCAAAATGTTGTTTTACACTCTTGAGACTTTTATTCTCTTCTATAGCTTTCCTTGCTAATTCACAGTTATACTTTCTTATATCACTATCAATACTTTTTTTGCATCATTTTACAAAATTCGAAATATTTAATTCTTCTTAATGCATCATTTTTATATATTTTCATATTCCTACTGTTCTTCATAACTTATCTTTGTCTCACTAAAATTTTTACTGATCGATTGCTGGTTTTTTGTACCAGCTATCTTTAATGCAGTTTTTAAAAGTATATTAGTTATCTTTCCATTGATTTCATTCAAATCTATTAATATTTGAAAACAATTTGTAAGTTCTAATTTAAATTCATTGGAATGTTTCTGAAGATTAGGAATATCAATTGTGAATATTGTTTTTCTTAATAATTTTTGTCTTTCTGGTTTTGCATTAACATCTTACATCTTACTAATCAATAGTCACTTACTGTGTTGAATTTATTAAGAACATTACAATCTTGAAATAGATATTTCTGTTAGTCAAAATGTAATCCAATTCTGCTGTACCTTCATTTGGATGCATTTATGTCCTTTTCTCAAATAAAAAAAATCATGATGTAAAGTTTTTCTTTTTCAACAAACTCCACAGTCAATGTTCTCTCTCATTTCTATCACCATAATCAAATATACCTACAACTGTTTCATTTTTCAACTATTCAATTCTAGCATTAAAGCCTCCCATGACAATTTTAAAATGTTTGGTTCTATCAAAAACCTTTTGTGCATCCATATAAAAATCCTCTACTTCTTCATCATAATGAAGGAGCATAAACCTGAATTATCTGCATTTGATCACTGATTGATACACCAACAATCTAAACAATGTCATTCTTCCACTTTTTATTTATAATGAATCCTACTCCATTTGTACTTCCAATGTTTGTGCCTTTGCAGTACAGCACACATCCATTTTTGAAATCAATTGTCTCTTCATCTTTTCTTCTAACTTCACAAAGTCCTATAATGTCCCATTTAATATTAGACAGTGCTTTCAATTTTCATTTACTTCAAAATGAATTGAAGTTGTACATACCTAAATAAAATGTCATCATCAAATGGCCATCTGGACCCACAATTAGGAGATTTTTTAGTGTTATCTACCTTTGGATGCCAATTACTGCCTTGGTAACTTAAAATATCCATTAGAAAATTTTTTTTTCATTCACACACACATTCATTTCCGCCTTCAACAAAACTCACCTGATATTTTAATTAAGAGCTATCAAGCAACTGAGAAGAAAGACCATGGTTTTTTTTATCTTAAACTGGGAGGTAAAAAGTCAATAAACTTACCACACTGATTAATGCAGGTTGGTGAGCAGTCCATCCATGTTGTACACTATATGAATAATCACATAGTAATAACAGCTGCAATGATAAGAACATATAGAGTGAACATTTAGGAATTTGCCCTGCTCAGTTCCTTTAAGGCCCCCAAGAGAAATCAAAGGATGTTCTTTTAGTTAATAAGAAATTCTTTTCTGCAGTCCACATTATTTGTGATTTTTTCACCCTCTAAGAAAACCTTGATGTTGTGAAACTTATTTAACAACAACCTGACGATTAAAACAATAAACATATATACAATGCAGTAAGTATTAAAAGAAAGTTTAAAATGTATACTAGTTTTACATTTTCCAGATATTAAATATCAACCAGTCAGACTTTGTGTTTGTTTACAGAAGAAATTCAGGGCTACTGAAGAATTCCTCATGTGAAATGTAACTAAAGTATTTTCAAAACATTAAAATAAATTTTGGCAGGGACTAAAGGTCTTGTAGTATATTATTAAGATTCAATTGTCTGATTTTGTCAATTGGAATGAAGTTTCTTCAAGTCATGATTTATATGTAACCCATTTTTAAAAATGAAAATACTTCCACATAATTTATTAAATTTGACATTTTTTAAAAACTATCTACCACGAAAGAGAAACTTTTTTATTTATTTATTGTAAATTAGTTTATTTAAAATCATTACTTATGTTAAACTTTTAATTATCTAATAAATAAAAATATCATCATTTAAGCTTTGCATTACTTGAGATTTTCAAATAGTTAAAAGTCAGGCACCTTTTATCGCTATAGTTATTTCCGATTTTTTTAAAAAAAAAAGCCGAAAATTTCTTTAATCGTAATCCATATGTTCTAATTATTTTGTCCACAACCAAAAACCAAAATCAGTAATTAAAACAAACATAAAATGTATTATTATCCTTCTCCCAATACTGTACTTCCAAGTTATATTAAAAGGAACAATTAAAAATTTATTTCAAACATCTAATAAATATTTGTAATACAGTACAAATAGATTTAATAAATATTTTACAAGAGGATTAAGAATAAATAATTTTTTAAAACAAAAAAATACGTAACAAAGTTAATTTAAAATACTTAATAAAACTTCATCATATATATAATTTCGGTAAATCTCTTGAAAGAATGTATAAACTTACATTGAGAACAAATTTCAGTATGTACACATATTCTTCATAGTTTATATATATATTATCAATAAATTAAAATCTAATCTACAATTTGATTTTACTTATTTATTAAAGCAAATACATTTCATGTACCAAACACAAAGACCAAAAACTATAATTAAATAAACAAAACTGCATTGCAATTCCATTAGATCAACTGCCAATTATCCGGAGATTATGAATAATTACATAATGATAAAAGATGGTACAGCTAGGATTTTATTAAATGAAATTGATATGTTTTATTCTTATCAAGTAAGATGCATAGTAGCATAAAGTCAAATATCACCAGGATTCAAATTTAAAAACAATATATATCTACAGGAGATTATTATCATATTTTTAATATTAAAAAAGGGCCAAGTTTTTCTTGGTAAGATTTTTGTGATATAACAATAGCATATCCACTTGTCATGCCTAGATCTAGGATTGACTCTAGGCTAAATAAATATGAAATTTTTTACAGGTTCTTATCAGAATTTTTCTTTCAAGTAACCCAACTGCCTACTCAATATTTATCAATAAATGGGTAATCAATTATTCTTAGCTACAGAATTGGAAAACTGCTATATTCATATCAAGTGGCAGTAGTGGTTAATGTCTTTGAGGGTTGTTGGAAAAGACATATAAGCTATTTAAATGCTATTTTATCTTTTCATCTATAATGTGCATAATATAGTCATTTTTATTATTATCCCAAATAGAAATATCAGATGGAAGAATTACAAGGATATTTTATAAAAAAAACAAATTTCAATAGGCAATATTTTATAAGAAGAAAAAAAAAACAATTTTATGCATGTTAATCAAAATCAGAATTATAGTATGCACAAAATAGATTCAAAATATGATTTTCTTTTTTTAAAAAAAATCTATACTACACTATAGATGAAAGAAAACAAGTTACTGAACAAAAGACCTGATATTAATGATAATATGTGTGTGTATATATATATTATAACCAAATAAAAAGTGGCCCTACAGGTTCGAACAGCATTTTATTTATAACTGACATGAAATAATTGGATTGTATATTTATTTAGATATTATGAATATTGTAAATTTATAGGACAAAATAAAGCTGTTATCTCAATCATTCATGAATTATTTTATTTAGATATGAGCATCATTAAATTTTAGTATATGTTTATATTATTACAAGCAATTGTTGATTTGTTAGGTATATTTGAATTTAGTTGTTGAATGATTTATCAGATGATTATAAGTGAAATATATCTTAAGCATATATCATTGTTTTGAAACAATGATGTTTGATTTAATTGCTTTATTGTAATTTATTTTAAGTAAGGATTATATTTAGGGTAGCTGAAATGATATTTTTGTTTGCTTTCTATTTATTCTAAATTATGTTTGAATTCATGATGTTATAATAAAAATTATCATTATTGTTTTGTTTTAATCTAGTTAACAATCAAAGGATTATTTTAACTACTGAATAATTATTTATTTATTGATATTCATTCAGCTTAATTTATTGCATTCATTCTATTATGAATGATACTATTATCCACAGGGCATTATAAAATTAGTATTACTTTATTTTACATTTTATTCAATTATAAACGATGTCATAAAACTTGAGAATTCATTTTCATTCTATTATGTAGAGTGATGAGTGACTAAGCTATATTTTATTCATGCTATAACAGAGGTTAGCATACACACATATTTATTCTATCATAAATAACACCACAGTTTGCAGAGCATAATTACACAGGATCACTATCATGGTTTTGTCATATCAGATTTGTAACAAATGGCCCTCAGATCTGTGATGTACTAAAAGAAGAGTATACCCTCATTTTTATCCTGTTTCAAATGGTACTCTCACTTTAAGGGCAATATTAAGAATTATTTCAACATCATCTTTTCATATCAGTTATAAAATGCTGTCCAAACCTATAGAGCAACTTTTTATTCTGTTACAATATTATAAACCTCATGAATTCTTGCATGTGATATTCCTGACAATCTACATAAATAAAAATACAATCTATTATTAAAACCACTAATCCAGAAATAATTGTTTGTTGTTAATCTACATAAGCAGATAATACACAATAGGATGAAAAACACATAAGAAGAATCTATTAATTATTCTCCTGGGTGATTTAAACTAGACTATTTCAGGCAATATTAGATTCTTTTACAGTTAAATATAATTTTGAATATATACACACATAAACATATTGAGAAACTTACATGAGAACTTAACACTCCATATAATGTTACATAATAAAAAACATTGTTTAAATCCGTATATTTAAGCAATACTATTATAATCTGTTTAAGGTGTATATTTAAAAAATAAGATAAATTAATTTTTGACATCTTCTAAAATCATTTTTTGATATTATTTTTATTTTTTCTTTACAAAAACTTGAATATTATCTAGAAATTTATAACACAGCATACATTTTAATTGTCTAGCAAGTTATTTTCAATTAACAGCTATTCGTAACATTTATTTTAAACCCTTTGTTTAAATTTTCATTATACAGACTATAAATAATTAGGAAAATAATATTTTAAAGAGAGATTAAGTATAAAAAACAAAGAAAATAGTATGATAATTGAGTATTTAAAACAATAGAATCCATAATTTTATCACTACACTAAACTATACAGAGACATTATGTATAATTTTTAATTTTTAAAAAAATATTATTTAAGTAATTATCATGTATAGGATATTCTTTCCCATTCCTAAAGAAATACTTTGACTGCTTGAAGCATGTTAGATGCTAGCGGGAGATGATTCATTGAAATTTTGCTTTCTTTTTTAAATTGCGTGAAAACAATTAGCATGACATCAACAGAAATCCCGACATTCATTGCTGCTTGAATTCCTCTTTAAAATGGCACATCGCAAGTTGAAATCAGATAAAATTTGAATTTTTTATTAACCCTTTCAACGATGATTATTTAATTGGCCGAATGAGTTAAAAATCAAAACTTTTAATTGGCCAACTCACAACTTTAACAAAATCTATTGTTAAAATAAATTCACTTTTAATAATATAAATACGTTAGTTTCGTTTGTAAAAAGTATATTACTAATTTTTCAGATTATGAAAGTAAACGAAAATCTTTTCAAAAATAAAATTTGATTTATAATTTAAAAAATATTCAATTGCGGTGAAATAAAAGTAACCGCTATTTGACCAACCAAAAAGATTGCTGACGCAATCAAAGGTGATCTTTTTTTTTTCAGTTTAACGTTATGATAAATATGTAGCAATAAATAAATAATTCTTGGTATTGTCTTAACTATTTTTCTAAAATAATTTGATTTTTAGTATTATTTTAACAATAATAATAATTTGTAATTCAATTCAAATATTGTTTAAAATGTTGTAAACATTCGTTTATCATTTTCGTAATAAAAATCAAAACGAATGTAACTTTTTACTTTTTGGCAGCCATTTTCCTTTTTGACAGAAGTTGGACAGCCAATAAGATTCAAGAAAAGGTGGTGCTTTGGTTTTGTTTGACATATATGGTCATTTTTATTGATTTTTTACTTGTAAAATAATTCTGAAGAGGGCACCATCTTACAGAACTTTTGATTTTCTTTCAAATGACGTATAATATGTATACGTGGGATAAAAAGTAGCCAATTTAGAGTGATGTCAAATCTACTCATTTTTTTTACGAGTCAGGCAGTTTAAAGATTAATAGGTTTTTTAATTTTTTTCTTTTCTGGTCAGTTTACTAAGTTGCATGAAGAAAACAAAGGCAGAATTGCTTTATCGACCAGACACGTTACTAAAATGAATTCAATATGCAATGATTATTTGCCTTTCAAGGCCTTCATCCCAATAAAAATGTAATCAGAATATCGGGTCATAAGTATTAAATTTTAATTATTTAAATATTAATTTTTTTTTAATTATTTGATAAATGGTATAATTTATTAATGTGTTTGTATTGGTGTGTCTGTGTAGTATATAAATTATATAATAGTAAATCATTTATGCTCTTTATTATACAATATATAAATTTGTATTCAAATATAACAAAAGTGGTGTATGTACAATGTAATTTTGGGGCTCTGATCCAAGTTTGAGGCAACCTTATTTTATAGACATAATGATTCTCAAAAGATTTAATAATTTATTAGTGTTTGCATTTGCATTAGTGTGTTTGCACTTGCATTTCTGTGTTTGTATAACAAGTTATGATTTTTATATATAAAAATTATATATTAGTGCAGTGTAAATTTTAATACTGATTATCAGATGTACAGAAAGATTGCAATTGATAAAGCAATCACAAAATTTACTGGGCATAGTACCATGTGAAAATATAAACACTTAAAACCAATAAAGAGAGATTTCAAATAGTGTGCATGTATATACCACATGGAATTGTATGCAGGCAAAGAATTAAATTCTGATTCTTGTCTATGCCTTGGTACACATGCTGTGGAGTTAGTAGTTTTGCCATATCTTGCATGACATTATTTTCAAGTCTATAGCTAGCAAATGAGCTATATGCAAATAAATTATATCTCTGTGGGACAATAAATATATTAAGATATTATCACTGGTATGCATAAAGAATATAAACATCACTCATGTACACAAAAAATATAAAATGAAGAGATGAAACTCATTTTATCATTGATAAAGACAGTAGCCTACAATTTCTAGTTTTAGATAGACAAAAATCCAATTGTTATGATGACAAATGCATATCCACTTTCTGGAAATAATTTGTTTTGTATCTTTTATTAGGATGAATCTTTTTCTTATAGATGCCTTGAGATTTATTAACTTTTGGGGTACAAGATAAAAATAATGAATTCTTATGTGACTAGTTTTGGCAATTCTGAAGCTATGGATTATCTCAGGGAAGAAGTATTATATATGGTTTGACTGAGAATTTTGTGAGGAACACAAAGAAATTATCAATGAAGATACAATTTAAACTTAATTAATGATAAATTAGAAATTATGAGGAAACAATAAAGTAATAATTATTTCAGATGTTGAAATTTCTTTTTTTCTTTATTTTTAAAATGGTAATCAGTATTTGTCTTAACTAAGTTATTGTTTTCCTTAGTTTTTCTACTTTTTATCAATGTAAAGCTTTTTGCTCTAACATTATTAAAACTAAAATTATTGTAAAAATGAGACAGTTTTTTTAAAAATTCAATATGGCACCAGGACCATTTACCAGATACATTTTAATTGTCTAGCAAGTTATTTTCATTTAATAGCTATTCACAATATTTATTTTAAACCCTTTGTTTAAATTTTCATTACCTAGTTTAAACATGGTATTAAAAAAAAAAACAATGATGATAAATAATTAAGAAAATAACAATGTAAAGAGAGATTAATTATAGTAATCAAAGAAAATAGTATGATAATTGAGTACTAGAGCAATAGAATCCATCATTTTATCACTGCGCTAAACTACACAGAGACATTAAGTATAATTTTTAATTTTTAAAAAAATATTATTTAAGTAATTATCATTAATAAAAAATGATTCTAATGTATATGATATTCTTTCCCATTCCTAAATAGGAGTAAAGAATAATAAAAAATTACTTTTCCATTCAAGTGCCATTTATAATATGCTTTAACAATCAGTGATTACTAGATGTTATTGTATTTAAATCCTTACCACCAGACCATTTTCTGGTTTTTGGCCATTAATTAATGAGACTTGTCATTCAAAGCTAGAAGCAATGCAGATTTGCATCTGGAAATGACTTTTAATCTTAAACTTAAAATGTAAAATTTGAAATACCCTAAGGTTTTAAATGCACTTTAATATGTGAGAACATTATATAGCTTTAATTCCAGGTCAGTTGCTATATATTTTAGTATCAATAGGTTCCTAAATGGGCTCCTTCCTACTAAGGCCCTTCTGCATAGTAGGCTCCATGTGAACTTGGAACCAATATGTGTGTTATGTAAAATAAAGGAAGATAGCTTGTTGCACTTATTTGAGGAGTGTAAGGCCCTTTGGCACATTAGAAATAAAGTGTTTCATAAACCAGTAATAAACTTAAATAAAATAGTAAAAAGAAACTTTGTGAACTTTAATCTGCATAACACATTGGCAATAATACATACATTGAAAACAATATGGTCCATAAGATGTAAAGTGATCTTTGATAATAAAAAGTATAACTGGTTAAAAAAACTAGATAAAGATTGGAACAAATACTTTAATCAATGCCTAAGATACCTACCGAAAAAAATTATGGTCAAAATATGGTGTGGATGTATGCCGACACTATGTGAAATGTGGGATTGATAATCTAAATCAAAATATTTATAGAAGACCTGGATATATAGTGATGTTCTCTGCATTTGCACAGGATAGTGTTTTTAAAGTAGAGTGAAATAATTATTATGTATATCTGATAGTTAAACCATGTGGTTTATATGTAAAAATTGTATATAAAATTTGTGTTATTAATAACTTTAGACACTTTTTTTCCTGGCTAGAAATATTAATAACAACAACAAAACACGTTTCCAGCTCATATGATATATGACAAACAAGAGCAGATACAGTGCCATCAATAATAAATTTGAGTTATCATTGACTATCAGATGTTAATACACCTAAATCTCAATTCCCTTTCCACCTTTTGTCATTATTCAATTTTATTATTGATAGCACTAAGAAAAAGCTGTTCTTGTTTTATATATGTCATGTGTGTTTGGAGAGATGAATGATTTATTATTATTAATATTCCTAGACAATGAGAAAAGATATTTCCAGTTAATAAAGAACCTAAGGTATTAAAATATATACTGATTTGAAGAAAGATTTACATAACTGTTCAGGAAGATTGGCTTGGACTCAAAACTTTATAGCGTTTTGAATTTCAGGCCTTTAGCATGAATAATAAAATAAGGTTAACTGTCCAGATATACAAGCAAATATTTTTCTTAAATATTGTCATATATATCTGGTGCAAACATTTAAGATTAAGACTAACTGTGCATTTGTATGTGACTAATATTAAGACAATGTTTAAGCTACCAGTTTGGTTATGTTTTCATAAGGTTATGTGATATTTGATAGAAAATTGTATTAGAAAGATAGCATGATTTGTCAGCATTAATTAATGTAGTTGTGAAAATAATTTCTAGCTTATAAAACAAACTGTGGATTTTATTATACAGGTATAATAAAGACAATTTTGCAGATTTTGAGCCCCCCCCCCCCACTGATGTGACTTTTATATTTTTATACTTCTTTGTTTTATAATGTCTAGATTGTAATCGAAAATAAAAAAAATCAATCAAGAATTTTATTATATAAATATAATACAGCCAAACTTGCAGAGTTTTTTTTTTTGTTGTTGCATTTCAGCACGTACTATTTAAGGAATGTACTTCAAGTACGTGCGACCTCTGGTGCGATTTTTTGACATAACCTTTGTAGGGTTAAAAGCAGTTACTAGATGCATAATATCATTACTTCCAGCTTAGAATTTCAAGTCTCAATAATAAAGGCAAAAACTAGAAAACAGTCTGGGAATTTAAATGCACTAACAATTAATAATCATTGATTATTCTAATTTTCTACAGATGGCATTAGAGTAGAGCAGCTCTTGGATTATCAGGAGTAAAGATTAAATTCGTATTTTTTCTTAATAGGCAATATGTTAACAAACATCTCCAAGTAATAATAGAAATTGAAAAAAATTCTTAAAATTCTTTATG
This sequence comes from Epiperipatus broadwayi, assembly GCA_028023455.1. Classification (NCBI taxonomy): domain Eukaryota; kingdom Metazoa; phylum Onychophora; class Udeonychophora; order Euonychophora; family Peripatidae; genus Epiperipatus; species Epiperipatus broadwayi. The sequence continues at coordinate 5,176,518 of JAQFVV010012463.1, forward strand.
TATATGGGGGTAATGAAACTTTTTAATTTATGAGAACATCAATCTTTATTTTGTATGTGTGTGGATGTATATATAATTAAAGCAATATTTGGAGATAATCCAGTCATTTGGGGGGGATGAATTGCATATACAAGATTTTTTTTTTATAGATATCTATTATATAGAGAGAAATAATTACTAATTAAAAATATGTCAATTGTTAGAATAATTACTAATTGACTTAAACACAAACTATATTGCTATTATTGGATAAGTGCTTAATTGCTATTATTGGATAAGTGCTTAAAAATAAAAGATCAAAACAGTTTTAATACACCCTCCACATATATATGTAATTATCTAATAATATAAATTATAGAATTACTTTTTATATCAATCACCTTCAGAACATTAGTGATATTATCAGTGAATAAAAAACACGTTTCACTAGACGAAAGAAAATCTCACTTTCCGACAATAACATTACTAAAAATGTAATAAATAGGTCAGAATGTTTAAAAACAAATGACAGAGGATCAGAATGACACAGCTTGTTTGGCAGACATGATTTGAATGCTAATATAACCCAAAGTAATTTCAATAAAACAAATATTGGTTTTTAATTAGAGTAAGTAAAATGGTAATAAGGTGATTATTATGAAATTATTTCTCAAAAATCGACAACAAATAAACAAAAAATAGATTAATATAATAATTAATTTTTGCTAATGATAGAATTTTTATATATATTATTAGATTTTTTTTTTTAGACAATAGATCCAATGAATTTACCACATTCGTATATTATGTGTAAGTTTTACACACAACGATAAATTTTAGGAATCCAATCAATAAACACTATGATTAAATGAAAACATTTGAATATTACATGTAGTTTGCTGTTGCTTGCCACTTCTGAAATAAGTTTAATCTTGCTTTATTTTTTTTTACATCAAATTTTATGAACTTCAGTATTTAAATCCACATTAAAAAATAAGGTAGACTAAACACTATCAGTATGCAATATCATGAGTTCTGTATGACAAAATATTATATAATCATATTATATTTTGAAAAAAAGTACATTCTATTTAAAAAAAGCTTTTTTTATCATTATTCCTAGCACATTAACTGATTTAAAGCTTTATCATTTTTAGTTACATTTCATACTTTAAGACAGTTGTAATTTGTTAGGAATGATTTACATGAATAAAATGTAGAGGAATTTCAAGGCATAACATTTTAAACAAAGGCCAAAGTAGTATTTTTAGCCATATAAGATTGCAAAAAATTAAAAGATCTAAACCCAGGAGCTATTAATTAAATTCCTTGTTTAAAAAAAAACAAACATAATATTTTAAAATTAAGTAGCCTTTATATAAGAATTTGTCATAACAATCAACAACAATTTCCAATATTATTTTGATTAATAATCCACTATTCATTGTTGTGATTTTTAAATAAATTTTTGTAAAAAAAATATCCAGCATTTTTTTAAATATTTGCCCCCCCCCCCCAATAATATACAAGATGTATTCATTATGCAATTAAAACATTTATATTCCATATAATATAATAAATTATAATTATAGTAGAAAATATGACATACATAATTTTAGTCTGAAAACTGTAGACAAAACTGTCATTCACTGAAAACGTAAATAATTGTAAAAAAAAAAAAAAAGTGCTAATTTTATTCAGTACATAATTAAAAATAAGTTTTCATTATATACAGAATTAAAAAATAATTTGAAAAATGTGGATATTACTTCAAAAACAGAAAACAATGATGATAGAACATAAAAAATGCAATAAAAATAAATTTTAAAATGTACATTCCATTCATTTTTTTTCTTCATAATTCATTTTAATTTTAAGAATTGTGATCCAATGGAATTTATGTAACATAGTAAATTCTAATTGGCAACTATAAAATTATAATTTCTTAAAAAAAAAAAAAAAATCACAATAATTGAAATATTTGGTATTTTGGGATTAGCGCTGTTGTGATGTAATCGTCTGGCCATAATTATTCCAATTTTACAAATATATTTTCATTGTTCGTGAAGTATTACTTTAGGTTTAGCAAATGTCATATTTAAAATCTGAGTTTTTGAATTCAAATTAATTTTAAAAAATTATTATGGATACAATATAAATAAAAGATTTAAATTAAATAAACTGAACATTGAAATTTGTTTTTGTTTACTAATTTTTTTTTATTCCAAAAAATGTTTTATTTATATATTCATAATAATTTTTTAAAATTAATTTGAATTCAAATTTTTTAAATATAAAGTTCGTTCGTATTCATAATAATTTTTTAAAATTTAGTTGAATTCAAAACTCAATTTTTAAATATTAAGTTAGCTAAACTTTAAAAAAATAACAAACTTAAAGTGTTAGAAAAATTATGGCTGAACATTTACATCACAGTAAAATGCCAAAGTACCAAATGTTTTTAACATAAACAATATTTACATACATATTAATACTTTTTTTTTTATTATTATTATTATTATTATTATTATTAACTATATTTTTAAAAAAATGTTGATTTTAATTGTGACTTTTTTCCAATTTTAAATGTTTTTTATCAGATTTTCAAAAATTTATTATGTATTTGAAACTAGAGCAATAAGTTACATTTTTTTTGCCATAAAAAATTGTAATTGTTAGTTTTTTTAATATGCGATTCTTGACTTATAAGTCATTTTGAGGACCAATTGGTTCACCACCTGGGCAAAAATGTATATGTTTTGCAAATTGATTTTTTTAAAGATTCTAAGTAAGGATATAATTTAAAGGTTTAATACACTTTATTTTTATATCGATATAATTTACTTTTAATTTCAAGATTTGAAATAATGCAATAGTCATATGTTTAGTGGCATTTTCTATTTAATTAATGAAATTGAATTTTTATTTTTTTTTATTTTGATACTCAGCTGAAAATTAATCCAAGAATCTTTAGCTCTTGAGTATATTACTATGCTAAACTGAGTTGTGCTATGCAAATAATAATTTAAGTGATATTGAAGACTAGGTCATGGTCAAAACTGGCTAATTCTCATTAGTTTTGAGGTGATATTATTAGTAGGGGGGGGGATTATAATTTCTAACCTCATCATTATATTGAAAAATGATACTAATATTTGATATATACAAAATATTTTGTATATAAGTACTGAAATGATAAAACAGCAGGAATATTTTTTTTGATGAGCAGTAAGCAGTACTTTGATAAATCAGCAGTACAAGAGAAAGTATCATTACCACCTACTATAATGTTATCATATAATATTCAATTGACTAAACACATTACTAATTTTACAATGCTTTATTATCCACCCTTTCCTGCAGTTAACAGTTTCGATTACCTCAGCAATTTTATTCAGAATACTATATCTCCTAATCCCAACTTTACCTTATTTTCAATATTCCTATATTTTCTTCAAGAAGTATAATAACCATTGTTTTCTATTGCATTGCCCAATGTATATCATATAATATTCAATTGACCAAACACTTTACTACTTTTACAATGCTTTATTATCCATCCTTTCCTGCAGTTAACAGTTTCAATTGCCCCAACAATCTTCTTCAGAACTCTACATCTCCTAATCCCAACTGTTACCCTTTCCTGCAGTTAGGAGATATAGCATTCTGAAGAAGATTGCTGGGGCAATCGAAACTGTTAATTGCAGGAAAGAGTGGATAATAAAGTATTGTAAAAGTAGTAAAGTGTTGGTCAATTGAATATTATATGATATACATTGGGCAATGCAATAGGCAATAGTGGTTATTATACTATAATGTTACCTTTATTTAAATTTTAACTGACAAATCTATTTTTAAAAAAAATCAAAAGAAGACAAAAGAAGTTTGATCATTATTAAATCAATATAGCATGAATGCTTATGTGAAAGAATATAAGTAAAAAAATATTATTATGATTTATAAGCTGCAATCAAAAATGTTTTCTTTTTCCAATTAAAAAAAAAGAAAATATTCAATTTTAGAATTATGATGAGATAAAAATTAATCATAATTAAATAAACATGAGCAATTCCCTATTCTACTGCAATCAGTTATAAGCTTGAATATTCAGTGATTATCAGATGGTAATGCATTTTAACACCCATTTGAATACCAATTCCAGTTTTTGCCATTATCAATAAAAACTTGAGATTCAAAAATTGAAAGGAGCTAAAGGTGTTTGCAGACCCATAACTGCATTGCTTCTATCTTTGAATCCCAAATTCTCATTAATAAAGGCATGAATAGGATTAAAATGCATTACTATCTGGTAATCAATGATTAATCTAGCTAATAATATATAGCAGTAGAATAAAGAGTTGCTTTTGTTTATTTCTTATTACAGAAAGCTAGAGAATAAAGTGATATTATATTGGTATAGTCCCAATTTCACTGTAATGAAAAACACAAATATTTTTACACAACCAATGGAAAATTGCCCATGTAAAATAGAAAATTATATTCTGTTATTTATCTTTAAATAGAATTTTATAAAAAAATTTTTTACTCATGTATATATATTTCTCTTTTCAAATGCCTTGTAGAACATTAATTTAAGCTAAAGAAATTTAGTAAATTACTAATGGTTTAGCTAAGTACTCTAGGTGAAGCTAACACACTAGTTAATATGAAGATCGATCCCATTTACATTAAATTTTTAAAAAACTTTTTGAATGCCATAATAGTCAATATATATATAAAATTAAGCCACAATCAACTGGATTCAAAGTAAGTCAATTTAAAAACAAAAATTTATTATTTCCAAAGACGTTATTAATTATTGTCCTTGAATAAAGCTACAACTAGCATTTGTTATGTGTTCAATGCTAAAACAATATAAAAAATGTTATACAATCCTGTAGCTAATGCTAATGACATTAAAACCCAACTAATTAGATTTGATTATTAGTTAATATATTAATTAAATCTCACATCAAAAAAAAAAATAACTTGCCAATTGAGGAAGAAAAAATAAGATTTTAAAAGAAGCAATCAGTAAACATTAAGCAGTATACACATTAAATAATAATATTAATAGATAAAAAGTTTATTAATACAGTTTCCCCACAAGTGATTTGATGTTTTTCAAAGTTTTCTAATAAAAAAACACTCGTAATATACCATAACAGATATTAATAACACAATTATGAAATTCTCTACAAATGAATTTTACTAATTTTTTAATGAAAAAGAAACTTTGGAGTATGATCTATAAAGTTCTAGACATATTATCCTTAAAAATTCATAATTCCACTCAAAATGATAATTTTGCAAAAAAATATTTTTAAATAACAAAATAATATGTATTATAGATATAAATAGACCAATAGTTTTAATCTTTGATAGTAACTTTCTAAGAAATTCTACGTCAGTGATTTTTATGTAGAAAGAAGAAACACATAATCAAAGATTATCCTGAAAATTATAAATATTGTGGCCTTAAAAACAACAAAACTCATCAGAATGAAAATTGCTAATATCAAAATTAATAGAAAAATGCACATCAAACCCAATACAAAAAAATCTCACACTTTTATAAGAAAATATAAAGACAACACCAAAACAGATTAAAATGAATAATAATACTGTTAAATAGAACATCTGTAATACATAAGAAACTGACTGTAGAATCAAATAGTACTTGTGTTGTCAATAGAGAATCTGAAATGGCTGTTGCTAATGTCACAAACAGAACCTAATAAACTTTCAACAGCAATTCATCATTTAAAGAAAAAAATTGAAGATAAAATGCGAAAAAAGTGGCCACAAACAAGTAGTTATTCACCCAAACTGAAAATTAAAAAAAAACACCTAAAGAATGAACAAAGTAAGCAAACAAAATTTTACTCAACTTGAGTAGTCAAAATGAGTCACTCATCTAATATTCCTGAGTTGCAAAAGATTCATCAAAATAACAATGTTATAGCAAGTGCAACATCTCTTCTATAGAGATACAACATTTGCCTTCTGGAGTAGTTACACATATAAACTTTCAGAAAAAACACGCCGCCTCTAATGATGCTGAAAATACAAATTCTCTTTGAGATTCTGAGAATATTAATTTTTAAAGTGTCTCTACTTAGAAATCAAGCTTGCTTACTGCTTTAAATTTTACACTAAATTTTTATTAATTTGAAAGGCTGAAACCTCTCCCATGCGCTTTTTGAATGCTTGTATGATAGCCAATTAGATGTAATGATAGCTGTCTGAGGGGCTCTCAAATTGCAACACAAGACAGAGATTTTTACAAGCAAAGGTGGTTCCCACCTTTTCTTTACTTAACTTTCTATATATATAAGCCAGTCTAAAACATTTTGATTTGAGAGCATAAAGCTTTAAATATCTTCACATTTAACTCACTGAGTCTTATTTATAAACATACAGCATGAAATCTTATGATTTACATACATTACTGTCAATTTTTAACATCTGGTAAAACTACTGTGTAGTAAATTGTAAGATTTCATGCTATATGTTTATAAATAAGACTCAGTGAGTTAAATGTGAAGATATTTAAAGCTTCATGCTCTCAAGTCCAAATGCTTTAGACTGGCTTATATATATAAAGTTAAATAAAGAAAAGGTAGAAACCACACTTTCTTGTAAAAACCTCTGTCTTTTGTTACAATTTGAGAGCTCCTCAGATAGCTGTCATTACATCTGATTGGCCGTCATACAAGCATTCAAAAAGCGCATGCGAGAGGTTTCAGCCTTTCAATTTAATTTCAAACTGTTTGCATAATAATTTTTTATGTATACTCTTAGATATTCCCACCCTATATACCTCACCCATAAACTTTGTATTGAATAATGAAACTTAATATCTCTTGAGTTAAATAAGGGGAATAAATTCCATTCAGTGCCTATTTGCTATCAAAATTTGGATCAAATTATACAAATTACCTATCATTTTTTTCACAAAATCCAAACTATATTTACCCAATTAATGAGGTTTATTTAAACTTTTTGATATCAATAATTTCACTTTCTGAAGTAAAATTATAATCTTTACTGTCTATATAAATATATCAGACAAATAAAGATGAATTTCCATCTTTATTATTAAAAAGTCACCTTGACAACAGTTGAGATTGTTGATTGTTATTGATATTGTCTAAGTACTTTCAATGAATTTATATTTATAAATCTATCTACTGTTGAGCATTATTATCTAAATAGTAAATTATTAGAATGCAGTTTAAAAGTTATAATTGCAAGTTTGAATATTATAATTGGCTATTTATTAGTCTGCATTTACCTGTTTAACAAGATTTATTTAATACAAATATAAATTGTATTTATATGATATTACAGCAAATATAAAGAAAAGTGTGATTTTGGTAAGATTTATTTAAATTTCTTGGTATCAATAATTTCATTCTCTATCGTGAAATTGCAATCTTTAATGTCTATATAAACATATTAGATCATAAATAAAGACGAATTTCCATCTTTATTATTAAAAGAAAGTTGCCTTGTCAACAGATTGAGATTGCTATTGATAAATGTAGACTTGTTTTCAATGAATTTATATATATATTTAAATATATGGAAATATTTGTTGTATTTTCATATTTAAAAAATTACTATCAGATTTAAATACTCAAACAATTACATTTTTTAAAAATTATTAATTTATAATATATATATATATATTGAATTAAATATAGCTCAATACATATATGAACAAAGAAAATAATATATATATTTTCCCTTTTTTTTTTTTTAATATTTTTTTTTAATTTTAAAAGGAAAGAAAAACATTTTTTTCAAAAAAAAAAAAAATTTTTTGGGGGGTAACTCATAAAATTTCAGATATTGTTTTTTCTCAACCCCAATACACTGCTACAGAAATCCACAACAATCACATTTTTTTTTTTTTTTGCATTTTGAAACTTTATATCTGTATCAGTCATATCTATTTCAGATATTCCATCATCCCTTATTCACTTACAATATTATTAACATAAACTATTACTTTATCCATCAACTCATTTATTATATCAATGTTACACTTTCAGTCAACCCCCAAATTGCTTCATTAATGGGAAACAATATTTCTTACATTAAAATTATAGGAAAATATCTTCATTTAATCAGCAAGCCACTCATGAATGTTGAAAGTTTCTAAATTCTATTTTCTTTTATATTAAATCTAATTTCTCCTTAATTGGTATATTTTCCTATTTCTCTGAACTCCATTTTTCAATTAACATTCATTAACTCTAGCACTGTTCTCTCATTATTATGATTTTAATAAGTGCTTTAGTTAAATTTTTAAACTCATCCTACATTCATGAATAAAATGTTCAAAGGAATTCTAAAATCTAGTACTATTCAATTAATTTTTAAAATCTATATATATATATTTCAGTAAAAACTTGATATTCTAATCAACCAAATCTATCATCTCATCCATAGTTAATCATTATACACAAAATATCAAGTCACCCTCAGGGATTTTGATGAAATTGATTGATATTCATAAGACATATATCCACAAGTCATTCTGCACATCTATAAGCCATTCTACAGTTCAGTTAATCTTAGCACTTAAAATATATATATAAATAGAAGCAACAAGCACTAAAAAATATTTATCTACTAAAAATTCCAAACACTTTTCAATTCAAATAAACGAGAGTCCATACAGGTTACAATCTCTCAAAATATTAATTTTCTGCAATTAAAAAAAAAATTCTGATTTGATCACAGAGGAAAGTATTATACTGGAAATATATATTCAAAACAATTTTTAAATTCATCTTTATCCCAACATTCTATGTATTTTTTTTTTTGGTTACAAACAGGATAATCAGATATTCTAAAAATCAGTTACAATTCTTTATCTATCATCCAAACAGACATGGAATTATCATATTTATGGTTTCATCTTAGACACTTTTCCAACCCCATAATATACAATCTAATATCTATTCTTTTATTTGAAATCAAAATCATAGAGCAATTATATCCTGTATCCATTGTTCTTTGTCTGAAGATACAAATGTTCTTTTCATCATTCATTAACATCAGATTGAGACTATGTTGCAATTTTTGATCAAAATTATAGAATCACTAACAAATGATAATATCAACTAATTATTCTTCTGCAAATATCAAAATTCTGATTTGTAAAAAAAAAAAGGATCATCTATTTATTCAGGAATCACACTCTAATTACCCATGTTCATGAATGCAAAAAATCTGCACTGGATGCTATACTGCTAAATTTCTATTTTAGTCTTCACTTAATCTCTTAATAAATCATAAAATACTCATTATGATGGATGTAAAAATACCCTTTGACTTCACAGCTCAAAATTCTATTCTCCAAAGATCTTTACTGAGTTTTTTTTCATAGTTTTTTTCTTTTAAATAACTGGTGCCAATACTATTGATATCATTGTTGTAAATAATATCTTCAATTCGTAAATACAGACAAATCATTAGTCTGGTGAAACAATTTATTCCAATTTTACAGCCTGCCCATTTCTTGAATTCTTTAATAATCTATTCTACAATTTCTGAACTAGCATTCCAAATTGTACTGATATCCATTGAAAAAATAATAACTCCTTTTCCAATACTTATCTTTTTATACATATCCAAGTATCACTGATCATCATGCAAACTTCTCCCAAAATGACTTACTATAACCCCCATTATAAAATGTACTAACTCTTTTGTTACAAAAATAAATTTTCTTAGATTAATCTTGGTTAGAAAAATGTACTGACACTACTAATGAATTATTGATGCATGCTATTTGCATATTTTATACACAATGAACAATTAACATACTGTTTTCATTCCATAATTGTTTTCCAAAAAGTCAAACATTATCTCTACCACAGACAAGTACCATTCCACATAACAAATTCATAGCACAACATATTGCCATATTACCACTTCTTTTCTACAAAAATTAAATATTGGGATGCTTTTATATTAGCATGCCTACTTAATACTCCATCTCATTCTCCTAAATCAATGACCATCTAAACAATCACATGATCATTAGAAAGTTCAAGCGATGATTCTTTGAATAAGATATTTGAATTTTCTGATAAAAATTAATCTTAAGGCTATTACTACCAATATTTTTACATCTACTAAGCTTTTCTTAGTATACATGTTGTATGTATCATTTATATTGAATCATAAAAATAGAAAATTGGCATTAAAATAAATAAATAATTAAAATGATTTATTAATAATTAATTAATTTTATACAAAGTAATTTTATAATGATAAATCTCATTCTAGGATTTAATTTTTTTGGCATAAATTTGTTTGACTCAGTTAGTGTCTCTATTTACATATGCAAATTTAATTTTTATATATAGCTAATTAATGTATACATGTTTTACTCAAATACTTTTATATGTGCATAAGTTTATAAAGAAAATAAATGATGCAGCTCTAATATTTTTTCATATAAAATAATATCAAACAAAAAGTAATTTTTTATGATTTTATGTTTAGATGTAAATATAGTTATGCAGTCATAACTATAACTTAGTCAAGCATTGGTGGCCTAGCAGTTAGCATAGCTGCCTTCCAAGCAGCTGGTCTGGGTTCGCTTCCCAGTCAATGCATTTGATATATGAGAAAAAAAACTATAAATTAAAAATCATCACAGTGAGTAAAAGCAGTTCTGAATAGAAAATAAAAATTCTGTTTTAAGCCTATACACTTTATGCATTCTGTGACTGATCTTAGAAATAGTCTTTTCATTTTAAAGTTAGTATCCTAATTAAGTAATTCAATCCTCAAAACTATATAAATAAAATATTTAATTTTGTTTCCTGAATAAGCTGTCCAGATGGGTAATGAAAGATACATATATAAATGTTTGGATTTTTAAAAGTCTATAGTGAAAATGAGAGCTTGATTATATGTTACAGAGACTTATATTAAAAACAAATACAGTATTTAACATGAAATTAAGCTGGAGCAAAAATATTGTAATGTAAAAATATTTTTAAAAAATAACTATCCATATATACACACATAGGTATATTTAAATTTTTCTCCTGAAGGCATGTTGAATTAACTATATATATATACACGCACGTAACATTAATTCAGAAAATATCAGATGGTAATATTGTTATATTTAATTAAAAGCTATATTCCTAGCACTTGGATCATGAAACCTTGAAAGAAAATAAAGGATTATAAAATAGAAATGATATATATCTTCAGAAAATCATCATGAAGAATAAATTAAACCTATGCTTCAGTAATATGGAAAATCATATGTGCATCATAATCAACCTGAAGTAAGAGCTGACAAAGTACTAGGCCAAGCCAAAGGGTTGAATTTGTATTCACATATGTTAATAAATATATACTAATAATATGTAATTTCAAACAGGAAGTCGAGAAAGGTAGTAACCTTACTAATAATTGGTATTTATTTGATTAATAAATATATAGGAAATAATATTATGTGAGATGAAATCCAGCCATTTTTTCTTACAGCCTTTAGGAACTCTAACTATATTTAAAATCTGTATAAGTTTAAGGTTAAGAGCTTAGGCTAATATAAATCTAAAAGAATGAGTAGAGAAATCTTTTTGTCCTTATAAAGATAAAATTATGAGCTTAGTTGCTGTAAATGCATGATATTTTCTCAGCAAGTGATAATTTCATCATATAGATACTCATTTACTAATCTAAATTGATAGTTAGCTGGGAAGGTTATGCATGATAATCCTGACCTTGATGAGAGATTTCCAACTATCTAACAATTCTCCAAGTTTCATTCTGAATATGAAACCTAGATTCTGAGAATAACAAATTAATGCAGTGATCACTCCTCTATAATTTAAAACAAATATTTTAATCAAATTATTTTGCTTTGTTTGGCAAATGATGGTGAAATGCAAATAATAAATTAAATTATAATGCAAAGATTTAAGAGCTGAAAAAAGCAGTGAAAGAACTAATAGAAAATGTCAAGGAAGAATAAAAAAAATAACGAATGGATTCAAATCTTTATATGGAACTTAAAAAAGGTGAGCTGGGTTTTTAGCAATAATGATTAAAGCAGTGCAGATTCTAAAACTAAGGATGTAGGATCAAAACTCAAGTGGTCATTCCAAGTGACAACAAAACTTATGAAAAGATAAAAATTAATGCATTCCTTATTCATATTTTAAAATACTAGTATAAGTGTAGTAGCAGATGCTAGATATTAAAATACGTAAATTGGAATAGATAGTGCAATTTTGATAATTTTAAATAGAAAAAAGAAAATGTTTTAGAATTAATAAAAAAAAGAAGGTGGGTGGAAATATTTTCACTATTGATTTTTTTCTTTTTAAATTGTTCTCATGTGAATTTTTAAAATAAATTTTAATATCAAAAGACAAGATAATATTAAATGTAATAATTCATGCTTACTTTTTTTATTGGTAGAAAAAAAACTTTAAATTTACTATTTAATTTTTTACTTACTTGTTAAATAAACTAGAACAATCTACCATCTACAATTTTTTTGCTTATACTGTTTTGTTTTTTTTTCTTAGTGAAATTATAAAATTGGAATGTGTTAAAAAAAATAGGCAGGACAAGGAAAGATAAAACAATTCTATTAACCAATATACAAGAGGATCTCCTTTGATACTGTGCCTCTAATATTCAGAATAAGGTCATTGTTTAGTAATAATCAAGAGGGAATAGAATGAATTAGTGAAAAGATTTATATTTCTAGGGCCCTGTCAAAAATTAAAGGCTCTAGTAACTATTTAGTTGCAAAATTTAAATGTAACTGAGTAACAATGAAAGCTCAGAAGTTTAAATCAGACTTGATATGTAGATTCAAATTATTTAGTGTAATATTCCAATTTATTTCCCTAATATTCTAACTTCTAATCAAAAAAATCTTTTAATCATTAATTCTTTTATGTATATATAAATTTTTAATTAGTAATATTTTCCTGAGAATTGATATATTCATTCATTTTCAATGTTTTTTAAAATAATTTTCTCATTTTGTTGAATATAGATAATATCCTGTTGAAAGCCTTTATAACATTAGCAACATCATTTTAATCTATAATAAGGATACTTTGGTATTATTTCTGCTATGACCTATTACTCTGATGACAGGACACTCTAAGTTTGCGATATATTTAAAGTAACACTTCCAAAGAATTGCGGACAAACTTAATCGATAAAATTTGTCCGCAGATCCCATGGAGGCATTATGTTAAACATATTGCAAACTTAAGAATATGTCACAGCACTTATAATATAAAAGTTCAAATCTAAAAAAAAAAAAAATGGAGATTATTCAGTATGGAAAAAGAAAAAATTAATTACAATACTAAATGAAACAGGTACTAGTGAATTGTGCCTGTTTAGTATGACACTATGTATCATTGAAGCTATCCTTCCCCTTCCTGGCATACCACATCACTTTGCATCATCATATTCTACATGTAGTGACAAACTTCAAATCTAAAAAAACAAAACACGTATTTTCCAATGATGGAGAGATATATTCATTATGGAAAAAGAAACAAATATGAAAAAAATAAACCAGAAACACTTTTTAAATGGCAAATTGTAAGAAAGTTTTTGATTCCATTATTTTTTTAACCTAAAAAAAAAATCAAATTGGTGAATTGTAAGGTAAAGTTGGATCTTTATCTAAAAATGATGAACTGTAAGTTTAATCTTAAATTTTAATTGTATATAAAGTTTAGCACCCCCTCCCAAATATAACAACTTTTAGTGTTGTATTTTTTTTAACAAAAAATTACAAATAATGCAATATATTTGCCTCAGGTTTAATGTTATATTTTAAATATTAAAAAAAAACCCATAAAGTTTAAACAAAAAATAAAACACAAATATATAAAATAAATGTATTTTTAAATATGTGAGAGATGTATTATATTGTGGAAAGAAAAAATATCATTATGACAGAGTGAACCATTTAATATCTTGTAAAGTGGAAAGGATTGGTTTATTTGACATGGATTAGTTATGTCAGGATTTTTTGTTTCCATGACATTATAAATGGAAACTTTGAATACATATTACTAGACAAAATGTCACCAGAATAATGTCATAGCAGGAATAACACCAAAGTATCATAATAAGAATTGAATGTTTTTTCCTCCAAAAAGTAAATTGGAAAGTCCTACACTCATCATTATTATCCATGAAACAAAGTGTTCATATTTGTTATTTGGAGATGTAGTTTAGGAAGCACAAATATCTTTTTATGTTTAAAAAGAAAACATTGACTTTTTTTAAATATATATTCAACATTATTTGGGTTTAAGTTTTAAATGCAGACTTTTTAGTATTTAAAATTAGATTAATAAAATACACGTCATATATTTTTTAATAATAATCTGTCTAAAAAAAAACAAGTAAACAAGATGGCTGACATCTTCCTAAGATTTAACACCAAATATTGCCATTATTAAATACATTTTTATAGAAAAATATACCATTAGTAAACAATGTAAATTAATATTTTACTGTTAGTAAATTATGTGCACATGTTCTTTTAAGAATATGCATTTATCATTTGTATTTGGGATTTAACTATCCTTTTTCCAGAGGATCATACTTTTTTTAGTATTTAATATAACTCCAGAAAATTTTCAAACTGTATATTTTATGCATAATATTTGTGTTGATTAATATCTGAAATATATATATATGAGACACATAATCAGTAAACTGTGATAGAATTTTGGTAATATTTTTTCCCTCTTATTCACATTGTAAATATATATTACAGATAAACAATAACTTGCTTTTCTCTTAGGCATTTAATAAAATATGTATTTTCATCAGATATGAATATTATAAAATTAAAATTGTGAATCCTTTAGTGAATAAATATCTTGATTAATACTTATAATCAGTTGTTTCCTTTTCTATTTCAGTATATATGTCTTCAATTTGATATGTTTAATAAATATTGAATCAGATTTTAATATTGTTCTTTTATTAAAATCTGGATATCAATAAATTATGATTACTCTGCTTAAAAAAAAGTAGCTTATGTGTGCAAAAAGATTTAGTAGATTTGTTATACATATTGTAAATTATGTATTTAAAGAAAAACTTTAAATACTTTACTTTATAATATATGCAATGGGATACTCAACTGATATGCATCAGTATAATCAAATCTGTTCTAAAAAATTTTTAAACCATTCGAATCAGTCACTAAATATATAGATATAGATACTTATTATATAAAATAGAAATTCATATAACACTATTAGCCAAAACAACAAAATTGTCCTAAAATTCTTACACAACCATGGTTTCATCTATTAACAAATAGACTTCAAGTGAAATTCAACTAAACATACAACATACATATATACAAAACAAAATAGTCTTTACATCATTCACTTCAACAACAACTTCCTTTCACGTCAAAAGATGACTTCATGAGATTGATGGCCTCAGATTCAAAAAATTTTATCATCAAAGTTTCTTATTATTCTCCTTTTCAATTCACCTTTTTCATAAAAAATAATCTCTGCATTGTCAAATAATATTTTATGAACTATATTCAATTCATGAATACATAAAGCTGAGTTTTGACATCTATTTTTAACTCTATTCTTATGAACTTTAACTCTTTCATTAAGACTTAATTTATTTTGACCTTTATAAATTTTATGACAACTATAAGATATCTTATAAACTAGCTCATCAATTGACTGTATTGAACTATTTAGTAATGAATTTAAATTCAGATCTTTCTTCCAGGCCATTTATATACCACCTAATAAAAAATTATTATTATAAATCAATTTATTAATTGATAGGCAAAGAAATAAACTCTTTATTCACACTATCAATTAAATCTTTTTTACTAACTGATTTATAAATGTTTTTAATAAATATAATATTTCTAATAAATTCATGATTTTATTCTAATTCAATGTAGTCAGAAGCAAATGGATTCCTTTGAATATAACTATTATTTTCAAAATTATTAAATCTTCTATTCCTATAACAAAAATTCAATAAAGAAAGTTTCTTATGAGTAAAAGGTTGATAACAGTCTGTCTTTATTATATTTCTTAATTTTTTTTTTAATAAAATGACCACAAAACAAAACATTATCAACTTTATAAACTTAAATCTAAAAATTTTAACTTATTAAATTCAAATGGACCCCTCCCCCAATAACAAATTTAATATTAGAATCAAAAGCATTCAATCTATCAAAAAAATCCTTCAATTTATCTTCCTGTATATGAAACAATCATCAACATACCTAACAAATAATTTTAAGAATCAGAAAATTATTAATAGTACTACTCTCTAAAATATTAATATAGACAGAACACATTGAAGGAGAAATAACATAACTAAAAATCCATCCCTTTTTAATTTTATAAAACACATCATTACACACAAAATATATAGAATCTTTTAATAATAATAGTAAATCATGAATAATCTTAATCTTATCTACAGAAAAATATTCAAATTTCTTTAAAACAGTACGAAACACATTAATGCTTTTTTTCCTATCAACTGATTGACATGTTATCAATATCTAAACTACCAAAAACACACTTCTTTTCTAAAACAAATCCATTACTTTTTCATATACCTTAAATAAAGAAGATGCACAAAATTGACCTAAATCTATATAATTCTTAAAAAACATTATAAGAAATTTCAAAACTTTATCAGCAATTCTTCCTATAAAATCAAAAATACAATCTTAAAAAAAAAATATTTTTATAAGATTTCAAATTGAAGAAAACCTTAGGAGCCAAAAAATCTCTACAATAACAATTTAAATAAGTAGATCTATTTAAAAAAAATGTTAAATCATAATTTCAATTAACAAAGCTTTTATTTTAATACCAGGATCAGAATTTAAAATAGCATCCTTCCCATTATTTAATTTTAAAAAAACTTTATTCTTAAAATTACTTTAGAATTCAATAATGGGAAGTACACTATTTTAAATTCTGATCCTGGTAAAAAAAATAAAAACTAAGTTTATAAAAATTATGATAAATAATTTTTTTAAAAAAATGGATCTACTTATTTAAATTGTTATCCTAGTGGTTTTTTAGTTCTTAAGGTTTCTCCAATTTGAAATCTTATAAAGATAAATTTCCTTTAAGATATATTTTTGATTTTACAGATGGGATTGTTGATAAAATTTCAAAATTTCTTATAATGTTTTTTAAGAATTATATAGATGTAGATGAATTTTGTTTATCTTCTTCACTTGAAACATATGAAAAAAAGGATTAATGTGTTTCTTACTGTTTTAAAGAAATTTGAATATTTTTCTGCAGATAATATTAAGGTTATTCATGATTTGCTATTGTTTCGGTATATTTTGTGTGTAATGATGTGTTTTACAAAATTAAAGAAGGATGGATTATTGGTTATGTTATTTCTCCTTTAATGTGCTCTGTCTATATTGATTTTTTTTAGAGAGTAGTGTTAGTAATGTTTTTGGTTCTTTAAAATTATTTTAGATATGTTGATGATTATTTATTTGCTATACAGAAAGATAAAATAAAGAATTATTTTGATAGATTGAATGTTTTTAATTCTAATATTAAATTTGCTATTGACGGTGATACATTTGAATTGGATAAGTCAAAATTTTTAGATTTAAATGTTGATAAAGTTTTATTTTGTAGTCATTTTATTAAAGCAAAAAATTTAAGAAATATGACAAGGCCAGACAGTTATCAACCTTTTACTCGTAAGAAATTTTTTTTATTGAATGTTTGATGTGAGAATAGAAGACTTAATAATTTTGAAAATAATAGTCATATTTAGAGGAGGCAATTTGCTTTTGACTATATTGAGTTAGGATATAATCATAAATTTATTAGAAATATTATATCTAATAAAAATATCTATAAATCAATTACTAAGAAAGATTTAATTGATAGTATGAATAAAGAATTTAGTTCTTTGCTCTATAAGGCATCAATTAGTAAATTGATTTATAAAAATATTTTAATGGGTGATATAAAAGTGGCCTGGAAGAAGGGCCTGAATTTAAATTCATTACTAAATAGTTCAAAACAGTCAATTGATTGCAAATCTATTCCTGGAATAGTTTATAAGATACATTGTAGCTGTCATAAAATTTATATAAATCAGAGTACATTAAGTTTTAATGAAAGAGTTAAAATTCAGTTAAAAATAGATATCAAAACTCAGCTTTGTGTATTCATGAACTGAATATAATTCATAAAATATTGTTTGACAATGCAAGGATTATTTTTATGAAAAAAATGAAACGAAGAGTAAAAGAAACTTTGATGATATGGCCATTAATTTCATGAAGACATTTTTTGCTGTGAAAGGGAGTTGGTTGTTGAAGTGAATGATGAGAAGACTATTTTGTTTTGTGTATATTTATGTTGTAGGCTTAAATGAATTTTACTTGAAAAGATCTATTTGTTAATAGATGAAGCCATGGTTATGTAAGAATTTTAGTAAAATTTTATTGTTTTAGCTAGTATTGTAGTGATATATGAATTTCTATTCTATTTTTAATTGCTAATACAGCATTAGGCAGTATTTAATACTTATTACTTATATATTAAAACAAAGATTGTCAGATCAGCAGATATAAATGACATTATCTGGATTCGTGTATAATTAATAGTAACATTATACCAATGATATGACTAAATCACATCTGCCATCAATTGATTAATGAATCTTATTTAAAAAAAAAAAACATTGTAGAAGAGTTGCAAGTACTAATATATATATATATAATAACATTAAAGGTTCAACTAACAAAAAAATAAGAACAAAAAATTATAAAATATAAAAGTGGAAATCTTCTAATATATTTCCACTTTTATATTTTATAATTTTTTGTTCTTATTTTTTTGTTAGTTGAATCTTTAATGTTGTTATATATATATATTAGTACTTGCAACTCTTCTACAATGTTTTTTTTAAAAATAAGATTCATTAATCAATTGATGGCAGATGTGATTTAGTCATATCATTGGTACAATGTTACTATTAATTATACACGAATCCAGATAATGTCAAAATCAACATAAAAAAAAAGATTCAAATTATTTATCTATATATTTAATACTTCTATTCTACCACAAATATATGAATAAAAAAATATAGATTAAACTGTAATAGTTTATTACAGTAAAATCTTATTTATATATATAATATATTTTACTCTCAATATCAAACAAGTCCAATAAAATGAAGTCACCTACTGTCATTCAAATGATTTAAGTTACTCAGAAATATACAAGTCAGTTTTACATCATTTCTGATTTAACACCATATTAAATTAATCTATTAGTGCAACTGAACTGTTAAACTTCTATCCAGAAATTCATTACTTATAAGTTTTGCTTTGAGAATTTTTAGCAGGGAAATATGACATATTGTGAGAGTAAATGTGATGCAATGAACTTTTGATTATAAAAATAAAAAGCAAATCTAGACCTTATAAAGAAGTAATGGAATCAAAAACAATTTTTATTAGTATTCAGATTTTTTTTGTTTGTTTAGCATTCACACTGTAAGTATGCATTCTCTAGTCTAATCTTGAAGTGCTTAGTTATCAAATTTAACACCAAATATTACAAATCTAGTAAAAACAAGAAAACTAAACAATATTTAAAATTTAATATTTTTCTATAACTCATTATTATATTATGAAAAAAAAAACAACCTAAATATTACTTAAATGACATATTTTATACAAAAATTGAATAATTATACAAAAGTTGTATAGTGCATGGAATGTAACATATTGGTCAGCTCAGATTTAAAGTGATAAATGATTATATAATGATGCACAAGGAGTATAAATTCAGTTTTCATTACTGAATCAAGATTGGGTTATTACAATCAGATGAACAGATAGAGACATCTAATAATAAAAATAATATAATAATAAAAATAATATAATTGAAAATAAAAAATTAAATTTCTGGAATAATAAATAACTAAAGTACTTTTAACAAAAATATTAATTATTCAAAATTGCTAATGATAGGAATAGTAAAAAATCAAACAACTATTAAATTATTTGAATAAATTTGGCCAGTTTCATGCCTATATTCATATACATTTAACGTTTTCTTATGATACAGCAAGTAGTTAAAATCAACAATAGATATGTTGTAACTAAATAAGAAACTCCTTTTTAACTGCTAATTTTTAAACATTTATAAATATGGCCATCAGCTTTATTATAAATTTGACAGGAAATGATAAAAATTTTTTTGTTGTTTTTCAATTATAATTTCTGCTTTACTTTAATCGCTATATAATGGAGTTAAATTGATAAATATTTTGAATATCATTATTGAATACTATAAATGCTATTTTTATGGCATTTATAAATTATGCAACAAAATTCTAAATACAACATAATTGTTTAGAAATTGATGAGAGAGAAAAAAATATTTTTTATCAGCAGAACTCATTTAACTTAGTTTTTAAGAGAAAATTAATTTTTTTTTTCATATGTCATAGTATCGGCCGAGACGCGAACCCACAACTGTCTGCAACCAACTACTTGCTTGCAAGGCTGTTGCGATGACCATTCGGCTAACACCGCTTGACTAATTTCTTTGGTCTATCTTTTTTTAAAAAAAAGAGGTGAGGGGCTTCTTTCAAAGTTGAGTTGAATGTAACCAATCTACACAGAAAAAAAAAAATCCATAAAAATATATATATATATATTAGCTTTCTTAATTATAAAATTTTGATTGGGACTATTTTAATACTCTTAAAAATATAGGATTTATAAAAATATTTTGTAAATATGATCATCCTAAGATCACACTTTAATACAAAATATAATACGAGTTTCTCAAAAAATTGTGGAATAGACTTCTTATCTATAATTATTTTAAAAAATATTACTTTAATTTAGTTTATATAAATTTAATTATTTTAATAAAATATAAATGTAGTAAAAAATAATATAATAAAATAATTTTTGCTTTGTTCTATGTAATAATAATAAAACATAGGTTTGTTACAATATACATTCATGAGTTTAAAAAGATTTATTTCACTTAAAGATAGTGATGGGATTTAATATCTATTTTAATTCATTATTATAAAAGGTTTATGTGCTTAATTAATCGTGTTATTAAAATAACTAATGAATATAACTATATTAAAAAAATAAAAGTAACTGGATAATTCTGCTTGATAGCAAAATGTAGGTTTGTCACTACGTGGGTTTGAGAACATTTAAAAAAAATCTAATTTCATTTAATGATAAAGGTCTGGTCATTATTCTACCATTATTGTGAGATGCTATTGTGCTAAATTTTAATATATAAATTGTTAGCTACTATAAATATTCTATATGTAACTGTATTAATCTATAATACCATACAAATGAATAACAATAATATATAATTTATATAACAGTACTTGTGATTATTTAGTTTATAATCATTATCAAGTGAAATTGATGTCATGATTTTGCAGAAATTACATATTTCATTATTAGTGTGATAACTATTTACTACAGTCTTCATCTTGATTTGGATATATGTATATAGGATTTAATAATCATATATCTATTAAAAGTAGCAAAGGCAATATCTCAGTTAAAAGAAAACAAAATGAATTGACAGAATCATAGTTTACAATGTTTTTAAAGTTGTAGCATATTTACAAATTGCTTTTTGAGTTTGTGACAAATTTATAAAATATTAATATTTTAATGATAATAATAATTATTCGAAATATATTTAATTATAAATATAAATTTTTCTGAAGCATGTCTCTATTGCATCACTATACAAAGATATAGATATGAAATATGTATTATGTATTAGGTAAATTAATTATCACAACAGAGTTTAAGATTGCACTAATTAAAATCATCAATACTAAATTTATTAAGCATAACATTTCATGAATATAGGCAAGCATAAACTTTCCATTATCATTTCATAGATTGTAATGCCAACCTTCATCTAGTGGTAAACTTAATGTTGAAATTGCAATGTAAACAACAAACCCAACACTGAGCAGAAATTCAAAGCATAAAATAATCATAATTTAGTATAACATTATTACACATTATAACTACATAGTAAACAATTTAAAAATATGCTGTTATAAAAATCTTAAATATTATTTAATAATAATTAATCCACTATATCATAAATCAGATGTGATACAAGATAAATGGAAAATAGTGCATAAATTAATTACCACAATAAAGTTTAAGATTATCGACAATTAGAATCACAAAAATTAAACTCATCAAACTTGACATTACATTAAAATAATCAAGCTTAAGATCTCCTGTATGATCATTCAATGACTTACATTATCAATTTTCAACTAAACATAACATTTGAAACCTAATATACACTACAAGCCCCGACCAATTTAATGTGCCTAATTGAAGAGTAGATACATTTCAAAGCATGAAATAAACCTTATTACATATTATAGCTATAATATTAAACTTTGCTATTATAATGAATTTATATATTACTTCCAATTTAATTTTACAAGAGCATTATTTGTTTATATATCAGATGTATAAAAATATATATTTTGTTTAAAATTATATTTCTAAAAAGAAAAAAAAGGCAATTTTTCACTTAAGTGAAATTTAGAATATATATATGAACTAATTCAAGGAAATATAAAAATACTAATAAAAATCCACACAATTACTGCTGGTTGAAATATTAAAGCAGCTTTATAAAGAAGTATTTGTGTGTGTGTTTTTATTAGTATTGTAAACACACAATTGTGACAGTTATATGATACACTATAAAAAATAAAAGAATAGGAAGAAAAGAATATCAATTTGGATACATTATTGATAATAAATAATCTTTGTATTGAAGCGGTCAATCTGTAATTCAGATTGAGCTTCATGGTCCAACATATAAACCAACTACCCAGCAGAGTTCAAACCTCTCATTCCACCCCATTTCCTTAATTATTATATGTATATTAGGTAGATAGATATCAAAGTGTACTTACAAATGCTAAGTAATTGAATTAATTCTTATTTAATATTTTTTAAAACAGAACTCATGTATGTACGTTGATATATATATACGAGTGCGGATGTATAGTAGTGTATATTAATAACATTGTAAATATTTTGTGTAATATACTTCATTTTTATTTTATTATTTTATGTATAAAATATGATGCAACATGTGAGAAGATTCTAGAAAGCACTTAGAAAATATAATACAATTAGGCGGAAGCAGTCCATTATTCGAATTTGATAGTAATTGCTTTCTTCAATTAAAATTATTTAATTTTAGATTTAAAATCACTAATGAAAGTTTATTTGTTCCAGTTATCTAGTCAGATTTGTCAAAAATTAGAAATAGATTTGAATATATTTTCAAACTTTATCGACTACTTGCATCTTCTCTTAATAAAAGACAAAAGCATAGTTAATTCAATTACACAAAGTAAGCCTCTGTGAACATTGCCTCATGTAAAACTCGTAACAGCATTCCTGGAATAATTTGGAAGAATATAATGAGGGCCAAAATTAATATAGAAAAAAAAAGTTTTATTTTACAAATGAGAAGCTAACGTACTCCACACCACCCAGAATTTTAATATGACACTCAAATAGAAAAAATCAAACCAGCCTTTCTGATCTTTCAAAAATCGTTTCCTCACTAGAATGTCATTCAGCCACTACCAACTGATGAACTGCCCCAAATTATAGGAGAAATAATGAGCCCTGAAGAAAATCTGCCTACCATCAGATCAATTCCAGAGACTACCGCATAAAGCATGAACCAGACAATTCGTTGGATCCCCAAAGCATCGAAAGGTAATCAATAACTGCCACCACCAAAGACTTTGTGATTCATTAAATTAGTTCATAAACTTGATATTCAAATGTTTACTCTACCTTAACTTATATATGTGTGTTCTAGTCTCATTGGGAATGGTGTGAAGCCATTTCCCATCATATAATATAACCTATGTTAATAACTCTCTATAAACTAATTAAACCATTCTGTATTTTCTTTATACTTTATTTTATTCTCATACTAGTAAAATTATGAATTATTGTTAGTATTTCATGTTTTATATTTTACTTCTGACTTAAATTAATATGCCAATCGAACTCAACCTCATGATTCCGTCCATCAGTCTCCATAAAGTAAAAGCCCCTTTTCTTTGTCGAGGTTAGTAGTGTCCAAGTCATTTTTATCGATTATAAATCCATATGCTCTACCAGGTTGAGTGATGTTTAAAGAATATATATACTTATGAAATATTTGATTTATTTATGGGTAGAGCACAATGAATCTACCAGCTCACTCAATAGGGCGAATTATGCTATAAAATGATTTTTTTTTGTTATTGTTATTTTGATGATTGCATGACCACCATTCAAGTAGTTTTATAATTGATTAAGGCCATGACCTCATAGAGCGTTCTTAGTCAAATATATTCCTGACCTAATAAACGAATGTGGGATTTGTTTGTCAGATATTATGAAGGAGGAATATTTAAAATTAGAATTGTTTTATGTTATTTATTAATTAATATATATGTAATCCCAACTTAATACAGGTTTAAAAACTAAGTCATATCATTGCACGAAATATCAAATTATTACAGGTAATTATATTAACGTTGTTAGTGATGTTCTCTTTTTCCCCCTTCTTTGCATTATTGGCATAGGTTAGTCTTCCAAAAGTTCGGGTGCTTCTCAGATGGGATATTCGAAAATCTGAATCCATTTTAAATATGTCTCACTTCCACGAATGGGTAGTTATGTTATCCTGGAATTTTCAGTTAGTGTACACTTCGCTCTACATCGGAATGATCCCAGAACAACTGGCCTTTCGCAACATCCTACCTGCTTCTTATAAAAAAACCATTCTGAAATGAATAGAGGGTTTTGTTTCATGTTTTCTCTACAATGTTGAAGTGCTGTGTCAGATAAGAGAATCAAACTCCTAGCTGCCATAATGCCAGTACCACCATTTCCTTAAATTTTAAATGTATGTCTACATGGTATCTTTGCATAATTCCGTGATTAATCTAAACCTGTGCTCTGTCTGTGTATGTGAAAATCTCAAGTTCTTAAAGACTCTCGCTTGCATTTTTGAGCCTCATTTTCTAATCATAAATGAATCCCATATTTGTAAATAATTCGTAATAATTGTCTTGAATCAACATTGTAACCAAGAGATCAAATCAGTCTCACTGGAGATCATATTAAATTGACTCACCTCTTTTGTAAATGTGTGTTGTTTTAGTACTCAGAGTCATGCATGTAAATATGATAAATAGCAATGATCACTTCACAACCGTATAGGCATGAAAACAATAATAATTAAATGTAACTAATTGAGGGACATTATATCAATATATTAATTTGTCTATATTTGTACCAACAGCATTAATACAGTTATAGGGTGAAGGGTTTATAAAAAAGCATTGGCATATTAACCGCACCAGAGTTATTGTACATCCCAATATATATATATATGTTAGCCCAAAACAGAATGTGTTATAACCTTAAGAGCCTGTGACACAAAACTGTGAAATTAAATGTTTGATTGCAGATGTATGCTTAACCTGCAAACATAATTTATGTATATATGTAACCATTTATTATATTATTAAATGGTACAATTTTTTTATTACTTATCCTTTTTGTTTGAGTCATTATGCTGTCTACTTCAGATCCCACAATTTACCAGTCGTAATTTCCAGCATTGCTGGACGGGGTTTAAATCTAGGTTTCAAAACAATGATAAATTTAATACCTGTTTGTTAGCCTTTTTGTAGTCATAATTATATCAGCAATCCTTATGACCATTTACATTCATGCCATTAGATCATCAATCTTTTAGAGTTCTCATGTTTCTCTGACCAGGAATTGAATAAATCTATATTACCAGGAATGTTATTTATTATGTTATAGATCTGGGGAATGGACAAATAGGTTAGAATTCACGATTGCTCCTGACTTGTGTATCTCATGCATGACTGGATTCGAGGTACTTTTGCTCAGATTCTAGGTTGTGTTGGATGGACATACAATTCTGATCGGTACAGTATAAAGCATTAAAAACTATCTGTGCTAAATGCATATTTTAGAGAATGATTTAGAAAAATACTTAGTATTATAAACATACATAGGTATATGCAACTATAGTATTACAAAAGAAAAAGACTGATTAATTATAAGATCTCCTACTCAACAATTAGAGGAAGGGAAAGTATACAAATTATTTAATAAAATTGATTTTTATTTTTTATGGGTATCTACTATTAATTAAAACATACATCAAAAAACAATTTTATCACTATCATACACATTTAAATATAATATTACAATTCAGAATAAATGAAACCGATTTCCATTTTCCATTCTACCAATGTAATTATTATGTAAGCTTCTTGTATAAGTTAGAAGAAATTTTTACAGAGCAATAAAATTGGGTTATTATTATTGGCAATTTGTCATTGATTAATCACTCTCTTACATAATTTAATCTATCATATATATAATTATATAGAACTTATAAAAAATATGACATTATAAATATTAAAGCTCAGCCATCATTATCAGTAATTGGAAGCTAATACAAGCAATGATTGGGTTTCATATTACTATCAGAAACAATTAAAAAAAAGGACAATTATTTATAAGAAACTTAAATGCTTAAACAAAACTAACAAATAAAATGTTTTATAAAATTATAAATGAAATTCAGATTCAATAAAAATATTCTCCTTTTGAGATAATATATCAAACAGATTTTAAAAAACCAAGGTAGGCCAAATGTCTCTCCAACATTCTTCTATAGAAAAAGCACTAAGAACATGACAGAGGTTGATAGTTTACATCTTTTTTTTCTCATTTTATATTCTAGCTAGGAGTATCTAGATACTATTAGCACCTAGGAGAGCAGCCCCCCTGTCACCTTGAAGGTCCAACTTCCTGGGACTCGCTCGGCGAACTGCTCAACTCTATCCTTTCGCCAGAGCTTACACTTCTTTCCATACAATATATACAGAGTCTTTTGATATTTCAATAACATTACATTAAAGTTGAATAAAAGTAAAAAAAAAAAGATACCAAATACATATGTTGATCTTAACTCATGATTTTTTGTAAAACTTCTTAAGATAAAGTGTATTTCTAAGTTTTATTTTTGAAAGAAGAACATCAAAAGTTCACCAGCCATATATTTGAACTGTCTTCTGCTTCAATCACATGCCTAGAATACCATGATTCTAAATGTAAAATCAAAGAAACAAGGTTTATAGCTAACAACACCTATGCTATAAACCAGAAGGAAGCATGCTTCTCTCTCTCTCTCTCTCTCCAAAAAGTAGACTTCTAATCCACCTTGCATATATTTAAATATTTGTTGCATACATTTTCTATCATGCCGCTTGCTATGATTATGATTATGAGACGATAAAACTTCTTGAAAGTGCTCAGCCAATTAATATTACAATTTGCACTTAGCTTCACCATTGTCTGAGTTTTAGTGCATTTAGAAATATTACTTGTTAATTGCGAAGTCTACATTTTTCTTATTCTGACAAAGAAAAGAAAGATTGAAAAAATGCAATAACAAAGAGTATATTATCAATGCTTTCAAATTATTTTTTCAAAGACAAAATGCTGAAAAATTCAAATATCTTAAAGTTTCCTCGACTTTCAATCTCAGTAATAAAGACTCTTGAAGAACATTTAATTAAAAAAAATAAAACCCAAGAAATTAAATTTACATAGTTTAAAATCATTCAAATGGAAGTCAATCTTTGATAATGCACTATTTCTTAAATATTATAAATTTTCAAGCACTCACCCACCAGTAAGAGTTTAAAAAACTTAAGTGAATCACTTAAGTTTAAAGCGTACATTCTATATACACCAACTCTTATAGACCATGCTTAAATCAGAGCTTGAGTCAATTGTGTGCCTGATGTTATAACCAAATATTCAATTGTACAAATCTATTTAACCCATCACAGGAGAAAGACAGTGTGTCATCTTAAACCACCTACATAGTTTAATAAAAACTATAAAATTACTTACAACATAAGAATTTAAAATAACCCTAATTCAATGTGTTACAAAAAAATCTTCCATTACCTATTTCTGTCACTTATAATTTATATACATATATAGGGTAGACAATTGGTTGTCTAGATAATCTGTTTAATGCTGATTTATTCACAAAATTCTGACCTTTCTTGGAATCCAAATAAATTTCCAAACTTCACCCTGATTTGAATCTCACATCATGTGCAATGCAAACAAAGTGAATCCACATTGAAATCCATCTTATCAATATGACAATCTAAAACTATTTAACAGAATATTTTAGATGAAAAGTCTGAAATTTATCATTAGATTGTTTTTCTATACAAAATATTTTCCTAGATTTTAAAGACTAAAAGTAATATTTTGTCTATAAATATGTATAAATCAACTATAATCAGTGTAATTATTATAACTCTGATAAAAGAGCAATTTTTCAAAATTAGTTTTTTTAAATACAATATTTTACTTTAATAAATAATAATAATAATTTAAGAATATAAATCTTCACTAATTTGTGAGTTTGTTAAACATATATATATAACAACACCCTTTGAATGTCAAAATCAATTCTCATAATTTTTTTTTCAATCAAGATTAAACATATTTTTTAAGCAATATTTTTTTTATATATACTTAATATGGTATAAAAAAAGAAGTTATCTAATAATAATGAAGAAAAATGTTATTTTTTATATCACTAAAGGTTTGAGAAGTATAAAAAATATTGATGAAAAATGTTTTTTGCCTGAAGGCAAGGTCCAGGATAAAGATAACTCATTTACTAAGCCACTCTTATTGATAAATCTTGAATATTACTAGAGCAGTGCTCAACAGCTCTTAATATAATATAAAAAGATCTCATATTAAAAACATCTTATAAACCTATATAGAATTCTATAATAAATCTTCATAAAATAGTGTAAGTTTATATTATGGAGATGCATAGACCAAAATTAAAATATATTTAAAAATAAACAAATGACAAGGAGAAAAGAATTAAAATGAGATTATTGGTTAAAAATAGAAATGGACCCAAACAATAATTAAATTTTTTTGCAATGATTGCTATCATTGACACTGACACAACACCTACATTTATCCACACTATTATTAATTAATAAAATACAAACACTATATATAAATAAAATATATGAATATATAGTTTTACATCTATATATTATCAGCTTGCTTAAATCTTAAGATATTTAAAGTTTATGACACTAGTTTTAATAGTATATATACAAGAATCTGATATATTACATCTAACAATTTCTCCTTCCTAAATAAAGTCCAAATGCAAGTATGGAATGCATTATTAAAGATATCCTTTGTTTGAAATGTGTTTATTATGCATAGTAAAAACAAATTAAATGTGATTGCTTTACAAAGCATTTTATATAATAATAGAATAATTGATTAACTGCTAAAATTCACCTATCATGATTATAAAAATATTATAATTATATATATACTAAAGGTTTTCATGGTTAAAAGATTAAATTAAAACTAACATTGTGTAAACGTTCTCAAAAATAAAGATAATTTCTCTTGGTCAAAGCAAAATCAATCAGAATATTGAAAATTTTAAAGTATGTGACAAACAGAAACAAAAATTTTTATTCAGAAGAGAATAGCCAATGTTTCAATGTAATTCCATTTATCTTCTTCATGACTAATATGACATTAGAAGCTATTAGATTATTTCTAAAATAGTAGCAAGTTCATTCTTTTTTTTAAATCAGATTGATCTTAAAAGTGAAATTAAATTTGTAAACTGTCTCTAAGTTTCTTGATTAATTTATTAAAATTATTGCTAGTGGGTTGAAAATAAGGAGTCTCCATAATAAAGGAATGCAATATCTTTTTGCTTTTGTTTAAAATGTCATGGATGTCAATACACAATGGCACTAATAAACAACATGAATGTTCAGTTATTGGTTAATATTTTATAAAACAATTTGTCCAGTATAAGAAATATTATTTTAATATTCTTTTATAAATAATTTTCCCAGAGCAGTAAATATTTTAATATCTATTATTAAATAATTTTTATAGTAGGGTATATCATAAATGTAAATCTATTGTAAGAGCTGCAAACATAAAATATAAAGTAACATAATTTTTAAAAAAGCATTGTAATATAATCATCTTATAATTAAATTGATGTAACTATATAAGATGGGTCACTATTTAATCATTACTTAAAAAAAAAAATTAATTTGAAAAAAATAGTAAAGAATTTTTATGTTTGTTTTTTTTTTTTTTTTAAATTAAAAAAGTTCTATTTTATTAGATTCTAAAAAGCTAAGTTTTATTAGACTCAATTTTAAATTATATCAGAAAATATTATTAATTTTGACAGAAGACAAACATATCAGTTATTTTGGAAAAAATAATCATGTTTAAAAGTACCCATAGAATTCATTAAATCTACCAAAGGTGGAATCAAAATAATTTTTAAAGACTATAAATATATGAATAAGCCAAGAAATTAGTATAATCTAATTGTGAACATTAAAGTTTGCAAAAATAGAAGTTAAGAACAATAATATTATAAGCAAAGTGATTAACCATGGAAATTCTAAAAGTACTTTAAAAATGAAAAATCAGGCATGAAGTATTCAAGAGACTTCTCAATAACTAATTTTACACACAGTTGAAAATATAAATGAAAATACTAAACAACAAATCAACATTTTAGATAGTATATATATAAAAAAACTCTCCAATGTCAAAAAATTCTAAGAATTTTGTTTTTCATAAAAATAAATAAAAACTTTATTTTGCATGATTCCAGTTTGATAAATTAAAGCATTTTGATATAAACTAAAAAGATTATACCTCATCGAGAAAAAATTTTGAGATCGGTATATGGATAAAACATTCACTATCATACCTGCTCTATTTTATCAACTATATACTATACACACTTTTATAAGTCAGACTGTTTTATTTTTATTTCTTATTACAGAATAAAAATTAAGCAACATTTATTTCTACAAATGATGACTAGCATTGAAATAATTGTCCCTTATGCAGAAATGAAAGAATGTTTTTTTCCTCGCTCTTTCTAGCCAAAACATTTGTAAAAAATTTAAAGAAGTAAATCTTTCATAAAAATTAAAATTTTTCCTTAGAAATGTGAATGTTTCCTGGAATTGTTTTTTATACCTCACTTCTACTTGCATCACAACTGAGATTTTTGTAGGACTAACTAAAATCTTTGCAAATGATATTGTTGATTATTTTGAAGACATATTGGAAGAACAACTCAACAATGCATAAAATCACTAATATTTGAAATATATTTTTAAGAATTTATGAACATAAGCAAAAAACAAACAATATGAGAAAATGGCATCAAAACCTCATGTTATTTACTAGTTGGGTCTTTTTGTCCCAATATTTAGAGTTTCATACAGTGTATTCACAAAGGGCATGCTTTGCAAAAAAGTTCATATAATTTTAAGAAGAGAAAAACAATGCAAGATCGCAGCCGTCTCCTTTAATAAATTTAATAATTGAAATAGAAAATTATTCCATTGCAAACTATCTGAAAGAAATTATTTTTAATTTTTAAATATTGATGCATTTTCAGGCACTACAGCTATTTTCTTTCTCTTAATAAAAGCTATACAATATAAATTTTTTTAAAAAAAATTTCTACATCCTTGAAAATTTAATATTTAAATATGCATTCAATAAAAGTTCAGATATTTTGTTCTTATTACTGCAATTTTATTCTAAAAAAAAACAAAAAAACAGTATATATATATATCTGAGATTTTTTATTTATTTAATCGATGCTAAAACAAGTAATTGCTTGCAGATTTGATTAAGTATAATTTTTTTTATATACTTTTTAAATGAATTTTCTTTTATCTTTTTTTTTTTTAATTGTTATTGTACTAAAGTTTTATTATTGAATATTTCCACACACATTCTGCACATCAGTTAAATAATATTACTTTTCAATATGGATCTCTGTTTTAATTTATGTATAATATGATTGGAGACTATTAGGATAAAAATAAAGGAATCTATACATATAAAAAATATACGATGAATAGCTATGAATATTTTAAATATTCATAGGTAATATAAATATCTACTCTTTATTCAGATAGTATATTGAACATCACTAAAAGACTTATTGTATTAATCCTTGTAAAAAAAAACAATTTAAATTTTGTGGCTTTTTTTGATGTTGCTGTTATAAAGATTATAACATATAGTGATTACTTATCTCAAACTCAACAACTGTGTGTGTGTGTGTGCATGCATTACTTTTCTGACTAAAAGAACGCTGAATAGTTAACTAAACATAACATTTAATTATTATCAGTGACACATTGTCACTCTTTTAATACTTTTTTCTAGTATCTCAATTTTAAAGCCATTATCATATGTAAATATTAACAACTGCTTTCATTACTAGAATGCATTTGGTATTTTGTATTACTTCAATTGTATATAAAATTTTATCAGGAATAATCTTATAGAGCAACTTTTTCTCATCTCATGCTATAATTAACTTTTTTAAAAAAAATTACTCTATATGGTTTAACTTAATAGTAGATCAATAGCTTTTACATGGACCAATTCTTAAGCACTATCTGTCACCCTTGTACTTAAACGCCATAACTTTCTGAGCAACAGCAATTACTTTTGAAAAAACATACTACATTAAATCGATATTCGATTTTCTATGAATGATTTATAATTTATATATATATAAGTACAAATTCTTTTATAATAAGTGTTATTGTGTACACATGTTTAATTTTTTTTTTTTTAATGCAAACAATTTTAACATGGGCTATACACAATATTTAATTTATTTATTAAGTAAATCTGTATAGTAGAGGATGTAATCTGTTATAAATATTAAAAAAAAAAAAAAAACTGCCCCTTTATTTAATCTTTCAACAATAACTTTTAATGACCTATATAAAGATTTATAAACAGCATGTCCCAATGAAAAAACGTCTGGTTCTCTCTCCAAGCAACTTACAGTTCCATTCCTGAATCAACACATAATGTTATAAATGCATTATTTAGCTATTCATCACAAAATTTTAAGGCACAACCTGACAGTGTATTTTGTACCTTAATCCATAATGGAATGCATTAACATTAAATTTTCTGTTAAATTGAGTAAAACTGCTACTAAAGTAATTGATGTATCAAGCATTGTTAGCCGAGAAATCATCGCAGTTGCCTTGCAAGCAAGTAGTTCGTTGCAGATGGTTGTGGGTTCGCATCCTGGATGATGCTATGGCATATGGGGGGGGGGAAGTAATTGATGTGATTCAAACGGGGTATAGCAGTGAAACTATGAATCATAATAGTTATGTTTTCAAATATCTGGTGATGGTAGGGAGAGCACTGAAGATGATCAACAAAGGTGTGAAATATGATATTTCATGTTATAACTCATGATCCAGACATGCTAGCACTTTAAAATGGTTGTGAATAGCTAAAATATGTTACTATATATCACAACAATTGATTCAGAGAGACTGCAGGCAGCTTAGAGAGAGAAGCAGTCATCTTTCTGTTGAAACACACACACACTATATATATATATTTACATATAGTAGATAACAAAATATTACATGGTAATTTTACATATAAGTGATTATATTAAGGATATATCAATAAAATAGAAAAATGTTCTTTTGAGGAAAAGAAAAAAAAAGAAAACATGCATTGTTTGAATGGCAGTTTGAAAAACGGACTCCCATTTATAGTTTCATTCTTATCCAAGTCTGATTATATAACAAAGAAGCAATTTTTGGTCATAATTTCTATTGCAAGATTATTAATAATTGTTTGATGCCTTTGTAATTTTTGTCTATATATAAATATAAATCTAATGCGCCAGAAGGTCAATGTAAAAGTGGCTAAATGAATAATGAGGAAAAAACACCAAGAAAAGTTAGCACTAAATAATGAATTGACCTAGAATCTGATAACAGAGCACTATATATTTCTGTCTTAAATAATTTATAAAGTAAATCACTGACTTAGAATGAGATCTATCATTTCATCTTCTCTGTGACACATGTTAAATTTATTTGTGTAAGGGATCATATTTATCTTAGGAAAAAATAAAGTAAGATATTAAGATTTAATTTGATTTTTAAAAAATTAAAATATTTAGGTACTTATCACCAGGGAGAGAAGTGCTGTATTAAGTCTTCAATGTTAGTTTATCTTGAGAGATTTTGTCAGAGTTGGGTGTAAAAGTTTAAATACTTTCCAGTATTGATATTTTTCCAACAACAGGAGAAAAACAAAGATATTTCTTTTATTTTGATAAGTAAAATTAGGAAGGAAAGAATATGTAGACATTTATCTGTGGTGACAGTGAAATGTGTGGCCAATTTTCAACAAATAAAGAAATTATTAGTTGAGTGAACAACACTGATAAAGAGTAAAGTTGTAGATCATTGTATAGAATATTTTATTTCATGATGATGACTAAATATTTTCTCATAACTTTAAAAATAATAAGAAATTTTGATTTTTTTTTTATCAAATGGATTCATATTAATTTATTATTTGCAATGTATTTTTTCTCCAAACAATTTTTCAATCAATTCTACATAAGTAGACTTAATCTACCAACCAATATCTGAAATCAAATATAATAAAATTTCATAAGAATATAATTGTTATTCCACCTATAACATATATAGTTTGGGAAATGGTTTTCTCTACAGATCACATTCTTAAATTCTCTTATTCAATTTTGTACAAGTAAAACAAATGAAAATGCACAACTTCTAATACACTTAATATTAAGTTTGTAGAAACAAGTTTATATATCACATATTGTCATAATTGTTATCATTTTTAATTATCAATTTGTGCAATATTTACATCTTTTCAACTGTAATTCAATACTTCTGATTCATAGTTATTTTACACTACTCCAACCCATTTCCATACCATAATATTTATTTCACATATAGTCTTTTTTTATCTATTAAAATCCCATGAAAATCCAATTATCCATCTATTATTATTTCTTTTAATACCATGCCCAAATCAGTTCCATTCAACCTCCTAATTTTTTATATGTTGTCAAGGGATATTTGTTGTTTTTTCACCTATATATTTGATTCTGCTTTGAAAATTTCATTAAATAATTATTTATACTTTGCAATGCAGTTTTCAACCTTTGCAATGCACATTGATCTAGGATCCAACTCCAATATTCATAAATAAGCATTGCTAAAGCACATTAATAAAAAAATCTGTTTTTCCAAGCACATATACATTTCTTTCAATATCAAATTATTTTTACCAAAACACTCCAATATGTTTCTATTGATATTAATATTTGACCAAATAATATGTTATTCTAATTCATTATTATCAATTTTTTTCTTGTTCCTTTTATGAAAAACACTGAACATTTATTTAGACTATTTAGAATTTAGCTTTAATTCTACTTTGTTATACTTAGCTACTGTAACACTTTCAGTAATCTGAAACATTATTTGTAAAAACAACCATCCTATTTGCAAAATTTACATGACTTAAATAAACCCTAAAATACTTTACATAAAACTGCTGTAAAAGTTTTGGAGAAATAGTCACTGTCATATATTCATATCAGTATTTTTTTCTTGGTATTACCATGCATTAAAAAGTTAGGTACAATAGTAGGGTGGCAGATTCTAGAGCTCAAGGTCTACGCATTAGGGTCCAGATCTGTCACAATATTTAAACTTTTTATAAACTTCAGATACCATTATTTTTATCTATTTAATATTATCATGTGGTCTAATCAAAATATGACAAAATTGTGGATCTATATCTTGATTGTACAAAACTTTTTATCACTATACATATGATTAATAGAACAAATGTGTTTTCACACAATCTACAATAAAAAACATATACTGTTGATCCTTTCATTGAATCTCTTAATACTGAATGTGATGTATTGGGCTATACCTGCTTTTTAAATCCAATATATTTTTGTAGATGATATTTTACAGTTATCTTAATATAGATCTTACATAGATTTTATAAGAAGACTAGATAGGTCCATAATTTCTATTTTCTTTTACTTTTCCTAAATTCAATATCATTAATGTATTCTATTAATCATCTCTTATATCCTTATCATTTACACATTCTGATAAAATTTCCAATAATTTCAATTATTTGTTCATCAACTTATTTTAAAATATCTAAAAAAGATTTCCATCACAACATGACTTTTTTTTTTTTCATTCTTTACATATTTCATAGTTTTCTACCCAAAATAGGAATTAGTATCTTAGCAATGGATATTATAATGAAGCCTTAAAAACAGTGTATTTTAAAATTAAGAAAGGTTTTGTAATGTATAGATAATTCATTTGCTTATTAAGTCTATGTCTGGAATGAAAATCCAGGTCGAGATTTTTTTTTTTTCAAGGCTTAGGAATTTTCCAACAGGCAGCTGACTAATATCCAACTAGCTAATTATCCGACATGGGTTAGTAAATGGGTATCTAAATATTCTTAATTAGAGAGTAAAACAATGGAAAATCCACTCAAATCTGACAATTGGAAAGACTAATGAGTTACTGCATTCTCATTCACTGTTCCTATATGAGAGAATGTTGGAAATGTCTTTGCTCTACAGTGAGCTAGTTATTACATTGCTTTTCTACTTATTTAAAATGGTTTACTAAAAAAGCAATGGATGATTTTATTAAATACATTTCCACAGTGATTAAAGTTTTGAACAATAAAATAAAGACCCAGAACATTATCATATTTCGAATATTATTTATCAAAATATAAGAGTAAACAACAGAGAGATTCCATATTTGCAAAATGTTTTACAACAATTTTATCAGAAATATTTTGTGGATTAAAATGGGAAAAGTGAATGAAAATTAAATCATTTATACTTTTGAGAATGATGTGATTTTTACAAATAGATCTCAGAGTATCAGGATCTTGCAAGAGTTATCTGATGAAAGTAAAAAAACTAAATAAAAAGTCTAAAGTAAATGATCAATGGATTTTCTCAGATGAAAAAATAAAGATTGGTAATTAAGAATTAGAATTTAACAATTACAAATATCTTGGCCAGATTGGTAAGTGCCTTTAATAAAAATAAGTTGACAGTAGAAGGAAATATGCCTAAATGTTTGAAAAGGTAGATTTTTTAATAGATATTTTTTATTAGTTTTTACATCTGAATGTGAGATTTGAACAATTCATAAAAGAGCAATACAGAGATTTTAGACCATTTAATGAAATAAAGAGAGATGTATGTTGGAATAATAAGAAAGATTCAAAAGCATAATACTTGGATGACAGAACAAACAGGAATTATTGACACCATTGGAAGAATAAAAAATACAAAAATAGAGCTAGGTTGGACATAAGGGTAGAATAATAATAATAACAGATGGTCAATTGAACTCTTAAACTGGATGCAAAAAGATTGTAAACATCTAAAAAGAGATCAAATGTGAAATGGATAAATGAAATAAAAAATTTTATAATGTGAGGAAGAGATGCTATGGATTGAAGAAGCTTCATTAAACTTGGAGAAACCTTCTTCCTGTAATGAATACATAATATTTGAAAATGATAACTACCACCAATCTACTGAAACACTCAATCATTTAATTATTACATTTCCTTTTATTTTATTTATTAGGAAGTTAATTAAAAATCAATTTATTATATAAATATGTTTGTAGAACAATTATATATTCCAATTACATCATTTTAAACATAGCAGATATATTTTTAATTTAAAACATTCAATATGAAATAAATTATTTCCCCTTTAAATGGCAATAAAAATTTTCCAAAACATTTCAAATGAAAGAGAAAAGGAAAGTTTGAACATAGGTAGTAAGATAGCTTTCAGTGGATTATCAAATAAAAAAACTTTTTGCATAAAAAAAAAGTTGCTGGTGAATCCCTTAATTTCTTCTCCTTTTTGTTAAGCCAAGCAAAATTATTATTTTTTTGTTTTGTTTTTATCAGTATAGTTTCTCTTTGTTACATTATTTGTAACAGTCATTTTTTCCTATCCCTTTTGTTTACATTTTTGCTAATGCATAAAGTTGATTTAAGAATTAGTGAGGAAAATTTAAGACAATGAAATATTTATTTTAAGGATTAGAACTATTTTTAACTAAAAAGAAAGGAAGCTAGAGTGGGTAATTCTTTCCATTAAAACCTTCCAAATCTTTTTTAAAAAATATTTTAATATTTTTCTATTAATTTAATAAATGATATTTTTTAAAATACATCTTTTTGTACCTACCAAAATTTTAATGGGCTGCCTCATGTAAAGGACCAGTTCTGATTTAATCAAATATTATCACTTGGTTTTAGAACTCTGGTGCCTAATTTCTCTATCTACCTTCAGCAGAGAAATAAACAATACATACTTGATTATTGTTAGCAATCTTTAAATTTATTTTAACAACTTTTTTAAAAAAATATTTAATAAATTTTAATGACCTGATGTTTAGCATTATAATACAAAATTATGAAATTCCTTATAGTGAAAAATGCATTAAGTATATATAAATATATTTTTAAAAAATAAAATATCAATTCTTTTTTAAAAAGTTAATACTGCAGTAATTTTAAATTTTTATTATTTTTATTAATAGATTTCAGTTTCTTATTGTGATAACTGAAACTTGAAAAGTGAAAAAAAAAAAGAAGTTATTTTCAAATTAAAAAGAAATGTCTATTTTATGTAAAAATGTACTAAAAATATTTTTGTTATTGTTGAATCACACACCCAAGTCATTATTATTTTCTAAAGAACTTGTCCGAGACATTTTAAAAACATTTTTTGATAAAATTTATAATGAAAGCAAATATTTTCAAATTTAAAGCAGTATAAAAGAAAAAAAAAATATTTGTTTTTCTGAACTTGGGAGGGAAAAATTATTTGAAATTATTAGTTAATACAATTCTTTTAAAATATGTAAGTAATAATAAGGCGAAACTATTTGGAATATGTGAAGTGCTTAATGTGACCCATATTAAAAAAGGACTGAATTCTTTGACATTTTAGATTTTCTACATACGATTTATTTTTATTAAATTAATAAAAATTAAAAGAAAGTAAATATATAAAATAAAATTAATTTATTAAAACAAAAATCCTCAGAAAATGAATTTGTCTAAAATACAAAAGTGAAAAGGCTGATTATCAGAGATATTAAAAAAGATTGTTTATGGTTTCCATATGCTGTAAAAAATTTAATTATGAAAAGTTTAATTATAATTTTTACAAGGAAAAAATTATATGTTTTTCAAATTTAAATGTGCAGTATATAAAATTTTTTTTTACATGTATTTTTATTGCTCTAGGCTGTGAGTCTGGAATGGATTAGCTTTAAACACACATTTTTATATATGCTAAAATAAATGAAAAATATACCCAATGTTTATATATATCATCATCATTATCAATCCATTACAAGATGGTCTCTTCAAGTTTAATCCTGTTCCTTTGATCCCAAGCAATTTTTCTCCAAAACACATTAGCAAACTTGCTTATTTTATTCAAACATCTCCCTCATGATCTATCTCTTTTAAGATCTTTTAAATCTCTTGGAAATTAATTTAAAACTTCAATTGATCATGTATTATCATTTTTTTCTAACAATATGTCAGGCCAACTGCATTTTAGTATCTTAATTCTGTCAATGATATCAGTATTATATGTTTGTTATCTCACCTATGTACTTTATTTTCAATCTACCAAGCACCCAAGTCTCAAATCGTAAATGAGAACTGATAAAACTCCCTTATTAAAATATTCATTTTCAAAGAAATGAATATTTTCTTTTAATACAAAGTGATTTCTATTCATTCCATCCAAGTTTTATTCTATGATTAATTACATCAATTATGTTTCCATTTGTATTAATAATCTTTGTAAATGTTAATTTCTTGTAATTTATGATTATCAATCATTATTTTCTTCTTTTAAAAAAATGCATTGAACATTAGCTTTTAACTTTACATTGGATAACCCTTTCCTGAAGCTTTGAAGTATTATTTGCAAAATCAACTAAATCATCTGATGTAAACAGTCTCCATTTACTTTTACACCCTTAATTTCCATTTTAATCACAAAAAAATTTTTTTAATAAGTTTTGGAAATAATATATTCACCCTGTTATACACTTTTCTCAATGTTAATCTCCTTAGTATAATCATAAAATCTAAACATTGCTCATCATTGTGATAAATATTTTTTAGAATATGACAATATCTTGGGTCTATATTTTGATGATCCAATGTAGTAATTATTGTAAAAATACTTGTAGAATCAACTGACTTTTCATAACTTACAATCCCAAAGAATAAATGACAATCATATTCATTGGATCTTCTATATTTTCTCTCAATAAATGGAATTAATCCAATGTTCTAAAACTATTTTAGAATCCAGTTTGTTCATTTCATTGATCAGAACTTAAAGTTTGGTTATAGATGAGTTGTAATTATCTTAGTAAAGATTTTGTAAAGAACTGATAGAAGATTGACAAGTCTTAACTTCTATCTATTATTTTTCTTAAATATCAATATTACTTTTGTTTTTCTTCAATCATCTGGTACATCTTTATAATTTAGATATTTGGTGTACAACTTTATCAACAATCTTTCTATTCCTTCACTTGTTTCTTTTAAGATATCAATAATAATTCTGTAATTTCTAGAGCTTTTTCTTTTTTGCAAATTTAACTGCTTATCCCACTTCATTTAAAAAGCTGTGCAATTCAGAAGATATAACAACTGTATAGAATACTTTGTTTTCTTGTTCTTTATTCCTATATAATTCTTTATAAAATTCTTCCACATATTCCATGATGTCATCTTTCTAGTTATTAATAGTTCCATCTTTTCTTCTTATTACAGAAACAACTTTCCTTCTAATATCAATATATTATATTATATTTTTGAAACTTTTATTCTCTTCTATAGCTTAAACTTGCAAATACACAATTATATATTTTTATTTCATTATTAACTTTTTTTTTGTATTATTTTACAAAACACTAGATATTTAATTCTTCTCAATTAATCATTTTTAAAAAATGTTCATTTCTTCATAAATTTCCTTTCTTGTCTTAGTAAAAAAATTATTGACAAATTCTACTTTCTCATAGTTGTTAATAAAGTATCAGTAATCTTCTTATTGATATCTGTCAAATCCGAATCCTTTTCAAAGTTTGTTAATATTATATAATGATTTGCAAGTTAAAATTTTAAATTCATTGATATATTGCTGAAGTTTAGGACTACCAACTGTTAATAGTTTTAATATCTTTAGTGTTGCATTAACATTTATTTATCTTACATCTTACAAACTGATCACTTCCTGGGTTGAACTTATTAAAAACATAATTTTGAAATAGATATTTTCTATTAGTCAAAATATAATCCAGTTCTCCTATATTTTCATTTGGATGCTTCAAGGTATATAAAAGGTTGTCATTGAATGGCAGTCTGAGTCTATAATCAGGGATTCTTAGCAAATTTCTGCTTTCACTTAATACCTTTGACTGATGACTTTATAGCATCCAGGAAATAAGAACCATATCTAAGTTTTGTCTGCCATGATTGTAAATGTCTCTCTCTATATATAAAATCATTCACACAGATATTCATCCTCCTATCAGGCAACTGAGAAATAAGATTATAGTGTTTCCTGATATTAAATTCAGACATAAAAGTCAATAAACACTACTGATGCAAGTTGATGAGCAACCTATATGAATAATCACATAGTAATAACAGGTGCAATGATAAGAACATAGAAAGTCGATCTTAGAAACTTTTCCTGCTCTATTCTTTTAAGACTGGAGCTTTATTTTCAATTCACTGAAAATAGTACATTCAATTTTTAATCTAAACAAAATGAATCTGAATATAACCTTTTGCAATACATGCTATTTAAAAATAGATAATCTCTTGGAAATCTGGTTGGCACTATTAGGGATTGTAATGCAAATACTTTATGGACAGCTTCCATAGTATAAGCATATTCAGTAGATGAATATTATACCTCTTTTTAGGAAAAAGTTCACACATTTCCGAGTATTTAATTAAATATTACCATGAGAATATCATACTATATGATAGACTTCTTAAAACAATAAAAACTTGGATGTTTTGAATATAATGAATTTTAAATTTGCTAATTTATCAGAATTATGCAATTTTATAATCAATCTATCTTTAATCAAAAAATTTATTAAATCAGAATCTTAGTCAACAATTAGCATAGGGATTTTTTTTAGATAGCTTTATTATTAACAAAATATCACAAAAGAATTATGACCTTCAATTGTGCTACTGTAGCCATGATTTGATATTCATTAACAGTATGAATCATGGTTTATATATTTGTTCATATCTATATAAATCAGTACTTACAAAATTATTATGAACAGAAAATGCAATAATCATGGGTTGTTTTGAATCTATTGGTAAGACTCCAATTGCATCTTGGAAGATCAAATCCAATTGGCTTTATTGTTGGACCTGAAAAAATAAATTTGTTTGGAGTCTCATAAGGACTGCATTTTCTACATCATTCCTCAATTGTGGATTCTTGATTAACATTAAAAAAAAAAAAGAATCTTTACTTCAGAAAATTTTTTCAAGTGGTAAAACTATACTTGATTTATTAGTAAGTCTGATCTACCAACAGCTTTTTTATATTTTTCTGTGAGGCAACTTCTGATATCTGGTAGAAAACTAAATAAAAGAACAGGAAGCTATTGCAATAAATAGATTTGAATTTTCCAGCAATATTTCCCATCGTAATATTTAGTTGAGCAATCAGAAGTTCATTGTGGAAACTTTTTCAACAATGACATAATATTCACCAGAATAATATGCTACCTTAAAGTATTTGGCATAACAATCTTCAAATAGTGACAGCCAACTTTTCAAGATTATTATTCCTAGAAATTAATTTTGATTTAATCTTAGATAAATAAGGAAAATAAGTTAGATAATAATCCAATGTTATTTGTAAATAACATAATGTAGGATTGTTTTATTATGTTATTGCAAAAGTTTATATTCAAATTATGAAATACTTCCCTGATGCTTAGATGAAAAATTGATTGAACTGATAAGAAATAAGACCCCAATCTTTGAAAAGATTTCCAATTTTTTAATATTCTTACTGAAAATATTGTTCTGTTACAGGAAAGGACCTTTGTTGAGAAGTCAAAACAAATATCAGTGCAGATAAATATCCTGCTATATTAAATAAAATATGTGAAAGAATTGAACTCTATGATAGATGATTCTATAAAATTTGGTGTCAGCTAAGATGATCATTTAATGTCACTTGAAATTTTGTATTGGAGATCATTTTGCCAAATAAATTAAATTTTCTTGCATATAAGAATTTTAGAAAATTTCAGATCATTTTTTCAAACATAATGATAAACTTAAGTTGATTCAATAAAGATAGATCAATATATTTCCTCCTGATGAATTTCTGGTTAAAGGCATCAAATTATGAAAATACACATGAGTATGACCATTTTTATAATGAGTACATTTTATCATGGCACAGTGAATTAGCACTTCTTAAAAAAATATATACAGATAGTCACAATTTTCAGAATTAATCGAACATTTATCATTAAAAATACAATATATATATATTCACTTTTGTAATATTAGGTTTATGTTGTAATATAAATTTAAAAAAAAAAAAAGTTGGAAAAAAAAGAACTTTATTAAAATGCAAATAAATTCTCGTAAGTTTTTTTTATATATTAAAATAAATGATTGTTTGCAAAAAATTTCAATTGCATAATTTCGTCTCTCAAAAATGTAAAGGTTAATTGTGGTTTTTCACCTTTGTAAAAATCAAAAATAGCTTTAATCCAGTCATAAGAAAAGAATTTAATATATATAAAGTTG
Source organism: Epiperipatus broadwayi (assembly GCA_028023455.1). NCBI lineage: Eukaryota > Metazoa > Onychophora > Udeonychophora > Euonychophora > Peripatidae > Epiperipatus > Epiperipatus broadwayi. The sequence goes on from JAQFVV010012463.1 coordinate 5,220,583, forward strand.
GAACAATTCATATAAATTGCCATATGCAATACTGGAAAATATATATATTGCTGTTGTTGTTCAGTTATAAGTAGAACTGATTATAAATTAAATTCATAATTTAATCATATTTTCTTACTTTACCATAATTCCACTTCAATTTAACGTGGGTAATATGAATCTATCAAAAGGTGTTACTCTATTTTCTATGTGCACGCACATATTCACATATACTACACACAATAAGAAATTATCAGCATATTTACATACTCTAGATATAAAGATTTATACACTTGCTTATATTTACTGAAAAAATACTATTATTATTTTATAGGGGATTTGAACCCAGACTTTCAAGCGCCCTTCAGCTATCCATCTATTTCATATAACCGATACACATAACCGCACACATGTGGAAAAGATAAATGATCTCCAATATACGTATTTCAGCACTTTTATCTTTTTCACATGTGTATCGGTTATATGAGACATCTAGATAGCTGAAATGAGCTTAAAAGTCTGGGTTCAAATCTCCTATAATTACATATAAACGCCAGGGATATAAAGTATACCTATATTTAAATATTGTTATTATATTTGCATACATTCAAAACGTATTCATATGTAAAGGAATCTATTTTTTTTTAAATCTAATTCTTAATCAGATGTTCGTTAAGAAAGAACATTTTACTTTTCTTTTAAGATTCCTTTTTACTCATTTGTCAGTCATTTGCATAACAATGAAGCTTTACCACTTACGTTCATGTTGTGTGTGTATGCATGCTAGCGTGTTTTTAAAAAAGGTATAAAAAAAAATGCTAAATTAGTATAAGATTTTAAGTAGCTACTGAATTTCTCTGCATTTTATCATTTTACAAACTTTAAACTACTGTATTATAACTTTATTAACGAAGACTAAAATTATAATTTCTTTTTTCTTTTTTTTAACAGTCATACATTAAGAACATATATACACACAAAGTATTTCTGTCATCAAGATTAATTGGTTTCAGAAAATAAAAAAATGTGAAAACTGAATTTATGAAGAATGGAGACCAGATTCTCACAGGGAAAATATTAATGCAGTTTAATAGTTGCCATGGTACAATAAACCTGCATGCCAATTTTCATATAACTACTACATAGTAAATGTTATGAAATACTTTTTATATTCTTTATAGAGAAAGTACGGTCTCCACCAGTATTTATCAGTTTCCACTTCTATTAATATAACCTTGATAGATAATAAAACTTTCAATTAAGCATGTAATATTATCTTAACCTAAGCCTATAACTAATTAAATGAATCAAAAATAATACTATCAGTCAGAAATTAACTGTAATATTTAAAAATTATCCATATTTTTTAAAAGTTATAAATAATAAAATAATTATACTATATTTAATAATTTTCTAAGATCTATTGGGAATGATTTCATGAAATTATACAATTATTAGATCATGAATTATGCAAATTTATAAGTAATAAAAATGTGATAAGCATAAATTAGAAAATATATAAATTAAAATTCATAAAAAATTGTAAAATTTAACTGTTCAAAATAAACAAATTTGATGTGATAATCAATTTTTATATATATCACATATATTCCCATTTGGCTAGTAAATTAGAATTTTATAAATAAATAATAATAAAAAAAGAAATGATTCATATTAATTAGAATGTAAAAGGATTGAATAAAATTTATGAAAATAAAAAAGAACTGCTGATAATAAAATGATATATATTATGTTATAAAGTAATAGAAGTGCATAACAAAAACATTTATTAATTAGTAAGATATTTAATCTGACGGAAATGAAGGATTTATCAGTTATAATAATGAGATTAATAGTACAACTTCCAAAATGAGATAGGAAATATTCATTTCAAGCAAATGCCTCAGACAGTCATTTTGTTAAAAAAAAAAATCAAGACAATCTATAAGAAGGTAAGAATAATTTTAAGATCAAAATTTAAATTATCCATATAAAATTATTTACCCATACCTTACCCACCTCATAACCACTGCTGTTGAGTTTTGCTTCTTAAAATTTTAAAACAAAATATTTTTTTATTAAAAACTTTTGTTAATAAAACATAACTATTAACAGTTTTAATGAAAAGTTTTAAATAATAATTTATTTACTTAAATAATATAAATATTTGAAAACCAGGCACTCTTCATAAACCTGAGAGCTTAAATTGTAAGTATAGAGATTTTAAACAATATTAGCATCAGCATGGGATTTGAGTTTTCATCATCAGATTTTCAATGATATGGATGGCTGAAAAGTTGGAGTGGATTGAAGCCTGTCCATTAAAGTATGAAGATTTGCTATCTTAATATAAAACTGAGCACTGATTATATATATGTGTGGGAGATAATAATCTGGACCAACTGATGAGTACTGGTTTAGCATGAAATACGTATATTGGTGATTATTTATCTTTTCTACATGTGTATGGTCATGAGTATCAGTTGTATGAGATAGTGTGGATAGTTGAAGGGTGCTTGAAAATTTGTTCAAATCCCTATACTTACAATTTAAATAATATAAATGGATGGTATAGATAATTCTGCAATAAAAGTGGCAAACAAAAATAAAATAATGAATGATAAACCTGAGATCGATAAAAAAAATAATTAAAAGATATATATCCTTGTAGAATATATATATAAATAAAGATAGACATGTTTAATGAAAGGTCAAGATATTAGATTACATTATTCTATTAAATTACAAATTCATTATAAAATATTACAATAAGCTTTAAGAGTTATAAAGATATGGCATCTGAATTTGAAATACACATAAATGCAAACTTAGTAAAAAGAAAATTCACTGGATTTTCTTTTTGCATTAAAAAACATATATGAATGCAGAAATGATTTAAACTAAATGAATAAGAAAGTAGCATAAATAATTATCAAAATAACTGAGGCAATGAAAGATTTCAAGATGCATTTACAAACAATTTATTAGCTGAATGAGTACACAAAAAAGGATAAATCAAAGCATGAAGTACATGTCAAATTAAGTAAAAATTTTAATAAAAGTAGTATAGAAGAAGTGAGTAAAAAAAATATTTGAAAGATAACGAGCTCTTAAAAAAAATCATTAAATATAATTAATAAAGTGGGAAAAATCTAGTCCCTAATCAAAAAAAGTGGTAATTATTAAAAACTATAATATAAAATGTTCCAGAAGAATTTTATAATGTATGTATTAATAAAAAAAGTTATCTATGAAATTGTATTTTTGACCTAAGAATTCCTCTCTTGAGTGTGTGTGGGAGGGGGTTTATAAAGAAAAAAAGACTAAAATATGAAAACCATAAAATAAAAAAGGAAAATTTATTAACCAAGAGAAGCTTCCAAAAAAAAAAAAAAAAGATGAAAGTAATAAAAATACGGAGAGAGGGATACAGAATGTTTGCTTGAAGGTTTATTTACGATGATGATATTTTAGATGTGATAATATGTTAGACTACTTCCATCATCTATTATTGAACCTTGAATGTTTAGAAAATTTTGCACTTTATTTTAACTTTTCCAAATACAAACACACAAGTTAGTACATAACATAGGTTAGTAGACAATATAGGTTACTAACCTATATTATCTACTAACTTGTGTGTTATTACTAACAGTTGTTTGTATTTGGAAAAGTTTAAAATTTTCTAGGCATTCAATGTTCAATGATAGATGATGGAAATAGTCCAATATCTTACCACAAATTTAGAGATCATCCCATTCTTTAATTATGAAAAAGCAATGACATTTTATCAGTTGACGCAGAATTAACAAGCAAACAAGAATTATATTTGCTTAATTTTTAGTAAATAAACAATAAATAAAACACTTTCAAGGCTTAAAGAACAAAAAAAAAAGTTTTAGGTTTGAAAAATGTTATTCAGAAATGGCATAATGCAATTCAAATATTAAAAGTCAATAAGATCAAAAGTCAGAGAAATACAATTTCAAAATTTAAATGTTTGATAGATATAAAAACAAAAAGTAATATGTAAAGATAATTAGCCTGCCTTTCTACTATATTCATTTCCTGAAATAGTACAAACTGAGTGAAACTGAAATTTTTACAAATCGCAAGCAAGTAGAATATTTTTTTCAAGTTATCAACTCTTAATCAATTCAACTAGTGACAAAGATATCTTATTCCTACAGGCATTGAATCTATGGTACTTTTTTTTACTGATGGTACATAACTACAAGCTGCAATCAAAAAATTTTCTTCAAAAAGCATCAAAGCAAAAAGAGTAAAAATGAATTTTAAAAATATTGCATTTAGATGATTTATTTAAATCTAATAGGTTGAATAAAATTATTTTTAATAAAACCAACTTTGAACTTAATTTAAAAAATGTGTTAACCAATGCTGCTGTAATTTCATCCATATTGGTGCAAACTGGGCTGCTTTAGATAATTCAATAATTATAAATTAATCAAAAAAAAATGAAAAATGTATTTTGGACAATACAAAATAAAATCAAAATACATGACTAAAAGTAATATTTAAATACAAGTATATCGTCTATGCTGAACTTAATGTAATGAGAATGGATTTGAACTCAAGACTTTCAAACTCCCTACAATATCCACTCCATCCTATACAACCAATATGGGAAAAAGATATATGATCTCCAACAAATGCATTTTGTGTTGAGCCAGCACTCATCAGTTGGTCTGGATCACCATCTCCCATACTCACATATATAATCAGTGCTGTTTATATTAAGAAGCCCGTCCATTAAAGTTTGAGGATTTGCTATCTCATTATAAACTGAGCACTGATTGTATATATATGTGGGAGATGATGATCTGGACCAACTGTTGAGTGTTGTTTCAGCATAAAATATGTATATTGAAAATCATTTAACTTTTTCCCATGTAAGTGAGCATGTGTATTGGTTGGATATGAAAAACAATATCACAATGTCATTAAATCCAGTAATGTCATGTAATGACAATAATTAATCTTTCAAATAAAAACTGAGATGACAATCTTTAATGATATATCCATTTTATTTATTTAGATTTGAACAAAGAAATCCTGCTTAATAAAATCAAAATAGCTCCGTAATCTTAAAAATGAAAAGTCTGCAGTTTCTGATTAAATGCCTGGAATAATTTTTAAAATATGGTAGTGAAGCAAAAATATTGGATTTTTTTATTTTCATAACCATATGAATTCTTGAAGTTGTACTAATTGATCATAAGGATGCTTCTATTATTCCAAAATTTAAAAATAAAATGAATAGATAAGATTGCAGTAATTATCATGGATTATCGTTATTATATATTACATCGAGGTAATTTTAAAAATATTGTTGGATAAATTGTGATGAATAGTTACCAGAGAATCAAAAAACACTATGGACATAATTTTTGTTACCAGACAAATACAAAAAAAGTGTTGGAACAAAAGAATGATTTAATCATTGCTTTTATTGATTTGATTGTGACATTTGATTCACATAATTCAACAGATCTAAGGTATTTTTTGAAATTAAGTCACTGCTGATCAATATTTATTAATGTTATGCAAGTTCTACATGATGAAATAAGAAGAAATGATTTTGCTACAGGTGAAAAATGTATGAAATTTGAAATAAAAAATAGTATTAAGCAAGAATGTCTACTTGTTCCAATATTGAATTGATTAAAAATAACTAAAATTTCTTAGATTTTGGAATTATAATATGCTCATGAATTTACTATTTTGACCAGTTCAAAAAATGTATTGTTCAAAAAACTAAAGTTCTTTATCAGTCAGTGATAGAAAAAAATCTTCAGTAACTTTTATCTTTGTTGATCATCAATTTTAAAATAAAACTAATTTAAATATGTTGGTAGTTCTATATGTAAAATAAAACTAATTTAAATATGTACATGCTGCTGTTTTTAACAAGTTGAAAGATAGGATATTTCATCACATTGCAATTACGGCAACTTAAGTAGCTATATATAAAGTTGCTATTTTACCTAATTTATTGGAAATTAAATTTGGACAACCTATCAACTCAATATAAATTCAATAAAAAAAGTTTCATTTAAGGATGCTAAAAATATTTAATGATAAAATAAAGCCAATCAATATGTTCTTTAACTCAACAGATGTGATAATATAAAGCCCACTATTGCAAAATCATACATTTAATTGAATAGAAATGTAAATTGAATGAATAATGCAAAACTTACTAAAAGGATATTTTACAGTGAACATGAGAACGGTTTATCTGGAAGAGGTAGATTCTGTTTACATTATAAGGATTTATCAAACACAATCTACATAAGAGCAATGTGGATTATTTATATAGTGAAGATATGTCAAAAAATAGAATAAAATGGAAAGCAGCAATTACATAGGGCAGAAAAAATTAAAAGGCAGTATGTCAAAACATCAAGCAAAAGAAAAATGGATTAGCATGTTCTATATATGGACATATTTGTGAATTACAAATTAGTTTATATACTCATTATAAAACTCATCATCTTTAGAATAGTCTTTTTTTTTTTTTTACCTGAGGTTGAAATGATCATTTTCATTTAAAAGTGGATGATGATGATTACTTTATTATGTCTTAATTCTTCTGTATAATTGAAATTACAATAAACAACAGAGAAAATGTATACACTTTACATGTGTGGAGTCCGTTTTTAATTCTATAATTTTGGAATCCTAGTATAAGCACATTTATGGATAAACAAACATATATATAAACACACACAAATTCAAACAAGTAAAAAATGATTTTGAAACATTTTTAGTATAACACATACACATATATATACAATCATATATAAATAATTCTTACGATTTATACAATATACCTGCATAAACACATTTAAATATATTATATTCATAAATAACTGTGCGTGTACTAAATGATATCTTTGTAAGATATTTTTAAAGTTTCACTCCACTGATCCAAAACATATTTTACACTTTCTCAGAGCGGTTTTCCACTTTATAAATATTTTAAAGATATTGCGTTAACTTTTTTTTTTTTTTTACTTGTATAAATATTTAATAAATGCTATTTTACTTATCAACGACAATGAAATGCATGTCAAAAATTATTAGTTTTTATCGTAAATGGATATTATGTAAACAACATTCCAATCAATTTTTTATGAAATATACACAAAGACTGTTTTTTTAAGGAAAAAATAAATAAATATTTATCTAACATATGGAAGTTTGCTCGTATGCAGTTATAACTTCATTTATATTATATACGTACATATACCATTTACGAATATAAATAAGCAATATTCCTAATTAAACAATTTAAGAAAATGCATCTATTCGAATTACAACTGTTTCACAACACTGGATAAATCATGAACAAGTATATATAGCACACACACACACACACATTAGAAGAATAAATTTTGTTAAAATATTTTTTAAAACATTGCTCAGTAAATATATGTTTATACATTTACATATAAGGTATGTATGGATGTGTAAATATATACCATTTTATTATTTTGTTGAAATGAAAGATGAAGAATGAATGAATATTTTTTAATTTGATTCACTAATTTATTGATAACTGGATTAATCACTATTATTCTCTCTTTTTATGATCAGCAACATCGCACTTTGCCATGTACCTGTGGCCTAGTTAACTTTACCTGCTCTTAAGGCAAATAACTTAGATATAGGAATAATAAAAAAGATAGAGAATTAAATTAAAATTATCACCTTTTAAATTTACTTCACAAATAATAATTTCTTATATTTATAACTAAAGTAATTATCATGACTTTTCTCCATTTTTTTTTAATATCTTACTGAAGCAATGGATCTGTAGACCAGATCCACGCTTCACGTCTTTCTAGATTACTAGACTAGGATCAAACCAGATCCAGGCGTATTATGATGTTTGTAAAACTTTCCGTCTGCCATTTTGTATATATTTAAATTTTAGGCCAGTAAATAAGTGATTAAAGTATTAATTTTCTTTAAAATGTTTTTATTATAAACATTGGAGGGGCCCAGATAGATATATATGCAAATACATATATATATAGAATTACAGACGGAAACTTTTATAAAAATCAATATATAAATTTTGCATATATTTTTTTAAAGTATTGTAACAGTCAAATATGTACATTCGCGTAACAAAATCTAGAGTTTTAGTAAATCATCCCAAGGCCAACCAGAATACGGTGGTGAAACCACAGGTCTGATATAGCCCTGGTTCCTTTACTATTGCCCAGAGATTTACCACCTTACGGATGACACAAGTGAGGCCACAGCAGTATTTTCCATCATGTGCCGGCAGTAGAACATCAGTAAAGCAAAAGACTATGAGGAAAGTTGATATTCTAACTAGTATAGCTATATAGATATTGTGTGGCTAGGATATAATTATTAAACAAGGAAGTGATTCTTAATAACTAATAATAAATAATGATTAGCAATATCGAGACATGACACAGTAGTTAAATTTAAAATTAATTTAATAGAAGTTAAATATTGAAATAATAAATGAAATAATAAATACAATGCCCATATGCATTGTCTCACTCGCAGGTGATTAAGGGATACAATTTACATTTCAGTTTTGGGTTCACACGTAGGTGATGGTTTTGGATATATAATTATTTATGGCTGAATTATACATAGCTTGGTTTACATATATATACGATGGGTAAAATCACTCGCAGGTGATATTAATTTTCTAGTTACAAATTATTCGATTTGTCATATATATGTATATCACTCGCAGGTGAAGATTTTAGGCATAAGCACTTCCGGTTTATATATAGCACTTCTAATCACTCGCAGGTGATTGTAGTTTTAGGTTACAATTAATTTAATTTATTTAGCTATATATATCTATCACTCGCAGGTGATAAAGAAATTATAGGTTGGAAATTACATTTTCATGAGCCTTAATATTATTTTATAACTTAGTGAATTTGCTCATGACAATCTATGCCTAGTTTATGCTATATAACAGGATCTAGATTTGCTTTAGAGCTAATAGAAGTGATTATAAACATTTATAAAGAACAATATTTTATTAAGCATGAATAATCAATATATTCTCTATATAGCTAGTATGCCTACAAAATTAGATTTGAACTCAGATCAAAGCTGAAAATTACAATTATTATGGTGGGATGAACTGATGATTGGCAGTCAGACTTCAGATACCATGGCATATAGAACATATACAATTCTGAGTCCCTGCGTCTCGGATGTGTGCCTTATTCACGGGATTTGTACCAAGTACCAGTTCCCTTTTACCGAACTCGCTGTGGAAATAAGAGACATTTTAGTCAGGATGATCGAACAACTAATTAAGTGGGGAGTCTCATACTCCATTTCTGAGGCTGCAGAATGGGGTGGTGCGAACCCTACCACCATCTGGAGGAGACAGTTGCCCAAACTAAGAGTAATGGTGTAGCCCTAACAATATGCCCTTTAAAGAATAGAGCAACAAGTAAATACGCCATAGTGTTTCTTAAGGACACATACGCACCGCTGACTACATTATTATATAGTAAAATTAAGATGCTAAACAATAGTTTCCTTCATGAAACTACCGTGTATCAGTTCATTATATAGCATCTATAATAATGCTATTAAGGAAAGCTTAGGAATCTAATTTATAAAGCTATCTATATAGGCATTTATAATTCTAGGGAGGATTACAGCATATTATGGAAAATTACAATATAGAACTATAGATTTATGCTTTATTTCATCACTTCAACTGAATATTGGTTAAATATTATATTTAAAGCAAATCTATCTTAGAATAGCTGTAAGCTTGTAATTATATCTTAAATAAGACATTTTATCCATTTCAAAACAGAGTTTCGGTTTGTGCGTTAATATATGCGAAATTACATATATATGTGTGAGAATATATAATTACTTCTCACTAATGATTTAACTAAGAATAAAACTCCGTTTTGAATAAATATAGCATAAACAAATACATAATTGAAAATAATAAGATTTGGCATAGATTTAACTAAAAGAAATGTAAGATTTAAAATAAGATTTCACGTAAGTGAAATCTGAAAGTTGGCTTTGTTTTAGCCTAGTTTAAAAGAGAATTTATACGACATTCAGCTGAGATTTGATTGATTCAGTTTAAGATAATTTTAAGTTGTTTAAGAGAATTAATTGGGGCAAATATTATCATTAACTTAAAATATACAAAATAACTTAGAAACTTAATTATTATTTTAAAATAGATTGTTTGAATTATATGTAATAAAATTTATACTAAAACATTTAAAATCAATGGATTTAAGCAAGTTAAAATTAAACGACTTTTAATAACTCAGAATAGGATGAATACGTAAAACTAAATCAATCATAAATGAGTTCAGCAAGTAAAGCAATAAATAAAAAAATTATATCAATAAATCAAATGTGTTCAACGCAAATAATAACTCAGATAATAAATCATAAAGCAGTTAGATCAGTAAATCAGGTATTAATAATAATAGATCAGTTAACAAATCAGAAAATCAATCAATCGATAATTAAATAAATAATCAGGGAATACTTAAATCAGGCAAGTTTTTAGGATTAAAATAAAATAATATTACATTTAAAAGATGAGTTTAAATTACATTATTAGTATGGCCATAGATTTTATATTAAGCTAACGTATAAGAATTAGTGAACTTTAGTTGAAAGGCTTTAAAATTGAAGGAGTTTATTACCATTATCTTCTTTTCTGCTGGCAGGCTGTTTCATCAGCGAAGAACTTCTTAGGTGGTGGCTGCTCTCAATGCATTTCTTCCTGCATCAGGTAGCTTTTACCGAAGTCCAGAAGGCAAAGAAATTAGCCTTCTACTCTGGCATCATCATCATCACAAATTTTGCAAGAACTTTGTTCAAAATAATGTTAGACTGAATGCCTTCAAAGATGGATGCCAAGGCTCACCCCCCTCTCCTTCATTATATTATTTTTAGATTCGCTTTTCCAGCTTTCTCGCTGCTTCTAAAAAAATTGTGGAATCCGGCTGTGATTGTTTTTCTTTTAGGTCAGTTTTAACCTCGGTCACTCGCGGTAATTTATTCATATTTCTAATTTTAACCTTAAATTAAAACTAGGTCATTTTATAGCGAGAAGGATTAAATTTTATGGAGCCATCCTTTCTAGAAAAACAAATCTAAAAGATGAAAAACATTTTGTTATATATGTAACTCGATCATTTAATTTAGCGATATATGCAGAATTATATAATAATTTCAAATACTACTTTTTAGAATTAATAATTTAAGTAAAGAAATTTAATGTTTTAATCCTGTTAACATTATTCATTCTTGCATATATGTAGTCTCTTGTTACACATACAACACATTTTTCATTTATTTATTACCAGAAATATATGTGCGTATTTATGGAGATTTACTTATATAGATGCGATTTTCATAGTATAGGTTCAGATATACACACATACATGATTAAGACATTTAGGTTTAATTTTAGCCTGTTTTTAATAGAATATTAACATGATATATGAGGATTTGGTGATAATTATATATATATAGAAATACTACTATAGAATATAGTAGGTGAAATAGTAGAATTGGCAAAGCTGACTGTTTCAGTATTTTATTCTGGAGATTTGCTTTAGCAATAAACCTTACTAACATTCCGTAGTGTCAAACAAAAGATAATCCATTAACAAAATGGTAATGGATTTTCTAATTAAAGTAAAATTAAAATAAAAAATATATCTGAAATATAAATTCTTCAAATCTACATTTAATTAAAAATAGATTTGAAACAATTAAATCATTGGGTTTATCCGGAAAGTTGATCTCAAGAATACAATGCGAATATATTTTAGGTTGATAATTGTGGTCATTGGAATTCCAACATAGTCACTTAGCCTGGAGCGTATGAAAAAAGAAAAAAATAGTCAAAAGGGGTATAAATTATACCCAAGAGAACAATAGAGGCCAGCCAGTCATAGTTTTTGTCAGCAATTGCCTGACAAACCTATGCCGGTTAAATTATTAATAAATGTCTGGAAGCCTGGTAGTTGGGAAGACGGTTTTTAACTTGCCTGTCTCCCCACTGTCCCAAAGATAATTGTCCAATACCTCATGCCAGAAAAATGTCAGAATGTTTTATTGTGAACTGCTGAACTCTCTTATTCAAATACATAGATAGCTATGCCTGTGCAGAAATTCAGTTTTCATCGTGGGATCCAAACTTACATACGGACTCAGAATAAATTAGGTAATATGTTCCAATTTATTTCTAACCGCCTAATTTATTCTTTTAAAACTCCAGTGACCCAGTAATGTAAATCCTGCTAAGTTTAATGTCTTCTAAAGTGAAATCCCCATAATGTAATCTAAATGCTTAACTTAATGTTCTGAAAATTCTACTTGCTATTATTTTAAATCTAATGTTTTTGCTCTCATTCTATCTGTCTAAAAGTTAGGCCTCTTAATGCTAAACTTTCTTCTAATGTGGTTTAGAAAATCCTATTATTTATTTAAATGAAATGAATATATGCCAAGTCGTTCCATCTCGACGAAATTTTTATCCAATTAAATATTGTGCTTCCTATTTCCCGACCAATGTTTGTCGGTAAATAAAATGAATAATTCTCTAGCTCTGAAAGATTAATATTTGGAGCAACCTTTGTTTTATCGAGATGAAACCATTTTATATTATTCTGTGTTTTTTAAAAAAATTTATATGTACATGGTTTAGTTGTGGGGAGATGCTAGATTCAAGTATGAGAGTTTATTTAGTTATCTTCTTTCATTTTTAAAAAGTGAAACGGAGGGGGTTTAAAAAATTAGATTCGTGTTAAATAATAAGAGAGTAATAGAATGTTGCTTAAAATGTTAGTGGGATTTTGTGTTGAAGGGACAGACATATTGTTCATAAAATATTTGTAATAATAATTAATGCTTAGTTTTATTCTTGTTCGTCTGATCTTGGTCAATCAGTATACATTTATGTAATCTCTATAGTTCAGCACAATTATCTAGTTAAATTCTAAAATATTTTCTCCAACACTCTATTTTTACCTTGCCAGCATTTTGCTTGATTACTTGTCTTTTGTTCTTCGTGATCACTAAATCAAAACTAGACCACATGATAATTTCACTGGCTATAATTTTCTTATCAGGATATGAAAGCTAAAATGGGAAGACCTGGGAGAAGTGGAGCTTAGCTAGCCTCGGCAATTTTCATTCTTTCACCTGAAATATTTTAGGTTTGCCAATGGTGCAGACCACTCTTTCTCTATTTCTTGGCGTCACAGGAATGGGGCAGGTGAATTGAGTCTATGCTGGTAATGTAATATCAAATGCTGGGTTTTGTTCACTTTCTTTTGTTCTGAGCATATCATGGCAGATTGGCTACGATCTGATTAATTTATGTGTTTTAAAATCTTGAAATATTTATTTGCTAATCTTGTGATCCGTTTATATTTTAAATGTGTCACTCTCTTTGACGCCAACTCCTATAGTTTGAGTTGATGATTTCTCTCTTAAAAATAATTTCACTTATAATAAAGTTATATTTTAAAATAGGCTCCTTAAAATATTTATTCCATATACCTGACTTGGGTGAGCATCTTCCATAAATCGCTAATCGTTTACATTTGTTAGATTGGCATATAAACTATACCGCTCTCTTGTCAGAGGCATAATAAATGACAGAATAGAAATTTGTGTTAACTAACTTATTGAAATAAAAACAGAGACATTAGCTAAATTATACAAATGTTTTATTAAATATATATGTGAATTTAAGCTACCTGTGGTTCGTCTCTATTTATTCATTCTAAAATTAGTATTTTCTAATTAATTACTGTGCTGCTATCTGATGACTCCATAATACCATTTTTATATTTAAGTTAATAGATAATCTAATTAAAGTTAATAATTAGAGTTAGACATTTGAATTAGTTGAGGCTCATGTTCCACCATTGATGCTAGTGGGCTGGAGTGTGGAAAAGAGTAATTGCTTGCCTCGTAAATGTTGTTTAATTAGTAGGCAGATTTAGAGAGTGGGTAAACAGGGCAGAATCCATATGTGTTCTTTATCTTTGATCTCATGTACGGTTGGATTCGAGGTACTTTTACCCAGGCTGTGAATTGTGTTGAATTAACCTAAAATTTCGAACAGTACAGTGTCTCTTAAGTTAATACAGAAGATGGTTGTCTTGATTCTCTTATACTAAATGTCAAATCTTTCTATACTATGATAATGGGATTATTTCCATCTTTTAATTACAATCACAACTATTCTTACTTTAACATTTCTTTCTTCATCCTCTACACAATTTGGATAGTACGTTGCAAGATGATAATGGAACTATCCCGTCTGGATCCAGGACTGTTGTTCTGCAAAACAATAAAGATCATGAAAAGAGATGAGCTCATCTACTCCAAAAATCCTTTGAGGACCCCTGGGCCCTATTCACTTTCCCAGTTAATAACAATAGAACGTTGGACATGCTGGCCCACTAAACCATTCAACAAGAACTCTCAGGACATAGCAAAATCTCATTTACCTTTGTATACATCCTTTTCAATTTATACACATAGCATTTAATAAATATATTTTTGAAACAACATTTACTTTCTCTTTCATTTATTTTCAAATTTTTTATTCTTAAACTTTTTACTTTATCATTGTTTTGCTTTGTTTTAACTTAAATGCCCATATTTGTTTGAGTAGCTGCTATAATGATGATAAATTATGTTTGGGACAATAAAGGCAAGATAGGACTGCATCAATATATAATCTGTAATGAGATAAAGTATGATGTCATATACTGAAAAGAGAAAATTCTAATTCTTCCTGTAAAATATTTATCTATATAAGTTCAAATATAGGAAAAGGCAATAGATTGCTATGATTAAAATTAATACTTTAGTATTCAGTACTAGATTATCACTGCTAGGCAATTTCTTAGTATAAAATTTATTCTAACATCTTAATATTTGAACTATTTTGCAAACTTTCATAACTCTAATATCATTAAGATGCATAAAATGTTTTTAATATATAGAATATGGTTAATTGTTCAGGAAATCACATAACATTCAAGCAGGTAGTAGCCAAGTTAAACATAAAATTTTCATTCCATTGACTATACTTTGTTTCTTTCCTCAGATGGCAATTAATGTAGGAACTTTAGTTTTTGAATTCAGCATTGGATTCTTAGCAAAAATTATCATTTTGAAATTAAAATTATTATTTAATCCTCAAGTTCATTGTAGTCTAATTAAATATAATTTTAGACAAACAATATCACTTGATATACTAATAAAAATCAATCTAATTATAAATTATAATAGCAATTAGAATGAAGTTATGAAAATAACTTTGATATTAAATATAAATTTCAAAATTAAATTTTCTTTTATTTCAATAAACATATACACCCAGGTCTCATTTTATGGGGATTTTTTTAATGCGATTTTGAAGTTATGTGATTCATGTTTCTTCTTAATATCTTTGTATGTGGTTTTTTTTATGCGATAAAAATTATTAGATCAGAAGTCGAGCTCCGATAATGCGCTATTACTTTAAATATTATAAATTTCGTGCACTCACACGTCATATTTAAAGTAATAACACATTATCGGAGTTCGACTTCCATCTAATAATTTCAATATTTTCAGTGCTTTATAATAGTACTATAATAGATTTTATGCAATAAAAAAGTTCATAATTCACTTAAAATCAGGAATTCTCCATTTTATATACACACATTAAATTTTACAAGATTATAATATAAATCTGTTCAAATGTTACAGATGCCTATACTATGCATGTTGTTGTTTTTGCATTTTAAATCACATTCTATTTTTGCTTTTTAAAAAGAATATTTAATCAATTAATCATTTAGTGTCCACAAGTTTATTTTTAAAAGGTGAGTAACAGCGGTGGGCTCAATTAAATTTGACAATTAAAAACTAAAATCTGATTTTTAATTGTATTTAACAATTTAAAAATTACATAATGTGAACTGAAATTAATGTGATGTGAAACAATGAAATTTGATTTTTAAATGGAATTGAAAATTAAAAAAATAAAGACAAAAAAAAGAATTTAATTTTTAATTGTTAGTTTTAATTAAATTTTGCGCAGTGGTGAGTAGGTGTATTTTTATTATCATAAGACTAAGTTCTTATTTTTATTTTAAACTTTTAGTTTACCCTAATGTAAAGGAAAAACACCCAAGAAAATTAATTTCTTTGGAAACAAAAATTTCAAATGTAGATCGCTTAGTGAAATGGGAAGGATCAACATTGATTGGAAAATATTTTAGTTTGGGTGAGTCTGTTATAAGAGAAATTAAAAAAAAATGAAGTTGGTGCTAGTTGTATTTACTCTTGTGAAGAATCTGATGTCTTTATCACCTGCATCAAAAGTCCTCCCCCCTAAATTCATTATCCATTTCCTGTCCTTTATTTCTTCTTCGTTACTTTAATATTCCATCCATTTATAAACAATTATGCCCATTCAGGTGGCTCTTTCTTTCTACTAACTCACTAATATAAATTAACTTCTCCCTCTTGTCTATCCCTCGCTTATAATTTGTTACCTTATCTCTTTCCCGTTCCATTTTATTTTCGGCCTCTTAAATCAGAAAACCTTTACACTTAGCAAAACTCTGTAGTTCTTCAAACCGAGAATGTTTTTTCCTGCTCTTTTTCTTTGTTTTAAATCTACATTCACAACGAACATGAACGTTTACTTTAACCTTTTTATTTTCTATCTTGATTATTTTTGTTTCCATATTGCTATGCTTAACGCTATCTTGTTCTACTATCTCTTGATCTACATTTTCTAATTCATCCTTCCCTTCACTTACATCTCTTATTACCTTGACTTCCTTTAAACTTCCTGACTTTCTTTAGTTAAATCTAACTCTATGGCTTCTTGTTTTTCCTCTATCATTCCTGTTATCTCATGTCTCATTTCTCTTATTTCTCTAATCATCTCTTCCTTTATTGCCTGCTGGCCTTGCTTAACTTCACTAATTTCTTCATTCGTAGCCCTCTGGCTCTGCTTGATTTCACTAATTTCTCCCTTTAATTCTGCTTTGAACTCTTGCATTTCTTTCATCATGTTCATCATCATTTTCATCAACATCTGTGTCTCAGATATTTGTCCTTTTTCTTTTTCTGCCATTTTCGAAACAGAAGTCCTATTTCAAAGTTGTTTTTTCAATTATTTGATTAATGCTTTCATTAAAATAAATTCAAATACTAACTGTTTATTAATTTTCTCACAATGAAACATACGACTGACTCCACCCCATTTGTCCTATCATCTCCTGTTCTCAATGCCTTAACTCCGCCCAAATATCCAACTGTCTTTAATTCTCTCTTTTCATTTAAAGAAGAAAAAAAAGTTTCGGTCAATTCTTTATTCAAAATTAAATCACTTTAACTTTTTGCTCTTTGTGAGCACTGCTGGCGCTTGTCAGATGATGTTTTGTTTTCTTTCTTTACTGACGTAAGAAGTATAAGCATGACATCAATCAAAATATGGGCATTTTATAGCTCAATATTTTAGCTTTCAAACGATCTTTACCTCAAAAAAATCGGCTAAAATTTGGATTTTTGGCAACAGTTTTAATCGACCACAGTATTTAATTTTTTTGTTTTTTTTTTTATAATTTTTGTACTTATCACGAAGCGATAAAAGACAAAAATGGTTTACGGGCTGCAAGTGAAAATTTCTCCATTGTTATTCACAAAGAAGGCCTACAGTAGAGCTTCAATATAATATCATCGTAAGTAACACTTTTAATTTTTTTTTTTTTTTTTTTGATAAAATTATCTTTTTTTATTAATTTCAGTTTGTAATTAGTGTGTTAATTATATATTTATTTATGCTCATATAGAATTCATATCTATAGTAATTTTCTAATGTTCTACCTACACTATTATAAAAATAATGTTTTTCAAAAAGTATAATAATTTATTATAAAAATCATTAATTATGTTTATATAATATGGTTTACAAGTAATGTGTTATAAAACTAATAATCAAATGTATACAAACATTGCATACACAAGCATATAATCAAATTCTGCATATAGAATTCATATCTATAGTAATTTTCTAACGTTCTACCTACTATTATAAAAATAATGTTTTTCAAAAAGTATAATAATTTATTATGAAAATCATTAATTATGTTTATTAAATTGAGAGACTGCAAACCTCTCATACAAATATCTAACAGCCAATCAGATCGCAAATACAAGACAGGGAATTTAACAAGAATAGGTCGGTCCACCCTATTCTTTACTTATATCTTTCTATATATCCAAGCCAGTCTAAAGTATTTAGATCTGAAAGTGTGAATCTTAAATATCTTCACACTTAACTCACTGAGTCTAAATTTTAAACATACAGCGGGAAATCCTACGATTTACTATGTAGTAGTTTTTAGATGTTATAACTTGCAATAACGTATGTAAATAATATTTATTTTATAAAGCGCAAACAGTGTTGAAATTAAATTGAGAGACTGCAAACCTCTCATGCTCATAAATATCTAACAGCCAATCAGATCGCAAATACAATTTAATTTCAACACTGTTTGCACTTTATAAAATAAATATTAATTATGTTTATATAATATAGTTTATATGTGTTATAAAACTAATAATCAAATGTATACAAACATTGCATACACAAACATATAATCAAATTCTGATTCTTGTTTATGTTTTTGTTTACTCTTGTTCATGCTTTGGTTTTGCTATATGTTTCATAACATTATTTTCAAGTCTATAGCTAACAAATACACTATATGCAAATAAATTATATCTATGTGGTACAATAAATATAATAATATAGCATCACTTCTGTGCATAAAGAATATAAACATCACTTGTGTGTCCATAAAGAATATAAACATCACTGATGTACACAAAAAAATATAAAATGAAAAGATGAAATTCATTTTATCAGTGATATAGACAGTAGCCTACAATTTCTAGTTTTAGATAGATAATAAGCCAATTGCTATGATGATTTCTTTTGTATCTTTTATTAGGATGAATCTTTTTCTTTATAGACACCTTTGATATTTAGAACATTTGGGGTACAAGATAAAAATGAAGAAGTCATATCTGAATTCTTTTGGAGATTGTGAAGCTGCGGATTAACTCAGTTAAGACATGTTATACATGTTTAGAAAGATAATTTTGTGAGGAATATAAAGAAATTATCACTGAAGATGTATTTTCAATTTTACTTAATGCTAATTTCCAAATTATGAACAAACAATAAAATAATAATTATTTTGAATGTGAAAAAAATTTTTTTTCCTTAATTTTTATATAGTTATCGCTATTTATTTTATGCTTATTGTTTTCCTTAATGTTTCTAGTTTCTAGCAATGTAATTGTTTTTGCTCTAACATAATTAAAAGTTATTGTGAAAATTGTGTTTTAGGCCAGTATTTTAAAAAATTCAATATGGTGGCTTGAAGCTGAAGTAGTTAAAATACAATTACGCAATTTAGTGTTTCTTTAAATTTTTATTTTCAAACAGTAAAACAAATATTTAATTACTGTTTTTTATGATGGTTTGGGCCCCATGTTGAGCACCATTTATACCGGGTGTGTTCATATAGAATGATCCAGCATACTCTATTTGCTAGGTTTAACGGGGTTTAAACCTTATTTATCATAAATTTATAATTTTATATTATAAATATTGCATGAACGAACTGGCCCTCTGAGCAGAAGGGAGAATACTGTCAATAGCAGAGCTGGCAATGAAATCCACAGCCAGACCGAGCTATGCAATGCATAACATGATCACATTTCCAGACTGTGGCCCACCTCGAAAGCTAGATTCAAACCCCTACTATCCAAGCACTTTATTTGTTTTAAGGTAAACCTCAAGTGCCAGCTAATTATTAGAACTAACATGTTTGGACAGTAGGCCCATAATCTAGCACTCAAAATATCCCATGACTAGCTCAATCTAAAGTAATACAATAACAAATTATTGCTTTAATTAGTGGTAAAGAATTGACCGACAAATATTACGTTTCAAGATAATTTATTTAACTAAACATTTATTATTCTACTTTTAATTATGTATATGAAACTTATTTAAATGAAACAAGGACTTATCATAACTTCAGGCTCACACATAAATAATAGCAATATAATATAACAAAGAATATTTCATTCCAATATCAGCCTTTCAAGCTAATTGAGCACGCGCCTTTGAGAGTGTTAAATAAATGAATACACTCTTCTTCAATCCGAGATATAGCATTTATGCAGGAATAAAAAGAATCCCTCTTATTCCTACGACTCAAATTCTTTTATATGAGCAAATCCGAAGAACTTCTGAAGAGAGCATGAATAGATTCTCATTTTAAATTACTATTTACGATGTTTTTTTGGCTGAATGACGTCGGTGTAATTACTTAAAATTTATCAGACGTCATTCTTACTGAAACTTAATTATGAGTAAATAAGCAAATATTTTATCTAGCACTGTGCTTGCAATTATATTTCATTCCATTTATTTAACACTCTCAAAGGCGCATGCTCAATTAGCTTGAAAGGCTGATATTGGAATGAAATATAATTGCAAGCATGGCACTAGATAAAATATTTGCTTATTTACTCATAACAAAGAATATTAAATAATACAAAACATTTTAAATACATAAAATCAATATAACATATCCTAAAGCATTAACACACGACATTTCAAAACATGCACATCAATAGTTCTTTATGCATGCTATAGAGTTCATTATTATTTGACTCTGGGAGGCTTCAAATTATTGCAATGGCTACTTTAATTAGAAATAAAAATTAGAAAATGTTATTTATTACCTAAGATTTGAATGTGGACTTGGATTTGAAGTCTTTTGTTTGTGGCGGTTTAATGCTTAGTATTCCATGGCATTATTCTTTAAGGCAGTTAGATATTGATAGCAGATTTTCAAGTTGTTAGGCAGGTATTACTTTTTCCCGGGCAGGTTGGCTGTTTCACTGGACTCAGGCTGGAACGAAGTCGTATGTTTCTGATGACGATTAACAACACATGATTATAAAACTGACTGACAGACTGATTCAATGATCTTAATCTCCTGATAGATTGAACTTGACTGCACTGATCTGATTATGTTCTCAACTGTAATCTCAATTCAAAATTGGATTCAACTAACTGTCTGATAAAAAAAATGGACTATTTATCAGGATGACCTATTGACATTCTGATAATTGGTGTTTATGTCCGCCGGCTATCTGTTGGTGAAATTCCTCCACTGTTTTCGAACACATTCCTTAGATAAGCTTTCGATTACGTGTTTTCATTTGGTAGCCATTGTGAACTTGTTGTTTTGTGGATTTTTGTTTAACTTAGTAGCCATTGCACATTCTGTGTTTATATATCTTATGATTATACAATATTTTTTAACTTTCATTTATTCCTTATTATTAAACATGCACATATATATTTTATCAATCCTTATGTTTACAATCGCTATTGGTGCACATATATATTTAAAATCACTTCGTTATTTAGTTTTAAAAATTACTTTCCTTTTTTTTCCTTTCTTTAATAATTTAAACGAAAAGAGAGATATTTATTCTTGAACTTAAATGAAAAGATATATATATTAATTATTTGAAAATCACTACTTTTAGCTTGTCAAAGTTATATTTTTTCTACCCCCTTCTAATTAATAAATGACATTTGTATGAATAACTTTTATTTCAAACATACTAAAAATAGAAAAACAACTCTTTAGACTTTTATTCTATTTTCTTTTATCGAACTGTATTTTATTTAGAATACTAAAACTCTTTAGATTTCTATAAACAACAATCTCTCAAACTGAAACCTTCGTATTATTTATGAGCATTTTATTTTAATAATTTTAGACAACAATTTTAATGAATGCTCAATAGTGTTGCAATACTTATAACCTTTTACTTTTAGTCTCATGTAATTTAATGTTAACAATAATAAATCCTTTGTAAAAATAATTTTATTTCTATTTTTTGAAAACATACAATATTAAAATCAGAATTTTGAGGGATTTAGATATAATATTGATGAAATTATCTCTTTTATTTCCAATTCCCAGTTAGAGAAATTATTTTAATATATATATATTTTAAAAAACCCACATATTTTAAAATCTTTTATTATAAAATAATAAAACAATTAACTTTCTTCTCATTATTGCTGAATTTATTCAATAAATTCAAGAAAAATAAAACACTGAAGATCAAAAAGGTTAAGTTAAATAAAATAATGTTATATAACAGTACCATCATTAATATTTTTTTTAGTAGTAAAGTTTTATTATTGTTATTAAAAAAACACTACTATCATTAGACATTTAATTATTAATAAATGTATTTTTTAAAAAAAAAAAACTTAAAATATTACTAACATATATATATACTTCAAAATATATATCATTTGTAAATTAAAAATTGTATATGCATATTTTTTAAATGAAAATTTAAAATATAAAACTAGGAAGGTTTTGTTTTGGGGGATTTTGTAATTAGAAATATAAACGTTAAAAAATATTTTAATTTTTGAACTACAGTATTTAACAAACTAAAAAGACAATTAGTTAGCACTACTGCATTCAGAAGTATAGAAATATAAAAAGGTTATTGTAATTTATTTGTACAAGCATTATAAATAGTTTTGTGGTAGTTTACATAATACATTAAATGACAATTTATTGGAAAAAGAATGGATTGATATGCATCTGTTTCTTTTTAAGTCATGGTTAAAAATACAAATAAATACATATTGATTATGGATATGAAAGATTTACATCTATAAATTTTTTTTGAGTACATAGACCTTATAATAAAAAATGAATATTTTTTTTATTATTTGAAAGTTTTATATTACAAATTCATGCACAAAAATATGTTAAATTTACAATAAAAAATATTTTTTTTGTTATTATTTGTTTGTTAATAAATAAACTTAGAGTATATATAATGAGGTTAATTTGTTCTGAAGAAATCCCATGCAATGGGAAAAAAATTAACAATAGGTACATACATTTTTTTTGTGTATCTATATTAATCAATCTCATTTGAAAATCAAAGTTTTTAATCTTGTATAAAGATTCTTCACAAAATCAATTTCCCCACAAAAAATTCTATTATTTAGCTTGATAAATAGCCTTGGTGCACATAAACTAACTCTTGGCATTCTCTGGCTTAGTTTCTTAATTTTTTCGAAACCAGTCTAAGTATTCAATTCTCCCCAAATGTAAGCTGATAATGTGTATGAAGAGTATCACAACCTTTTTCCATGTGATAGAAAAAAAATCTACAATAGTTTGCAGTCTATCATGAAATCTTTTATTTAGTAATTTTCCAAATAAATAGTAATTACTACTTATTTGAATTTATTCTTCAGTTCTCTACAAAATTTCTCATGCAATGACATAAACTCCAGTGATCTTATCTTTTTGGCTATAGTCTCAAGAACAAAGATAATCTCATATTCCCTTGCTAAATGTTCCTCTATGTTTGTTACCTAAAGAAAAGTATCTTGGTTGATATTATTCTATATTTCATTTACCTCTGCTTGATTTTTGTTACTTGTAATACACTATCAATTGACATTTTTTGTAAAACTATTAAATTCTAGAACTTACTTCTAGTCTATGAACTTTTTGAAAAAGCAATCTTGTTTTTGAGATTTGTTTTTTATTTTCGATGTCTTTTTAAATGCTGCTATTATTTATAATTGATTCTTATCTTTCCTGACTGTTTTACTTTATGGCAAAGGTGCTCAATCATATATAAAAAAAAGTTGTATTATAAGGTTTAATTGTAAAATTAATGTTTTAAAATTAATCAAAATAAATTGTGAACATTTTATATATAACTATTGTTTTCTACCATGGGTGTGAATTGAAAAAAAAAAGAAGAGAGAAAAAAAGAAATTGAAAAAAATGGTTTTATTGAAAGAAAAAAAAAATAACAATTATAATATTTTGTAAGGAACTATTGTTTTGTATTGGTTTAAAGAGTGTTTAACATCTTTTATGTTATATTGTCTAATCTGCATATTTATTCAATGTCCATGACATCAGGAGTAACTTATGTTCTACAGGATCTAGCCTAGTATTGCAAAAAGTAGATGTGTAGTAGTCATCTTCATCATATTGAAGAAAATATTTTCATGGCTTATTTAAATACATATGCATAATATATATGTGTGGTCTATTTCCTGATGCTTAATATCAGGTCATCCAAATCAATTCAATAAATGCAAATAATTTAAACATTTATAAAGCAGACCATTACAATAGACAGTATTGTATATTTTTGGCAAAACATATAGACACCAAAGATGAAATATTCCATTTAATAAACCAATTTCAACATTTTAATAATTAATATCTCAAAAAAATACATCTAATCTGAAACAAAAATGTATTTGTGTTCAATCAATTACATTTAATTTCCACATTAATTTGCTTCCACATAAAAAATAGATGTATATGTTCTCTGCCCAAAAAATACTATTACATTTGACAGTGTTCAGTGTTATTTTATTATTTCTTGCAAGGTTCTTAACAATTTATTTTAGCATATCAACTTTACATTATCATCATAAACTTTAATAAGCCACCTATCATTAAAACAGAGAACAAGTTGTATAAAATGTTTTCCTTTTGAAATGAATCAACATTTCTTTAAATTTGAAATAACAATTGTAAAACAAATACTTGTAAAATTAAAGATAAAAAATGTGTAAAATTATCCATCATTAATTTTATTTTGTCAACTAATGTTAATTAATTTGTAATGTAAGAAGCTATTTTAAACTATTTCAGTTTAAAAAAAAACCTTTACTTAATTTGGGTCATTAATACTTTGATACTTTTAATATGATTAATGTGTAAAAGAAAATTTATTTAAAATATTATTACATATATATAAACATACACTGCTACAAAAAAACACCCCCCTCCAAAACTCATGAAACACAAGTAGCATGTAACTAACATTAAATTTCAAAAGAAATACATTAATTAGTTAAGATAGCTTAAAATCATGTTATTACAATCATTACCATGAGACTGTCATCATGACATGCAATTGAACATAATGATATTCTCTGGATACATATGATATTTTCTGCTCAAACTGAGAGATGTTTAAGAAAATGCTTATAGACCATT
This sequence comes from Epiperipatus broadwayi, assembly GCA_028023455.1. Classification (NCBI taxonomy): domain Eukaryota; kingdom Metazoa; phylum Onychophora; class Udeonychophora; order Euonychophora; family Peripatidae; genus Epiperipatus; species Epiperipatus broadwayi. The sequence goes on from JAQFVV010012463.1 coordinate 5,245,794, forward strand.
TAAAAATGTCCAAAGATCAAACTAGTCACTAAAATAAAGTTGCCTTGAAGAATACTCTTGAGATATTTTGGCAGAGTGTGAAATGTATTATCTTCTTTTAGAAATGACAAACAGAGTTATCACTCAGAAAAGGCAACAACTTAAGTTGCAAAACAAACATATGCATTAAGTTGAAGACTATTATCCTTGATTGACTATATCATTTAATGTTCATTGATTATTCAAATTTATAAAAGATGGCTCTGGAGAAGAGTTATAGAGCACAGTTTTATTTCTAATGCAAATACTGAAACTAAGCTGATAAAATAAGCTGCGCTTTGTTCATGTATTAAATTATTTTGCAGTAAAATAAATAATTGGTTTTCAGATATTGATATTCATAGTAAAATTAATATTGTTAATAATAAAATTATTAGGGCAATTAAGTTATGTTCAAATAGTAATTTGTTTGAGAATGAGGTTGATATTATTAGGAATGAATGTTTTATTAATGAGTATCCTAGGGGTGTAGTTGAACATTTGTTTTCTAATAAAAATATAAATAAAATAAGGAATAGAATGGGATTAGATAGGAATAGGAATAGAGAAAAGATTATTTATGTTGGTTTTAATATATCTAAAGATTTATTTATTAAAATTAAGAAATTAGTTAAAATGATTAATAGGAAATATAATGTTTCAATTTGTCCAGTTTATAAAAAGAAAGCAAATTTAAATTTTTTAATTAATAATAATGGGGATTATAATAGGTTAGACATTATGAATTCAGTTTATTTGATAAAATGTTTGAATTGTTAAAATAGGAAGAAATGATACGAAGATGAAGAATGATAAGATATATGGAATGGTTAAAGGATTGTGTAATAAAGGAATGATAAGTAGGGGAGTAACAGAAAATATAGTAAGTAAGGATTGTGAGGTGGCGAAGATTTATGGAGCACCAAAAATATATAAAGAAGGGTGCCATTGAGACCAGTGGTTAATGGTATAGGATCGTATTATGATAGAGTATTAAAATGTTTGGGAAAGATGTTTAGAAAGTATGTGAATAGGGAGAGTGTGGCTTTCATAAAAAAGAATAGGCAGTTGGTGGAGGAAATTAGGGAAAGGGTGGAAAAATATGAGGTATAATTTGATAATGGTAAAAATGAATGTGGTGTCTATGTACACAAATATAGATGTAAAGAAAGCAATAGGGTTGACAGTGGACAATTACAGGAGAGATAGAGATAGAAATGCCAGTAGAAGTATTGGAAAATTTAATGAGTTTGTGTTGTAGAGATATTACTTTTCAGTTTAATGGAAGTTATTATAAACAGAAAGAAGGGTTATTGATAGGAGGGGCATTAAGTGGAGTGTTGATTGATATTTACATGCAAGATATGGAAGAAGCTATAGTAAAGGAGGAAAATGCACCAATTTTAATTAAGAGATATGTAGATGATTTCTTATTGATATTTAATAAGACTGAAAGACAAGTAAAAAAGTATTATGATAAGGTTAATAAGTTGGATAAGAAATTAAGATTCACAATGGAATGGGAAAAGAATAATGAATTGGTGTATTTGGATATAATGATGAAAAAAGAGTATAGTAAAGGGAAGTGTAAAGTGAAAACAGAGATGTTTAGAAAGATGGAGAAGGGTAATATAGTGAATTGGGAGTCTGATGTAGATAAGCAATTTAAAATTAATGCTATAACATCAAGAGTATTTAGAGCAAATAATTATTGCAGAGATAGAGAAGATTATAAAAAGGGAATAGATATGATATTTACGGAGTTTAGGGATAGTGAGTATCCAGAAAAGATAATAAAGAGGAGTATTGAGAGTGTAGAAAGGAAATGTAGAAAGGAAGAAGAGAATGAGAGAAGAGTAATTGAAAGGGATAGGAAAAACAAATATATAGGAATAAGAGTACATGATTATAGAATAGTTAGGAAGATTAATAGTATAATTGAAAAGCTTAATGTAAAATATAAAAATGATGTGAAATACAGAATAGTAAATAAGAAGAGAAAAAATTTGATGAAGGTTTTGGATAATAAATATATAGATAAAGAGAGGAATTATGTTAATGGGGTTTATATGATAGAATGTAAAAAGTGTAGGGATAAAGGGGTTAGAACTAAATATGTGGGTGAGACAAAGAACTCTATATATACAAGGCGGAGGCAACATAGGTATGAAAAAAGTTCACCAGTATTTGTGCATATGATGGAGACAGGGCATGATTTGGAGAAGGAAAGTATAAAAATGATTAGTTTTGCAAATAGTAGAAGGGACAGGAAGATAAGAGAATCATTGTTAATTAAGAGAATAAGGCCTAATATTAATAGAGAAAAAGGGATAAAGACTTTGGTAGTGTGAAATTAAACAGTAGAAAAGTTTAGAATGATTTAAGTGAGAGGAAATGTAAAGCTTGATAGGGTAAAGAATTAAAATTTAGGGTAATTAAATAATAGAAGTGGTTAATAGAGGGAGCTAGGTGATGGGGAAAGAAAGGAAGTTGGGAAGTGGTTAATAAAAAAAAGATGGAGGAAAGGTGAAGGTAGAAGGAAAGTTAAGGTAAAAATAGTTAAATTTGTATTGATATTAAATGTTATAAGATGGTAGTTAAATAAGTAAAGATGGTAGGGAGTATTAGAGTATATATGAGGAAGGGAATTGAGGGGATGGTATGAAGGTATAAAATGAAGTAAGTAGGGTATAAATGGGAGTGTAAAAAAGGGGGAAAGAATGATTTTAGTTTATTGTTTTTTGATTTTTAATATTTTGTTTTTTGATTTTTTAATTTTTATTTTTAAGTTTATTTTTTAATTTTAATTTTTTGATTTTGGGTTTTTGGTCTTATATATGTAATTAATTATGATTACGATAAATCCTTTTACTCTTATATAAATACTATATCATGTGGTTGTTCGAAGGTATTCATTTATTAACAACATTCTTACAGCGTCTGCGCAATTTAGCTTAACAGGCTGTCATTCTATCGTAATTATAATCGCACGCAAGACGTTATAAAATAAATGCTTATTCGTAATTAATTATGATAAAAATGATAATTTTGGTATTAATTTTTAGATTAATGTTTTAATGGGTTTTGTTTTTAATGGTTTGATGATAAAATTTGAATTGTTTTAATACATTTATTTGCTTATAATCTTAAAAAATAAATTATTTTTTATTTTTATTTTATTTTTTATTATTTTTTATAATTTAGTTTTTATGTTTGGGTTTTTTAAAAGATTTGGGAAAATTTTGGTTGAAAGATTTTGGATTGAGTTGTTTTTGCTTTATATTATTTTGTTTTATTATAATTTTATATGAGAATATGAAGAATAATAATTTTGGTTGTATGGATATAATATTTGTCTAATTTTTTATGTTGTAGATCTGACGAAGACTGCTAGTACAGTTGAAACTGTTATAATAAATAAAATTATTTGCTTAAAGTGTTAAAGGAGTCTTGATGAGTTTATAGTGAAAGAATGTAGAAATGACATATATTGGAACTAGTAAAAATAAATTAAAAACTAGATTAAAACAGCATTTAGGTGATAAAAATTCTGCTATTTACATTAATAAGAATAAATTTAAGCATGGGGATTTTGAAATAAAACCTTTGGAATGTATTAAGTTATATAATGAAAAAATAATAAAAGAGGGTGTGTACATAAATGAAATAAAATGAGAATTAAATAGAATGTTAATAGAAAAAGATAAAAGAAAATAATAGGTTTTTAATTGATTTTTATATGATATATATAGATTTTTAAAAAGAAATTAGTTGTGTTTAAGTTGTGATTGTAATAGGAAAGGGGAGTGAGATAAAGTAAAAAAAAAAAGAAAATTTTGGTTATGAATATATTTTGTAATTTTTAATTAATTTAATTTTTTTTTGGAATATGTGATATTTATTGTATATATATTTTATTTTAGTGTGCCTTGAAAAAAACTATAAAAAATAGTCGAAACGTTGGATTTCTTTTTCATGATTATAGTCATAAAAAATCAAGTTTTAAAAAGGAGTTAGTTTGTTTTATTTCTATATTAGATGTATATGAACTATTTTGAAAAGAAGAACTGTGTGCTGGATATAAAAAGGAGTTAGTTTGTTTTATTTCTATATTAGATGTATATGAACTATTTTGAAAAGAAGAACTGTGTGCTGGATATATTAAATTATTTAAAATAAAGAATATGTTAACATTGCACCAATTAAAACCTTCTATGTCTTTCATACTGTATATCATGAAGTGTTCTAGTCAGAATTAATAAATAAAATTATAAATCAAAAAAATTTTGTAAATATGCTTGCAAAAATAATTTTTTATTCATTCTATTCTAGACTGATCTGGGGAATGTGGAATTATAGCATAACATATATTATCTATTAATTACCTACACATTATGGTACATGGCTATAGAGTGGGATGAAAACAACTTTTCTTGGAAGAATATGTTAGGTATAAGTTGAAAATTTTTTTTGCAATAGTTTGTTTACATTAATATTGACAGCTTTTATTGTTACCACTTTATCACAATATATATAGTAAATACATAATAGTGGCTTTACAAGTATAAAACTAAAAACACTATGATAAGTTAAGATGCTTCAAAAATTAAAATTTAAACATTTTTAAAATTTTTGCATGACAATACTTTCCACACTTGAAAATTAAAGTGAAAAGATTGTGCTTCTATGCATAATGAAAAATACAAATGCAATATATATATATAAATGTCGTTAAAAAAAAAATCATAATTATTCTTAATAGATAAAATTGTTGTTAGTAAGCTCATAATATTATTACAAATTTCAAAGATTATAAAATCTTCAATGTTTTGCAATTCAGTTATATAATTATTTATACACGTATATATATGAAAAAAGTTGAAGAATTTAAAAACTTTTGTGATTTTATGTGCTATATATTTTTGTTTTTCAAGAACACTGATATATATATTTTCTTCTAAAGTAAGGCTTTTTCATACCTGCACTTATATATGTAATATATCATCATCATCATCAACAACCATTATCAATCCACTGCAGGATGAAGGTCTCTCCAAGCAATCCATTTCCTCCGATCTTTAGCTTCTCTTCTCCACATCACCCCTGCACACTTTTTTATTTCATCCATCCATCTCACATGTGGTCTCTTTCTGAGTCTTTTACAATCTCTTGGAATTCAGTTTAAGATTTGAGTTGTCCATCTATTATGATCTCTTCTAGCAATATGTCCAGCCCAACTCCAGTCTTTTAATTTTTTCAATGAAGTCAGTAACACCTGTTTGTTCTCTTACCCATATATTGCGTTTTCGATCTCTTCTTGTTACTCCCAACATGCATCTCTCCATACTTCTTTGAGTGGTCTGAAGTCTCTGTATTGCTCTTCTATTAAGTGTCCAAGTCTCAGATCTAAAAGTAAGAACTAGTAAAACACATTTATTAAAACTTTCCTTTTCAAACACATAGGCATATTTCCTTTTAGTATCAAATTATTTCTACCAAAAGCACTCCAACTAAGTTTAATTCTATGATTAATTTCATCCATTATGTTTCCATCTGTATTAATAATCTGACCAAGGTATTTGTAACTGTTAACTTCTTCTAACTCATCATAATCAATCTCAATTTTCATACTTTGAGAAAATCCATTAAACATTACTTTAGTCTTTTTAACATTTACCTTTAGTCCTACTTTCATCTGATAACTCCAACAACATTCCCTGGAGCTCTAAAGTATTATCCATAAAAACAACTACATTAGCTGCAAAATCTAAATGACTTTTACTCCTTTAGCTTCCCATTTTAATCCACAAAATACTTCTTGTAACACTGCTGTAAAAAGTTTTGGAGATATAGAGTCACCCTGTCTTACATCCTTCTCAATGTTGACTTTCCCAGTAGCATTATGTAATCTAATTGTTGCTGTTGCATTTTTATAAATGTTCTTTAAAATATGACAATACTCTGGATCTATACCTTGATGATCCAATGCTTTAATCACTGAAGAAATGTTTATAGAATCAAATGCCTTTTCATAATCTATAAATCCAAAGCATAATGGCAATTCATATTCATTTGTCCTTTCTATAACTGTACTAAAACCACTTTTAAATCCAGCTTGTTCTTTTGGTTGGTGGAAATCCAATGTTCTCTGTAGACGAGTTGTAATTATCTTGGTAAAAATTTTGTATAAAACTGATAAAAGGCTGATGGGTCTGTAATTTCTAATATCTTTATCACCTTTTTTAAATATTAATATTAATACTGCATTCTTCCAATCATCTGGTACATCTTTATCATTTAGACATTTGGTATATAACTTTGCTAAAAAAATTTCTATTTCTTCACCTGCTTCTTTTAATATATCAATTATGATTCCATCATTATCTGGAGCCTTTCCTTTCTTCATACATTTAATTGCATGTCTCACTTCTTCATTTAAAATTCTGGGCAATTCGGAAGATGTAATAGATATAGGAGGTACTTGTTCTTTATTACTATATAATTATTGATAAAAGTCTTCTATCCATTTCATGATGTCATCTCTCTTTTTAGTAATAATTCCATCTTTTTTCTTATTACAGATATATATTTCCTACCAATACCAAAATGTTGATTTACACTCTTAAGACTTTTATTCTCTTCTACAGCTTTCCTTGCTATTTCACAGTTATACTTTCTTATATCATTTTCAACTCTTTTCCGCACTATTTTACAAAATTCGAGATATTCAATCCTTTTTAATGCATCATTTTTATATATCTTCATATTTATTCTTTTCTTCATAAATCTCTAGTCTCAGTAGAAATTTTATTGGTCAATTGCTGCTTTTTTCTACCAGCTATCTTTGTTGCAGTTTTCAAAAGTGTATCAGTTATTTTCATATTAATTTCATTCAAATCTGAATCATGTTCAAAATTTACTAATGTTTCAAACCGATTTGTAAGTTCTAATTTAAATTCATTAGAATGTTTCTGAAGATTAGAAATATCAACTGTAAAAATTGTTTTTCATAATAATTTCTGTCTCTCTAGCTTTGCATTAACACGTATCTTACATCTTACTAATTGATGATCACTTCCTATGTTAAATTTATTAAGAACATTACAATCTTGAAATATGTATTATATGTTAGTCAAAATATAATCCAATTCTGCTGTACCTTCATTTGGATGCTTCCATGTCCATTTCTTTTTAACATTTTTCTGAAAAAAACAATTCATAATATAAAGTTTTTCTTTTTCTGCAAACTCCACAAGTCTATGTCCTCTCTCATTTCTATTACCATAACCAAAATTACCTACAGCACTTTATCTTTCATTTGTTTCCCAATTCTATCATTAAAGTCTCCCATAACAAATTTAAAATGTTGTTTACTCTGATCAAAAGCCTTTTTGTACATTCATATAAAAATCTTCTACTACTTCATCACTATGAGAACTTGTTGGAGCATAAACCTGAATTATCTTCATCTGGTATCTGCTATTAAGTTGTATAACTAATCTTGCAACTCTGTCCAATACATCATCAATCTCAACAATGTTGTTCTTCCATTTTTTATTTATAATGAATCCTATTCCATTTGTATTTCTAATATTTGTGCCTTTATAATAGAGTACATGTCCACTTTTTAAATCAATTGTCTCTTCACCTTTTCTTCTAAATTCACAAAGTCCAATAATGTCCCATTTAATATAAGACAATTCTTCTTCTAATTCTTGCAATCTTCCTTCACTTGAAAGTGATATGCAGTTGTAAGTACCTAAATAAAAAGTTGTCAACAAATGGCAGCCTGGATCCGCAATCAGGGGATTCTTAGCACCCTCCATCTTCAGCCTCCAATCGCTGCCTTGGTTGGTGACTTTACAGCCTCCTGGGAATAAGGGCCATGATTTATTTTTGTCTGTCATAATTATATAACTATTAGAAAATATTTATCATTTACACATACATTCATTCTGCCTTATCAGGCAACTGAGAAGAAAGATCATGGCGTTTCTTGATCTTAAACTCAGAGGTAAAAAGCCAATAAACTCACCACGCTGGCCAATGCATGTTGGTGAGCACCTCATCCATGTTCGTATACTATATGAATAATCACATAATAATAACAGCTGCAATGACAAGAACATATGGAGTGGACATTAGGAATTTTCCCTGTTCAGTTTCTTTAAGGTTTCCAAGAGGAATCAAAGGGTCTCCTTTCAGTTAATAGCAAACTCCTTTCTGCAGCCATGTAATATATAGATGGTTTGAACTCAGACTTTCACACGACCCTCAACCATCCTTCTATCTCAAACTGCTGATATACTTGATCACACACATGTCAAAAAGATAAATAATCACAAAGAACACTGATAGTAAAAATTTTAATACAATATATTTAGATTTCAATGATAATTTCTTTATTAGGATAAGAGTTTTTAGTATTGGTAAATATTTTAGCATCCTATTCTAGAATAAGGATTTTAACATAAAAAAGATCTAGTTTCTATCTTCTCATTAGATGAAAAAGAAAGATTAGTTATAAAAGCAGTAAGAATACAGAAAACCTTTTGTAATGAAAGATGTTACAATCCAGTTGTAAAATATGGTAGAGATGAATAGAATGGGGTTTAATTTTTTGATAAGATAAAGAGTTTTTATGAAAACCAATACAAAATATTCAAATAGGCAAACATTTTAACCTGGAAAATAATAATAAATTTGAGAGTTTTGCTGAAAAAGATATTTAAATAATAGAAGGAAATTTGAATAATTTGAGTGAAATTAGCAAGCATATGATTAAACAAATAAGTGATACTGTCACAACTTCCCAGAAAACATTTGATGAAACAGAATAAAGAAACTGCTGTGGCATATGAAATATTGTTTTAAATATTTGCTGAAATTATGGAAAAATAGTAAAATTTATTTATGTCAACGCATATCCAAATCTGAAATGAAACTTTTTTTTTTCAGATAACTGATCAATAGTCAAATTGTTCAACAAATGACCATTTAGTTATTTTTAGGCAGATTCTAATATGTGCTCAGAAGAGCTTCAACAATTAAAAAAAAAAAAAGATACTACATTCATGACTAGTGAAGAAAAAGAGACTATAAATTTATTGGCTTCTAACATTGTTGTTGTGGTCCTATATCTTTTGGTACAGAGAAGTCATAGAGTTTAGAATTCAGGATCTAGTTATCACTTCCAATGACTTGAACATTTTTTATTATTGGTATTCAATAACTATATTTAGCTAATGGTTTATTGATAATTTAAAATAAGCAATCTATTTTTATTATATAATCAAAACTTGTCCTACAAAAAAAAATATTTATAAACCATTCTTAATAATTGCATAAATTTTGCTGTAATTATTACTCCATTCATTCATTTAATAAATTTCCTTAAATTTTTCTGTTAAGCACTCAGTAAATTGCCCTAATGTTCCATAGACATAAAATAGCTAATTATTGAATAGATGTTCAAGTGCTATTATTATATCCAGATATAAATTTGATAAATTCATTGATAAGAGATCAATATTCTTTAGTATCCTATATCAGTGAACTTTCATTTTATAGAGTGAAGAAATTTTATATAAGAAATGTTTGTCACAAAAAGTTGGTCAATTGTTTAATCAAATGTAAAGCTTAAATTATTATTATTTTTTTTTTACAAAAAAATACTGCAAAAAAAATAATTAATTTATTTATAGGGTACACTTTCCACCATTTGTTATGACATGATAAACCTATTTCTCAGTAATGCAATTTTTAGTCACACATCTATGGGCAATGATATTTTGATCTATGGTTAATTACAATTTCCATAAAGAGATTAATTCTAAGTAGAATAAATTAAGAATTCTAACAATAAAATTTAACCTAACTATAATGCAAAACTATGACTGAGTGTGACAAAAAATTAATTTTGAACAATTTTCAAATAAAACCGATTTATCTGAAAAATATATCTGATGATATCAGAACTGCTTGAAATTAGCATAAAAAGTGTTTTCTTAATCTTTTTTTAAAATAAAATAATTCTTATTATGGATTGTGTTAAGTTTTAAAATATGAAGTATTCCCCATCCCAGTAAACACTCAATAATACTAAAAAATTAGAGAATTAAGATACAAATATTTATAATATATAAATAGTATATATAAAAAAATCAAGCGAACTAAATAAAATCACTAGGGTAGAAATTAATTTTAATACAAAAATTTTTTAAGTCACTATTTTAGTGATATATTTTACAATAAACAATGAACTGTGATAGTAATGATTAATAAATGGTGTAGAAAAATTAATGAATAAAATTGTCTCAAAATTGTATATATAAAAAAGCAAACCTACATTATTTAAAACTAACAATTTCTAATCAATGTTATTTTACAAATTTTAAAACAAAAACTGATAACTAAAATGGAATCCAAACCAAAATTTGATTCCATGATAAAAATGTAATTGTTTATATATATAAAAATTAAAAGTAAAAAATAAATAATTTTTAAAAATTAAAACTTTTTAATAGTTAAAAAATAAGAAGAAGCTCCCTGGATCATTATAAAAAAATTTTAAAAAAAAAAAAAAATTTACAAAGTTTATAAAAAAAATAATGCAAACAATAAAACTAGAGTCAAAATGACTATTTAGATTTACTAAAAAATAATATGCAGAAAAATTTCCATGAAAACCAATCATAACCATAAGAGCAATACATACTAAAAAAAATATATATATACATAAACACTACAATGTAGCACATAAACAAGATCACAATAATAAGATTATAAGTAATAAATTAAAGAATCTATGATTTATTATTTTTTGTATATATCATAGCATCAAAGTATAAAAAGTTGCTCATCATGTAAAAATTCAGATATACTAAAATGAAAAAGCAACATAAAATGAGCAACCTATGAAAAAAAAAAAAGCAACAAATTGTATTATAACAAAAATTATTATTCAGGTCATACAATGTTCAAGCATCTTATATTAAATGCAATAGAAATAAAGCCATTACAATGTTACTAAAACATACATTCATCAGTTAATGAATAAAAAACTTACATAACTCTTACTACAAAAAAAAAGAAGATAATTTTCAGTCCAATTTTATATAAAATTTTACAGAAAAAGATATTAAACAAAAACATGATTTTTGAAAGATTTAACAATAGAATTACATGGAATCATTTTAGAATATTGAGATGGTTCAATGAATAGAAATTCTTTGTATTTATATTTTATCAATGATGAACATTTTTGATTTAATTATTTTTCTTCAATTTGAACATAAACAAAATATATGAAAATTTTGCAGTATACCAAACAAAACATCATGACCTTCTTTGTTTAACTTCAACTTTAAAGCCATTTACTATTAGTTCCAATAAGCAATTTATGTTAAATAATAGAGACACGTGCAAATCCCAGACTTAATTGTTGATTTTTCTGTATTAAATTCATAAAGGTCAATTCCAGAAATTATTCTAGAAATTTGAATATAGCATTATATAGGACTGCAATAAATAGCCCTGAAATAGAGTAAGAGTGAATAACTACCCTAATGGTAATGCTGATTAACTAACAGAAAAATGGATAAATTGATATATGTTATTTGCAGACAATACATATAATAATTACAGCATAATATCATTAATATAATTAGCAAGAATTTGACATTGAACTAATATGTAACATACATACATACCGGTATATATAGACAATTATGATTACATAAAACTACTTAACATTGTGATATACAGTTAAAAAAATGTTACATTAATGCTTGTAATTACAATATTATCTGGATCATCTTTTTAAAATATATATATACTATTTATTTCTTATTAAATTACCTAGTTTGTATAATTATTTTATTTTTGAAATATTATAAATTCTATTTATATTATACAGATACACATACACATATTCATTAGACTATATTAAGAACAAATTTCCCAAACACTTGTTTCAATATGTAATTTTTACAATAATTTTTGTATTAACAATAACTTTATTTCAAGATATTTTAAATTTTTAAAATTGTTTTCTTTTTTTTTTAAAAAAAAAAAAATCTGCAGAGATGTATAATTTCAAACACATTTAAACATTAATTGTTGTGAGAAAGGAAAGTGAAATCAATTTTTAATAAATAAAATGAATTTTTACTCACCTGATTTTGTTGAGGTAATGCCTAAAAATATTAACTAAATCTCTGGCACTAGATGACATTGGTAATAGTTTAATAAGAATGTTTTCCAACTATCAATAAGCATGGCATTGAAAATTTTAATATTAGTTTTGTTCCACAAGCAGTTAAAAGTATAACAACAAGCAAAGAAGAGCACAATGAAAAGACACAGAGCAAGAGCCAGTTGTTTTTAAGCCTGCAAAACTAAATGTGTTAAAAAAGAAAAAATATATAAATAATAATAAAATAAAAAATCCTGTCAAATGCCATACAAGCTACTAAAAAAAAAAAAAAACAGCTTCTACAAATTCTTATCTCGTTTTAAAAATACTTTATATAGCTGAAAGAAAAGGCTTTCTCTATATTGTAGTACAAAAGCATTATTGAAAAAAAAAAAAGAATATAGCTTATGATCCTGAATTCAACCATGCAAGACATGTCCCTGGATGAGAGAACAGGTCCTTTGTAAGTTGGATTGGTGAGGCTGAAACTTTATTTTTTAAAAATTTAGCTTACTTCAGGGTCAGTAAAGTAAGGAATGTATGTTATTAGATGTGTTATTAAAAACAAAACGTAAAAAATAATCTGAATATATATTCTTGCTGAAACACTCATATACATATATATGCGATCATATATAAATGTCCTTATACACACATGCATGTATAAGTACAAGTATATATTTAAAAAAATATTTACACCGATAAAAAGAAAATGTAGTAATATACACATCTTTATGTATGCATACAATTTTCAAATTTATATTTACACAAGTATGTTTAAATATATACCGGGGGGGGGAGAAGTTGTTTGAAATATGGATCTAGTAATAATTGGAAGAATGGATTTCAGCCAGTGCTGGATTTAGATATAAGCAAGCTTAGGACCTCATAATTTGCAGAGGCCTCAAAAAATTGCTATTTTTTTCACAAATGCAATTTTCTTACATTTAAACCTTTTTTCTACAGAAATTTTTTAATTTTATTTTGGGTATATTATCCCAGGCTTTTTATTTATTCTAACTTGTCGCAGCCTATTTAAATTGAATAAAATAATCATCTTGATATTAGTCAACTTCCACCTTTTATTAACTTGGGTTGTTTCAGTCACTCTCAGTGTAAGCTGTAAGGTAAATATATATTACGTAACTTTTATTACCTGTTAAGGGTACAATATGAATATTAAAAATTATATATATATTTTTTCACATATTTTATAGTCAAGGGTGGTGAGCAGCTAGAATGTTAGTCTATGTTATTCATAATAAGAAATTATATACATATACTGTATATTATTTTTCATGTTAATAATCTTTTATTTTTAGCATTTATTTTTGTTATTTTGTTTCCAGCTATACAATGAAGCGAACATTGGAAAGTGGCTACCAGAAGAGAAACAGAAAACAGAAACTTGAAGGTGAATTCAAAACATTGTCAAAACTTGAGATATTTCTCCTCAAAGATGATCCATAAACCCAAAGAAATCAGCAAAGTTCAAAATAAAAACAGCCAATTGACTCTGATACTGGTATCATACAGTCTGGAAGCTCAGTTGATGGGATACTAAAAGTGATACCAGTGTGAGCATGGGTGCTAATGCAAAATCAACATCTACAGTTGAAACAATAAAATTCATGAAACTCAGTGATAATGGTCAATGGGGTGTCCTCATAGAGGATGAACTCCCATTCTGAATTTTAAAAGATCTATCAGAGGGTCAGCACTGGAATGGTCCATTTGAAACTAAGCATTCATTCAAACACTAGGTTAGATATTGTTCAAAAGGTCTTTTTCAGAACAGAAAAGTTAATGGTAAAGCATATGACCAGGAATGACTTGTGTACTTTTCAAAAACTGTTTGTGTTTGTTGCTTTGTCTGCAAATTGTTTTCAACATCAACTGTAGCATTGGCCTATGATGAATTTTCTGACTAGTAAAATCCAACAGCCACTCAAAATTATGAAAACTCTGAAGATTATAGGAGTTTTCTTATATATTTGACAAGAAAGCATGGTTTGATCTGAGACTCAGAACTAGCAAACCAAATAAAAGAAAAACACCTTTACTGAAAGAATGTGCTTGAGCATGTTGTTTCAGTGATATGCACATTAGCAGAATGTGGTCTGACTTTTAGGAGAGACAATGAAACTTTTGAATCACCAAATAATGGCAGCTACCATGATCACCATTGGTTATGCTTGCTCTTAACTGTTATTAAAACAGGCAAAACTCTATATATATATTGCCACTTAGTGCAAGCCAGAGTAATCAATGGATGACAGAAGGCTTGTGCATACAATCCCCATCTAGTGCCTACTCATTCAATATCCCCAGACTAGTTTCTGGCTTGTGGCCTTCGTCTATGAGGAGCTTGGATCTGAGAGCACTGCAGCTAGATCTTAGGATCTAATGCAACCCTCTAGCAGCCACCTTTTATCTCTACTTAACTACAAAACTATGAGACTTAAATTGAAAGCACTGTAATATTTTCAATCCAAGCTCATCAGCTTATGTAGTCATATAGGTCTGAACTCAGTTCAGTACCTATACATTTTGGTGTCTTTGGTTCTTTAATAACCATAGCCACCACTATCCTATTAGGCAAGATTGGTTTTAATCTTAATAAACATCACATGATAACCATTTCTTATGCTTTCTCTTAACTGTTATCAAAACAGACAAAACTCTCTATAAGTATTACCACTTAGTGCCAGTCAGAGAAACTAGTCTGGGGATATTGGATGAGTAGGCACTAGATGAGGATTTTATGCTCAAACCTTCTGGCATCCATTGATTACTCTGGCTTGGACTAAGTGGCAATAGGTATAGAGAGTTTTGCCTGTTTTAATGGTAACTACCTTGGTTTGTTAGAATTGATTGCTAAGTTTGATCCATTTCTTTCCACCAACATAAAACACTATGGAAACAAAGAATCTGGGTCACTTTCATTTTTATCAAAGACAGTATGCGATAAACTTGTGCACCCTATGGCTAATAAAATAAGATAATCAATTTTGGATGATCTGAGAAAAGCAGATTATTTCAGTTTGTCTGTTGACTCTACACCAGATTTTTCCCATGGATGTCAATTAATTGTTATAGTAAGGTATGTAACACCTGATGATGGTTTACATGTTGAAGGCTTTTTAACTTTCATAGAGTTGAAAAATAATAGTGATGAAGGTATGATGGGTATGGTGGTGGATTATCTAAGTAAAAACAATAAAGTTGATTTCAGTACATGTGAAGGACAGTCATATGATAGTGCAGCAAATATGACTGGTAAATACAATGGAATACAAGCATGATATATATATATATATATATATATATAACAATATTCACTAGAATAAAAACTACAGCACATGGATATATATATATATATATATATATATATATATATATATTCCATGTGCTGGACATTCACTAAAGCTTGTTGACCATGCTGCTGTAGATTGCTGTTTAGATGCAGAAAACTTTTTTGCTGTTATTCAAGAGCTAGACACTTTCTTTTCATCTTCTACAAAGAAGTAGTCTGTGATGTTATCTTCCTTGAAAACAGACTCAACTACCAGAGTACTAGAGATATTCTGACACTAGGTGGGAAGCACATGTCAAAGCAGTTTCTGCCATATATGAATTTAAGCCAATCATAGATGCTAATAGTCTTCTGGAAAAAGTGGAGAAATTAGAATTTGCTTTTATGCTTAATTTATAGAATCATTTGCTGGAAGAATTTCACAAAACCAGTCTGGCTCTCCAGTATTCAAAGATTGTACTTACCATAAGTGCAAATCTATACACATCATTTTATCACTATGTTAAAAATATTTGAGAAAATTTTGATGATATTTAAGAAGAATCTAAATCTAATTTGCCTAATGAAGAATATAATTCTACAGAAAAAAGAAAGAAAGTGAGAAAAAAAACAAGCTAATGATGGAGTTGCACATGATACTGATGAGAAGCCTTCTCCAAGAGACAAATTTCAACTGAAATCTTTCATTCATATCATAGACAGTCTTGAGGCAAATTTAACAAAAAGAGCAACATTCTATAATTATGTTGCAAATAAATTTTCATTTATAGTTGATTTAGAAGCTTCAGAGGAACAACTACATAAAGCAGTAGCTATCTTAATGAAAGAGTATCCAAATGATGTTGATATTAACTCACGAGTGAACTGAACACTTCCATGATTAGGTCAAGCAGAATTAGCCAGAAAAAGAACAAATTCAACATATTTCAAGACAAGATTCAATTAGTTTTCCCTAATGTTGAAGCAATATTACAACTATTCCTTTGTCTAATGGTAACAAATTATTCAGGAGAAAGATCATTTTAACAGCTAAAGAGAATAAAAAAATGAACTGAGAACAACTACGTCTCAATAAAAATTGTCTGCATTTAGCAAGCAGCATGAGTACAAAAAATGACGTTACTCAACATATCTTTTGATGACATAATCAATGACTTTGAATTTGGGAAATCAAGAAAAAAAATGTTTTAAGTTGGAACATAGAGCCTTTTAGAGGTTTATATAATATAATTGCTGTGATTTTGCAAACACATTCTTTATTATTTCTTTTAATAAAGAATTAAATGACAATATATTTCCCTTATCCATATATTTAAAAGGTGTATAAGTTTTAAAGTTTTTCTGAGATTAGCTGATGTAATTTAAAACAGTAAGGGCCTCAGGGCTTTATAAAACTTAAGGTCTCATCAAATCTAAATCCAGCAATGATTTCTGACAATAGATTTTGAAATGGCGAGCAGTTATTATTATTATCAATCACTTTTGATAAAAAAAAGGGATGTATTCATAAAGTTTATTATAATGGTTGATTGAATCCAATAACTAAGAAAATAATATATGATGCAGAGTCAACATTTACTTTTATTAAACATATAGATGGCATTTTAATTATTCTTAAAATTTTCAACATTGTTTATTGGAATAGTTTATGAAAACTTTCTCCTATGCAATATGAAATGATGTTATTACTGTTCACTGTGATCAATATTGTTGCTGCAGAATAAAAATGGTAATAATAAGATGCTAAAAAAATATAAGTAAAATTATACAAGAAATAACTTAATTAATATGGATGAGAAACAAGGTATAGATTGTCATTATGAGGAGTGGAAAAACTCAGCACAGATTGAATTCATCATAAAATGAAAAGTACAATCAACAAGAAATTATATTTAACAATAGCATTTGAATTTTCCAAATTTGTTCTTAACTACTTTTAAGATCATGAAAATTAAAATCAAGTACTAGAAATTAAACACAGTACAACATGACTTGTTTATCAAATAATAAATTAAATGCAAAATTACTATGTTTAGAGAGTATAATTTATGTAATTTGATAAGAGTCTTAGATTATTCAGCAATCAAAAAATGGAACATTATAATTAACTAGTGGTGTAATTGATCATTGTTAATAGTAATTGGTTTATCATTAAAAAAGTTAATCTAGAATTAGTGCTTAGAATTACATTACAAATTTTAATGAGCTATGGCATTTAGAATTTAGCCACAAAATAATGAAGTTTTTTATACCATTAAGTTACATATGTTATGGTAATTTGACATATATAATTATAAAGCATATGTATATATATATACATTGATTCATAGTAATGCCAATCATTATCCAAAACTTATAGATATTTAATGAATGCCTGAAAAATGTATTATAAAGAAACAAGCAAAATAGAATCATCCCAAACCCTAATATAATTGACAACACAAATCAGAACAATAAAATAAATAAAAAGAGCAACATATTCTAAAAACATATCGTAAGCCTGAGTAAATGAGAGTGAGAAAATGAGTGTGAGAGAGAGTGAGTGAGTGAGACAGTATGCAAAAAAAGTCCAATAATTAAATATTAAATTTAAATATAGTAACACAAATTTTTATTTTACATAAAAATAACAAACATGTATTCAAATTTATAATTAAATGTGTGCTATACAGAAAAACACAAATGGAAAAGATTTATAACAATAACAAAAAGAAAAAAATATATATAATAGCTTAACTTAGATTCTAAAAAATTATTTAATACTCTTGAAATAAATTCATTAACAATCAAATCAGGTTTTCAATAAAGTGAATAAACAACACATTTTATTTTAAAGCAATCTTGTACTGTGCAATCAATAAAAAAAATTTTATCAGAGAAGTTTATGAATAGAGGTTAATCACCAGTTTATATTATAAACAAACAAAATACTTAAAAATATTATAACAATTGCATTATAGTACAGTCTATGGTATTGAAACTTCTGAATGGATTATTGCTGAATCATAAAACTCCCTAAACATTTGCTATGTGATGCATATTTACAATGTACTTCCTTTATAGTTGCTGCTTTCTCTTCAGCAGAAATTACCAGGAAAATCATCTGCCTAAGGATTTGTTATTTTTAAACATAATCTATTTGTTCTATAATAACAGATGAATAAATATAACACTGACTAGCTTACCTATACACAAAAGTATAATTGAAAGCATACATCACATGATTTGAATAATGTAATAATGATATTTAAAACTCTGAAAACCAGGCGTCCATTGTTAATTTTTAGAAAAATTTACCCTAACTATAATAACTTAGATATTTTGTATTTGAATGTAATAAATATAAAAAAAACATGCATTATGAAAGAATGTAATGAAGCTGTTAAAATAGTCATTTCATAAAGAAAAAATAAAAATAATAAAATATTTTTAATAGTTTTAAGAATGTTTATTTTTACACTGATTCACAAATCCTAAATTTTGAAATTCAAATGATAAAATGACAATTTCATAAACAGCTTCATCACATCTGTCACAAAATGACAAAAAGAATCATGTATTGGAAGTCTTACCTGAGGTAATTTTTCACTGAAAAAATTACTAAAACAGCGGCCTTGCTGTGGTCCATTTTCATTCTAGAGCCAGATGTGTTCATTTGTGCAAAAGTACCTATAACAATATGAATGGTTTTTAGTGGAGAAAAAAGTAACAGAACAGTGTATTCAAAAATAAATAAATAAATTCATAAAAAATAAAATGAATAAAAATAAATCAATAAAGATAATTTTTTATTATTATTAACAATGATTACATGTTTGGAAGAAAGGCTGAGTTCAAATACATGGTACTATTGATGAAGCCAGAAACTGTGTATAAAATATCCTATATTACATGGAATTCCAGTTGTGTAGCATAAACTTGTATATAAATATATTTATTATTTTGCATAAAAGATATGAAGAAAGGCTGAGTTCAAATACATGGCACTATAACAGAGTGGATGGATTGATGAAGCCAGAATGTGTGTATAAAATATCCTATATTACATAAAATTCCAGTTGTGTAGCATGAATTTGTATATAAATATATTTATTATTTTGCATAAAAGATATGAAGAAAGGCTGAGTTCAAATACATGGCACTGTAACAATAAGTGGATGGATTGAGGAAGCCAGAAAATCTATACAATATCCTATATTACTTGCCTAAAATTGACACAAATCAATTGCGGGTTATAACTTTAGCAAGTCCAGGCTGATGCAATAATTCGTCCATAAATTCAAACTTGGTCACGCGTGATACACTATTCATATTTATAATCATGCCAAAAAATGCATCAGCTCACAGGGTGACAGATTACCCAATCCCGAACTTTTTTCCATTCTACAACATATTTATTTGTCTCAGCAAATATAAAATTTTATAATTTATTATTCTATAGCGTATTTATTTATCTCATCACATATAAAATATTATAATTTATTATTTTATAGCATATTTATTTGTCTCAGTACATAGAAAATATTATAATTTATTATTCTATAGCATATTTACTTGTCTCAGTACATAGAAAATTTTATAATTTATTCTATAGCATATTTATTTGTCTCATCACATATAAAATATTATAATTTATTATTCTATAGCATATTTATTTGTCTCAGTACATAGAAAATTTTATAATTTATAAAAAAAAAAATAAAAAAAGTAATTACATACCCTTGAACGTTATCCAAAAACGTAACTTGAGAAGAGGGCCCAGAATTGCAGACAACTTCAACGGAAAATCAGAAGTAAAATCTTCAGTAATTGATCCAACCATTGTGGAATAACTTTTTTATGATATATAAAATGATAAAAATAAAAAAAATTTTTTCATAAAAAATCTAAAAACTGTCGTACAGAAAAAATTCTTAGATATTCTCGTAGAAAACAAAATGGCGCAAAGAACGAAGTCCCATATGTGTGACATTTACCATTTTCGCGCAAACTCAGCTCAAAGTCGAAATTTCTAGAAAGTCGTACTGGGGGTCAAAGGGTTAAAAAAGATGAAAAAGAAAACAGAAGAATTTGCAGTCTTATATTAGTTGTATATAAAATTTTTATTAACATCATTACATCATACAAGCAAAATTTGGGATTCAAACCAAAGAAGAAAAAAAAAGGTTTGATTTAAAAAATATTATGATGCAATAAACTAGCTGCAAATTTTAAAATAAGTTAATAAAAAGAACAAATGAATAACAGATGTCATTTGCAATGAATTGGTAAGTCATTAGTCTTTATAAGCATTATGACACAGAGTCAGAATATTTTCAAATTATGATGAATACTGATCAAAATGAAATGGTAGTGATTAGATTACTTAATGATCTTTAGAAAATAAACATTGGTAATTTTATATTTAAAAAAGAAAACTACAGCAGTTTCAAATTAAGTATTATGAGAATGATAAAAGTGATAAAATCAATAAAGATTATTTAAGGCATTCTTGATCTAGAAGATATGATTGTTTTTGCAAATAATGCTTCAAGACAGCAGAAAATGTTTGTTATAAGAGATATCACATGAAAGGAAAGAAATAGAACTAATGATAAATAATAGGATAAAGTAAAGAATGTTCAGTGGATTTAAAAAAAAAAGAATTGATATTAAAGAAATCCACAGTTAACAATTATAAACACCTTGGATAAATTATTAATGTGAGTGTATAATAATTGTACATTTAAATAAATTTGGGTAAGAGACTTGATAAAAATTAAAAAGAAATAGATCTATGAGTCAGAAAATATATAACTACTACAGCTTACATGGATCTTAGATATGGCAAAATATGAAAGGATATTTGTGAGGACTAACAAACAAAAAATATATGAGTAAAACAACAAATTAATATTACTGTAACCAATGAAACAATTATAAAACTAAAGTAAGCTAAATAAAAGAATTGTCAATAAATGATAATTGAAATTTCAAACTGGGTCACATAAAATTTTATAAAATCTATAATAGTTCATGTTGGGTCTTCATTAGGTATATATTTTATTAATAAAGTAATACATATACATGTGTTTGTACAAGCTGGTTAATACAAGCAATGTTAAGTCATTCTAGAAATAATTATATGCAGAAAAGAGAATTAGAATATCAATAAGCAACAACATTCTAATTTGCATGATAATAAAGTCTAACATATGTGCAAATTAATAAAATCCCTGCAGAACTGCTAATAATGGAGAATAGAGTAATAGTAAGGAGAAGACAAAAAAAGTAAAATGAAAAGCTGATAGTCCAACTGCATACCTATATTAACAGTAGAAAAAAGTCCAGTCAATTCTAATTAGACTGATTCAGAGATATGTGAGAACAGTAAGGTGCTTACTAGAAATTTCTAGTGAATGAGGGTTTAAAATTACAGGAAATAAAAAAAAAGTTTAGTTATTAAAATAAAAACTTTAGTAATTCATGGAGTTAGAAATAAACTCTAACTAGCTATTTATTTATTTACTTACCGAGAAGGGAACTATTCCATGATAAATATTGTTATTGCTTTCAACCATCAGTTGCCAGTTAAACTACTAATCCCAATTACTAAATTATATTATTCAGAGTAAATAAACTCATTCAGTTATTGTATAATTATATTGCTGCTAGATTATAGTCTGGCCCTGTACATATTAATTCATCAAATGAAAAGCGACTCGTGTTGCTAAGGTTTCTGAAGGCCTAACTTAATATTTTCTAATTTTGGAATTCTTAGACGCATCAATGAATAATTAAGGATATTAAAAATTGATTTTATATAATAATACCTATGTTTACTTTGACAATGTTTATGCTTTAAATTTAGATTGAGAATCAGGAGGTGGATGAAAGTTTCATTCCATAATAAATAGTTTTACCTCATGGACTATGTTATTGTTAAGAATAAAAATGTAAAATAAATACTATAATAGAAATACTATGGACAAAACTTATTAATTAGATAATAATCCAGAATGTTCCAAAATTAAAATTGCATCAAAAATAGAATCCTATTCAAAATTTCAATAGCTTCTAGTACAAAAAATTACCAATTTGGATTTTTAAGATGTTATTGAAACATAAAATTCTCTTAATGAATATTCTTTTTGACTTAATTAAAAAGAAAAATAGAATTATCTGCTCAGATGAATGATAAAGTTATAAATAATATAAAAATTTAATGAAATCAACAAACAATTTACAATCATTTACTAATCAAGTTTATTCTATATCTTTTTTAAAATAATAATTTATAGAATTGAGAAATAATAGAATAATTATATCAAATCAATAGATAGAACAGAGTTAATAATAATATTTTGAATAGATGAAATAAGTATTTTGATAATCTTTTAAATAATGATACAATAAATTCAAATGACAGCATTTAATATTTATCCTATAACTCCAGGTAGATTAAGGCAGAGACATTCAGCTTGCTGATATTAAAACAGATCTTTGTAATCTTAAAAATGAAAAGATCTTAGATTCTGATGGAATATTTGATAAAACTTCGAAATTATTGGATTTTTTTTAGGAATATATAAATTTATTAAATTATATCACATGATCTTAAAAATTCACTTATTTTTTTGTAATATTTAAATACAAGTATATTTACATATGCTTTTAAGCTAGATATAATTAGAAGGAATTTGAATATGATAAAAATAAAAAAGATAGAAAATGTTGTTCTAAGTATTGTGGAATGTCATTATAATACAATACAGAAAGTAATATTTTCAATGATTTTATTGAACTAGTTGTGTTTGGTCATAAGTGAGAGCAATTACCAAATACTCGGTGAGGGGTTGAAGAATTACAACATGCCATAAGATATGGTTTTTTAAAAAAAACTTTCAAAGCAAAGGTATGATTTATATATTGTTTTTATTAATTTGATCAAATTAAGTCAAGAAAATTTTTGACAATATTTGAAAACAGCTAATTGTTCATAAATTTAATAATATTATACAACTGCTACATGAATACACAAAAGAAAATATTATAAATAATGATAGTAAATCTGAGATATTTGATATGAAAATTGGTATTAAACAGAGATGTATATTCACTCCATTTTTTTTTTTTACTTTTATGATAGTAATCTGTGCGAATTATCAGGGAAATTTCTCAAGATGCAATATAAGTTTGATGATAGTGTTTTAATTTAAAGCTAATAATAGCAAAATCAAGAACTTTTTATATCTTTTTGGCTCTTAAATTTGCTGTATTTTATGCTATTTTTCCCAATTCAAAAAATAATCTACATTTTTGTTTTAATGTTTTGAATGCAACTCATAAAGAAGCTAGTTTAGTAATTCATATTTCCCAAACCTTAGATGTTTTATCAGCACCATGACAGAATAAAAATTTTCAGTAACTTTCGATTTTGAATGAATATTAGTATAAAAATATAGATATTGTTAAAATTTAGAGCATTTATTATAAATATAAATATAGGGGATTTGTACTCAGACTTTCAAACACCCACCAACTATCCACATTATCTGATACAACTGATACACATGTCCACACACATGTAGAAAAGATAAATAATCACCAATATATGTATTTCATGATAAACCAGCACTCATGAGTTGGTCCAGATTATCATCTCTCACACATATATATAAGCAGTGCTCAGTTTATATTAAGATAGCAAATCTTCACACTTTAATGGACAGGTTTCAATCTACTCCAATCTCCAACTTTTCAGCCATTCATATCATTGAAAATCTGATGATGGAAAGTCAAATCCCATCTGATGCCAACATTATTGCCAAGCCCATTATTATTATAATAATTTGTTATAGTAAAATAATTACTTTAATTAAATTAATTATATGCAGAGATGTTATTCCACTAGAGTTATTGTTATGGAAGTGAAACAAGACACAATATTTTTTCACTAAAAAAGCTCTAATATTTTGAAATTATTTACAGCAGAATTATAAAACCAATCATCATGTTCTCTAGTATGCTGGACATAATGATTTCAATTCTAAAATTGTAAGAGTATATCTTCACAGGATTGGGCATATGATACAAATAGAATAAGTTATGTTGAACATGAATACGATTTTTGTGAAAGGCAGACATCATTTCTTTGACAAAGAAAGTATAATATTGTTTATTTTCAATGAAAAAATATGGCTGGGAATAGAATGTGTGGAAAATTATAATTATGCAATGTTTTGAACTTCTTAGTAACAAAAAATTGTTACAGAAGATATTACGTGATATTATAAGACATTAAATATAAAGGATCAGCATGTTCGGCAAATGTGATTGTTTAATCATTGCATAACTCTTCTTTATCTTTTTATTTGTCTTTTAATAAAATTTAAGATGGTTATAATTTTTTTAGAAGTATAATAATTGTTAATGTTACTGGTGATATAAATAAATCACATGTGAGATGGATGAATAAAAAAATATACTCCAATAATGTGAAAAAGAAAAACAAGCAAAACTCTCTATAGGTATTGGTGATCATGTAATGTTTATTGGCTTAAAAAGAAAAACAGTATCATGAATAATAGATTGAAATAGCTTCATCCTATAGAGATCAATAAGGAATAAAAATGATAATATTGTGAATAACATTTTCAAGGGTATAGTTGTTTTTTTAAACCAACTTAATATACTATTATCAATTATATTCCACAGAAAACATAATAAACTGATAAAAGTTTTTAAAAATTTGGACAATTAACATTAATAAATAATATATAATCTAAAACAAATAATTTAGGATACTTATATAAAAAAAGTTCCCCAGAAATTTAATAAAAAAAATATAAGATTAAAAATTCACCCACACATACATATAAAATACTGTCCAATGTACAATAAAACTTAAAAATAATAACAATATATATAGATGCTAAAACAGGAATTCAGATGATACAATGGATAAAATATTATATTCTTTAATCCTTAAGGCTACAGTTAAATAAGTCTATTCCAGCTACACATGTTAGCATGCCATTCTATTATGATTAATTTTAAGTGGAAAAAAAAAAAATCAACATAAAAGATGACTTTTTGTTATCTATTTAAACCTTTAACAATTTATCAAATTGTAACTTTGAATTGATTGAAAATCTAGTGAGATATCAAGTTATGTCTAGAAATCAATATTAAATATATATTCCTTCATTTCATCTCTTTAAAAATATATTGTATATTATAAAATACTGAACCCATAAACAGTCTAATAAAAATGTTATATATTTAAACTTTGATTTGTATAAAAGACAAGTGATAAAAAGGTATGTAATAAGGGCTTCTATAACATTCTTTTGTTGGTAACATTCCACAAGTTCTTCTAATTCTTGGCTTACTAAATGCTTAACAAATCACACAAGAGTGAAAAAAAAAAAAGAAATAAACTAAGAACAGGGTTGGGTGACTAGACGACAGAGTTGGGTTTTAACAGTACTGCATTAATATTTAATTAGTTAAAAGACAACTAAAAAAAAAAGTACTTATTATTTAATATATATTAAAAATTGAAACTATTTATTTGTTGATTTTATCAAATCCCTTACTTTTCTTAAACATCAATTAAGTTTTAATTTGATCTAAATAAGTAATTTGTATTTAATAATTCTACACATAATAAAGCGCACAGAATGTGAATTGAACGGAATGAAATTTGAGAATTAATAAACAGACATAGTTTTATAATATAAGAATTAAAATTTATAATGTAAGAATTATAAAATCTAAAATTAGACAAGAAATATGTCATTGAAATTATGCATGGGTTTTCTGAATACACTTAAGATAATTCACTTTAAATTTTGCATTTAATTCTGGCCCAAATAATTTGTAAGTAGTTTTTTTTTTATATTACCGATTTTATAACCATATCTTCAAATAATTGCTACACAATTACTGTAACAATATAATAAAAATGTCCGACTCATCATCAATAATAATAGCCAATACATTGGTAGACAAATTGCATCCGATCAAATAGAGGGAAATTAATTCTGATTTTTAAATATTATAAATAAGCAAATAACAAAGTCATCTACTAAAATAAAGCTGGGGATCAAAACAAATTTTATTATACCCAATTATGTTTATAAGTAATTGACTATATATTCTTAAAGTATGGATTTAAATAACTAACTTACATGAAATAAATAACTAGAATATAATTCTCAAGAATTTTAATAAATATAAAATATATTTACATATTATGTGATCATAAGATTTTTTAAACAATATGATGATATAAATAAACAAATACGAAAGTCAAGTTAATTTAAACATTAAAACAATAACAACAATAATAATATAAAAAAAGTAGATAAATTAATAATAAGATATTTTTTTTGGATATATATTCTAAGTATAAAAATAAAATTTTAAAACTATGCATATCTTTCTATCCTAGGAATATATAAATGGTTCAACATAATTGTTGTTGCACAATATCAATATCATTAAATAAAGAAAGATTGTTTAAAACAAACATAAAATTTGCTTTAATAAAAATTAAATGTAATTATAACTATTTATTATGTTTTATCCAGATCTTTAACAACTACAAAATCATTACATTAGTCTTTAATAATATTCATTTCTTAAACGCTATTATCATACCACTGTAAGATACTTTATTTAATATATTTTACTTCATCATATAATAGCTAACATAAGTACTTTATACATCAAGTTCTATTAATACAATATAACTACCAATATGTGGCTTTAAATGATAATGTATTTATATGCAAATATAAGTCATAGGATCTTTGTTACACTACATGACAATAAAACATAAAATATCTAACCAAATGTATTGCCACTGAAGAATCAAAAATATTTTAATAACCAAAGCATACTATTTTATAAATAAATAATCTTAAATACTAATCAATAATTCACAAGAGCCTTACTTTATCAACAAACATTTACATCAATAAATAATAAATTCAATAAAATATATGTTATGATTTATAAATATACCTGTTTTCTAAGATCAGTTCCTTGTAAACACATCTAACTTATTAGCATTCTTCATTCCTATTATAGGATTTTGGTCTTTACAAATAATGTTTCAAGATAATATGATAATAGCTTAAATCAATTTAAAAGAATATTTGTCTTCCATGGGCAAATGTTCATTTGTTTTTTTTAGCTCTTCATTTTCAAAATAGCTGCTTCTATATAATTCTTAAAATAAAAGCATAGAAAAATATTAAGAAATGCCTATATGAATAAAAGTAAGTTGTCAATGAAGTTCAGTTAAATTTATAAACTCTTATTCCCCACATCAGATTTACTTTCAAAATATATTTTATTCAATTATAGAGCAAGGTACATAATTGTGTATACAGGCAATAGTTAGAGCTGCTGTTAACAAGCATTGTCTACAATGGATTGGACATATGCCAAGGCTTCCAGACTGTCATTAGCAAGGAAATTTATGATGCTTAGTATAATTAGTACCGTAAATGTGCGTAAATAGAATTAAAAAATTTTGGAATTCCATGCAGGCCAGTATGAGTCTTGTCCAGAAGGGACCTTAGTCCCTGTAGAATTCACCCTTCCATAATCTTGTGGGGGGCAGTGATGACCGAGGCAAATTTTTTCCGGGCATTAGTTATGCCTAACAGCTGAAATTTTAGGAAATAAAACTCCCTGATTCTGGCCAACATGGAAGAGCCGGAGTAGCAGTTTCCTTGCACACCAATCGATGTGGGGCCCTGAGATCTTTTGCCAAGCCAAGGGCCCAGTGAAGGAATCCTCTAGTCCAGCAATGCTGATGTTGTAGGTATTGATGGGCCATCTTAATCACAAGGTACTCCTTCCGTAACCTTGTGGGAGGCAGTGATGACCAAGGCAATTTTTTTCCAGGCATTAGTTATGCCTAACAGCTGAAATTTTAGGAAATAAAACTCCCTGATTCTGGCCAACATGGAAGAGCCAGAGTTGCAGTTTCCTTGCATATCAATCGATGTTGGGGCCTGAGATCTTTTGCCCAAGCCAAGGGCCCAGCGAAGGAATCCTCTAGTCCAGCAATGTTGATGTTGTAGGTATTGATGGGCCCTCTTAATCACAAGATACTCAGCAGGGGTAGACTGCGCTGATTTGTATTTTGCTTTCAAGCGAATTATGCGTGGGATATTCTGTTCCTCAAGAGAAGTTGTGCAAAACTCTGGCAATCCTGTCCAGCTCAGCCATTAGTCGGATGGGACCTTTAGCTTTAAGGGTGCATTGATTTATTAGATAGCCTAGTGTTTAACGAAGGCCATCCATGTCTCTACTGGAGGAAAAGACATGATCCCTAGATGGCGGAATGCAATATAGACCTCAGAGAAGAGTTGGGTGGTAATATTCGATCTAATAAGCATCCTCATAGAGCGGGAGAAGTTGATTGTTGGAATTATGGTATTTTGATACCAGAGTCGGATTTCCATTGCCAAATGGCCAGAGAAGGCATTGGGCGAAAGATGGGCTTCTATTGATCCCACCGTTACAGAAGAAAAAAAACAGGTCTATTAGGGAAAGTGCATGCCTTGTATAAAACGAGATGCCCTTCAGAAAAAAGGCTTTCACCACTTACCATGGTCAGATTAAGGAATTTTATGTACTTGTTACTGAAGGAAAGGTAAGATTGATTGAAATCACCTGTAATTAATGTGAGAAGTGGGCTTGTTCTGAGAGTTGCATTGGAGTGTTCACTTTGATTATGATTTCCAGGTTTTTGAGTAGGTATAGATTTATTAGATTGAAAGACCATCCATAAAATTGGAAGATCGTCTGTCAGGCAGTGAGAGTCGATGTATAACATTTTGAATAGGCTTATTGGTGACTTATTAATTATAAGAGCCACACCTCCTGATGTGGCAGAAAAAAATGAGAAGTGGAAGAAGCTGAATTCTTCGATTAGTTGAATCACACAATGGTCTGTCTGGAGATGCATCTTCATTTCTGATAAGCACAAAATATCTGGGGCCTGTCTATGGAACCAAGGTGACAAGGCATATGCCCTATCCCATGAGGTCAGGCCTCTTACATTGACAGAGAGTATCTTGAGCATGGTTATTTGGTCAACAGTTCAAGTGGTTCCAGGAGACAGCTGGACTTGGGGGACACAAGGGAAACCACTGGATTTGGGAAAGGATCATCAGGCACCAGTAGTTCCTAAATGCATTGAGTCATAGTCTGTATCAGGGCTGTCATAACAATTACGTTAATAGATGAAGAGGGAAAAAACCCTCAACCTGGAAGGTGAACATCACACACTACCGGGGTGGGAGAATTAGGTACCACAGTCTCACTAATTGTTTTAGAGAGGTCTCCCAGTGAAGGCCTGGCCATCAGAGGAAAAGAACACTGCACCTTTTTTTGTTGAGGGGATATTGAGTTGCTACCTGGATCACAAGGATCAAAAAGGCCCAGAAGGTCAACTACTGTCAGGGATTCTGAATCCAATGATGACTGGTCAGGAGAGTCTAGTGATGTTTTTGGTTTTCTGCTCTTCCTTTTCTTTAATACTGCTGTAATGAATCCTTCCTTCTCTGGAGAGTTGGCCATTGGTGGTCGGGAATCAGCCATTGACATATTTAAAGGCAGGTTAGCAGGTTGGTCCTCCACTGACTCTACAACAAAATTGCATGAAGGGCCCCCCAAAACCTCCCACAGCATATGTGGGGTTGGGAGAATAGTGAGTCCTGTCAGATTGGAGGCCAGGAAGCCCAGGTGCTGATCCCCAGAAAGCCCATGAGGGTTGGGGCCAGAGGAGGGCTGAACAGGTGATATACTATCTTTAGAGCAACATTGATGTGGTCCCTGGCTAGTAAGTCCACACTGTATGCAGCTTCGATCTCTGCAGTCCTTCATGAGGTGTCCCCTAACTCTGCAATGGAAGCACTGAGGGGGAACACCTCGAAGGATGATGGAACATCAAGGAACTCAATAAACCCAAGTAAATTAAGTGGAGAAATCCCTTTATTCAATGCAATGTGAAAGTCTGCTACATTGGAGGGGGTCTCGGCCCCTCCATACCAGATTGTCCGATATTTAAATGCTATGATGTTCCCAAAGAGGGATAAGACTCCCTGGAGATCTTGCCTTGCTGAAGTTTACACCACAATTCTTGACATAGCCATCAATGGAGCTCAGCCTATCTGGGTCTATGGTTATCAGATATCGGCCAAATAGACTTATGATTATTATGGAATGACTCCCTGGCCATAATGTTGCTGAATTGAATCACCACATACCTGTCATTAGGGTATACTGAGCCCCAGCTGCCATGTATAGTGAATAATTCGAAAGATGATTGGGAACTTAAATAGGTGGATGTTGTCATCTGTGACAGCTAGAATCAGAGCCTTATCATCCTTATAAATGTTTTTTCTTAAGGAGAGGTGGGATTGATGGATTAAACTTGTCACTAATCAGTGGGTGTTTTGATAGATCACACTTGTAATTACTGGGGTTATCACAAGGAGGCATGTCTTCCCCTACATCTTTGGGGTTTGCATAAGCTTTACCCATTATTTGTAGAGCTCTACCAAAGATTTCCGAAGATTCACCAACTTGGGTGTTATCAACAGCAGGGTACCCAGCAGATATAGATCGAGGTCCTGAGATACTTTGGGCAGCAATGTTGGCATAGGATGTTGGGGTGGGTCTTGGCAAGCTTTCCTCTGGGTACTGACTGGGTCCTTCAAGGTTGGGTACATTCTGTGGGGAAAGAGTTGGAAATTGATCAATACTATTATACTTCAATTGCTTGTCCTTATTTGATAAACTAGATGAAAGTGTGTTGGTTGGACTCCTCAAGGGAGTTTCAACTGATGTAGGGATGTTAGATAATATGCGGAGGTTAGGTGGTATGACATTGTTTGAAAAAAGGTTAGGAAAATTTTTGTGTTCGATATTTACATTGGGACCAAGGTGATATATGGCTGGAGGCGGGATCACCCCATCAAATGAGCCTTTTATTGAAGCTGTGGCATGTATATTGCCATTTCTATTGACTTCATTGTGATTTTTGAGTAATTTCTGAGAATTTTTTTTTTGATGGTACCACCTCTGCATCAGTTTTCCCCTCATAACTTTCGTTCCTGACCCGGAAAAATCCAGTTCTTTTTTTGGCATGTAGCGTATGTCAGAATACATATTATTCCCAAAAGAAGCTGAGTTTGAATCAATAGCAAAGTGTATTTTTTCCAACTGCAAAGTTTTGCCACATTTATCAACTTCTGGAATTGACTGATTTCTTTGAAAAAGCAGATTTTTGGCGGATTTATTTATATAACTTACCTTAGAAGTTAGCAATTTTGGTGAGCCTGGTATTGTTTTGCAGGGGAGGACGAGCTCTTCCAAACAAGGGTGGTTTGGACCTCCAGGCCCACATAAAAGTATATTATTTTTTGGATCTATTTCCATGTTACTTTTAGCAAGTTTTACTGAAGCTTCCAGCAAAGATGTACGAACAAATCTTTCTCTTTCAGGCACTACTGGCGTGTTTCACATATTGGGATTTTTAAATTGAGCAGTTTTCTTTGGTCTGACAGGATTTGGATAAGCCACGAGATGTTTTTGATTCAATTTTGAATCTTTTTATTGAGATTTAGTGTTGACTGGTTTTTTTTCTCACTGTACTCTTACTAATAGGGTCTTTTACGATAGACGCCATTCAAGATTGATAAAAAAACTGAATGAAATTATATTCAAATGTAGAGGTAAAAGTTAATAGTTCTTTATTAAGAGTCACTTTAAATGATTAGAAAAAGGTCACTTACCTCAGAATTAAGATTGTTGATAATTATTGTAAAGCACTATAAAATAAATCTGAACCATCCAGAGCTTAGAACGAGCAAACTATCCAGAAAGGCAACCTGAAGCAGATTTTGGATTTATGTCATTAACTCCATAGTAATGTACTAAAACTTATTTTTTTCACTCAAATTTTATCTGATTTGCTCTTGAGGCAAATTCTCATTATTTAAAGATTCATACAACCACATTTGTATGTTACAATGCCCTTTATATATATATATGTTATAGCATTCATTCTTTTACAAATAAATTATTTCAAGCTACATAATATTTACAATTTAAAATATTAAATTAATATTTTTTTAAATAAAATTTACAGATTAATAAAATTAAAATATAAATGTATATATATCAAAATAAATCATTTTTCCTTTTTTTTTATTTATTTATTTAGCATTATAATAAATGATTTCTTTATTAAATAAAATTTTATATTAAAGTTTAAAAAAAAATCTAAATTTAAAAAAAAAGACAAGAATAAACACGCATGCACACACATGTTAATTATTTAAAATTATGTAAAATATATATATAAGCTAATTTGAGTACTAATTTATTATCTTATCAAAAATCATTCATATATATGTTAATATGAATATTATTTGACCACAAAATTATTCATATATTCATAAAATATGTTTTTAGTATATTAAATTTTATTCATTTCTAATATAGTATGCATACTTAAACCAAAAATATTAACTTTTAATATTTTATTGTACATTCAAGATTTTGTTACTATATGTGAAAGGTTATTATAGACAACAATATGTTATAAGTTTTAATGATCGTTTCATAAGGTATTCAACTTTAATAATATTTGAAATAAGCTAATAAAATTTTTTAGAATGTAAGCATTATTAAGCTTAAATTATTCTTGTATATCACAATATGTACAAATATACGAACAAATATAAATTAAAAAAAAAAAAATTTTGTAAAATTAAAATAAAATTATTTAATGGTACACGGAGTGAAAATATTTAATTTGATGGTATTAAAACAATCACTTGTAGTCTTAAAAATAAAACATTCGTAGGTTCTAATGAAATTTTTAGAATTTTTTATGATTATATGGATCCATGAAGATGTATTAACTGATATAAAAGTATTTGTTTTTTATGGCTCAACTTACCTTCATATAATAAAATTGTCCAGATTCAATCTTGACCAGATTACACAATCACTGCTACAGACCAATGGATATATGAATAGATAAAATATAGCCAATGACAGAAAAAGACGACTAGATAGTGATGCTCAATGAAGTTAATTGCTCCCATTAAGGAGAGAGATCTGGCTATAAATAGGCAGTCCATTTGGAAATAAAGCCAGACTACAACAAAATAACTATCAGAGCTGAATGGCAATATGCCCATTGTCCATAATATTGTTAAAGCAATGAGTCAAGTATAATTTGAACTTGAACTTGCTACATAATAAATTTGACATGAGGCAAGCTATTATAGTAAAACTGGAAATGTTACAATACCTACATTTGAGGCAAGCTGCCACTGTACAATTGGAATTGTTAGGCAGTTGCAGTACAACACATGTGTTATGTAAAAAATATTGTAAGTATATTTTGTTTGTGTTGTATTTGAGTGAAATGGAAAGAGCAATAGAAAGATTAGGAAGAGGGATAAAGATACCATTAATAACCGGTAGTAAGGGAGTATATATTTTGTCAGGTCTTTTTTTTTGCAGATGATATATTTTTGTGCGCAGAAAGAAGAGAAGATATGGAAGTTATGTTGAGGACATGTGCAAGGGTTGGTAAAGAGATAGGGATTAAATTTAGTGAAGGAAAATCAAATATAATGATGGTTAATATTAGGGAAAGAGAAGATGTAGAATTTTTATTGGGAGATATTAACCCTTTCAACGATTATTATTTAATTGGCCGAATGAGTTAAAAATCAAAACTTGTAATTGGCCAACTCACAACTTTAACAAAATCTATTGTTAAAATAGATCACTTTTAATAATATAAATACATTAGTTTCGTTTGTAAAAAGTATATTACTGAATTGTCAGATTATGAAACAAACAAAAGTCTTTTCAAAAATAAAATTTGATTTATAATTTAAAAAATATTCAATTGCGGTGAAATAAAAGTAACCGCTATTAAACCAACCATTGACGCAATCTTTTTTTTTTCACTTTAACGTTACGATCAATATGTAGCAATAAATAAATAATTCTTGGTAATATCTTAACTATTTTTCTAAAATAATTTGATTTTTAGTATTATTTTATCAATAATAATTTGTAATTCAATTCAAATATTGTTTAAAATGTTGTAAACATTCGTTTATAATTTTCGTAATAAAAATCAAAACGAACGTAACTTTTTACTTTTTGGCAGCCATTTCCCTTTCTGACAGAAGTGAGACAGCCAATAAGATTCAAGAAAAGTTGGTGAGGAGGCGGTGCTTTGGTTTTGTTTGACATATATGGTCATTTTTATTGATTTTTTACTTGTAAAATAAATCTGAAGAGGGCACCATCTTACAGAACTTTTGATTTTCTTTCGAATGACATATTATATGTATACGTGGGATAAAAAGTAGCCGATTTAGAGTGATGTCAAATCTTCTCGTTTTTAGACGAGTCATGCATTATAAGAGTTAAGTGAAGTGTGGTGAATAGATATCGTTATTTGGGAATTATTTTAAGTAACCAGAAAAATTATTTGGATGAATGGAAGAAAAAATTGATAAATGAAGCAAAGAAAAGAAAGGATTGATAACACTGTTAGAATTATATGAAAAGGAGTTGCAGTAGCAGGGTTAACATATGGTAATGATGCATTATATGTTAGTAAAGAGGTATTAAATTACTTAGAAAAAGTTCAAAAAGAAGTAGGAAGACATGCATTGGATGCAAATGTATGGACAGCAAAAGAGGCAATTCAAGGAGAAATGGGATGATCAAGTTTTCATATGAGAGATGCAAAAAGTAAAATGAAAATGTTTGGTAGATTACAGTTTATGGATAATAAAAGAATAGCTAAAATAGTATTTAATAGGGTTATGAGTAAAGGGCAGGTAATAAGATGGGTGAGAAAGGTAATGCGGTATGCAAAAGATTTGGATAAAGAATTTATATCAGTATATTTGTACAAAAGATGGGATGATTGTGTTAAGAGGATTGTTGAGTGTTGTAGTAGTAAGGAATGGGATAAAAGAATAGATTTATTAATAAAGAATAGGGAGTTAGAGAGATGGAGAAATAGTAAGGAGAGTAAAAAGAGTTTAAATATATATAGAAATAAATAGAATATTAGGTGTAAGTTAATATATGATAATAGTAAGAAAAGTAGTTTGTTATTTAAGGTTCGAACGAGATCTTTAGCTACAAGAGAATATACATGTAAATGGAAAAAAATGGATGATTTATTTTGTAAATTATATAAGGAATGAATAGAAAATATTAGGCATTTGTTAATTGAATGTAAATGCTTGAAAACAGAAAGGATACATATAATGAAGTTATGGAAGAATAAATATGAAAAAAGTGATTAATGAAGTTATGGAGGAATAAATATGAAAAAAGTGATTATACAGAAAGTGAATTATTGGTTTTTATGCTGGGTTTGGGAAAAGATAATGGGGATTTAGATATAAAGGTTATAGAGTTGACAAAGATTATGTTGTGGAAATGGGATGGAGCAGAATATGAGAAAATTTAGAGTGGGGAATGGAAAATAAAATGACTAACAGGTTTATCTGGGCATAATTGCGGAGATATTCATGACTTCATTTAAGGAGAAGCCATAATACATCACATCACATAGAAAATTTGTTTACCATTATCAAAAGTTAATGATGATGATGGTTTGCACCGACCAGGCTCAGGGAGCAAAAGCTCATTAATAATGCTCAGACAATTGAGAAAAGAAAAGACAAATGTCAGCCAAGATAATTTTAAATAATTTAAGTTTATTAAATTCAATAAATAAATAAATAAATAAATAAATCTAGCAAACAAAATATGAAAGTTTGACCTAGATTTATTGGCATATTCATCCAAGAATGGATATGAGTAATGTAAATATTAAACACTCTTGCAGATGGCTTAAGAAAGGTTTGTATCTTCATGCTAGCAGTTCACCCAAACCAATTCCATTTTTTTATTGAGATTTAATCTGAGGGCATTTTCTTTGTTTTTTCCATGATTTTTGCATTAATCTATGAAGCTGAAAGCATTTTTTTTTTATAATGATTTTTGCAGGTAGATGAACATATATTAGCAAAAATAAAACTTGAATTTTACTTCAATTCATTATTATTATTTTGCATTAATTTTTTATTATTATTATGATGGTTACACAGAGTAAAATAAGAAAAAAATTAACATAGAAAATCATGCATTGCAAAAGAAATGGACCAATTTATAGAAAAAAAATAATAAATCAATGTGCTTGATATGTTGGAAAGTACTGTATTTCAGTTAATAAAGAACACAATATTAAGAGGCACTATTTATTAAAACATTCTGATTACAACAGAAGTGGGGAAGAAAGAAATATTAAAATAAAAATACTTGAAAAAGAGCTTCATCAAGTGACTGCTATATTTTATAAAAACTACAAACAAGTCAGAAAATTCCGTGAAAGCAAGTTACATTTTTTTAAACAAAAAAAGAAAAGCAGAAAATTCAAAACCATTTTCTAAAAGGGAATTTATAAAATATTGTATCCTAGCTGCTGTAAAATTAATCTATCCAGAAAATAAGAATATAAATATGTTGAAAAAATTATGCCCCTTGTTTAAAAAAGTAAAGTTAAAATTGGCTTTTTGGTTGAAAAGGTTGCCTACTCCTAATGATTAGGGTAAATTTATTAAATTTTTGATGCATGACATTATATTTATCCAAATTGCTATTGGCAGAAAGATGCATCACAATATTTTGGAAAATACAATGTAAAGATTGATAGATTAATTGATATGTTCTTCCACTTGTTAAAGCTGATAATATTGAAAGTATTATGGCAAGGATGTGAAGTGAATAAAATAAGTCTAATATATTATATGATGAAAATGACTTTTGTGGAAGAGTCAAAACTGATTTATGATAGAAGAATTATCTCTAAATAATTTTTTTAAAAAATAAAAAATTGTTTGTTTTCCTAGAGATAATAGGACTGATGATATTGATGCAATGAAGAGCTTCAATTTAGCCAGTAAAAAAAGACTTTAGGACCATTATATGATATACTTGAATGTATTCATGTTTCACAGATTGATTTGTATAGTTATCAGAATACTCATTTCTATAACTTTTTCCCCTTTCTATGTTCTCCATTTCATAACTGCTAATGATGATAAATATATACTCTTAAGTATATTTGAAAATACAAATAAGCATAAATAAATTATATCTCATTCATCAGCACCCCTAATTAAATTGATTTGCAAAACTGTTGGAGATTTGGATTTAATAACAGTTTGATAACATCTGCAATAAATTTTCACATTTAAATTACAAAGTCTGATAGCAGTGATAGCTACTTATTCTTAATGAAATTAGTATTTTGATACCAATATGAGTTATACTTTCATTATTTTTAATATCTATATTAATTTTATGTATATAATGTTTATTTTCATCAGAGCAATGGTATTTGGAAACAAGATTATATATTTTGATTTTTATAACATTTTATTATTGATCATAACATATTCCATGTTTTCATAACCTTTTTTCCTGTAAAATGTTATAAAATTAAATGTTTATTTATCTTAAATGGTTCATTTAATAAAACAGACTTGTTCCTTCCAGAATGAAATGATTCTATTATATTTTCTAACAATTTTTTAAATTAAATATGCAGTTTAAAAATGTTATAATTGGCATGACAATAGTTCAATATATTTATAAATTTAAAATAATAATAATAGTAGACAACAATAATATATATATTAATTAAACAGAATTGTTATTGTCTACCCTTATTATAATTTAAAATTTACATATAATATATTTTTAATGAGTAGTTTATTTACATAAAATAACATCACTAGTATTTTATCACAGTGGAAGCCAATTTTTTTTACTTATACCTCCATATTAATAAAATATTATGCTGTTGTTGATCATTGTAGAAATTCATATACTAAGCAATATTATATATAGAGCTTGCAAAATAAGCTCTTAACAAGCTCTGCTTCTGGCATTGTCAGTGAGGTTCCAGGATATTCAATCATTACATTAAAGATACTAGGACAAGCCCAGCACTTTATCTAATGTATAACTATTTAGTAGAAAATTCTGAAATTGTCAGACATCTAATTCAAATAGCCATATGGCTGAACTAAGTTCAAATACACTATATATTAATAGCTTTAGCAATATGAAATCACCAAAGCCTTAATTAATAACAAAAAATAAAATAATAAAAAATCAAGTCAGATGTCACATGACTTTATTTTAATAAAGCTCATATTTACAAATGTTATATATAGAGCTTGCAAAATAAGCTCTTAAGAAGCTTTGAGAATATCCTCAACCCCAGACCGGTTTCTGCTTCTGCCGTCATCAGTGAGGTAACAGGATATTCAATCATTATGTTCAAGCCCAGCATTTTATCTAATGTATAACTATTGAGTTCAGTCCCATATGGCTATTATAAATGTCTGACAATTTCAGATTTTCTACTTAGAAGTTATATATTAGATAAAGTGCTGGGGCTTGTCCTAGTATCTTTAATCTAATGATTGAATATCCTGGCACCACACTGACGATGCCAGGAGCAGAAACCGGTCTGGGGTTGAGGATATTCTTAAAGCTTGTTAAGAGCTTATTTTGCAAGCTCTTTATATAACATTTGTAAATACGAGCTTTATTAAAATTAAGTCATGTGACAACTGACTTGATTTTTTATTTTTTTATTAAGCAATATAAAAAGGAATATTTCAATTTGATCTTTACTTCATACTATAAATATTTTTATAATAATTTTCCTCGAGAACCATAGTACTTTTGAAATGAGTAAATATATCGGTAATGTTACATGATTATTTCTTTATTAATAAGATCATTAGAAATTTGACAGGAAGACCAAAATCAAAAATGACAAATTTGTATACAGAAATTAAAATCTGTATTCACCATTTCAATATTAGCTATAGTAAGATCTTCTACAACAGTTTCCAGTAAACAAATTGTATAAAAAATATATTTTTGATTAAATTGTGATTTGTAAAAGAAACAGAGTATTATATGTTAAAATGATATTTACGTTTATTTATACCTTTAGCAATGAAAATATTAGGTTATAATTGTTTATTTTTTTAAACTATTCTGGTATGAGCCTGAAAAGTATGATTAGAAAGCTGATTAGTATTATCATGGGGGAAAAAAAATCCAAATATAAAAATGATAAAAATAATGAAGTGAATGTAAATGTTACGATGAATGCCATTGGCTAACAAAGGATATGGAAGTGCAAGATATTTTGGAAACATTTTTTCACATATAACAATAGACATCTTTTCATGTTTCTATGGATTACTTCTTTCATTCAGTTTATTTAATGCTATCAATATATATTGTTATGAACAGTAGGCACATCAATATCTAACACCAGATGGTACAACTAGAGCTATAAACTAGAATATGTGAGGATTTTAAGATAAAGGCATACACAACTAAACCATTAGTCAGACATTTAAAATTGTCTCTAGATCATAGAGAACAGATATTCTTTAAAAATACCAGATGTTAAACTGATCTAACAATAAACAAAACAAAGTTTATTAACAGTTCAATATAATATACAATGTATATCAATTGAAATGGCCCCTTCTAAATTGGCACATATTGCACTTGATATCTGGCAGCTTTAAATATTAATATTCACAAAACTTTACATTATAATGCTTTATTATCTTTGAAGATTATTACTAAATAACTCTATTATTTATATGATTCTCTTAGATATGTTCTAAATTAATATGTGCACACACATATATTTCACTTTTGCATTAAAAAATGCAATAACCAAGTAGTTTAAATTAACAATATCGGTTCACAACCTGCAGGCCATTATCAAATTTCTCATCTACATACTATACATTTAATCCCATGCCATTTTAAGATTGAAACAACAATAAATAGCTTCTAACCACCTGTATTACAAAGCAAAATAAAATTCATTAGGAGAAATGTCTCTGAACCCAAAACAAAATCAAAATCATCTGCGAGGAGCTCAAGTGGAAATAATATATCACATAGAAGTAAGTAAAGATATGCAAATAATTCAAATGAGGTGGGTAAAATATCTAGAAATCACTATATAAAATGCACAGACATATATATATATACCAATCTTTAATTTCAGACAAGTATATGAAGCAAACAATGTAAATAGGGCAAACTGCCTATGAATTTTTTTCCCGTATGTTAAATGTGTTGACCGAGAAGGGAACCCGGGCCAGCTTCTTGGAAAGCAGCTATGTTAATCGCTAGGTCACCAACGCTTGACAAACTGTCTATAAATTTTAAGCACAATAAAATCGACAATGAAATTATTTATATATGCAAACAACCACATTAGACACACAAATATCTTGACTTTTACATTAATGATTTTTAAATATCCTCAAAATGATAATTTTTTTAAACTAAATTTTAACTATTTAAAATAAATAAATCATTCTTATATTTTTTTTTAAAAAAGAATTTTTTTAAAAAGAAAGACTGATTAATTTTTTGATTATTGAAATTACTTCTGTGATTTTAAAATTCTTTAGAAAAAAAAAAAGAAACAAAATTGATTTTGTTTTATCTTTTGAATACTTAAAAATGTAAGCTATTATACCCAACTAAATTTTTTTAAAAAAAAAGCATCTACACTATTAAAATAAAATGATTCTCAAATCATCATGAACGTGCAAATAAACCACTCCATGGATATTACTAAAGGAGGTACAGAGCGATACTCCCAATTCAAATTAAAAATGGGATCCTGCAAGATCATGAT
The DNA here is from genome assembly GCA_028023455.1 of Epiperipatus broadwayi. Lineage (NCBI taxonomy): Eukaryota > Metazoa > Onychophora > Udeonychophora > Euonychophora > Peripatidae > Epiperipatus > Epiperipatus broadwayi. The sequence continues at coordinate 5,287,155 of JAQFVV010012463.1, forward strand.
GCCTAGCAGGCTCAGGGTCTGATTGATCGAGGTTGTCCACTAAACCATGGGACCTTACGGGTCAAGAAAAACAGGCCATGAGGCACCAATTTTACTGGCCTGGTATGTGCACTCAGATTCTCATTATATTAAGGACATGTATGATGTGTGCACAAACTAAGTTTCCAAACAAGTCTTATGCCGGAATCATAAAACAAGAACTATGTCAAAGCCAAACTGTTTGCAATTGACCACTATGGTCCTTTGTCTAGGTTTAGAAATTTCCAATATCTGCTCGCTGACATTTTTCCAAGTACATGCAAGCGCATCCCATCCAGGCCACAGACTCCAAGAACATTATCCATACCCTTCAAAACAAACAGTTCCCTGAGGTGGAAAAACCCAATACAATCCTATCTGATCACGGCTCAACCTTTATATCCAGGGAATGGCAAAACGACTTTTAAGACTACAACTCAACCACCATTTGACATCAATTAGAAATCCCAATCCAACTCTTGCAAAAGGGTCATGAGAGAAATCAATAGGCTCTTTCGCACCTACACCTCAGCCAAACATCGGATATGGGTAAATAAAATCCCAGAAATAATCAACTGTATCAATTACATAAGTGACTCCACAGCATGCCCAAATGCTTCCATCATGGGGAACCATGTCTCAACCTATTGCAGAACCTTTTTAGCCAATAGATAAAACTAATATTGATTGTATGCAGAACCAAGAGGCCACCAGAAGATGGCTAGCAATTATGTCTGGAAATTGTGTGGAGACAGACATGCCACCAATTTGGAAGGGGATCGTGTGTGGTTAAGTTCCCCAAAATCCAGCAATGCACCAAAGAAAGAGTTCAAGAAATTCTTCTCTCTATATTGTGGACCATATGTCATTAAAAGGAAATGTCATGAAAATGCTTTCCTATTAGCTGAAGATAGATTTAATGGAATATACAATGTGCAGCAACTGAAACCATATGTGCAGCAACTGAAACCACATATACCACCAGATCCAGGCAAACAATAATATGGTGCACTAACCTGAAAAACCACAGACTTCACAAATGGGCAAAGGCATTGGACAACAACTAATTTTCTTTCTTTTTTCTCCCTTATCAATACTGATATCACTAGATGTAGTAAAAGGGGGGGATATCAAAGACAACACTAATGTCACATAAAAGTTAAAAATATATAGAAATTAAACTCATATTTTTCTTCTCTTCTCTTTGGTCATCACCTGAAGATTCATAGTCAAGACATTTTTTTTATTTTATTGTATTTCTTTTATTCCATTATAAGTGGGGAAGTATGAAGCGGTTAATCTTATCCCAAAATTGAGCTTCATGGTTCTATATACTTACCAACCACTAATATTAACTTTATGAGTGTTTGAACCGAATTATTTTGTTTTTTAGCCAATTTGCCCCTTAGTGAATTTTTTCATAAGTATTATACATTAAAATGCGTGTAAAATGGTATATTTTAGTATAATAATTTTTTTCTGAAAATTGTGCACAAAAAAGTGGAAAATTCAAAATTCCCGCTCTTACAATAGAGCCCCGTCTGGCATGTTCAGCCATTGTCTGTTGCCAAGGTTGTAAAATGTTTGGCATTTTATGACATTGTAGTTTCCAATGATGCAAAAACATGTTTATTTGCAAATTTATTATGCTTTTATATATATATATATTTAAAAATAATTTGCACAATATTTATTAGATATCAAAAAATAAAAATTAATAACTTATTTTGACTTTAAATGATTTATTTTCAAAAATATATTAGCAGCTACTGTAAATATGGCCTGAAGCAAATAAGAAAAATAGCTGTGATGTAAACAATCTACTTTATATTTACGAGTAAAAAAATATTAAGAAAATATCACAATTTTGCAATAAATATTCAAAAAATTTAAACTTTTAAAGCATAAGTCATTAAGTATAAGAGAAATAAATAATTATTCATTTCACTGTTTAAAAATAATAAAAATTAAAAAATATTTCGTTGATTTTATAGACTAAAAATAATCTTTCTAAAAATGATGACATGTAAAATCTTTGTTTTGATTGTGATCTCATTTTTTTAATATTTACAGAAACAGAATATGAACATTTAACATTTATTTTGGTAGTGAACAAAAATATCTATCAAATGAAGTCAAATTTATTATTTTCTGAAAAGTAATAATCATTTTATCATATATTTTACGTTGATGTGTGAAACAAAGAAAAACATCAGAAAATGCTGAAATTGGAACAGTTAATTCAAACCCATGCTGCATCCCATTCCTTTACTTATGTATGTATAGTTCATATAGATATATCCGAGAAGCATGCCTAAAAATTATAAATTTAAATTTATATTTTACTAATTCTCTCCTTTTTTTATATTAAAGTACATGTATGCAGCTCAAACATATATATATATATTGAGATCGTATATACTAACCAAATATTAACATTGTAAATTTTTTCTTGTATGTTTTATAAAATGTTTTTATTTTTTTCTGATTAAACTATATTTTATGCAAAGTTCAAGATGGAAAATGCAACTATTAAGTGTCCAAAAGCAATTAAATGGGCAGAAACATAATATTGTTTTAGTTTTGCTAAAGAATTTTAATTATAATATTATTAAAGATAAAGGGGGGGGGGGATAAAACTAATGGATTTTACTTTTGTTGAAAACATTTTGTCAAATCTATTTCCAATCTGGAAATAAATTTGAATACATTTTTGGAACATTATCTAACAGGTGCATCTCTAAGAACAAATAAAAATGTAGTATTTCTTTGAGATTGGAGATTATGTTTTGGGCCATAGATAAAAGTTAAAAGCATTTCACAAACACCTGAGTGGAATATAAAAGGGGCTGAATTGGATGACCAAAAAAGGTGACTGCTGAGAAAAGGTATTGCTAACAGAACTCACATGTGTTTGAACCTTGAAATGTCGTTTGAGGAGTAAACCGAGAAAAGGTATTGCTAACAGAACTCACATGTGTTTGAACCTTGAAATGTCGTTTGAGGAGTAAACCAAGCCATTTTCCCCTGGCTTTGGGAATCATCTCGCCACCAGTGTACCATCATGCGCCCACCCTGAGATGTGTTAATTAGCCTGAAACATGAACTCTTCAATTTCTTAAGGAAAGCTAGCCTGAATCAGAACAAATGAAATAAGAATCTTTGAATCACCATGTAGGAACCTGACTGTTCCCATGGACTCTTCAAAAGTTTGTAAGGTAACTATTTCTATACCGCCACCTAAGAAACTAAAGCTATCTCAAATAATCTCAAATTCTCCTCCCAAGTCTTTTAAATTGTTTTTTGTCTCCCTCTCTTTAGTAATAATTTCTATCCATATAACTCTTTCATATGCTCTGAAATTCTTTTACTTTAGTACGGTCTGTTGTATTATATTTATTCATGATTTAATTGTGTACTTCCAACTTTCATTAATATGTCAATCTACAGCAATCTTGCAAGTTTTTTTGTTGTTGTTTTGTCTCTTTAATTAAACTTCCATGTATTGAGGTTAATAATTTTCCATCCATTCATAATGTATCACTAGCCTATATGCTCGCCAGATTTCTGTACTCAGCACATGCATAACCGTATGATTTTTTTATGGTCAACACATTGAGAGTCAAGCATAAGCTCTAATTGTTTAGATATATTCTGTCTGGATAATTAGGTATCCATTTAGTAATCAAACATTGATGGGAGCTGACTTAAATATAGGCTGACATTCTAAAATTCTCCTGAATTAATTTCAGAAATTCTCAAATTAACAATAAATGTTTTCAATTTCACTTAGTATTTGAATCTTTAATCACAGTCATAAGGGATTAGTGCATTAACCCCATTCTTAACTGATTGTAATAATGGTAAAAGTTTTTCTATAATTATAAATATTCTCAATTTTTTCCATTGCATATTCAAGTGCATTATGTTTCTTTGCAATAAATTTCATAATAATAGTTTTAACACATGAAATGAAAAATTAGTAAGAAAAAAAATCATAAAAGTGTTAAAATATATTATAAAAATTAGCTATTCTTTTGCAAATATATATATATTTCATTCCTGAAAATCATTCTAAAATATAACTTATTTAAAACAATGTCTGGTGATGTATTTCTGTTTAATTAAAGGTAATTTATTAAAAAGAAAATGCAGAAAAAAGTTTAAAGAAAAAAACAACATTTGTAGTTAATTATATTATTATAAAGTCTATAATTTAAAATAAGATAACAAAAATATTATTATGCCTCCGTTTTTAAAAAAATAAAAAAAAGATGCATTTATTGCCATGATGTTTGAATTTAATAATTACTTCCAATTCAAAATAAGATTTAATTGATATATATACTTTTCAAATATATCCCCCCAAAAATATTTTCTAAACTGAATTTCATGATTTCAGAACCTAGAACAAACTTTTCAAAAATAACAATTAACATATTATTTTAAAATTTTACATTTCCTAAAAGATCTTATTTGTTGTATTTTTAAATATTAAGATCAAAATTATTTATAATCATATATTATCTATCCAACCCAAATACAATAGATTATGAAACCAAAACATTAAACAATTCACAAATTTAAAGGATATAGAATATTTAACTTTTGGAAGCTATAAATTAGTGCTTCACGTTCTTGGCAATACTACCCTTTTTTTAAAAAAAAATTTCTCAAATAAATGTCATATGACTTACAATAAAAAAAAAAAAATCTAGTTTCATGTTTATTAAAACTATTTAAAATAGTTTCCTCAAAAAAAAAAAAAAAACAATATAATTCTATAAATTTGAAAAGTAAAATATCTGCAATTTATTATTATAACAACAATCAAACAGTAAAAAAATGAAAATTTATTTATTTTTTTCTTTTTCAAATTCCTTTAATCATTAAATCTTTAAAATATGTTAACATTCAAAGCATGTACTATATGAAGAAAAAAAAGTGCATATTCTTGAAATTTTAAGGTTGCCAACCTTAAAAAAGATAAAACCTATGTACATACAAAAATCAATCTACACATAAATACATATATTAATATGTTCTTATATTTAAGCAACATAAAAAACACTGTTATCAGTGACAATGTTCTATACAATAGAGTGCAGCTTTAATGTCAACCTCAAAGGCTAAAGATTCCTGGATTTATTCTCAGATGATTAAAACAAATCCTAGTTTAATCACTTGAATGGATCTTGGTGTACAATCTGCTGTTTGGATGCTCTAATGTCACATGATTATCTTAATATTAAACATAACATAGCTTAATAATGGACTACTTAGATAGTGTTCAATATGATTTTAACTAATTTATTTTAGCATTTGATAGAGTTAAATCATAAATTTTAATATAGAATTCAAATGTTTGGAACTGCAACAGATATATAACTTATAAACAATTTTATAAAATAAGGTGGAAAAAAAATTATAAACTCCATCTTACATTTTCAAATGGAGATTACTCTCCTTAGATAAAAATAAATAAACAAATAAATTATGGATATTTTTTAAAAAAATATATACCTGTTGTTAAGTTATTTTTTCATATTATTTTAAGAAAGCAGGTTATTGAAGGGCCAAAGTAATCATATAAGCCATTTTGATAAATAAATATTAGGAAACTAATACTCTAATTTGCTTATAAAAAGTTACAATATTTTTAATTTAATTTCAGATTACATTCACTGTAAATAAAATCTTCATTTTTATTTTTTTTTTCCATATTAAAATCGGTCTTTGAATTCTCATATCAATTGTAAATACTTAAATACAAATGGTTTAACGCTTGGGAGATCGTATGATATTATGCCATTTGAAATGATAGAACTTAGCCATGATCCATGAATTTTTAGCTCTTAACCCTACCATTTTACTAAGGCACTAAATATTTAAGATAATAAAGTAATGTTTCTTTATAGACATGCTCATTTTTTTTCATTGCAAAAAGAAAGTTTTTTTTTTTTAAAGATGTCAGATTTTCATTAACAATTTGTTATTTTAATTCTTAATTAATGTATTTACTCACGATTTACTTTAATCCAATTTATATACAGTTTAAATAAATAACAACAACAAAAAAATCCATACCAAACTGTTTTTACTCCTGAAATGTTGTTTGTGAATATTTAGTTTTTTTTTATATGTTTGCTGTTTTCTTTCATTAGCACAATTAAGCATTCAAAGTTGTTGTTTGTTTTTTTTAAAAAAAAACTGCCAATTATCTGACTTCTGTTTACAGTTTCTATTTAGATTTTGAAATAAAATTATTTCTTCCTTAAAAATTAAAAGCAAAGGGAAATCATAGACACAGGGTCAGTAAGCAATAACATATCTCTCATGAGTGCTAAAGCAACTAGGTATTATCATTTTTTTTCTTCATGGTCACACTAACATCTGATTCACTCAAATTCCCTTAAAACTTCTATCCTTTACCTAAAAATAACTAGATATGTCTGAACAATATTGGATGGCTAACTACATTGTAATGTACCAATTATCATTTTTTTAATCATGAGAAATCTGAACTCTCTATTTTCAGTCAATGTCTTGAGAATTACATGATAAAGCACTACTACTATGTAACTGAATAATGTAAATCTTACAATCAATTGTGAAATCATCCAAAATTTGTGTTTGTATACATTTTTAATAATGACTATTTTTTATTTACAAAATGAAACCTTTGATTATATATATTGGTAGTTTACAAATTGTAAAATAAACATTTCTAAGTATTAAAACCTCATTATAATGCAGTTTATTATACATGTTTATAATTTTTGGTTTCCAAACTATTGAAAGCAAAAAGAGGATGAAGATTAAAATAAGAAGTTACAAAAGTAAAAAAAAAATGAATTAAGGAAATGAAATATTCCAAAGGGAAGCAAAAATAAGTGTAGCATTTTTCTGTTTAATCTTATTTTTAAATGGATTTCTAAGAAAGCACATAATGAAAAACACTCAGTAAAAACTGCAGCAATTACCAGAATAATTCTTTCAGTATATGGAAATTACTATACTATAAAGATAAAAATATATATTTGATTGACTGTGATTCACATTAGTTTTCAAAGAATTGAATAGTAATCAGTATTTTCATAAAGATGTCAAAATGAGCAGAAAATTGTTTGCTAGAAATTTACAAGGCTCATTAAAATTTATGATCAACTCTTAAGATACATGAATAAATTTTGTTAAGTAGTAATAAGTAATATCCAATTATCAACAAAGCATTTAATTGTTATCATTCAATAAAAATGCCCCACTGCATAGACAGAGAATTTAATATACATAAATAGAAGTAAAAAAAGATGTAGTTCACTAAACAAAATAAAATGCAAAGATGTAAATGTACACTTTTTAATTATAAAAGTAAATAAGTACTTTTTTTTATTATTTGCTAAGTTACAGAGATTAACATCATTTTGATAAAAATTTAACCAAAATAAGTAAAAATATTAACTTTTTATTGTAAAAAATGTAAACTAATATTTCCAATTTTCTTATAATCTAGTTACTATTTTATTTAATAAGTGCTGTAAGTAAATTATATTAGCAAATTCAATTTTCACAAATAATAAAATATTTTAAGTTAAATATGTAATCTCTTAATCATATAATTAATGCTATTTACATATTAAGTTTATTTTGATCTGAAATATTCCTTGATATCTAAGTATAATTGAAATATTTAAAATAAATCATGATTCTAGACTAGAAAACTCAAAAGAATTAATTACCAATAAAATGAGCTTCTTATGCACCATGTTTGCTATGTAGAAAAAGTAAAAGCAAAGACCAATGGTGAAAAAATACATTTCCATTTACTATTCATATATATAGAATTTTTTTTATACAATATAGATTTATAAATTTAACTTTGCATGCTCATAATTTATCAATATACCCCATAAAATAGAAACAATACATTCTTCAATTCACTGTCAATATCTTATAGACAATTATTGCAGCTCACACACACACGTGAATTGATTTTCTGAATTTGCAATTACAAATTTGTAACAATGATCTTGAAGTCATTTTTATGCTATTGTTCTTAAAATCATATTTTACTAGATTTTATCATCCCTTACATGATCTCAAATGAAAAAGCAAGTCTTATAAAAATAGAAAGAGTATTTAACAAAAATGTTTGCTACATACACATTCTCATAAACACAACGTACTATACTAAGAAAATGGATCATACATGATGATTAGAAATTGGCCAAAGTGCTGAACATATTATGCATAACATTAATAATTAATGCAAATGTTGTCTTATAAAGATAAGTTAGTTAAAAATAATTGCACAAAATCATGAATGTATAATTAAAAAAAAAACTTTTTAGATTTGAAAACTCCTGCTGACTGGATATTAGTTACCAAAAAAATAGCATGGCTGATGTAGCAGCTGGAAACACCATTTTGGATGTTTATTTCTTCAGACTCATTAAACATACTTACAATGTTTTATTATATATTTTTTCTTATTTAGCAATGATTTAAATTATAGTGCATTCTAATTTTACATACTCAAATTATCATACATACTATATATGAATGATGTTACAATATTCTTGATAACAAAGCAACAAATACTAACTTTGCTAAACATATTAAAAGAATATAGTCTTTTCTTCAATATGAATAAAATACTTGCATGATCAATAAATACAAGATCATCATTGCTATGAACAAATACTTCAAGGATACTTCAAGAAAACTCATTCACGTTTTTGAGTTTCTCATTTCACATGAATTTTTCAACCATGTGAAAATAAATTGAAGGAATACACAAAAAGAATAATTTCACATTTTACTAATAACACTTAACAAATCACTCATCTCATTCATATATTCACAATATAGAAAATTATTCTGAGAAAAAAAGTTGTTGCAATATCACTAAAGCATCTGCAAATGTCACTTTATTTAATTGTCTTGGTCTTCACTCAAATCCAATAATTTACAATCCAAAAAACATTTTCTCATCATTCTCTTCAAATTTTCCCTCACTTAAAAATTACTTCCATGGATCAGCCATCTCCAAATAAGTAGTTCAGAGATCCCTAATAGATAATGAAGATCTAATATTTATAACTTCCCAACAAAATTTACATAATTCACAAATTATACCAATTTTGTCTGCTGAATCTATTACACCAATGTTAAGTATTAACAATAGACAATTGCTTAAAAAGTTTAGATAATTAAAAATAGAACTGAAATATTTTGATTTTCTATTTAAAATAAATGTGTGAGCATTGTCTACTTTACATTTCATTAAGTATAGAAAATACATTAATCATATTGATGCAATATGTACACTTTGTCACAAGGAAGATGAAACTCAATCTTTTCTATACTTGCCAGGATTTGATCATATACATTCTTTAATATCAACAATTTCCAGAAATATGAATACTTCCATCCAATCTCTTGTGGATAATTTTTCTAGGGATCTTTTCCCAAACATTCATGCTACTTCATTTATACTACAGGAAATGCATATATATTTACAAAAAAAGAAGATACCCAAATATTTTTTTACAAAACACAACAAATAAGACTAAGAGATAAGAGGACTGCTCTATCAGATATTTTAGTGGGCACATGGTCATTTACCAATCAAAATTCAAATCTTTTAGCTCTATGAAAGTAGCAAATATAAGAAAGATCCAAATAGGACAATATATATTATGTAAATATTGTTAAGAGTAATTTATGAAAACAATGTACTTATTTTAACTATGTAATTTTGTATATTTAAATTAAACAATAAAATTTCCTTACAAACTAAAGTATATAATGTCAGAATGAAATAAACTTATTTTCTAAATTGGGAAAAAAAAACTAAGCAATCTATAAAATATCTAATAACTTGATTCAATACTTTAGTTATACACAATGCTGATAACATGTACATTCTTATATATAAAATAAATTTTAAATTATAATAAAATAATCTTAAAAAAGTTAAGTATTCTGTCCATTATATCTTGATTATTGACAAGTGAAAAAATTCATCTCCAATAATTCAAATAATTTTTACAAGCAAATTTCAGGCTATTTTTTTTTTAAAATTCAACCATTGCCAGTCATCTGCGCATCTTCTGGTATTAATCAAACAATTTTCTTGTTTTGTTTCAGACAAGTTTATTAAGATTCTCAACTTCTGGGTTTACTTCTTATCAGTTCTTGTCAGTAGGGCAACACAACCTGTCAGCTGAGCTAATGTTAGAGGACCAGTTTTGATTTACTAAAATCTCATTGGGATATCCCACTGAGAACATTATAAGCTACTGTCAAATTTCACATTTATCTTTAAATTCTAACATACAATACTTACTTTTCAACCAGAAAGCAATCATTTTTAATTATCTATAGCTGCTATATATATAATAGATGGAAAAAACATACTGAAGAAAAAGAATCCCCATTTCATTTTTAATTCTTAAATTAAAAAAAAAACAATTCTTTTCATAATGATGCAAGAGGACAAACATTTTGATATAAATTTATTTCTGGATGGTATTTGATTTAACAGTTACAGCTTGCTCTATTAAAAACGCAGGCACACACTTATTGAATAATGTTATTTAAGACAAAAGCTTCATTGGTCGCGATCAGCCTCAAAGGCATTCAGCGACCAAGAAAGCTAAATGGTCTTGCTTTTCACTCCATTCAGGCATTGATTTACCAAAAAACACCACAATGTGATACATAACTTGATAATATCATATGGTTATAACACCATTCTCCAAAAATCTCTGCTTCAAAAAGTAACACCCACTGACCCCCGCCAAGCAGACATACATAGATCACCAGACTTATCAGTCTTGTCAAACAGCACTGCCCAATAACAGACTCCACATTCGATTTTAAAATCTCATTAAGGCAGCCATACACAATCTTCCACCCAATCTTACATCCCATAATCAACACACTTTAATATAACAATCAGAAACTGGTAACCAACTTTAAGAGATGGAGTCTAGAGGCCAAATACCTAGATTTCCTCACCAAGTACAACATTATCAGACTACCTACAAATCACTTCCTCTTTTATAAATGAGGATATCAAAACATTGACACAACTTGCAGCATATGCATGAACGGCAATAAGACATAGGAACACCTCTTTGCACAGTGTACTGGATTCAGAGTGATCTGAGAAATCATATTCTCCAACACCAAGATAGATTTAAAACTGATCTCATCTCTGAAGGACAATATCAATACAAAAACATATCCAATAATACGTCTATTAATATTTTTGAACTACGCCATTTGGACTACGCATTATAAATTAATCATGGAATGCCCACAACCTCCTATAACACAAGTTTTTTTTTAAAACAATGATAAAAATCCAGAAGAGAAAACATTTGAAGACACTAGGGCAATATACAATATGCTAAACTAACAATAAATGAAAAAAAAAGAAAAAAAGAGGGGGGGGAAGCAATCGGCTAACGGGTTTTAATGTTCACACCATCTAGCAGTTATAATACAACAACATAAACTCAACAGATCTCCAAATAGAAAAAAACATTGTAAATCTATTATGTTTGGTTTGATAGCACTGTATACATTAGAAATAATAAAGTATTGTTGAAACATAGAACATTCTGAAATCAACGTATTACTTAATTTTAATATGTATTGTCTAATTTTTTTATTTATCACACAAACACTTAAAAAAAAATAAACTTAATCATACATACAGTTTTAACTACCTAAATTATGCAAAGTAATATACTATTAATTCAATTATATATTATTCAAAAACTATTATCCAAACAAAATTTCAAAGATGATCTTTAACCTGTTACAATAAATAATTATTTTATACTCTCATTCACAAATAAACAAACAATAAAAAAAATTCAGTGAGAGTCTACAATGAGAGGAAAAGATCTATCTATTCTTGAAGTCCAAAAAAAAAAAAATTACCCGCAAAAAAAAATCTGTAACCAGGGATTTTGTATTAATGTTGTTTTATCTGTATTATCTAGTTATCTTAGAACAATTTCAATTCACTTTAGAACATTAACTATATGCCATAATTTACTGTTCCATCACAAAGTGCTTAATTTTATTTCAGATTCATCTCTGTTAATTTTAATCTGAGTCATGTTACAAAGTAACTGGAAGTAATAAAAATAAATAAATAATTGTATGATTAATTAATCAAATGTTATTAGATATTTATTTCTACTACTCAAGTGACAATCAATCCTGAAACCTCCAGCTCTGAGTCAATCATTATACTATACATTAAAACACATAAGGCAATAGAAATGAAATGCAGTTCATTATTAAAGTTCAAATTATCTATAAAATTGTGTATAAAATTTTCATTATTTATTTCTATAACATTAACCTCAATCTATTAAGTTTAGATTGAAAAATTCACTTTATAGTTTTGCTATTTTAGAATGTGTATAATAGAAATATCTTTAAATTATGATTTCTAATTAAAAAATTTATATTAAGAGTTTTTTTGGAAAGCAATTACTGATAATTAAAATTACTATCAATGTATCAGATTTGTAAATTGCACCCAGTAGGTTAATGGCATATTCAATAAAAAATATATCATAGAAGAATAGGTAAGAAGACATTATTCACTAGGCTTTCCAATTTTTTGATGGTACAGCTTTTAAATATAGTTTTACCCTCTAGTTAATAATAAATTAGATATTTATTTAATGACCAGTATTGGATAGTTAACTGAGTTGGCTATAGATTGGCTACCTAAATGAAAATTCCTAAGCCTAATTGAAAGCTGGAAAAAAACAAAAAAACAATTCAGCCCAGATTACAATCCAGATGGATGCATTAACCAGTACCCCAGAACAATTTTATTAATATTTATACACCTATACACCTAACTTTTATATGTGATAAGTTAAACATTCATTATTGACAGATATAACAATTATGAACTAAATGACCAATGACTTCATTACTTTATGGCAGATTTACATTCTAATACTTACATTTCATTCCTCAAAAACTAAGAAAAATACCAGATATTATAACAAAAGAGTATTTTTCCATTTCAAGTGAATCTTGGGGGGAGAGAATACCATTGATTATTGTAATTTCTTCTTTCCTAATATTTTCATCTTATCTCTCTATGTAATATGCATTTGATTAAAAAAAAATTAAATGGATAATTTGTTACTCAGGAGATCATATGATATATGGGTAACAGCTTGATCATGAGCTCAAGAACCTTCTTGAGTCTGTCATTTTACTACAGTAGCATTTGTTTTTTAACATTTAATTGCATATTATAAATGATTTATTCACATCTTAAGATTCTCTGCTAACTTGAAAAACTATCTGAACCAATCTTATACTAATTACACATATAGTAGATTATGTTGATGTAAATTTATATATTAGCTTTTGATTACCAAAGATACCCAAGTACACATATTTTAGAGTTACCACTTCAAATTTTATAACACAAAGCATAAAGTCAATTTTAATATTTTTTATAATTCATTTCATTTTTTTTTACATCCAAGTCATATTTTGTTTATGTAAAATCCATTTTATCTTTTAAAGTTAAATTAAAATGACAGTATTTTTAAAAAGAAATTCAAATGTATATTAAAAAGGACTATTATTATCATAATTATTTTCTTGTATTCATTTATTGAAATGAAATATCCAATTTCTTGTCCTCAGCTAGGAAGAGCATTCAATTAAGATGTGAGTTAAATCGTTAAGATTTTTTTATTTTTTATATTCTCTTAAGCTATACATATTTTCTCATATTAATTAATACAATACTGCTGGGAAGCAAAGGAAAATTATTTCTTTGCAAAATATATATAGCAAATCATCTCTCTTTTAGACATTTGACTCAAGCAAATTTTACTTTAAGTTACCAAGTTAAAATGTCTTTTATAAGAAATATAAAAAAATACAACTCACTGTATATAAGTTTATCTGTGCTTCTCTACATATAGACACAGCAGCATACGTACAACTACTTTATTCAGGTGGTGTTCCTCTTGGGCAAACTAGGTTTTTCTCAATCCAGGAAAATGTCATCATCAGGTGTAATTCAGGTACGGTTAGTTTTCTCCCTTCAGCAATTGGTTCTCTAGATTTGGTTTGGTAAGCTTCAGGTCAACAAGCTATTTTGTCTTCATTTGTTCAGGCTATTGATTCAGAAGTGACCCAGCTTCAAGTAAATCAAAACTCCTTTAAAGGAAAATAGTAGCAGCACCTGGAACTACTGTCCTGTGCCTTCAGCTACATTAGTTTATTGTAGCTATTCTGCCAGCCATCTCTACAGCTAGCTTTGCTATGGCCATTCTCTGATACAATTACCAGCTCTTCACAAAATATTTTAGCCAACTTTACAGCTAGCTCTTCTGCTAATCACTTTTCAAAAATATTAAAGCAAAACTCTGCAATTGGCCTAGTTGGTCACTGCTTAAAATATTAAAACAAAACTCTTTGGGCTAACTTTTACAAAACTGCCAACAAAACTAACTGATAGTCTTTTTATAATCTTGGTTGGATCATGTGTAAAAATATAGTGACTGTTTTCAATCTATCTAATCCTTTTGAAAACAAGTTTGAAGTTTTTATCAAAGTGTGACTGGAAAAAGTTGATTTCAATTAACTTTAATCCTTTGGAATCTACATATATGTCTTTACTCAGATAATAAACATTTACAAATTAATTAAAAGATTTGAAAAATAGACATTTTTACAATTATCAGAAAACATGCTTATTTTTAAATTTTCAAAATCAGAATAAAAATATTAATTTTTATTTATCACACCTTTTTTAAATATTTAATTTTGTATTTACTGAGGATGATGATGATTTTTGCATCACCCAGTTCATTTCCATTTCATACACCCCATCCCATTACAAATGGTGCCCAATGTCGGGTGCTAATGTAACCGGATGCATGACCAACTCCACTCTTCATTGATTTTATTTCCTGATGAGAATATTGCAGGAAGAAACTATCAATTTGCATTCTCCAATGTGGACGTCACTCCACCTACAATAATATTTCCTGCTCATCAGAGGATGTTGCACAAGAGACGAAGCACCTAGAAATTTATATGTTTGGTTTCCCAAATGGCACCACTAGAGTTTCATTTCACTACAACCTTGCTTACAATTGTCTGGTTATGCTGAACATAGCTCAGGAGACATGAAATTCTTATGAGCAAGATGCAATGAATGACTAGTGATGCAAAATAGAATTGAACAATTACATTAATTTTAAGTAACAATTCATTAGCAAGTCCTTCTAATACAGTTCATTATTCGTATCCAAGTGAAAACTCTTTTTTTTTTAGTTCATATAATGAGAATAAGTCTAGAAATATTTCAGGTAGATTATCCGAGAAAAAAATCATTTTTTAGTTCACATGACAAGAAGTAGGCTAGAAATATTTCAGGTAGATTACCTGAGCAAAAACCCATTTTTTAGTTCACATAATGAGAAGAAGTCTAGAAATATTTCAGGTAGGTTATCTGAGCAAAATACCCATTTTTTGGTTCACATGATGAGAAGTCTAGAAGCCTTTCAAATAAATATACATATACAATTAATGCGTGAATGTTTTTAATTATTTGTTTCAGGCCTGTATGTCCTTTTAGATAGGTAAACAGGTAATATGAGCAATTCCAGGTTTGTGGAGCATTTCATTTTATTATTTTTATTATATCTTTGATTTTTGTAATTGGCATTTCCATTTAGCTGATTCATTTGAAATAACTATTACAATTATTATTAGAACTATTTCTATTATTTGAACAATCTTAAATTTTATGAAATAATTGACGTTTAACTAATGAAATATATAACACATATATATGTGTGTGAGTGTTTTTAATTAAGTAATAGCAATTTTCATTTCTTGTTTTCATTTTTAAATAAAGATAAAAAAACTATCATCAACTTTTGACTGAAGTTAATATTTGATTGAAGAAAACTTCTAAGGCAGGATAACTGTAGTATAAATTAAAGGTGTCAAGTCACCATGCCACAAGCAAGAAAAAATTAAGATTTGAAAACACATGTAAAGCAGATAATTGAAAATAGTCCCTAACTAAAAGTCTGTTCACATGAAAGAGAAACTTTCCAATGATCTAGGGGATTAAAAAATGCAGACAAGGATGAAAAAGCATTGCCACCAATGGGAGAAAAAGGACATGTAAGGTGAATCCATTTGTCAGAGAGAAAAAAATATAAATAGTCTGGAAAATTGGTAGAAGATTACTGTTAATTGATTCAGAGATACAAGATTTATGAATTGATACAAGATTTAGCTATAAGACTACTAAAAAAGTGATTTAATGGAACTATCAAACAGCTTAATGAAAAATCATCGTAATATGATCAGCTAGACCCCCTGGTTCTCACTCCATCTGCAAAACATGTGAATTCCAAGCCTTGCCTAGAAGTTTTAACCATTCAGCTTCAAGACAGACCCCTAATTATATAGAAATGCAGTAATAAATGAAGACATGAACTTAGAGGTAAGCAATTAGAAATGATTCCATTACAATAAAATATGAATTAAAATTATAGCTATTAATTTTTATAAAACAAAAAAGAGAAAATTTTATATTATTAGTCTTAAGAAAAGTTTTCACAATCAATTATTAACTTCAATCAAAAGTTGACGAGTTTTTTACCTTTACTTAAAAATGAGAACAAGAAATGAAAATTGTTATTACTTAATTAAAAACCCTCATACACATATGTATGTCATTAATTAAATATCAATTATTTCATAAAATTTAAGATTGTTCAAATAATAGAAATACTTCTAATAATAATTATAATAGTTATTTCAAATGAATCAGCTAAATGGAAATGTCAATTACAAAAATCAAAGATATAGTAAAAATAATAAACGCAATATGAATCATAAATGCCTATATGCATGTTATCTATATCTTAATAAAACAATAAAACGTATGTGTATAAATATACATCTATACTTGATTGGATTATAAATGCTCCACAAACTTGCAATTGCTGATATTATCTGTTTACCTACCTGTAATGATTCTTAAAATTAATAAAATGTTATATGAATCATAAATGCTTATGTGCGTGTTATCTATATCTTGATAAAATAACAAAATGTATGTGTATAAATATACATCTATACTTGATTGGATTATAAATGCTCTACAAATCTGGAATTGCTGATATTACTTGGTTACTTACCTCTAATGGTTCTTAAAAATAATAAAATGAAATGCTCCACAAACCTGGAATTGCTGATATTACCCATTTACCTATCTAAAAGAACATACAGACCTGGAATAAATAATTAAAAACATTCATGCATTAATTGTATACGTATACTTATTTGAAAGGCTTCTACACTTCTTCTCATCATGTGAACTAAAAAATGGGTTTTTTGCTCGGATAACCTACCTGAAATATTTCTAGACTTCTTCTCATCATGTAAATTAAAAAACAGGTTTTTTCTTGGATAATATCTGAAATATTTCTAGACTTCTTCTCATCGTATGAACTAATAGGTTTTTTTTCAGATAACTTACCTGAAATATTTCTAGACTTATTTTCATTATTTGAATTTTTAAAAAAAAGAGTTTTCATTTGGATACGAATAATGAACTATATTAGAAGGACAAGCTAATGAATTGTTGTTAAATAAAATTGTTGTTCCTTAAAATTAAGGTAATTGTTCAATTCTATTTTGCATCACTAATCATTCATTGCATCTTACTCACAAGAATCTCATCTTCCTGAGCTATGTTCAGCATAACCAGATGATGGTAAGTAAAGTTGTAGTGAGATAAAATTCTAGTGGTGCCGTTTGGGAAACCAAACATAAATTTCTAGATGCTTCCAGTCTCTATGGCGCAATAGCCTCTGATGAGCAGGAAATAGTTATAAGTGGGGTGACGTCCACATTGGGAAATGCCAATCGATAGTTCCTTCCTGCAATATGCTCATCATAAAATAAAACTAATGAAAAGTGTGGTTGGTTGTGCGTCCGGTTACAATATATTAGTTGTCTTAGCAATATAACCTCACTTAAGACTTAAAGCAAAGACTATAAATAGTCAATAAAAAAGTCATATATCACATGACCCCATTTCTTTTTTAAGCTTGTAAAATATAAACAAAGAGCTTTGCTAATTGCTCAACAAGCTTTGTAATAAATGCTTGGCAAGAGAAAGCATTTAAAATATCTCTTATAAAAAACCATACCCAAACCCTTGATTAATGGTTTCATGCTTTGGTACTCCTCAGAGAGGTGCTAGGATAGTTTCAGACACTAGATCTAAAAATACCAACCCTAAGCCAGCATTTATCTAAGAGTTAACTATTGAGTAGAAAATCTGAAAATTTCAGACACTTAAATGCAAACCCAGCTATCTTACTCAAATAGCTATGTGGGGCTGAGAGATCCTAGCTAAACCATATATTAGTAGTCTTAGTAATATAACATCACTTAAGACTTAAAGCAAAGACTATAAATAGTCAATAAAAAAAGTCATATATCATATGATCCCATTTCTTTTTTAAGCTTGTAAAATATAAACAAAGAGCTTTGCTAATTGATCAACAAGTTTTGTGATAAATGCTTAGACAAATGCTGGCTTTGGGTTGATATTTTTAGATCTAGTGTCTAAGACTACTCTAGTGCCTCTCTGAGGAGTGGCAAAGCATGAAACCACTGGTCAGGGGTTTGTATGTGGTTTCATATAGATATGTTAAATGCTTTTTCTTGCTAAGCATTTATCACAAAGGTGGTTGAGCAATTAGCAAAGCTCTTTGTTTATATTTTACAAGCTTAAAAAATGGGGTCATGTGATATATGACTATTTTTTTATTAACCATTTATAGTCTTTGCTTTAAGTCTTAAGTGGTGTTATTTTGCTAGGACTACTAATATATGGTTTAGCTGAAGATCTTTCAGCCCCATCTAGCTATTTGAGTTAGATCGCTGAGTTTAAAGACGTGTAAGTGTCTGAAATTTTCAGATTTTCTACTCAATGATTAACTCTTAGATAATTGCTGGCTTAGAATTGGTATTTTTAGACCTAGTGTCTAAAACTACCCTAGCACCTTCTGAGGAGTGCCAAAGCACAAAACCATTGGTCAGGGGTTGGGGTGTGGTTTCTTATAAATATTTTAAATGCTTTCCCTTGTTAAACATTTATCATAAAGCTTGATGAGCAATTAGCAAAGCTATTTGTTTATATTTTACAAGCTTAAAAAAGAAATGGGTCATGTGATATATGACTTATTTTTATTGACTATTTATAGACTTTGCTTTAAGTCTTAAGTAATGTTATTTTGCTAAGACTACTAATATATGGTTTAGCTGAAGATCTCTCATCTCTATATAGCTACTTGAGATAGATAGCTGGGTTTGAAGACACTTAAATGTCTCAAAATTTCAGATTTTCCATTCAATGGATATATGGTTTAGCTGAAGATCTCTCATCTCTATATAGCTACTTGAGATAGATAGCTGGGTTTGAAGACACTTAAATGTCTCAAAATTTCAGATTTTCCATTCAATGGTTAACTCTTAGATAACTGCTGGCTTAGAGTTGGTATTTTTAGATCTAGTGTCTGAAACTACCCTAGCACCTCTCTGAGCAATGCCAAAGTATGAAACCATGGGTCAGGGGTTTGGGTGTGGTTTCTTATAAAGATATTTTAAATGTACTTATATATTTCTTGATTAAAATCCAGTGCAGCTGTCCATTTTTTACTTTTCTGTATGCTTAATAGACATATTATTCTTATTTCTTTTTTATTTACTTTATTATCCATTTTGAATATATTTTATTTTTGTAGTTAATATACTTATTTAAGCAATAGAATAGTTGTGGGTTGTTGTTTTTTTAATTTTGCTTATGTATTTTTATTTTTGGGTAATTTTACTTTAATGCCTATTTTGAAATTTCATGCCAGAATTCATACATGGAGTATTTTTTTAAATTCTAAATAAAATTATGGGAGTTACTGGTCAGTGTAATGGCAGAATGCTGTACCTTGTGAGGAGGGGAGGGGAGTGGCTTTGACAACACACAGTGTTTTTATTTAATATTGTAATGTATAACTTTAGTATACAAATTTCTATATTTCATATTATTAAAAATGTACTTTTTTAGATTTAGTTTGGTGCAATTAATCTTACATATTAGAGCTGCTACACCTTTTTATATACATATCAGTCTGACAATGACTTTCTAAATCTTGCAAAAATGTCATGAAACAACTTGTACATATGATGTTTTGAAAAATTTATCACTTAAGTTTGTCAGACGTTCCAGTGTACACATTGTTTGATGACATCACAAGATTAAAAAGTGATCGACAAATTGATACAGTGTGAAAATGTGTAGCAAGTCTAATACCTAAGTACTAACTAATTATATGATGGGCTAGTAATCTCATAAGACAGCACAATTCTAATTAACTAATAATAAAATATGACAAATATTGGAAAGCATATAATTTGATTCAGATTAGAGATGAATTAAAGATATTATAAAAAATAATCTGATCATAATAAAATTTGTTATTAGTGGATATGAAATGACTAATTGAAGTATAGATTAATACAATACCCAATGTGTAGATTGCAGTTGAGGCAGAAAGATTGCAGTTGAGCATGAAGTAGTAGCTCTTTTTTTTTTTATTTAATTTTTAACATTGTTTATTTATTAAATAAATAGTTTTCTTAATAAAATCAATATTGTTTTAATATAAATAAGCTCTAAACTCAATATTAGAACAATAAGACTGTGATATTTGCTTAAAAATAAGATTTTTATCATCATTCTCCTAATATATACATATATAACTTAATGTAAAATTTACCTAGCAAGTTGAACATACAAGAAAAACTAAGATAAATAGCTCTAAATAATTGAATACAGAGCAATTTCCCCAACAGGAAAAAATAAAAAAGCATTAGGCCAATAATCAAGTCATGAAGGTTTTTATTACTAGACACATTTATTGATGTCCTGAATAAAATCATAAACATACTTGAAAATCCTCATTTATCTGGAAAAAAAAAATCTACTAAGATTTAAATCTTAAGGTCGTGAGAAATAAAGATAAAAATCTAGATAGTAAATTCCAATCCTTAAACTGAACATAATTTTTCATGAAAATAAAATTACATATGTCTACGTATCTATCATATTATCTATCATATTATTATTATATGTAATGAAATATTTTAAATGAGTAATAATAGATCAAAATTATTAAAAATAATCTCATGAATTCAATATCCACTTCTGCAAACTGAACTAAAAAATGCTTCAATAATTAAAGAATTATGATGGAAAAAATTTTGGTGTATACTATAGTTCAAATACTTATCTTATTTAAAATAAAACTAACAATCTCCTATTTAATTAGCTGTTGAGAAACATATAACACAGACAAGATTGTTAGTGACTGTCTAATATTTACATGTCACATCACTGAAAGACTTATTAAAACACAAGTGAAACCATGGCCGAATGGTTAGCACAGCTGCCTTACAAGCAACTGTCCCGGGGTTCGCTTCCAGCCGACACTTTGACACTTTAAAAAATATATATATTCACAAGAAAAAAAATACTAAAAAAACAGTGACATAAATAAATGCCATTAATTATAAATTTAAGATATTAAAAAGTTAAAAAGCAATGCAAATTAGGACTGATGATAGTTTTACTTTCAAAGGTAACTTTATTAATAAAAGATTACAAAAATTTTCGGGTACACTTACCAATTGAGGATTACACAGTGTTCAATGTAACAAGGTAAAATGTACATATGTTGAAAAACAATTACATCCATAAAAATTGCTGTAATGTGATTAATGTGTATCTATATGTGGATCCACATGGCCCGGTTGTCAAGAAGTTAACCATCACCCAATGATCCCACCCATTGAGGCCCTGAAGCGAAGACCCAAATGCTTCAGCTGAATAGGTGGTAAAGTCCAGCATTATGCCAACCCCCACAACAGGTAGCGAGGTCCAAGGTGCAAGTTCACCAAACAATAAACTCCTGATCCACAGCTGAGCCATGTCAAGACCATTCCAGATACCTCTGCCCTCCAATTAGCAGTCCAAATGGGCAGGGACCGTAATCGGTCTACCTGCCCAAAATTGGAAAGCCAACTTGTGAAAAAAACTAAGAAATAATAAGTAATGAGCCAGATTGACATTGCCCAAAACCAGCATATCAGGGGGCAGCCGACCAGAGCAGGAATAGCACTGAGACTTTGACCATGTACCCTCCCAGCAGTATTCCAGGTATCGGCAAAATTGTCAACAGCCCACCCCATAAACCAGACATGTCTGCCACCAGCCACCCCCAAGGAAAAAAAATAGGAGCGCAGACCCACACCCACAAAATATTAGAACAAAACTCCATCAATGTTACAAAAATTGGCGGTGGCCCAAAGCAGACTAACTGCCTTACAAATGCACTAAATTTAAAGCTAACAAATGAAACCTAATAATAGTGAGTGCAAATCAACACTGACCTATCAAATAATCCATCAAGGGGTGCAGTAGCCCTTCACAGCGAAGACCATGTGAAGGTAGTGAATTTCACCCTCCCAGCAGGTATTCCCAGGCTAGACAATGATCGTCGACCACCCCCTCAAATGAACCAAGCCCTTTATGACCTCAATCACCACACTTGAGGAAAAGGAGTGCAAACTCACACCCACCAATACAACATTTAATTCATGTAGTCTTGAAATCAAGCCAAATTTACTTGCACACCATGAGAACAAATCATTTGTCCATATCATCTTGCACACTGAGGTCAATGGAGCTGAACATCCACTCACACCCACCAATACAACATTTAATTCATGTAATCTTGAAATCAAGCCAAATTTACTTGCACACCATGAGAACAAATCATTTGTCCATATCATCTTGCACACTGAGGTCAATGGAGCTGAACATCCACCCTTAATCATTATCAAACTCCTGTGTCTGCAAATGTTCACAGTAGCTGTTCAACCCACCAACCAAAGTCCTTCAGTGTTCACAGTGATTTTTATTTGTTGATACTAATTGGATCCTGTTTCTTTTGATTGAATTTTAGATCTTGATTAGTAATCAATGATTCAAGTACAATCTGAAACTTTGTTGTTGAACTTTGGAAAATTTCTCAATAATTATTGCTTAAAATAGTATGATTAATTTGCAGTTTCAATATCTCTAATTAGGTCTAAAACATCATTTGGACTCAACTTTTTGTCTTTAGATCATCATTTTTTTTAGCTCAGAAATCACTTCATTGTAATTCTGTGTTCATTTGAAAATTTTATATATATATTTTTGTGGCCCCCAATCCACTGAAAGGATGGTAAAAACTTCTGTTCTGATCATCGGAGAAACCTGATTTTTGTGCAGGGAGATAGCTTATGTAATTTTCTATAATGTTCAATTCTAAAATTGAGATAGAATTAACATTTAAAACTTCTTTAACGCTGCTAAAATCTGATGCAAAGATAAAATTCCTAAAACCATCATTGTTAACATATTATATTCCATGTTTTCTATGAGATAGTTTTATTAATAGGTTTATTGGGAATATAGTAAGTAAATAACATCAGTAATTTATACAATTAAAAAAAAATGCTTATATTTTAAAAAACGGGGAGGGGGGTTCTTTTAATGGGTTTTTCAAGTTAAACAATTTTCTTTAAAAAAAAAAACAAAGGTTACTTTTATATATATAAAAACGACAATCTAATGATTACTAAGATCAATATTAAAAAAAAAAAATTCAGCATACAATTATGCCCCCTCCCCAATCCTTTTAAAATGACAAGACTCGTGAAATCATTCCAATATTTTGCTATGATAACATAAATTAATAAATTACTATGGAGTTAATTAAAACTTTTTTTTTAGAGTTAATTAAAACTTTGCAAGTAAATGCTTGTATGTGTGAATAGTTATATGTTGTATATTACAATAAGTAAAACATCAAGGTCATGTCATACTCATGTCACAGAAATGACTTAAGTTTATTTAGGTTAATTATTGAATTTGATAATTATGTGTAGAACTAAAAAAAAAAAAAACATGGTTATGTTAGCAGTAATTATTTTAATAACCAGTTCTTAAAGTGTTTATAAAGAAAACTAAACCTTTACAATAATAATCTAACTAGACATGTACATGTATACGCGTATGCTTATAAATTATATACACAAAACTATTAAGTAGTCATGCTGAAATTTATTCAGATCCGCCATCCCTCATCAAACAGAACGGATATATTTATAAAAATAAATCAGTAAAAACAAAAGCAAGCACATCTATTTTGATACATATACTGAGAGTTGAAATCAGAAAAGTATATATATTCATCGTCATCATCAAAATCTATCATACTATGTTAATTGACTATCAAAAAAAAATCTAGGCAAAATTAATCCTCCCAAGGAAAAAAATATATTTCCATCCCACTTATCTTTATTGAAAATAGCAAAGACCGAGTAAACATTTATTATACAAAATAATTAGTAAATTAAACTGAATCATTTGTTTTCATTTACATGTGAGTCCCATTGTAAATTATATATAGTTGATGGGCAAATGCATGGCTGTAATTAAAACATAACTTTTTACTATTTCAATTCAATCAGAGAACCAGTAATAATTGTTCTCCATGCCACACTTGACACATGTTAAGTTGCCAATCCCTGTTCTATTCTAATCAAAGTTTTAACAACAAAACCTGAGCTATTATATGCAATAAATGTGAGGGGTGAAACAAAATATGAGGATATCATAAATCCACTATATAATTAATTAAATAAAAATAGTTATAATAATTTTATAAAAAATACTTTTAAATTTGTTAAATGCAGCAACAATACATTGGAATCTATTGGAATTCAACATGCAAATATACCTTTTTACCGAAAAAGCACTTAAAGATATTCATACCCAATTTAAAAGTTGCTGAAAAATTTTTCTTCCAAATATTCTATAGATCATCTCTTGAATTGGAAAAAAATACCACAATCAACAGCATGCTATAAATATAAAAGCCAAAAATGATGTATTTAATTGATTTACATTATTAATTCCACCAACAAACTTTTATCACCCTTTGATGTCTGCTTCAGAAAGCTGTATATAAATTGTTACTTCTCACAGAAAAAAAAAAAACAATTGGAGACGGTACACATTCAGGTTCATTTCAAATGCCTATTATTTTTAACCAGCAATAACAAGCCTTCCTCTCATTTCATCATGATGAAACTATATAATATGAACAATTCTAGTGGACAAACCAATTAATTTCAAATATTTTCAGAAATAAGTTCAATTAAATGGTTCAAACTGATCATTCAAATCACTAATTGCTATATACAAATAATATCTTTGCTTCTGGCATTTTTTAAAAATCATTTGACAATGCTTCTTAATATTCTAAAACCACATTGAGTCTCTGGTTAACCATTCATTTATGATTGGAAGTAACCTAGTCAATAAATCATTGAAAGTATTATTTTGCTATAGCAAGTAATAATCTCCAAAATATAATTACTGCATTCTTTTTTTAATCTTCTTTATTTTTTGTAAAGTGGTGCAATAGCAACATCTTTACAATCAGATGGCACTACTTCATGAGTTCATACATTCCTAAAAATTCTAAGAGTTGGAGCTAACATATGGACAACAAAATTTACAACTCCTCCAAATATTTTATAACAATCTGTATCTTTTCAATTTAAAAAAAAAAGCTATTTTATATCCATATGTCCAAATCTAAATTTAATATATAGGAAGAATCAATCAATCATTCTTTAAACACAGATCACAATACTCCCTCCATTTATTCAAAATGTCACCATAATTAAAGAATGCCATAATTTTTAAATACCCATATGCTTCTTTAAATAAAAAGATCTAAATTAGCCACAAACAGCAAATAATTAATATCACCATTGTAGCTTTAATTCACACACCATTTTCAAAACTTCTTATTAGTTGTGGAACTTTTGCTTTTAATATCTGTGTTGTTTATGAAGACCCATTTTCAACTTAATAGTTTATCAAGCAGAAATGGCCACATATTTTCTTTTTAATCAAATCACTAATATTAACTTGTAATAGTTACAATCGGTATATTATACTGTTATAAATTATCAAATGTTTTAATTTTATATAATTTTTTTAATTGAACAAATGTCTGTCTCAGTATCTTCCCAATTCTGTCTCTATTTTTCAAAAAACAGATTAGTTTGTATTTAACTCATGTAATATAAGTTTTATGCTCTCTTTTTGGATTTAACCGTGTCTCGTTTTATAGTTTAAATGGAAACAAATCTCCATCTTTTAATCCCTATTTTTTTTAAAGACAAATATTATAGAAGTATTATAACTAATGCTTACAATAATAAAAGTAAATTTATTTCATTGTAATAACTGAATGTAAAAAAAAAACAATCAAAAAGTTTTTGTTAATATTTCTACAATTCTCAAACTTATTTACAAAAAATATTTGTTAATATTTCTACAATTCTCAAACTTACATTGAATTACGTGTTAATTTTATTTTTAATTTCTGAATTATATCATACAGCTATGAGAGTAATACAATGTCTGATATACGTGATAGAAAGTAATTTTATTTTCCCATTTTTGCAATTTGATGGCTATATTTTATATATACAAATATTTTAACACTGATTATAATAATAATAAAAAATCAAATTTGGAATGATAATTATATAAAACAAATACTGTACTTTTTTGTGTGTGATATGATATACCCCTTGTAGCATTTACGTTATAAAACTGTGCTGCAGTCATTGCTCATTAAAGTCATTATTAGAGAAGTAACCAAAATTCTTCTTTTCAAAGAAACTTAGAAGTCTTATTTCTATCTACAATACACTCCTTAAGAGAATTTCAGTTACAAAACAATTGTTCATTGTTTAATACCTGTAGAATTTTAATGTGAGTAGTTATTGTTTCTATATATATACAAATATTTTAACACTGATTATAATAATAATAATAATAAATCAAATTTGGAATGATAATTATATAAAACAAATACTTTTTTGTGTGTGATATGATATACCCCTTGTAACATTTACGTTATAAAACTGCTGCAATCATTGCTCATTAAAGTCATTATTAGAGAAGTAACCAAAATTCTTCTTTTCAAAGAAACTTAGAAGTCTTATTTCTATCTACAATACATTCCTTAAAAAAATTTCAGTTACAAAACAATTGTTCACTGTTTAATAGCTGTAGAATTTTAATGTGAGTAGTTATTGTTTCTAACGAATGAACATCAAATTTCCTATTAATATTTTTGAAATTGGATTTATTTTTTAATAAAACAGTCATTTTAATTTTTGCAAGTCTAAGATATATAACAATATATACCTATAATTGACCATAAAACTTTTTTTTTTACATTTTGACTTCTAACTAGCACTAATGATTCCAAATTCATTTATAGCAATTTTTCTGACTAAATAAAGTATTCATAATATTCAATTACAAAGCATTCACAGAATCATTGTTATAAAATTAGGCAAATGAGAGTGATTATAAAGTCTCTTATGCTAGTAGTTGAAAAAAAAACTTAATAATAAATATATACTGAATTTCTTGGCCAAATCCAGATTTGATGATTCAAAAGAATTTCAATAGTAAGATATCTGATATTAAACAATGCACAATTATTTAGACAAATCATAACTATCATATCATGGTCAAACAAAAAAAAAAATGTGAAATTTATATACTGTACACACTTGAATGCAAATACTGAATATGATTATGTGATATAAGTTTTGTTAGTAAATTAGTTTTATTAATTTTTTTTATTAAAATATCTTGAGACATACAAATATTGTACATTACAAGAAAATACTGACATCTGTACTGGAGTTTTTCATATTGAAGTTTGTTTGTTTAATCTGAAGTGTGTTTAGAAAAAAAAAAAATTTTTTTTCCATTTATTTAAATGATGCTTTCTTAACCATAAAACTATCACCAATGTAGCACTTGAGTAATCAGATAATTAATATCTATTCCAAAATTCCTCAACACTTACAAAGAGGTGCTGAAAAGTCCTTTATTCTAAAGTCATCTATTTGAAACTAGTATATATATACCCACACATTTTAAAAGACTTTAATATGAATAAATAATAAATATAACAATAACTGTGATTTGATATTTGAATTTTCATTCGCTATGTATATAAACATAATTAGAAATTGTCTAAATAACTTTAATAAATTAAAAACACTTTCCTCATAGATACAAAAAATATCTGACAATTAAAAATCTTCAAGTTTTGGAATGTGAATGAGATTTTAAAATCTTATATAAAGAGATCATAGAAAAGATTGTGAACCAAACAAGAACGTAAAGAAATAAAACTATTTTAAAAATGTTAAATATTTAACAACTCCACCAAAGTACACCTAAATTTCAAATAAAAAGTGAAATCAATTACTGAAAATGGCTCTCCTCCCCCTATTCAATGTTATCCAGAAAAGATTAAGCAAGGCCATTCAAAATTTTCAAATTTATATTTTTTAAATCTTAATTTATACATTCAACTGCAGTTTTAATTAACTTATTATAATACCAGAATAAATAAATTATTTATATACTCAAAATCCATAAATACCATCAAATTTTTGTTTTCTAGTCAATATATTAACATTAATCTTCCATTTACTAATTAATAATTAGATGAATAATTAAATTGACTATTCATAAAAATAAAATAAAAATCCTAAATTTGCTTGCAATCGTTAAAAATGTCAAATTCTACTTAATTTCAAGTAAGATCAACTAATACTTTAAAAGTTGTGTCAACTTCAAATTTCTTATTCTGAGTGTAGTATTTTTCTAATAATTAATTAACTATTATTATCATTTTTTAAAAAATATGTTGAAATAATAACTATATTAGTTGTGATTTTTTTTTTTTTGTCATTAGCTACTAATAGTATTTTATTTTTAAACTAAATAAAATTAACAGTATTAATAAAATTAGTATTAAAAATGATATAACTACTTAATTTAATCTTTTATAAAAAAAATATATAATTTAATCTTTTCTGAGCTTTGGCACTTCATTTAACTAATACAACTTTATTCAATAAATTGAATAACAGCGGGAGAAAAGTGAAGAAAAAGAAGGTGCATAAATGGGCTGAAAAAATTATAATAAAAAAGTAACATTAATTATTTTATATTAAAGTTTGATAAAGCTAATATCTTCCAATAAAAGTAATATATTATAAAGTAAGAACAGAATTTACTACAATTTTCAGTTTCAAAATGCATGAGAATAAAAATAAATGTTAACTTTGTGGAGTAAGTGCCTATGCCTTAATTTAAGTAAAAAATAGTACTTTTCACAGAAAAATTTTCTTGACTCAATTTATTGTTGATTGACTTTATCGTCATCATCATCAACCATTATCAATCTACTGCAGAATAAAGATCTCTCCAAGATCACACCATCTTCTCCGATCTTTAGTTTCTTTTCTCCACATCACCCATGCATACTTTCTTATTTCATCCATCTCACATGTGGTCTCTTTCTGGGTCTTTTACAATCTCATGGAATCCAGTTTAACATTTCAATTGTCCATCTATTATCATCTCTTCTAGCAATATGTCCTGCCCAACTCCACTTCAGTCTTTTAATTTTTTCAATGACATCAATAACACCTGTTTGTTCTCTTACCCATATATTGCATTTTCAATCTCTTCTTATTACTCCTAACATGCACCTCTCCATACTTCTTTGAGTGATCTGAAGTCTCTGTATTGCTCCTCTATTAAGTGTCAAAGTCTTAGAACCATAAGTAAGAACTGGTAAAACATATTTATTAAAAAAACTTCTTTTTCAAACACATAGGCATATTTCCTTTTAGTATCAAGTTATTTCTACCAAAAGCACTCCAACCAAGTTTATTTCTATGATTAATTTCATCCATTATGTTTCCATTTGTATTAATAATCTGACCAAGATATTCATAGCTGTTAACTTCATCTAACTCCTCATAATCAATCTTTATTTTCATATTTTGAGAAAATCCATTTAACATTACTCTAGACTTTTTAGCATTTGCTACAGCTCCAAAGCATTATTTGCAAAAACAACTACATCATCTGCATAATCTAAATGACTTAAATAATCTCCATTTACTTTCACTCCTTTAGATTCCCATTTTAATCCACAAAATACTTCTTGCAGCACTGCTGTAAAAAGTTTTGGAGATATGGAGTCACCCTGTTTTACATCCTTCTCACTGTTGATTTTCCTAGTATCATTATATAATCTAATTGTTGCTGTTGCATTTTTATAAATATTCTTTAAAATAAGATAATATCCTGGATCTATACCTTGATGATCTAATCCTTTAATCACTGAAGAAATGTTTATAGAATCAAATGCCTTTTCATAATCTACAAATCCAAAGCATAATGGCAACTCATATTCATTTGTCTTTTCTATAACTTCTCTCAATACCTGGATATGATCTACTGTATTAAAACCATTTTTAAATCCAGCTTGTTCTCTTGGTTGGTGGAAATCTAATGTTCTCTGTAGACAAGTTGTAATTATCTTGGTAAAAATTTTGTATAAAATTAATAAGAGGCTGATAGGTCTGTAATTTCTAATATCTTCTTTATCACCTTTTTTAAATATTAATATTAATACTGCATTCTTCCAATCATCTGGTACATCTTTATCATTCAGACATTTGGTATATAACTTTGCTAAAAAAAATTCTATTTCTCCACCTGCTTCTTTTAATATATCAATTATAATTCCATCATTACCTGGAGCCTTTCCTTTCTTCATAAATTTAATTGCATGTCTCACTTTTTCATTTAAAATTCTGGACAATTTGGAAGATATAATAGATATAGGAGGTACTTGTTCTTTATTACTATATAATTCTTGATAGAAGTCTTCTACCCATTTCATGATGTCATCTCTCTTTTTAGTATTAGTTCCATCTTTTTTCTTTATTGCAAATATAAATTTTCTACCAATAGCAAAATGTTGTTTTACACTCTTGAGACTTTTATTCTCGTCTACAGCTTTCCTCGCTAGTTCACAGTTATACTTTCTTATACCATTTCCAACTCTTTTCCACACCATTTAATAGAATTCGAGGTATTCAATCCTTTTTAATGCATCATTTTTGTATATCTTCATATTCCTTCTTTTCTTCATAAATTCTCTAGTCTCAGTAGAAATTTTATTGGTCAATTGCTACTTTTTTCTAGCAACTATCTTTGTTGTAGTTTTTAAAAGTGTATTAGTTATTTTCTTATTAATTTCATTCAAATCTGAATCATGTTCAAAAACTACTAATACTTGAAACCGATTTGTAAGTTCTAATTTAAATTCATTAGTCTTTCTGAAGATTAGGAATATCAACTATGAATATTGTTTTTCTTAATAATTTTTGTCTCTCTAGTTTTGCATTAACACACATCTTAAATCTTACTAATCGATGAAATTTATTAAGAACATTACAATCTTGAAATATGTATTTTCTGTTAGTCAAAATATAATCCAATTCTCCTGTACCTTCATTTGGATGCTTCCATGTCTATTTCCTTTTAGCATTTTTCTCAAAAAAAAAAAATTCATAATATAGTTTTTCTTTTTCTGGAAACTCCACAAATGTATGACTTCTCACATTTCTATTACCATAACCAAAATTATCTACAGCACTTTCATCTTTCATTTGTTTACCAATTCTAGCATTAAAGTCTCCCATAACAATTTTAAAATGTTGTTTACTCTGATCAAAAGCCTTTTGTATATCCACATAAAAATCTTCTACTACTTCATCAGTATGAGAACTTGTTGGGGCATAAACCTGAATGATCTGCATTTGGTAGATGTTATTAAGTTATATAAGTAATCTTGCCACTCTGTCTGATGCACCATTAATCTCCACAATGTTGTTCTTCCATTTTTTATTTATAATGAATCCTGCTTCACTTGTATTTCCAATATTTGTACCTTTATAGTGGAGTACATGTCCACTTTTTTAATTAATTGTCTCTTCACCTTTTCTTCAACTTCACAAAGTCCAATAAGGTCCCATTTAATATAAAACAGTTCTTCTTCTAATTCTTGCAATCTTCCTTCACTTGAAAGTAATCAGCAGTTGTAAGTACCTAAATAAAAAGTTGTCATCAAATGGCAGTCTGGATCCACAATCAGGGGATTCTTAGAAGCCTCCGCTTTTGGCTACCAATTGCTGCCTTGGTTAGTAACTTTACAGCCTCCTGGGAATAAGGGCCATGATTTATTTTTGTCTGTCATGATTGTATATATCTATTGGGAAAGTATTTATCATTTACACATACATTCATTCTGCCTTATTACGCAGCTGAGAAGAAAGACCATGGTGTTTCTTGATCTTAAAATCAGAGGTAAAAAACCAATAAACTAACCAAGACTGGCTAATATATGATGAATATAATTAAGTTATCTATGCAGTTTAATAACTTTTATATTCTTACATGTGATATAAAATTTAGATGCTTAATAATTATTTTATATATAATAAATAAATAATAAGCATATTCATGAAAAAACTTTGTGATTTGTGACAAACTGATCACTATAACGATGATCTAACTTCATTTATATAAAACCTCTGAATACAAAATTCCACTTTATATTAGAGATTTTAATTCCCATTAACACGTGATAATGTTAATTATAAACTCAAGCTATTTGTATTACAGCAACAAAAAATCTTTTTCATTAACACAAATCATTCACTTTTAAAAATAAAATTACTTTATTTTAAAAAGCTCTTCAAACGATATGCTTTTTTTTTTACAAAAAAAAACAACAACAAATCTTCCATTTAATACACATTCATTCATTAATTAAATTAGGAAAAAAGAATGAAAAAAATCTACTTTTCATTGTAATAGGATTTGATATATATAAAAAAACTTCATATAACATATGTTTTACAAATAATTGTTAAATTTTTTTCTTGAATCTTACATCTTTCTAAAGCTTTCTCTGTTATCATACGCAGGTAAATAACTGCAATCACTATGAAATTATAAATTAGATAAATTTTTTACGATTTGAAAGGTATATGGTTTGAAAGGTATATGTTTCAAGATTAGTTGGTTTATTTAGATAGGATAAGCAAAAAAATAAGATTATGACTTTCTTTGCTATCACAAGTTATCGATAAATTGTGACTATTAATTTATAAATTACACAAATTTATTATTGATTTGAAAAGTGTCTATTTAAAGATTGACTCTCTTTAGATAAGATATGTAAAAAATAATAATTTGTCTTATAATATTAAAAAAAATACTTAAACAAACTGAAAAAAAAAAAAGATGACGACAGGGAATTCTTGGGGATTATATTTACTCCTATCTACTAAAATAATTTAATAAAAATTGTATGCATTTGTGGGTGTGGATAAAAAGATAAGTAGCATTTAAATAACTCCAACAGCTTCTCCCATAATAGCCAGGGAGGGGTAGCATTAGTTAGAAGACTCGTCACATACTGAACAATGAGACATTTTCCACCCCTGTTTTGTCTTTAATTTAATAACAGATTGATATCCATTTACTGCCCATTATCAAATGATTATTTGGGTTGACTTTAGGCTGGCTATATGAAAGAACAAAATGCAAGCTTGATTAAAATTTTGTATGAGTACATACGTATAATGATCAATATTATGTACTAACAGTATAATGCCCTTAATGAAATTCAGTAAAAGTTATCAAATGACTGACAAACTACTAAACATTGATATTGGAAATCATTCATTCATTTCAGTACTCCCATGGTAAGAAATTTTACAAAATCATTCAATAAACTTTTAAAATAATTGTCTATATTCAGTTTATTACTGAATATTATTTACATCTTAATAATACAGTTACATACAATTATAGAATAATAGATAAAATACTTATTAAATTGTTCACTGAAGGCAAAGGCGACTACTTTCCAATTGAATGACTTTTTCTTATTGAATATGTACCAACTATTTGAAATAAAAATCTCATAAGCCTGCTTTGTGGTCTGAAAAAATACCAAGTTTCATGGGAAACAGATATGCTAATCACTATAGCATATGGTTTGATGTAAATAATGCTTGTTTTATTTTTATTTTTAAAAAAAAGCAGACAAATAGTTTTAAAATATATAAATTGTGCATCTTTAACTTTGGTAGTTATTTGTTCATTACAATCAATATTTAAAAATTTTTCCAATTATTAGATTTGCCTGATTCATCACAATGGAATTTAAAAGAACTCAATCAATTGATAATGACTGAAAACCGTTTATCTATAATGTTTTATCTGCTGCTGCTGCTGCAGCTGGATACATTTTTGTTATGTCAATAAGTGTCCATATCTTATTTTTATACTATGAACTGGATAGAAAACAGCCTTAACATACAATTAATTAAATAGTAATTAAAATAATTTTATTCCATCATTTTCCTATGGCTTCTGATCTCTAGACAGCATGATAATTGTCATATCACAATCAATTATTCTTTGTATTTGAGTTATTAAATTTGTTTTCTCAACAACACTCACTTCAGTAAAATCTAAAGATAAAATGCATCATATAATAATTATTAGAAAATAATACATATTAACCATAAACAAATATATTTCTTTTCATTTAATATATATCTTTCAAATGTCTTGCATTGGATGTTTATGAAGAAGTGAATGTTTAATAGAACTATTGAAACTATTTAGTTTACTGCAATGATGTTTTATCAATATATTGTATAATAACATAATATAAAGGCAGTGGGATAGTTGCATTTAAAAATGTTCTGTATAATTTTGAAAATCATCTAAATTATATATATTGAACATATAAATCAGGATAAATAAATTATTTTGATGATAAATTTCACTATTTACTACACAGAATTTCATAACAATAGTGATTTAAATAATGAATATGGCATACATTTATGAATGATTATGGTGTTTGGCATGGAAAGAGTCCACTAAGCCAAATCAGAGATATTTTATGAAGTAATTAGTAGAATGCTGCGAGGCTTAAAAACACTCGCAAACTTCTTTCAAATCTTTGTTATTTTATATATATATATAGACACACCTAAATAAGCGTGGCCATTCCACCACCACCCCCCAAAAGAAAAGGAGGGAAAAAAACCTATTCTAGAAATGACTTTTGCAACAAACTTAATCTGTAAACTACAAATACCTCCGCATATAGAATATGCTGGTTCTTTTTCCGTTTACTTGATCTTTTATTATGCTTTCTTATAATTTCTTCAGCAGAAAACTTTTACTTTCGAAATACTTCAATACCATATCTAATTATTGCTCTCCAATGTATTCTATTCTCTGCCATATCTTTCTAATGGAAACATTTGATATTATATTTCTTTAGAATGTCTTTGAGATAATCCTTATATCATAAATTGTAGTCAAGTTCACCATAAAATATCCTTTTAGGAGGCCTTCCAATGTTCATTCATTTTAATATCCAAACCAATGGAAGTGTGACTTTACAATAGTGGATTCAATAGTATCACATCCAGCAAACTGAAGAATATATAGATTGATTTTATGATCATGCCAATGTATGACTATCCTTAAATAAATTTTTTTTAATATAGTTATATTATGCTGCTACATTGTCCAAGTTTCACTTCCATATAATGAATTAGGTAAAATATCAGCTCTATATACAGCTAATTTAGTTTCAGTAGTTATTTCCTTGTGATAAAGTAGTCTATCTTTTAACTTGTTGAGAGCAGCAGCCGCACATTAGACCGTGTGTACTTCAACATCTAAATCTACTTTTCTATTTATACCAAGATATTTAAACTGTTTTATATTCTTAATTTGATAACCAACCAAGCTGAAAGTTTCTGAAAATTTTTCTTCAATCACAGGAGGGTAAAGACCTTAAGTTTTTTGAATATTAATAAATAAACCAAAATCTTTATATGTTGTAATTAAAAACATCAAGAACATTTTGTAAATTGCCTTTTGAACTGGCATAAATAGTACAAATGTCAACATACTGTAAATTTAGAATCCAAATAGAAGAACTTCCTGATTTCATTTTGAATCATCAAATTAAAAATTCCACCATCAAATCAGAATTTTTATCATTAGATTATGCCATCTATAAACAATTTGAAAGACAACTCTCATACAAAGTGAAACAATGACAGCAAGTACATATCTTCGCTTAACATATTTTATTTCAAATGCCTGATTTGCCACCTGTAGTAAAACTGCTTCCTCATATCAAAGCTGTAAAATATTAATAAATTTTGATGGATTACTAACAATTTTCAAATAATGCCATATAGCTGTTCTATTAACTGAATCAAATGATTTGATCAAATCAATAAAAGCAATATACAAATTGCTCATTTGTTCCTTTTCATGCACTTTCTGGCAAGAAAAATCATGCTGAGAATGCTTCTTGATTTGCTAAACCACACTGAGTCTCTGGTAACCATTCATCTTTAACTGGAGGCAATCTATTCAACAGAATTCTTGAAAGTACTTTTGCTGTAGTAGATAATATATTCCATGATAATAATTACAATCTTGTCTATTTCTTTTTAAAAATTGGAACAATAAAAGTATCCTTAAGATCAGGTGGCCCAATTTCATAGATCCATATATTCCTCAAAAAGCTCAATAATTTTGCAGCTATACATCACCACCATATGTTGAAAATTCTCAAAGTATTTCATCAAAATCTGAAAGCTTTCCATTTTTAAGATAACAAAGAGCTCTTTTGACTTTATTAAACTGGATATCTTTGTCCAAATCTAAATTAGAAACTAAATGGACCTATCATTAAAAGTTATCTCAATTCTTATATTATTATTATTGAAAAGAGGATCAAAATATCACTTCCATCCATTCAAAATATTATTGTCGCCATATAACAATAGTCGTGCTTGTAAGAGACCACACAACAGAAAAAAGCAAAAGAAGAAAACTCTGTGATTTGAAAAAAAACTCTGTAGGATAGTATTCATGTAGCAGAGAGGAGTAAAAGAAAAAGCAAATCTGTAACTGGAAAAAAATCATACAGTATTGTCCATGCAGAAAAGGTGGGAGAAGCAAAATCTGGAATTAGAAAATCCCACAAAGTAGCATGTGCATAGAAACAATATATCTTTATAAAATACATTGATGAGCTAGACTTATAAACAGTAAACAATAAAACTATTAGGGATTGGACTAAAGCCAGCTGCTATTAAAATTGATTGCAAAGGTCTGGCCTATAAAATGATCTTCAATCCAACATAACACTCTATGAAAAATATGTGAATGTTTATCAGTAAACTCGAGATGCATTCTATAAATAACAAATAGTCAAAACACAAAGTCACCCAGGTTTATTTAGAGCAAAATTCTGGCTTGTGGTTGTTTGGCAATCTGGAATAAATGACAACCTGAAGAAAAGCATGTAGGATCATGACAAATCTTCTACTAAGAAATATGATGCCAACAAAGGCCATGACAATACATGAACATTGGAAAGAGCATATATTTTTAATGCTAGCAGATATTTATTTGTGGTGGACTGAATATAGACCAGTGCACAACACAGATGCAGAAGAATCCATAGGAAAGCTCAAAGATATATTTGCCTGCCATAGAATCCAAAACACTCATATTCAATAAAGGAGCAGCTTTTGCCTTGACAAAATTTGAAGCCTACATGAAAGAGCAAGGTATAAACCATATACATGTATACCACCTTGAATTTAATAGATTTGCTGAGAAAGAGGTCTAACAATTAATAGCAGTCCTGAAAAAAATGTAAGATAAATGAAACTACACTTTGTGGCACTTTATCATCATAATAGATTGTCAGCAGAAAAATTAAACCAAACTAACATTGTTGTTACCAAACAAAAAACAGTTTGAACCAAAGCTGTAAACACTTTGAAAATTGGAGATAAAATATGAATTTACAATATGAATAGAGAATGGAAAAAGGTGACTATCACAAGATATATTCATGCACTCTAAGGAGTTATCACAAAAACCACTAAGATATATTTATATGTCTCATATTTCATAAAAATAATATTTCTTGTTTCACAATATTCCAATAATAAAAGATTGATAGAATACCAAATTAGCATCCCACCAAACCAGAATATAGTTATGTGGTATATTTTATATACAAAGATGCTGGTGATTCTCAACTCTGTATGAATTGTTGATATTTCCCTATACATTATAAATAACTTGCCTTGCATGTGTGATATCCCTTAATAAGGCATATAGCTAAAGATCAATGTTAATATTTATTAATGTGAATTGTTACTTTATTAGGAAAGTAAGGAAATAAACTATATCAAGAAGTTATCTTGCAGTTTGGTCTTATTTTTATGTAACTATTATCTGTCAATGTAATTGAATATGTGATAAAGTGATTCTCAAATTGGCTATTCATATGATAGTATCATAGGCAACATATTATTAGTCGCAAAATGAGATTGGCAATATGTTTATATTTATCTAAGTTTGTTTTACTTTTATTACAAATTAGATATACATTTATAGATATCCATTAGAAACTAGTTAACACTTAGACAATCCCAATATAGATAATAAACAATTTCAAACTGTTGTCAAAGCAACCTCCTTTTAACAATAAAGGTGCAATCCCTATTTACATAGATGTATATGTATTGTAACATTACAGTATTACTGTAAATTGACTATTCTAAATTTAAAACTGTAAAAATTTTATTAGCTTTAATTTTTATGGTTGATCAAATATATTCATCGGTGCCATTAGCCGTAGACTATAGAATATAATCATTATCATGATTAAATAATGCCATACTAACGTTTGTAAGAAATATAATATTATAACGCTTTTTAAATGACTTTCCAGGCCGATTTTTAAAAAATAGATCTATAAAAAGAAATGCATACGCTTTCATAGATATTCTTATTAATTAATGAATAAAATTATCTATTGTATAAACAAATCAAAAGAAGTGCTACACACATAAACAAATAGATACAGAATAGATTTATAAATCCAACATTACATTTTAATTAGGTGTAAAATAAACAGTTCTTACATTTTATATGTTGTGTGCATGTGTGTAAGCATACAGGTTTAGATTTTTATTTAAGAAAGATTAATTTAATTGCTCGAATATTTATTGAAAAAGACAATTTAAATTTGTTTTAAATAGATATCTGAGAACTATAAAGTTTGTGATTTATTTTAAATATTTGTAAAAATTATTATTTTTTAAATCCGGAAATAAAGGTTTTTACTGCTTTGATTTAAAAATCTTAACTCTAATATTTTGCCTGTTAAAAACCATGACAACTTCTTCCAATATTTTGCAAACAACAGAATAAACCCCCCAATGCATGATGGAGAATAATATGTCATTCAGATGTCATGTGATAAATGGTATAAAATGTGAAGTTTAAAAAATCCAGAGTCACTACAAATTTCAGTGCATGTATGAACGAAACAGGTTCAAAATTTGAAATAGCCATTTTGTTTTCATCTATATGATGGCAGCTGAACTTAACGATAGTCAGCTGCCTTTGTTAGGCATCTGACTTCTCGTCATTGTAGGAAAAAGATGAACAACAACAGATATAAAAAAAAAAAAAACACCAATTAATTCTTTATTTCAAAAAATCTCATTAATTATAGTCAAATGTTAGTAGAAAATAGATAAATTGACTTGTGGACTGCTGTCTCACTAAACAATCAATCGCTAAATTTTCTTCAGATGAAAATAATGATAAGTAATTGATATATGTTTTGAAAAGTTGTATTTCTTAATTTCAAACAAGTTGCCTACAATTATTTTCCGAAATTATTTATAAAAATAATTATTTTCTTCATTTCAAGGAAGGTTGAATATAAGTCTCAATAGTAAATTTATCTCTCCAATTATGAAAGGAATTTTTTTTTTTTAATGATAATTTTTCAATTCAAATATGCTTCATATAAACTTATTGCTAAAGAAACGAATTTTAGTTCAAAAATAAAGAAAATCGTTTATTATAATTAACATATAATAGCAAAAAGGTTATAATTCCGTCTATATATTAAACATTTAACTATAAACAATGACAACAGAAAAACAAAGATGGTAATCTTTTAATATTCAACAACATTTGTACCTACAATAGCAATATAAAAAGCTTAATGCAGATTACAATTTAGATAGAAAAATTCACTTATGAAAAAGTTAAATCAGGTAATATATTCATTATTGATTATTATCTTTGTACAAAATATAAAAACAAAACTTGACAGCAATATTAAAAGTTTATTCTCAAAATGTCAATGTAAAAATAATAATAGTAAAACATCTAATATCTGATCATTTTTACATTAATATGTATACCACTCACAATATCAAATAGCATATTATAAGCTTAGTAATAAAAAGTTGCAACTTTCATTATTGTATTTAGTATTCAAATAAATATAAGTAAAGAATAACATATTTCAAAATCAATATATGCCAATAATTTTCTGTAATAAATGCATTTAAATTATGCTAATAAACTAGCTTTAATTTTGTTTTATTACTATTACTTAATAAACAGAATATACACATAAATGTATAGGAGATAAGCTTTAAATTTGTAAAGTTAGCAAACTTTGCCTAACACACTTTTGACTAATTAATTGAACTAATCATAATCATGGCATTGACAGTGAAAAGAAAACTATGGAGCTTATTAAAGAGATGAGAATAACTAATTAGCATATATGGCAATTTAAGTTGGTCATTTTACCAAAAGGGGATGGGGATGGGTGCAGAAATCTTTTTTGTTAATTGCATATTTGTCTCTGCTGATATGCCAAGCCTCTTTCACTTTGCATTTGGCATTGTTGTGTTCAGAGCAGACAACACTAGGTATGGCCAGAACTGGATTCATGTTCATAAAAAATTGATCTAGCATCAGTTTAAATTTAATCAAATTTTTAGTAAATTAATAATTTCTTTAAAGCAACAAGTACAGGAATACTTTTTAAGCAATCCCTCTTTTTACATTATTTGATTACAACAACTTACTTCACAATTATCATACTTTACAATTATCAAATATCATGCACTTACAAATTTAATAACATTGACTTCAGATAAATTCTATATTACAACAACTTACTTTACTAATACAAAATTTCATGCATTGTAAATCTAATAACATTATCTTTAGATAAATGTATTAATGATTATTATAAATTATTTATTAGGTAAAAATTATTTCATTTTTAGACCAAATATAAACTTTAAATTAAATTGAAGATTAATATATCAATTCTTATTAAATACAACTGCATGGTATCATTAATCCAATTCCAACTCTTTTTTTCACATATGATATCATTTATATACTTAAACCTTCTATTTCATAGCCCTCATTTCAAAGATATGAATAAGAATATTTAAAAAAGTAAAATAAATTCCAAGATTCACTTTTAGCTGAACCAGCACTTTGTAAATGGCCCAGATTACAATCACTTCATTAGCTTTGTTCAATATTTTTGTTTATGTAGAATAGTTCTAAACTTTGATAAAAATTGAATCATTATCTAATAAAGATGGTCATATTCAGATGTGTAGAAATAAAGTAAGTTAATTTATCTATTATGTATGGATTTCTGGTGAAACAGATATTGCTGAATTAAAATTCGGATTTAGAGAATATTTTTTCAGGATATGATTCTTCTATTTATGGGATGACATTTTACTGATTTCTTAAATTATTTATGAAGAATAAAGTCGAATCTTGCATTAT
The DNA here is from genome assembly GCA_028023455.1 of Epiperipatus broadwayi. Taxonomy (NCBI): domain Eukaryota; kingdom Metazoa; phylum Onychophora; class Udeonychophora; order Euonychophora; family Peripatidae; genus Epiperipatus; species Epiperipatus broadwayi. Next base: position 5,329,078 of record JAQFVV010012463.1, read on the forward strand.
GATTTGTAGAAGTCTCTCTTGCTAAAATTAAGCACTCAAGGTGCATGTACTAAGGTTTTAGTCTTATATAAGTATTACGTACTGACATCGCGCTTAATAAGAATTAATATTTAAAATTGTTAATAGAAAATCTAATTACTATCTAGCAAATATAATTTCATTCAAGATGTTCATAGTAGAGAGTAAAGTAGTTATCCTTGTAATTGACTTCTTTAATATGTTATATCAGCTTCATATCTTTAATTGAAAATTTTAAAAATATATTTAGTTAGGTTACTAAAAGTACTGGAAATTAAATTCATAAGTAAAGTATTAATAATAATATTGCCCTAATTAGCTACAAAATCATTAGCATTTTCTAGAATGCTTATGTCAATGTTGGTAATGAATAAAGAGAAAATATTAGAAATGAATTTATTTTTAGGTAAATTCCATGCAAATAATATGGTAGTGGAAGAACCTGATACTTTCAAAGTTGTTCTGTCTTCTAAATAGGGTTTCAAAATTAAGAATTGATTTTTAATAATGCAGATATTTTCATTTTATCATTTTGTTCTGTGTTTTCAGAAATGTTCTTTTGACTGTCTCTCTTTTTTATTGTTAGCATAAATATTGAAGCTTTCCAAATATATGTCATTTAGTATAAAATTATGTACTTGGCACTCAAATATGACTAAATAACATACTACAAAAACAAGTTGCAGTAATAGAAAACTGTTCTCTAGAAGAAGCGAATGCACATGTAAATAATATTTAATAACACAGAAATAAAAATATTTAATAAATAAAAAATTAATAGAATATTCAATATAGTCATCTTTAATTTACATCACACAAGTCAATACGTGCACAAACCTTACTAAATCTGATTTAAATTGGATTTCACTACGAAATAGAATTATTTCAATTTTTCTAAAGCTTAACATCAAATACACAATGAACACATAGAGATAATGAAATATCTTCAAAATAGATGCACAACTTTAACCAAAAGCATAAATGATATTCCAATATACTCATGATAGATAGGTTCCATCATATCTAATAAAACATTGGTTAAGAATAAAAATCAATATCATATAAATTTTATAAGCAATAAGTTTGCTGGCAGCATTGACTAGTTTATCAAACAGTAAAGATTAGATTTTAATCTATATAATGAATGCATTAATTTATTAAACACATAAATGCAAATTCTTTATACGTTTATTTGCAATAAATTCAAATTTTATTAAAATTATATATATATAATGTATTACTTAAAAAAACAACAACAACAACATTACTTTGTTTATTTGTACTGTACTTAATTTAGCTCAAAGATAAATGACTTTGTAATAAATAACTAAGTTATTAAATTTTAAATTTATATAAAAATTATAGAAATTGTAACTTTATTTTTACTCATTTGTCTTTATTTTAATGTTAATATAAAAGATTCATTTTTGTACAAAAATGATGGATTAAATAGAGTTCACAGATTATTATAGATTGCACACCATAAATTACAAAATTTGATTATTTTATTATAAAAGATAATTCATTATCAAATAATGCTCAAGTTAGGATAACTACATGTAAAAAAACCATCACAAAAAATAAACATCTATCATGGTTTTCACAAATCCATTAGTTTCTCATGAATATAAATATATGTTGTTACTTTATGCTAAATTTTTACAACTTTTGCTATTATTTCCAAATGGTTTTTTAAGGCCTTTTATAATATCTTTAAATTCAGTTTAAGACTTCAACTATTCATGTATTATCATCTCTGTGAGCAATATGTCCGATTTGATTTCATTTCAATCTTTTAATGCTTACAATGAAATCAATAATAGCTGCTTGACCTTTCATTCATGTATTTTGTTCAATTTTTTCTTGTTACTCCCAACATACATCTCTCCATACTTCAATATATGAACTTAAGTTTCTGTATTTTTTTTCTGTTAAATGTTCAAATCTTAGATATATAAATAAAAACTGGTAAATAACATATATCAAAAACTTTTTTTTCCAAATTCAGAGATACACTTCTTTTTGAATATTAAGTAATCTACCAAAAGCAATCCATCCAAATTTAATACTATGACTAATTTTATCCATTATTTTTCCATCTTTATTAATAAAGTAATTAAGGAATTTACAATTGTTAATTTTTTTCTTATTCATGATGATCTAACACATGATAAAGTTACAGATTTTAGAATCTGGGGTCCTAAGATTGATTCTAGTACTGATATTTTGGATACTCAAACTTCTTATGAACTCTCAAGCAATAAAACCATTCAAATAAATATTTTTTAATCTTTATTTTCTTCTGATAAAAATTATTGAACTTTACTTTAGTCTTTTTTCTACTTTTTCTGATACATCTTGCAACATGTCTTGAAATCCTGAAGCATTATTTGCAGAAACAACTACATCTGCAAAATATAGATAACTTAAATAATATCCATTTATTTCTATTCCATGAAATTCTCATTTTAATCCACAAAATACTTATAAAACTATTATAAATGTTTTTAAAGATATGGAATCACTATGACATATATTACATCAAAGTTAATCTTTTTGTTGTTACCATGTAATCATTGCTATTGCATTTTGATAAATATTTTTAGAATATGATAATATTCTGAATCTATATCTTGATAATAATTGTGGATATGCTTCAATCAAAAAAATAATGAAAACTCACATTGATCTTTTCTATAACTTCTCAATACTTGGATATAATCCACTCTGCTAAAACAATTTGTAAATCCTACTTGTTTGCTTTTTTTTTTTTGATAGATTAAAATCCCAAGTTTGATTTAAACAAATTATAATTACTTTGTCAAAGATTTTGTATAGAACTGGATAAGATGGCCATTATTATCTTTCCAAAAGTCTTTATCTTGTGCCTTAGTTGAGAGTATCCTCAATATTCAACAAGACATGCATGTGCTTAGGGTGTAAATCCCTTCTATTTAAAAAATTAATAAAAAAAATGATATTGGAATTCAATAAGTTGTTCAACTCTGATGATGAATGATCCTTTATAGATATAATAAACATCTCCATACTACTAACGTTAATTGCTTATGAATGTTGATGAGATATATACCAAAATTCATAAACAAATATTATACATCCATGATAACTGAACTGATTTTTTCCAAATGAATTTAGGATATTGTAAATATATTAATGAGTCCAATTACTTATTTTGAAGAATGAAAGCTCATGGAAAATGTTAATAATAATATAAGCTTCTTAAATATCAATATTACTACTACATTCTTTCAATTATCCAGTACATAGTTATCATTTAAATATTTGGTGTGCAACTTTATCAACAACTTTTTTATTTCTTCATTTGCTTATTTTAAGATATTTATTATAATTCCATTACTTACTGGAGCTTTTCCTTTTTTCAGAGATTTGATTGTATAACTCATTTCTTCATTTAAAATGCTTAGCAATTCGAAAGATAAAATAATTGTAGAGGTGATTTTGTTTTCTTGTTCTCTATTACTATATAATAACTTATAGAACATTTCTAAGCTTTCATGATATCATCCCTTATCTTAAATTACAGCTTTTATTGCCAATTCACACTTATATTTTCTTATATGATTATAAAATTCTTTTTCATATTTCTTCTTTTCTTCATAGATTATCTTGTCTCAATTCAAATTTACTGGTCAATTGTTACTTTTCTGTGCCAATTATCTTTGTTGCCATTCTTAATAAAATATTAGTTATCTTCTTACTAATTTCAGCAAAGTTTGAATGATCTTCAAAATCTTGAAAATGATAAATAAAGTCTAATTTAAATTCACTTTTGAAGGTTAGAAATACCAACGGTTAATCTTCTTAATAATTTTTGTCTCTCATATAATCATTTCCTGTGTTATATTATTCAAAATATAAAGATCTGTTATATCTCCATTTGAATGTTTCTATATCCATTTCTCTTTAGCATTGTACAACCAAATTTATCCATAACATTTTCATCTTTCAATTGTTCACCAATTCTAACAATAAGGTGACCATGACAAGTTAAAAATATTATTTGGACTGATCAAAAGCATTATGATATATCTATATAAAAAAAAAACTCTCTACTTCTTCACAATGAGAACTTGTTGGAGTATAAATTTGAATTTTCTGTATTTAATAGCTTGTATTAAGTTGAATAACTTATCTTATCATTCTGTATGATGTACCATCAATATCCAATATATTTACACAATTTTGTATGATATAAATTAATATTTTTTTAAATTTTCTTCATAAAATTATTTTCCTTTTATTGTGAATTAATATATACATATATTTCTTACATTATTTAAATATGAAAAATGTAATAATGTTTCATAAAGAATCAATGCATACTCAATATTCTCAGTGTTTTATTTTATTTCATCTTATAGATTATTTATATATCATAAACATTAAAATGTACAAACTCTGTATTTACTTAAAAATCTATAAACACCATGAAGTCAGCTATTATAGTAAGGATAATAAATTTCAGAAAATATTAATAATACAGATTAATGTCATTATGACTATTACTAATATAAATTTTAATTCTACTAATATTATTTTTTATTTAAACAAAGCACCATTAGTCACTCATAAATAAGTATGACCATTCTAATTCTAGAGGAAAAAATAAAAAGTTAGTAAAAAAACATGAGTCAGAGTTGATACACATATTATTATTCCAAAATGCAAATGCACAGACAATCCTATGATTGACTTGATTTGTTATAAGATTCAATAAATCATTTTAATTTATAAAAATTTAAGCAATAGTTTCCTTTTTCAAATAAAAAAAACATTGATTATTCAGATATAAAAAAGAATATATTGATTACTCAAAAAATAAAATATAATTTTTTTTTTTTTAAAAAAAAGCCTATATTAAATTTTAATTTATTCCCATGCAACTAAAAGTATGAATTCAAATTTACAACTGATTTAAGAATTGACATTAAATAGAACATACGATTCTGTCATTTCAGAGAAGTGTATATTCTAATATAAATGCAGGTTTAAGCCTGTACAATGTATTAATATATTAGATCATATTTTATTCCATTATAAACAAACGATCTACCAACGTTTTATTTTAATATTTTATGTAATATATAAGGGATTTGAACTCAGACTTTCACACTCTCCAAGCCATCTCATATTGCTGACCCGTCTGATCACACATGTTGAAAGGATAAATAATTACCAATATACGTATTTTGTGCTAAACCAGCACTCATAAGTTAGTCTAGATTACCATCTCCACATATATATACAATCAGTGCTCAGCTTTATATTAAGATAGCCAATCTTCATACTTAATGGACAGGCTTCAAACTACTCTAACTCCCAACTTTTCAGCCTTCCATTCCATCATCAGATTTTCAATGAAATGGAAGGCTGAAAAGTTGTGAATTGGAGTAGTTTGAAGTTTGTCCATTAAAGTATGAAGATTGGCTATTTTAATATACAACTGAGCACTGATTGTATATATGTGTGGAGATGGTAATCTGGACCAACTGATGAGTGCTGGTTTAGCACGAACTATGTATATTGATGATTATTTATCTTTTCAACATTGTGTGATCAGGTGGGTCAGCAATATAGATGGCTTGGAGAGTTGAGGGTTGTGTGAAAGTCTGAGTTCGAATCTCTTATATATTACATATATATCTGTATGTGCAGGTGTAAGCCTGTACAGTGTATTAATTTAATATTTTAAAAGATATTTAAACATTCTGACATGTATTAAATAAAAGAAAACTAATCCAATCTTCATCTACATATTATATGACAATACATTACATTTAAGCAAGCAACAATTTTTTTACCAAATAAATAATCAGACCAATTAGCAAGGTTGATCTAATATATATTTTTAAAAAGTAATATAATCCTCCATGGTTCGGTGCAATGATAAAGTAATAGTCTCTGGAGTCCAAGACCCATGGATCACACTCATGAGTCATTTTAGATGCTTGATTTTGTTATGAACTTCCATGCAATAAACTATCTTATTATATATATCAGCTTTTTAAAAATACATAAAATACTATAATCTTTATAATTTTAATATTGTAATGCAAGTTTGTAATTATATAAAATCCATTAGTTGATTTACAATTTTGTTTAGTTTTGATTCATTACTAATTGGTGGATAATTTGACAAATAAAAGTAAACACATTTTAGTAACAAATTATTTCCAGCTAAAATAATTTGAACTTAAAAAGGAATTGTTCTAGGAAATAATACCAAGCAGAATTGGGTTTTGTGTAATTTAGCTCATTGGTAGAATGGCAGCCCCAAAAGCTAAAGATTTCTGGATCTATTCTCCGTTGTAAAAAAAAAAAGCAGTTTGGCAGATTGAATTATATTCAACCTGTCAATGGATTAGCCAAATGTCACATAATCAATCAAGAAATTAACCAAATGATTATTTAATGATTAAAACAGATTTTTAGACAAAATTTAAAATGCAAATTTTTAATTCTAATAGTATTTATTAAATATTTAATAGAAAACATATAAATTCTAATAGTATTTAAACATCTTAGTATGAGTTTCTAAAATAAAGTGTACTAGGAAGCTGACAAGCAATGACAAAATTGCATAAATGATTCAGTTTAAAACTTCAATAGTAAAGAATTTAACATAAATAATGAATAATAAAATAAATGTTTATATATATAAATGGATATTTTGCATATATATATATATAAAATAGTATTAAAATAGTCCATTGCAAAGACCTTTCTAACAATTCGTCAAGAAGAAATAGTAAGAATAAAAAAATTCTTCAACACTATCGCTAACTTTTCACTTCTGATTTTATTTTCTAGTAAAAAACATCTAAATATAGTAGTAAAAAATATATGTACATATATTATTATATAATAAAATAAATTCTACAAGAGTATGTAGATAATTTTCAACCTACATAAACATACATTAAATTAGTTGCTGATAATGCTAACATATTTGCTAATATTCACTTTAGTAATACTTTGACAAAGGTATACAATATAGAAAATCTGGCTTGACAAAGTAATACTGTTTTATATCAAAATTTATTACTGTAATAGTTGATAATTATCTACATACTCTTGTAGAATTTAGTTTATCACATATTATCTATGCATATACATATATCATAATTTATTCTTACATATATTATAATCAAAATTACCCTAAATTCACAACTCACCCAGACTAGCCATGAAAATAAACTCTAAAACACTACAAACAGTTTCACTGCTTCAAACAGACTTCTCAAGTGTAAAGAACTACAAAATAACATATTTAAACTAAACTTTACCCACAATTCCACTTACTTCCTATACATCCTTAATATTAAAAGAACTTTTAAATAAGTTAATTGCTTCAGAATCATAAATTTTTAATAATAAAGATTCTTTACTTCTTTTTATTTCATTTTATTATATTTTGATGTGATTCTTTGCATTTAAGGTATGAAATAATAATAAAAATTAAAAAATCTTTATTATTAAAAATTTATGATTCTGAAGCAATTAACTCATTTAAAAGTTCTTTTAATATTAAGGATGTATGGGAAGTAAGTGGGATTGTGGGTAATGTTTACTTTAAATATATTTTGTAGTTTCTTTCACTTGAGAAGTTTGCTTATAGCAGTGAAACCATTGGTAGTATTTCAGAGTTTATTTTCTTGACTAGTCTGGTTGAGTTGTGAATTTGGGGTAATTTTGATTATTTATTGACCAGTTTAGCTTTATGCGTTTAATGTTTATATATTATTATATGCTATTATATGTTATTAACCAGTGTTATGAATAAGTTTTCTGGCTAAAGGTCATCAAGAACTTTCCCCTCAGAGAAACATCTCACAGTCACATCTAGAGCAGCCCAAGTGATTTCCAAGTATGGAAATGATAAAGTCAGCAAGCTAGCTGAGGATATGTCGAAAGCCAGTGGACAAAAGGAAAGGATTCACAACAGCAATTCAGGACTGAAATCTTATATGGACAATACCCGCTTGGTGAAAGTGAAACAGCTGATCGACCAGGGTAAATTCTAATTAACATGATGTCATTCTAGATCCCATTAACTGAGTCAGTTGTAGCTTAAAAGTTTCAATAATAGAGTGTGGGTTTTAATAGGGATTTTTTATACTACTTTGATTGAATTAAAAAGGGGGGTATAGTGTAATTTTCTTACTTTTATTCATTAAAATTTTGTGTAATTTTAATTCGTTTTATTATGTTCAATGTTTGCACAGTTTAGAGTACCAAAAATGTTAACTGCTCGATCTTAAAAGACAAACAGGGGTGGTGGATAAAACTCAGTTAAGAATTCTGTCCATAAGCAAACACAGGATATTTACTCCAGAATCAGGATGCCTGATGACTGTGAGCAAACAACAGACATTTACACCATCCATTAAGAATTAAATATAATTTAACATGTAATGTAGAGGGTTGGTTTGAGAGGTGCACAATACTGCCCACTCTTATTAGTAAGTCACCTTAAAGTTAACACCTATTTAGACACATCTCCATAATAAACTTGGGTCGCTGGCATTCATAGGGTTTATATGGTGCAATTTCTTTTGGAAAAAAGATATAAAACATTTAATAATGAACAGTATTAAAATGAAAGTGGAATTAAAATTTACATTTGTATTTTGTCTTCAATTTTGATTGAGTCAGTTTGGAGTACTCTGAAAGAGAACTGGAAAAGTAGTTGGTATTGAAAATGAATATAATAAATATTTAAAGCCATATTTAAGTGCCTTTGTCTTTGATTCAATTATAACATTAACAATTATTGTGTCCTCTGACAAGAACATAAAGTATAATTAGTAGAATCCACATAAGATTACACCTTAAAATTTATTATGTGATCGCAATACGTAAATAAATTAACACTACAATCATTGAAGATTCTTCACAATCTAGTGCTAGGCTATATGCCTAGTCACCATAATTTGGGTAATGTTCGTAATTTTGCAGTCAGAGTGATGATTTGTAGTATCACATAGTCAAATCAGGAGAGAAAAATATAATAATATATGGATGTCTGAAAATTTCAGATTTTCTACTTAACAGTTAACCATTAGATAAAGTGCTGGGCTTGACTTAGTATTTCAAATCTAATGCTTGAATATCCTAGTGCCTCAATGATGAAAGCCAGAGTTAGAAACTGGTCTGAGGATAGAGATATTCTGAAAAGCTTGTTATATAATATATATATATTATTCATTATATAATATATATATATTGCAAAATAATCTATGATACCAGTTGTAATCTAAACAACAAAATTTTTCAACCCACTCAAATTACATTTATAATTAATTAGTTGCTGAAAAAAGAAACCTCAAAACACTGCAGTGGACTAATATTAATGAAAAAAATTAATGAGTGTCACATTAATAAGCATCAGGAAATAGAGTTGGCAGAATGTTATATTATTATAGAGCAGAAACTTTTGAAATGACTATGTTACAAAATCATATAAATACAACTCTTGATATATCAGAAATAACAAAACCAAAGATTTTAGGAATTAATAATAATAATAATAATATTTTTTTATAATTATCAAAAATATGAGTAATAGATAAAATATTTAATTGATAGTATATTTACAAATGAATTATTTAATAAAAATATTAAAATAATAAATAATCACAAAAAATAACTTGTGATATTTCAATGTAAAAAAATGTGTGATGTTAATAATGACACTTCATAAATTTCAAATTTATATAGGCACAAATAAGAAAAAAAAGTTGTTTCCAAAAGATTCATGATATAATTATGACAGTGGTACAGTCATAAACTTGAGAGCTAATGGTTATTGGCTTGAAATTCAACCTATCACTTTTATTCCTCAACCATTCAATTAATTAGAATAGATGTTTACATATATATATATATATTATAACAGATTAAATATGTGAGCCATGAAAGAATGTCCTGGCTTAATGTTACCCTGCGAATTGTGGTACCCTGTGAATTGTGGCACCATTTGTAACAGAATAAAAATGAGGGTACGCTCTTCTTTTAATGCCTCTCAGATTTGGGAACCATTTGTAAGTGAATAATTATAATGACCATAGGAAATGAAAATTTTAATTTAATCTGAATGAAAATATTTCCCAATCATTGGTCACCATTCGCAACTGAGCAAAAATATACTCTGAAGTTGAATGCCATTTAACAGATTAAAATTATGGGACATATTGTATCCAGAGTCATAGCCTAATTATTGATAACCATTTATAACAGAATAAAAATATGAACTAAGGAAGAACAATCCTAATTTAATAATGGACATGAATTGTAGCAGCATCATTTATAACAGAATGAAAATAATAAATTAAGCTGAAGTGAATATCAATAATCAATGAATAACAATCTAATACTTAATTCAATAAAACAATGATAATAATCTTTGTAAACTCATGAATTCAAATAGCATTTAGAATGAATAGAAAACAAGAAAAATCATTATTTCAAACTATCCTAAAATATGAGTGTTATTTGCAATAGATTAAAGATAAAGCGATAAAACCCAAATATGATGCCTATTATAATATAATAAAAATAATGACAAAGAATTAGATAGATCAACTTTAATATTCCTTATAAATCAAAATATTGTTTATAATAATACAAACGTATACCAAAATGTCAAACAATTATTTATTTTAAATGAAATAACTTATGAATAGATTAGATAATAAGTTTAATATGCCCTATGAATCCAAAATATCAATGATATCTTAATAAATAGATAACTAAATAATTGATTTCCAATTGCAACCAAATAAAATCAAATGTAATACTAATTCAGCGGTACTATTTCACTAATATCAATATACTCTTATTAACTAAGTCAATTATAATAAGATTAAATATTTAATAATAATACAAAATCAATTAACTTAACATATCTTTCCACTTTCACCAACTTAAAATATTATAAAATAAAACCAGCCTATTAAATAACCTTAAGATTTTCAATATCCAATCATAACAATACGCAAAATAAATGATAGATTCCTATTTGCTGCTTATTCAAACACAATTGAAAAATCATATCCAATTACTCTTCAGTTTAATAAACCTAAATTCTTAAAATTTTAGACCGTAATTATAAAAACATATGAAAGATTATTAATGTTTGTTCTAAATAAATATTACTATTAAAATTTAATATTTAAACTGAATTTACAATTTGCATCAACACACTTTAAATATAATTAAACCAAATCACTCTATTACTATATACTATTACTAGTCTATAACTAAATAAGACTATGATCTTTATGGCTGTATACTGACTTAATTAATATAATATTTACTTTAATCAATAGGATTCAAAATAAAATATATGAACATTTAATTGCAATTACCTTTACAATCTTCAATGATTATCATATTAGTATCTTTATCAATCATTAAATCAATCCATATTGTAACATCCATTGGTATCTTAGGGTTTATATGATTTATGTTCTTCATATTCAGTGACCAAATTACTTTCCATTTGGTAATTCCTTCATTCGAATATGTTAGGTAATTTTATTGAACTCAATTATCTTTCCTGATCACACAATGTAAATAAACTTGAATAATAGTTGAGGACAGAACCAGCTTTTAATTTATTTGAAAGCACCAGAATTCTATACAAAAATCCACTGGCCCACCCCTCTATCTTTATTAGTTACAATTATCAAATTATTTGCTATACCTGGAGGATTGTATTTTCTAATACAGTATCGGCAATTTATTTGGTAAAGTAATAATTGTTGAATTTAAATAAGTTTATCATATTAATAACAAACTTAAATAGACAACAATTATTACTTTACCAAATAAACTGCTGATGCTGTATTAGAAAATACAATCCTCTGGATGTAGCAAATAATTTTATAATAGTAAAGATAGGGGATAGGCCAGTGGTTTCTTTTGTAGAATTCTAGTATCTTTCAAATAAATTAAAAGCTGATTCTGTTCTCAACTATTATTCAAGTTTAGTTATGTTAAGCAGATTGTATGACCAGAAAAAATAATTGCACTCGATAAAATTACCTAAAATATTCAAATGAGAGAATTAGCAAATGGAACTTCATTTGGCTGAATACAAAGAATATAAATTGTATAAACACTTAGATACTGATGGATGGAACAATGATACCCAATGTGGGGCATCATTGTAATGTTTTACATTTTGATTTAAATCTTTTATTGTGCACTATAAAGTACTATTCATCAAACCATAAAAAGAAAAGTTATATTTCCAGATTAACTGATCTAATGCTTTATTAAGATTTTCACTGCCAGTGGAATTAAATTTTATATTTTTTTAAAAGGGCACCAGGATTGTAGACACACTGATATCTGGTGCATTGCATTGTCTCTTCAAAACAAATACCTAAAATAATATTGTGATTTCGTTTTCTTGTCACTTAAATCTTTTATATGAAATTTTCCCAAATTTAACTATCAAATAAGCATATTGACAAAGGTAATTTATACATTTCTTAAAACAATCTTTTTAATAATAAAATCTAATAACTAAAATTAAGAATGTACAAGGAAAAGTTGATATTAAAGATAAATATTTTATTATGACAAATTAAAATATTTAAATAATAAATTATTAATAAAATGGAAAGAACATATACACGCCAATCCAGATAATATTAAACAAATATTTAAAACAGTCCATATTACACTTAAGTTTTTTCTAGGTGAATGTCTATAGTGGTATTAGAAGATTCCTAGTTAGGGTTAGTTTGCAAATATTTAATTAGTCACAAATCAGTATGAACAATTAGCTTACTAGTAAGTTTGTGTAGACCATAGATTCTTGTAGCATACACGTATTTCTTGGGATCCCAATCTCATTGGAAGTTGATTTTTTTTTGTTCAGTTGCAAGGCATGGCTAGATGCGAAATTTTTGGTGTGACCTCTTTATAACCAGAGAAGATGTCTGCAAAATGTTCCGGTTTCTATTCCTGCATGATGCATTGGTTCAGCAAATGAATATTTCTGAATTTTTATTATGGTTGAGAAAACAAAAAAGCTACAATGAGACCCATCTTCTCACCCATCCATGGTACATAAAACAATTAGCAAAAATACCTGTTTGCAGTTTTCTGCCTCTTTTATAACCTCAGATCAGTTTTTTAGATTTTTGTGTATATAATCTTATCTTTTATCAAAATACAAGTTGATAATCTTGTTCATTTATTTTTCTTTTTTCTTATAAAGTTCTCTTTTTTATACATTTTTCTGGCCATCTTTAATTAGCATTAAAACTTTAGTTGTAATCTCTTGCATTTGGACTTTCCTTTATTATATTAAATATTTGAAAACCAGGCACTCATCACAAACTTTAATTGTAAATATAGGGGATTTGAACTCATGTAGAAAAAATAAATAATCATCAATAGACGTATTTCATGCTAAACCAGCACTCATCAGCATGTTGGCATCAGCATGGGATTTGGCTTTCCATCATCAGATTTTCAATGATATGGATGACTGAAAAGTTGGAGGTTGGAGTAGATTGAAGCCTGTCCATTGAAGTGCACTGATTATATATATATGTGTGTGTGTGGAAGATGATCTGGGCCAACTGATGAGTGCTGGTTTAGCATGAAATATGTATAGCGTTGATTATTTAACTTTTCTACATGTGAGGACATGTGTATCAGTTATATGAGAAAGTCTGAGTTCAAATCCCCTATATTTATTATATTAACTAAAAAAAATTAAATTGTGTCTTTTGAACAATTTTTAAATTTGACTTTTAGCCTTTAAAATATTACCAAATGCCAAAACACTCATGAACTATACATATTTTACTACGGTTCAATAAATAGTTTCTATCTTAATATAATTGTTACTTGTTACTAACAAAATAATTACAATAAGCTTCTAATTACTTACTAAACATTTAAAATGTCAAATCAATTAATTTATTACTGTATAAAAATATATATCTAGTAAGATAATAGACATTAAATTCAATAGAAAGAAAATAATATGTAATTATAGTCTCCTATCTATTCAGTAGTTTGTTTTCTGAATTATTTTGTAACTACATCTAAGGAATTATGTAATAGAATTAATTAATGAATATCATCTCATCCAAATATAATTAAGTAATAAATTTGTGTTGTAAAATTGAATGACAACCAAGAAAGTTTACTTATTTTAAATTAATTCAAAATTTATTAACAAATGGATATAAATTAAAATCCAGAATATATATATATGTGGCAAATAAACATTTAAAATATATTTACAAACTCCAATTCTGTTTAATGAAATAGTTTTTTAATTGACATTAATTCTTTTTAAATTAAATCTCCACTTATTGGATACTAAATACAAACATATTTACATATTTATGTAACACAATTATGTTGTAGAACATACATATATATTCTTTTTATACTTCATACAAAAATATAGTTAATCAAAATATTATATATATAAATGAATCTACTTATTTGTTAATATAAATTTAAGAAAACAAAATAAAATAAATATTTATTATGATGTAATACTTTTGAACTGCTAATATAAGTGATGTACCTGAAGTTAATTTATAATCAACAAATAAAAACAAATGAATATTTTAAATTAAAATAATTACTATGTTAGAAAATATAAATTCAAATTTAAGATGTAACTATCTTATATTTAGGTATATAAACAGATCACTACTTAACCTAAAATTATACTATTTATTTCAATATATACTATATATTTTAAATGAAGAGAAAAAATATAGCAATAATAATGATAAATATAAGCAAATAACCTGAGTAATAGTCTTTAAATATGATATTTCCAAAATAGTATCAAAGTTCTAATGTCTATTTCTTAAGCCATAATCTGATAATGTTTTATTATTCTAGAAAAATAGAAATATCATGAAAAGCTTATTAGATACAAAGCATATTTGATTAATTGTGATATTTTCCAAATATCCAAATAATTATTTCATTTATCCGGTATTTGATCTATGATGTTATTAGTATACAAATATTAGTTTATATCCATGATGATGCAATGTAGATATTCTTTCATTTAGCAAGTAATTAATTCATAAAATATTATAAGCAAACAGATATTAGTATCATCCGTAATAATGCTATAGAAAGTGAACCAATTTCTATCTGTGTGCAAATAATCCATCAAGTTCATAAAATTATATCAGCAGGTGAACA
Source organism: Epiperipatus broadwayi (assembly GCA_028023455.1). NCBI lineage: Eukaryota > Metazoa > Onychophora > Udeonychophora > Euonychophora > Peripatidae > Epiperipatus > Epiperipatus broadwayi. The sequence continues at coordinate 5,344,342 of JAQFVV010012463.1, forward strand.
TAATCTTTGTGTACATTTTTCTGTTGATAGCATTTAGACCTCATCATTGAAAAGTAGATAATATCCATTTTTAAAAGCAAAAAAATATTTAGATGTTTTTAAATGCTATAAATTAGCTCTCATTCTTTCAATAAATTGTTACCTCCCACAAATTCATAACAATCCTGTCAAGCCAATTGACAAACACTATTACTTTCACTCCATCATTCTATCCATTTTGTAAATATATACTTTAAAAAAAAGCAAAAAAAAAAATTACATGAAGGATCATAGATTCACTTTTACTGAAGCCAAGATATAAGAGAGATTATTTAATCTAATTAGTTCTATTTATAAACTTGTTCCATTATAACGGTCAGGGAAGAGTGAGTCTTACCTATCTGCCGTACAGGATGCCATTAGGCTTTTCGAGCCTAGAAATTTATATAGTAGGCAGTTATGTATTGTTAAGATTTAATTTTTTATTATTATTGACCATTAGCCCATGCCACTAGCTCAAGGAGATGCAGAGATTTAATATATAAATTCTTAAATGTTTTAATAAAGAAAAAGATTTAAATTCTTAAAATATATTTTTAATATTAAAATAAAATAAGCCACTGCCAGTAATTATCACACAAAAACATTTATTGTCGCATATATATAAATTTGAGGAATAAATTTAAATTTTCCTATTGATTTTAAATTTAAATTATTTTAGAAGCATTTTAATATCTTTACTTTAGAATGTTGAGTATAGATAGGCTACACAGACTACCCAATTAAAACTTTTCAAAATATTCAACCTCAAGCTAAAAGTTCGTAACTAAACCAACGTTCACTTCCTGATATACAGATGCAAACAATGCAATATGAAAATGTTAGCATAAAACAACACTGACAGGAATGTGCATCTGCAGTGTGATATTATTTGAATGAAATGATCCTCATCCAGTACAGGAATGGCCGTCTGTCTGGCAAAGGAATCATGTATATAAAATATTTAAGATAAATGCTACATATGGGGGAGAGCAATACTTCTCTGACTTACATTCCCTATCCATAGAGCGAAAAGAAGTCATGCATTCAGTTGGGCATGTTACCCTGTATGCTAACACACTTCACATTACATTGATATAAATACCCATATATCTCTCTACGAGCATCGACTCACCTACGAGAAAAATAGTCTAAAATTAACCACAAACTTAATGAATCTATGCAGCCATCTACACCCAACTTTAAATTTAATACATTTTAAAAATTTAGTTAATAAAGAAAAACAAAAGAAAAATGGAAATGATTATTAAACATATGCATAAAAATTATTAATAATTGATTTAGAATTCCTTTAAGTCAGATAAGAGTTCTTATTTGCAGTTACTAATTGCAAGTTTGTAAAAGTTCATATTAGATAAACAAAAGAGTTCATACTTTATGGATTCTGGCAGATTTAGCGGTTCATCTTCATGATCACTTTCATAGATTGTCCATCCTCCTTGGAAATGAAGCCACTACCTGCCATTCATTTGGTAAAGAACTGTCATTGGGAGGTTGTCACGAAATTAAATCTATTGTAGACTCCTACATCGTGGAGTCTGCAATACAGCTACAGTTCATATGTAGATTAATAGTCATATTTTTGCAATAAAAAAACTTAATTCTATTATTTTGGCTTTTATACTTTTATAGCTTCTTATCAGAAATCCTATGGGTTAATCTAACATGTCACTGATCCTAATATCCGAATATTTTTCCATTTTGGTCCATGTGCATATTGCTGCTCGGAGTGGGAAACAATCTTTAATTTTTATCTATATATCCTATCTGACCTTTTAAAACAGGCAAAACTCACTATGTTTATTATCTGACCTTTTAATTATTTAAGTGCCCCAATGGGCTAGTTTGCTTTACATTTAATTAATAAAACAATCATTTCCATTTTCTAAGATTAAACATGATAGAAATTAACATTTATTTCTATTTTCAAAAATATTAATCTTTATCTTTAGATCTTTGCTTTTTTTTTTTTTTACAAAAAAGTACTTTTAAATACTTTTTTCTTTCTTAAAATAGTTTTAAAGTTTTCTATCTGAGCAAATATATATGTTAAACACAACTTATTTAATTTTCTTTTAGTTTTTAATAAAATCATTTTTACTTGTGAACTTTTTTCCCTTTAAGTATTAATTTTAAAATAATGTGTGTATCCTGTTATACTATTGATATAAGAGAAACTATAGTAACACTCTGTATTTACTCTTTGGTCAGCTTCAGCCAGCGTCTCATAAATGAAAATCTTATATAAAATGACAAAAAATATTTCAAAAATTATTATATATAATATTTACATTTTTAAAATATAAATAAGATTTTCACTCCAACATAAATTAAGCAACTAGGATTATATTCTTTCATACTACAATGGAAATATACCTTTTACAAATATATTTTTAATATAATATTATGTGAACAAAATATAAACATATTTAGATATTAAAACATTTAGATATATTATTTGTAACCTACTATTATGAATGCAGTAACAAAAATACATATAATAAAAAAAAATAATAATAATAATTTCATCAATACTATAAACTTTATTATTTACCCATTCATTTTTAAAATGAATAAAGTCAATTGACATTTTTTACAAACAACAATTAATAATAAACATTTCTTTCTTCAATATTATATGTTGTCATAGCAACATAATCCAATGCAGTCCAAGTTAATATATTCATCATTAAAATAAATAAAAAAGAGAATTTTTTTTTTATAACTAACATTCCCCACATACAGCTATTTATTTCAAATTTCCATAGGTACAATATATATATTTATTTACACAATAACTAACGTAAATTAGAAAAATATTTTCATTTAAATAACAAAATAATTTTTTATCATACAAATTAAAATAACAATATATGACAATCATGTGACACATGAATGAATTATATACTAATATAATAGATTTGAAGCATCACAAAATGTATTCCGTTGTTTGATAGTTTTTATTTTTAAATATGATTTATTTAAATGTCCTCTCTTTTAAACCAAACTTTGACCAAGTATCAAATTTATGACTCCAATTTTAATTTTTAAAATGTATTCATTTTTGACTATGCCAAAGAAAAATAATTTATAAATTGCTTCAATTTTGAAGACTGAACTAGAAATTATAATAAAATGATGCACTGGTTATATTCTTAAAGTATTAAATATAAAGTGAACAAACAATAAAATCATTTATAATAATCATAATTAATTTATTCCATTTTTTTTATTAAAAAAATCATTACCTCCATACATGAAGAGTTAAAGTGTTGAAAGCACTTTTCACTAACTGTACTGCCTCTGCTCTAGTGCTACAGTAGACATCATTAATACAAAGAATTATATCTCCTACTTTCAATTCCTTCTGAACATCTGCTCTTCCTCCTGGTTCAATCTAACAAATTATTAAATAAAAATGTGTTATGACATTTCATTAATTAGCATTTTTACATATAATAATAAAAAAAGATATTACATTTATAATTTCTATATTGATCCAAATTATGAATGTGTGCAAATTCATAGCAAGCACAATACATTTAATATAAATGTAAAAATGCATGCATTAAAAAATAAAGCTAGATTAATCAGAACTAATAATGAATTCATATTCAACATAAAGTGTTCATTCAAAGATGATTAAACAATAGTTTTATAATAAAATGGTTGATTATTTCTGGTGGCATTTTAGCATCTGATATGTCAAGTGTAATTTTGTGTAGTATAAGTATAGCTAATTCCAGATTTAAATGTTCTGAGACTAATTACAAACTATGGAAAAAAAAATAGTTTAGTTACTTGAGTGGAAGTACAGCCTCATTTGAATGCTAAAATATATAATAGCCTTCAAAATAATTAATCATATAATGATGAATCCTGCTTAACTTTATATGAAATTATATTGCTATTATAGTGATAATAAAGACATTAATAAGTATTATTATAATATTTAAGACTAAATACATTTAAATAGTTTTATATTTGAAAAGAAAATATAAATCAACATTGAATATTGAAAACTGTTTCATGTTGAGTATAAAAAAATACATCATCATAATAAACTAATAATTATACTTCTCATTCAGGCTAAAATGATAAGTACAGTATTCATTATAGATTTTTGCTAACTGGAATACTGGAGAAAATTAAAGAGAAGAGTATTTGATTAGTGGATTTTAATATAAAGAGGAGCTGAAGTCCTAATTTTAAATTTTGTGGAATTGATTTAAATATTTGTTATCAAACTTTGACAAATTACTCTGTTAATTACAATTTATATCAAAATTTTAAATCTTTTACCTTTCTCCTCAAAAAAGAAAATATCATGCTATTATTATTTAATCTCATATATATAGATAAAATGTAACTACTAATAATTGAATTTTGAGATCACATTTGGACTGATCCATAATCAACAATAGGAAAAACAGAAGATTTGAATAATTTGTATTTTATTTGATCATTAAAAATTTACCATACTTAAAATCATTATCAAAATTTTAAAAGCTCTTTTAACGATGAATTCAATATGTGCATGAAAAGATCCATCATTTTTAAATAGAATGCCTAAATCTTTTTGAAAAGTGTAAACGTTTCATTGAGTTTCTATACAATATAAATATTAAGACATTCACCGATATGAATCACCATTTTACTTTCATTACATCATGCCATAATAATATTACTATTAATTTGGAAAAAAATATAATTTCTCAATGTGATTATTCATTTGAAAATTTTGGCATCATCAGTATAATATAATATCAATGAAAATGTAGTAAAATCTAGATCATCCAAATAAATGTTAAATAATAAAGCAGCCAAAATGTTGCCTTGAAGTACATTCAAATTTCAATCACATAATGGAGAAAGTTTATTATTATATTTAACAAACACTTCTCTACTCTTAATAAATGAACTAAATCATTTAATAAGTTCTACAGAGAAGCATAATCTGTAATGGTCTTAAAGAAAATTATTACGATTTACTATCAAATAAATAAGCACCCAATCTCTGCATATCTTCTGTAGCATTAGTAATATAATCAAAAACATCGATGAGATCAATTTCAATAGACTTCTTGGCAAAAAATGGTGTTGAACAAGAGCTTAAAAATCACTTACATTCTTAACAATCTTTCAAAAATTTTAGCTATAATAAGACAGAAATAATTTAAACCTTCCTTAGGACTATCTTTATGAATTGGAATAACCTTAACACATTTGACAATTTCAAGAAAAATATGATTTATAAAGCAATTAAATTTATAATATAGAGTTTGCAATATACTTAGCACAATCTTTATAAATGAAAGAGAATATATTATTTGATTCCAAACTGTTATGTAATCTAAGCTTTTTTATTGATGCATTAATGTCCTCATTATTAAAACATTCAATTAAAATTTTGTGAAGAATCCTACTTCCATAATAGAATTCTTATATAGCTGCAAAAATACCAGAATAAATGTTCAACCCAAAATGAGAAATTACAAATATTTTGAGTTTTACTTTGACCAATTCCAGAATTTTTAATGGAAAAATGAAACTCTCTAGAATTCACAGAGAAATTAGTTTCCATATTCTTTATATGATTTACAAAATCTTTCTAATGAATAATATTTTCCAGTCATGATAAAATATATATGTTATGGGGATATATAAGTCATTTAAATTATTGAGAACAAATATAAAATAATTTAACTTACAATTAACATCTTTCAAACAGAACATGTGATTACAATTGAATTTGGAAATATATTTATATAAATCATCATAATTTCTGTTCTTATAATTTCTTAATATGAGATTAAGATCATGAAAGATAATATTCTTCTGTATAAAATTTAATTGAGAGTGATATGGATCAATGTGGAATATTATAGAGAGAATATGAATATATTCAACATATAGCAATTTATATAAATTATAATCCAGCATATGTGTATAAAAATTATAAAAGGAATTATGCTCTCTAAGATTTATTACATTACAAAACTAATATTCTGATGGTCTTAGAAGAAACCATGAAGCATATGTGCATAAAAATTATAAAAGAAATTATGTTCTTTAAAATTTACTAGAATACAAAACTGTATCACTCTGAGAATGACATTACTGAGAAATAATTTGAGGAAATTGTCACTATTAATAATGATAAATCCTCAAATGAAAATATCTAATTCATTAGTTGATGTATTTGATCTAATATAAACATTTTCCAATATAAATTTACTTTATGATTAATAGAAATTCCACATGAAGTAGCTTCACAAAGTGAAGAATTAAATGAAATGTCTTTAAGAGTTTTTTTAAAATTCTCAATAAGTGTTCCATCTCCTCTATTAACAATTTCAATAGCCAATCTGAATAAAATATTTTGTATTTATCATCTATAAAAGTAAAGTCATGTTTCAGTTATAAAAATGAGGTTAAAATTTTCTAAAAACTGTTTGTGTGCTTTTTTAATGCATCCCTGATATTGCCATAAAAACAGTTAACCCCTGCTATAATAATAAAAAAGATATAAAATAATAATAACAATAGTTATAATAGAGAATAAATTTTTTTATAAAAGAAAATCATATGATTAATATTGATCAATGAGATCTAAACTTTTGTTTAAAGCATAGTGACAAGTTGACATTTTTCTATTTTAGTCAAATTATGAGATGATCTACTAGAAAAGTGACATAATTGAAAAAATTAGTGTTAGAGATGACGACTAAAAATGAAATGCATGAACACAATTATTACCACAACAAACATATCTTTGAGCAACCTGGAAGATTTAAAAATAATAGTTCATTCTGAAAAAATGCTATTTATTTGAGTACAGGCAGTCCCTAGTTATGAACTTAATTGGTTCCTGAGGTGTGTTTGGAAAATGAAATTGTTTGAAAGCAGAGGTATGTAAAAAAAACATCAAAAAGTGTTTTCAAAATACAATATTTATTTTTTATTGATTAGTATTTGGAGTTTTGTTTACAAATTTATCAAGAGTTAATTGAATTGTATTTTTTTTCTTCTCTTGATAAAGAATTCTGTAACATTCTATGTCTTTTTCTATTGCTCTTCATACACGAGATATGCACTCTCCATTAGAATCACATTCTTCCATAATGGTCAAAAATTTGTCAAAATGGATGAAGGCTTCATTCATATTCTTGATTGTCAAACTCTTAACAATAACTTCATTATCATGTTCTTCATTCTGTATTTCATTCATCTCTTGTAGTTTAATCACATCTTCATTTGACAGAGGTTCTGAATTAGATTGCATTAACTCATCAATATCTTCATCAGTGACATCTAAATTTAATTAATTCATTACATTGACTATTTCAGTCATGATATCTTCAGGAGTTTCTTTAATGTCCATAGAAGCAATTCATCATTTGTGGATATATTTATTGCATTCCATATATTATAGCTTTTCCAAAAACTCTTAATGTAGGTCCACCTTCCCTGTCAATTGCTTTGATTGCTTGAGTCATTAATCTTCTCATATAATACTGCTTAAAAGTAGCTATCACAGTTTGGTCCACAAGTTGTATTTCACTTGTGGTATTGGGAGAGATAAATACAACATTAATTTCTGGATATAAATTTTGCAGGGATTTTGGAGTCCAGGAAAATTGACTAAGCGCAATAGTGTTTTTAATGGTAAATTATTCTCACTACAATATTGCCTAACAGAAGGCACAAAATGATGTGAGAACCAATCTTGAAAAAGCTGTGCAGTAGCCCAATACTAAAGTATATGATTTCCAAATGACTGGAAACATTCTTTTATCTTTTCCTTTCAATGCTCTAGGGTTTTCTGTCTGATAAATTAGCATTGGCTTCAATTTAAAATCACCAGCTAAATTATCGCCAAGAAGCAATGTTAATCTGTTTTTAGAAGGTTTATGCCCATGTGCAACTGATTCCTTTGCTAAATATGTACATGCAGGCATCATTTTCCAAAATAATCCTGTCTCATCTACATTGAAGACTAGTCGAGGAAAATAAGCTCTATCTTTAATGATATTAGAAAAAATGGAAATAAATTCACTAGCAGCATTCTTATCTGCTTTGATTCGACAATACATTTAATATTAAGTAAAGAATATCTCATTTTAAATTTGTGAAACCAGCCATTGCTTGCTACAAATTCAACAGCAGTCTTCTTTTATTTTTTCTTCCAATCTTCATGCAAACTAAGTCTTAGCTTGAATAATTGATAAACTCACTGGGATGCCTTTTTGATGTTGATCTTCAATCCATAAAGCCAAAGATTTTTACATTTTATCCATTACTCTGCCATGTCTTTTTGAAACAATCTTTGAAGAAATATTTCCAGTTTTTAACATATTCCTTAATTTTGTTCTTGTTTTTCACAATATATTGATCGGTTTAAATTACACGAACATGTGATTGAAGCAAAAGATTCACCATTTTCAGAAAGTCTAATTGCTACATCCATTTTTGTCTCGACCGTTTGGGATTTAAGAGACCTTGATTTCTTTTTGGTTGCAGCAAAACTGCTGTTTTTTGTTTCTCACTCATGTTTTTAATTAATAAGAATAAAAAAAATTAACCAAAACAGAAATATATAACATAATCGTGCACAAATTACTTTTAAAAACAAGCACTAAACAAGACGATCCTGTTAATAACAGTCTGTGATAATGCTAACAATAAAAGTAATTAATGTTAGAGAGATTGGAAGATTTACTCTATTTTATATAAGTTCTTATTGTTCTCTAAAATATACTTCTAATTGTTTTTTAAATTCCAACATTTATCTTTCTTTAAAAAAAAATCAATTACGAATGTATGTAAATATTTTTTTATTATCAGATACTGGAAATTTGTAGCGTTAATTACTAAAAGGAATTTTTTAATTATTCAAGTATTAAAATACTATACAATTTTGAATACCCATTTCTTTCAACAGTATATAGCAATATAGAAATAAAACAAAGTAACTCCTTTTTAAAACTTGCTTTTTATATGATTATAGTCATGAAAAAGAAATCCAACATTTCGACTATTTTATCTAGTCTTTTTCAAGGCACACTAAAATAAAATATATATATAATAAATATCACGTATTCCAAAATAAAAAATAAAAAAAAATTAAATTAATTAAAAATTACAAAATATATTCATAACCAAATTTTTTTTACCTTATCTCACTCCCCTTTCCTACTACAATCACAACTTAAACACAAACAATTTCTTTTTTTTTTTTTCAAAAATCTATATATATTCTTTAAAACATTTAATTAAAAACCTACTATTGTCCCATATCTTTTTCTATTAACATCCTATTTAATTCTGATTTTATTTCATGAATGTATACACCCCCTTTTATTATCCTTTCATTATATGACTTAATACATGCTAAAGGTTTTATTTCAAAATCCCCATGCCTAAATTTATTCTTATGAATATAAATATCAGAATTTTTATCACCTAAATGCTGTTTTAATCTAGTTTTTAATTTATTCTTACTAGTCCCAACATATGTCATTTCTACATTCTTTCTAAAACAATTCAAACATTTTATCAAATAAACTGAATTCATAATGTCTAATCTATTATAGTCCCCATTATTATTAATTAAAAAATTTAAGCTTGCTTTCTTTTTATAAACTGGACAAATTGAAACATTATATTTTCTATTAATCATTTTAACAAATTTCTTAACTTTATTCAATAAATCTTTAGATATATTAAAACCAACATAAATAACCTTTTCTCTATTCCTATCTAATCCCATTCTATTCCTTATTTTATTTACATTTTTATTAGAAAACAAATGTTCAACTACACCCCTAGAATAATCATTCATAAAACATTCATTCCTAATAATATCAATCTCATTCCCAAACAAATTACTATTTGAACATAACTTAATTGCCCTAATAATTTTATTATTAACAATATTAATTTTACTATAATTATCAATATCTGAAAACCAATTATTTGACAATCCAAAAAATGTTTTTTTTTTTCTAAACACAGATGTTTCTATAATAACACAACTATTCCTATCAATTTTTAAAAAAATTCTAACGTCCATATATTCAATAACATTAATATATTCTTTTTCCACAGTAAATTTTATTTTTTCAACTCTACCATTAATATAACTCAAAAAATTATCTGCATTTCTTTTATTATCATTGAAAACCATAAAATAGTCATCAACATTTCTAAAAAAAAAAAAATTGGTTTATTCCTATTATAATTAAAAAATTGTTCTTCAAACTTATACATATATATTCCTGCCAAAAAACCACTCAGACTATTACCCATACTTAAACCCTCTTTTTGCTTATAAAATTCATCCCCATATTTAAAAATAAGATCCCTACAACAAATCACTAGTATTTCATATAAAAGAAAACCCTCAATTTTTAATTTTACCCTTTATCTTTATTATATAAATCCATAAAACAACAAATAACAACCTCCGGATCAATATTAGTATACATACTAACAATATCTAACTTTACAAAAAACCAAATTTTTAAAAACCTTACCTTCTAAAAAAAACTTTCAATTTACTAATAAACTGTATAGAATTATTAACACAATTTTTTTCAAATAATGTAATATATTTTTAAAAAATATTATTAATAATAATGGGGACTATAATAGATTAGACATTATGAATTCAGTTTATTTGATAAAATGTTTGAATTGTTTTAGAAATGTTGGGACTAGTAAGAATAAATTAAAAACTAGATTAAAACAGCATTTAGGTGATAAAAATTCTGCTATTTACATTCATAAGAATAAATTTAGGCATGGGAATTTTGAAATAAAACCTTTAGAATGTATTAAGTCATATAATGAAAGGATAATAAAAGAGGGTGTATACATTAATGAACTAAAACCAGAATTAAATAGGATGTTAATAAAAAAAAATAAGGGAAAATAATAGGTTTTTATTAAATGTTTTAAAGGATATATATAGATTTTTTTTTAAAAAAAAAAGAAATTGTTTGTGTTTAAGTTGTGATTGTAATAGAAAAGGGGAGTGAGATAAGGTAAAAAAAATTTGGTTATGAATATATTTTGTAATTTTTAATTAATTTAATTTTTTTTTATATTTTATTTTTGTGATATTTATTATATATTTATTTCATTTTAGTGTGCTTGAAAAAGACTATATAAAATAGTCGAAACGTTGGATTTCTTTTTCATGACTATAGTCATATAAAAAGCAAGTTTTAAAAAGGAGTTCCTTTGTTTTATTTCTATATTGGATATTTATGAACTATTTTGAAAAGAAGAACTGTGTGCTTGATATATTAAATTATTTCAGTATATAGCACTAATTATACATGAAAGTATGTGCATAGATAAAGATCTGAAGTCCAAAAGCAATTTCATAATAGGAAAATGTTTATAACTCAGTGTTCATAACTAGGGAACTGCCTGTATCAGGAATTGTTTCCAATTTGATAATACCTAATAATATAATAACTAATGTTTTGATAGCATCAGCAAGATGAATTATACAGTATTTCCTACTGGATTTTTATTTTTAACCTATAATGACTACAATGTGATTTAGTTTTATAAAAATAAGAATTTGTTTTATAAAAATATTTCAAATTTGATTTTTTTATTGTAAGCATTATTTACAATATGTATTAAAATGTTTGTAAAAAAAAAAAAATTAAAAATATATAGCCATAAAATTGCAAAAATGAAGAAACATATTATTTTTGTTTAATTAAATTCAAGTGATTTCTTTCTTACAATCAAGTATTATAATGAAATAAATGTGTTTTTCAATTGTTGCCATATATTGTTCTACCTGAAAAGCATAAAATTTAAACATGACTAAATTCAAAACTAAGATAGACCAAGTTATAGTCATTTATCATAAGCAGTAAGAAATACTGCTCTACCTGAAAAGTGTAAAACTTAATTACATGAGCTAAATACAAACTAAAATGATTTTTGCAAAATAGATATATACTTGGGATGGTACTGAGAAGATCATCTGTTTAATTTAAAAAAATAATATAAAATTTGGGCATATGAAAATTGATACCAATATCGCAGACTACTTGTAACCACTACAAGTATCAGTTTATGTATATAAATACATATGACATGTTATAGGTACATAAATTTATCTGACAGCAAATTACATATTAAAATATATATACTAAAAAAAGCTGATATATTGGGTAGACTATATAAATCCAGATAAAATAGATTTTTTTTTTTAGGTAACTGAGATTTCGTAAACAAGCATAAAATTGTTTTTTTTTTTTTTAATACCTATTTCATAAATAAAATATTTGCTATTCAATTATTGATCAAAATATCAAACTATTCTTAGCCAGAAAACAAAAATGTTAGATTTGGATTGGTAAAATAAGTATCAATAGTCGACCATACAAAATACAATTGTAATATAATGCAGCTTTCATCTCTGTTAAAGATGTACTATTAGAGCTAAGTTCATGATTTATACTTTCTAAAAAAAAAGAGTATATTTTTTTAATCACTAATGAAAACAATATATTTTTAACTGCTGAATTTAAAAATAGGGTTAGTAGTCTATATAAATATATTAGAGTAAATTCTCTAGAGAATCATATTGGTCTGAATTTTCACAGATAAGGCTGTAATAGTTTTTATAAACTATATTATTTTAATAACTACAGATTATAATTAGAATTTTTTGATTTTTTGTTTACATACATATATTTTATAAAAGAAAATCATATGATTAATATTGATTTAGTGACTCACATTAGTGTTATAGATGTGGAAAGATGTTTACAAAAATTAATTTATTAAAACTAAACAAAACATTGTCATAAATAAAAATATTGGAAATCATGTGATATTTCATTAATCAATTAAACTTTTTATTTTGCAAAATGTAATAAATCTTAAGTATCAAAAGTAGGTCAATATTTAAATTTCACTTTGTTGTTAAACACAATACAATTTGATTTGTCAAAGTCTTGCATTGGTGGTCGAGAAGTCAGCGCGACTGCCTTGCACTTGCAGGCAGTTGCCCGGATTGCAGGTTCGCGTCCCGGCCGATGTTATGACATTTAAAAAAAAACTGTATTTATTTATTATCCCATAACATTATATGTTTTTTTTTTCTTCTTCATAATGTTCTATTTGTAAACATAAACACAATAAGACCTTGCGATTATATAAATAGCACATTTGTTTGCTATTTCCACAATTCGGATTTGAATCCAGGCTAAGTAAAATTTGATGTTTTTATTCTCAAGTTTCAATCAGATTTAGCATTTTTCTTTCAGATCGCTGACTCGTAGCTAACTCAATCAAACAGTTAATCATCATTATCAACCATTATCAGTCAACTGCACAATGAAAGTCTCTCCAAATTCAATCCATCTTCTCCAATCTTTAGCTTCTCTTCTTCAAACCAACCTTACACACTTTCTTTATTCATCCATCCATCTCACATGTGGTCTCTTTCTGGGTCTTTTACAATCTCTTGGAATCCAGTTTAAGATTTCAATTGTCCACATATTATCATCTCTTCTAGCAATATATCCAGCCCAACTCCACTTCAGTCTTTTAATTTTTTCAATGAGGCCAGTAACACCTGTTTATTTTCTTACCCATATATTGAGTTTTCGATCTCTTCTTGTTACTCCCAACATGCATCTCTCCATCCTTCTTTGAGTGGTCTGAAGTCTCTGTATTGCTCTTTTATTAAGTGTCCAAGTCTCAGATCCATAAGTAAGAACTGGTAAAACACATTTATTAAAAACCTTCCTTTTCAAACACATAGGCATATTTCCTTTTAGTATCAAGTTATTTCTACCAAAAGCACTCCAATCAAGTTTAATTCTATGATTAATTTCATCCATTATATTTCCATCTGTATTAATAATCAGACCAATGTATTTGTAACTGTTAACTTCTAATTCATCATATTGGTTGATAAATGAATATTTAGCTATTATTATCTAGAATGTAAAACAATGGTGAAAAATATTCAAATCTTTACTACCTGGAACTTAGCAAGTATTGTGAGTAATATATTTGTCAAAAAATGAGTAAATATTAAAAAATAATTTTATTTGTAAGAATTAATCACGTTTAGATAAAATATCTTTTTTACAGTATTGTTTTTAACAAATGTTTCATGCTGACTTTATATAATAGCCCCCCCCCCCCCCATATTTACCGTTTGTATTAAAGAACAATCTAGAAATCATCTTTATATAAAAAATCATCAGAAATAATTTATTTATGAATATATTTTCTGGAATTTGATTACATAAATATTTACAACATTGACACATATGTCCAAATGATGTCCTAACTTTTGAAATCTATAATAATAAAAAATTAATACAGAGCATATATATCTATCTAATTTGCTAAGAATTTTAGAATTAATATTTATTTAAATTATAGGAAATTTTTGTATTCTAATAATATTGTAATTGTCATTAATGATATTTATATTTCTTTATATTAATAGTTTAATTATTGCATTATTGTTTTACAATCTAAATAGTTGTCCTACAGAAAATAGTTATAACTGTTAATATATATATAATTCAAATAAGAAAAGTACAATTCCTACCAGATTGGTCCAGCAGAGGAGATCTTTTAAATTTCATTCATTGAATTCTGTTTTAGAAGTAGAAGGAAGTGATTTATGGGAGAGACTAAGAACTTTGGATTTAATATTTTGAAAATCTGATTCTTAATATAAAAATGAATGTAGATGCAAAAATATTTTTAACGAAAAAAAATAAAGTTGTAAACTGTGCTATTAAAAAATATTCAACAGCATATATTCATAAAATAGAAGCACAATATCTGCTCTATTTTGTTTTAAGCCATTAAATGTATATTGCATATAGAAGATAATAGCAAATGCTTTGTTATAAGCATTGTATACAATACAATATTTATTCTTTACTTGCCTGTAAGTATAACTCAAATTTTTCCTTTTTTATTATTTTTTTTAAAAAAAAAAAAAAAATACATTTTTTTTCAAAAGATTGTTTAAAACCCACCTCCAATTAAAAATATTTTTCTTATATTTTTTTTTTTTTTTTTTTTTATTCTATGGAAACAAGCCACATTATTATCAGCAAGCACAGTCTCTCCAATTATTTTAATGTTTTTAAATTCAAACTCACTTTTGGAATCTATACAAGCACTTATGATCTTATAATAAATAGCTCAGAGTTACTCTGCCTCATACAGGTTTTAAGTTTTCTGATGCAATATAATAAATAGCATTTACAGAAATGTTTTTACTTCATATCTTAATACCACAAATTCAATACATTATGAAATTATTATTTTTTAATATGGTTATAACTTAGCTGTTTTATAGAGCTTCTAGCTTTATTTAAAATAGAAAAAAAAAAAACTAATAATCAAAATCACATTAAATTTAGTAAAAGAATTCCAAGATAAAACAATGGCTACTACCACAACATTTGTGCTAAACACTTGTAAAATTTATGAATGTTATTGTTTCTATTTATTTACTTTTTCTTCTTTTGGATAGCATATAAGAGAAGTAATGTATATTCAACAATCCATATTGCTGCTTTGCTCTATAAAAAAAAAAAAACCCCTATAAGAATTAGATAAAAATACATAAGGAAAATATAATATAGCAATATAGAAATAGTACAATAATGAGTTAGAAATTCATTTTTTCAAATGAAGAATTACATATTTAAACAAGTGAATTCAATAAGTAAATGTTCAAGGGATCTTAAAGATTAATACAATTTTGTTGATAAAAAATTTGCATATCTTGGCAGTCAAAATTTTAACTATTTGCCTACATTATCAATTTCAACACTGAAACATATGTTGTATTGCATTTTTAAAATTATCTGCAAAGAAATTAACACTATGTTTTCTGAAAAGCATAACACTGCTCCTTTAATTTTGAGTAATGATATCTTAGTTTTAATTTCACATCAAATATAAAATAATTTATGCCCCCCTCCCCCCACCATACCAACCTCATATAATAGTTTGGACTATCATCCCTTACAGTTCTTAAGACATGGCATATACTTTTTGGCAAATGTTAAATATTTTTTTATGTTGAAAATAAAAAAATGTTGTTCCAGAAACACTGAAAAAACAATATAACTTATCCAAATGTAGAGATTTAATCTAAAAAAAAAAAAAAGATTTTGAAAGCTTGATATGATGGTGGAACAAGTGCTTAACAATGAAGATGATTATTCTTTCCCCTTTCAATTTTTGCATAATTCACTCTATTTTCTTTACTTTAGAGCATCTACTTTGAGTAATCAATGATGTTAATATGATAGTTCTAAATCCAAATCATCAGAAGCAAAAGAATTACAAACACTGCAAAATAAACTCAATAATTGTAAGTTTCATTAATCTTACAGGTTAACACTATCACACAGTGTCCAGTGTTGTGGTTGATCTAGTTTACAATAGGCAGTTCTAGAATAGATTAAATAAAATGAATTACTGCATACATGCCTGTCAAGAAATATCATCTTATTTTGTTCAATAAAAGCATTTTTTTTTACAGGACTGAAAAACTAAGTTAGTGAATTACTTTCATATAAATTAAATAATAAATTATGTAAAATTATAATGCAATACAATGCTAAAAACACAATATGTGTTGTTTTTGTGTATAACATTCTCTTTTATTTATTATGGATTTTTTTAAACTTATTAATGAAAAATGGATATAGTAATGTTAGTTATTTATGTTAAATTTTATTCTTAAGTATAAAATTTAGCATATAGTTTGACTGTGGCAGGCATCTTCACTCAAAACCTACTGATTCAATAGCCCACAGTTTGAAAAAAATAAATACCAAATTAAAATTCATAAATATATTATTGGCATTATAACAGTGGCCATTTTATTGTTATGTATACTCAGTATCAAGCACTCATTAACACTGTTGTGATATCAGCATCAGTATTTGAACTCATAATAATGTATGTTCTTCTAAATTTGAAAATTGAAATTTTCTTTTAAATGAATCTGAACTATAAAGTTAATGATGGTATCAAGTCTTACCAATTAAAAAGAAATTATGAAATGCTTCTTTTATTTTATTAAAATAAATAATTTAGTTTTGATAAAAAAAAAAAAAGTAATATGCTGATGGGCAGATATCCATAAGAATGAATCATCAATTCACAAAATAGTAAAAAAATAAAAAAGCATGTGAAGATTATTTGCACTTCTGAAACTTTACATCCACATGAAATAATAAAAAGCACTAAATTTATGAGTGGAGAATAAGAACATAAAAATGTTACAGTAGACAATAACATATTGCATCAGAAAACATTGACACCATACAAAGACTATGTAAAAGATTCATTAAAAAGAATGACAACAAGCTATTTATTCCAAGTGAAACATGTTTATATAGATTGCAAAATTATTATGAATTTTTAATAAAAGAACTTCATTACTTCTTTTAGAATGACAAGAATTTTACAGGACTTTGGAAACATTTTGAATGTAATTTTAATTTTCTAATTCATAGTACAGATACTATTGTAGCAATAGAAAAGCATGTAGTAGAAGAAAATTACTATTACTACATATGCAGGTAACTAAGATTAAAATTGACAAATTTGATATTTTAATTAAATGAATGAATTTAACACCATATGAATAAAGAACAAAAATAAGTTTTATGTTTTCTTGAGAAAGAAATTGAAGCAAATATATTTATTTATATATACAGATATAGATTTGAGTATAGTGCATGCATATATACTCACTCTCTCAATTTATTATTCCATAATGATTTTTTTTATAATTTTATTATTCTATTTTTTAAATTATTTTTGTTAATGTCTTAATGTTTGTAACTTTTAAATTGAATCATTGGTATGTGTAAACATGTTAAAAGTACCTATAATACAGATATATACATGCTAAAAATATACATTATACAGCATTCACTATCCATGACTTGAAATTTGTGTAAAAGCTTTAAATCAAATGGTATAGATACAATAGCCAGACTATATATCATAACTCATTTGCTATTTGGAGGTGTAGTAAACTTAAAATAAAATGTGAGTTGAATATTTTTGAGACAAAATTAGTTGTGATAATATTAAATAAAGATATCAATTGAATTAATAATTACACATTAATATTTATTATAGTATTTAATTTCTGTATGTCATATTGTAATTAAGACAAATGTGAAAAATAAATGATATATTTTTTGTCTGTCAATTTATGTACTCATAATTCCCATTCCATTGGAAATAATTATACATTTTAACAAAAGTAATATTGTATTACACCAAACAAAAAAAAAAAATCCTTGACAATATCAAATTTACTAACTAATAATAGAATGTGATGCATAGCTTTACTTTTGTTTCAAATTACTATATTATTTAAGTTTAAACATTTCAACAATGTCTAATGAATGCTATTTATTACTGAACTGTGTACATTCCTCAGTTTTCCAAGATTTTGAATCATGAACTGTCAACTGAAACCTATCTTTTTTGGGCTGACTGAATTTTAATAAATTAATCTCACAAATTTCATAAAACAACTTGTAGATGTGTTAAGAAACTATAACAAAAATTAAAGTAATAAAACTAAATACACATATTTATATACACCAGAAGCAAATCTTTAAAAAAATACTAGATTATTCCAACTGATGGTGTGACTGCAATAGTTTAAAAAAAAAAAGCACTTTTTAAATAGCTTATATTTATTATATATTTAAACTTATTAATTATATTGTAAAATTTATTATATACAAAAGTGGACTTCTTGGTTAAATAAATCATTTTCAACCCTTATCAATTCACTTCAGGATGAAGGTTTCTCAAAGTATAATCCATCTTCTCTAATCTCCAGCCCCTGTTCTCCAAATCACCCCAGCACACTTATTTCATCCATCTATCTTACATTTGGTCTCTTTCTAGGTCTTTTACAATTTCCTGAAATTTGGTTTAAGATTTCAACTGTCCATTCTATTATCATATCTTCTAGAAAGATGTCTAGCTTAACTTCATTTCAGTCTTTTAATTTTTTCAATGATGTCAGTAACTCCTGTTGTTCTCTTATATTTCATTTTTGATCTCTTTTTGTTATTCCTAACATCATCTCCCATATTTCATTGTGTAACAGGAACTGGGTTCAAACCCTGTTACAAAAGGAACGAGAATGTAGTATATAATTTTTATTTATTTATTAGTATTAGATAATTATTTATAAAAGTCGCACATACCAAGCGCACATGTATTTGCCGGAACGAGGGGTGTGGGTATATATTATGAGTGGCATACGTATATGTAGGTAGATATTATTGTTGAGAACAGGAAAGTAGAAATTTAGAAGACTTTAAAGCAGGTAAAAGAAAAGTTTTTTTTGTGAGTATAAATTTCCTGAATGAATTGGCAAAATGGATCGCATTGTTCAATAGAAAGAAAGAAAAATAAAGAAAGCAAAATCCAACTGCTTGAATGGATATATATTTTTTTGTGTGTGTGTTTGTTTTAATTAAATGGATTTTTCAGAAATAATTTTGATTAATAAAAATGAACATGGAATGCCATTAGTTATTGAACTAATTTTCGATCGCTTTTGTTTGGTTAAAGTTGGCAAAAGGATTTGTAATTAAAAGTTCAGGAATTTAAAAAGAAAAAGAAAGATAAGAAAAAGTCAAGATTGCTAAGTGGTTTTCCTTTTGTTTGACATTTTTGTAAGAAAATCTATTTTTAAAACAAAGGAATACCAGCGATCAGGTGGGAGGCAACTGAGATTGATTAATTAATTTGAAAAAAAAAACAGACAGTTGAGCTCTGCTAGTCTTATGTGCAAGATATTCTAAATTTGAGTTGAAGAAAATTTATTAGCTGAAAAAAAGAAAGTTGGAGAAGCAAATTGTGCAAACTAAACTACATATATGAGTGACCTCATGGATTGCATGGGGTAGAATCACCATCGTGCTTGGTCAGTGTTCGGACCCCAGTCATTTGAATATGCCATGTTAATATATTCTACAATCAACATCTCCAACTGCCCTACATAACTAAAGCTATTTGAATCCAGTGTAGATCGTATGCCATTCCAAAATTAAGCCGAAAGAATAAAGAACAGAAGATTGAATACACCACTTTAGAGGGACTAAAGAAATGAAATGTTAAGTGGAAGCGATGGACGCCATATTTGCCTAGGTAAGATTCCCGGAATCTTTTTGCGAGTGCACTCGGAAACACATACACCAGTTATTCAAATTATACTATACCGGTAAATATACACTTATTGTTATATCCGCACTTACGACTGTGCCAATGTTATAACTGCAAGTCATACTGTGCGATCAGCAAATAACGTTATACAATTCCCATGCTGTTCTTTTCCAACGAGTGCTCTCCAACGAATCGGTCTGCAATGAATGCTCTCCAATGAATTGGTCTGCAATGAATGCTCTCCAACGAATTGGTCTGCAATGAATGGTCTCCAATGAATTGGTCTGCCATCTCTCCGCTGAATTGGTCTGCAATGAATGCTCTCCAACGAATTGGTCTGCAACGAAGTTCTCCAACGAATTGGTCTGCAATGAATGCTCTCCAACGAATTGGTCTGCAATGAATGCTCTCCAACGAATTGGTCTGCAACGAAGTTCTCCAACGAATTGGTCTGCAACGAAGCTCTCCAATGAATTGGTCTGCAACGAAGCTCTCCAACGAATTGGTCTGCAATGAAGCTCTCCAACGAATGCTCTGAATATCTCCACTGCGGTCTCTTTCAGCTACACCCGTGAACTACATTTCCACTGGGCGCTGGTCATTAACCGCAAGCACTAACACGAGATATCTCTACTGGTGTTAAACAGACATTCACTCAAAATACTGCTACTCAACTGCTTGACTGCTCTCTGTGTTACACTGCTAGATGCTACCCAGTCTTCTTATCGCTCTCTGACAACTGCAACGATCAATCAATGCACTGACCAATAAGGTAATGTCTCTTATCTAGAAACATTTGTAATTAGCAAATATTTCTAGGAATTGTCGATCGCCATTACATCAATGCACTAATTAAATTCCTCAGCTATCAGAGCGCGATCTAAAAACAGCCTTACGAATAAATTCTAGTTTTTTCTGGAGTCCACAAACATGTCTGCCATTTTACAAAACACTACACACCTCACACCACTCCAGAAAAACCCTTGTTGCTATTCCTACTTTCCTGTAATTTCACTAAGAAATGTACGATTTAACTCTGCTGCCGAAACTTTTCGCCAGTAACCTTCAATGGTGACTGCGCAAGCATTTTATTTCCAAACTTTTCATTTCCGTTGTTAACGTTACTAATTGGGATTAACATTTTCACCCGGTTTCTCCGTCTACGGCTAAACTTGTAGTTCAACATATTCGCTACTCCCAGGTTCCAAATGCGACTGCGCCAATGTTAAATCTGCAAGTCATACTGTGCGGTCAGCCAATAAGGTTATACAATTCCCACGCTGTTCTTTTCCAATGAATGCTCTCCAACGAATTGGTCTGCGATGAATGCTTTCCAATGAATGCTCTCCAATGAATTGGTCTGCCATCTCTCCGCTCAATTGGTCTGCAATGAATGCTCTCCAACGAATTGGTCTGCAACGAAGCTCTCCAACGAATTGGTCTGCAATGAAGCTCTCCAACGAATTGGTCTGCAACGAAGCTCTCCAACGAATGCTCTGAATATCTCCACTGTGGTCTCTTTCAGCTACACCCGTGAACTACATTTCCACTGGGCGCTGGTCATTAACTGCAAGCACTAACGCAAAATATCTCTACTGGTGTACTCAAAATACTGCTACTCAACTGCTTGACTGCTCTCTATGTTACACTGCTAGATGTTACCCAGTCTTCTTATCGCTCTCTGACAACTGCAACGATCAATCAATGCACTGATCAATAAGGTAACATCTCTTATCTAGATACATTTGTAATTAGCAAATATTTCTAGGAATTGTTGATTGCCATTACGTCAATGCACTAATTAAATTCCTCAGCTATCAGCGCGATCTAAAAACAGCCTCACGAATAAATTCTAGTTTTTTCTGGAGTGCACAAACATGTCTGCCATTTTACAAAACACTACACTTATTATGCCATTTTCAATTTTTAAAGTTAATCCAACCTAATTGCAAGAATATTTCATACTATACCTGTATTATTGAATTTTTTTTTTATTGTCTTCTGAATAATATTTCATTAAAATATTTATTATATGTACATGTGTGCCATTTATTGATTGTGTTTTTTAAATATGTAATAATAGATCTGTAGCTAAATTATTGATTTAGTGCGATACACGTTATAGAATTTATGAGTTCCAAAATCTTATACACGTGCGTGCTGGTGTGAATTTAACGATAATTTATAGCGAGACAGATTAGATAGCAAAATATATGAGGATTGTAAAAGATTTAGTTTAAACTTTAATGGGATAACAGAAATAGAAAGATATAGAACGAATTGATTTGAAATTGCATTCCCTTTTGTTTCTTCTCTGGCGCATGGCGCTACCACACCCTGAGCATTAAGACGGGCAACTAATTAAAAGGCTGAATCAAATAAATATTTAATGGACCCTACGATTCTTGTTGAATAACGAGTTTGGCGCTTGGCAATGAACAAAAAAAAATATATTTGTTGTCCATAAACGTAGAGGTCTAGTTAAAGTTAAGTTAAAGCTGGGAGGGTTCGATTTCATTACCTTATGTGTATGTGTTTCATTGTCGGTTGCTTCACTTACCCCTTTGAATGACCCAAAGTTCAGGAAAACTTCATGTATTGTTTTCAGGAAAACTTCGTATGGGAAGGGCCGTTAGTAATATATATGCGTCACTGTAAAAATTCACCCTCGGAAAGAATAACTGTAGAAAATTTGGTTTGATAAAAGTAAAGGTTTGAATTCAGCTAAATTATAATTTTAAAAACGTAAACAGTACTCAGAAGAGGGGTAAATTGTTTCAATTGAGTGGTCCAAAGTTACCATATTGCTCTTCTAATAAGTGTCCAAATCTCAGATTCATAAGTAAGACCTGATAAAACATATTTATAAAAAAAACCTTCCTTTTTAAACACATAGACATATTTCCTTTTAACATTAAATTATTTCTACCAAAAGCACTCCAATCAAGTTTAATTCTATGATTAATTTCATTCATTATATTTCAGTCTGTAGTAATAATTTGACCAAGATATTTGTAGTTAACTTTTTCTAACTTATCATTATCAAACTTTATTTTATTCTTTTAGCAAAATCCATTGAACATTACTTTAGTATTTTTAACATTTATCTTTAATCCTACTTTCTCACTTTCATCTGACAATTCTTACAACATTCACTAAAGCTATAAAGCACTATTTGCAAAAATAACTATATCATTTAAAAAATCTAGATGCCTTAAATAATCTCCATTTACTTTTACTCTCTTAGCTTTAATTTTAATTCACAAAATACTTTATGCAAAACTACTGTAAAAAATTTTGGATATGGAGTCATCCTATCATATATCCTTCTCAATGTTAATCCTTTTATTATCATTATGTAATCTAATTGTTGCTAATGTATTTTTTATAAATATTCTTCAGAATATGACAATATCCTGGGTCTATACCTTGATGATGCAATGATTTAATCAGTGAAATAATGCTTATAGAAAGAATCAAATGCCTTTTTATAATCTACAAATCCAAAGCATAATAGCGATTCATATTCATTGGTCTTTTCTATAACTTCTTTCAATACCTAGATATGACTTACTGTACCAAAACCACTTTTAAATTCAGCTTGTTCTTTTGATTCATTAAAATCCAAAGTTCGCTGTAGATGAGTTGTAATTATTTTGATAAAAAATTTATAAAAAAACTGATAAGTCTGTAATTTTTAATATCTTTATCATGTTTTTAAATAGTAATATTAATACTGTATTCTTCCAATCAACTGGTCTATCTTTATCATTTAAACATTTGGTATATGTTTGCCAAAAAAATTATATTTTTTTCACCTGTTTCTTTTAAAATATTGAATATAATTCCACCATTACCTAGAACTTTCCCCCTAAATTTAATTGCAATGTTTCACTTCTTCATTTAAAATCCAGGGCAATTCAGAAGACATAGTAGTTGTAGGAGGTACTTTTCCATGTTCTTTATTGCTATATAATTCTTGATAGAACTTTTCTGCACATTTCATAATGTCATCTCTTTTTAATAATAGTTCCATCTTTAAATTTTTATTTCAGAAATAAGTTTCCTACCAATACAAGATGTTGTTTTATACTCTTGAGCCTTTTATTTTCTTCTATAGTTTTCCTTGCTAGTTCACATTTATACTTTCTTATATTATTATCAACTCTTTTTCATGCCATTTTACAAAATTTGACATATTCAATCTTTCTTAATGCAACATTTTTATATATTTTCAAATTCCTTCTTTTCTTCATAAATTGCCTTGTCTGGGTTGTATCAGCTATCTTTGTTAAAGTTTTTAAAAGTGTGTCAGTTATCTTCTTATTGATTTCATTCAAATCTGAATCATGTTTAAAATCTGTTAATATTTGAAAATGATTTGCAAGTTCTAATTTAAATTCATTGGAATGTTTCTGAAGATTAGGAATATCAACTGTGAATAGTTTTTCTTAATAATTTTTGTCTGTCTAGTTTTGTATTAACATGTATTTTACATCTCACTAATCAATGATCTCTTTCTGTGTTGAATTTATTACGAACATTCCAATCTTAAAATACATATTTTCTGTAAGTCAAAATATAATCTAATTCTGTGGTATTTTCATTTGGATGCTTCTATGTCCATTTTCATTTAACATTTTTCTAAAAAAAAAAAAAAATACATAATATAAAGTTATTCTTTTTCTGCAAAGTCCAAAAGTCTATGCCTTCTCTCATTTCTATCCCAGGGTTAAATTTATCTACTGAACTTACATCTTGCAATTATTTATCAATTCTAGCATTAAAATCTTCCATGACATATTTTAAAATGTTGTTTTGTCTAATTAAAAATATTTTTTAAATCCATATAAAAATCCATTACTTCTTCATCACAATGAGAACTTGTTGGGGCAAAAATCTGAATTATATATATTTGATATCAGCTATTAAATTGAATAACTAATCTTGCTACTCTATCCAATATATCATCAACCTCTACAACGATGTTCTTCCACCTAATTGATTTAAAAATTGGACATATACTGTACTACAAAGATACAAACATTGGAAGTACAAATGGAATAGGATCCTTATTTCTAATTTCACAAAGTCCATTAATGTCCTATTTAATATTAGAGAGTTTTTCCAATTCTTGCAATCTTCCTTCACTTGAAAATGATCTGCAGTTTAAGTACTTAAATAAAAGGTTGTTATCAAATGGCAGCCCAGTCTCTGCAATAAAGAGATTCTTAGCACCCTCACCTTCGGCTGCCAACTGCTGCCTTGACTGGCAACTTTACAGCTTCCTGAAAATAAGAGCTGTGATTTATTTTTGTCTGTCATGATTATATATATCTATTAAAAAAAAAATTCATTCACACACATTTACCCTACCTTCATAAAAACTCAACTAATATTTCAGTTAAAAGCTATCAGGCAAATGAGAAGAAAGGCCATCCTATTTACTGATCTTAAACTGAGAGCTAAAAAGTCAATAAATTACCACACTGGTTAACATGTGCTGGTGAGCAGCACATCCATGTTTGTACATTACATAAATAATCACATAGTAATAACACTTGCAACGACAAAAATGTATGAACGACAAAAATATATGAAGTGGTCATTAGAATTTTCTCCTGCTCTGTTCCTTTAATGCCTCCAAGATGAATCAAAGGATCTCCTTTCAGTTAACAGCAAATTTCTTTCTGCAGTCTAGTTAAATAAATATATACATAATTAAGTTTTATGAATTTATTTTCAAGATACAATTTTCACAATAATTTTAATGTGAATGATGCAAAGACAAAATGATATATATATTTCCATAAATTTAAAGTATAAATTTAAAGCAATAAGCAAATAAAGATTTTAATATTTTTAAAGTTATTAATTTTTTAACATTTATTCATAAATTATGAATTTTAATAAATAAGTTTTAAAATGAATGTTTCAATAACAATTTATTAAATTTTATATAACATTATGAATAAATGAGATACAGTAACATGTTAGTTTATAATGGTTCATGATGATGACAAAAAATTAAAATAAATGTATACTTCATTTTTTTTTAAAAATATTACACCTACATCTGTACAAATGATATATGAGTAATATAATTTCTTCTCCAATAAAAAAAATAAAACATTAGACTATGCAATAACCTCAAATATTTATTAAAAATAGCATTGATAAATTGCAATTACAAGTTTTTATTTTTACCAGTATTCCCCCCAACTGAATCCACTATATCAAGATCAGAAACAAAACCAACCTCTTTCATGCAGTTTGCTAACAATCCCATCCATCAGACAAATTAGAAACATTAAACACCCGAATCTCCATATTCGTGCTGACAATTCATTATTTGGTTATATGTATAGCAATTTATGAGCACACATACCTGGATAATTACTTGCACAAAAGTCATGTAACACTGCTATAGTAATGCAATAATTTTTATCTACTAAGAAATAATTTTAAAGTAATGTCATAATAGCTTTATTTTATCTTTATATCTTATTAAAAAGATATAGAATATTTTTCATGTATCAGAGAATATTTACCATAATCTATATCAATTACTCATGAATTATAATAATTTCTCCATTATTAAATGTAAAATTGGAAAAATAATATAAAAAAAACATTTATAAGAAGAAAAAAAATAATTGTTCATAATAGACAAACATGATTATCATCTCTGGAAAGTAAACAAAATATCTGAACAGATGCATAGTATGTATTTTTTGCATACAAATTTGAACAAGTCAAACTAAAATGTGAGCAAAGAAGTCTTGAATTAAACATAAGCATGATATATCTAACTCAATTTAGCATAATAAAAAATGGGAGAGGAGCTACAACAATTATTTATAAATGGAATTTAAAAAAATTATGAGTGAAAGAATTTTGTACTTCAAAATTTTGATTTGTACTAACATTATATTATCTTTATCAATTAAACATTTTACTTAAGGTGGTTAAATTAAATAATGAAATTTTAGCTTCAGTTCATAGGTAAACTCTTGAGTTATTTGCTTTTTTAAAGTTTCATTTTATCTAGCTTTCTATATTAATATTAGAGTTTATTATGTAATTGTAACATTTGATGTTTTGCTAAATAGCATTTTCCCAGAATAACCTATTATCTATTTGTTTTAGTTTTTAGTGGCATATTTATTATTGTGATAATGGAATTCATTCAGCTCATCTAATCTATTTCAATAACAATTATCACTCACATTAGTTTTTTTTTTAAAGTTAGTCTATAGTAATAGAAAAATAACCACCTGTGCAATTTTCTTGCTGTTAGAATTCTCAAAAGTTTTTGCTAGCATTACAATTTTAAAAAAAAAAGCTATTCTGTAAAAGAAACTTCTAATTCACAATCACAGAAAATATATCTTAAATAGTTAGATTATGACAAATCTCTTAGTCATAAAATTATTTGTTGGTAATAAATCAAAAAGTCAAAAATTGTCAATGATTTCATCATCAATTTTAAAATTAATTGTTGTATCTAATGTACTTTCATCCTTTTACCATGTTTTTTAACTTTTTTATCTATATTTTTTTAGCTAGAAATGTGGTATCATTAGGATATCAAAGATGCTGCTAATTCAGCTATCTGGATTTCTCTTAGATATTCTCTATATAAGTTGAACAGCTAAAATGACAATATACAAACTCACCTAATTCTTTTTTGCTAATGTGATAATAATTTATATTATGATAACTTGTTTTAACTCTTGTTTCAAACAACAATAATATCTTAAGATCACCCATATTGCTACATTTTTTTAATCACAAAAACTCCCTATTGTTACATATCCTAGATTTTAAATAGAATATACTTGCATATGCTTAAAGACTTGTTTAGCTTTTCCACAATTAAGCTAACTATATTAATGATAATGTTTACGATAAGCATTTAAAAAATTACACCTCTGTCATTTTTCTGATCTGAATATTTAATTAAATAAGTTTTATGTTGAAAGTTGAAATATTTGTAAGACATTTTTATTTTTACAATAAATGTTTTTATTTTTAAAAAAATTCACATGAATTAATTCAATTGAGAAACTATTGAATTATTTAAAATGAGCCATCTATATAATTAAAATCAACATGTTTACTATTAAACCACTAAGCATCACATGATCATAATTTCTTATGTTTGCTCATAACTGTTATGGCAAAACTCTTCATACAGTATTGTCACTCAGTGCAAGCCAGAGTAATCAATGGATGCCAGAAGGCTTGTGCATAAAATCCTTATCTAGTGCTTACTCATCCAATATCCCTAGACTAGTTTCTAGCTTGTGGCTTTTATCAGTGAGGAGCCTTGGATCTGAGAGCACTGCACCTCGATATTAGGATCAATAATGTAACCCTCTAGCAGTCATCTTTCATCTTTAACTTAACTACAAAACTATGAGAATAAAATTGAAAACACAATATTTTTAATCCAAGCTCATTAGCTTATATATTCATATAGGTCTGAACTCAGTTCAGTATCCATACATTTTGGTGTCTTTAATAACCATAGCCATCAGTATCTTATTAGGCAGGATTGGTAGTAAACCACTAAACATCACATGATCACCATTTCTTATGCTTTCTCATAACTGTTATTAAAACAGGAAAAACTCTCTATACAGTATTGCCATTCAGTGCAAGCCAGAGTAACCAATGGATGCCAGAAGGCTTGTGCATAAAATCCCTATCTAGTGCCTACTCATCCAATATCCCCAGACTAGTTTCTAGATTGTGACTTTCATCAGTGAAGAGCCTTGGATCTGACAGCATTGCATCTAGATCTTAGGATCTAATGCAACCCTCCAGTAGCTTCTACCTTTTATCTCTATTTAGCTACAAAACTATGAGAATAAAATTGAAAACACAATAATATTTTCAATCCACTCATTAGCTTATATAGTTATATAGATCTAAACTTAGCCCAGATACCCATACATTTTGGTGTCTTTGGTTCTTTAATAATCTTAGCCATCACTATCTATATGACTATATAAGCTAAGGAGCTTGGGTTGAAAATATTATTGTGTTTTCAATTTTATTCTCATAGTTTTGTAGTTAAGTAGAGATAAAAGATGGCTGCTGGAAAGTTGCATTAGATCCTAAGATCTGGTTGTAGTGCTCTCAAATCCAAGGCTCCTCACTGACAAAAGCCACAAGCTAGAAACTAATCCGGTGATATTGGATTATGCGCAAGCCTTCTGGCATCCATTGATTATTCTGGCTTGTGCTGAATGACAATACTGTATGGAGAGTTTTGCCTGTTTTAATAGCATGTTAAGAGCAAGCATAAGAAATGGTAATCATGTGATGTTTAGTGGCTCAACACCAATTCTGCCAAATAAGATAGTGGTGGCTATGGTTGCTAAAAAGACAAAGACACCAAAATGTATAGGTGCTGAACTGAGTTCAGACCTATATGACTATATAAGCTAATGAACTTGGATTGAAAAAACTATTGTGTTTTCAATTTTATTTTCATAGTTTTAGTTAAGTAGAGATAAAAGATGGCTGCTGGAGGATTGTATTACATCCTAAGATACTGTATGGAGAGTTTGCATGTTTACTATATTAGTGCAATAACTAATTAGAATGTCAAATTATGTAATTAATTATTTTTAAATAAGTTTCAGCAGAAAATATTCAATTAACCTTGTATAAGTCATTAGCTTTAAAAGCAAATTAAATTTACAAAAATACATCAGTGTGCTTTAGAAAAGAGGGCAGATGCAGCAGGACTTGTATCAGGGCTAAAGATGAAACATTAAAGCATCAGACCAAAGGAAACTACTGACAACATTTTCCAAAAGAACAATGCCTAGAAATAGTGTGTTTTTGAAGTGCTTCAAATTACAGTGATCTAAGAATGGTTTTGTAATTCAATAAGTCCATTCAAAATTTTCATTGTTATAAACTATACCAGATATACCAACATTTTATATATTTGTAAAATAACACAACATGCATTCACACTATTTCTTTAATCATATGGCACCAAGATAAAGATAAATTACACTCAAGGTGCAGTTTAGTGATGGATGTGACAAATCACTACAATTTGCTGAAGAAGAAAATACAAAGTCTTTATATTTCTCTTTGTTTAATTTTTTAACAAAAATTTTAAAAAATATTTTAAAAAATTTAATTTTGATATAAGTATTCAAAAGTGAAATAGGTTTTGAGATCATTTAACATCATTTCTTTTTTTATTCCAATTAAATAAAAGTTAATACAATGGAAATTAAAATATGAAATACTATAATTAAGTGGATTATTATAATTCAATTTGGGTACATTCTAAAACATATCCTTCATGTGAAAAGATTTTTCTAAAGATATTATAGTTATTACTTCCATAGGGGGTAACTTTTAAATAGATGGTGGTTATATAAATTGAAACAACAGTATTATCTCAAATTGCAGATTGCTTAACATTGGTTTGCTATAATACTGCTGTTTTTAAATTATGCATACATTTCAGAAATATTCACCTAGCTTTTATAACCAAGAATTACAATAAGCATAATTTTTTTCAAAGCATCATTTACACTAATTATAAACATCTCAGGTGATTTATCAAAATTAATAAGCTATTAGATGATGTATTATATACTAAAATTTTGTGTTAACCAATATCTATAAATTACAGTGCAGATATAACTGCTCTCCATTATGCAATACCTTTATGACATAGTAAATATAGAAATAATTAAAATATTGTTTAGTTTATTTTAAACCACTAAACATCACATGATCACCATTTCTTATGCTTGCTCATAACTATTGTTAAAATAGGCAAAACTCTCCATACAGTAGTGCCACTCAGTGCAAGTCATCCATTGATTACTCTGACTTGCACTGAGTGGCACTACTGTACTGAGAGTTTGCCTGTTTTAATAAAAGTTATGAGGGAGCATAAGAAATGGTGATCATGCAATATGTATATTAAAAACAATTTGAATTTGATAGTGAACTGATTGTTAATAAATTAGAACAGTAACAATATTCAATATTTATTCAGCCTGGAGAGTGTAATATTTAGGTTTTTAATTTAAAAATATGTACAGTAATTTTAAAATTAAATATTTAAAAAGATGCTGGTAACCACACCCCTCTAAACTCACCTATTGTCAACTTTTTTTTTTATTAAAATGTCTTTAAGAGTAAAAATAATAAAATCAAAACAGAATAGAAAAATTTGCCTAAAGCATTTTTTCATGTTAATTATTATTAAGGAGATATATCTGACCTAGTTTGCCAATATGTGTCAAAATGAGATCCTTTTTTTTCTTCTTTTTTTTTCGGAAAAAAAAGGGCCAAGATATTGTTCATACGATGTAATTTGGAAAAAAATTATAAATATTTCAGTATATATAAAACATCAATGAATATTCTGATAGATCTATCATTCAGGTATTATTTTAAGTAATTATAAAAAAGAAAGAAAAAGAATTTATTAAACATGCATTATTAGAAAGTAATCTTATAACTTGCTTTAAAAATTTTCATAGTAAATGCCATAGTAAAATACCAATATGTATAAATGTAATCATAATAATTTTCAACTATTATCTATCTATTGCAGAATGAAGATGCATCCAAATTTAATCTAGTTGTTCCCAAAGTTAACCTCACTTCTCCACAACACACAAGCAAATGCCCTTACTTCATCCACCTGATGTTACATGTGGTCTCATTCTAAGTATTTTACAATCTCTTTGGATTAAATTTAAGACTTAACTGCCCATCTATTTGTGTATTGACTGGTTGTGTATTTATTAATAAAGATATATATATATGTGTGTATAAAGCTGGTTAAGAGAAGCAGTTTTGAGTCATTCTAGAAATAATTATATGCAAAAAGTGGAAATTAAACTACATATTCTAATTTGCATAGCAATGATGTCTAACAATGTGCAAATAAGAAGTGTTATTAAAATTGACTGCAAAACTTCTAATGGAGAAATAGTAGAAGTGAAAAAGCAGATTAGTGAAAATTAGAAGAGTAGAGTGAAAGCTGATAATGCAGTTGCAGATCAGACATAATAGAAGAGACCCAGTCCAATCTAATTAGACTGACTCAAGGATAATGAATGATCATTTGAAATTATAGGAAGTAAAGAATAAATGAGAAAGAAGGGGAATAGTTATTAAAAGATCTTTGAATAAATTGTGGAAAAGTACTTTAGCTTCATTTATCTATCTATTTATTTGATATATGAACTGTTCCATGATCAATATTATTATTGCAGTTTCAACTAACCAGTCACCAATTGAACTACTAATTATTATTAGTAACATATATTATTATGAATAAATAAACTTGATTCATTTATTAAATAAAGTTTGTGCATTTTCAATTTAAGCTAAATATATGAGTGTACTAGTGCTAGATTATAGTCTAGCCTCATAAATATCACTATTATAATCTTTTCTGGCAATATCCCTAACCTAGCTTCATTGCACTTTCCTAATTCTTTCAGTGATGTCCATGATACTTGTTTGTTCTTTCACTCAAGCTATTTTTTCCCCAATCTCTTCTTGTTATTATTAACCTATATATCTCAATATTTCACTCAGCGATCTAAAGCAGTGTATGGCAACTTATGGATTGCAATCTCTTAAGGGAGTGCAAATTTTTTAAGAAATTCTCATATTTTGAGATTAGTAGTAAATATTTTTGAAAGAATTTAATTTTTAAAAATAGATAAACATCACATTTTGTAAGTATATGATTTGTTCCAAAAATTTCATTTTAAATCATATGTGCTTAACACTAAAATATTAGAAAAATAAATTTGCATATGGATTAAAACTTATTGTTTCATTATGAATATCATTACATACTCATATTTACAATTTAGGCATAGTAAAAACAAATAATGAGTCTTATCAAATTTTCATCCTAGGCAGAGAGTCACAAGAGTAAAAAGTTTGCACAATACTGGTGTAAAGGTTCTAAATTGCTCTTTTATATTTATACTAAAACCTTTCTTTTCAAACATGTAGGCTAATTTCCATTTAATATTAAGTTATTTCTACCAAAAGTACTACATCTTAGTTTATGCATATGATTAATTTCATATATTGTTTCTATCTGTATTAATAATTTGAACAAGATCTTACATTTCTTTTTCTGAAAAAAATCCATTGAACATTACTCTTTTTAGTATTTATCATTAGTCCTACTTTTGCAACATCTACTAAAACTCTGAAGTATTATTTTCAAAAACAATCACATTATCTGCAAAATCTAGATTACTTAAATAATTTCCGATTACTTTTACTTCTTTGACTTCTCATTGTAAAAAAGTTTTGGTAATAAGGAATTAGCCTGTCAACCTTCTCATATCAGCCCTTCATCTAATTATTGCTGTAGCACTTTGATAAATATTCTTCACAATATGACAATATCCTATATCTTGATTATACAATGCTTTTACCTTTATTATAGAATCAAATGCTTTTTCATAATCTACAAATCAAAAGCATAATGGCAATATATAGCTACTTCTTTTTGTTAGTTAAAATCCAAAGTTAGCTGTAAAAGAATTGTAATTACCCTGGCAAAGATTTTGTATAGAACAGATAAAAGGATGGTAAGTCTGCAGTTTCTAATATCTTCTTTATCACTTTTCTTGATGTCAATATTACTAATGCATTCTTCCATTATCACAAGACACTTTCATTAGTTAAATATTTAATATATAGATTTGCTAACAAATTTTATATTTCTGCACCAGCTTTTTTTAAGACAGCCATTATAAAATTCTATCATTTCTTAGACCTTTTCCCTTCTTCACAGCTCTAATTGCATATCCTATTTCTTCATTTAAAATGCTAGGAAATTCAAAAGATATAATAATTGGAGGGATACCTATCATTTCCTGGACCTTTCCCCTTCTTCAAAGCTCTAATTGCATATCCCGTTTCTTCATTTAAAATACTGGGAAATTCAGAACATATAATAATTGGAGGGATATCTATCATTTCCTGGACCTTTCCCCTTGTTCAGAGTTCTAATTGCATGTCCCGTTTCTTCATTTAACATGCTGGGAAATTCAGAAGATATAATAATTGGAGGGAATACAATAATTGGAGGGATATCTATCATTTCCTGGACCTTTTTGCTTCTTCAGAGTTCTAATTGCATGTCCCGTTCCTTTATTTAAAATGCTGGGAAATTCAGAAGATATAATAATAGGAGGGAATACTTTGTTTTTTCATTCTTATTACTATATACTTCTTTATAGAATTCGTCTGCACATTTCAAGTGTCATCTTCTTTTTAGTAATAGTTCCATTTTTTCTTCTTATTGCAAAATAACTTTCCTTTAACACTTTTCAGACTTTTATTTTCTTCTATAGTTTGTCTTGTTGATTCAAAATTATGTTTTCTTATATCATTATTACCTTTTTTCATATCATTTTATAACACTAAATATTCTTTTTAATGAATCATTTTTATATGTTTGCATATTACTTCTTTTTTTCATATATTCTTCTATCTCAGTGAAAAATTTACTGATAAACTGCTATCTTTGTTTCAGTTCTTAATAGTGCATTAGTTATATTATTGAGTACATTCAAATCTGGACTGTCTCCAAAATCTTGCAAGTTCAAATTTAAATTCATTGGAACACTTTTAAAGGTTAGGAATATCATCAATTGTTAATACTTTGTTTCTAGTTTTGGATTAATACATCATATATATCTCATTAATCGATTATTATTTTTTGTGTTTAATTTATTAAAAACAACACAATCTGGTAATACATATTTTCTGTTGGTCAAAATATAATCCAATTCTGCTATACCAGGGATGCCCAACCCGTAGCTCGCGAGTCACATGTGGCTCGCGTAACTGTTTAATGTGGCTCGAATTGCACTCTTCAAAAAAATTGATAAAATATTTTATGTTCCTTGATGGCACATGCACACACTAAAAAATAAACATTTTTACAATACAAACAATAACGATATGCAGTGTCAGGTTTCACATTAAATAAAATATATTTTTCCTGTAATTGTAATTTATATGTATGTTACCAAATTTTTAATAAATAAAATGTATTTACATTTTTTTTTCTTTTTAACATATTACACCTTTTTTTTTTTTTTTGCTGTACACGTTTGGTTTGGTGCTATATATATATATATTGTGTTTAGTGCTCTTGTATATATTGTTGTTTTTATCGAGAAAGATCCTTGTAGACGTTTGGTTTGGTGCTGTATATATATTGTGTTTAGTGCTGGAAATAGTTTTTATCGAGATAGATTCCATGTACACGTATATATTTTGCTGTATATATCGATGTTTAGTGCTGTAAACAGTTGTTTTTATCCGTGTACACGTATATATTTTGTTGTATATATATATTGATGTTTAGTGCTGTAAATAGTTGTTTTTATCGAGATAGATTCGGGTACACATATATATTTTGCTGTATATATTGATGTTTTCATTGAGAAAGATCCGTGTACACGTTATTTTGGCCACATTAGAAACGGCGGATTGATACCAATGTGAATAGGCCATCCCCCCCCCCACCTATCTCCCTACATTGCAGGTTTAGTACCCAAGTACCATGTTTATAAATGTAATATGAAAAATGTAATATATAATTGTGGCTCCCCAAATTTTTTTAAATTCTCAACTGGCTCGCGTCAAGTTAAAGGTTGGGCACCACTGTGCTATACCTTCATTTGGATAACTTCCAAATCTATTTGTATTTAGCATTTTTCTCAAAGAAAATATATATAGTATATACATTTTTTTTTCCTGCAAATTCCATACTTCTGTGCCATCTCTTATTTTTACCAAAACCATATTTATCAACAATACTTTCATCTTTCAATTGTTTACCAATTCTAGCATTAAAATCTTCCATGATAATTTAAGATGTTGTTTAGTCTTATTAAAAAGCTAAAAAGATTTTTGTATATCCATATGAAAATCTTTTACTTTTTTCATCACAATAAAAAATTGTGTGCAAAAATCTGAATTATCTGCACTAGGTATATTTTATCAATTTGAATAACTAAACTTTGCCAATCTGTCTGATATACCAACAATCCAAAAATATAGTGAATTTTGATTATTAATGAATTCTATCCACTTGTGCTTCCAATATTCGGCCCTTGTAGTAAAGTACATGTCCACTTTTTATCAATTGTCTCTTCATTTTTTCATCTATCTTCACAAAGTCCAATAATGTCCTATTTAATATAAGATAGTCCTTTCAATTCTTGCCATCTTTATTCACTTGAAAGTAACTTGTAGTTATAAGTGCCTAAATAAAAGGTTGTCATCGAATGACAGCCTGGGTCTGCAATCAGGAGATTCTTAGAATGCTTTGCATTCAGCATTCATCTGCCAAATAGCTGCTTTAATTACTCACTATACAGCCTCCTATAAATTAAGCCATAATTTAGTTTTTGTCATGCTTTTAAATAGCTATTTTAGAAAAAGTTCATTCACACATACGCATTCATCCTTTCTCCAAAAACCTCGTGATATTTTAAAATCTATCAGACAACCATTTTTCATGGTTCAATGAAGTGATAAGAGTGTCAGAATCTGGAATGTAAAGTCCTTGGAATAACATCAACTCTGCCACTTCCTGAACTTGAATTTCTTATCAATTCCTGAATAATTAAGTCATGTGATTGCTTTTATTTTATCAGTCAACAATTTTACACTCATAGGTAAAAAACTAATAAATTCACCAAACTAGCTGATTAATATTGGTGAATAGTCCTTCCATATTAGATTACTATATAAATAATCACATAGTAATAACAGTTGCAATGATAAAAATGTATAGAGAGAATATAAGATATGACCTGCTCAGAATCCTTAGATTTTCAAAAAGGAATTGAAGTGTCTCCTTCAAATTAACAATTTTCTTTCTTCAGCCCATCATAATTACACAATTATTTAAATTAGACATGGCAACTTCTTCAAATAGTGGGTATCATGAAATATTATTCACTATACAAGGCCAAACCAGTAAAAAAAAAAACATTTAAATATATTGGTTTCTTACAAGTAGAAAGATGAACTTAGATATTGAGGTTCAGCACAGAATCCACTGTGCAGCTACTGTTTTTAATGAAAGATAATTCATCACAGATTAGCTTTATGTAAAGCTATTATTTTACTTAATCTAATGAACAGAAGTGAGACTTGGGCATGCCATCGAAGAACATAAAGGCATTAGAAATTTTATTTAAAATGAATTACAATATCAAGATCATCAGATCAATCAAAACTTTTGTTAACTCACTGGATGTAATACTATAGAGTTCATTATTGTAAAATATCTCAACTTCATTTGATTGGACATGTAAAGAAAATAAACGATATAAAAATTCCTAAAAGGGTGTTGAATGATAAACTTGAGCATGATTTTCATAAAAGAGGTAAATCCTGTTTCTGTTATAATGATTATTTCAAAGACATTCTGATTGTTTTTATTGGGAATATATAGCAGAAAATAGAATATAATAGAAGGCTCCAATTAGACATGGTGTTGAAGTACAATAGGAAATTTTCAGGAGAAAAAAATTAAAAAAAAAATAGATGCAAATATCAAATAAATAAATAATAATAATGAATCAGCATGCTCTGTATGTGAACATATTTGTGTTTTATAGATTGGTTTGTAAAATCATCACAAAACTCATCTCTAAAATAGTTTTTTCTTCTTCTTGAAATTACAAATGGCAGCTGCCATATTATTATTTTTTAAAAAAAAAAATGAAATGATAAATTCTATATAATAAAAATTAGATTATTGATTTTAGAGAAAACATATAAAAGACTAAGGATGAATCAAATAAAATTTTTATATAGAGTTAATATAAGCATACCATACAAAGATTGCCTATGCCTGATTTATATATGTCTCCATAAATGCTATTGTAACCATAACACAACAGGATTTTTTTTATATAAAGACGATAGACACAGCATGTAATAACAAAAATAAAAGTATCCATAATTAGTAATCTCACAATACTTTTCTACATACACCTAGTGCAAGACTATTTCCACGTGCAACTAAGCATTCTTATCTTTGGTAAGCAGTTAAAAATTGCCTACACAATAAGTTATATCCATTCCCTTGCTAAGAGCAATCCATTACCACTAGAAATTTTTAAATCTTACAATGCAAATGTGTTTTTCAATTTCTCTTTCAATTCCTCTTTGTTTTAATAGTATATTTATTAACTATAACAGCAGATTAAATATTATTATACCTACTTTGTGTTTGTAAAAGAGTTGTGATCTTGACATTTTAGTATTAATTATATTTTGGAATATTTTCATGATTTAATTAATATTAGATGATGGAAATAGTCCAACATATAATTAGTATAAAAATAAATATTGAGAGTCTAGAAACATTTCAACTTTACTTAAATTTTCAAATACAATCAAACATTATATAGTACAATATTTCAAGTGATATTATTCTCCTCTCTTCTTTAGGTATTTCTGGCCTGATCAGTATAGTATTAGCATGGGAATTGTAAATAATGGAATTTATGATAATGCTTTAACCCAGGGGTCAGAAAACTTTTTTAGTACGAAGAGGCATTTCATTTAACTCCCCTCCTCCAATTAAAGAGCCACAAGGAAAATGCCTCTATTAAAGAACAACATTTGAAAGTATATATATAATAAGTGGAAAAATTTTGGTGCACGATGTGTAGAGCTTGGTATAAGGTGATGGGCTTGATATGTATATAAGTAAAATATTATGCCATAAAAAACACAATTAATGAGTGCCTTTGGTGAATATAGAAGGTAATAGACATTTTATAATTGTATTTTGTTATTCATTCATTTAAAAATATATATTCTCATATTATATTTTAATTATATGTATCAAGGGTCAGCAAAATTTTTAACTTAGCTATTTTATTTAAATCTTTCCCGTATTAAAGAGCTGCAAAAAAAAAAAAGTGAAAAATATGTTTACAAAAATACAAATTTCTGAATGGTATTTGAGTATTAACTTTAGTAATAGAACATAATAGAATCGGTATTCATCCTAAGGAACATAAAAATTTCTCTTTAAAATATATAAATAAAAACAAAAAAATTACGTTGACAGTTCGATTTATTCACAAATTTTAATATTTACATATTCATATATACAATAATTATTATTCTATAATAAGGCTAAATTCAAAAAACAATGTAAGTCATACAAATATTTTTTTACAAATTACATAAGGAAATAAACATATGTTTATCATGATAAAAAAAGACATAAGATTGGAATCAAAGAGCCACATTTGGTTCATGAGCCACAGTTTGCCAACCCATGCTCTAACCAATTGAGCTATTCTGTCAAACACCGCAACTAATAGAAATTTCATACTATTTATGAGAGTCCTGATTTCTCCACTTTTTCCTAAAAGCAAGATTAATTGGTGGCTTCCAGACACTATGAATTACAACATTAAGGACTTAGAAAGTTATTTGTCAGTGTCTAGTGAGCAGTTTTTTTGTATTTTTTCTCTAGCATCCAATATTTTTGTATTTTCCCAATCGAACATATGTTCACTGGTGCATGAATGGCCTGCTATTGTTGTTATGTCTGGTTTTTTTAATTCCAATCATCAATTTGTGCTCTTTTAAATGGCTTTTCAATGGGACAGCAGGTCTTACCAAGATACATTGTTTCAAAGTCATGAGTTATTTCCTAGAGAGTTTTTGTTTATCAGCATTTCAAGTTTAGATTTGTAGATGTTAGAATTCCTCATAGTGGAATACGATGTTGGAAAGCTGTTCTGATATTATATTGAATGCAGATTTACTTAAATTTTTCTGCTATTCTTAGTGTTTATGGATACATTGCAGTACCAATCATTATTTTTCTTTTGATAGTTTTGTTGTTGATATCTATTTAAGATTTTCCTAATGGCAACAAACAGATAATTTTTCATGAGAATTAATTCTTTGCAGATCTTTTCTTTTTCCAAATCACTGGTTATGAAGAAGCTTCTTTTACTTTGTTGCATAGTTCTAATATAACTTCATGTTTTCTAGGATACTTCACTTCTTTTCTTATTTAAAAGTAAATCTGTATTAAATTGGCATTTTGCATGTTTAACAAGAAAAGATTATAAATTTATAAAGCATTTAACTTGTTGAGCATGCTTTCAATGTTTACAATCAAATTCATAGCCTAGTAATATTTTGTGTTTGTGATAGAATGTATATATTAAGTATTGGGGGGGGACTGTAGTTTTGATTTTGCCATGAGGAAGTCTTATCACAAGAATATTTTTCTTTTTCCGATTCTATTGAGAATTTAACTGAAGGGAATATGTTGTTGATATGTGGCCAGAATGTTTTTAATAGTGCTTCACTAAGTAGACATGCAAAAAATGTACCATCAACAGAGTTGTTAAGTTGTTCCATGTAAATTCCGCTAATCAGAAATGACAGTAGTGAACCCAAAGCCATCCCTTGGATTTTTTTGGAAGAATTCCATGTTGAATTAATATTATGTCATTGTTATGCAGAATCTAATAGTTCCATTATATTATCAATATGAAGAGTTAATCTAATTTGTAAACTATTATTAACATTTAATCTTTTCCTTACAGCAGACAAAGTTTACTGATATATCAGTTGTTTGAATTTTTATATTCTTGATAAATTCTGTAAAATGCATGGAATCCCTGACAAAGAACAGTACGTTGAAAAGAAATCTTGACAAGTTTTGACAAGGTGAACTTCTAGAACAATAGACCTTAATGAAATATAATATATATGGATTTTAGATAGACCATACAAATGAGGAATTTTGCTGAAATGCAATGCTTTCTCGTAATGCTTGTAACTTTGTTTTGGTACTAAAGGTATCAGATTTTTTGTCACTTTTTTTATGTTGGCCTGCTCTGAGAACCTATAGTATTTTGTTATCATAATCAATTGTATCCATTATTATAGTAATATTGTTTTGTCAGCAAAAAAAAAAAAAAAGATTATGGATTTATTAATTTTGAGAGATTTAATAACATTTCTTTCATCATAGAAAATTTTTACTGAAAAGCAATGCTTTCTGAGTAATGCTTGTAACTTTGTTTCTGTGCTAGGTATCAGATTTTTTTTTTGCCACATTGTTGTGTTGGCCTATTGTGAGGACCTATCACAATCAATTGCCCCCATTACAATAGTGGCATTGTCTTATCAGCAGAAAAATGATTATGGATTTGTCAAGTTTGAGAGATTTAATAGCTTTCTTTTATCAAATGTTTGATTTCAGTTTTTGTGTCTCTCAAAGTGTTGTTTTTATTCTCCCATGTAATTTTGTTGCTTTTTCTTGGAACAATTTTTGACTGACTTCCTCGGTGGTTGCCACCTTTTTCCAGAACAAAACTTTTAGCATCTGTCAGATGTTTAGAACTTTAACGTACGGGACTGATAGGTTGTGTTGCTACTGTGTGACTTTTGATATGCTCTTCTCAGTTTTCAATGTAATTTAGAGTATGATCTTACTACTTGAGAGGCTATTGTGACATCTTCATCAGTATGTTTATCTTTTAGAAAGCATTCTACACTAGCTATGAAAATATAATATTTGAAAAACCTATGAGTATTATTCTTTCTATTAACAGGGTTTTATTTCATCTCTAATTTCATCAGCTCTCTGGGAATAAATTAGATTTTAGTTGCAAACCCTTAAAAGCAGTCCCCTCAGATTTATATAAGAAAATTAAATAATATTCTATTTTGGCCCATTTAAGACATAAATTTTTCCATGTCCAAAGTTTGTCTTAGTATTGGATCCATATTAAATATTTAGTATTTATTTGAACATTTGTGATGATAGCAGGACTACTTCCAATACAGAATATTAAATATTGAGTGTCTAGAAAAAATTCAAACTTTATTTAAATTTACCAAATACAGTCATCTGTTAGTAATAGCACACAGGTTTGTGTATAACACAGTATCACTCTTCTTAGTTCCTCAGATGTTGCTCACCTGATCAGAGACAGTACTAAAATGAAAATTGAGCCTGGACCTTTACATTTATCAATAATGTATTAAAGGTAATGCTCTATATCAACTGAGTTATTCTGCCAAAGGCAACTACCATATTTAGGAGAGTCCTGCTGATTTCATCACTTTTTCGTAACAGCAAGATTAATTAGTAGCTTTCAGGCATTATATATTGTCTTATGGGATTATTTGCTATTGCCAAGTGAGCAGCTTCTTTGAATTTTCTTCTTTGTAGTTTACTCTTTAATCAATATTTTTGTATTTTCCTAATTGAACATATGTTCATTGGCACATGAATGATCTATTTTGGATATGTCTGTTTTCTCTCTAATCATTGGGTTATGCTCTTTCAATCACTTTTCAATGAGGTGACCGATCTCATATATATCCTTCCACATTCACATGACATTTCATAATTGCAGTTTTTGTTTTTCAGCATTTTAATGTTTAGGTTTTGTAGATGCTGGAATTCCTTATAGTGTAATATGATTTGGAAAGCTATTCTGATGTTTTTCTAATTGCAAATTTTTTTTAGTTTTTCTGCTATTCCTAGCATGTATGAATATACTACAGCACCAATATTTTTTTTTTTATGTTTATTTTTGCTATTAATGACAGCTGATGAAAAATCATTCCTCATATAAATTTGTTTCTATACTTTGCTTTTTGCAAATCGTTAGTTTTTAAACAAATTTCTTTTGATCAGTTCCTTAGTGATAACATAATTCCATGTTTTGTGTTTTTAGTATGATTGGATGATGTATATATAAATATTTTCCTGTATATGTGCATAGTGGGGGTGGGTGGTATGTAAACTATAGTTTTGATTTTGTTATGAAAAATTATTCTCATATTTTTATTCTTCTTATGATTATATTATAAATTTAATTGAAGGGAATGTGTTGTTGATCTATGTCCAGAATTTTTGTAATAGTGCTTCACAATGTGGCCATCCAACAAATATATCATCAACATAGTGAAGCCAAACTTTATGTGGACATGGAGCAGTATTTTTAGCTATGGTTTCAAGATCTTCCATATAAATGTTGCAAATCATTTTAAACTATAAATAAAGTTTAAAATGGCTTAGATATGATGAGATCAATCATAAGATAAAATATAAATTACTAAAAGCAGTTATATAGCCTAGAGTCAATGAACTGTGTGTGGTTCTTTGATTATATACATGTGGCTCTAAAGTAAAATAGAAA
Organism: Epiperipatus broadwayi; assembly: GCA_028023455.1. Classification (NCBI taxonomy): domain Eukaryota; kingdom Metazoa; phylum Onychophora; class Udeonychophora; order Euonychophora; family Peripatidae; genus Epiperipatus; species Epiperipatus broadwayi. The sequence continues at coordinate 5,387,886 of JAQFVV010012463.1, forward strand.
ATGAAAATAAAACTATCATAGTTTCGTTTATAAAAATGTTTAAAGGATTTTAATTACATGATGATGATTTCACTTGTTTTATAGATCTCACAAAACTTTGTGGCACTAAGATGTGTGAAGTGTATTATCAGGGAGGGAAAAGCAAGCATATAAGAGAGTATACAGACGGAGTGGAGAGGATGGTTCAACACAAGATAGGTAGGGCAATTAAACAAAGTGACTAATAGATGAGCACCCAGGCTGCTTCTATTGGGCAAGACAATGTTTATAATGATGAAATGTGAAATCAGGGAATCTAGGGGAGAAACAGCTTATGTAGTAGCATAACTATAATGTTAAAATATATAATTTATGGTGTTTTCCAACATAGTTATGAAAAAAACTAAGAAAATACTAGACAATATAATGCCTATTGAATGGGCAGAATATTACACATTGAGAAGTTGGATGGACTCCAACTTATCTTATTTGTCAAGAAAAACTAGCACACAACAAAAAGTCAAATTTGCAGAGACATTTCATGACAAAACATGGCACAATTGCAAGAAAATATCTTGTTAATAATATAAAAAAGGGGGCAAATCAAGTTATTTATTTAATTATTGGACACAATCGCAATAATGTTAATATTGTAATCTTAATAGTGAACTAAGAAAGGAAAGCCATTCACAGATGATGATTACATAAAATATTTTGTTAATGCATCTGAAGAACTTTTTTGGATTTTAAAAACAAAACAGAAATTTCATATAAAATTAAAACATACTACTATCTACCAAAACAATAGCAAATAAGATAGTAAAAGTCCTTAAATGTGACCAACCACCAAGACAAATTATTAAATTAGCTTCAGCTTTATCAACTGTGACAGATGAGTTTTGTGACATCAAGAACACAACCCAGTTTCCTTTGCATGCAGTATATATCATCTGAGTATCTGAGAGAAAAACTAGGTTTACTACTTACTACTATTTAAGGATCAAATGCATGGAGAGAATATAACAACTGCCATTCTAGAATGCCTAGAAAAAAAATCATATCCCACTGAATAAAATTGTGTCACTGCAATTAACTGATGGTGCAAAAAAAAGTATGACAGAGCAAAAAGGGGGTTTGTTTCAATTTGAAAATGAAAAATTAATCATAAAGTGATTATTTTCCATTGTGTACTCCACCAGAAAACATTTTGTGCATAAACATTTCTAAAAGAAATCAGTAATATTATGGAATTGGCCATTAAGAATAGCAACTTTATTGCAAAAAGAGGGCTTAAACATTTACAATTAAAAGAGTTACTAAATAAAATGGAGAGTGAATATTCACAACAGAGTTCAATGGCTTTCATAAGTGATATGCATCTTGCATAAATGAAATCAAATTATCTCTTGACAATAAGGGTGCTCAATATTCAAAATTTACAAATTAATGATTGTAAATTATATAATTTTAAATCTTCTCATTCGATAATTTAATTTATAAACCAATTAAGCGTATGTCACGCTTGAATGTGAAGCTATAATCATATACAGGAATTAATATACGCTAAGCGCTTTCGAGGTCCTTTACCTCATATTCATAGCGGTGCTGTGAGCTGCGAAATGTAAAAAATAGAGCGGGAGAAGTGGTATGCAAAGCATATGCAAATGGACTAAATAGTCCAGCGTTTAGAGATGTCGAAGCAGGTGTCGCGTCTATTGATAGAGTTGTTATTGTTATTGATGTAGTACGCTTCTCTGATCTTCCGCTTAATGTCGTTTTTCTCGATACATACTATTTTAGGGTGGGAAGGTTCAAATAAATGTCCAGTCTTCTTGGAGTGTTCCAAAAATGTTGATGAGTTATCGTTGTTTTTCATAGCTCTATTATATGTGTATCTGTGTTGTGCTGTCCGGGTGATTGTGCCTGCCTTGGTTTCACCAAAATAAATGGCGCGGCAACCGGGTTGTGGGCAAGTTATGCTGTAAACGACATGGGGGGTCTGAGAAGGTTCTATTTTGTCCTTGGAGTTATTGATAAGACGGTTAGTGCAAGGGAGTGTATGAAAGCTGATTTTAAATTTATTGTCTAAAATCTTGATTAGTTGGTGGGAGATTTTAGGTATGTGGGGAAGAGTGATATATGGAAGTTTAATGTTGTTTTTATTAATGGTGATTTTTGTATGAAACAACATTAAACTTCCATATATCACTCTTCCCCACATACCTAAACTCTCCCACCAACTAATCAAGATTTTAGACAATAAATTTAAAATCAGCTTTCATACACCCCCTTGCACTAACCGTCTTATCAATAACTCCAAGGACAAAATAGAACCTTCTCAGACCCCCCATGTCGTTTACAGCATAACTTGCCCACAACCCGGTTGCCGCGCCATTTATTTTGGTGAAACCAAGGCAGGCACAATCACCCGGACAGCACAACACAGATACACATATAATAGAGCTATGAAAAACAACGATAACTCATCAACATTTTTGGAACACTCCAAGAAGACTGGACATTTATTTGAACCTTCCCACCCTAAAATAGTATGTATCGAGAAAAACGACATTAAGCGGAAGATCAGAGAAGCATACTACATCAATAACAACTCTATCAATAGACGCGACACCTGCTTCGACATCTCTAAACGCTGGACTATTTAGTCCATTTGCATATGCTTTGCATACCACTTCTCCCGCTCTATTTTTTACATTTCGCAGCTCACAGCACCGCTATGAATATGAGGTAATGGACCTCGAAAGCGCTTAGCGTATATTAATTCCTGCATATGATTATAGCTTCACATTCAAGCGTGACATACGCTTAATTGGTTTATAAATTAAATTAATGATTGCAAAAATTGTACTTTATAGTGGAAATTGCATCACAAATGAATCAGCTCAACTTCAAATTAAAAGGCAAAGGAAATACTGCTTTTTCAATGGTAGAAATTATTTTGTTTGAAAAGAAATTGATTCTGTTCAATGAAGATTTAAAGAGGGGAGCTCTAGTTTATTTCTCAAACTTGTCTCAATATCACTGAGAAAACAATGCATTCATTAACAACTTTAGTTCAAGAGAACAATTTTAAACATGAAAGAATCTTTTCTTCAAATGTTTCAGGAATTCAGAAATGATAGTGTCTTTATTTTTTATTACAAACCCTCTTAATGCTAATGAAAAGGAATTAAATTTTTCACCATATGATATTGACACAGTAATTTTAAAATACAATTGAAGGGCTTGACAAGCAAAGACTTATGCAACTCCAAATTTTTACATCTTGGTACTGAAATAGAAGAATTGGAATTTTAAAAAAAATGCAATCTGATTTCACAACACAAACAAATTGCTACATAAGACTGGCAAGGAGACAGATTCAATGATTTTCAATACTTGCAATGGCTTCCAAATTCATATCGTGAATTGAAAAAAAATAGCACTTGGTGTTTTCAGTATCTTTGGGTCTATTATTTATGCAAGCAATTGTTTTCTAATATAAATTTCATTAAATATAAATTGAGGGAACCAAATTATTGATGCCAACTTGGAATTTTTCCTTAAATTAAAAATGACTAGTTTAAGGCACAATTCCTAAAAACTTTGTAAAAAAATGTAGGTCATTGCTTAAACTGATTAAAACCAAGAGAGCAATTTTATGTGTGATATTTTCTTCATTTAATAAAAGATATAACTAATATTATAACTTGTTATATTACTTTAAATTTTCCTTATTTCTAAAAATATATTTATAGTACTCAAATTATTTTTAAATTGTTATGAGGGACAAGTTTCATTCTACAGTCTCAAAAGTTTGCTGCCCCTTGAAGCATCAGAAGAAAAAAATGAATAATAAATTTTTTACATAGATAAATAATACCCTGTGGTACACAAAAAAGAAGAAATATGAAATCACTGTAATTTAAAATGATCTTTTAAAAGAACTGAATTTGTGAAATTTTATAAAATACAGTACTATGGAAAAAAAAAAAAAAGAAAATGTAGCAGGAAAAGATAAAATCTAAAAGGTGAGATATTATTTTAGTATTCAAAGAAAATTTACCTCAACAATAAAAAGCTCCAGAAAATGATAGAACCATTATAGATATTGCCAAAATTATTTAGCAAATATCTAAATAATAAGGATGTATTACAAATTGAGAAAAACTCAAGCCAATCAAAAAAATTACTTTGATTCAAAAAATAATTATCAAACATTACCCAAATCCAAGTTTTAAAGTTATGTAAAGAACCAATCAATGTCAGTTGCTATTCTGCATTGGGCTTATAAATCGTAAAAATTCTTGTGATTGTATAAATATTTTTGTTAAACTGACACCTTCAGGATAACATACTATTGTCAAATTATAAAAAAAGTATTCGTTAAAATGCAACAATAGTTATTAAATACTTCATGGTGACACTAAGAAGGTTACTATTGATAAAAGAGTAAGGCTATCTCTGATGCGTGAAAGTCATGACTTCCCTAGACACAAATCATTTACTTATTTTTATTATAGTAATCAAATTGAATTTAGCAACTATAAACACTGTACTGGGATTAAATAAATCAAATCCCAAAACTATCAATGAAAATCTAAATTCAAATACCAAATATGTTAAAGTCAGTTTAGAAAATTAAATCTAAAAATTAAGGAAATAAAAAATGTTTGATAGAATGCTTGAAAATATTTCCACATAGTAACCATGGGGTGGGGGGATATGCAATTTTGTAGTACAAGTGTATATTTTTGTCAGCTATATATAATAATTTACTTAAAAAAAGGTATCAAAATTTTATAAATATGCAAATTTATAAGATGTGCATGCTATAAGAAGATGCTATTATACAAAATTTTAGTTTCTGAACACAGGAATAGTTTATAAATTCAAATCCCATATCACTGTAAAGAGTAAATAATGATCTATTCAAAAACCATTTACTCATTTTAACAAAATATGGCAAGAATTTATTTAAAACAAAACTGTAAAAGAATTTCAAATATGGAATAATATATACATAATTAAAATAAAAAAACAATGATCATTATTAACAATAGGCAAGAAAGAAGTATCAAGAGGGAAGCAAATCAATCCAATTTGATAATGGTTGCAATTTTTAGAACAAAACAAGGCAATGTCTTGCATTGGTGGTCGAGAGGTCAGCGTGACTGACTTGCACTTGCAGGCAGTTGCCCGGGTTGCGGGCCCGGCCGATGCTATGATACTTAAAAAAAATACAAGGCAATGGTAAAAGTACTATTAAATGCTACACTATGCTTTTCAAATGCTCTAGTAAAAGAAATCTACTACCTAATATTGTGTTAATGTTAGACAATTAGTCTATTTTGTTTGACAAAAAAATAGAAAAAAAAAAATTATATATGAATAACCCAATCTGTCCAAGTGCCCAGGTAATTTGCATTCTACCACCAGAATTTGGAACCAAATCCTATTTTAGACCAGCATACTAAAATTCAATATCAATACAAATACTATTGGATTGCCATGCAGCTATAAGATATATACTTCAGATAATAGTATTTAACTTTATATGCTTACATAAATGTTTAAAAATTTGAAGTAAAAACTTTATTTGTTAATTTTCTTTTAGAGCCTAAATTTAACAATTTTCTTTTATCTATAAAATGTCATTTGTTAAATAGACTTTTTAATTTATATATAGCATATACTTTAATAGGAATCAAAATTTATATAAACTCAAAAACAATTATCATAGTTCATATGGAGTTTTAAAATGAATGAAATTCTCTCTTTGAGTTATACACATCTACATATCGAAGTTAAGAGTTTCATGTTACTGCAATCAAATGAAGGCAAGATGTGAAGAGTTTGGAAGTCTTGCCCTTTTAATCTCATTCTTCTCTATTATTTCTTATTCACTTCCTTCTCCTTTTTCTACTTCTTATCTTTTACTTCTTTTTCCTCTTCTCTTTCTCCTCCTTTTTTCTTCTTATTTTTTAAATTAATATTATTATAGGTGGAAGAAAATTTACCTGATTTGTACTTTTCCTAATATCTTGCATAAACACTGGTTTAGGCATTATTCTAGATATATGTGTGTGCATATAACCATGAGAGATATTTATTAATGTGCCATTCAATAAATTCCATTATTATTATGTAAAAAATAATTCAAAAAATAATTTGTAGTTATATCTGTCTCATTTGATATGACTGATCTATAGTGTATTATTCATATCAACACAAAAATAATATAGGGCTACCAACATAAGAGACTCTCAAACTGATGATCAGAAGTATGTTTGCACATTACTGATAATCAGGACATATACCCAGTATTCATATTAGAACCATTTTGCATGACATTCTGAGAAATAAATATACAATTTTATCATAATCAGTAATGTTAAATATTATTAGTATTCTTAATAATCACAATATCTATAATATATCTGAATTAATGGTATTTATGTCAGTCAATATTTTGGTGATCAGAAATCCTTGGTAAATAAATGGATAATTAACATATGGCTTGATCTCCATAGAATAACTTATTTTTCCTAAAATCTCATAATAAATAAAATTAAAAGCCTGTGTAGCGCTTGAAAGAGAAGCTATAATGAATGCACAAATATTAAACGCTTAGCACTTTTGAGGCGGATTGCCTCATATTCATAGCAATACTGAGCAATGCAGAACAGGGAGATAATGGTGATGTGCAAAATACATGCAAATTATTTAGATAATCCAGCGTTTGGAGATATTGAAGCAAGCATGGCATCTATTGATAGAGTTATTGTTAACAACAATGAAGTATGCCTCCCTAATTTTCCGTTTGATGTCGTTTTTCTCAATGCAAACTATCTTGGGGTTAGAGGGTTCAAATATATGGCAGGTCTTCTTAGAGTGTTCCAAAAATGTTGATGAATTGTCATTATTTTTCTTAGCTCTATAATAATTGGATATAAATGAATAATTAAAGGTGGCTTGAGCCCCAGTGGATAATCACTATCTAAGCAACTTCTAGTTTCAATCTACTGGATAATTTACTAATGAAAATAAAAATATATTGGATGAAATTAATCTAAAATCCATAAAGTTTTTTGGATTAAAATAACTTGATAATGTGTTTGGAAAAAGAAAAGATTTTAAATAAATGTATTCTATAAATGCTTACTTTTGGATGTAAGATTTGGATACTTAAAAGCAATGCAAAAATTTTGGGTTACATAAGAAATATAAAAAATTATATTAAGATTAGCAAAAAAAAAAAAAAGAGGAGTGAATGAAAGGCAAAATACATCAATATTAGAACAAACAGATATTGCAGACATTATGAAAAAATTAAGACAAATACAAAACTGGGTTTACATGATACTAAAAAGAAAGTAATTAGAGAGATAATTGATAGTCTAATCTGTATAATATATGTTAAGATAACAGATTCTAGATAGCATGAGAAATGACTGGATATGACTATAAAAAAAATTGAAATACATTCATACATATTGTAATGCAATAAGTTAATAATGGTTGAAACCGATGAAGATAAATTTCCATCATTAGTTTCAAGATGGGGTATGAATGAGCATGTTTATTTAAAATGCAGGTAAATAGAGGGTATTCAATTTTTCTTTATTCCTTTAATAGAGATGCTTCTTTAAAATAAATAAATGGTTAAATTTATAATATACATGCATTAATACAATCACCATAACTGGCATCCATTGTAAGTTCTAGATGAAAAAAGTAAAAAATAAAGGATGAAAAAGACATGTATGATAACTTACTGATCAAAATATGAAACAGAAATATATTTACTTATAATTCTTTCTAATCTTTTGGTTTGTTTATTTGCTACTTTGAGAAGCAGCATTTTAATTTTTTAAATGAATTTAGTTTTTGAAAAATTTCAGCATTGTATTAAATTGGTAGCTTTCCATTAAATAATAGTGTCAGATATATCTTTTCTCTCAATGAAAGCAATTATTACCGCATTCCTTTATAGTTTTGTCTTTAAAATATTCTATATAATGTAAATACCTTCTAAATCTCCTACAAAAAAGTATACTAGTTCATAATAAAATATTTTTTAAAAAAATCTATTACTATTTATTTTCTTTGCATACTTAATCCAATTAAGATATTGAAACAGATTCAATAATATTTAGCAAGCACACGATGGACTTATAATCTTGCCTTCAAATTTGTAAAATGTTATGAAGTATCTTAAATGAAGCTTTTTTTTTCTGTTTGACATTAACTGAATGAAAATCCATATTTCAATTCCAGGCAAAATTTAGATAAAATAACAATCATATATTCCACACATTTAGTTAAAGTAGTATATAATAAAATAATGATAGGATGGCAGATATTATATATAATGATAATAAAATATTTTTAAACTAATTTAAAACAGCTACCATTAACTCCACATCATATCTGGATATGCATTCATAAAGCTATCTACAAATATATTGTTCTAAAGACTATTATCATAAAAATGGAAAATAGGATTGGAGCTAATATGCATCCCTGTTTAACACCAGTTTATTTTAAATGTCTTAGAATTCTTTCTGACGTTCTATCTAGTAGACACTACATAACATGAATATATTTTTATTGCATTTGTTTGGCAATAAAAACTGTGTAAAATACTTAATTTTCTAAAACTATTATTCGGTCTTTGGTATCGATCCATCTATCTATAAATGAAAGCAACCTATTCAATAAAAAACTTTGAAAATACCTTTGGAGCAATGAATACCAAAAATATTCCACAATAATTACTGCATTGATATGATAATGACTGAAAATGAGGAAGATTTGCCTTCAACAGTAATAACTGAATTTTTAGTTAATAATAAACAGTATAAAAATGAGATAAGTTATATTTAAAAGTATTCTGTTTTTTAAAAACATCTCTTTAGATTTAATAATGATAATAAAAAAACTACTTTTTATTAATAATACAAACCCTTTCTTTCGTAGCATAGACTGGTGTAACTGCGGAAGTATTAGATTCACAAGTCAATACCTAGATGAGAAAATATATATACTAATTTGGTCAAGTAAAAGAAATCACAGCATTTTGCTTAAACTGTCTTTATGGTATCAAAATAATCATTTGAGCTTCCAACTAATGACTATAAGATTATTAATTTAAACCTCGAAAAGATATAAAAAATATATACATATTTATTATACATTTTCCTCAGATAGTAATATCAAATATTTGACCACTCAATCCATATTACTAGTTATTTAATTCTGGAGATAAAATTGTTGAAAAGCGAATCTTATTTGTTAACAGTCACTATTAAAATAAATATTTATAATAATAAATCAACTTCTATACTCTTTATTGCACAAACAAATGACAAACAATACTGAGAAGTTATATATTCAGTGATATTTTTCAAATACATTTTCCAGGTAAATAAGTATAGTAAGAGATTATCATCTAAAATATTTCTATTTTATTTAATGTTCATATAATTTATATCTTTAATATTTAACAATTATCTTTATTTTCTGAATAGAAAAGATAATTTTTTTCTCATTTTTTGGAGTAGGCACACACCCCCATACTAATATTAAAAAAAAATCTTTAAAGTTTAGAATGTTTAAAGAACATATAATGTAATCAAATGGTTTGTTGTTTAGACTATGTGATGCTCGAGCACAAGAAGTAGCAGGTTGAGCAGTTGACCTTTGATCTAGAAATCTTGTGGGTCCATTATTCTATCAATGGGTTAATCTATTCAGAGCAGCATCAATTACTGAAAACTAACATTAACAATGAAATGAACAAATATTATATCTGTTAAATAATTCAACACAAACAAATATATATTTGTAAAGTATGAACACATTTAAGATTATGTAAATATTAAAAAAATTAAAACAAAATTAAATAAATTTAAAAGTTGCTAAGTGTTTAAAACTATTTTAAAATTCTAATTTTAATTACTTTTTAAATTTTATAATCAATTTCTACACCCCCCCAATCCCAATAATAAATACTATCTTAAAAAAAAAGATTGAGTAAAAAATTATCAAAATCCATTCAGGCAATACTAATAAATCCATCAAACTTGTTTTCCCATTTATTTTTTTCTCCAAGGCTGTTTTTAAAGTGGATTTAATCTGAAATTATCAATATAACACAGACAGGCATAACAACTGGCTCCATCATTATTTCTGATGGCCATTGGCCTTATCCACAATCTGAATGACCATAACTTGTTTTGATCAGTACTTGATAACCTGAGTTTATAAGATCCAATGGAAAAAGAACTCAATTTAACCTAGCAGTCACATTGTAAACATTAAAGATATTTTAGCCCTCTTACTCATCTATAAGAGGATAAGGTAACACCTTAAAATATTTCACAAAAGTGAATGGGAGGGACAAAGAAATCAAAATAGACAAATTAGAAAGTTACTAATGATTCAAAAGTCAGAATGTCAGAAAATGATTGTTTAATCCACTCTCACCATTAAAAGTATTATAAAAAATTAATTGAAAAAAAAAAAATTAAGCTAAAGATTTATTTAGTATTATACAAAACACATTAAATTAAACAAAAAAATAAATAAATTACAAACTATTTTTATAACTCTTTCCTTATTAGAATAAAATAAAATTGTGACAAGTTTATTATTTTAAGACAGGCCTAAGCAACCAAAAACTATTTTACAAGAATTTAGTTTATAAACATTGAATTAACTTATAACAAATTAATGAAGATGCTGCTCTGTTTATCAATCTTTATTCTTGTAGAATAATTTTCATTATCTGATAAAGTTTTTATATTATTTATTTGCAATATAATCAATAATTAATTTTAAATAATTAAAAAAAAAGGAAAACTGAATTTTATTAGCAGTTAATATACATATTTTAATTCATTTATTAAGATTGCTGACTCTTTCATTTCCAATCCAAGAAATTAAATGGCACATAAATAAAGTGTGAATATCATCAGTTTCCATCTAAACTTTAATTAATAAAAATTATTCTAAAATTCATTATCTCATTCATAACTCAAAATATGATGTATTATAGATTTTGTACTATAATAAAATGTATACCTATTATTCAATTTTCATCAAAACAACAACAACAACAACAAAAAAAAAAAACCAATCACAATAAAAAGCTTTGTGTAGAGTTAAGATCTATAATCAAATCAAATTCTTTAAATAAGAATATGCACTATCTGCTTGATAATTTCAATATGACATAAAATGATTTTTCTTTAAAAGAAATCATATACTCAGAAGTCTCATTATCCAGGTTAAATATTTCTTCCCTCTAAAATTATGCTTCCATCATTTCTTCTCACTATCAAATTTATATCCACCAAAAATCTTATCTTCTTTTCTCCTCTCATTTATAATTTGACGTTTCTCTTTCTCTGTTGAATAAATCTCTACTTGATCCATTACATTTTTTGTATTCTTATCCCATATTCATTCAAAATTATAAGTCTATAAACCTTTGAATGTCTCTTAGTACAATCTCCATCAATAAATTCATTTAAACCGATCAAAATTCTTATATTCTCTTTACGGTTTCCTCTCTCTGAAATATTTTTATACCATTTAACCCCCCCCCCCCAAGTATTACTCCTTTTCAATCTGGCACAATTAATAAATCACCTTTTTCATATTCCATTTTAATAAAAACTATTACATTACTTGCAATATTCTATTTCAGCTAAATATATATATATATCTTTTTTGCTCTTTTCACCTTTTTGTTTACTTATTCCATTACATACATAATTTATCCTATTTTCTTTCAACATTCTATATTCAAAAAATAAACATTCAAATTTCTTAATCCTAATTATTATATATATCCACATCTATAATAAAAAATTCTCCACATTTTTTATCTTTTTTTGGCATTCAAGGTTACAGTAATTGTCTCAAATAAAAATAATCTCTCTCTAGAATTATAACCTTTTGTATTTTGTATATATTTTAAATAATAGTTTTCTTAAAAATTTACATTCACTTTCCATAATTATAATTCCTTCTCTTTAACCAATTTACATATCCTCTTATCCACTATTTATAATTATAGATCTGTAATGTATTCTCTATTCATCCATCCATTTCATTTCTTACACAAATGCATAGAAATAAATTCTCTACCAATATATTTTGATTGTAATTTTTTTAGTCTGCTGTGCTTGTTGTCATTTTCTATAATCCAAATTAACACAATTTTTACTAATCCATTTCCAAGCAAAAGCAAAATAAAACATTTGCTTTTAATTTCCCTCATTAAAACAAGCCCATCAATTTTCCTTTGAATAGTGAATGATTTTTGAATTATATTAGCACCATAATTAATTTCCTTGCTGAACTATATATATATAATCAGTGATTCTCTACTACATGAAACTAGGCTATTTTTAAATAAATATTTCAAATTAAGAACGCTAACTTCATAAAAAAATAATGTTCATAAATACTCTATACAAGAATTGTATAATATGATTTTTTCCCATGATTGATTTCTCGGGCTTGAAAATTATACTCACATTTATTAATTAAAAAAAAAATTTCATTCACTAATTTGTAAGCTGTCAATAAAAAAAGGATTGGTTGAAAAAAAAAAAATTCATAGGATAGTAATTGTTTACTAAAAGCTAAAATCTTTTAAATCTTTTAATATTTTATAAATGTATTTAAAATTAGTAGATACTACTTTATTAGAAATATTTCATATATTATTAAAAAAAATTATAAAAGTTTATTCATTCTATCAATAAAAATGTAAATTAAAATAGCACATTTAAGAAGTCTTTAATATGCTCATCTACAATTCTTTTAAAATGTTTGTACTTGTTTCTGAGAGATTAAAGTGATTAGCAAATGATATGCTTTGAAATATATTATTAAAAATACAAAAATATACTGACATCTTTTTAGGTGTGCAGAAATGATATGCAAAAGTTGTTTCATCAAGATTTCTTTCTCCTGAATTCAACAAAAACAACTTTTTAAAAATAAATAAAAATTATGTATATTATAAAATTAGAAGTGTGATATATATTTTAGAAAAGATTTTTAAAATTTATTATAACGATAATTAATTTACCACAAATGTATATTTGTGTTTATACTATAACTATAGTATCCATGATATATATATACAGAAATGGGTACAATAGGCAAGATTTTGAAATATTTCAGGAAAGAGTTTGCTTCAGAAGTTAAAAGATAGCATTGCCTAATATCAAATAAATAAACGGAAAGATTAGAATGTGAAATATGTGATTGTATTTTTGTTTGCATGAAGGCACTGGCCTTGCACATATTTTTAAAAAGGCAATTAAAACTAAAAAAAATAACAGAAAACCATCTTATGATTTGAATTATTGCTCAAATAATTTAATTAATTATGCATCAGCTTTATTATAATCAAATAATTATAATCAGTAATTTTAAATGCAAGTATAAATTATAAATATTGTAGATCACATGCCAAATACTATTCAAGCAAATACAATGTAGAATATTAGATTCAATCATATAAGAGTAACTTTTAAGGTAAATAGGAAATTATTATTTCTACCTTAAATGACTGATTCTGATGCTGCGTAAATAGCATTTGAATAGGTATACTTTGAAATAGCTTTATGATTTGCATTAAATATTAGACTATTAATTTATATAAAGTTTAGTCATTACAGCAGAGTTTAGAATAATAGAATATATAGCTAAAAGTAGTTCTGGTGCTGATTCAAATTTTGTATAGAGACTTTGTTATTTATCAGTCTTATTGACTTTAGTTGATTATTATTTTTTAAAAATGGTGATTCAAACTGATAAAGTACAAATTATTTAATCGATTATATCAATAATTCTTAATCTTTTAGATTATTTGTGATTTTTAGTAATTATTTCTAATACTTTTTTTTTTTTTCCAAAAAAATTTATTTAACAAATTTTAGTGTGATTTAGAAGTTATAATAAAGTGTACAGGTTTATATTGGAACTTTGATCTGTGAGGTGTTTTGATAGTTCATGTGCCCCAGTTGGGACCATCTCAATGTTCATAAATTTCTCTTTTTGTGGGAGATGTTTGCCTAATATTGAAGCAAGGTTGTGCATATGCTATGATTTGTTTCTTGTGGGTTTTTAGGGCTAGGATGTTGTTACATATGGTTGAGTTGTGGCTTATACTATTGCTGTGGTATTGGAATCTCGAAGAGTTTCCAAGTGTCATCAAAGATGTTGTTGGAGGAAAGCATCTGATCTCTTTTCTTTATTTTGGTAATGGTGTTGATGAAGGTGAGAGCCGGGTTTCGACTTGAATCTTCAATGGCTAGTTGACAGCAGACCAGCCATAATGAGAATGTGAGGAATATGGCCAGTTGGATCCAGGTGAATGTTTTTGTGCCTAGGCATCTTTGAATACTCTGCATGATTTAATGCAATAAACCAGTTGACAGATTACAATAAAAAATTATGAATAAACACCCATTTGAGTTATTGTTATGATAAATAATTATTTCCAATTTCCTGTGTATTTTAGCACAATAATAGAGTAGTGGTCTCTGGAATTCAAAGACCATAGATTGTGGTTCCAGATCTATCACTGTTAGTATTCAAACTGCTTATGAATTCCTGAGCAATATACCATTTGATTATTTATTATTGTTTCTAATATGATATGTTTTGATTGACGATCATATAATAATTAAAATTATTTATTATTAAGAAACATAGTACTTTATTTAAATCTTAAGAGATATGAGTTTAAAATATAAGAATTTAAGTGTAATTCAAGTTTTACAATACAAAATGCTCCATACTATTTATTACTTGTAAAATGTATATGGGTATATATTGTAACGATATATAAATATGTTGTTACATTTATTTAAAATAAAAACTTAAAAGTTCGCAAATAAAAGAAAAAAAAACTAAACGCTAAAATTAAAATGTTTGTTAAACATATATATATTCGTACAGATGCTAAACTTTAAAAATATTTTTTTCATAAACAAAAAAAAAAAAGTATTTGAACGTATTTTTTTTAATAAAAAAAATACAAGATTGAAATATAAAAATATTTTAATAAAAAAATAAAGTAAGTTAAAATAACAGGTATTAATTAATTCCTGTAATCTATAAATGGAAATGATTGTTTATTAATTATCTAAAAGCTGTTTAATTAAAAAGTCAGATGAAAAGTTAGATAAGAGAAGAAAGAGATTTTAGCTTGACCAATGGAAGAAAATAAAGGCCCGGACCATAACGAAAAAAACAGAACAGTGACGTTTTTGTTCATGGAATCCATAGGAGGACTATAAAAAGAAAAAATATTGAGTTCCAGTCATGTTTTTCCAACTTGATTTGATGACAACGGTAAGACGCACTTGCCGTTCTCTCTCATTTTTTTGTTTGTTTAAAAAAGGAAAAAAATGAAAAGACTGTGATACCAGAATGGAACCAGCTAATGCTACCTCCAGAACATTTTCTTCCAATGGAGACGCCGTGGGAATTGCCAACAGGAACCTGGACTCTTATAATGTAAGCTATATTGACATGAACTCTAAATTTAAAAAAATAACTAAGAACTTTCGTTCAAGCTTATGAACTTCTATCTGACTTTTAAGTTTTAAATCAAATTAATAATGTTTAATTTTATATGTTTCCCGATTGATAAACATCATTTCCATTTTTTTTTTTTTTCCTTATTGTAAAGATTATTTAAATGTATGAAATTTAAGTTGTTTATAGACGCTTGCATGGATTCGTTTGCGGTTAATTATATTTTGGTTTTCATATTTGATCAAAATATATAGACATTCAATAAATAATGATACCTTACGGTGAGTATCTAAAATGTATTTATTCGGATATCTTTTAAGTTATTGGTGACAACGCAAGTATCTTATGGTGAATACTATTGGGTTACTTATAAGTTTCCCTCTGCGATTGTCGGTATCAATAATTTTGTATTTTGATCGTTTATGTTTGTTTTGAAATGTTTTTGACCGTGGAATCTATGTAATCAATCTATACCCAACATTTTTAAACAAATCTGTGCGAACGTATTTAAATATTAAAATTAAGTCGGGCGTGAATGGCTATATAGTTTGTAAAGTTATATTAAGGGAGGGTAATCTTAGGTTATTCATTTCGTAGTTGAATTGGTTCAATGGATTGGATATATTTGTGTAATTAGTAGATGTAGTATGAGGTCCGCTACGGGCAGGATTATAGATATACGCCACACACCCTCTGTTTGCCTATGGATAGGTTTGTAAGTCGGCAGAAGACCGCAGTCCATTCCTATGGAGTTTTTTGTTTATTGATCTACTTGCCAACAGATGTCACATTCCTGTTGGTGGAGAGTCAATCTCTTCTCTATTTCTACTTATTGTTCAGATGTATATTCCTGACAATATAGTATTTTGTGTTGTCGTATCATGCTACATTGAATACATGAATGTATCAGATGGATTGGCGCCAGTTGATTGCGAAATTTGTTGCCTAAGGTTAAATCAGGGAAGAATATTTTCCTTTCAAATGCAGACCTATGTAGTCCATTCATACTCGACCCTCTAAATAAATAGTAAACTCATTATTTGCAATCTACTTAAATTTAGAATTAAAGATCAATATAAAATTATAAACGTTATTTTTATTCCTCAAAATTTAAATATTATTTTATATGTGCGTAAATAAATATTTTTATGTGTTAATTTCTGGCAGTGGCTTTTATTCTTTTATATTTAAGATATAAAATTTATAGATTTTTATCTCTGCGTCTCCACTGAGCTAGTGACTTGGGCTAACGGTCGGAATATTTAAAGAAAGTGGAATCTTAACAGCGCGTATCTGCCTACTTTATAAATTTTTCTAGGCTCAAATGCCTAGATGGCGCCCTTGTAGTGCAGATATTGTTTTTGCGGTTAGATTCGATCTTCACTTTCATTCCGATTGGTACAATATATAATTTTCAATAATTACAGATAATGTTTAAAAAATTGAGGTTAATATTAAATATAGTGATAATATATTTTAGACTGCAAAGGTTTCACATTTATGTTTGTAGTAATGTTAACCTCAATTTTTTAAACATTATATGTAATTATTGAAAATTATATATATACCCATACACATTTTGCAAGTTAAATATCTTTAAGATTATGGATCAAAATATTATATATATATAAAATTTAAAACATTTCTTGCTGAAAAAATTTTTTGATTCAAGATACAATCTAGAATACTTCAAGATTATTATCATTATTTATGTAATATTTAAATACAAATATAGTATATATCTCTCCATACTTCTTTGAGATCTCTCCAAGTCTCTGTATTGCTCTTCTATTAAGTGTCCAAGTCTCAGATCCATAAGTAATAACTGGTAAAACACATTTATTAAAAACCTTTATTTTCAAACACATAGACGTATTTCCTTTTGGTATCAAGTTATTTCTACCAAAAGCACCCCAACCAAGTTTAATTCTATGATTAATTTCATCCATTATGTTTCCATCTGTATTAATAATCTGACCTGGGTATTTGTAACTGTTAACTTCTTCTAACTCATCATAATCAATCTTTATTTTCATATTTTAAGAAACTCCATTAAACATTAATTTAGTCTTTTTAACATTTATCTTTGGTCCTGCTTTCCTATTTTCATCGGATAACTCCTTCAACACTTCCTGCAGCTCTAAAGCATTATTTGCAAAAACAATTACATCATCTGCAAAATCTAAATGACTTAAATAATCTCCATTTACTTTCACTCGTTTAGCTTCCCATTATAATCCACAAAATACTTCTTGCAGCACTGCTGAAAAAGGTTTTGGAGATATGGGATCACCCTGTCTTACACCCTGCTCAATGTTAACTTTCCCAGTATCATTATATAATCTAATTGTTGCTGTTGCATTTTTATAAATATTCCTTAAAATATGACAATATCCTGAATCTATATCCAAGCTTTAATCACTGAAGAAATATTTTTTAGAATCAAATGCCTTTTCATAATTTACAAATCCAAAGCATAATGGCAACTCAAATTCATTTATCATTTCTATAACTTCTCTCAATACCTGGATATGATCTACTTTACTAAAGCCATTTTTAAATCCAGTTTGTTCTCTTGGTTGGTGGAAATCCAACGTTCTCTGTAGATGAGTTGTAATTGTCTTGGCAAAAATTTAGTATATAACTGATAAAAGGCTGATAGGTCTGTAATTTCTAATATCTTCTTTATCACCTTTTTTACATATTAATACTGTATTCTTCCAATCATCTGGTATATCTTTATCATTTAAACATTTGGTGTATAACTTTGCTGAAATTTTTTTTATTTCTTCACATGCTTCTTTTAATATATCAATTATAATTCCATCATGACCTGGAGCCTTTGCTTTCTTCATATATCTTCTTTATCATCTTTTTTAAATATTAATATTAATACTGCATTCTTCCAATCATCTGGTATATCTTTATCATTTAAACATTTGGTGTATAACTTTGCTGAATTTTTTTGTATTTCTTCACCTGCTTCTTTTAATATATCAATTATAATTCCATCATGACCTGGAGTCTTTCCTTCCTTCATACATTTAATTGCATGTCTCACTTCTTCATTTAAAATTCTGGGCAATTCGGAAGATGTAATAGATATAGGAGATATTTGTTCTTTATTACTATACAATTCTTGTGAAGCGCTTGAAAAAAAAGCTATAAAGAGTGCAAAAATATTAAATGCTTAGTGCTTTCGAAGCGGGTTGCCTAATATTCAGAGAAGCTATAAATAATGCAAAAATAATAAATGCTTAGCACTTTCGAGGAGGGCTGCAACCCGCCTCGAAAGCGCTAAGTGTTTATAATATTTTTGCACTCATTATAGCCTCTCTTTCAAGCAATATTGCTATGAATATGAGGCAACCTGAAGTGCTAAGCGTTTAATATTTTTGCACTCTTTATAGCTTCTCTCTCAAGCATTTCCCATGATTTTAATTTTATGTATTATAATATTAAGAGAGAAGTTTAAAATCTACCTATTTCATGATGTCATTTCTCTTTTTAGTAATAATTCCATATTTTTTTCTTATTGCAGATATAAATTTCCTACCAATACCAAAATGTCGTTTAACACTCTTGAGACTTTTATTCTCTTCTACAGCTTTCCTTGCTAGTTCACGGTTATACTTTCTTATATCATTTTCAACTCTTTTCCACACCATTTTACAAAATTCAAGATATTCCATCCTTTTTAATGCATCATTATTGTATATCTTCATATTCCTTCTTTTCTTCATCAATTCTCTAGTCTCACTAAAAATTTTATTGTTCAATTGCTGCTTTTTTCTACCAGCTATCTTTAATGCATGTTGGGAGTAACAAGAAGAGATCGAAAACACAATATATGGGTAAGAGAACAAACAGGTGTTACTGACCTCATTGAAAAAATTACTTAAGTGAAATCGGGCTGGACATATTTCAGAAGAGATGATAATAGATGGACAATTGATATTTTAAACTGGATTCCAAGATATTGTAAAAGACCCAGAAAGAGACCACATGTGAGATGGATGAATGAAATAAGAAAATTTGCAGGGGTGATGTGGAGAAGAGAAGCTAAAGATCGGAGAAGATGGAATGAACTTGGAGAGACCATCCTGCAGAGGATTGATAATGGTTGATGATGATAGTACATATACTTTTAAGCTAGATATAATTAGAGAAGATTTGAATCCAGATTTTCAAGCTCCTTTTAGTGATCTACTCCTTATACAACCAATACACATGACCACTTACAGTGGATGATTAAAGGGAGTTTGAAAGTCTGGGTTCAAATCCCCTCTGATTATATCTAGCTTAAAAGTATATATATTATACTTGTATTTAAATGTTCCATATTTAACCTGTATTTTGCTCATCTCTCTTCTGTGTATTTAAATAGGTTTAAGGTCCTACATATGAGGCATCAGAATAACTTGCGATCAACATGGAAAATTGGCAAACAAGGTTTTGAACATGCCATCATCAGATTTTCAATGATATGAATGACTGAAGAATTAGAGAGTGAAAAAGATTGAAGTCTGTCCATTAAAGTTTGAAGATTTGCTATCTTAATTTAAACTGAGATGGTGATCCGGACCAACTGATGTGTGCTGGTTCAGCATGAAATACAGATATTGGAGATCATTTATCTTATTTTCATGTGTATTGGTTGTATAAGATGGAGTGGATGATTAAAGGGAGCTTGAAATGTCTGGCTTCAAATTCCCTCTAATTATATCCATTGTTTTTGCACATAATGCATATATAAAACAATTCAATTGATAAAAAATCAAGTCATATGACCTAATTTTAATAAAGCTCCTATTTACAAATGTTATATATAGAGTAAGTTAAAAAACAAACTCTTATGAAGCTTCAAAAATACCCTCAACCTCAGACCGCGGTTTCTGCCTCTAGCGTCATCAGTGAGGTGCTAGGGAATAAAAATACTAGAACTAGTCCAGCATTTTATCAATGCCTAACTATTGAGAAGAAAATCTGAAACTTTCAGACATTTAAATGTCCAAAAATCCAACTATCTAACTCAAATAGCCGTATGTGACTGAACTAAGTTCAGATACACCATATATTAATAGCTCTAGCAATATAAAATCGCCAAAGCATTAATAGCAAAAAACTAAAATTAAATTGATAAAAAATCAAGTCATATGACCTAATTTTAATAAAGCTCCTATTTACAAATGTTATATATAGAGTAAGTTAAAAACAAACTCTTATGAAGCTTCAAAAATACCCTCAACCTCAGACCGTGGTTTCTGCCTCTAGCGTCATCAGTGAGGTGCTAGGGAATAAAAATACTAGAACTAGTCCAGCATTTTATCAATGCCTAACTATTGAGAAGAAAATCTGAAACTTTCAGACATTTAAATGTCCAAAAATCAAGCTATCTAACTCAAATAGCCGTATGTGACTGAACTAAGTTCAGATACACCATATATTAATAGCTCTAGCAATATAAAATCGCCAAAGCATTAATAGCAAAAAACTAAAATTAAATTGATAAAAAATCAAGTTAGATAGCTGGATTTTTGGACATTTAAATGTCTGAAAGTTTCAGATTTTCTTCTCAATAGTTAGGCATTGATAAAATGCTGGACTAGTTCTAGTATTTTTATTCCCTAGCACCTCACTGATGACGCTAGAGGCAGAAACCGCGGTCTGAGGTTGAGGGTATTTTTGAAGCTTCATAAGAGTTTGTTTTTTAACTTACTCTATATATAACATTTGTAAATAGGAGCTTTATTAAAATTAGGTCATATGACTTGATTTTTTATCAATTTAATTTTAGTTTTTTGTTATTAATGCTTTGGCGATTTTATATTGCTAGAGCTATTAATATATGGTGTATCTGAACTTAGTTCAGTCACATATGGCTATTTGAGTTAGATAGCTGGATTTTTGGACATTTAAATGTCTGAAAGTTTCAGATTTTCTTCTCAATAGTTAGGCATTAATAAAATGCTGGACTAGTTCTAGTATTTTTATTCCCTAGCACCTCACTGATGACGCTAGAGGCAGAAACCGCGGTCTGAGGTTGAGGGTATTTTTGAAGCTTCATAAGAGTTTGTTTTTTAACTTACTCTATATATAACATTTATAAAACAATTAATATGCCACACCATCAAAGCTATTGCTTTCATCAACATTTTATACATCAGGATAAAGTGCAGCCCAACTTAAAATTTACTGCTTTCTTTTCCTTTTTTTTATTTAGTAAAATAAAGAGCTTATTGTAATAATAATAGAAATATAATATAATAACTAGGATAACATATGAAAGTAGAGTGCATATATAAATATGCAGAGAAAGATTTGCACTCAATAATAAAGTGAGTTTGTCAAAAATAGTTTTATCAAAATCAAAGAAATAATGGTGAATGAAAGTACAGACAATCATAAAGCTGTTTTTTTAAACAAAAAAAAAACTACCCTAATGAGAAAATGTTGCAGCAGGGTCATGATTGATCAATGATCGACATGATAATCTTTCATAATTTCATTGAATACTTATAACAAATTACTGACATTAATTTCCCCAAAGATGACAGATTATGGCTTCTCCTTCTACACATCTCTTTATTCACTAAAAGCCATACTAATACCTTTTCTCCTTCATTTAAGCTAAGTTTTCATACCCCCTTCATCCGATAGATTAATTAATAATGCAAAAGATTGCCTATCTTCTGATCAGATTCCTTACACAGTGTACAAGATCCCATGCCCTCAAACCAGTTGCAGTGCCTTATACTATAGTGAATCCCACACATCTCCCCACATGTTTCTGTCAACATTGTTATTTATACAAAAAAGCTCTTAATAAACCCGAAATATAATTCCACCTTTATAGAACACCAAAGGTCCACCAGCCATACATTTGAATCTTCCTCTGCTTCTATTGCTTGGGTAAAATGTCATGACTCCAAACATAAAATCAAAGAAGCATAGCATATAGCTAACATCCATGCTATAAATCAAAAGGAAGCATGTTTTCCCCTCTCCAAAAATGGATTATTTAATCTATTATTTGTAAATATTTAAATATTTGTTGCCTATACATTCCACCTTTTCCGATTATCTTTTTGCTATAATTATGAGAAGATAAAACTTGTCAAAAGCTCTCAGGCACTGAATATTACAATTTGTATTTTAGCTTCTTCATTAACTGCATTCCGGCACACTTAGGCATTCTGAAAAATATCAATTTACAAAGACTGAAAATACTACATAGATAAAAAAAGATAAATGGTAACACATCCTTTTCATAATTCACTCAAAACAAAGGCCTCTCCAATATGAAAGAGAAAGAATTTTGGAAAAAATGCAGTGATATCAAAAACATATTCATCTGTTTATTA
The DNA here is from genome assembly GCA_028023455.1 of Epiperipatus broadwayi. Classification (NCBI taxonomy): domain Eukaryota; kingdom Metazoa; phylum Onychophora; class Udeonychophora; order Euonychophora; family Peripatidae; genus Epiperipatus; species Epiperipatus broadwayi. The sequence continues at coordinate 5,410,802 of JAQFVV010012463.1, forward strand.
TATTGAATATAGTAATAAACAGTATGAAAATTGTAAATTCATTTCTACTTACAAATAAACATTGACCAACTATTTAAAAAAATATTATAAACTGCAGCTATGCTCAATTCATTCCAAAAAAAAGTATATTTGAACATAAAATGGATAGTCAATTTACATCATATTTTAACATTTAGATGAAACATATCCCTGAAATATAAATTATTTAGACATGTCAGTAATTTAAATTGCACTTTATGCAAAGAAGTGAAGCTTGTCTAAAATATTATTAAAGAGTTATATGGCTAAGCGCTTTCAGATAACTTAAGTCTCCATATTCATAGCCTACTTTAATTAAAGTTTAGCAGTGGATTTATGCAAAATTTATGCAACAGGCCATGTGTTTAATTAAAGTTTAGCAGTGGATTTATGCAAAATTTTTGCAACAGGCCATGTGTTTGAACCCACTATGGCAAGGGCACTATGCACTGAATGTAATGATATGAAACAAAAGATTAAGGAGGCATGCTTTATTGCAAATGACAACTGGGCAATAAACCGAAAAGAATCGTGCTTTGCTGTCTACAGAAAATGGTCTTTATAAAAGAAAATTTGCATAAATTTTGCATAAATCACCGCTAAACTTCAATTAAAGTAGGCTATGAATATGGAGACTTAAGTTCTCTGAAAGCACTTAGCCATATAACTCTTTAATAATATTTTAGACAAGCTTCACTTTTTTTGTGTAAAGTGCAATTTAAATTACTTATTACTCAAAGGTGAAGTAGAAAACTAGTATTTTAGACATGTCAGGTAAGTCTAATCCAAAATATTTAAAATATTCTACTCAAATAATATAAAAATAAGCCAAACTTAATAAAATTAAATAAGGGATAGTTGGCATTAATATTTAACACCAATAATACTAAAGTACTAAAGTCAATAATAATATTTTCATCAATAAAATCAATTAATTCCAGTACATAACTAAAGAACCTCCAAACAACAAAATCTTTTTTTTTTAAAAGAATTTATAATTGAATTATGTTAAACTATTAATAATAATAATCAAAAATAACATAATGTGTAGATACTCAAATGTCAAGTAAGACAAAGAACTTAACATACATACATACATTCCAGTAATTCTGATTCTAAACAATAATAATGCAGATTTTTAAAAAAAGATAATTAACTTTTGATCTTATAACTTCCCAAAAAAATCATATATATATAGTGAATTCTTCTAATTTAAAAAATGCAAAGTCCGAACAAACCTGGAATAGATTATTATCATATGATAATGTACAAAAGTTCATACTACAAAAAAAAAAAAAAATCAATCAAGTAATAATGGAAGTAAGCTTAAAACATACTGTTTCTAAATCGCTATCATAAAAACATTAGACATATGCAAAATGCTGCCAGATGATTTATGGTAGCAAGGTACACAACATTTCTCAATGTTTACAAATAAAACATTTTATAGAGATAAGTCTTTCACCAATCTGGCAATCCCTCTCTTAAAAAGTTAATTTTTATGATATTTTCTTTTCTTGGTTTACTCAAATGACAAACTTTCTTGTTTACTTTGTCTCTTTCATATTAGATTTAATTTTTTATTTTCATAACAGCAATAAGTCATCTTATATAAAAAAGTAAACTATCAAAGTTATAGCAGTATGATATTGCAGTTGTTTTACAATTACTGAAAAACAATTGTATTCTCATACTACTATCACTGATAAATAAGATATCATATTCCTCCAGAAACTGATATTTTTACCTTTTATCTACTAATCACTAGATATCAATTTACTGATCAATACAGAATGATTAGCATTTACAAACTTATCTGTACCCCCCCCCCCCAGTTTTATCTAGCCTGGTTGATTGGGGCAGGCAAATGTTTTAACCACTGTGACTCAAGGAGTTTCAACTGAACAATGCTTATATTAGATACTATGGACAAGAAGACAATGGTTTTTCAAAATGACAAAGGGTTTTCAAATTCATTAAAGTTATCTCATCAGTCTATTTGTGATCACTTTGAAAAAAAGTTGTAGTAGTTAATACTAACGAACGATTATTATTGTTCTTTTTTCCTCATATGTACTCCCTTCAAGTAAATTGTTTTGACTGTTAGGCTATAAACAATGCAATGACAATTCATTATAAAAGTTTTTTATCTCATTATTATGCAGATTTGGAAATCAGAATTCAGCTAGACTAGTTTTTCTTTTATCTACTTTTTTTTATTATCCTTATCATGAATAATTCTATAATGATGATCAAATTTAATAATGCCATTTGGTATAACATTTTTATTTAAATTAAATCTATATTACTACTTTATGAACAAAGCTATTTTAACTTATTATGTATAAAATTAGTTTGGCAAATTTTCTATAAACAAACTAGTTGTTCAAGATTTGTAGTATTAATGCATTCTAAAAAGCTCAACATAAAAAGTGGAAAAAATTTCAGAATCAATTTGTTTACTAACTTTAATGTTTTTTTTATTTCTCTAGTTACCCAAAATAAAAATTAATAGTAGTGACAACTTTAAGACAAATTAATTTTTTCCCTGAATGCAAATTTATCATTTAAGTATTCAAATATCACAAATCAGAGATATTATCATGTTGTGACAAAATTTTATCAGTCTATTACAAAAAAAATTATAAATTAATAATTAAAAATGTTTAAATCGTTTCATCAAAATTTCTTACTACCATCTCTTCTAGTTTCAGTATTTATTTATCTTGGAAGACAAAATTGTCACTAATGCGACTGAAATAATATATTCAAGGGGTGTTAGATTAAACAAAATATCTTACAAAGACAATTTTCTGGCAAAAAGACATCAAATATTATTTATAAAGAATTGGATTATTTTACAAAAGACAAAAATAGTTCATGTTAAATTAATTTGCTTTAGGTTATATTTTAATCAAAATATTTTACTATTATTATTATTAATCCTCAAAATGTTTGTATTAATCAGAATTGAATCAAATATTTAACATTTACATGAAATGACAAATATTGTAGCTGAACAGTTTTAAATCATGTTCTGTCAGAGAATTGACTTTCTCCATATTTTATAAAATACAAGTATAGATTATTTTTAAGTTTTATTTCATAAAAATAATATATATCATTTCATTTAAATGGACTTTCAATGAGGGTCTTTTCAAAATTTTCATTAATTTTTTCATTACCCATATCATTACAGAAAACTTTCATATGGGTCCAACAAAGAGACATTATATATCTAAGTCTTAACATCAAATGGTAATTCATTTAAAGAAAGCAGTTACCCATCTATGATTATTTCTTTCTTCAACATACTAGCCCAGCTCCATTTCAAACTTCTAATTCTTCCAATGATGTCAAAATATCTATTTACTTTCTTATCTATGTGTTTTGTTTCCAATCCCTTCTTGTAAAGAATCTGCAAACTTTGTTCTTTTATTCAAAAATTTTGATTCATAAATAAAGTTCAACAAAACTCATTTATTAAAAGACTCTTCAGACTCATAAATATACTTCCTTTTAATATGACAATTTTATTCATTAAGTTTCAATCAATTTTAATATTTCTCCAAGATATTTTTTAAAAAATTCACTTTTAATCATTATTTTTTTCATTTTTAAATATTACTTCAATTATTTTAGTATTATTTTTAGCCCTAACTTTTTAGTTATCATCTAATAATTGTTATAATATATGCTGAAGCTTTATTTATGAAATCAGTCACACAAGTACAAATTCAGATTTGGAAATTTCCATTTATTTTTATTAATTTTGCTTACTATTAATTTTAGTTCATTAGTAGTGTATAAACTTTTTTTTTTTTTACATAATTAAATATTCACAAACATTTAATTCACAAAATACTATCCATAAAACAATTGTAAAAAATTTTGAGGAGGGAATACATTCAGCCTGGATTATCTCTTATCAAAGTTAATCTCATTAATACAAAGGCATAATACAGTAATTTTTAACTGGGTTTTTGGTCTATGTCATGATGTTGCAAAGGAAATGTCTTTTTTATAAACTATAAATCTAATAAAAATGGAGATTCATTCTCAATAGAATTTTTTAATTCTATTTGGATGATATTATGTTGTAATTATTTTTAAACTCCATTTTGAAGAGATGGCTTGAGTACATTTTTTTAAAAAAAACTATTCATAAAGATCATAGAAACTATTTTAAAGAATTTTTTACATTTACTTACTAAACTAAGATTTTACTATATTACATTGAAATATTAATCCTCCCTTCTTTTTTTTTAAATAAAATCTTTATTAACAAAAAACAATTACTATAGAGAAGAGAATAAACAGTAGTTGTGGAGAATATGCTTGATGGCCGCAAGAGGCCAAAAGCAGTGATTGCTGATTCCAGACACTAGGTGGTGCTGTTCACCATGTGTAAGCACAGGAACCTTCCACCAGCTGGACGGCAGCAAAGCTGCCCACTTAGTGGCATTGGTTGCCAAGCGTAAGCCCATTTAGCTTAGGTCATCTGCTACCAGCAACTACCAAGAACTTAAGTGGCGCTGATCACCATGAGTAAGCACATTTAGCTTACATTGTCTGCTACCATCCAACATTCTAGCCCACTATGTGGCATTGTTTCTCCACACTACGCATGGAAAAACTGCACGCTCTAATCGCATTACTTAGTGATGTCTATACACATACTATTTAAGAGATCAATAGCCTATAATGTAAAGGTGTGATTAATCTAGAAGCCACAACTATTTAAATCTGCTATGACAGTCTCTTGTGGCCATCGAGCACATTCTCCATAACTACCTATAAAAATTTAATAGAAATAGCTCAAATATGTTCATAAAGACAATATTTATCAATTTATCTAAATGAGAGTAGAAATACTATTACTATAGCTTAAAAAACTGCCATTTTATTCTCTTCTTACCAACTAAACTTGGCTTTATTTATTACAATGTCAATTAAACAATTTTTGGCACAAAAATTAGATATAATATCCACAAATCCACTATCAATAAATATATATACACATAGCACAATATTTTGTTGAAAATAAAAATAAACACCAAAAAGTCCAAAAACTTTTTAAAATTAACATAAAAAAAAAACTAAAATAAGAAGGGGGGAATCAAATTAAAATAAAATTTAAAAATTTCATAAAAGAATTTTTGTTTCTTTTATTTATATATATATTTAAAATGAATATTCATATTTTTTTTTTCTTTATTGTATTTATGCTAGCATAAATTTTATAATTATTAATGAAAGCATTGACTATATCATAAGTTTCTGTTTTTTTAATATACTAAAAATGTTTTAGCAGATTTTTCATTCATTCTTATACTTTTTAGTTATTGTAACCAATTTTTTTCTACTGAACTTTCTTTAAATTGGTATATAATCCCTAATGTTTTTCCAATTTACAAAAATTTGCCATTTTTTAAGAGTATATTTAAACTTAATATCTTTAATAAATATTTTTTCATTTTATGACTACTTTATTATTTGCAAACAAAAAAAAAAATTGTTTCATATATGAAAATTTCATTATAATTTCTAGCAAATTAATTGCTATTACTTTGTAGAACAAATATGAACAATCTATGGGCTGCTTGAAACTCTGTATGACTTTCTGAATGACAAGTTTAAAGTACAAGATCTTTCTAATAATATTTTGTAAAATTTCATTCTTACCTTTCATTCATATTTTTTTCAAAATTCATAATTTTTTTTTGTTATATAAACATTATACAAATTTTCTTTAAAAACCATTTTATTTTGATATACTTTGTACTAAACAGATGATGTTAGTGAAATTGTTCTCAGAGGTGTGGCCAATTTTACAATAGCAATATTTCATAAGATTTGCTATTCAAAAACAATTGCCCATGCTTGAATTAGAATATATCTAACCTATAAAAAATATTAACCATTTTAATGACTTTATTCTGTTATGATACTATTTTCATTTTAAAATAATAGCAGTTTTCCACTAATGCATTACAAGCCCTTTATTAATACAACTTTTAATTATTGCAATCATATATATGAAGTCAAAAAAATTAATAAAATAACATCTGCATTTTATTTTGTCATTTATAAACATTTAAACATTATAATAATTACTATTAATCTGATAAAGAAATTTAATTACTTTTCATATTGTATTGAAAAAGGAGAGTCATGTTGTTGAACTGAGTTTTTTTTTTTTTCTTAACTTCATTTGACTTTGGCTGTAATTATAGTTTAAAACTTGTTTCTCCTTCTCTTTTAAACTCTATCTTGGTAAATTTAAAAGAAATATGTCTATTACTAAATTACAAAAAATATATATATTAGAAATGGAAAAATGATCAAATTATAATTATATTTCTAAATAAAAACAAAATGATTTAACTAATAATTCTTAAAATAAATATTTATTCTAGGTATATATTAACTTAAAAATTTTTGTTTAAAAAAGTTGTTGAATTTACTATACAACTATGTAGGCCAAATTTCCAAACAAACAATTAATAAAGGCTTAAAGAAGCAATTAATACGTTTAGAGTATTTATCATTTAAGGAAATAAAAAATTTACGAAAATGGAAAGATTAATTCCAAAAACTATATGAGCAGTATCAGTATATATTATAAAATTTTCTAAAACTAGCAAATATTTTTGTTAAAAAAATTGCTAAGATTAACTTTTATAGCACTAAATACCACAATGCCATGAACAAGCTAGATTGCTACAAACTTCTGGAGTATTATAATTTCAGTTTCTTGATTTTGTAAAAAAAAGTGATTAATGAAGATGTATAAATGATATATACATATTGCTCGAAAAAAGAATAATTAAATCAGAAATGTAAGATGGTAATATGTTCTGATATTGTATAAAAAATTATTATATAAATTTGTTTTTAAACTGTAAAAGCATAAACATTATTTATTTTAAAAGAAATGAGAAGAAATAATGATGTTTATACTTTTACAATTTTATAAACATTTAAGACAAAATATAATGAATGAATTAGACGTTTTCAACAGATAAATAACAATTTTAATGATAATTTCAAAACTATTATTTATGTATTCATCCAAAAAATATATTTCTAAACAAAAAGAAGGCAATGACATAAAAACTAATGACAACTACAATCAGTAAAAGTTATAAATATAGATAACAGATAAGATTTAAAAACAAACAGTAACTAAACATACCAAGATTGTAAAAATTATCAAATGAAAAACATTCTCCAGGATGATCTATCATCTGTTTGACTTTTGAAGTTGCTTAAAAACTCACATTCATTAATGTGATGATGGAATCTGTCCATCTCATTAATCATTTTTTCTTTTTTTAGCAACAATCTTTCCACGCATTATATACTTTTCTAATGAATAAGAAGATTAATAATAATAATTATTTAAAAATAAAAAAAATACATAATTGCCCCCCGGCATCAATTCACACAAACACATAATATATTATTCAATAATCATACAAAATGATAAAGTTTTGGAATAAAGCAGTAAGAAATTATTTTTAAAAAAGAGTAGGGGGGGGGTATACTTTATTTAAACAATATTGTTTATAGTTTGGGTGCAATTGTTAATGCTGTATGAAGAAATTCAGCAAGTTCTGCATTATTTTCTGATTGGATATATAATTTAAAAAGTATTTATCTTCCATTGAAATAATGCTAATTATCACTTTAACTAATTAAAGCTCATTAAAAATTCATTAAAAGCACTCATTACTATCATGATTATCTGTTCTATATTATATAAATATTCAAGCAAGTTTGTCTGGATTCAAAAGCCTAGCTTGTTTAAAACTTAAATTGTTAGAATAGATAGTATATAAAAAATAAAAGTTTGACAGCAATATGGATATATAAAATCTAAAGCTCCTAACAAGGATCAATAGCTAGAAATTTGTTAAATGTAAACTTGGTAGTCATATGATACTTTGCTTGGTATATGCTACGTTTTTGTTAAGAATAGATACAATTTTTTTAACATATAATAATATGTATTATGGTATTATTATTTTACAGAATTATGGGTTTTACTTTTGAGAATCTATAATTAAATATTTGAAACATATGTATAATTGTATATTATTTAAGTTAATTTAGGAATAAAGTCAAGTTTTTGCAAGAATTTGCAAACATTTATATAATTTATTTATTTAAATATACTAATCAAGGTAGCAAATACTTGAAGAAGAGATTCTTATATATTTATATCTTATATGATGTTGTCAGACTAACTAGGATTCAAAATGTTGGATGTTTGAAACTTTCAAGAGATTAGCATGGATAATATATATAAAAAAGTGGTTTTGAAATATTTTATCTAGTAAAAGTGTAAACTTGTTAAAAATATAATAAAATTAAATTTGAAAAAAAATATATTTATTGTCTACAAAGATGTCAACCCAATGATTATATGTCTATATCATTTATGATCTAACTAACTTTATGGGTGATATCTTTCAAAAAAGTATTAAAAATAATTAGTATCTTTAGGAAATTAATTCCTAATATAGACATCACTTCAAATTCCAACTACTATGTGGAGAGTCCCAATGAAAATTATTCAAGATCTTTTAAAGTATGAATTACTTCATCACATTTTTATGCTTTCAATTACAATCATCAAAAACATTTTTGTTTTCAATTAGTTAGATTAGATCTCAGACCATTATAACATGTCGGAATCTGTAATAAAAAAAATTAAGCTTCATTTTTTTTTTATTAAGTCTGCAACATAAATTATGAGTAAATATCATGAATAATATATAACTCCTTAGCAACAAAGTATATCATATTTCACTTTTATACTTATTCTAAAAATCCAATTTTCTAATAAATCTTCACTCTGAATGAAATGTTATTTTATTTAGTCAATCCATTCAAAAAAAAATAACAGCTTATAATTGAAAAGAATTATTTTTACTCTTCTCTGGAGCAATCTACTGAAGTTTGAATGATCAATGAATACTAGATGATGTATTAGTATAATTTTCCCTTTTCCAGCCCAGATTTTGGCTCTTGCCTTCTTCGGTGATTACTAGAATTCAAGATAAAACTAATCCATTTAAGCATCTAACAGCCATCTTTTACTCTTTTATATTATTTAAGCTAATAGCCTGAAAAAAATACTGAAGTTTTGTATCCAAACCACTCACTTGCATAGTTATATAGATCTAATACTACGTCAGTTTTTACATATTTAAGAAACCAAAAACACTGGAAAATATTGATCATAATATTTTTGCAAAAATCATCTTTAAAAAATTTAATGTAGCTAATCCTATTTTAATTGGATACACCACATTATACCTAAAAAAGCTTTGTCACACTTCCCAAGCCATATAATAGATGCAGGAAGCTATTATTATACTTGCTAAAAATGAATAAATGCTGAGACTTTATTGCTTATCAAAAGAACCTCAAAATTGCTTTGAATCTTGTGAGTTGGGATTATTTATTTTCAATATTTCATCAATTATAATCATAGGTATTACCATTTTGTTCTTACTATTTGCAATTATATTAATAATAGATATATTAAATCACTACTATAGAATGTAAGATAGTTTTTTGACAATGCACTTTAAGCGAAGTTTGTACAGCAATAAAAGAAGAGACATTTTCCAGGGCTCAGATTTGTATCAACATTATTTGCAATATATTTTTGATTCGTTGAAAAGTTAGACTCATCTTGATCTCATGGTAATTCTATTTTCTTAGTTGATGATTTCTTATTAAACATTAAAATGTAACTAGTATTTAATTTTTACTTATTTAGAAAACTTTCTAATAAATAATTTTGTTATAGTTCTCTGTAAAAGCAAATTATTTGTGTCGAACTTTATAATTGCACCTTTACTTGTGTAGAACATTATAGCTGCACCTTCAGCATTTCTGAGTATTCTGCTGAATCTTTCTAATTTTAAAATTAAGTCATCTCTAAAATCAATTATTAAAACAAAATTCAATGATAAAACTAAGTCAGTTTCTCTTAAAGTTGCTACATCCAAATTATAAATGTTTGAATCATTAAAGTTATCCTAATGCTTATCATAATCCTTGGATGTATCTAACAATCAAATTGATAAAATAAATTCCTTGATCAAATCACACATTGTATCCATCAATATAATTTGCATACTCATTTGCAAATTATGCAAATTAATCTAGCATAGACAATTTCATAATAAAAGCTAGAATTTATATTATTATATTAAGTAATCATTTTTTTAAGGCTGCACAAGCTTCAATTAACTTGATATGTGCATTACTTTATGTTAGAATAGCTTTTATATATATATATATTTTAGCATGCTGATTTAATAGATCAGAAAAATATCAAACCACTCCTATAAAAGATAACCTGTTCTATTTAGACATTCATTTTTTGTCCCCAACCTTCTTTAAAGTATAAATTCTTAGTTAACAATACCACATCTCCAGATTTTGTTAATGTATCATTCTTAATAAATACCTAGGATATACTATATTTACTCCAGCTTTGTACATAATTTGCATCACTAAAGATATTCATATTATTTTATAACCAGTCAATAATCTCAGACTAATACTATGTAAATATTTAAATTTTAATCCATATAATGCATATTATTTTCAATACTCTCACAACTCTTCCATTTTGTTTAACAATAGAAAATGTGTTTTTGTTTTTTTTTAAATGTTACATATATAAATCGTTATATCATTAAAAAACAGACAACACTTAGACAATCCAATTATCAATAATAATCAACAATTTCAAACTGTTGTCAAGGCAATAGCCTTTTAACAATAAGGGTGGAATCCTACCTTTATTACTGGTCTAATATACTTACATAGACACTAAAGATTGCAACTTGACCACAGAGATTGAAATTATTGATACAGAGAAGTTTAAATAAATCTTTTGAATTCCATATGACCAATAATTATAATTTCATTATGTTAGATTTGTTTAGTTATCTAAATTTAACTTCTTTTTCTTTTTATTGTATATTAACTACCATTAATAAAGTTTTTATATAAAAACCAAAAAGAATATTGATTAAGTAAAATATCAGTGTAATGTGATGAGGTTATCTCAGTTATACCCTGGAAGAATGATCATTAAAACTTATTCATTCTATATGTTAAACCTCAATACTAAAACTAGTGTGATCTTAAGTACCAGTTTGGAAGATTCAATATCTGAGATATTGCTAGCATATTTCCTATGACTGTTACCATCAATTTTGGTTTCCTATTACTAAATGCTTTGAATTATAAGTGCAAATAAAATATCATAAAGATTTTTGCTGAACTTTTGATTTTTACGATAAATAAAACATTTCTAATTGTTTTCTTTAATTAGAAAAAATTTCACAGAAAAATAAGTTTAATATTATAAACAACTTTTAAATTATAAATATTTTTGGATAGCTGCTTATTTAAATTACTCTGAAATCAATATAGTTTTTACAAAAAAATATAATTTTACTTTTTAAAATATAAACATTAAAACATCTGATATCTTACTGGATGAAAACTTATCATCCTAAGTAAAAAGCATAAATTAAATGAGTTGAAAAATGGTCACTTATCATCTTCTTGGTAATCTGTATTCTATTAAGGCAAAAGTTTCTATATTATCATCTATAATATTTTTGAAAGTGCTGATTAGTATGCTTCAGTTTAATTATTGTTTTTTTTTTCCATATGTCATAGCATCGGCCGGGAGGCGAACCCGCAACAACCATCTGCAACCAACTGCTTGCTTGCAAGGGCGCTGTGCTGACCTCTCGGCTAACAACGCTTGACAGTTTAATTATTGTTTAGCACTCTTTTTTCATGCTTTATCAAATATTTTTGATTAAAGCAATTCATCTAATTATCCTGTGAAATTTGCACTTAGTAATTGTGGCACTCATAAGTTAAAAATTTCCAGATGAAAGCCCAACATATCATTTTTAGTGCTTTGAAGAGCAATCATTTGATTTTATTTTTTTTTACATTATTCATCTAATTTTTATTATTTCTAGATTTCCTTTCCTTTTTTTTTTTGCACTGCTGAGATATCAATTTGTTAATCATATTACCTACCTATTATTTTCTATATAACTCTAGAAATATAGTCATCCATTTTTATTCTTTTCACAATCATTTTTTTTTTTTAAACACTATTTATGTGATTTAATTTTGACTTTTCTTAAAAAAAAAAAGTTCAAATTTACTAAATATAAAGGCTAAATTAATTATTCTTTCCTTGTAACATTACACATTTCATTGCAGTAATTAACAAAAAAAAATCTTACAAAAGTCAGGATTCACCCATCAACTTATATCCTTTTCTCCAAGACTTTCTCTTCATTGTAGATATCCTATTAATATAGATTACTCAACAACTTTTCCTCTAAAATTTTTAAACCTACAACTTTATGTAGATCATTCTAACCCTTTTTAATACTTGTTAATCCAATTCCTATCCCCTTAAAAAAAAAAAATTTTTTTCAAAATAAAACAAAAATAACTTAAAAATCACTTTTTTCAAAAATTTTATTGGTTAATCTTTTCAATTCTTTTGCAAACTCTAATCTCTAAATTTTTTTCTACTTTCTAAATGTTTTGCAATTTTTACTCATAAATAACAAGTCTTTTAAAAAATAATAATTTCAATGGATCACAAAAGAACCTCTTACCTTTATTAAAAGCTTGTTTAATCAATAAAATTTTCATTCTAATTTTGTTATAATTTCTACCATTAATTAACTAGCTTTAAAAGTTTCATCTCTTCTATAATGTATCACTCAGATATCATTTTTAATTTTTTATCCCTATCTTCAGTTGTGGGTATATTTTAATTCACAAGATTTTAAAAAATTTAGAAAGTCCTACTTTATAATGATTATAGTTCTTCCATTCAGAATCAAATAATATAATGCATTTTGAGTTTATACTATAAATAAGATATTCATATTTGTAAACAGATATCTGCAGTTCTGATTACACATATAAGAATTGTAGCATACTGCTTAGAAAGGCTGAGGAATTATTTTGGTGACAAAATAGATCCAAAAATGGGCAATTCTTGTTTTTTTAAGAATCAAATTGCTTGCAGTAGTGTTTTAGTTTAAATATATGGATTCTATATGCTTATATTATGTATATATTATAGCGGTCGGGGAAATGGAAGTCTTACTGTATCTGCCATACAGGGCGCCACCAGGCTATTTGAACCTGGAAAATTTATATAGTAGGCAGATACGTAATGTTAAGATCTAACTTTTACATATTTATTTTATTCCGATTATCAGCCCATGCCACTAGCTCATGGAGATGCAGAGATTTAATATAAAACTTGCTTAAAAGAAATATATTAATATTTAAAAAAAAAAAATGAAATAAGTCACTGCCAGTAATTAACACAAAACATTTCTTAACACACATATGAATAAAATTGAGGAATAAAATTTATTATTTTAGATTGGTTATTAATTTTTACAATTTAAACTTTTATTTTAAACAATCCGCCCAGATGAATTTAATAATATTTTATTAAAGTGTCGAGTAAGAATAAACTATATAGATTGCATTTGAAAAAAAAAAAATTCTATCCTTTATTTAACCTTCGGCCAAAAGTTTACATTCAAATTAACACCAATCTATCTGATATATCGATGTATTCAATGCAGCATGAATATGACAGCACAATACCATACTGTCAGGAATGCACATCTGAACAGCATGGTTATAGAAGACATTATCTCTCGTCCAGTATAGGAATGGTACATCTGTCTGGCGAGAAGAACAATAAAAAAAAACTCCATAGGAAGGGAATGTGTTTTCCGTCTTACTATCCCATTCCATAAGCTAAAGGGGTGATCCAAGGAGCAGGGAATACCGTTGCTTCTGATGGTCGGTGAGAAATGGGACTTATTTTTCCCAAGTGCGGCATATAATATGATCCTGCATGTAGCGGATCTTCATGCTACATTTACTAATTACACCAATATATCCAATCGATTAACCCAATCTAACTACAAAACAAATAACCTAAGATTAACCCTCCCTTAATTAATTAATATAACTTTACAAATCTATGCAACTATTCATGCCCAACTTAAATTTAACAGTCAATAAATATTAAAAAATAAATAATTATGAAAATGATTAAATTAGCAAACTCAAATATATAAAATTAAACATTATTAATTGATTTTGAAATCTTAAAAGTCAGATAAAAGTTCATTTTAAAAATTAGGTTTAGTTGATTATTAAAAGCTTGTCAAATCTTGACGAAAGTTCTTAATTACTTTTAAATTTTACAGTTCATATCTTACAGTAGAAGAGTCCCGTTTCCTGGTGCCAATTCCCACGAAGTCTTTATTGGAAGACCGGTCTGTTGTTCTGGAGGTGACCTTAGCTGGTTCAATCCTAGTACTATTTTATTGCAGAACCCATATGATTCGGGGTCTGCAATAGTACCATTCATAATTCATCAGTCATTTCATTTGAAATAAGAGTGAAAAGTGTGTCTTATCACCCTTCTCAAAAAAAAATCAAGTTGGAACGGTCTTAATTTGAATATTTTTTCCTTTTTATACCAATCGTCTGGATTCACTGAACATGGTTTCCTGTTCCAAATTTTCGTTAAGGTCCGAGCGTTGGTTGCTGCTTCTATTAGACATCTAATTTTTTTTGTTCTCTTATCTATATCTTTCATCTGACTTTTTTATATAAGAGCCCCAAGGGCTAGTTTGCTTTTTCGACAATTAATAACACAATCATTTCCATTTACTGGAGATTACATAGGAATCTTTTTTCATTTATGTTACTTTTTACTAAAAATATTTTATATTTAGATCTTTACCTTTTTTTATAAAAAAAGTAAATTCAAATACTTTTTTTTTTTTTTATTTAAAAAAAAAAACTTTTAAAGTTTAGCATCTGTGCGAATATATATATGTACGTTTAACAACTCCTTAATTTTATCTTTTAGTTTTTATTTACGAACTTAAGTTTTTATTTTAATTTTAAATTAATGTAACGGCATATTGTATACCATTACATATTAGTGAACTTCCTCAAAAAACAAAACATTAAAAAAAAAAAAATTTACTTAGTGTTAGTAATTACATTACACAAATTGATTATATATGAAAATTTGAAAAGGACAATACTTTGGTTAGTAATTACCAAAACAAATATAATGATAAAAAAAAATGTTGACTGTTGATTCCTTACTACTAGCTAAATTTCTGCCCCCTCCCTTCCAAGTTTCTTTTCTCCTACTTTTAATTATTACTTAGGCAAGTTAAACGGTTGTATTTTAAATAAGACTTTTTTAAAAAAAAAAAATTATTTATCTTAACTATTACATTTTTATTCCCCATATTTATCCCTACATATGCGCACTTTTTTTTTTCCACTGGCAGTACTTTTTACACAAAATTCAAACTATAACTTTACGTTAATACAAAAAAATATATTTATTTCAGAAAAAATGTTACTGGCATGATTTATTTTTTAAATTCTCAGGGTACTCATGGTTTATTAAACATCGCCCCATGTTGGAGAATATTTATAACGGTTGGGGAAATGAGGTCTTACCGTATCTTCCGTACAGGGTGCCACCAGGCTATTGGAACCTGGAAAATTTATATAGTAGGCAGATACGTAATGTTAAGATCTAACTTTTACATATTTATTTTATTCCGCCCGTCAGCCCATGCCACTAGCTCATGGAGACGCAGAGATTTAATATAAAACTTGCTTAAAAGAAATATATTGATATTTTTTTAAAAAAAAGAAATAAGCCACTGCCAGTAATTAACACACAAACATTTTATTAACGCACATATCAATAAAATTGAGGAATAAAATTTATTATTTTAGATTGGTTATTAATTTTTAAATTTAAATTTTTATTTTAAACAATCCGCACAGATGAATTTAATAATATTTTATTAGAGTGTCGAGTATGAATAAACTACATAGATTGCATTTGAAAAAAAAATATTCCAACCGTTATTTAATCTTAAGCCAAAACTTCGTATTCAAACTAACGCCAATCTATCTGACATATCGATGTATTCAATGCAGCATGAATACGACAGCACAATACCATACTGTCAGGAATGCACATCTGAACAGCATGGTTATAGAAGACATTGTCTCTCATCCAGTACAGGAATGGTACATCTGTCTGGCGAGAAAAACAATAAAAAAAACTCCATAGGAAGGGACTGCGTTTTCCGTCTTACTATCCCATTCCATAGGCTAAAGGGGTGATCCAAGGAGCAGGGAATACCATCTGCTTCTGATGGTCGGTGAGAAATGGGACTTATTTTTCCCAAGTGCGGCATATAATATGATCATGCACGTAGCGGATCTTCATGCTACATTTACTAATTACACCAATATATCCAATCGATTAACCCAATATAATTACAAAACAAATAACCTAAGATTAACCCTCCCTTAATTAATTAATATAACTTTACAAATCTATGCAGCTATTCATGCCCGACTTAAATTTAACATTTATATAATTTAGTCAATAAATATTAAACAAAAAAATATGGAAATGATTAAATTAGCAAACCCAAATACATAAAATTAAACATTATTAATTGATTTTGAAATCTTAAAAGTCAGATAAAAGTTCATTTTAAAAATTAGGTTTAGTTTATTATTAAAAGCTTGTCAAATCTTGATGAAAGTTCTTAATTACTTTTAAATTTTACAGTTCATATCTTACAATAGAAGAGTCCCGGTTCCTGGTGCCAATTCCAGTGAAGTCTTTAGGGGAAGACCAGTGTGTTGTTCTGGAGGTGGCCTTAGCTGGTTCAATCCTGGTACTATTTTATTGCAGAACCCATATGATTCGGGGTCTGCAATAGTACTGTTCATAATTCATCAGTCATTTCATTTGAAATAAAAGAGAGTGAAAAGTGTGTCTTATCACCCATCTAAAAAAAAATCAAGCTGAAACCGTCTTAATTTGAATATTTTTTTCTTTTTATACCAATCGTCCGGATTCAGTGAACATGGTTTCCTGTTCCAAATTTTTGTTAAGGTCCGAGCGTTGGTTGCTGCTTCTATTGGACATCTAATTTTTTTGTTCTCTTATCTATATCTTTCATCTGACTTTTTTATATAAGAGCCCCAAGGGCTAGTTTGCTTTTTCAATAATTAATAACACAATCATTTCCATTTACTGAGATTACATAGGAATCTTTTTTCATTTATGTTACTTTTTACAAAAATTATTTTATATTTTGATCTTTATCTTTTCTTCAAATACTTTTTTTTTATTTTAAAAAAAATATTTTTAAAGTTTTGCATCTGTGCGAATATATATATACGTTTAACAACACTTTAATTTTAGCTTTTAGTTTTTATTTACGAACTTAAGTTTTTATTTTAATTTTAAATTAATGTGATGGCATATTGTATACTGTTACAATATGTTATGCAGTTATATATAAAATTCTTAAATGATTAAACTAAAGTGATTTAGTAAACAAATCATCATAAAAATTATTGATAATTCATAGCAAGTATATATAGTTATACATAACTATAGTAGTTTTACTTAATTTCTTTCTTTGTTTTAAGTAAGATAAATTATTATCCTTTCTTTTTGCAGAATAAAAATAACATAAGCCAACATGAATGAACAAATGGAACTAATATAATAAAGTATTAAGTTATTATATAGAGAGATAAAAGTAAAGAATATACAAGAATAAGATAATTTTGTTTGCATATGAAAAGCAAAATGATCATAAACTCCACATGGGTTCTTCTTTTAACAAAAACAAATTAAAACTTCTGTAAAACAAAATCATGAAATAAAATTTATCTTTAGTTGGTTTAATAAAACAACTATTATATTTCCAGCTGATTCTACAAATTTTTGTTATGTCTTTGCAATTATTTGTTTTAAGATGGCCACTCAAATTATCACTAATTTTTTTTTTTGTAAATCATTATTAAATGCCCTGCTTTTTTGAATAATATTGTTAATAATCTTGTAAAGTAGACTTCTACAAGATTATCTCAATTAAGGACTGCCTGCATTCTGGAGACATCCCAACCATCAGACCGTTGATTTTCTTGACATTCTCTGTATGGTTGGCCATATGTAAGAAACAATTTACTCGGCCTCTTCCAGATGTTGATTCTTATTTTCTACAAACTCTTAAAAAACTTAAAGACAGAGACAGAATCTTATCTACAAAATTTTTATATGAGGAAACTTGGAAACTTTTTCAGCTTTCTAGATTAGGTCCTTGATGACCAAAATATCATGTATTAATTTATTAAGTTTTGTCCTTTTTTACCATGAAGTTATCAGGTAATTATTAATTATGCCTATAGTATTATTTGTAAACATATATTATTTGTTTTAATAAAGTTATTTTAGAATAAAAGCATTATTCATTAATTTATTCAACAGATTTGTCTTAAAAAGTTCAACTGCTTCTATGAGAAATTAGCAAGAAGACTAATTCCACTTTACCAATATCTATTTTATCAACATATTTAAAGCATTTATTTTAAAATTATTAAAATTAGAGCATCCATTTGTAATGACCATGAACAGGGTTTGAATCTGGATGAAACTTGGAATTTTTTTGTAACAGCAAAGAATTTTCAAATAAACTTAAGATTTTTTTCAGACATTCCAACATTTATCAAAACAACTAGAGTTCCAATTATTGGTCAGCATATGGATATTTAGTTATATTTATTAGGACGTTAATAAAAAGAGAAACCAAGCTCTTGAAGTAGCAGCTATCTAACTTAGTGAGTAATGTCAATACTGTTTTTCTGTAAAGAAATAATTTTTCCTTATCCTTACATGTTTTCAAAATCAAAAAAAAATTGTAATGTTGTAAAATCATATTAAGAGATTTTATACTACATATTAATGGTAAAAAAAAAAAATACTTCATTGAAAAATCAACCATATATTAAAAATTATAGGTAAAAAAAAAAATCAACAAGAAAGCAAATTATTATCAATATATAATTATTCAGAAGAATTATTTGGTTAAAGTATTTTTTTATTTCCATCCACCAATGATCATTAATATATGGAAAATTAACAACCAGAAACCATGTTGACCATTATCTTCATTCTTGAAAAAGTCATGAGCTAACAAAACTGTACAATATTGTTGATGATTACTATTTTCTGAAAATATAAACATCTCTAAAATCATGGTATTAGTAAAGGAATTCTTTCTGAAATAAAGTTTCCAATAGAATTTGATAGTTTTAAGACTAGCATTGGAAATTCAGAAAATAAGATTAGACAGTTATTTTTTAATATTATTGATTTCAGTCTTTATTATTTAATAAAATTTGAAGAAATTATTATTATTTTATTTCATATCATACTTTTATCATTTTATCAGTATTATTTAATTAAACTTGGAGAGTTAATTATTTCCCTTAAATGGTATGTAGTGAGTGCAGAGTTGTCCAAAACATAATCCACAGGTTACATGTGGTTTGCCTAGAGATTCTGATTTTTTTTTTTTTAATGAAAAAATAAAATAACAATTTGAATTGAATGTTTATTAACTATTTTAATTCCATCACTAATCAATAATCTTCATGTTGATATGAATATCTAGTGTTTTTATTTGACTGTGTACTGAAGTATTTTTCGAATATGTTTCAAAGAAGTGGCCTTGTACTGTGTCGATCCAAAGTGTATTCTCAGAATGTTCACAGTGAAAAGAACATGAATAATATGCAATTAGTTCTGTTTAGTTATAGTTCATCTGTTCAGTTATTAAGGTTGCCTTACTGTTACTCAAATACATATTGTGATATGGTAATAGGTTGCATATATTTTTTAATGCATCCTTAAATTACTTAAGATTGAGTAGCCTTATATTTAGAGTATATACACAAGAATATCTAGATCAGGGGTCCCCAACTCTATGCCCGCGGGCATATGGCGCCCGCAGACCATTTTACGTGCCCGCCGCTATCCAAACACGATAAAAAATTATTTATCTGATACAAATAAATTTAATTTTTAAATTTTTTTATAAATTATTGTAATCAAATTGTAAGGCATACTATACTTTTACAGCATAAAAGAGTCTATCTCGACTAAGTGACGAACATCTTGACAATTGCTTACAAGCAGGAATATCATCATACTCCCCTAATTATGAAGCAATTGCCAATGAAGTGCAGTGCCAAAGATCGCATTGACTTGTAATATTATATATAATTTAGTAATTTACATAAAAATGTAAACATTAATTATACGTTAAAATTTTATTTTTGAAATAAATATTTTTTTGTACATTATGTGTATTATTAACAATATCCAATTATAAATTTACATTTAAAAATTAAATGGTGCCCGCCACTTGGATGGTATTATAGAATGTGCTCTTAAGTGCAAAAAGGTTGGGGACCCCTGATCTAGATTATATGAAATTAACTACTAAAAAATTCTGTATAAAAATATTCTTTTATAATAGTGAACCTTAATACTGATATTCATTAATAATATTAGTCCATTAACAAAAGAGCATGTATCACCATTATTATTTTCCTCATTTTGATTAATTTTTGCTACAGATTTTGAGATTTTACCAAAATCTGTAGTTTTAATGGCAACAGAATCCTGGTAATTCCATATCTAAATTTTCCTCATCTGTCAGGAAATGAGTGAGAATGTTTGCTACAGCAAGAAACTGCTAGAGCAAACTAATTAAGTTCTGCAAATGGAATTTAGATTTATCATTTATAAATAAATAATTAATCTAAAATTAAAAAAAATTATCTCCTTTTTAGACTTAACCTTTGTAATGTTTTATTTTGCAATGTTAACAGAAATGAAAGTATTGTTTAAATAATTAATCTCATGTAATGTTCAGTTCTTTGAAATTTAAGTATATATATATATTGAGGTTTAAGTACAAATAATACTCAAAATGTTTATAAATTATTATAAATTTTGAGAAACTAAATGAAATAGATTTCATTAACTTAAATGTAAATTTATTTAAAAGTGAAGTTAATTAAAGTAATGTAATCATAATGTGATATTCATTCAACAATTGCTCAAGAAGTGTAAATGTATTTATCAACTGTATATAAATTTACATTATCCACTTGTAATGTATAGGGTATATGAGCACAGACTTTCACACGACCCACCACTCTCCTCTCTATCTCATAATACTGACACACTTGAACACATATATGTCGAAAAGATAAATAATCCCCAATATACATATTTCATGGTAGACCAGCAATCATCAGTTGATCCAGATTATCATCTTTACACATATATGCAATAAGTGCTCAGATATATATTAAGATAGACAATCTTCATACTTTAATGAACAGGCTTCAATCCACTCCACACGCCTGTAAGATAATTATGAAACATTAACTTGACAACATACAAATTATAATAAAGATCTATGCAATCTATATCTTTCCCTAGGCTCACTTTTAATCTTCATAGAGCAGATATTTCAGGAGAATTGTCAGAACTCTTCTACCTGGGTTTTAGTACAATACATTTATTTTCCACAGAGAAATCTAGTAAAATGCACACTTGATGCTAGAATTCTCTTCAGAAAATCAGTATAATATGCTACAGATTGTGTTACTTCTTCTTGTCATTCCTTTTCAGATTTACATTCCCTTTATAAATACTGTAGAAGAGCAATTTTATTGTTCAAAACTACATTATAAACAAATAAAACCTTCATATCATAAATTAAAAAAACTTTTTAATTCCTTCTGTTTATGTTACTATTCTAAAAATAAAGATTTTAACATTATTTTCCATTTCAACCAATTATAATTGACTTTGGGATAACAAAAAATCATCCAATGAATCCTACCATCTGTCAGATGCTTCTTAATTACTTTATCTAGATTAAGCAATTGCTACATAGGTATGTACTTTGGTTACATTTCTCTCTAACTTAATTGGTTCCATTTTGATATTTTATTTATCTAATCTCATTTTAACATTTATATTTATTTATTATGCTCAGGTTTTAAGCAATTTCTAATAACTAGATATATAGTTAAAATGATAGAATAAATTTAGGAGAAATTAAAAACTTTAATTAATTTATAATATCAAGGTTTCATTCGTTTATAATAGTTCTGAACAAAATAATTCATCTTCTATAATATTATAGAAATATTAAAGCATGTTAAGGAAATGACAAGAGTAATTACCACCAATATCATTTGCTTGGTAGTCACAATACGGATATCTAGTGAACATTTTCTTATGATTTTTTCAAACTTACTATACATTTTATTGCTAATAAAAAAAATTGTTGTGTATGTTAAGTGTAAACTTTTTTCTGAGTATGCCTGGTAGAAGTAGGAATGTATGCTAGAACAGAAGTGTTGTCACTGAGAATTACAGTACAGAAATAACATTTGATCACTGCAATCTGATAGAGCATGCTATTTCCTTGGCACGATTTATTTTGGCATTTCTCATTTAGACATTTATTATATGCAGGATTAAAAAAACTTTAATGTTCATAACAAAATAATTCAGCATTCATAGCAAAATATGAAGTGTATATAAAATTAAAAAAATACTAACTCATATAAATGAGTTAACAAAAAAAATCCATTTAGGATAATATATTAAATATTCAGAGAATAAACAATTCAATGTACAATATAATAATTAAATATTCAATCTATCTATTCTTCAAAAAATTATTTACTTTTTCAGATTTAATAAAAAAAATTGCCCTTCTAATAATTACGGAAATCTTTGAGAACACTAGAATTATTTCGTTAAAAAAAACTTTAGGAACAATAACTTATTCGATAAAAAAAAATTTTTTCATAACAAAGAGTAAAACTTGCATTTATTTATTTATTTTTAATAAATTAAGGTAAGGTTGAAAGGAATGAAATTAAATATGAAAATTTCACTTACTTTACTTATACTAAGAGCGGAATTAACTTCAGATCCACCTTTTAACGTAAAACCCCAAGGACTACCGCCTTTCAACACTACTTGAAAAGTTGGCATTTTTTTCTGAATGACTTTTTTATGCATGTTTTTATTGATGTCTAATAGATTAGACTAAATTTAATTTAAGGATATAATTACATTTTCGCGCAAAAATAATACTTTTATACTGAATAAAACTTTTAAAACACTTCACGATAATGTTATAAAATAATAAATATTTAGCTTAAATCTACAAGATTTTCATCTAGGTCCAGTGATACAAATGAAAATTCAAACAGGTAAAACATGCTGCCGGAAGTATTTACCGACATCTATGTTTTTTTTATGAGTCTGTTTCGAGGGTTTTGTGTCATCGCCATGTTGATGTTTATGAATTTTTCGGCCGGTGGTGGTCTATGTAAATTATTATTATTATTAATGAATTATAAATCATCTTTACTTTAAAAGGTAAAAATAATGTAACATTTTATTTTTGTTATTTTTTTTTTTACGCATGTCGATTTATTAGACAGATGAAAAATTATTACCAAATTATTGATAACGTTTAGGGATGTTTGTAAATTTCTCTTAATGAATAATTGTCTATATTTATTTGTTTTTAACATTATCAAAGATTTAAAGAATTGTCATCTTATTTTAAACATTTTTCAAATAAAATTACATATATCTAATCTAAAAAATTATTCGGTTTTTATTCTATCTGGTAATATTAAATGAATCATGCTAAGATGACGTAAATATTGTTTGTATTGAAATTAACGTGAAAATTGAGTTTTAAAGAAAACAATTTCATTCCTCTTGTTATTATTTTCATCTTATATGTAAAAATTCTAGTTTGTCATATTATGTGTATTTCTGAGATGTAATAAGTGTTTTTGAAAAGGTATGAAAAATTAAAACTTAATATTTTTATCTTGCTGTGCCGGTATGAATTAAGCTGTATATATATATTTTATATTGGAAAATAGATTTTATATGTCAAAACGTGCGATAAATATCATCATTAACTCACCCTAACGTTGATGCTTAACAATAATTATTTTAGCATCAAACATTACAGGCAATGATTTTCAGCATTATTAATATATAGTAACGGATTTAATATGGATTTCTTCAGACTTCATCGAATTATTTCAATAAGATATGTTAAAAATATAGAACCCATAAAAAACCTTGTTTGTTTGCTCTTAATATTTATTATTTAATTATATAAGATATTGAACATTCTATAGCACGATTACGTTCAAGTTTTTAATCTTTTCCTCCCCTGTTTTTCACATTTGTGTGGGATATTTTATTTAACTGTTTATTATTTATTATGTTAATTTTTTTTTTTTTACCAATGAATCCAAAATTGATATGCTGGAATAAATTATTTTAAAAGAACAATAATAATAATAATCCATGTACTTTTTTAATTATTAACAAAACAAGATGAGCTGCTATGTAGATGATGTTATTTATTTATTATTATTTGTGTGTGTATGTATAATTTTATTAGTTACTGTTAAATTTAGCTTTCATTAATATATACATTATGAGTGTAAATTTTATTCATGCATAATTAGACAAAATAATTATGCTAAGCAGTATGTAACAGTAAATAAGTTTATTTCATCAAATTAAATAATTTTCAGAAGTATCATATATCTTCATACAATTTTGTATTTTTTATTTATATACATATATATTAATTTTAGTGATATATAGGAAAGATGTAGTTGAAAAAATTTGCAAAAGCAAATGCATACTATCTAGATAGAGTTTGTTTTTTGGAATTGAGCATGTAAAATTTATTAGAATCCAAAAGTTTAGTGATCTACATCAATGCAAAAAATAGATGGTTAAAATTGATTAGTTATGATGAACAAAGTTGACAACATTATCTGAAAATAATTATATTAGATAGGTTTCACTGGCAATAAATTCTGAAAAGCATATCTATAATTGAAATAATCTAATTATTTATTAAAATTGGTACTTGAAATATTAAACTATGAAAAAAGCAAAAAGATGTTGAGTATATTATTAATGATGAAGATAAAATTAAATGTGTAGTTTCTGCATGAATGAAGAGGAAAGAATTGTGATTAGAAGAATATAGAAGTTGTGAATATTGATAAAAGAATAGTTAATAAAGTAGAAATTGTATTAGAATCAAAAACAAAAGAAAATTTTATAAATTAAATTCTTATTAGATTTTTATGTCATAGATCACAGATATGTAGATATAAATACCTAAAAGTAAATATCCCAATACTAAACCTTATATAAAAATGTTAATTGAAAATAAATATAAAAATAGTTCTAAGTGATAATTGAGGATTGGAATTTTTGAGGTCGAACAGAGAAAGAAGACTAGATAATTAGGACTAGGAATAAGAAATGAAAGATTACATTGATTAGTTTGTGGTGATAAAAATAGCATTTAAAAATAAATAGAATGATATAAACATGGAAAATTCCAAGTGATAAAGCAGTATTAAGAAAACTTTAGCACATTGAAGCCTCAGAATAATAAT
The DNA here is from genome assembly GCA_028023455.1 of Epiperipatus broadwayi. NCBI lineage: Eukaryota > Metazoa > Onychophora > Udeonychophora > Euonychophora > Peripatidae > Epiperipatus > Epiperipatus broadwayi. The sequence continues at coordinate 5,436,344 of JAQFVV010012463.1, forward strand.
AATAATAATAATGGAATTGAAACCATATATGAAGTTCTAAATCAAGAAACAAAAATGAAAACTTAATAATACAATTAAATTTTCTAATTTGTTTAATAAGAAATTATAGAAAGAAATGATAACATAAATTCAAATGAAAGATAGAAAATATTAAAAGAAAATTTAAATAAAGTGCAGTCTTGATTAACAATAACATTCAGTTTAAGAAAATGGTAAAAGGAAGAAAATAAAAATATACAACTACTGAAAAAAGTAGAAATAAGCAATCAATAACATATAATAAATACATATAGATGGATTTGGTTAGAATTTGAAGTAAAGGATTATAAATTATTTGTAAAAAGGATAAATTTATTGAAAAGATAGAAAGAATTGAAAAAAAAAATCTATAGAAAAAAAATGTATGTAATCTTTGCTTTAGTAATTACAGATTTATAATATGAAGATATAGAATATTGGAAAATCTTTTCTTTTAAGTCTTTATCATAATTTTTTATAATGACAATAAACTTCCATGTGCTAATAAGCAAAAGAACATGAGATAGAAAAGTGTGAAATAGATTATATATTATTAATATTCTGGAAAGGAGATTATAAAAGTTATAATTGAAGTAGGAATTACAAATCAAGTGGAATGGATGAAATTCTAATTGAATTACAAAACCATTAGAGAAAATGTTTTGAAATATTTAATGTTTCTAATTGTGATTCATTAATTAGGAGACTGATTGATACATTTTTCACAAATAGTTATTTATTTTAAATAAGAGGCATATAGGAATGAAGAGGCACTACCATTTGTCATGACAGTGATCTGTAATTCAAATCAAGGCTAATTGGGAATTTTTTTTTTGGTTACAAAGAAACAGGATTTTATCTCCTCCTCCCCCCTCCCATTTCATAATAAATTTAACAAATTATCAATATTGTTTTATTAATAGATATCTAGATCTTATTAACTAAAGATAAAGGTCTCAAATTAATCTGATTTGGTCAGATGAGTATAAATGTGCTGTTTGCTATGAAAAAAAAAAAAAATACAAATTGTGATATAATGTTAGCTTTATTATTGGTAGGCACTTTGCAATCCTATGGGTACAGAAACCATGGTTTATCTTTACTTTTAGGGATATATGAAAATTTTGTAACATTTAATTTAATTTACAACTAAATAATTGATGAAAATATTGAATAATAATGGATGTGTTTTTATTTAAAGAGGAGTGTGGATTTGAATTAACTAGAGGAAAAGACGTGCAATTGCAGGATAACTATTTTTAAAAGATATCTTAAAGAGAAAGATAAATTAACAATAGTTTTTAAGTAATTTCAGAAAGTTACTTGATAGAATGAATTAGTTTATTTGATTGATTGCCAATATTTTTAAGAAGTTATAAATTGGAAAGTTAGAAAACTATAAGAAATATTATATCAGAATAGTATTTTTATAGAAGAAATCATTTAGGGAGGGATATAATGCCGTATTTTTTATCTCCTGTTTTGTTAACATTTATTTAGATGTATTGTTAAATTATGTTGCTTTGGCAAGATTGGAATTGACATTGGAAATAAGAAACAAATTGCATCAATTTATGAATGATAATGCTTGCTGATGGCTAGAATTGATAAAATTTACATAAAATTTGGAATGAAAATATATATAATGAATATGTGGTTGCATCATGAATTTAAGATCTATAAATGAATAAATTAATTTTATATCTCAAAGAAGTAATGAACACTAATCTTTTGGATAAAATTATAGCATCTGTTCAAATGAATTAAATTGCTGCATGGAATAAACTACAAATTTATATCTAATGCTTAAGGAATGACATGGCATTACAGATTATCAATGCTAAATATTTAAATAACATTCAATGGATAATGAATTAGGAAAGCTAAATATTTAAATGCCAACGCCTGAATTGTGGATTATCAAAGCAAATATTAAATATGATAAACATTCAAGTGATAAGCAATCTTAAAAAGGATTAAAGTGTTGAATGTAACTTACCTTGAATCAACAAGTGTGATAAATGAAATTATTTAAGTTTTACATCATTTTGATGCTGTCATTTTAAAAGCGCTTGTAAATTCCCAAGAAACTCTGAAATATTTTGTGGTTATTTAATATTTCAATTGGGATTAATTTTTAAATCATCATAACCATTTAAGGATTATTTAATGCATTTTCTCATAATTGCTTTTTTCTTATTTGATTAATATTATAGTAGTTAATTAATGTAATAAAGTTTTTTCAGATATTACTATGCCATATACAGGCAATATTTTATTTAATATTATTAGTGATATTGAATGGGATTAAATGCAATTTACTGTAGGTTTTGGTTGCATAAATGTAAGTAATTATTAAACATATATAAAAATGTGCTTTATTGCAATGATGGTATGTTTTATGGGTTCTTAACTTCAATTTTACCCTTATGTAGATGAGTAAATCTGTAAGGAACATGTTAGTATTAATTTTTCACTGTTATTTAGTATGTAACAGGGCAATCTAATGATGTAGTTATATTTTGCTAGTAGAGTAGCACTCTCAACATATAATCCTGCAAATGAATCCCAGTAAAGGATCTTGAGGCAAAATAAATAAGCCCAATATGATAAATATTATCTAGGTATGTTAAGCAATGATTGCACTTGCTTCTTTTAAAAGAGTGAAAATTTCTCCACCAATATTAAGTGGGATTGATTAATAATCGGTTAGTTAGTGAAACAAACTAATTAAGAATTACTATAAAATATCTTTTATGATGATGATAATTATTATCCTCCAGTATTTAAATTTAGGATTATTTTTGAAATAATAAACAAACTATTCCTATTTAATGTTAATGTCTTCACCACATTGTTTGGATAACACCCTTTTCATATCCCAAGTTCAAATTAGATTTAGGAAACAAATAGTAATATTTATTAGAAATCTTATATAATTTTTTATTGCTATTATTAATTTTTATCATTTTTATATTGTGTAATAAAGTATTTGTTAATTTTTAGTATTTCTCTTTTTGTCATTATTAACCCTCCTGTATTCTGATAGATTTCTTTGTTCTCACTAGATGTAAGCTTTCACTTTAATATTAAACCATTATTATTTATCAGAATATAATAAATTGATTGGTATTTTTGTTTAAAAATTAAATAAATTTTTAAAAAAATCACATTTGATTTTTGGAATTATTTTAAAAATTAGATTTTAATTAAAACAAACCACTGTCATATCATCAGATTTCAGTTGGTGCAGATTAGGGTTTGTCGGTTTCTATAAAAACCGGTTTTTTAAAGAAAATTTTGGAATTCGAAAACCGGTTTTTCTGTAAAAAAAGATCGGTTTTAAATGTATACATAACACTTAAATATTAATTTGCTAAAAAGATTAAAATGTAAGCAAAAGTACTCTTCAAGTTATATATACTAAAAAAAGATGAATAAATATCTGCAAGAACCTGAAGAAGTGACCTCTTCTACTCCTCAAACATTAAAGAAAGAGTTTTTGGTCCTGGAGACTACAAATAAAAGAACAAAAAATTTAGATTTATTATTTAATGCTTTAAAGACAATTAAGCCCAGTTCAGTAGCAAGTGAGCGAGTATTTTCTATTTCTGGCAATTTTGTGTCTAAAGTAAGAACACGACTAAGTAGTAAATCTATTGACGTTCTTTGCTTTTTGAAGTCATATTTTATTAAACAGAATAAGAAATAAATTAATAATTTACATATTAAACAGTTGAATGTTAAACATTTTTTGACTTCTGTAATTTTTAAGAGTATTAATGTAGAATTACTTAAATGTGTTAATGTTTTATTTTAACAATTTTATGCATATACATATACGTACTTTATCTATTCTTTTTCGTATTTTTGAATTATAATAAACAAAAAAAAATTAAATTTTTATTTTAAGTTGTATTTTTTGTTTTTTATCCGGAAAAATTCGAAACCAGTTTAAACCGGTTTTATGGAGGTTAAAATTCGAAAACCAGTTTTCTAAAAAGTTGGTTTTGGTATAAACCCTAGTGCAGATTCAGTTTGCAAAATGAACAAAATCTTCTTTATTTGATGTTTGTTTTAAAATTTTGAACCAATTATTTATCTATCAATTTATGCTTTAAAAGTTTAAATTTTTTTTATAATTTTTACAATATTGCTAAATGTTATAACAGATTGTTTGGTGACGACATTTCTATATAGTTGTATTTTCCATGACCGTAATCTCGATGATAACATTACACAGAAGATTATATTCTTTTATATTTAAAAATAAAACATTTCTGTAAAAAATAAATATGTAATAATATATGTTTTTAATTACTAATAATTATTACATAATTACCATACAAAAATAATCATAAACTTTCCATAAAATCAAGTTTTTAAACCATCGTAATATTTTTTCTAAGTATTCTCGCAAAGTTCGAGATCACTAATTATACAATGGACATCTATCACTATGGAGTTTAGGAAACTGAAATTTCCACTTATCCTAATGTCTTTTGGAAATTAAAATATTGGAAAAAAAATATTCGTGAATTTTAAAGCCAGAAAAAAAATGTTAGCAAAATTTCTCAGTAGATGGGGAAAAACGCAAATTAAATTTCTAGATTTTTCAGGCTCGGATCCGTCACCTGAAATAATGGGATGATTAAAGAAACATTGTCTCTGCATATTCACAATATAAAAAAGGTCATATTTGAGGTTTTTACATTATATATAAAATCTATTTGGATTAAATATATCATTATTGTATTAATGCTATCTTAAATCTAAAAGTATTGGGTAAGATGATATACATAAAATCCTTTTTAGATTGCCATATCTTAAAATGCATAAATGCATTTATTCTCTTATTTTATAATACCCTGAGATAAATCATTAATCAACTTTATATTTAAATTGCTAGCCTGTTTTAAAAACAGATCGAGTTATTGTTAATTAGTTCTTATAATAAGAAACAATATATTCGTAAACATTTTTATTATTAATGTTAGAATAATACTACGAGTACACATTATTGAATAATCCTGAGAAATTTATTTATTAAATATTTTATTAAATATGGATTGTATTGAATAGTTTTAGCTATGTGGAGATATATATATAAAACTTGTATGCATGTTAATTGCAAGTTAGGTTCCACATAAATTTCAACTGTCTCTCTCCACATTATTGCCACTGAGATCATAACTGGTCCTTCTCTTTGGATAACTTCAGATTTGGTGCCCAATGTGGGACCATAATATCGATTGTTATAAATTTGTTTCATTAGTAGTTAATTTTAGCTATAAAACTGGATATAATTTTTTTTTTTGATTTTGTCAAATTAGAATTTACAAAAATAAGTTGCAAATAGTAAATGATGCCTTAAATCAATGAATCAATAGGTAAATTATTAAGTCATAAATCTTAAAATATTTTTTGTATGACCTTGGCAATGTCATTTGCATAATCTATATGATAGAGAAACCATTTATTTTTTTACCATCAAATTTAAATGATAGTATTGTTGATCTATTGATATATGAAAAGACTATATTCCAAAAATAAATAAGTGAAAATTACTAATAATAGTAATAGTTTGTTTAAAATTATTTTGTTGTTGTGATCGAAACTAATGTTTTCTTTGGAGTGAATAAGAGGAATTCAGAATGCCAGCAGGAAAATGCCTAAGTAATTTGTATGTGGTAATAAATTTGATATTTCAGTATTTGTTGATGCTATTAATAGAAAATTGTATATATGTATAATATTACCAGTATTAGTTTTTATGAATGGAAAGGTCTGAAAATGCACGCTTAATGGATTTTTAAGTTGTAATTATTCTCAGTGTTGAGAGAGATGCAAGAAAATTTAGTTAAATCTCAAAATGAGATGCAAGAGAATTTAAGTAGTAAAATAGATAAATCTCAAAAAGAGATGCAAGCGGATTTAGTTAGTCAAATAAATAAATCTCAAAATGAGATAAAAGAAGAAATAAAAAAAAGAACTTAAGAAGAAATTGATGCATCTTAGATAGATGTTGAAAAATTGAATAAAAAGATTGGAGTATTTGAGGTTAATTGTATAGAAGCTAAGAAAGATTAGGATCAAAAGCTGAAAGACTTTAGGTTAAACTTATTTGATTATAAAAATGAAGCAGATTCTAAATTTGTTATGTTAGAGGAAAAGTTGGGGGAGGTTCGTTCTATAGTGACCAGTCAGTTAATGGTAACTACTCAACGCATTGAACAAATAGAAGCACAGTCTAATCAAACTATGGAAAAATTCAAAAATGAGTTAAGAGATAAATTTAGTAAATCTGTTCAGAATTACGAAATATTGGAAAGTAAAATCATTTTATGCCAGGATAGTTTAAAAGCTAAGATATAAAAGGCAAATGATAATTTTCAAGTGCTTAATAAAAAATGAATTTGATAATATTAAAAAAGAGTTAAATGAAAGTAGAAAAGCTCAGTCTAAGTTTGGGGGAGGTTTTAAAAGACTCCAAAAGGGTTTAAAAGAGATTTCTGAAAATTCAAAGGAATTATTACCAGAACAAATTATAGAATATAACCAATGTTATTTAAGACTTAGTCAAGCATATGAATATAAATGCTCAAGTATTTTACTTAAATCCTATTGCTAGTAATCATTTGTGTAATGCGGCCAAAGACTTGTAGCAATCTTTATTTATAAAGCCCCACATTTATGGTGACTATAAGCACCTAATTCTAATAATATTATGGAGATTGATGGAGTGACAATATAGTTTATTCAACTTAAAGGAAAATATCAAATTTAGATAATTTATGTTTCAACAAATTCTCATTTTGATGAACGAATAAAGAATTTGTATATAGATGTATAAAATGCTTTTGATTGGACTGGACAATATTTTTAAATTGTCATGCTTTAATGCTAGAATCGATAAATGATTGAAAGATGAAAACAGTGATGGTTAATTTGATTATGGTGATAGAAATGAGAGGGGACACAGACTTGTGAAATTTGCAGGAAAAAAACTATATTATGAATTCTTTTTTTGAGAAAACATGCTAAACAGAAATGGATATGCAAATATCCAAATGAAGATACAGCAGAATTGGATTATATTTTGATTAATGGAAAACACAGATTTTGAAAGTAGTTCAGATTTGAATGAAATCAATAGGAAGATAACTGAAAAACTATTAAGAACTACAACAAAGATGATGGCTAGCACAAAAATCACCAGTTTATTAGTAAATTTTCTACTGAGACAAGACAATGTATGAAGCAAAGAAGGAATTTGAAAAAAATATAAAAATAATCTATTAAGAAGAATTGAATATCTAAAATTTTTTTAAATGTTATGAAAAGAGATAATACGATATAAGAAAATATAATTCTGAATTGACAAGGAAAGCTATAAAAGAAAATGAATCTCAAAAGTGTAAAACACCTTAGCATTGGAAAGAAAATTATTTTTGCAATAAAAAAGAAAAGACTAAACTATTACTAAAAAGAAACATGATATCATGAAATATGTGGGAAAGTTTTATAAAGAATTATATAATAATACAGAAACAGAAAATAAAATATTTTCTATAGGTATTACATCTTTTGAATTGTGTAGCATTTTATATGAAAAGGTGAGACATGCAATGAAGGAAAATTCTAAGAAATTATAGAATTGTAATGGATATCTTAAACAAATAAGTAGAACAGTTGTTGGCAAAGTTACATATCAAATATCTACATGGTAAAGATGTATCAGATGACTGGAAGAATACATTAGTAATATTGACATGATGAAGAGGATATATTCAGACCTATATATATTGTAAAGGGAATTTCCCCTCCTTAAACTTTTAGATCTTTTTAAACTTTCTATTTATTTATTTACACTTTTTTATAAAACTCGTATGATTTTGCAATATAATTTTTAAGGAAACCATTGCACAAGCAGGGGAATAAATATGACAAATAATTTCATATCAATCATACCCTCGGTCAGACCGCGATTTAATAAAATATTAAACCGACAGCAATCTTTCCAGACCGAAGTAGCTCCCGCCTGCATGAAATGTGAAACATCCCATGGGGATATTTATAGTGGGATTAAACCCAGGATGCCATCCAATACTTACATAGGAACCCATGAAATGTCACTAACATGTTTCAAGTGCTTGACCCATGGCTAGTTTTTAACATGAGACTGGCTACACATTTACTTAGATGAATGGAGAAGGGGGGGGGGGAAACAATATTAATAATTCAAACAAATTTATTAAAGTATAATAATTATAAATATAATGATAATAATAAAAACAATTAAATATAAAGCACATAAGGGATAGTATACACTTAACGAGTATGCATGCATATGATTACGAATTCTACTTCAGATAAACTTTAAAAGTTTTTATAATGATGTCAATGAATAGTTATCTAGGATTTATTCACAGTTCTAGAGTTTATTTGTAATTCAAACACTGTCTCTGGTTTCATAGGTGTTTTACATAGTTCTTGGTTTTTTGTATCTGGGTATGCACAGTTTCTGGTTTTTCTTTGTATGTGGATGATCATCCCTTTTTCCTCGGATCCGGTCAGATTCTTGGTCAGCATATGTTTAATATAAATGAAGCTTCTTGGTTTCTTGTTCTTGGTGGGTCTGATTTACTTAATTTGGTAGGACGTGTTGAAACATCAGCAGAAGGCGAATTAGAGTAATTTACCACGGCATTTTTGCTCATGGCCCATGGGAGATGAGTGGAGAAAACGACCAAACACAGCATTTTATTGTGTAACATTTTCATTCGTTTTATTTTTTAACTTTGAAATAAAGAATTTCAAATAAATGGAGAAATGTAAGTTGTATTGATTTGATGTGAGCTTAGCAAGTAGAGCACCCATTGAAATGTAAATTGATCCAATAGATCACAAGATCACGGAGCATCAAATGATTTTAATATATATTTATTTTACAACTTGGGTGACTCATATTATTAAAAAAAATTACAATCTGCATAAATGTGAAAATAATATGTTTTGATTTGTATTATAAAAGTTTAGACCAACAGTCCTGCAAGTTACTTTCAAATATTAATGTTCAAAGTTTTTGAGCTAAATTATCAGTAATGTCAGGGTGCAGGATGAAGTATCCTAATTATGGTTATATATTTCAAAATTATCTTGCAAAATAATTAGTGTTATTTATATGGAATGACTTGGTGACAGTACTAATATGTATAAAAATACAAATTAGTTAAAATTTTTCTATGTTAAGAATATTTTAAATAAGAGAAAAAAATGAATGTTTTAATATGAATGTTATATTACAATGTTTTTGTCTTCTCAATTCCATCTCCTCTTCCCCAGTTAACTATTTAGCTAAAATTATCATAATAGTATAATAGCACCTTTTTTTGTTGTTTTAAAATGGAAGTGGTCTTCCAAAATAATTGAAAATTTGCATTAAAATTTCAAATTGTTATTCAAGTGTTTGATTTTTCTGTTTGTGTAACATTTTTAATCTCATTGTGATGCCTTAATGAAACTTTCAAGAAATGTTCCATTTTTTAAAAAAAAAGTTAAATTTAAGTTTGTGAGAAATTCAGTGTAAAAAATTGTAATAAATGATCTTGAAATTAAAAACAAAAAAAAACAATATGCTTACTGTATATCATATTAAAGCCTAAAAAATAAACTACAATTTGGTATTTTTTGTAATCTTTCATCTTAATTATAGCTTGAATTATAATTTTTTTTGTAATTGTATACATGCACAAAATTTTCATTTTCAGGATATTTAAAACAACAACAGTAAAAATTTAAAAATGTAATTTTTTTTTCTATTTCTATGTACATTTAATGAGCCAAATTTGAAAAGAAATAAAGTTAATTAGATTTGTTAATTGGTTCATTTGACATTAAATAATGCAGATAGTAACTATTGATTATAAACATATATCTTAATATAATGATTTGATATTTGCATATTAATCATCTAAACATTTTAATTTATTTATTACATGTCTTTCCTAATTAGTAATTTTGCATTGAAATTAGATTTCTATTCACAGATACGAGAAGCATGTGGTTATATTGTTATGGTTTTGAGAATCAGACATTATTTTTTGTTAAATCCTTTACATTTATTTTTTTTTTTCAAATATATGGTCTATATTTTTTTTTTAAGTCTCACTATTTGTTAACATCAAGAAATTTTCTAAGATTTTTTTTTTTTTAATTCTCCTTGTGTTAAATTTTAAATTCAATGTAATTTCATCTTTGAAGAAAGAAAATCCACAAACAATGCTTTTTATGCTATATATTAACCATAATAGACACATGATTGATATAAAACTTAAATAATTGATTTATATTGTTGCTTCATTAGATTTCAATCACTTTTGAATTTTTTGTTTAACGCAACTTTATTAATTTCACACTAGTCTTAAAAAAAAAAACAAGTTATAATATTCTACTAACATAAAATTAAAGAAGGCACATTTTAATGACTCAAAAGTTCAGCAAATTCTTCAAGGAAGAAAGAACATGAAAATTTTTATCTAAGAAAAAGCAAATGTTAATGCTTACATTACTACTTTTTATATTGGTCAAATCAATTATAATCAAACTTTTCTTTCTACAGCTTATAAAGTCAATTATTGATTCACATTCATTAGTAATAAATTTTGTTTTGCTTTAATCAGATAACAAAAAAAGTATTGGTAATATAATTTTATGTAAATATTTGTTAAAAATATGTAATTGCAAAGAAAGAAGTCTTTGGCTGTTTTTTTGTTTGTTTGTCCTTAGTACCTAATATTGTTGCAATTGTAAGTAAAAATTTTTGATTGTTAAATTATAAATTTACATCTCCTGAGAATTCAATTGATTTTTCTTCACCTTATGGAAAAACAAACTTCAATTTTATAGGGAAAGGTTTTGTGTCACATGGTAAGCAAACTAAACAGCTTCATCATCATTTTCAGCCATTATCCATTCACTGTAGAATGAAGGTCCCTAAAAGTTTAATGTAGTTTCTTTAATCTCTGGCCTTTTTCTCTACATCAACCTAGCACCCTTCCTTATTTCAGCTATCTCACATGTGGTCTCTTTCTAGAGCTTTTACAATTTCTTCGAATCCAGTTTAAAAATTCAACTATTCATTGATTACCATCTCTTCTGGCAATATTTCCAGTCTAACTTCCTTTTTAAACACATATTTTCTTTTAATATTGTTATGTATACCAAAAACATTCCATCCAAGCTTAATTTGATGATTAACTTTATCCATTATGTTTTCATCTGCATTAAGAATCTGACCAAGATATTTGTAGTTGTTAACTTTTTCTAACTTATTATTATCAATCTTTATTTTATTCTTTTGAGAAAATCCATCGAACATTATTTTAGTCTTTTTATCTTTAATTGTATTTTTTTATTTTTACTTGATAATTCTTGCTACATTTCCTGAATCTCTGAAACATTATTTGCAAAACAACTATATTACCTGCAAAAGTTAGATGATAAGTAATTTACTTTTACTTCTTTAGCTTTCATTTTAATTCAGAAAATATTCTGTGCAAAACAGCTGTAAAAAGTTTGGAGATATGGAATCAACCTGTCATCCATCCTTCCCATTGATAATCTTCACAGTATCACCATGTAATCTAATAATTGCTGTTGCATTTTAACAAATATTAATCAGAATATGACAGTGTCCCCCATCTATATCTTGATGATCCAATGATTTAATCATTAGAAATGCTTAAAGAATCAAATTCCTTTTCATAATCTCAAATCTTAAGTGCAATGGTAATTATATCCATTGGTCCTTTCTATAACTTCTCTCAACACTTGGATATGATTCACTGTCCTAAAAGCACTTAAATCCAGCTTGCTCTTTTTGTTGGTTAAAATCCAAAGTTTGCTATGTAATATCTTGAGAAAAATTTTGGGTACTCATGATAATCCATCCCAGTCGATGGCGCTGTTGCTAGTCAAAAACAAATAGATATAACATTACCGGGCTGATTTACATTTTTTTTTTTTTTTAATCACGCTTTTACCGGTTTGGGGGGGGGGGTTACATTTTTTTTAGATATAAAACATTGGATTTCTTTCAAAATACATCTACTTTTTAAAAAAAAAAAATTATAGTTTTTAATTATTTCAGCGCATAATGCTGAAATGTGGGGGGGATGGGACCACTGCTTTTGCCGATGCCAATCCTTCAGATCGACCAATAAATCCACTACTCTTATCAAACCAACCTTAGGATTTCTAAAACGACGTGCAGCCTCAGACATTTGATTTGTCTCATAGCTGTTCTTTACGAAACAACATTATTGAATAGAATGGGATAATTACATTTCAGTACCCTACAATGGCTAATATGAACACAATTGTTCTATAAGCTGTAAGTTTGGCCATGTAAATAGCATATTTCTGTGCTTTTGCATGGAATCAGTGCCATCGAGCGGGATTGTCATAAGTATGAGTATCAAATTTTGTATAGAACTGATAAAAGATTGATAGATCTGTAATTTTTAATATTTTCTTTATCTACCTTTTTTAAATATTAATATTAATACTGCATTCTACCTTTTTTAAATATTAATATTAATACTGCATTCTTCCAATCATCTGGTACATCTTTATCATTTAGACATTTGCTATATAACTTTGTCAAAAAAAATTCTATTTCTTGACCAGCTTTTTAAAGATATCAATTGTAATTCCTTCACTACTTGGAGCTTTTTCTTCCTTCATAGTTTTAATTGCATGTTTTAATTTTTCATTTAAAATCCTTGACAATTCAAAAGATATGGTAGCTTTAAGATATACTTTTTTTTTGTTCTTTATTGCTATATAATTTTTAATAGAACTCTTCTACATATTTCATGATGTTATATCTCTTTTTAATAATAGTTTCATCTTTTCATTGCAGAAATAAGTTTTCTATCAATTCCAAGATGTTTTACACTTTTGGTCTTTTATTCTCTTCAATAGCTTTCTTTACTAATTCTCAATTATATTTTCTTATATTGTTATTAATTCTTTTTCATACCATTTTACAAAATTCTAGATATTCAATTTTTAAGGAATCATATATTTTTTCACATTTCTTCTTTTCTTCATAAATTGTCTAGTCTCAATAGAAATTTTACTGGTCATTTGCTGTTTTTTTGTATTAGCTATCTTTATTGCAATTTTTAAAAGTGTATCAGTTATTTTCCTACTGATTTTATTCAAATCTGAATCTTGTTCAAAATCTGTTAATATTTTTAAATGATTTGCAAGTTTAAATGGAAAACTCATTGCAATGTTTCTAAATGTTAAGAATACCAATTGTGAATACTATTTTCCTTAATAATTTTTGTCTAATGTATCTTTCATCTCACTAATCAATGATCATTTCTTCTGTTGAATTTATTAGAAATATTACAATCTTGAAGAACATATTATCTGTTACTCAAAATATAATCCAGTTCTGCTATATCTTCATTTGGAAGCTTCCACATCCATTGCCATTTAACATTTTTTTAAAAGAGAGATCCAAAGTTTTTTTTTTTGCAAACTCCACAAGTCTGTGTCCTCAGAAGGTAGAAAATAAAAATTTTTAATTTTATTAAATGATTTTATTTATATATATTGTGGCATTTATCTGCAAGTTCTATGCAAATTAACATTTTGGCTTTAATTGTTTGAAATACATGATCAAATTGAATTTATTCTTTTTCAATTCTTGACCATATATTAAGTTTTTTATTAAATGCTGTTCTATTTTATCAACCCAAATAAATATTTATTGGTATTCATTGCTTGTATTAATTAATTAGTTAAAATATAACAGCCATATAAGCAATCTTAGCAAGTTATAAATTATTGTGAAATATTATGCTATTATCAATTTCGGGTCATTTAAAAAATTTATATTTTTGCACTAAATATTAACTTATTTCTCTAGAAAGCCATTTATGTATTTGTAAGGAGAGATTTTTTATATATTGAGCCCATTTTTTGATATAGAAAGATAAAAGTACAATTATTAATAGCACAATTGAACTTGGTTTACTACTTTTACACACCAATTTAAGTCTACAAGTAAATATTCAATCATATATTTGATAGTCAATCAATCTCAATGATGAAATTAAATGCTTTGCACGATTTAGTGCAGTGGTAAAGTGGCAGATGAGAGCTTAAGGCCTATGGATTGCAATTCTGCTGCATTACCTCTGTTATTTGAATTTCTTATGAACGTCTGAACAATAAACCATTAAATTTTTTATTTATTTTAAGAAATTAATTATTACTCTTGATGGTCAATTAGCTTTTTATGTGAAAGTAGTTACAATTATTCCAAGAACTAATTTTGTTTGAAATATGAATTAATATTTTAAATATTTTTTATACATGTCAGATTTTTATTTCAAACTCTGTAATAATATTGCAACATATATAACTAAAATCTATATATAAACTATTAATATAATCTCATTTGAAAATATTTGTAGATTCATCTAATTGTATGGCTTATAAAATGTTTTATATTTTTTTCAGCCATGTGTAATGCTATATTATTAGACAAAGAAATATTGTTTTTTCTCTGTTGCATGTACTGTACTTGATTTAACAAAATAATACGTTGTTATGATATATGCAATTGGGAAATGCCACTGAAAAGAAAAAGACTACTTTAAATAGATTTTAGCCATATGTTAAGTTGAATCTGCTTATTTTTTAAACAAGAAATCTAAGGATTTATTTTTATATTGACTGTTGATTCTAAAAAAATCACCATTTAACAATTCATAGGCTAATGCATTGTTAAACCATAATAGTGTATATCAGTTACAATATATAAAAAGATCAAATTCTGAATAATAACTTTCTGTAGAGTCTACTAAAAGAAAAAATACTCAATGCATGTTTATGATATGAATGTAATTCTAGATATATTAAATGATTTTTAAGAATCAGAAAATTTACTTTTTAGATTGAAATCTGTATAAATATGTCATAATTAAAAAAATAATAGTTTTTTTATTGGTAAATAAAAAAATATTAAAAGTGACTATTAAATAATCTTTCTGATTTTAGAAATAAATATTACATATCTTTTTAAGATATTTTACATATACTATTGTCATGGTAATGAATTTCCAACATATGATTATGTATAAAATGGTATTGTTAGTGGTGTGTTGTGGCGGGGGGGGGGGGAGATTAAATGAATTATATAGAATAGTGTAGCTATTTCTTCTTCATAAACAAAATATACAAATTCACATTGTGCTATAAGAATAAATAAAAAAATGTTGAAATAATATTTATTTATATGGTAATTTTAATTCATAAACATTGTGAAAGGAAATTTTATTGACATATTTTCTGTGTATTAATTTGTATTGAGGAAATAACTACAGTAGTTAAATTATTTTTTGAAAAAATCTATCCAATGGATTTTAAAAGCTTAAAATTAAAATTTTTTTAATATAAGATTAATTATTTCTTATGTATTAAAAATATGTTCACAAAGAAAATAATAATGTGGGTAATAATAAAAGAATGAACTAGTAATATTATTTTGTGCTTATAAAGCATATGTTGTTTATTTATAAATATTATAAAATGTTAATTTGTGACTTTTTAAAATGTAAAATTAATAAATATTTAAAGATTTGTTTTTAACTGTCATTATTATTTAGCATTATGTAATATTTATCTTTAAAATCATGCTATTTTTAATAAACACTTTTTATTTAATAAAGTTTGAATTTATTCATTAAAAAAAAATCCATTTCAATGTAGCAATGCAATAAATATTAGATATTTCATTTGTCTTGACAGGAAAAATGGTTAAATTAAGAGGCAATTTTAATTAAAATTTTTGTTATATTTTTATAAAGTTAATTTAATAAAATAACTATTTACTACATAAATTTACATGAAAAATATTAATATATAGTTTATGTTTACATCAGGGATTTACTTCTGCTAAGTTATTTTCTGTAAGTCAACCTTTCTGCAAACTGATTTTTTTTTACAAAATTGCAGATGACATTTTGGTTTTTAGACTTTTGGGCCTTAACTAATATGTTTTCACTAATAATGCACTGTGGTAGAGTTATTCTCTGTGCTTTATAAAGGGCAACTATAACTAAAAAATTTGTCTTGATATCAATAATTTGAGTATCCACAAATTTGGCTTTTTCGTTGTCAGTTTCTTTGAAATATTATGACTTCTGGGTTTTTGTTATTTGATTGTTTGCTAAACTTTTTTTTATTTTAAGATAATTATATATATATATTTGTGTTTATTTTTAAAATATTATAATTAATGTACTAAGAGAGAAAGAAAAAAAAAAGATGTACCTAGTTAATAAAATATAAATAAATCAGAATTTTTTTTTTCATGTTTATTATTTTACTAAAGAGATATTACAATACATATTTAACTACTAATTTAAAAAAAATGGATTCCCAAATCATTGTTATAAAAGTTTTGAAAATTCTCAAGATTATTCTGTTCTTATATAAAATCAAATGTCAGAAGATATTTAACAAGATGTTTGAAGTGATTGTAAATAATCATTTTAGCATGAATATGATCCATCTTTTAATTTCATCAATGTATTAAGTTGATTGGTAATTGAGGATAACATATCATCTGACATACCTAAACCAATGTTAGATATTGCTTGCTTATTCCAAATAAGGAAATTCAGAGAAATTATAGGGAATTGCTGCTTAAAAATCTAGTATTATACATATATTTTGGGTAATGTAGGATTTTTTTTTAAAATTATATTTTTAGATATTTAAATCTATATTAATACTATCATAATCATGTAATGTATAGCAAGATAATAAAAATCTATTTTGATTATTTTAAAACTGTTACAACTTGTAATTGTTGAATTATTGTTTTAAAATAATGATTTAATTGTTATACAAAAACTTTATTTTGTTTATCCAATTAATTTCCAAAAAGAATGTCTAAACATTTAAGATTTTACTTTGTCCATATAGTAAAAATGTTTCTCAATCTTGTATGATGCTGATTTATATTTGGACATTAAAATAGATATTTTTAATTTAATGAAGAATTCTACATGCATATATTCATTGAATTATTTTAAACTCCAAAATAGATTATTTATTAGTTAAATTGTTATAAGCTGCAAGAATGTAATTGATTGGATAAGCTAAGAAGTCATATTGTGGAAACAAGCTTTAATTGTTGTGAAAAGGTTTTAAAATGTATATATGAGTGAAAACAGTATAAACAGGTTTTTATTTCTAGTATGAAATACAATGGAGAATCTTATTTAGTTGTTGGGCGATATATATAATTTCAATGTTGTGATAAAAGTAAATAAAATATAAACATGATTTCAGTTACAATGTGTACTATGGTAAATTAAGAAAAAGAGTTTATAAAGGTAAGATGAATATCCTTGGTTTTCTTAATTTTTTAAGGGAAACGTTTTTAAAAAAACTAACAAAGAAAAAACAATCTAAATATAGCAAAACCATGTTATACATTATATACAGGACTTCAATTACAAGTTATCTAAATATATATATAAACAAATAATTAAAACATCAAAATTCCCAAACTTATTAAATTTTATGAATCTTAGTATGCTGGCAGAAAGGAGTTTTGCTATTAACTGAAAGGAGACCCTTTGATTCCTCTTGGAGGCCTTAAAAAAACCGAGCAGGGCAAATTCCTAATATCCACTCCATACGTTCTTGTCATTGCAGCTGTTATTACTATGTGATTATTCATATAGTATACGAACATGGATGGGCTGCTCACCAACACGCATTAGCCAGCGTGGTGAGTTTATTGGCTTTTTACCTCTGAGTTTAAGATCAAGAAACACCATGGTCTTTCTTCTCAGTGCCTGATAAGGCAGAATGAATGTTTGTGTAAATGATAAATATTTTCCCAATACATATATACAATTATGACAGACAAAAATAAAGCATGGCCCTTATTCCCAGGAGGCTGTAAAGTCACCAACCAAGGCAGCGGTTGGTGGCCGAAGGTGGAGGGTGCTAAGAATCCCCTGATTGCGGACCCAGGCTGCCATTTGATGACGACTTTTTATTTAGGTACTTACAACTGCAGATCACTTTCAAGTGAAGGAAGATTGCAAGAATTAGAAGAAGAACTCTCTTATATTAAATGGGACATTATTGGACTTTGTGAAGTTAGAAGAAAAGGTGAAGAGACAATTGATTTAAAAAGTGGACATATACTCTATTATAAAGGCACAAATATTGGAAATACAAGTGGAGTAGGATTCATTATAAATAAAAAGTGGAAGAACAATATTGTGGAGATTGATGGTGTATCGGACAGAGTGGCAAGATTAGTTATACAACTTAATAGCAGATACCAAATGCAGATAATTCAGGTTTATGCCCCAACAAGTTCTCATAGTGATGAAGTAGTAGAAGATTTTTATATGGATGTACAAAAGGCTTTTGATCAGAGTAAACACCATTTTAAAATTGTTATGGGAGACTTTAATGCTAGAATTGGTAAAAAAAATGAAAGATGAAAGTGCTGTGGGTAATTTTGGTTATGGTAATAGAAATGAGAGAGGACATAGACTTGTGGAGTTTGCAGAAAAAGAAAAACTTTATATTATGAATTCTTTTTTTGAGAAAAATGTTAAAAGGAAATGGACATGGAAGCATCCAAATGAAGGTACAGCAGAATTGGATTATATTTTGACTAACAGGAAATACATATTTCAAGATTGTAATGTTCTTAATAAATTTAACACAGGAAGTGATCATCGATTAGTAAGGTGTAAGATACGTGTTAATGTAAAACTAGAGAGACAAAAATTATTAAGAAAAACAATATTTACAGTTGATATTCCTAATCTTCAGAAACATTCTAATGAATTTAAATTAGAACTTACAAATCGGTTTCAAGTATTAGTAGATTTTGAACATGATTCAGATTTGAATGAAATTAATATGAAAATAACTGATACACTTTTGAAAACTGCAACAAAGATAGCTGGTAGAAAGAAACAGCAATTGACCAATAAAATTTCTACTGAGACTAGAGAATTTATGAAGAAAAGAAGGAATATGAAGATATACAAAAATGATGCATTAAAAAGAATTGAATATCTCGAATTTTGTAAAATGGTGCGGAAAAGAGTTGAAAATGATATAAGAAAGTATAACTGTGAACTAGCAAGGAAAGCTGTAGAAGAAAATAAAAGTCTTAAGAATGTAAAACAACATTTTGGTATTGGTAGGAAATTTATATCTGCAATAAGAAAAAAAGATGGAATTATTACTAAAAGGAGAGATGACATCATGAAATTGGTAGAAGATTTTTATCAAGAATTATATAGTAATAAAGAACAAGTACCTCCTATATCTATTACATCTTCCAAATTGCCCAGAATTTTAAATGAAGAAGTGAGACATGCAATTAAATGTATGAAGAAAGGAAAGGCTCCAGGTAATGATGGAATTATAATTGATATATTAAAAGAAGCAGGTGAAGAAATAGAAATTTTTTTAGCAAAGTTATATACCAAATGTCTAAATGATAAAGATGTACCGGATGATTGGAAGAATGCAGTAATAATATTAATATTTAAAAAAGGTGATAAAGAAGATATTAGAAATTACAGACCTATCAGCCTTTTATCAGTTTTATATAAAAATTTTACCAAGATAATTACTACTCGTCTACAGAGAACATTGGATTTCCACCAACCAAGAGAACAAGCTGGATTTAAAAGTGGTTTTAGTACAGTAGATCATATCCAGGTATTGAGAGAAGTTATAGAAAGGACAAATGAATATGAGTTGCCATTATGCTTAGGATTTGTAGATTATGAAAAGGCATTTGATTCTATAAACATTTCTTCAGTGATTAAAGCATTAGATCATCAAGGTATAGATCCAGGATATTGTCATATTTTAAAGAATATTTATAAAAATGCAACAGCAACAATTAGATTACATAATGACACTGGGAAAGTCAACATTGAGAAAGGTGTAAGACAAGGTGACTCCATATCTCCAAAACTTTTTACAGCAGTGCTGCATGAAGTATTTTGTGGATTAAAATGGGAAACTAAAGGAGTGAAAGTAAATGGTGATTATTTAAGTCATTTAGATTTCGCAGATGATGTAGTTGTTTTTGCAAATAATGCTTCAGATCTGCAGGAAATGTTGCAGGAATTATCAGGTGAAAGTAGGAAAGTAGGACTAAAGATAAATGTTAAAAAGACTAAAGTAATGTTTAATCGATTTGCTCAAAATATGAAAATAAAGATTGATTATGATGAATTAGAAGAAGTTAACAGTTACAAATACCTTGGTCAGATTATTAATACAGATGGAAACATAATGGAGGAAATTAATCATAGAATTAAACTTGGTTGGAGTGCTTTTGGTAGAAATAACTTGATACTAAAAGGAAATATGCCTATGTGTTTGAAAAGGAAGGTTTTTAACAAATGTGTTTTACCAGTTCTTACTTATGGATCTGAGACTTGGACACTTAATAGAAGAGCAATTCAGAGACTTCAGACCACTCAAAGAAGTATGGAGAGATGTATGTTGGGAGTAACAAGAAGAGATCGTAAACGCAATGTATGGGTAAGAGAACAAACAGGTGTTACTGACCTCATTGAAAAAATTAAAAGATTGAAGTGGAGTTGGGCTGGTCATATTGTTAGAAGAGATGATAATAGATAGACAATTGAAATTTTAAACTGGATTCCAAGAGATTGTAAAAGACCCAGAAAGAGACCACATGTGAGATGGATGGATGAAATAAGAAAGTGTGCAGGGGTGATGTGGAGAAGAGAAGCTAAAGATCGGAGAAGATGGATTAAACTTGGAGAGACCTTCATCCTGCAGTGGATTGATAACGGTTGATGATGATGATGAGTATGCTGGCAGCCACTCCTCCAATTTTAAATATAATGTTCTCAATTCCCAAATGTGAATTTACTTTAGCATCTGTTCTTCAGCATTTAAATACAATTCAGTATTGTAATTGTAATGGCCTGTAAATAATCAGACAGATGTTAAAATTTGTAAATTTTAATGCTCTATGAAACTGCAGTGGTTCTTTTCATTGGTGCAGTGCCTCACAATAGCACGTTTAAAAGATAAAACAGTAAAATTCAATAAATTTTACAAGACAGTAGCTTTTCTCATCTCAGACCACTTAACACAATCATTTTATGAATAACCTTTCTTCTGCTTCTGTTGAAAGTTTTATTTTATTATTCTTTTAGATAATTTGATTTATGCTATTTTACATAATAAAATTATGAAATTTAAGAATATTCATTTAAATCATATGGACTTTAAAAAAAACCATCAAAACAAACAGAAACAAGATAATCCCTAATAACAAGACTGCTATTATGTTTCTATAGGAAAAAAGTCATTGAAGAAAAAGAATATTCCCAGAGCATATTTAATTGTGATAAGAATTGGAATTTTGCTATTCATTTTATTTTAAAAAGTAAATATATAGTACAATAAGGGTTTTTACTTTTATTTTTTGAATAAATGTGTATGAGTAAGCAATAAATACATATGTAAATGTACCCCTTCAGTTTATTATAAATAATTACCATATTATTTTTTAATTTTGTTTGTTTAAACTATAATTTTGATTTATATATGCATTCTGTATATATAAAGTATCTGTGTTATAAATGTGTGAGTGCTAAAATAATTATGTACTTGCAGTTCAATAAACAATATGTACAGTATTGTATTGCAATCAAAGCTTACCACAAAAATGTGAACTATACTCAAATGTATATAAGGAGGTTTTGGAACAAAATATAGCAGATATTCTGGCTCAACTATGTAGGATATCAATTATATTTTTACTGTAAAAAATATACAAAAATAGAATCACTAATTGAATGACTTCTGCTTTTTTTAAAATGAAATAACTAATTCATAAGTAGTTTCATTGAATGCTTTGCCTAATGAGGGAAAATTTTAGTTATGAAAAATAAAGATAATATGGCAATTGGTATGAATATTTTAGATGATTTAGAGTTATTTACTTCAAATAGAGAAATCTATTAGCTTGATATTCATTCTATGTAAACATTTCCCTAAAATTTTATTTAGAAGAATAAAAGGAATATGGATTTTGCTCAGTAGATTTTGTTCCATAGATTTATGTTAACATAGTAAATTCAATATAAAAAGAGATATAAGTCAAGGAATTCAATTTTTTTTTAAATTATTTTATTTTACTATAAACATTTTTAAGTGTTTAGATTGCATTTATGGATTTATGCAAATTTAAATAAATTTTTAATAAAAATATTTAATGTTTAAAAAGTTTGTATTATTCAAAGTTCTATATACTTAATTAATGGAAAGAAAGTAAAAGAAGTGAATAATTATATTGACTTTGGTCAGTTGGTGAAAGCAATTCAAATGGAAGTAGTAAGTGGAATAATTAAAATGCAAGAATACATTTGGTAGAATTCATATTATATTTTAGAGCCAATGTGCAAAGAATATATTTTATAGGTTTTAAGATTATATTTAAGAAAAAAAGGAATTTAGCATATTTAAAGAATGATGAATTTGAGAGTTAGATTCTTGGAAATGAGGGTCAGCATCTCACTTTCTGTGCTTGAAAGGGATATGACATTTTGAGTTAACTAGTCCTTTGATTATAAAAAGAATTGTGTAAAAAGAAAAATTCTTACTTAATGTATTATACCTTTTCACTTATGCTTGTGATATATGAACTTGTATTCTAAAATTCTATTATCTATATTCATTTGTATATAGTTGATTAATTTTAAAAAAGAAAAAACTTATAAAACAGCAGTCATTTTTATACAGTACTTAATATATAATTTTTAATTAGAATTAAATATGTATTTGTTTTAATTTCTAGTTTTAATTATATAATTTTTTTTTTCTTGTATTTATACAGTAATGTGTTTAAAAGGTAAAAAAAATGGGAAAATGGAAAAAAACAAATACGATGCCAATTCACACTCAAAGGTAACTTAAGATAAAATTAATATTATACTTCCTTTTTTTTTTTTTTGGTTTATTAGTATAACTATTTAGGCAATAGATATAATGATTTATCTTAAAGTTTAATACATACAAAAAAAAAAAAAAACTCAGCACCTCATTTCCTTTACAAATGTCATCTATTAATCGTAACTTAATTTAAATAATACATTTCTGTTATATTAATAAAATATGTAATGTTTTTTATTGGAAAAGGATAAATTTGCCTGTTTCAAAATGTATCTTTTCAGAAATTAATAATTTTATTAATAAATTTTGTTTATATCTGCTTGGTTCAAAATTTTTTGTCCAAACATAATCTATTTTATAATCACAGTTAACTTTATGTTATTAGTTTTAATGACAACTCTTTGTGTTTCTTGATTAGAAAATTATTAAAAAGGAATTTTCTGTATGATAATGTTAGAATGTAAAAGAAGTCATTGGTATAGAGAAGTTGCAGGGAAAGATTGTAAAATAGTATGTTCCAAAGTTATAATGATTATAATATTAAAAAATAAATTTTATTTTACAATGAGAACTTATTTTTTATTATCACTTTCTTACTTATGTTAAGTTGCAAGCATTGTCAAGAATTAAAATTTTTAATTTTTGTTTTCAAACTAATTACTGAAACATGGAATTCCCATTAAGAATGCTTTGTGAATGAGACTTCTTGGACTAATAAAAAAACTGGTTACTGCAACTAAAGGTTGAAAAGTAGAATGATTTCCTTTCCCCTACCATTCCCTTTTCTCCTCAAAACTTTCCTTTCAGTAGATATTCCTTGACGGAAAGATAATTTGAGACAGAATGATGGTTGATAATGAATTTACTATTAATAACTTTATTTTTAAAAATAAAGTATGATATTTTCTGTAGCATGATATTCCCTGTTTGATTGGTCAATAAAATTAATGTTGGCTTTATAAAATAAAATAATAAAAATACTGTTGTTTATGATAACTTTTTTTTTATATTTGAAAAGCAGTATTATAATTATATGAAATCATTGGGTGCCCCTTTTTTTAAATGATGCTAATGATATTTTTATAGGTAGAGATATTGTAATCATCTTTTAAATATGGTATTAGATTTCACATCACTTTTGATGATATATTAATCTTATTGACTTGTTAGATTTGGAAAAAATATTCAGTTTCATGAGGTTTTGTAATCTTAAAAAGAGAGCCTGCCAGTCTGGGTGATATCTCTAGACATGGATAATTCATATTTTTATTATGATGCACTTTTATGAGAATCCAAATTGTTTCCAAAATATTCAATTTATCAATAAGTTATCCCAGTATGTCATCAATAGCTCCACGCAATGGGTAAGAGCAGAAACTAAAAAAAAAAATCAAATCTAATATGCCAAATGTATCGATATACTGAAATCTCTGTATTGCTCTTTTGTTAAAAATTTCTAGTTTCAGAACCACAAGACAGAACTGATAAAATACATTTATTAAAAATCTTCCTTTTCAAACCCATAAGCATATTTTCTTTTAATATTAAATTATTTTTATTAAAAGCATCCCTATCCAAATTTTAATTCTATATTTAATTTCAACCATAATGTTCCCATTTATATTAATAATCTGATCAAGTTATTTGTAGTTATTAACTTTTTCTAATTCATCATTATCAACCTTTATTTATTTATTTTGAGAAAATCCAATGAACATTACTTCTTTTAGCATTTATCTTTAGTCCTATTTTTTATTTTCATCTGTATAACTTTTTCAGCATTTTCTGAAGCTGTGAAGCATTATTTGCCAAATCCCACATCATCAAAATCTAGATAACATAAATAATTTATTTTTACTCCCTTAGCTTTCCATTTTAATCGACAAATTTCTTCTTTCAAAACTGCTATGAAAGTTTTCAAGATATGGAGTCATCCTGTTGTACAACCTTCTCAATATTAATCTTCTTAATATCATTATGGAATCTAATCATTTTACTGCCATCTCAATATTAATCTTCGTAAAATCACTATGTAATCCAATCATTGCTGTTGCATTTTGATAAATATTCTTCAGAATATAGCAATATCATGGGTCTATATTTTGATGATTCATTCTTTAATCATTATAGAAATGCTTATAGAATCAAATGCCTTTGCATAATCTACAAATCCAAAATCTTATGGCAATACTATGTTTATTGGTTCTTTCTATAACTGAAACCACTTTTTAAGTTTAGCTTGTTCTTTTGCTAGGTTAAAATGGAATATTCATTGGAGACGAGTTATGATAGATCTATAATTTCTTATATATTCTTTGTCACCTTTTTTAAATTATTAATATTAATACTGCATACTTCAAATCATATGGTAAATCATTTTATCATTTAGGCATTTGGTATATAACTTTGTCAACATTTTATCTATTTCTTTTAAGTTATTGATTATAATTCCATCATTACCTGGATCTTTTTTTTTTTTTAGATTTAATTGCATGTCTCATTTCTTTATTTTAAATTTTGGGTAAGTCAAAAGATATAATAATTATAGGCAATAGGTTTTTTTTTGTTCTTTATTTTATATAATTTTTTATAGAATTCATATTGATATTTTATGATGTCATCTCTTTTAAGTAATAGATCCATCTTATTGCAGAAATAAAGTTCTACTAATATCAAGATGTTTTACACTTTTGACATTTTTCTTATCTTCTTTGACTTTCCTTTCTTATTCCCAATTATATTATATTGTTATTAACTATTTTTGTCCCATTTTATAAAACTCTAGATATTCAATTCTTTTTAATGGATCATTTTTATATTATTTCTTTTCTTCATACATTGTCTTGTCTCAGTAGAAAATTTACTGGTCAATTGTTGCTTTTTTGTACCAGCTATTTTGGTTGTTCTTAATAGTATATCAGTTATCTTCTTATTGATTTCATTCAAATCTCAATTATCTTCAAAATGTGCTAATATTTTAAAACAATTTGCAAGTTCTAATTAATTTCATTGGAGTGTTTCTGAAGATTAGGAATATCAACTCTGAATATTGTTTTTCTTAATAATTTTCATCTGTCTGGTTTTGCATTATGTAAAATTTACTATCTTAAAATACATATTTTCTGTTAATCTAAATATAATCCACTTCTGCTGTATCTTCATTTGGATTCCATTTTTGTTTAGCATTTTTCTCAAAAAAGAATTTGTAATATAAAATTTTTCATTTTCTGTGAGTTCCACAAGTTTGTGTCCTCTCACTTCTATTACCATAACTAACTTTTCCCACAGCACTTTCATCTTTCAATTGTTTGCCAATTCTATCATTAAAATATCCCATGATAATTTTAAAATGTTGTTGATCAAAAGCCTTTTGTACATCCATGTGAAAGACCTTTACTTCTTCATCACAATGAAAATTTTTAGTGCATAAATCTGGATTATATGGATTTAGTATCTTCCATTAGGTTAAATAACTAATCTTGCCACTTTATTTGATAAACTATCAATTTCTACAATGTTGTTTTTCCACTTTTTATTTATATTGAATCCTATTCCACTTGTGTTTTCGATATTTATGCCTTAGTAATATAGTACCTACCTATTTTTTGTATCATTTGTGTCTTTGCCTTCTAATTTCACCAAGTCTAACAATGTCTCATTTAATACTAGATAGTTCTTATTCCAATGTTTGCAGTCTTTTTTTACTTGAAAGTGATCTGCAATTATAAGTATCTAAATAAAAGATCATAGTAAAATTGCAGTTTGAATCCGCAGTCAGGAGATCCTTAGCACCCCTGGTTGCAATCGCCAATTTCTGCATTGGCTAGTGACTGTAGTCTTTTGAAAATAAAGGTGATGAGTTAGTTTTATCTGACATGATTGTAAATATCTATTACAAAAAAAAATTCATTCACGTACATTCTTTCTGCTTCATGTAAACTCAACTGACATATCAGTTAAGAACTATCAGGCAACTGAAGTAGTGTTTCTTGATTTTAAACTTAAAGCCAATAACACTATGTTGGCTGATGCATGTTAGCGAGCAGCCTATCTATTTTATATATGACATCTGACTTGATTTTTTTTTTAATTATACTATATGAATATGGACATAATAATAATAGCTACGATAACAAGAATGTATGAAGTAGACATCAGGGATTTGCTTTGCTCGGTACATAAAAGGCCTTTAATTGTAATCAAAGAGTTTTCTTTCAGTTATCGGCAAACTTTTTTCTGCAGCCCTCATTTATATGGAAATTATACATATAATTTTATTTTGTATGTCATTTTAATAAACTATGTTTTTACTATTTAGTGAAACACACATAGATTAAATTTGTAACACAAAAATGAATTAACAAAAAAAAAAGATGAATACTATATTGATTGAAAATTATATTTATATATATGTGTAGATGTGTAAACTTAAATATATTAATTATATTTGTTATAAGTAATGTAATACAAATAAACACTTTAAATTATTCTTTCATTTAAAGTGTCATACAGAACATAAAAAGTGTTGTAATTATCGAATATCATTATTATCACTAAAGCAAAATTACTTTTAAAGATTTTATTGATTAGGTTGTTTTCAGAGACTCAGTATGACTTAACTACATCAAGAAGCATTATAGATATGATTTAGATGACCAGATATTCCAACAAGAAAAAAATCATATGCAATAGTATGACTTAAATATTATTTTTGTTAATTTAATCAGAAAAAATGATTGGATTGCTCAAGGAAATTTTTGGCAAAATGTTAAAAACTAGCTGCTTGTTCACAGAAATATATTCATATTTCACAGCTGCTCTATGATGGTATCAAAAGAAACATTGTTATCTACAAGCGATTGAAAATTTGAGCATTTGAAATAAAAAATTTATTCATTACATTTTTCTGACTGGTTTATAGAATAGAGGCAACTTCATGATGTAGGTAGTTACGATTTGGTATAAGTTTGGTGATTTTTTTTTTAATTTGAATTGTTTAAAAATAAAAAAACTTAATATTTTTGGCTCTTAGATTTAAAAGACTGTATAGCCATTCTTGTCATCTCACAGATAATCTTTAGAATATTCTTAATGCTTTAAATGAAATTTCTAAAGAAAAAAATAAAAACATTAATAGTGGATGAAAATATTTAGTATCTTTTCATTTGGATAATTAATAGGTTTAGTATCTGGATGAATTTGATTATATTAGTAGCTTTTTAGATAAAAAGACTGATATGGAAATTAGAGATGCCGTACTAACTGTAATGTGCTATTATTGCATTTCATACATCAAAATATAGAGTATTTTATCATAGTGATATAACTACTGTGACTAAATTGAATATGTATGGAAATGTTAATATATTTATTACATATATGTGATGTAAAACATAGACTCTACCATTAAATATTGTTGTAAGTGCATTTTTACTTGATTTTAGATTAAAGATGTAAAATTATGAAGAATAATAGATTTTATGAAAAAGCTATTTTATGGGTAACATGGTTTTTATATGAGAAATAGACCGATATACATGATAAAGATTATTCACAGGTATCTTAAAGAAGTGCATTATTAATTGCTTTATTGAGAGAATTTGTCTGAGGATAGAATCCCACAAAGAGTTACAATTTGCAAATTGTTAAAAAAATTTAGCAAGAAAATGTGCTCAATAAGAGCTTAAGAGATAATATTGCAAGGTGTCAATAAAATTTATAAAAAATGCCAAATAAGCAGATCAGCTTTTGATATTTGTCCTTATATATATTGATTTAATTGCAAAACTCACCTTTAACTTTGTGTTCTTTTTTTTCTTTCACTTTTTTTTATTTCTAGAATTAGGATTGTCATTTGATTTCTGATTGGCTGTCAATTTTAATGATTATTTATGCACTGCTTATTTATAATTGCTTTAATTCTTACATGTGCGTATATAATATTTAATTATATATTATAATAAATGAATACTCTAACCATGCAATTAGGTATTTAATTACAGATGAAATTTCATGCCACAAATTTATATACAAAGTAAATTCTTTATTTGATAGACAATTAATCAATAAGTAGAATCTACCATCTAAGACTACTATATAAGGTAAAAATAATATCTAAAATTATTTCTATTTTTGTCACATACAACATACATATTATATATGACATTTTTATCTTTAAAGTTAATTTTTTATTCAATAACTATGAGAGAAGCAGTATACTTAAGAACATTTATTATAAAATCTTAATAGAATACCAAATGAAAATTAATATGTTTGTTTGTTTTTATTTTTAAATTTTTAACAGAAAGGTGTTGTGGTAGAGATCAAATAAATTGGTTTTGCTTTCACAGAAATGATAACGAAAATATTCTTCAGGATTTTAGTGACATTGAATCAACTTGATATACTTACCATATAATATTTTTATTTAGTATGGCTTCTTTTTGTGAAAAAGCTATTATTCTTCAAAGTAAAAATTGAACAACTAATTATCTTTCTAACTTGTAATAGTAAATATTATCTATGATTAGTGATATAATTTTATAATTATTTTTTTATATATGTAATGCTAATTTTTTTTTACTTTTTCGATTTATTACAAATTTTTAATTGATTAGGAAAACAATTATTAATTAAACTGTTTTTCTATATATTATTCAACACAACAGCAACAAAAAAAGGATCTCCATTATGTTTTAGTAGAAGTGTTGTTAAAATGAAATTTGCAACAAGGATACTGACTATTTATTTTGAAAAATTTTAACTTTTCAAATATCTAATTTTAACTACAAAATTTTAGCATTTTAATTGCAATTGAAAATTTAACAAACATTTAGAACTCAAATTTCCTTAATATATTATGGAATTATTTCAATTTCTTATCATTCACATGTTTATGCAAAATATAGTAGATATAGTCATTTATTTTAATTTCTTTTACTTTTAATTGACATTTATAAATAAAATATTTGTAAGTATATTATCTGAATGTTAAAAACTATTCAATTTCAAATGAATCAATTTCAGAAAGAAAAAAAGACATTTATCATACTCTTTATCAGTTCACTTAAAATATCATTATGTCTCAAAATTGATGGCAAGAAAATAGCATTAATGGCTTGTGGCAACCATTATCTAAACTTATGTCAAGAAGTGAAAATATTGCAGCTGTTAACAACTTTAAGAAAATTTTAAGAACTAAAAAGATCAAATCTTTCATTACCTTTAGGCATTTTATGAAAATCATTGTCAGTTTTCCATAAAGGCAGTTTGATAAAATGACCAAAATTATTAACAAAATATATTTATGTAATATGAATAATGATTTCATTTTAATATATAGTTGTTGTTGTTTTTTTTGAATGATTTCAGAAAATTGTTTAGTAAAAGAAACAATCTATTTTTAATATTTTTATCAACAAGAAAATGGTAGAAATTGTAAAATTTAGGTGCCAATTTTACCTTCAGTAAGATTACAATTGTTTACAAATAGTAAATTCTATTTACTTTTGGTTGATTTTAGGAATCAGTGGCAGTATTAGATAAATTTTTCAGTATATGTATTGCACAAAATATTTTATATTAAAACTATTCACATGTTTACCTACTTATTTCTATAAAATTAATAAATTTAGTCATAGTGATACGAAATAAAATGGATAAAAGAAAAGATTAATTAAACTAGATTAAAAAATAAAAAGTCTTGAATAGAGACAACCAAATAAATGTATATAAATCCTGTAGATTTTAAAAGTTTATATTATAGCGGAAATAAATTCCTAACATAAACGAGTTGTTAGTATTCAAAAATTAGGGAGTTAAGAGAATGTTATTGTACAATAATTATTGATTTACGAGCAGATAAA
The DNA here is from genome assembly GCA_028023455.1 of Epiperipatus broadwayi. Taxonomy (NCBI): domain Eukaryota; kingdom Metazoa; phylum Onychophora; class Udeonychophora; order Euonychophora; family Peripatidae; genus Epiperipatus; species Epiperipatus broadwayi. The sequence goes on from JAQFVV010012463.1 coordinate 5,467,249, forward strand.
ACAATTTTAATAATGGTTAAATTGTTCGAGCAGAACTAAAAAATAAAAGGAAAGAGAAGCCCCCGGATTACATGGGTAAATAAAATTAATTATTCCAGAAAAGTAAGGGAGGGAAAAAAGAAGACGAGAACAAAAGACGGGATGTATAAAAAGTTAAAGGAAAAGGACTGGGTGTCTTTTTGCTGCTGCCTGCACTATAAATTCATGAGCATCATTGCAGTGAAGATTGCCATCAGTGGACTGCATTCCCAAGATCTCGGTTTCTGTGGGTGATCAAGCTGATTAGGACTTTAGCAGACCACCCCGATCCCGCTGAGGATTTTATTTTTTTTTTATATAAAAAGCATAGTTTGTAAAGTAAAGGTAAAGTACACTGTTTGTTTACCTAGTCTATGAACATTCTGTTTAATTGTTTATTTGTTATTTAACCTGATGAGTTAGGCCAGCACAAGTTGCAGTCCTATAGGTGTATAGAAGATTTAATTATTTAACTGTTTTAATTGCTAATAAATTGTTTAATACTAATACATATGTTGTTGTCTGTTAACTCAATGGTATACAGGTTTGCTGGTTGACCAGTTCATGGGCAATTTCCATAACTTTGTACGTAACTCAATGTATGTATAAATTGAAATAGTTACAGCTCTTTACTGCTGTATTCAAACTTGTCTTCTTTAAATGATCATTTTTGAAACCATAATTTGAAGCAATATATCTAATAGTATTTAAACTATTGAATGTCCTGCAATTAATAATTTTCTAAATAATATTAATTTTGCTTTCAATGAATTAAAGAAGAATTTTTATGTTCTCTTTTTGATTCCATTTCCTTAAATTATCTTCAGTGTTGAAGAAATTATATATTTTAATTATTTTGTATGTTTTCTAGTAGTATCAAATAATTTTTATGTATGTATTTTCATATGCATGTTTTATGCAAATAGGGGAAATGTGTGCATATTATAGAAAAGAAATTAACAGAAGATAGAGGCATGATATCTTCTGCAGCAATTATATTGGCTTGAGTAACCATTAATTGGAGTTGCCAGTTTTTGAAATAATGAGCAACAGACATTTTTTTAAGTACTGGAAATGTTAATATATTTATGAGCTGTATGATCTTTATTTAACCGAAAAATAATTTTGTACTTGTGAGGCAAAAAAGAACATTTTATAGTTATAACTAAGTACAATATTCTATCCTTAACATGGTTAGGGATAGAACATTGTAATATGTAAATGATAATAATAAATACATTAATATATTTTTTTACTTATTCAATAAATTAATATTATTTTACTTAAATATTAAACTTTTTATTTAATTAATTTAGATTATAGTACATTACTTTGATGGATTAAAAATTATAAAATTTGTATCTCAATCTCTCATATTATTTCTCAGCAATTTTCCAAATATTAGTTATCAAACTGACCATTATGCCTAGTTTTGAAGTCACTATTATGCTTATATCAGAATATATATAATTATTACAGAAGCATTTAAGTAAATATTTGTAATAACTGCAGTTTTGTGTATAAGTTGAATGAGATTGTAATCTATAGTTTATTTAATTTGCCAATCAATATACAAAAGGAAAATTTACCCAAACTTAATTTATTGATTAGTTCATCAAATTAAAGCAAAGTAGAATATATACATCATAAGCAAATAAGAATGGATAGTAAGTTTCAGTGGATACTAAGAACTTTATTAATTAAAAATTGTTTTGCATTTCTTAATTTTTAAATTTTTGTAATAATATGCAAATTCGTGCATTGTGTCAGTTATGTAATTGTTTTATTTTTACAAGTAAATAACATATCAAAGTTTTTATTTATGTAATTTGATGCTATTTTATTCTATTCTAAAAGTCTATATGACTTCACATTTTATTTTATTTTTTGTGAAATTTTGCATACATTTAATAATAGATGAGAATATCACAAGTTGAAATCTGCTTAGAATTAGATATTTTGTGGATTTTTTTTTTGTTTGCTTGTTTTTATATTACTTTTTTTTAAAAAGTGAAATTGTGACTTTGAAAATAAAAATCATCAAATAAAACTGTGTGTGGATTTTTAACAATTATAGAAATTTCTTTAAATAATAAATTCTTTTCAGCTTAGTTAATGAAATTTGTTTTATATTTGATTATAAATCAGAGGAATTTGTATAAATTATAATAAAGCTGATAACATATACCTAAACAGAATATTATATTTTGAGATTGAACATATTTTATCTGAAGTAGATTCTTTGTATCTTTCATGCAAAAGGTATAGTGCAATAATTGTATCATCCAGCTTATATATAAATTCGCAGACATTTTTGTGTATAGTTGATATAACATTTCACATTTTAATAATTTGATAAGTGAAGTATGACAAATGCATTAATAGTTCATTGTATTTTTTAAATTATTTTATTAATATACTAGAAATAAACATTAAAAATTTAATTCTATTATTTTTATTTCAAACATAAATATAAGGTATAGCTTGTCAATTGTTGCAGAAAGAAATAAAAAAATCTGATTTCTTTGTATATTGTTGCATTTCTTTTTATGGAAAAACAACATTGCATAAAAAAAATCTTAATCTGTGTAAGATTGTATAAATGTGCTGTAAATGCAACATAAAACCTAGAATAAAAATCATGATAATTGCAGGAAACAATTGTCAAAAGATAAGTTTATATATAGATACTCAAGAAAATGTTCTGTTTTAATTTAGCAGATACATAGTTTCTTTGTCAAAATTTAATTATAAAATATTTAAATTAATCTCTTTCTTGTATCAATTTGCCACTTGCAAAAAAAGCATTTGTTAATTAAAGAATATTTCAAAATAAAATTAAGAATAATATAAAAATCTCTAATAAAGAATTGTTTGATGAAATATTAAATGATACTAGACAAGTCATCAATATGAATTAAGAAGTAACTTTTCAACAGAAAGAAAAATTGAAACAAATATTAATCACCAATAAAAAGTTTTACATTTAAGCTGCTTTTATTAAGAATTGATCATATAGTTAAATTAAAAAAAGAGTTTCAAGTAAGTAGAATCAATAGAAAAGTTAATGCTCAAAACAAAGGGAAAACTATTAATGTCAACACCATATACAAAATTAATTAAGAGTTTGATAATATATAATAAGGAAAAATAATTTCTTCATTTTAAAAAGAGATGATAACTTATGAGTCTATATATACAAAAGTTTGATTTTAAATAATTTTTAAAAAAAAATCGAATTATTCAAGAGAAATTTCCACTTATAAAAAATTTCAAAATTTGCTGATCTGTTTCTTAAAAACTATATAACTGATAGGAGTTTTGTGCATACATTCTGTTTCTGTGTATATAGCTGACTACAATGCCAAATTAATGATTAGTGGAACAAAATGTTTAAAAAAAGTTTTAGCTCAAAAGTCAAAATTGACTAATTATATTAAAGAATGTTTATTAAAAATAATGTATGTTTCTACCATCTCTGTTACCTAAATTTTCTTCTCAGGATTGACCACTTAAAAGAGTGACCCAGTTAACCAATAAAATATAAATGGCAGTGATATTTGTTTCATAAAAAACATGAGTGTTAATGATGGAAGTAGTCTTGAAACAGTTTTTAAAGCATATTGATGAGTTTCTGGATATTTTTCATGAACAATTAATTGTATTAAAAGTGTACTTTTTCATATTTTATCCTGCAAATATTTGAAACAAAATATGAAGAGGAATGAATCAATATAGATTTTTCAGAGAATTATTCATTTATTATACAGAATGAAACTCATTCACTTCATGAATTATTTTTATTGCTTTTTTCTCATAACCTATTTAGTCTAAAAATTTTCTCAATATTTAAAATATGATACTGTTGTAGTACATTTCTTCCAGAGGCAGCTGATTTCTTTTGCCTGATGTAATACTTTTTATTAAAAAGATATTCTCTTTTTTGATTGATCATGTCTTGTATAAAAATAAAATTAAATGATACATTATTATAAGCATTTAACTTAAAAGTAATTCTCTGAAAGTCTATACATGATAAAGAAATCTATGATTCATTAAAAAAAAAAAAAACAGCAAGCAACTTATTATGACTATATAATTTTCCTCCTTCTGTTAATACCAATTTATAAAAGAAACAATATCAATTTCATTTTTTTCAAGGTCTTTAAATTATTAATTTGGTCATTAGGTTTGTATATTAAATTTTAGTATTCCTTTATTAAACAAAAAATTGTAAAAGTAAAATTTTATTGATGTATGATTTCAAAATGATGAATGAGCATAATTTTTTTCAAAATTTTCTATAAAAGTTTCAGAATCTGATATTTTTAAAAGTCTAATCATATTACAAATCAGATAAAAATTAAAAGCCAAAAAATCATATTTTATTTAATTTTTTAGCTTGCTTCTAATTTAGAAAAAGTATTAAGAGAAATTATAAAAAGAATCAATAAATGTGAGTTTCCATTTTGCATTAGATTAATAGATTATGAAAGAGCATTTGATTTTATAGACATTTTTATTTTGAAACATCATGATATAGAATTAAGATGATCAGCAAATTTTAAAGAATATTCATGCAAGTGCAATAACAATGATTAGACTATTTATTAATACTAAGATAATTAACATTCATAATCAAAATGATTCATGTCTCCAGAAAGTTATATATTAATACATGATTGATTAATCTGTCAATGACATATTCCGTCTAAAAAGCAAATGTATTGCTAGTTTACATACAAAGTGATGCAGATTAGAAAATAAGTCTTAATATATTAATAGGGGATATGATTTGTTGTATTCGGGAATGTTTTAAAGGATTATATATAATTTTTCTAATAAATTCATCCATATTTAAATTTCATCAATACTATTAACTAACTTTTTTATATTCACATGTATGTTTTCTTCCATGAAAACTGGCAAAATATATATATCAAATATAATGATCACTTTTTTTTTTTTTACAATAAGATGATCAATTTTACCAAGTTGAATTTCATTTATTATGTTTAGGAGACATCACTGAAACTTAAGACTTTTTGTGAATTATATTATCAAGATTTAAAGATTAAAACAATAATGTAAATGATTTGGAAAAACCAATAATTATATAATCTTTTTTTCTCATGCTAGACATGGAAGAATGATAAAAAAGATATCTGGTGATATATCTTACTTTATATTTTAATAAATATAGTTTTACTTCTCACTATTATGCAAACAAAAAACACTTATTTATAAATGTTTTTTGTTTATATTTTATTTGTTTGTTTTGAGAGCAGGATATATGTATCTGAATAATTATTCACTTTTTTTTTAATACTTAAACTTAAGATAGAAAGAAATGTATTATAATCCTCATTTAATGGAAACTTGAAAATCATCAGCCAAGACAGCTATTGGCAACCAACGGCAAGTGCTTAGAATCACCAAAGAACAACAAGTTAGGTTTTCGATTTACTGATAACCATTTGTTTGGTTTCCTTTAAGTTCAAATGATTTTTAAGTGAAAGAAAATTGCATGAATTGGAAGAATTATCTACACGCGAGATATTAGTGGACTTTGTGAGGTTAGAAGGAAAAGTGAGGAAACATGAGTTGAAAGTAAATATATATTTTATTTGTAGCTCTAATAGAATTGGATTTATTATAAATATATAATTGGGGAAATATATTGTAGAGATTGATAGTAAATCAGGCAGAGTGGTAAGGATAGTTAGTAAACTTAATCAAAGATTCCAAATATAGGTAATTGAGATTTATGCTGCTGTAGTAAGTTCTCATTCTGGCAAAAATAGATTTTTCAGAATGCTTTTATTCAAACCAAATAATATATTAAAATTGTCATGAGATATTTTAATGTCAGAAGTGGAAAATAATTGAAAGATAAAAGTATTATGGGTAAACTTGGACATATAAACAGAAATGAAAGAGGAGATAGATTTATGGAGTTTGCGAAAACTGTAACATTATATATTATGAATTTTTAAAAAAAAAAAAAGAAATCAAAGAGAAAATATGACTTGAAAGCATCCAAATGCAGATATAGCAGAGTTGGGCTATATTTTAACTAATTGAAAATATGTATTTGAAATTGTTGCTGTTAATAGATCTGTCATAGGAAAGTATCATCAATTAATAAAATGTAGGATATGTTCTAATGTAAATATTTAAAGACGCAAAAGCTATTAAAAATATTAACAACAATGAACTCAGACTTGAATGAGATCAATGAGAAGATAACAAATTCTATTAAAAGTTTGTGACATAGGTAATAGAGGTAAAAAAAAAACAGCAATCGATTAGTAAATTTTTAAATGAAACGAGGTAACAAATATAGAAAAAAAGGAATTGGAAAATATTTTTAAAATAATCCAGTTTGAAGAATTAAGGGTCTAGAATTTCTATAATGGTATTAAAAAAAAAAAAATGATATAAGAAATTGAATGAAAGCTATAGAAGTCTAAAAATATAAAATACTGTCTCTTGGTACAAAAAAAAGTTATTTTAATAATAAAAGAATATGACTTTTCCCTAAAAGAGAGAACATTTTGGAGTGGAAAATTTCTATAAAGAAATTAATTAGTAATAAAAAAAAAAAAAAAGAAAGCATACTATATATATCTTTAAAAGTGAAGAGACATGCAATTGAATCTGTGATGAATGGAAAATTTTCAGCATATGATAGAATCATTATGGATATTTTAATAGAAGTATTTGAAGAAATAATAAAATTGATTCCAAAACTATATATTAAATGTCTAAATGATCAGAATATACCAACTGATTGAATGAAAACAACAATATATTCATATTTAAGAAAGATTAAAAGGAAGATACCCTATTATTTCTATATATAATCTTTCCTAAAATCATTGCACACTATCTAAACACAGCATTAGACCCAAAATAATCAAAAGAACAAATTGAGTTTAAAAGTGATAGTAGATCACATCAAAATATTAAGAAAAATTATAAATAGAATTGTTGTTTCCATTTTACATTAGATTTATAGATTATGATAGAGCATTTGATTTTGTAGCATTTTTATTTTGAAACATGATATAGAATTAGGATATTATTACATTTTAAAAAATATTCTTTAAAGTGTAATGATTAGATTTCTTATTAATATTATTACAACAGGCAAAACTCTCCATACAGTAGTGCCACTCAGTGTAAGCCAGAGTAATTAATGGATGCCAAAAGGTTTGTGCATAAAATCCCTATGTAGTGCCTATTCATCCAATATCCCCAGATTAGTTTTTGGCTTGTGGCCTTTGTCAGTAAGGAGCCTTGAATCTGAGAGCACTGCACCTAGATCTTAGGATCTAATGCAGGGGTCCCCAACCCTATGCCCACGGGCACCATGGTGCCCACCGACCATTTTACATGTGCCCGCCGCTATCCGAACACAATAAAAAATTATTTATCTGATACAAATAAATTTAATTTTTTAAATTTCTTATAAATTATTGTAGTATATTGTAATCAAATTGTAGGGCATACTATACTTTTACAGCATAAAAATATAAACGTTAATTATATATTAAAATTTTATTTTTGAAATAAATATTTTTTTGTACATTAGGTGTATTATTAACAATTTCCAACTATAAATTTACATTGAAAAAATAAATAGTGCCCGCCATCTGGTTGAAAAAATAAATGGTGCCCACCACCTGGCCGGTATTAAAGAATGTGCTCTTAAGTGCAAAAAGGTTGGGGACCCCTGATCTAATGCAACCTTCCAGCAGCCAACTTTTATCTCTGCTTAACTACAAAACTATGGGAATGAAATTGGAAAACACAATATTTTCAATCTAAGCTCATTAGCTTATATAGTCATATAGGTCTGAACTCAGTTCAATACCCGCACATTTTGGTGTCTTTGGTTCTTTAATAATCATTACCACCATTATCCTACTAGGCAGGATTGGTATTATACCACCAAACATCATATGATCACCATTTCTTATGCTTGCTCATAATTGTTATTAAACCAGGCAAAACTCTCCATACAGTACTGCCATCAGTGCAAGCCTGAGTAATCAATGGATGCCAGAAGGTCTTGTGCATAAAATCCCTATGTAGTGCCTACTTATCTAATATCTCCAGACTAGTTTCTGGGTTGTGGCCTTCTGGGTTGTGGCCTTCATCAGTGAGGAGCCTTGGATTTGAGAGCACTGCACCTAGATCTTAGAATCTAACGCAAGCCTCCAGCAGCCACCTTTTATCTCTACTTAGCTACAAAACTATGCAATTCAAACCTAACTCGAAAACTTTACGTACGAAAATGTATTTGTAAAATAATATACGTGCTATTGCACCTGACCGCAAAGTTACTTTTTACTTAAAAACAAAATAAAATTATATTACTCTGCAAGTGCTTTCAAGAGACATGCTCTCATTTTCATAGCTCTTTAAGTGAAGTAATTATATGCAAATTATGCAAAGTTCAAAGGTTAATTGCTCCAAAAATATGAGAAAATTGAAAACAATAATATTTTCAATCTAATCTCATTAGCTTATTAGTCATATAGGTCTGAACTCAGCTCGGTACCCATACATTTTGATGTGTTTGGTTCTTTAATAACCATAGCCACTACTATCCTACTAGGCAGGATTGGTATTAAACGATCACCATTTCTTATGCTTGCTCATAACTGTTATTAAAACAGGCAAAACTCTCCATATAGTAGTGCCACTCAATGCAAGCCAGAGTAATCAATGGATGCCAGAAGGCTTGTGCATAAAATCCCTATCTAGTGCCTACTCATCCAATACATATGGAGAGTTTTATCTGTTTTAATAGCAGTTATGAGCAAGCATAAGAAATGGTGATCATGTTATGTTTGGTGGTTTAATACCAATCCTGCCTAATAGGATAGTGGTGGCTATGGTTATTAAAGAACCAAAGACACCAAAATGTATGGGTACTGAACTGAGTTCAGACCTATATGACTATATAGGCTAATGACCTTAGATTGAAAATATTATTGTGTTTTCAATTTTATTCTCATAGTTTTGTAGTTAAGTAGAGATAAAAAGTGACTGCTGGAGGGTTGCATTAGATCCTAAGATCTAGGTGCAGTGCTTTCATATCCAAGACTACTCACTGACAAAGGCCACAAGCCAGAAACTAGTCTGGGGATATTGGATGAATAGGCAGCATTAGATGGGGATTTTATGCACAAGCCTTCTGGCATCCATTGATTACTCTGACTTGCACTGAATGGCACTACTGTATGGAGAGTTTTGCCTGTTTTAATAACAGTTATGAGCAAGCATAGAAATAGTGATCATGTGATGTTTGGTGGTTTAATATTAACATTCATAAAGAGGTATGACAAGATGATTTCATGTGTCTAAAAAGTTTTAAATTAGTTTTACAGAAAATGATTTCATGTGTTTAAAAAGTTTTATATTAGTTTTACAGAAAGTATTTTGTTATTAAAATAGAAAACTAAGGAAATAAAAATAAATGGTGATTTCTTAAGTCATCTTAATTTTGCATATGTTTTTTTTTTATTCAAATAATGCACTTCAGAGCTATAGGAGATGTTATAAGATATTTCTGCTAAATGCAAGATTAAAGAAAAAGACTAATGAATTTTCATAAAGTAGAAAATAAAAATTAGTAATAATGGTTAGAAAATAGAAACATAACAAATGAAAGTAGTCATAGCAAAGAATTTGAGTTGTAGAAATAACATTATTAAAAAGTAATACATTTATGGGCTTAAAAAGCTTTTCTTATAATATGTTTTACTACTACATTTTCATAAATTAAATCTTGGATATATAATAGAAAAATAATACAAAATAGTGACATCAAAATGATATCTACTTCTGGTGATCATCTGAATAGCCTTTCTTTAGAGTGATTTATCATCTGTTTTGAATTTTTAGGCTGCTAAAAGGGACATTTATTTTTGTGATAGTAATTGACATTTTATTACCAACCTAGATAATAAGTACTGAAATTTGTTATATTTGTTTTATTATTTATATATGTATGTTAAAACAAATTGCATTTAAAATCTTAATAGTGAAGTGGTAAGTCTGTAGTGCATATTTAACTTCACTGCTTGATGACATTACATACCTTTAAAGTAGGGTTTGAACCAGTTTATATGTTTATTTGGTCATCCAGGAATGTTAAGCACACACATATACACGTATAACTTCCACCCTGTTTATTCAAAATGGTTATGTGTAACCAGTTGAATTATTATTTTAGCTTAAGTATATTTTATTTCCAAGCTTGTAAATTCCCTTCACTTAGATAGTTGTGTATGTGCATATATGTATTACAGATATAAAAATGAATACGATTAATGTAAAGCTAAAGCAATACCAGAAAATTCTAAAAAGTATTATTACAATTTTAAAATGTCATTCTCATTTAACTATTTCAAGTCAAACTAACAAAAAATCATATTATTAAAGTTATTTGCAATTTTAAAAATAATATGTCATTCTCATTTAATTATTTCAAGTCAAACTAACAAAAAAATCATATTATTAAAGTTATTTGCAATTTTAAAAATACGTTTAAATAATGCTTTCTGGAACGTATTTGTTTACATCTTCCAATGTTGCCAAATTTCAAGTATAGAAGGAGCAAAAGTTCTAGGAACGTGCAAAGAACGTGCAGAATGAGTTCAAATCACTCTTTCTCTTGTGTTCGATTAGAGTGTGAAAACAGAATGACTTGTGAGTAGTGGAAAAATTTGCTTTCCCTGATCTTAAATCACCTTTGTCCTGCCTTCCTGCCATGCCATCACTGCTTGAGAACTGTTCTATTTAACTGTAAAAGAACTATTGGAAGATGCCTACCATTATTTTGTTGACAATGCCTTCACATCTAAACTTAGTATAAGTTATCCTAAATGGCCGCCATAACTACTAAAGGTAATCCGTTTTGCCGAAGAATGAACTCTTTATATTCCTCACTTCTTTCCTAAATTTTAATTGTACTCATAATGTAATCCTTATTTATTTGGTAACTGTCTATAAACTTAATTATCATTAAATTTGTGATTTTCTCTCTTAAGTTAAAAATCTCGTTCTATAAAACGCTAGCACAGAATTATATTTAAATCTATCACTAGTTTTTAAGTTTCACGCTTTAGTTATCTTTTTCATGCAGCAAAACTTATTTTAAACTATGTATTTTATTGAATTAATTTTAGTATGCTAATGTTTCAATTTAGCAAACTTATATTATTTCAACCATCATTCAATATTTTTGGAATATTTAAATAGTTAAACATAAAATTTCTTATTGAACGCAGTTCGTTTGATTGAATATTTTAAAATATATGCTTAATGGCGGATTGTTTAAAAGTCATATTATGGGATAAAATAAACCTTTTGTTGTTGACACTATCGATTTAAATGCATTTTATGTTCTTTAGATAAATCTGATTATTAATATATTTTAATAACTATTTATTACTTATACGCCATTAAGAGGTAACTTGCTTATAATATACTTTTATTAGGAATATTTGGGGCTTGTTAAATAGGAAAATAATATTTCCCTCTTCTATATGTGACATCCTAATTTGCTAAGATTTTACCTACGTTGCTGAGTGGGTTAATATTTTGTCATGGCGTTATGCATGATACTGTTATTTTATTAAGCTTAAATTAGTGCGTTAGTCATTTAAGACTTAAGCCATATTCGCATTGCTTACTTATGATAGCATTTTCAAGATTTGTATTTTGCTTTATCATACTTATTCCTCCGGAACTTGTCTAAGAATGAGAGTTGGTAGCACCGATCTCAGGACAAACATTAATTTGTTAAGGCTCTTCATTGGATAACGTCGGCAAACATACTATGGAACCTTACTACTCGTCTCTTTGAATACCGCCTTGTTATAAATACAAGCAATCTCTTATATGATAAAGCTTTTAATCCAAAGACGGATATAAACTCCATTTTTAACACTATCATTATAGTCAGTACTGCGAGTTCTTTTTATATATAGTTCTCATATTATCTACAATGATGTTTGTAAACCACTCATTTAATAATTAGTCGAATATTTTAGGATTGTCACAGTAAAGCTTATTTAGGTTAACCCATTTCTCATTTGTACAGGCCCAGATATGCTCATGAACGATAAATTATTTAACTGTCGTGTCAAGAGTAAACCTCTCTTTGGAGATGAATTTATAAACGTCCTTATCATTACTTAAAATAATGATCATAGCATTGATAACATTAATGTATTATTATTTATAGTTCATTAGCATATTAAATCAGGTGCCTATATGCAAAGTAATAACCGCATGAAATATGTGCTATGTTTCTAATGTAAATTAAATTATTTATGTACATTAAATTATGTTGAATTACTCATGCGTTGTGTCTTACTGAATCTCACTCATTGAATCCCATTTAATCTTTATAATAGTGTTAGTAATATTTAGAAGTTATAACTGATTATTTTAAATGGACATTTATCTCTGGGTTGTTCTGTCTTTGCTCATTCTGGATGGATACTATTTTATAATTCCTGTTTTTTTTGCAATGCTAGCTGTGTGCAATTCATTTAAATTTATAAATTTTCCCTTCACATAAGATATTTGATTGAGCCAAGATTTGATATTATTTAGTTATACTAATTACCCTGTAGATCTCATGTTTTTCCGCTGTGTCTCCGGGACTGGAATGAATAAAATTTTATCTGTTATCATCAGAAGTGTTGTTTATAATGTTATAGTTTTAGAGAAGAGCAAATAGGGCAGAATTCATGAATGCTCCTGACCTGTGTATCTCGGGCATGAGTGGATTTAGGGTACTTTTGCTTTGATTCTAAACTTTGTTAAATGAACATACAATTCTGACCGGTACAATAGATGCGTATAATGGTTTAGCTATATATTCTTTGCACATTAATGAGAAGTAGATTGCCTGAATAATTTCAAGACTAATGATACTAGTTAATATGTTAAGTTTTTTATTTGTTTGTTTGATTTTTTTTTTTAAAAGCAAAATGATATGCATATTTGTTTTCTTTTTTTAAATAAAAAGAACTAAAAAAGAAAACTAAATTTTGATATAAAATCAGTTGTTTTTTTTTTTGTTGTTTTGAATCAGAGAAGGGAAAATCACTTTATTCAAATCCCAGGATTGACTATACTTTGTAAATAAAAAGAAAGAACACCATCAACAGTTAGTTAAATCTCATCTGGAACACCTTTGAATCATATTTTGAATAACTCCGGCTGAAATGAAGTAGCTCTTATTTAATAGAATCTGGAGATTGCAAAGCTATACTATCACCCTAAATAGACTTTTAATATTTGTCAGAAAGAAGTAAATGACAATTATTTTGTGTTGGGTGAGTCTTATATTTAAAGAGTAATTTGTACGTTATTTTACATCTGAATTCGTAAATAAGGCTTATTAATAAGAGGAAAGGCAAAAACAATAGCAATGATAATCAGGTAAATGCATTGCACACATATAAATGTCTGTGTCACAAATAACCATAGTTAATGATATAATTATTTTTAGTAGTCTCAATTGTTAGTAGCTATACTTATATTTCATTACTGAAAGTTGGATTTTATGTAAATGGATTTATATATGCGCAGTAGTTTGTTCAATGTTTAATAGTTTACATATGTTCTCATCCATATAGGAAAATACATTCCTATCAGTTTAACGAGTTAGAGATCAATCTCACAATAAGTCATCCCTGTATAAATTTTTGTTGTATTAAATTTGGTTTATGACAAAAGACCACTCCTTATAATTATTGTATAGAGAGTTTATTCAGTTAGGGTTAGGACCAACAAGGCCATCCTTTTATAGTTATTATTATATATAAGCAGTTATGTTTAGGAATATAATCTAAAAGATCATTCCTTATGATTATTGTAATAAAAATAGTGTTGATGTCTATCCCATATAAAACATATGCATGTGTAAGAACCAGGAGACATACAAGTCGAAGAAATATTATATTTATGAATTCATACTTGTGTAAAATTATATTTAAGTTTATTGAAGACAGGGTTAAAGATACTGCAAATGTGACATCTATGAATATATTGATATTTATGATGTATAAATATTAAAGGTTTTTTTTAAAGAAATAAATTGCAGATCACTTAATGACTATACTTTGTAAATAAATTATTGTTATATGATCTGTTAATTTTATTAAAGAAAATAAGTTGTCTATTAATTAATAGGTACACTCATTAATAAATTATTATTGCATGATTTGTTACTTTGTTTATGTAAGATTGTTTGCTCTACCATCATTCATCTTGAGTACCTTATGTTCTCCACAATTTAGCTCAAAATTACAAATGGGGCTGTGTAATAGTTATATTATTATATTAAATAAAATATTGTTTTAAATATACATGGGTTAGTTTATTTCCTGATGCTTAAAGTCATGTGGTGCCCATGTAATTTATGTAAATAAATAGACAAAATGTAAAATTGTGAAATGTGATAGTCTGAGCATCACAATACGTTAAGTTTTTATTTGTTTGTTTGATTATTTCTTTTGTATGCATGTGTGATTTTTTTTTTTTTTTATGAGTAAGGCTGTATTAATATTAATGATTTTTTTTGTTCAGTTAATTCTAAACTCCTTTTTAGGTTATTTTAATGCTAAAACATGACTATGCTTCTCATATATATTATTTAATTATTGTTTTGAATATCACTGGTTTTTTGTTTTTAATTTTTTTCCAGATAAGTGAAGTCTAAGCTTTTGATAAAATATTGTGCCATCACTGCAAAAAGAAAAAAAAGAATTAAAAAATAAAAATAGATGCAGTCATTGAGATATTAGGATGGAAAAAAAATAGGCAAATCTCTCCGTACATTAGTGCCACTCAGTGCAAGCCAGAGTAATCAATGGATGCAAGAAGATTTTGCATCAAATCCCTATCTGGTGCCTGCTCATCCAGTATCCTCAGACTAATTTCCAGCTTGTGACTTTCATCAGTGAGGAGTCTTCTATCTGAGAGCACTATACTTGGACCTTAGGATCTAATGCAACTCTCCAGCAGCCACCTTTTATCTCTGCTTAACTACTGAGTCGCACAACTGTAAGGAGAGTTTTGCCTGTTTTAACAGCTTGCGCAAGCATAAGAAATGGTGATCATGTGATATTAGAATGAATTTTAAAAAATTAAACATTATATAAAATTAAATAATGTTTACCTTGAAAAAAATTTTCCATATGTTTATTAGTTTTGAAATATAATAAGATAAACCTTTTTTTTTTTTTTAATTTGAAGATTTATCGAATTTATGTTTAAAAAAAAAAAGCCAATATGTTGTAGTGAAGGAAGTTTATTAATGAAGACGTAGTAGATATTAACAAAAAATAAATGATGTTTAAAAAAAAAATTTTTTTTAAGAAGTTAGCTATTTGTATTTTGAAATTTAATTTTTGTTTATAATTTTTTTTTAAATTTCTAGATGCATTTAAAATTTATTAATAAATTTTTGTTAGCAAAATTATTGTTTTGCACAAATTAAAAAAAAAATGTTTTAATCTCTTAAAATCTATATAGTTAAAACTAATAATAAGTGTTTGTAGATGAAAAGAAAGTGCTGATTTTTTAATATGCCAAGATCTTATTTTTTTTTTCTTTATTTTTAAATAAAGAATTATATATTTCAGTTTTCATTAGAAAATCTACTTTAATAAATATGATATATTAATGAGAGGTGTTAGTTAATCATAATAATATCATAAATATGGGCTGATTAGCATTATCGTTTCAATAGACAGCGATCAATTTATCATCTTTATTTTATCATTAAATAATTTTTATTTCTCACTGTGAAGCAAAAATTTTTGAAACTTGCAAATATATCATTGGCTGAAAATATTTGAGAACTATTAATATACAAGATGGTGATGGTGGAAGGTTAATTAATTAGAATTTTGATATATATTTTATAAAGCTTAAAATCATGTTTGTTGCAATTTGAAAAAATACTATTTTTTTTACCCCCCCCCCCCCATTTTCATATTTAAAAATTATTTAGTAATAAATAATGCTAAAATTTTTCATCTTATTGTAAAATAAATGCAGTTGCTTAATTAGTTTTATTAAACTTATATAATAATATAGGGTATATGAGCACAGACTTTCACACCACCCACCTCTCTCCAATCTATCTAATAACACTGATACACCTAAACACATATATGCTGAAAAAATAAATAATCACCAATATACGTATTTCATGCTAAACCAGCAATCATCAGTTGGTCCAGACTATCATCTTTACACACATATACAGTATAAGTGCTCAGATATATATTAAGATAGACTATCCTCATAGTTTAATAGACAGGCCTCAATCCACTCCACACTCCAACTCTTCAACCGTCCATCCAATTGAAAATCTGATGATGGAATGCTCAAAGGCCACCCTGAGGCCGAGATTATTGTCACACCCATGTTGACCTAAGGTCAATCTGAACTCCACATGTACAGGACATAATCCATTTAATACATATGCAAGGATGGGCAGACATCTCTAAGTAAAATGTATTTAACGTATTTTGTTGAAATTTCTTATGTAGATGATTTAAAATTTAGATACAGAATATCCAATAAATTCTATATCATAAGTGGGAGGAAGAAGGTAGCAAAAAGATAAAAAATATCTTTTATTTACAGAACTTAGTTTAATAAACGAGGATAACATTCACCATGTTTTCTTCAATTGTATGGTTTATTGTATATGGATTCTGTTTTCTTAAACTTTGTCAATTACTTTGTTACTCTAATTCTATCATATGTGTTTTCATGGTCTGGGTATAGTTAATAATTTTCAGCAGGCTGATTTTTTTTTAGGAACAGAATTTTTTGAATTCATCTTTATTCTTATTCAGAAATGTAACGGACTGTAAAAATATAAAAGTGCACATTAATTATATATTATATGTTTGGAATATCTTATATAAATTAATGCTAAATGCTTTTGATTTTGCAGGTGAGATATGCCATCAATCTTGGCAACATTTTCAAATGATATTTATTTTATTGAACTGAAATGTGGATGTACAAATTTTATTAAAATTAGACTTCTGTTTAATTAATGTAGTTTTAACTGTAATGATCAAATACATTATATGCTAATAATATTATCTGTGTTAAGTTAAAATAATTTCTATTGAAATTATATTTGTCTGAAGGTTTGTAATGATGGTATATTATTAGATGTGATATGTTGGACTATTTCCATCATCTATGAATTAATGTTGAATGTACTGAAAATTTTAAACTTTCCAAATACAAACAACTTGTTAGTAATAACACACAAATGTTGAATGTACTGAAAATTTTAAACTTTATTTAAACTTTCCAAATACAAACAACTATTTGTCTGTTATTACTAACAAGTTGTTTGTATTTAGAAAGTTTAAATAATGTTTAAAATTTTCAGTACATTCAACATTAATTCATAGATGATGGAAATAGTCCAACATATCACATTTACAAAAAAAAAATCTCTTTGTGATTCTACTCATTTTCTGTTTGCTACAAAGTTAAATCTATAGGCAGACTAAAATTTATTATATTCTGTAAATAATGAATGATAGTTATGATGGTTTTTAAGTCATATTGAATGATTTTATTTATATGACATGTATTGGTCAGCATTGAATTATTTTACATTTTAAAAACAATTTAAATTATTATAAACTTGGGAAAAATTATATGATGTCAATTTCAAACTTTTTTATACACTTAAAAAAAAAAACTGCATCAAATCAAGTGAGAAAAAATTAATAGTATATTTTATTGAATTAATATAAATAATATTAACTCTCATTATTACTGTTTATCCAAGTGTAGGTCCCACTTACTAATCCACGTCATCTTTTTCAAACTTTTCACATTTTAAGAGTCAATGCTTTATTGACTAAAATAATTTTCTTTTATTAAGATTATCAATTTTTTTTTTCATCATTTCTAATTCTGTTTAACATTTTTAATATTCTCTAAAAATATATTCAATCTAATTATTCTTTCTTTTTAATTTTTTTTTTTTCAGTAGCATTCTTTATAAAATTTTTTCAAGGATTCTATATCCCTAATCTTATCTATCTTGTGCTTTTTTTTTTTTTTTATAAACTCTATTTTTACATAATTCATTTAATATCTTATCTCTTTTCTTTGCACTTGTAATTTTAAACATATAAATGATTATGGTAAGCATTGTACTGAATGCATGCTCAGCATGAATGTCTAAAATGTCTGAACATTTATATGTTTAAATTTTTTTTTTAAAAAAACTATGTTTCTAAATTCTCAAATAAGTTTCCTCTCTTTTTGTAATCTATAGCTATGCCTTGGACAAAAAAAAATTTATACTTCTTAATTCCATAATTATTGAAATAAATAATTTTATTTTTTTGATTTTATTCTAATTTTTTTAGTATTAAACATCAACTTTTTAAATATTTAAGAACATTTATCTTTATATATATATGTTTATCTTCTAATAGATTTGTTTATTGGCAGTATTTAGCCAAATTTGTTAAAATATTTTATTAATTTATTAATCCTATTATTATTGAATTTAAATTCAAAGTCACTGACTGCAAATATAGTAGTTGTCTTTTTTATAAGCAGCATTTATTAAATAAAGAAGATAATATTAACTGCATTTTCCTTCTATCGATATAAGTGACATTTTAATGATTCTATTCCTTTTACAGACTGTGCTTACCTTTTCCCCAATCTAACCATTTATATTTTACAATATCAAAGGGAATGATTTAAGTTGCTTTATTACATGCTTTTTAAAAAATCAATGGCATAAAAGTTAGCTCTTTTTTTCTGATAATTTTATTTGCATCTTTAGCCATCCTTTAAAAGTATTTAATGTATTAATTATTGATTCTATAAAAAAATTTTAAAAATATTTTAGCTTCGTGAGAAAATAAACTGTTTTAAAATCTCATATTTCTTAGCAAAAAGTATTTTTTTTTTTTTGCATTGATAAAACAAAATCAATGGTGCTGCAAATATTAACTAATTCTCTCTAAGCTCTTTTTTTTCCTCCCATATTCTTTGCGATCCAAATGGAATGTCCTTAATAGTTTTTTGATTAAGCTTATTACTTCACTTTCTCTTTCAATTAATACGAATACATTTTTTATCACATAAATAACTTTTTTTTTTCATATATATTTAACAAAAATTATTTTTAAAGCAAACTGTTTTATTCTTTATAGTTTTTTTTATGTTTTTATATTCATATTCAACTAATTTTTTTAAAATTATTTCTCAGATGAGTTAAATAATTTGTTATATAGTAAAGAAATAATTAGAGAATTTGCAAGAGAATTATAAAGTACTTTAAGAATTAATTAATTGTATTTCTAAAGAAATAAATGATGAAGTAAGGTGAGATATGTAGAAACAAAGAAACTAAACTAGTTTGGATATTTTTTTAAGGAAAAAGACATGAATTAATACCGATAGTTGGAAACCGAAAAAAGCAATTATCCCAAAAATAATAGTGTATACTTATAAGTAAGCAAGACTATCATCGAGCAGTTGGAAGCAGTCACACTCTCATTATTAAATGAACTTATAATAATGTATTAATAATCAGATGTTGAGAGATTACAACTGTATGGTGCAATCTTTTAATCTAATTCAGCATGGAAAGCCAAGAGTCGCAAAAGCAATAATTATAGATATAAGAGACTATCAGTCATTATTGTTATTTCATAAGCCTCTGGATATATATAAAGAGTGAGATTAATTATTATGCTATATATTATTTGTCTAGAATTGTAGTTATAATTTATAATAAGATTATTAAATTAATATAATCATTTCTACCTTCTGTCTGCTTTTTTTAATAATAAGGAAGTTGTGTATAATCTGAAGGGATTATAATCATGATTGAATTAGTATGTTCATAATTAGAACATAACATTTGTCTCAGTTGATGGTATTTATTATTATATGAAGAGTTTAATTGAATTTAAAAATTAGTTAATAAGTTTACTTAGATTCTGATACTCAGTGTCTATATGATTTTATATTGCAAATTATATTTGTACTAATAATTTACTAAGAACAGTACAATGTTAGTATCTTTAAGTTTAAATGATTGGTTTAGAAAGGTGTCATTTTTGCAGATACAGTTAAATTGCATATCTTTATAAAATACCATACTAATATCATTTAATATCTTCTATTATGTCATATAGAAGTCTCTATTACATGAAAGTTATCAATCAAATCAATTTATTCTCAACAAATATTAACATTTATTATATCCCCTTTGACCTGCAATAAAACAATTGTTTTGGTCAAAGTGGGAAAATATGTATGAAAACGATTTATTAGAATTTTTTCCTATCATTTATTTTTCAATTTTAAAACTTTCTTTTAATCAAAACATGTGAATAGATTGGCTTGTTTAGTTGAATTAATAACCACTCATGCCAATCAAAAATGATAATATACTTTAACAGATAACAATAATATCTACTGATTTTATTTATTTTAATAATTTAATATTTATTCCTGATGATATTATGCAAAGTACAAAATGAATTGTTGGATATTTTAAGTTCTTTATTATGACATGAAGACCTGTCCAAGAATATTATTTAAGTTAATTTTTAATGAAAAAATAAGGTTGCGATAATTGAAAACTAGATAAAATAAATGATAATGTTAATTTTTTACATTGGTTAACTTTGTATAAATTTACTTATTGCATTGTTTAAAGTAATTTTTGATTGTTTTATATTTTTGAAGATCATTGAAATAAAAATGAATGGATGGAATGAAATGTTTTTAAGAACTCAGGGACGTCTTGATAATAAATGGCTGAAAACAGATTTGCAGGTAATTCTTAAAATTTATGGTCTCTATGTAAATGTAATATATATAATTCCAAATATTAATTTGTGTTTAATTTCAATACATATACATGGTAGTTAAGAATAACAAGTCATTTATTACACTTCATTATTTCATCTATGCCATATTGAAAATTATTAATGATTGACTAATGCAATCATCAGAAATTGATGTAGTTTGATAATATAAAATAAAATGCAGAATTGTTCTCATACACATATAACAAATCACTATAATGTAGTCTGATTATAAGCATACAATTGTTCATAATTATAACTATATTATCCAGTAAATGCAAATGTCTATTAGTGATGCAATGCACAGATTAAACTGATTTAAAAAATCATTACAATAAATTGTTACTGTTAGGTAATTGGGAATTAATACAATTTTATTCTTAAATTTGAATGATATATTATACACATACCTTTTAAGTCTCATTTTTTGGGCAAAATTCTTGAAACGCATGACTTTTTTAATGTGTCTTGTGAAAAGCTGCTATTGACTGAATTTAAATAGAAATATATATTATCTTTGTATAAAATTATGGCATAGATTTTTTTTTAAAAACATTTTAATACTTTCAGTATTTTGTTTATTAAAAAAAATATGAATAGTGAGAAGTAAAGAAATATGTTTGTTTCCATTACTACTCTCTTAAAAAACAAAATTTTTATAGAAAAATCAATGAATAATAATACTGATATCCACACTTAAGCATTAACTGAACGGCTTTCTTAAATAATGTTTTTTTATCAATATAATCAGTCTAAATTAATAAAAGTAATAGTAGAATTTATATGCCTTCATTATTTATATCATCACTATTTTTGTTACACATTCATCATTATTTGATGCAATATTTCGCCCCATTGATAATGATGAAGGATTTTATAGGTGAACTACCATTATTTACTGTAATTGCTGCAAATATTTAAATATATAAAACTAACTCCATCACTGCTCAGTTACAACTACTTATCACCAAACTAAACAAACAGACACATAAAAAGTTTAGGAACCACTGTTTATGCATATACATATTTTTAATTTTTTGATCAAAAGAAGTGTGTGACTAGGTAATAGAATATTATAATGAAGTGATAACACATGACCATTTGGAGTAGTAGTTTGTCATATTAACAAAATTTATTCTAGCATCTCAATTTTAAAGCTAATATCATAACCTTTATTGTGTTTTTACTTTATTAAGATACAATATATAAACTGAAGTTAAACTAAACATTAATTTATACTATCATAAAGACTTTATTATTATTCTTGATTATTTTTCATTAAATACATGTAAAATTAAGTACCAACACTTTTATATTATAGTAATAAAGACATTCATTATAAGATTAAATAAAATTAATAATTTAATATTGTTTAATCTTATGGCCATTTTTTTGTATTTCTATTTATATATATGCAGTAGTTTACATTTCTGTGCAATTCTTATTGATAATAGAAGAGAGAAAAGAAACTTTGCTTTAAAATATGTATACTAATTAAATATTATATACTCAAAGTTATTAACTATGACTATAGTTCTTTTTAATCATATATTATGCCCAATTAATAGATAAGAAGCCATGGGGTAGTCATCCTGACCTCTGGAGAACCAATCCATTTATCTGATAAATCACAATTGCTCATACAAATTAACAATACTATAACCAATCAGATTGTGTAAGTACAAGTAGATTGCCACTATGGTTGATATAGTCTCATTACTCAAGATGAAGAATTATAATTTAAATTTTCTTTTTAGATACTTTATTCCTAATAGATTTCATTATATTTCATCAATTTTTATTATTATAGATATTTATTTATGTCTGAATATAATTTTATTAAATCTCTAACAAATCTTAATACTACTATTCATTTTTTTCATTTTAGAGCTCATTTTATACAAATGATAATAAAACCATAATTGGGATTTATGTAACTCTATATGTTTACGCGCGCATAGTTTCATACACTGAATCTGTTTGCAATTGTATATTGTATTTTTCCGAAAAGTTATTTATTCAATGACTGTCAATAATAGTCAACAAAGAGACTTAGATCAGCTTCAAATAATTAATTAATAACCAATAAGATACTATCAATAATATTGTTTTAATGGTATGAAATCTTATCTAACTTTATAATATAACTAAAATCCTATGGTAGTTAAGCAATCATGATACCTAGGGTTAGTTACAAAAGTAATGAGCTTGAACATGGGATTCATACAAAATATTTCTTCGATGGCCTTGAATATTGCAAAATATATCACATTATGATATATTATTAACTATTTCAAAAACCTTACAATAAATCAATGACTAACTTTACTAATAACAATTTAACTTCTATTATCTTGGGATAATGTTTATCTTATTTAATAATCAGTAATATTCCTAACTAATATCTTATCTTTTTAAATTTACATTTTAATAAAAAATACTTTCAGAAATTCTCAGGGTTTACTATTTATTTACAGTTAGAATAATTCTAACCCAGTTAGTGCAATAATAGAGGGATTTTATTAAGATTTTACTACCTATACTATTATAATAGCAATAATCCAATAGTATTACAAACTTAATATTTTTTAATTATATTATGTTCATTAATTATTTATAAGATTAAATAAAAACTCATAGAATTACAATTATCTTGATTACCCTTATATTGAACTTTCCATAATAATAATAATAACAATTATATTGAATAATTCTTTCTTAGGATTTTATCAATTAATCATAATTTCTAATCATATTACTATCATTTATTCCTGAAATAATATTTATAACATTCAACTCCACATATAAATAAACGACTCAAAGAAGTGAAAATAATAATTTTATTAATATATTCTCTTTTAAAATTTCAAATTATTAAAATTTAAATTATTATTTTTAACTTATAAATTATATCATATAATTTTCATGACACTAAAATATATATTCTCTTTTTATATGTGAAGTCCTTAAATTATTCATGCTATTTTAAAACCATTACTTAAAATCTATATTTATAATTTTGCTTTCCATATATTAAATTCTTTAAGTATAATTACATTATTATATGCTTTTAATGTAAATGATCATAAATCATTAAAATCAAATACAATGTATAGATTCTAATCAGAAATAGGATATTATAAAATAATATTTATTTAATAAACAAGATTGTATGCTATTGTTTCAAAATTGATGATATGATAATAAGACTCAAAAGGAAAAATAATGATACCAGACAATAACTTTAGTTTAAAAAATATTTTATTTATGACATTTTATCAATTTTTACTTTTGCTATTAATTTTATCCAATACTAATAATTATAATTTTTAAATAAAATAAAATTAAAAAACTTAAAATTAATAATCTTTATCTTACAAATACATTCATTAAATATCATTAAAAAAATAAATAAAACCTATTTAATCATGTTCAAAAAAAATAATGTTTAAAATCATTACTATTTTCTTAAATGCAGTTCATTAATGTAATATTAAACACACTTTCATTATGCATTACATCAATACTTACAATATTATTGCTTTAATTTTTATTATATATTCAACTTTCTCATATATAATCTAATATTTAATATACATTAATAATTCACTCAAATTTGATTTATTGTTGAAATGAAATATATCAAATATAAATTATAAACTATAAAAAAAATTAGTTTTACTTCATATATTTACTAATAACATCCAAACATTTTATGTTCAAGTGATTTTTTTTTTTTTTTGATCTCATTGCATGGTATTATTTAAAATACATAACCATTTACAATATTACCAAAATCACACTTTTTTTTATTTTACTGTAATATTCCTATAAATACAATTTCTCCAAAAAAAAAAACCCCAAAAAAAAAAACATTTTTTTTAAGAGATTAAAGTAAATTGGCTCTGAAGAAGACTGCAGGACAGTTGAAACGTAAGATGTATGTATATATGTACAAATAAAGAGTTTTGCTCAAAAGTGTTTGAAGTGGTTTGGATAAATTTCATTTACAATATTGGCCATTTGTTTTGTATATAAATATTATGAACTTATATGATTCTCTTTTCTTCCCATTTTGAAGGCACAAGATCCTAATCTTTTATAAGAATAATACAATACAAATGATGTCTCCTCCCTAGTGAATAGTTGAATAAAATATTTAATTGTATGTTATTTAATGAGATTTAATGAGTCAATTAAATAGATATAACCTAAAAGCTTTTACTAACGTTAACATGAAATAACTTTTTTTTTTTTCATCTTGTATTATTACTTTATAACACTTAATGGGAATATTATTGGTTACCTACCTAACTATATGGTCAATGAATAACTTACTAAACCATTGGCTTCTTACCAGAGTTAAGCAGTTATACACTATTAATCATATCAAGATTAAATAAAACTTTCCCTGACACCATTATAACTAATACATTTTTCCAGTAAGAAATACTATCACTATAAAATATCACTTCTAATATAAAGAAAATGAGAACCCAATAATCCTTAATTTTGAATATGGATTTTTCTTCTATGAAAACAGCTAATAATACAAAACAAATATCAATAACACAATAAATGTTATATTACAAAATATTTTATATTAAATTATGAGATCATATTATGCTTTCATTAGGAATAACATTTTTTTTTTAATATACTATTAAAAACTATAATTTATACTTTTTTTTTTTTTTACCTATGAACAATATTTTTTTAATTACAGAATAAAATAATAAATACAGATTTATATAATATATATTATACTCTATTACTTTTAGTATCTCCGACATAAAACTAATTTTATCTTAATATTATATTTTACCTATAAAAAATTATTTTTTTTATGAATCCAAATGATATCTTTCCACTTTTTATCATACCATTACACCAAATATTATCATTAATATAAGACAAATTAATTCTTTTTTTAAAATAAATATATCAATAGTTATCTTCTTTCTTGCATTTGAAACTTAAACACATTAATATTATTGATGTGTGTTAATTTTTTTGATAACAAAAAATTGTCGGAGTTTCCCTGAAACAAACTATACTTTAATTTACTCGCTACTTCTTCACCTTCAATCACAATGAAAATAAATATAAAACTTTCCATAACAAAAACTTGTATACAAATAAATGTTTTAATATTTTGTAGCATTATATAGAACTAAAGGTTAATAATTTTGGAATTCCATAAAGTTAAATTTTTAATCTGTGCACATACTTTAAGATTACTGTCTTCATAGTTGATTATTAAAATTTATGATAATCTATAAGCATGTGAACTTTGTTTAAATTTTGTTGGAGCAAAATTGTTTACTTTTTCATTTAGCCATTTCTTAGATATATATTTATAATTTAATCGGATTTATTTATCTAATTATATAGTAAGAAAAATTCTAGTATCAAATTTTTTTATAAAATTGGAAATTATGTTTTTTAAAAACTATGAAAACAATTAAATAGATATATTAAATTTTTTTTACATGATTACTTTATGAGATGTAGAAGGAATCATGAATGAGAACTGTATATTATTTTTACACTTTCAGATATTTTAATAGGAGGAGTTGCACAGAAAAGCTATTGTTTTCAGATTATATTTTTCATTCTATCTGTGTTTTTATATTATGTTTCTTTAATTTTCATGATGTAATTTATCTGCACCAGTTTTTAAATATAATATATGTATTTCTAATAAAGTTGAATATGTTATATATATCTTATGCATAGGATATAAATTTGTTCTCATTGTTTATTATTGTTTTTTGTAATTTGTCTTATTTGATTATACAATATATTTTTAACTCTTTTTTCCCTACATTTTTTTATTTATCATATCCTGTATATTCTCTATATGTTTACTTAATGATATTTTTTTGTAAAAACAAAAAAGTTGATAATTGTTCTCAAAATAGAAGAATATTAGCTTGTATTTATGAACTAAATTACAAAACATGTTCAATGTAAATTATATGTATTTTCCTTTTATTTATTTTTTAATATTATTTAAATACATTTAATAATTTTTTATTTAAAATATTTTTTTAATTGTTAATAAACATTTTTTTTCAAAAACAAAAAAGTAAACTTTAAAATAAGAAAAAGTAGATAAAAAAATTAATGATGTCATACACTTGGTTTTTTTTTTTAATTATAGGCTATTTTTACAAGAGAAGGATTAAGTCATATGTGGAATGAATTAGTAAAAGATGGAGAAATTGCTACTGCTTCAAATGAAAATATTATTAATAGTGCAGGAGTTTTAGCCAAAAAAGGTTAGTTTTGAAATGACATTCATCTATATGTGTAAATACATATGCATATGTTTATAATTACTGATTAGGTCTTGAAAAGAAAATTTAGATGATTTATCAAAATTCAGAGTAAACAATTTATAGCAGGTAAAAATTTTTAGTTTACAGATGTGTATATGTATACTTTCTAACTATGGTCGCAGTATAATATAACGGTCGGAATGGATCTGAGTCTTACCATATCTGCCGTACAAGCGCCACCAGGCCATTCGAACCTGGAAAATTTATATAGTAGGCAGATACTTAAGTTAAAATCCAATTTTATTTTATTACAGACTGTTAGCCCCAGTTACTAACTCGTGGAGTAGCAGAGATAGAGTATACTTTATTTTTAAAGAAAGAAAGATAATAAAAATAAGAATAAGCCACTGCCAGATTAACAATACACAGAAACATTTATTTTGCACATATATAAAATTCAGAATTATTTTATTATGATGCTTACTTTAGAATTTGATTTACTTTTTAATTTTTTTATTTTATAAGTTCGCACAAACGAATTCATTAATATTTTATTAGTGTCGAGTATGGATAAGACTACATAGATTGCATTCGAAAAAGAAAATATTCTATATCCCTTATTTAACCCCAGACCAAAAGTTCACAATCAAACTAACGCCAATCTACCTGATATATCAATGTATTCAATGCAGCATGAATACGACAGCACAATACCACACTGTCAGAAATATACATCTGAGCAGCATGGTGTCTAGCGAGAAGAACAATACACAAAAAAAAAAACTCCATAGGAAGGAATTGCGGTTCTTCTTGCCGTCTTACTATCCCATTCCATAGGCTAAAGAGGTGATCCAAGGGAGCAGGGAATACCGTCTGCTTCTGATGGTCAGTAAGAAGTGGGACTTATTTTGCCCAAGTGCGGCATATAATGTGATCCTGTACGTAGCGGATCTTCATGCTACATTTACTAATTACACCAATACATCCAATCTATTAACCCAATTTAACTGTGAAACAATAACCTAAGATTTACCCTGCCTTAAACTAACATAACTTTACGATTCTATTCAGCCATTCACGCCCGACTTAAATTTAACATGATTTAATTAAAAGTTTTAGCTTAATGTGAAAAAAAAAAACAATAAATACTTAAAAGAACGGAAAAATCAAATTAATGGAAATGATTTTAAAACCTACATATGATAAAAATAATTATTAATGATTTAATTTGGTCAGATGGGAATTTATATTATTATTTAAATATTAGAAATATTTATACTTAATATTCATGAATTATGTATATAGTTTTTACAGTTTTAAAAGAGAAAGTCCATACTTTTTAGTTGCTTGTAATTTGAATCCCTTTGTTTCTAATTCCCACGACGTCCTGGGGAGACAGGTATGTTGTTTGCCATTCTATTGGCATTCATCCGGAGGTCCTTTACTGTAGCTGGTATAGTTCTTTGCAGGCTTGTATTGCAGGACCCTGATATCCGCAATATAGGAAAATGATATTTCATTTATTCTTTTAGAAAAAGTGAAGGGATTGAAAGTGCGTCTTTTTAATCCCTTCTCCTTCAACTCTCCTGGACTTAACACATATAGCACACATAATAAATTATTATTACCAATCTTTTCCTTTTTATATTAAAATTGCGGATTGACTGGACGTGACGTCATGATGATGATGATTTTTTCGCTATGGTCCATTTCCTGAGGGATTTTTTTATTGGCTATTCTGTTCTTATTGTTTTTTCTCTCCTATTTGACCTTCCATTTTTAATCTTTTTACACAATAGAATTAATTAAATTATTTTACATTCTTAAAAATATATATTTATCTTTATATCTTTAAGTTTTTCTTAAAATTTAGTTTTAAAACTTTTTTTTCTTTTTTAATAAAGTTTTCTTTTAATAATTTTTCATGTGTGCATTTTTATATATATACGAGTTTAGATGACTTAATTTTCAATTTTTAATTCTTAAAAAAGAAGTTTTTATTTGCGAACTTTTTATTTTTAATTTCTAATTTTACTTATTATAATAATGTAACAGCATGTGTGCCCGTTACAATAACTATCTTAATTTGTGATTAAGAAAAAAAGATAATAAATCTACAATCAATCAGTTTCATTTAAGTCTGACTTTTTAAAGCATATTAAAAAGTAAATAATATAATATAAAATTATTTTATCTTTTGAATTGTATGTAAAATTTGAAGACAGTAATTTTCAAACAATTCTGAACTAAAAATATCATCTCATTATGGTTCATATTAGTCGCTAACTTATTTTTCAACAGACAATAGAATTATAACATAATTTGATAGCCTACATTATCCAACAAATGATTTAGCAAAAAATCTCTTAACAAAAAATATTAAATATCTTTATTATTGCTAATTGTATTAATTGTTTAACAAATATAAAATTTTACTTACTAATAATATAGGAATTAAATTCTTTGGTAATAAGTGCTTGAGGCTACAGCCTTAATAAATATTACTTACATAATCAATGTGCATTTAAATAAATTTATAATTATAATAGATATTGTAAATATATTGGATACTGGACTTTACAAAAGTGAAATATTTTATAAAGAAAAACCAAAATTAGGCCAAAAATGTTTTGGTGATCAAATTAATAGATTCCAAAAAAGAAAAAAAACTTTAATATAACAGTATTACTTACTTGCTACTTTTCAAGCATTTAGAAGTTTAATTTTTCTATAATGTATTTGCATAATACATTTTTCATTGGATATTGTTTGAACATTTTTTAACTATAAAAAATTGTAATAAAAAGAAATTCACAAAACCATCTTAGTCTCAATTGTTGTTGAAGAAATAGACAAATTGTTTACATTATTTTGACATACATTGTTTTGCTTGTCCAGAGTATAACTTGTGAATGCAGATCTTAGGCAAAAGTATTTTTGTGATTCTAATAAAAATGCTTATTTTAGAAATTGTGTGGAATGAAAATAAAGTTAAGTGTAAAAGTTTCTGGAATATTATTTTGTTTTGATGATAATTTCAGTAGTTATTGGAGCCTTAGATACAATTTTTATCTATTTTCAGAATAGGTTCTAAATTATTCCAATATTAATACATGAGTTTTATATATCCAATAACATTAATTCTCTAAAAGATAATTGTATTAATTTTCTTTTAGAAAAATTGAACATTTGATTTCTTATCTCTAGTTTTAGAATTTCTATGAATTGATATTACATTTCCCCCATATTTTACGTTAGAATAATTTTTTTGGATAAGTTTTTGTTTAGATATTGATGGATCCATATAATATTGTAAGTATATTCCCATTGTTTTTAACCATTTATTTGGATAGTTAGCAAAAAAGTGAAAATAATGCTGATGTTAATAATTTAAAAAATAAAATATTGTGATTGATTTTTATATATTTTGAAGAAGTATAATCAAAAAATTATGTTTATATTTTAGATGGGCTTTAGTCACTTGTCTTATTTAGCAGAATAAGTAGATCAGGTTATACTTATATTTATAATAAAATTTGGAATAAAGAATAATAAAATCATCAAAATCTATTTAAACTTCCTCTTTTAAAGTATTTTTAGTAATTAAAAAAACTGAATTTAGTGAAAATAAATTCAGTATAAGTGGCAGTTACCCATCATAAAACTTAAATGTCATCTCAAACAAATGAACATGTATGAGTATCAAATCACAATATTATCCAGTAACTATATCTCACATACCTTCTATGTGAAATAAAATTATTTTTTTTCACAAGCCAATATAAAATCCTCTATTTATTTTATGCATAGATAAACAGCTATTTATTCCATTTATAATAGTTCCAAGTTTAAATTTGCAATTAGTTATAATGATTGTCAAATATTTACTAAACTAGCTAAAAGTTTATTTTAATAGGTATTTCCATGTTGTATGTTATCTAATGTGCTGAAATGAAAGTTGTTTGTGTTATTTTGTCTATTTTTAATCTATTTAACAGCTTTAAATTATAATTTTAAGTTTAGTAATTAAATAATACAATACACATAATTATCATATGATCACCATTTCTTATGCTTGCTTATAACTGTTGTTAAAACAGGTAAAACTCACTATACATATTGCTACACCCTGCAAGCTAGAGTAATCAATGGATGCCAGAAGGCTTGTGCATAAAATCCCCATCTAGTGCCTACTCATCCAATATCCCCAGACTAGTTTCAGGCTTGTGGCCTTCGTCAGTGAGGAGCCTCAGATCTGAGAGCACTGCACCTAGATCTTAGGATCTAATGCAACCCTCTAGCAGCCAACTTTTATCTCTACTTAACTACAAAACTATGTCTTAAATTGAAAACACCTTAATATTTTCGATCCAAGCTCATTAGCTTATATAGTCATATAGGTCTGAACTCAGTTCATTACCTATATATTTTGGTATCTTTGGTTCTTTAACAACCATAGTCACCACTAACCTATTAGGCAGGATTGGTTTTAAGCCAATAAACATCTCATGATCACCATTTCTTATTTTTCTTTTTTTGAAAAATATATATTATATGAGTTACTTTTGATAACAGTGATGAAATTAGAATTGAAAATAGACATTCATTGTTGATAGTGAAGTTAATTTTAACAAAATGTTGTATAAATGGGTAGAACTTAAACTAATAATAATAAATAAATAGCTTTATTGCTCAGGAATTTATAAGAAGTTTGATTGTTGGAAGTGGTGGAGTAGAGTGTGATCCTTGGGCATTAAGCACCCCAGTCTGCCGTGCAACTATTGAACTAAATTACATAGATTTGGAATGAAAATAAATTTAAGTAAAATTATGTCATTAAAATAGTTGGGGGATGAAAATATTAACAATAAGTATTGGGCAATCCTTTTAAAAATTGTAGTAATTGGATAACTGATAAAGGAAATTAGGATATAGAAATTAGAATGAAAATTGTATAGGCCAACCATTTTATAGTTCATTGGAATTATTAAAAAGAGGATGTTAAAAGTATTGTTGTTGTTGTTGTTTTTTGTTCTATTTCCACTAAATATATAGTGGAAAAGTGGATTTGGAAGAGAAAGAAAGACAAATTGGAAATGTAAATTTAAAAATATAAAAATGTTTAAAGAATACGGAAAAATATTTTTTACTAAAAAAATTATGAAGAGAAGTGAATTAAATTGTTTTTGTATTTCAAGGCAAAGAAATTATGAGAGATATAGTGAAAAAAAGTATAGAGGATAAAAGACAGGCAAGAGAAAGAAGTTGATTGATGATCTTAAGGAGGGGAATAATTCTGAATATTTAAAAAGTGATGATCTTAAGGAGGGGAATAATTCTGAATATTTAAAAAGTGGAATAACATTAGAAAGAGTTGGAGAAATAGTCTAATATGATGCATAAGATTATTTTTTGAAAGATAAATAATGATAATAATTATGACATGTATTATATATAAAGAGAAAGAAAAAAATATATAATGCATTTTTTTTTATTTATTAATAATATGAAAGCATTTAATCTAATTAACTTATTCCAAATATTTCATTATTATAATCTCTAAGATTAGGATGCACAAAAAAATAAATTATTTTTATTGTGATTTATTTATTATTCATAAATAAATTGATTTATGAGGCGATCATAAGCAAAATTATTTATTTATAAATAAATTATTTCTGTTTATATATCATTATTTTGGAAACATTCCAAAGTGCTCTTTTATTTTTAAGAAATTTATTTTTATTAGTCTTTTTTTTTTTTTTTGCAAATAATGAATTGCAATTACATTTTTTGCTTTTAATAGAGATAAAATTAAGTTTAAAAAAATGTTAACTATTGATTGTAATTACTCATTGCACTGTATCAAATAAACAAATGAATTTGGTCACTTATGCTTTTGTTTGTGTTTAAATGAAGAAAAAATGGAGTATAGTCAATTATAAATAGCATTTGATAGCAGTTTGTTCAAATTCATATCGACATTTAACATGTTAATTAAATCGATTTTCCATTTTATAAATTACTATATGAATAAATTCAGTTTATTTTTTGAATTTATTCCAATTTTCAGTTATTTATTATTATTATTAACAGGAGAAACAGGAAGATATTATTGTGGCATGCGAGTTTTATCCTGTAGTTGTTGTGATGGAACTTGTGGACCAGATAATGGATGTAATTGTCTCCCATGTCAAAAATTAGATAAAGAGGAAAAAGAAAGAAAAGAAGAAGAATCAAAAAGGCCACCATTTTCAAAACCACAGATAGATGCTGGAACATGGGGTGAACAAGCAGGTATAAAATTTATGCACTTATTACTTTTATATATGAATATAAATATATATTGATATGAAATCGGCATTATATTTTTTTGAAGATGTATTATTAATCTGTTAAAAAATTTCTAATTTTTTTCCTAGATGTCAATCAATTAAAGGAATGTTTGCGGTCAT
Organism: Epiperipatus broadwayi; assembly: GCA_028023455.1. NCBI lineage: Eukaryota > Metazoa > Onychophora > Udeonychophora > Euonychophora > Peripatidae > Epiperipatus > Epiperipatus broadwayi. The sequence goes on from JAQFVV010012463.1 coordinate 5,500,933, forward strand.
TATTATATGAACAACAACAACTTCTATCTGGTGCTGTTGGAACAACTTTATCAGCAGTTAGAATTTTTCAACGCTTAATAGTTCTGCAACGATGTTTTATTGCTATGTCCAGACATTGTCCTTCAGAAGGCAAAAAGACACTTAGAAAACGATCCAATATTAGTACTAATAGAAATTCCAAAAGGTACATAATAAACATGTTTATAATGAAGTCAACTGTTTCTATATGTCTTAATTTTTTTTGCATTACTTTATGTTATGTATATATAACAAACTTTATCCCTAAAAGGTACACATTTATTTTATAAGTGTTTCTGTCTACTTATTGCTTTATTTTTCAAATACTAATAATTTTTTTTTTTTTAAATCACCATTTTCTGTTGTACTTTTTTTCTCCTATCTCTTTTTTTTATTATTATTATCCATACTTCTCTAATATATATTTGTCATAATTCTTCTATCTCTAATTTATGCTTAAATCCCTTACTCATAATTTCTTCAACAAATGGTTGGATTTTTTTTGTTTGTTTGTTTTTCTTTCTGTTTTTATTCAAATTTCTATCAAAAAATTTCAAGTCTTCTATTTTTGTCTTCTCATCTATATCTTTGCTCTATCTACGCAAAGTTAAAATCCAAACAAAATATTTTTCTTAATTCTTACATTTAATATACTGTACATTGGAATCATGAACTACACTGTATTTAACTATATGACTTCAATTATACACTATCCAAAGAAAATTGTAAAAAAAATAAACAAAAAAAAAAAACATTAAAATTTTATAATATTCAGACAACCATTTTTCTTTTTCTGAGAACCGCTGTTATAAAATCATGTTTAAACAAAAGATGCCAATAACCATTTTGCTATCTCGCAGTACTATACATGATTATATATACTAATAACATACCCTGTCTATTACATATATAGACACAGATATATATAAGCCTGTGTATTTCAGCTATTACATATTAGAGCTGTCTGCCTATCCCTTGTATATGTATTTAATGGATTATGTCCTGTACATGAGGGGTCAGATTGACCTTAGGTCAACGTGGGTGTGACAATAATCTCGGCCTCAGGGTGGCCTTTGAGCGTTCCATCATCAGATTTTCAATTGGATGGACGGTTGAAGAGTTGGAGTGTGGAGTAGATTGAACCTGTCCAGTAAAGTAGGAGGATTTGCTATCTTAATATATATCTGAGCACTTGTAGCATATATGTGTAGAGATGGTAATCTGGACCAACTGATGATTGCTGGTTTAGCATGAAATACGTATATTGGTGATTATTTATCTTTTCGACATATGTGTGTTCAGGTGTATCAGTGTTATGAGATAGTGTGGAGAGTGGTGGGTCATGTGAAAATCTGTGCTCATACCCTGTCTATAACATTTCTTTAGTTTATATTGAAAACATATACATTTTATTCCTTCTTTATTATTCTTAAAGAATTTGATGTACAGCATTTTGCATAATAGAATATTTTCTGAATGTATGCTAAAAGTTTTACAAAATTTTAGAACATACTAAAAGTTGATAATGATTTTAAAATGTCTAAGCAATGAGAGAGATTCTTAAGTTATTTTAAAAATACCATCCAGCGCATATTGAATAGTAACGAAAATCAGACATTTTAGTATTTATTATATTTTAAAAGTAAAAATATGATAATTAATACACACTCAGTAAATTATATCCCCTCATCTTATTATTAATTACTTTATTATTATTTTTTAAAATTTTGTTTATATTGTAATCTTAATTTATAAATACACTAGGGGATCACATCCTCCCTGTTGCCTTCAGCTTCCAACTCCATGGGGTTGGCTCCAGTCATCAACACTTTTTTGGCAGAGCTTATGGAAAAATATTTATTGTTACAACAGTTATTTTTATACAATACATATAGAGCAATTCCAATGACATCAAACATATATATGTAGGATTTAAAACACATTATATAAAATTGACACTTATGATTTTTGCAAAACTTCTTAGGGTAGACTTGTATTTCTAAGTTCTATTTCTAAAAGCAGATTATTTATTGCCAAAGAAAACAAAAATTGCAATAACAAAGAATATTATCAATGCTTCCAAAATATTTTTTTTTCTAAAACACCCCCCCCCCCCCCCTTTGAAAGATTCACCCAAATATCTTAAGCTCTTTCCAACTTATAAATTATTCAAATATCAATTCCCAACTTTAAAATTATCAATTACATTATCTATATAAAGACTCTAAAGAACATTTAATTTTAAAAAATTGAAAGAAAAAAAAAGCTCTGTAAGTTAAATTTGTATAATTTAACAAAAACTATAAAAATTATTTACAAAATTAAATTTTATTTTTTAATGTATATTTAATTGTGCCAGAGCAAGTTTGTTGTCAAATAAATAATCATTAATGCATTTCCAGAATACTATATTTTTACTAGAGATACTCTGTTTCTGAAGAGATTTTTAGCAACAATTTGTTCTTTTTTTATAAATGGCATTTTTGTTACTTAATAACAATTTATATCTGGGATTTTTAACCAATATATGTTCTCTAGTTCTATTTCCATTTCACTTATCATTTTATAGATATAAACAAAATGCCTGTGTAATATATGTGTGGCATGCTGAAATGTACTGTACACTTGCAGTTTAATAACAATATGTATTCTATTCTAATCAGTGTTTATCAACAGAATGTGAGCTATTGTGCACTATATACATTTATACACGAGAAAGTTTTAAAACAAAATATAATGTAGTTCCCAGCTCCATGCAATTTAAAGAAAATTAATTATATTTATTAAAAAAAAAATTATATACTTTTTTTTTTTTTTAAATTGTGTCACAAAATAATACAAGGGGTAGTATAAAAAGTATTGGATATATGAGTGTGTATTTATGATAATATTGGAATCTGAATTGAAATAATTTAAATTTCTAAATATGAAATAAACTACTAAGTGCAAGAATGATAATAGATAACTTTCAGCTCATGTAAATAAATTAAATAGCTTAATTACTGCAGTAATGACAAATTCTAACATAATTGTAATAAAGCAGCCATTTATTTGGTAATATTGCTGAAATAATTTTAGATAAATGGATAAAAAAAATATAAAAGATTGGGAGATAATGCAACAAGCTTACTATTGGAACTATAGTTGTTATTGATCAATAAAGAGAATGTGATAAAAAAATACTATATACAAATATCAATATAAAATTGTTTTTTTTTTATTGCCTAGCTTAGTCAATGCAAAAAAAAAGTGAAAAGTCTCTAAACATCTCGTGCTTTTATAAAAAAAATTAAACTCTACTAGGATGAAAAATACAGTATATTTACATGAAAATATAATGAAAGAAAATAATCAAAATTTGTTCAGTTGTCAAATGAAATCTGCAGGTCTTAAGCTAAATACAATTAAGTTTATATATATAATAAATTATAGTATTAAATGAATATACATCAGTCATTAAGACTGACAAAAAGAATTTGAATACACAAAAGAATTACAATCTATATTAAATTATAAATAATAATATCAAAGAGCCTTAAGTTGTCATTATAAAAAAGGCAAAACAAAAACAAAGAATTGTAAACTTTTAAATTTGAGGTAAAAAAAATTTTTTCCCAAAATTATTATTTTGATGAGTATATAAATTTAATATAAATATTTTTTTTGTCATTGAATCTAAGATTATTATTTAAATGAATCACATAGAAGTTATTTTTTCAGTGCTTATATTATTTCTCCATTTGATATTTTGACAGTTGTAATTGATTTCTTTCATATCTTGCAAGAATATTAGTGAAATAATAAAAGAGCTATTGAATTTTTATTTTTGTAAGAATTGAAGTTGAGACATGAATTAATAAAACCTATTCAGTTTTTTTTTTTTGTAATGTTTAAAAAATTACACCCAAATTTTTTTAGGGATATAGTATACAAGTATAGACATGCTTATATTAAACCATATGCTTAGATACATTTTGGAAAAAAAAAAAAATTCTTTGATTAAAGAAATTGATTTTGTAATTTTATTTTTTAACATTTCATGCACAGATTACAGAGATGGATAATATATCTTGACACCACTGAGTAATTTGTAGGTAAATTATAATGTTATATGATAAATATTCTGTTTTATTATGAAGAAATATTATATCCACTCTTTTAAAAAGTCTACTTTATTTTCATCTGACAATAAAACACATGCTGGATGAATTAATATTTGATATCAATTAACAATGCATTAATGAGAATTGGTTTTGGTACAGTAAATAAATAATATTAAAGGTTCAATTTTTAGAAAAAACTACAAGAGTAATTTGAGAAATAATTTTAATTGTAAAGATTACAGGAATATTTTTTCACTGAAGTGATGAATTACATTTGGAGAATGAAAAATAAAAATGGCATAGATTTAATGATGGCCTTAAAACTTAACCAAATCAATGACATTTAGTTAAGCTTAAAAGAGGCATAGAAATTCAAAGAAATAGTAGAAAAAGTGAGTTATGAAATATAGAAAAATCTCTCTGTTCTTTAAGTCAATGAGAAGATATTGAAATTATTTAAATCTTGCTTAAGAGAGGCATAGAAATTCAAACAATTAGTAGAAAAAGTGAGTTATGAAATATAGAAAAATCTCTGTTCTTTAAGGCAATGAGAAGATATTGAAATTATTTAAATCTTGACTATAATATAAAAGTAACAATAATAGTGATAACCAAATGATTAGTTGTCCAAGAGGTCATGCAATAAATTGAGTTTTTGCCAGGACTTTTAGTTCTTGTTTGATATTCTATCACATGTTAATCTGCACAGGACAATTGAAATAAAATTTTATATCTAAAAAAAAATGTGACAGTTAATTTTCAAGAAGATATAATTAAATTAAATTGGATAAAAAGGAATCATTAAATATAAACACATTACTGTGTTAAAAGTGCTGCTATCAGACAAAAAATTGATAGTTATAAAGGTAAATATTCAAAATATAAGTAATGGAAAGGGTCACATAGATAGAATGTTAACTGCCATAGCTCAAAGATGGCCAATTACCTGCACAAAATGTAGCCCATTTTGGGAATAAATGTGATGCAATGGATTTATATTTATAAAACTTAGCCTGATCTTGTAAAGTAATAATGTAATTAAAAACCAGTTTTATTGATAGGAAAGAAAAATTTATAACAAAAATTAAATATAGTGAGTCAAACTAAAAAAAAATGTATGTATTTGCTTTGCATTTATACTATAAATATATGTTTAACAATTGTCTAATCTCAAAATACATAATCTAAATCAACTTTATGATAGTTTTATTTTGTAATTGATATTCTCACATTGTTGAGTTGTGCTTTATCTGTTCTTTATAAATATTGCAGTTTTATTCTTTATGAAAATTATTTTAATCCATGAATTTGATAAAAAAAAATTAAGGTTGTGATTGACTAAATTCAAATTTGAAAAATACTCTGCTGCTGTCATTAACAAATCTAACTCCAAGCATTAAAAGTCTGGTGAAAGCAAAAAGACAAAAATCTCATAAAAATAAATAATTTTACATTTTTGTCTGTAGTAAATTTTCACATTATAAAAAAATGCTAATTATTATTTATTTATATTAATATATTTTATACAAAAATTTAATAGTAATGCAAAAATTTGTGTGCATGTGAATTTATGCATAAAAAAATGGCTTATGGATTGTAAAACATTGACCTTCTTTACCATAGTTAAAGACTTAAATAAACTATAACTGTCAATATAATATCACTGTAAGATTCAAGAAACCATCAGTTTTAATCTATAAAAAAACTTATTTTTTTAAAGAATAGTGAGAAATAAGTAAAAATAATGTTGAATTTTTAGTGTAATCATATTTGCCATAGGTATAAAAATTATTAGTAATATTGGATTAATGAATAAAAAACAAGGTATAAATGGTATGTTAAACAAGAAAAGGGATAGCAAAGATGAATCGTAATTTTATTTTGACCCTTGTTTTCTTCTTCGTTTTTTTTTTTTTTGGCTCATTTTGTTTGAAGCACCATTTGTGTGTTAACTCTGGATTAATCATTTTGTGCAAAATATTAAAGTAAAACAGTAGTTTAAAAAAATGGATAGATATTAGTTATATCTCTGAACATAAACCATCCTCTAATATTTTACAATAGCAAAATTTTAGATGTAAACTATGATTTTATCAATTTGCTAGGTTGTGGCAAGTATAAATTAAGTTGCCCTTGAAGCTACTAAGCACTTTATGTGTATATAAATTGTTAATAATATAGAAGATGACATTAATCTTTTAATAACTAAAACCTGGTAGAATCTACATAAATTTTTTTGTCGTGATTTTAAGATGAATTTGTGATATATAATGCTTTTTGTGATTTATTATTTTAAAAAAAAGTGGTCTACTCATAGCACTTGAAATTCTGAAAATCATATTTAGATTTTCTCATTAATCACATTTAAAGTTTATATGAAGAAGATTAATAATGCTAATTTGTGATAGCAGCACGGTAAAATTGTAGTATTATATGTATAAAAATAATATAATTTTATATATATAATTAAAGAGGATTTGAACCCAGACTTTTAAACTTAATTCAGTCATTCACTCAATCTTATACAACCGATACATATGACCAGATAGATACATGTGAAAAAGATAAGTGATCTCCAATATATGTATTTTGTGCTGAACCAGCATTCATCAGTTGGTCCGGATCATCATCTTCCACATATATATATATGTAATCAGTGCTCAGTTTATACTAAGTTAGCAAATCTTCAAATTTTAATGGACAGGCTTCAGTCTTTTCTCACTTCAACTCTTCAGCCATCCATATCATTGAAAATCTGATTTGCCAATTTTGTTGTCATATCCATGTTGGTCATTCTGATCCTTCATATGTAGGACCTTAAGACCATTTTAAATACCCAGAAGAGGGATGGGTAGAATACAGACTGAATCTGTAACATTTAAATTCAAGTATAGTATGTATGCTTAAGCTAAATGTAATTAGAGGGGATTTGAACCCAGACTTTCAAGCTCATTTCAGTCATCCAGTCTACCTTAATATAAACCAAGCTCTGATTATATATGTGGGAAATGACAAAAAATGGCTTTGAACATGACATCATCAGATTTCAATGATATGGATGACTGAAGAGTTGGAGGGGTGAGAAGATTGAAGACTGTCCATTAAAATTTGAAGATTTGCTATCTTAATGCAAAGTAAGACCTGATTATATATGTATGTGGGAGATGATGATCTGGACCAACTGATGAGTGCTGGTTCAGCACGAAATATATATATTGGAGATCATTTATTTTTTTCACATGTATGTGGTCATAAGTGTAGTGGATGACTGAAGAGAGCTTGAAAGTCTGGGTTCAAACTCCTTTAATTACATCTAGTTTAAATATATATACTCATATATATAAAGGCTTGATACTGTGCATATATTTATTTTAAAATATAAAGATATGAATTAAATAAACTTAAATTAAAATTTTATTTAGAAAATTGTAATAATAAACACACAAAAAAGAGGACATACAATTTTATTATTATTATTATTTTAAAAAAAAAAAGTAACTAGGAAATTGATCTTTTTTAAAAAAAATAAAACTTTAAATAGCAATTTTACATTCAAATTTGAAAGAAGTTTTAGATCCTTTTTATTTAAACAGAACTAATTTTTTAATTAAATTTTCAAATAACTGATAAAGAAAATTTTGCAATATATTTTAGTAGTGAACAATTTTCACTTTTGTCATTTAATAATACTTTAGTTTCTTTTTTTATTTTTATTTTTATTGTTTTCAATACTTTAGGATATTTACTTTTGTAGACTAATAATAACTTTGTGTGTAGTTTCTGTAGACTTAATCATGATAATTTAAGTTGCATGATAATTTAATACTTAAAAATAGTGAATACTTTTTCTTTATTTTTGAGAAATTTGAGGTTTTGATTATGATGCATACATTTTATGAATTTTAATCAATTTCTTTTATTACATGATCATGTAAAATCATTTTGAATGAAGATGAGTTCAATGAGGAATCCCTAAGTCTATGAAAACTATTTTAATGGTTTTAATATTTTTGTTATTATGCATTTTTTCATATGTCTATGCCTTTTGAATCTTTATTGGTTGTCAGTGTGATTATTTCTTTCTATTAAAAATTTATTAAATCAGCTAAATAGTATACATAATTGCTTATTTATTATTAGAGAACAATCATGAATTCTGACAGTGAAACTTAAAAAAAAAAGTATTAAATAGATTAGAAAATGTATTTTCTAGATATTATGCCTGTCCCTTATTAGATCTAATAGAACTTAATGAATCATATGGGAATAGAAGTACAAGTTTGTAAATGGTCAGAGATTTTTTATATTTCAGAAATAGACATGTAGGATAGAATATTGTCAATACAATGTAATTGATATACTGATTTAGTTGAAGGAGACATTTATTAGACTTACAAAAGTATTATGTTATTTAGACTACATTATAATTTTATATATTTGACATACACTTAATCTCTGATTAATATTTGAAATTTGTGAATGAGCAAACATATTGACCGTGCTTCAATAAGTAGTATATATTTTTACTATATTTATGTGGATTTGATAGTTATTTTAAAAAAAGAAAGAAGTCATTTATTTTTGTAATTAGTTAAAATAAATAATTAACACCCCCCGTTATTTATTTATTTTAAATATCTGTGTAAAGTAAGTTTTATTTCTTTACTCTAGTTCAATTAAACCTACTGAAAATGTGGCTCTTGGTTTAGCACAAGTCGGTTCTCGTGCAGCTCTTAGCTTTGCTTTTGCATTCTTACGGAGAGCATGGAGATCAGGAGAAGATGCAGATCTATGTTCAGAATTATTAGAGGAATCATTAGAGGCTTTACGTTCACTACCTGAAGCTACATTATTTGATGAAATATCAGTATCAAATATTTGGCTTGAAGTTGTGGAAAGAGCATCTAAATTTCTAAGATCGGTGGTTTTGGGGTAAGTTTTGATATGAACAAATTATTTTTAAAATCTTTAATAAATATTCTACAAAATATTTTTTGTTTTTTTAGAGATTTAAATGGCAGTGCTAGCTGTAAAACTTCAAGCAAAGTTCCTGTTTCTGATCAACACACTGCTTTAGCTTTACTTTTAGAACTTGCTATTCAGCGTGGTTCCCTCAGTCATATTCTTGATACTGTTCTTCTTTTACTGCACTTATGGGATTCTGGGAATTATGAATATGACAATCGTATCATATCACATGGCACTTGTGCACCTCTTGTACCTGTACTTCGGCGATTTCATAAAATTCCTTCTTCAAAAAATAAAATCTGTGATAATGATAACTTAGAAGATGTAAGTTCTATTTGTTTTTTAAATTTTCTTAACATTATTCATAATTGCATTTTTAATATGAATAAACACTGAATATATGTATGCACGCACACCCATAAATCCTAATAATAAGCATGTAAACTATGGCTTTTAAATATATTGTACTGAGAATAAACAGTCTTATTCATGGAGTAATTAAGTTCAAATGTGCATACTCTATTAATAATTTACAACTCAAATTCTGTAATTTGTATCAATGCCAATTTATCATTTCGAAATAAAAAATGTCTACTTTTATCTAACTATTCATTTTTATGTAATAAAGAAGTCAATAATTGACATTTGAAAGGGATAAAACTTAACATTGATCTCGTAGAGTATTAATCAAAAACCAGTTTATACTTTTAAATAACAATCAAAATGTAAATTCTAATAATTTTAATAAGTACATTAATAAATTATTGTTATTTAATATGTAGCACTCATAATATATAATTTTATTTACAGAACAATCAAATCTGCATATCCTTTAATAATAATAATTCACATGTCAGATCCTATAGAATCATTTTAATAAACTTATAAATAATACCTTTTCATTTCAGTACCAGTATATCTATTAGGTAAAAAGTGATCAACTTTTATCTAATCACTATCCTGGTATATGGAAAATGAATCTTAATACCATCTTGAAATTTCAAATACAATATAAAATGCTGAGAATATACGATCTTATTTAGGGAGCAATTAAGTTCTAATTTGTCTATCATAATACTAATCCAGACAATATGGAGTCATTTTAATAAACTTGTAAATAGTTTAATTATTTCCTTATTAAAATTATTAGGATTCACATCTTTATTATTATTTCTAAACTGTTAAAGTTGATTTAATTAATATTTTATAAAGATCACTGCTAGTATAAAGTTTTTCTGTTTTTGGATGTCAGCGTTTGATTTATTTATCACATAACAGCAAGATTGCTGATTATAAATGAACCATTTTTTATCTAACTGGTCAATTTGCATTGACATGAAAAAGTAAACATTATTTAAAAGTTAATTAAAATGATTCTATAGGGTCTAACTTGTGAATTTTTATTAGGCTATGTTCATTTGAACAAATAAGATTGTATATGTATGTATTTATATTTTGTAAATTTACATATGAATTTATATTTAGTTGGTATTTTAAACCAGTATGTAATATAGTATATTAAATATTTGTTTAATTGCCCTGCATGATTTAGTGCATAGAGTGATGGGCTCAAAAGCTGAAAAACCCTAAATCAAATCTCAAATTTGTCATTTCTCATGCTTGAATGTCATGTGATTTATCCAACAATGGACCAGTCAATTTTTATTTTGTTGTGTGTGAGCTCATTGCTGTAACTCCCTAATTAGATAAAAATGTCTTTATTTTATATATATTTACATTTAAATCATTAGGCATCATATGATCACCATCTCTTATACTAGCACATAATTGTTTATAAACAAGACAAAACTCTCCATACAGTAGTGCCACCCTGTGCCAACCAGAGTAATCAATGGATACCAGAAGGCTTGTGCATAAAATCTCTATCTAATGCCTATTCATCCAATATTCCCAGACCAGTTTCTGGCTTGTGGCCTTCATTGGTGAGGAGCTTTAGACCTGAGAGCACTGCACCTAGATCTTAGGATCTAATGCAACCCTCCAGCACCCACCTTTTATCTCTACTTAACTATAAAACTATGAGAATGAAATTGAAAACACAAAAATATTTTCAATCTAAGCTCAATAGCTTATATAGTTAAGTAGAGATAAAAGGTGGTTGTTGGAGGTTTGCATTGGATCCTAAGATCTAGGTGCAGTGCTCTCAGATCCAAAGCTCCTCAATGACAAAGGCCACAAGCCAGAAACTAGTCTGGGGATATTGGATGAGTAGGCATTAGATAGGGATTTTATGCACAAGCCTTCTGGCATCCATTGATTACTCTGGTTGTCTCAGGGTGGCACTACTGTATGGTGAGTTTTGCCTTGTTTATATTTACATTTATAAGAAATTGTGATTTTAGTTTGAAAAAGAGAAAATAATAGGATTTTTGGATTCTTGGAAGTTTGTAATTAATCAAGTTTAAAAAATTGAGCTTAATTATTTGAAAACAACATTCTAATAAAGAACTTGAACATTAAAGAAATGCTAATAACTGTTTTAATGTAATATATGAGTCTGAAGCAGAAAATTCTGATTATATATAAGTAGAGTAGTGATTTTGATGCTAGGAAATAAAGTTTATACATTTCTAAGTAGTGAAAATTATAATAATAGGATTAATGATTTCAGAGTCAATATTAAAGCTGATAAAAAATTTTGTGTAGAGCAGAGAAAGAGGGAGTAACTAATGCTAAGCAAAGATTTTAATTTGGGAAATCAAGAGAAAAGAATAAAATAGAATTAACTACAATTAATAATAAGAATCTAATAACCAAACAGTTATAAATCTGATTATCGTGATATTCTTTTTCTACAAGTGTTTTGAAAGAATTATCTTAACAAGAATTAAGTGACTAATTGATTGACTTTTACACTAAAAACAGACTGGATTTGTACTAGAACTGAAATATTATGATAACAATTTTTTTAACTACTCACCTTCATAAAGTATTCTAAGCTAAAACTTCTACTATATTTATTGATGTACATTCAGCTTATAGCATTTCTGTTTTGAAAGAATAGTCTTTTTCTGAAAACCTTTAAAATTTTACATTCACAAAAAACTTTGATTTTCTTCATAAAACTTTCACTAGTAAACAATTGTTAATTGAAGCAAATATTTCATTTTGCAGAATGGCCTCTCATAGGATTTAAAGATTCTTTTTTAATCTATTTTATTTAATATTGGTTACTTACAAATGGAATGTAAGCAATTCATCTATATTCATGATATTGTTGTAATCTTGCAAATAAATTCTTATCAAATCTAGAAGCTCTATTAGTAAGGTTATAAAAACTTTGGAAATAATATTCAAAGATTGAAGTGTGATGACTTCAAGTACTATTTTTATTTTTTTTTCAAAACAATGAACTATCTCGTGAATGACCATAATTTTTCTGATTTAAAAAAGGCTTGGATTATGATACTAATCTGTGCAACTAGAGAACATTGCAGTGCCATATTTGAATTTATTTTTATCATTTATTAATATTAAATCTAAAATTATTTTTAGAAGCATTTTTTCTGAAAAGTTGTCTACTTCCATATGAGAATCTGATGCAATTAGTTGAAGAAAAGATTTCTTAACACTAGTATTTTAAAAACTGAATTGAATAAATTTTATTGACAAACTCATATCCTTTATTACATTACAAGTGGATATTCATATTCCTATATTTTTCTCTACTATTTATCAAAGCAGAAATTCTTAGAGGAAGTTACAACAACTATTATTTAGGCATATTTTTACCATTCCCTCATGTCATGGTCTCTTTTGAAGCTAACCAGGAAGCAATAAAAGAATTATAATGCAAGAGATAGATCTACATTTTTTTTCAGACCCATCAGTAAGTTTAGGATTAATAGTTGTTGTGTTTATTTTTAGAAGTGGAATTTCACAACTCTCCATTTAAATAATTATAGTCAAATACCATAGTGAATTATATGGATAATTGTTGGAAACATCTTACATCACATGATCACCATTTCTTATGCTAGCACATAACTGTTATTAAAACAAGGTGGCTGCTGGAGGGTTGCCTGTTTTTAAATATCTTACATCTTTATAGATATTTTCATAAATAATAGTTAATAACCATTTTATATAATCCAATGATTAAGTCAGATGTCAATTATAGCACATTCTCAAATCAAATAATAAAATCATATGTGTTAATTTGGAGGTAATTCATTCAATAAACCAAACTTGGGTCTCATTAATAATAAATTCCTCATTTCAGTCTATATAAACACAATGTTTTTTAGAAGTCTTAAAGCTTCAGTTTTTTACATTGATTGAAACTTTTGAATTGGTTTATAATGAGTTATTGTTGATATTATTAGAACATATCAATTAATCATATTGATTACATAACATATAAAATAAAGCCAAATTGCTGCAAAGAAAGCTATTTATATTATGAATGGGATGTGTTTATTGTTTTATATAAGATAATACATGCTGTTTTCTTTGAAAAAGTGATAGACAATTTTTTGAACAAGAATTTTTCTTTTCATTAGCAATTTATTCGGTTTTACTTAAATTATATTGAGTTTTGTAATTTCCATTAAAGATTTGTTTTATTAAATCCAGTTAAACAGACTTTATTTCTATATATATATTTTTTTAAAATATAAAAACTTACATGATTAGTAGGTTTCTAATTTAAAATGTTCATTCATCTAAATCATGAACATGCACACAAACAATTTATTTTATAAATTATTTATTATATAACCTGTAATGTATTCGTGGTGACGTCACAGTTACTGCGGGATGCATATTATCGGGACTGCGGGACTACAGCAGGAAGCCATGTTAGGACGGTGATCATGCTTCCCGAGTATTAGTAAGCGTTATGTATAGAATATTATTTTATGTATAGAATAGTAATAAAAGATTAACTAGTAAAGTGTTGTTGTGTTTTGCTTGTATTTGTGATACACAACACTTGGCGACGAGGATGGGATGCCCTAGCTCATTTTTTTTTTCCTTTACCTTGGGATTCAAAAACACAAAATACTTTCTTCAAGCTTCAACAAGGCGTTATGTCAAGGATGGCAACTGTGAAGTTATCAGCATTACTCAGCTCCCACAACTATGGATACTATGCATCAAGTCGATTTTATTGTCTGGCGAATGATATTAAGTGAAGACAAGAAACGAGCTACTTTGTTGGCAGCCTGCGGACTACAAACGCTATCATATTGTCTTTGATAGCCCCAGCTCAGCTTAGAAAGGTCATATGACACACCTGTTTAAAACAATACTTTAATCAAGGCCCTCTATAATCTATCAGCGCTACCAGTTTTGCTCGTGAACAAAAAGAAGGAAATGTTAGTGTTTTCTCGCGGACTGAGATCTCGGAAGGATGTATTTTGGCACGCACTTCGACGCCTCCGTGATCAGTTTGTTTGTGGACTGAGAGATGAAGTGTACAGCGCCGACTGCTCACCGAAGAAACATTAACCCTAGATGCCCAGTGCAGAGGAGTTTAGCAGCCGAGGCAGCGGGGGACCAGGTGGGAGATGCATGCTTCTGGATTGTCATCATCAGTGGATCTAATACAACACCCGGCAGTTCCTACCAAATACAAAACGTTACAAAAACATATAATGCCACTTGCCATTTCTCTGTAATTTTACAAATCCCTTTCCAAAATATTTTCCAAAGACAGGTCAATCAAAAGTATGTAAGGCCCGACAACAGGACACTCGACATCATCCACCCAGTGCATGCAGTGAAAGAGGAACTGATACTGATGGGGCATTGGACCTAATATAAACTCCATATACAGCAAAAACTCACAACTAAGCAAGAGTGCTTATTAACAATACTAAATGCTGCATGGAAGTAGATTCGGATCGAATATTCAATTGTATCTCGGGGGTTTTTCAAGACTTGTGAAAGGAAAACTGCCAGTGTTGGAACCTGTGCAAGCAACACTGCGGGATTTTAGCAAAACGGATCACCTTTATGGGACAGTCTTTGTCAGTCAAATACGGAAGTATTCAGCTTGTTTCCTGTTAATTGCGAAAGAGCATTACAAATCTACTTGCCTGAATGGTTTGCCCCTTTGGAATATTTTTATCGGGGTATTCAGTTCGACTTCACCAATGCAAGATATCATTGATCTTTTCCCAGTTTTCACACTACCCTTGAAGATATGAGGATCGTGTCTTTACCGATAGACCCAAAAATACCACCTATTGCCTCCGGCCCACCATTGCCATTGGCTATGAAACCAAAGGTTGACAGCCTAGACACCTTATTAAGGACGAATTATTGAGCCAGTTTGCGACCCGTATGGGCAACACCAGTGTGCCTATCATCAAAGCTCAGGAGAGGTCCTTTGTGATTATAAGGTGACCTAAATCAAGCATTGAGAGATCACCCATATCCAATACCAGCAGTACACCATTTTCTCGCATCGTTTCCTAGGAGCTCAGTGTTTGCAAAAATAGACTTAGCTCGAGCATACCTACAACTGCCGTAGATGAGGCATCGGCGGATGCAAGACATTATCACTCATCGGGAGCTTTCCGGGTAAAGAGATTGCAGTACGGATTAGCGTGGCCCCAGGAATATTTCAGGGAATGGTGGACAACATACTAGGAGGTATTCAGGGAGTGTTCCTCTTATGATGTACTGATATTGCAACATCTGCTACGGACCTAACCACCAAATTAAGAACAGTCTGCAGCAAATTGGCTGCCTGTGGGCTGAGTGTAAATAAAGACAAATGTGTCCTCGGAGTGTCGTCAATAGATTTTTTAGGATACACCCTGGATGCAGAGGGCCTGCACCCAGCGGCCGACAAAGTGGCTGCTATTAGGAGAGCACCGACACCAACAGATAAGAAGAAGCTACAGGCATTCTTGGGGTTTCAACTTCTACAGTAACTTTTTGCCACACCGAGCTACGACAGCCGAACCACTACATAAATTCTTAAGGCGGATACAGTATGGTCATGGACCAAAGAACACGAGAGCTTCACACAACTGAAGGAGGCCTGACGTCTGATGATGTGCTGGTGCCTTTCGATCCCCCCAACAAGTGGTGGTAACCTCGCCTTACCATATGGAGTGGGAGCAGTACTTAGCCTGAAGTATGCAGATGGCCTATTTCACCAGTTGCTTTTGCATCAAGAACACTCACCAAGCCTGAAAGAAATTACGTCGATAGACCGGAAGCACTTTATTATATTCGGGGTGAAACATTTCCACCATTTTATATGGAATACCGTTCGAGATAGTGACTGACCACAAGCCACTGCTGGAATCTTCACGTTGGACCGCCGACCCCATTCATTCTATCACCCCAATGCAAAGGTGGGCATGCCTCTTGACGGCTTACAACTTCAGACTGCAGTATGCACCAGGGAGGAGCATAGGGAACGCAGATGCACTGAGTAGTGGCCATCCCCTGCGGTTCAGCAGAGTGAGGAGAAGCTGCGAGCAGTATTATTCCTTGAGGACTTGGAGAATCCACCAGTTTCCGCAGAACAGATCGAGAAAGAAACTAAAGCAGACCCTGTGCTATCTAGAGTAAAGGAGTGCATCCTGACAGCATGGCCAACACAATTCAACAAGATCTTCGATCTTATCAGTCGCGAAAAAATGAGTTGTCAACACACCGAGGATGTTTGCTATGGGGGCACGGGTGGTCATACCGACATCTCTTAGACCCATAGTTCTTGTGAGCTCACCTGGGACACATGGGAATTGTGAGAACAAAAGCACTTGCACGCTCATACGTCTGGTGGCCTGGAATGGACCAGGACATAGAACAACTAATAGCTAAATGTAACAACTGTCAAGAATACGACACCAGCAACCACGTGCACCAACACATCACTGGGAGATTCCAGCTTTGCCATGGTCACGAATACATGTGGATTACGCTGGACCTATCCAGGGAAATGATTTTAGTTGTCGTGGATGCACACTCGAAGTGGATCGACGTCCGGGAAATGCCATCGACAACGACTGGAGCTACCATCTCAGCACTTAGAGAACTCTTCGCAACACACGGTCTTCCCGAATGCATTGTCTCAGACAACGGCCCTCAGTTCACGGCGATGGAGTTCACGACTTTCCTTCACCGGAATGGCATTCGCCATGCAAGAGTTGCTCCATATCATCCATCAAGCAACGGGTTGGCAGAACGTGCAGTACAATCTGTTAAGGAGGGATTACAACGTCTACGAAACGGGACCTGGAGTCAGCGGCTTGCACGTTATTTACTAATGCAACACACTACGCCATCAACAGCAACGGGACTTAGCCCGGCCGAGCTACTGTTCAAGCGGCGCATAAGAACATGCCTGGACTTTCTGCACCCTGACAGGGCACCGCAAATAACTCAGATACCTATACAAAGGGTACGAACATTCCAACCACAGGATACAATTTTGACACGTGGGGCTGGAAAGAACTCACCATGGATACCTGCAGTTATCCAACATCAGACAGGACCATTGTCATACGAGATTCTAACGGACTCCGGGATTCAAAAAAGACATGTAGACCACTTGCGACCTAGAGTGGTAAATACACACACAGAGGAAACTGCGACAAACCAGGATAGTCAGAATGAGACAGCACTTGGAGAACCCATTCAGGTGGCCGCACCTACCACCAGTATACACCGAGAGAGTAAACCACAAACACCTAGTGGTCACCCTCGGCGAGTACGCCACCCCCCTGTACGTCTGTTGGACTATGACACTTCTCAAAAAAGGGGGGAAAGGGAAGGAGTGTAATGTATTCGTGGTGACGTCACAGTTACTGCGGGATGCATATTATCGGGACTGCGGGACTACAGCAGGAAGCCATGTTAGGACGGTGATCATGCTTCCCGAGTATTAGTAAGCGTTATGTATAGAATATTATTTTATGTATAGAATAGTAATAAAAGATTAACTAGTAAAGTGTTGTTGTGTTTTGCTTGTATTTGTGATACACAACATAACCCATAGAGACCTGAACGGCCATTTTTAATTCCCAAAAAAAATTACAGGACCTACAATTTTAAATAAAATGTCTAATTTATTACAATAAATAAATATATATATATACATTTTTATAAAGTGCAAATATGAAAGAATGTTATAAAGCTGATAAAGTAGTCATTACCACAAAAAATAATTAAAAAAAATGATATTTTTCACATTTTTAAAATCTTTATTTTTACATTGGTTCACAAACTCTCAATTTTGAAAGGTATAGCCTAAAATGACAATTTCATAGACAGCTTCATCACATTCATCATAAAATGCAGAAAAAAATAATATATAACATGACCTACCTGAGTTACAGATTGTTGGTGTAATGTGGCAGAATGTGACAATTTCAGTTTCGTTTTTTACTAACCACCCTATATGTTCAATTTTTGCAAGCAGTTGTTTTTCTAGGCCCTCTATGCGGGATATCTATTAGAAATGCAAGGTTTTGTGGATTAGAAATGTGGATTCAAGGTTTTAGTGTGATCAAAAAAAAAAATAACAGTAATAACTTTAGTAAAGTGTAAGTTATGGGGATAAAAAATAATTACTATATTATTGAAAAATCATGGGCTAAATTATGCATTATTACATAGGAAACCATAATAGCAAAGTATGCTATCAAATGAATAAAAAGTTATCTATAATGAAACGAATAAAAATGTAGTAAATTCTAAGTTATGCATGTAAAAAATAATTACTACATTATTGGAATATCATGAGGGTAAGGGTGAGCTAAATTATGCATTATTACATAGGAAACCATGATAGCAAAGTATGCTATAAAATGAATAAAAAGTTATCTACAATGAAATGAATAAAAACATAGTAAATTCTAAGTTATGCATGTAAAAAATAATTACTACATTATTGGAATATCATGAGGGTAAGAGTGAGCTAAATTATGCATTATTACATAGCAAACCATAATAGCAAAGTATGCTATAAAATGAATAAAAACTTATCTACAATGAAATGTATAAAAACAGTAAATAAAATAAAATAAATAACCCAAAGGAATTACAAGCAATTATTATATATCAGTGGGAGATGATGATGATGAATGTTGAATACTTACGGGTAATGGGGAATACGAAACCTCAAAATCAAACACATCAACAGAAAAGTTCGTTAGAATCATAATTACGTTTAGCGGCGAAAATAATTGTTTTCTCCGTATATTTTTTTTATCCGTTGATAAAATCTAGAAAGATAAAAAAAAATTACAAAATTTTAATAATGTACTTTACAAAAATTGCTATAAAAAATCTAATTTTCATCGCACAGAAAAAAATTTTAGACGTACAAAAAGATAGAAAAATGGCGGAGAGAAAGAAAAAAAAAGCGTAACTGTGACATATACGGTTTGCACGCTATTGCGGTCGAAATTGCAAACTTTTTTTAATGCGGAAAAAAGCGGTTTTCGGTCTCAAGGGGATAAATAATGTTTTATTAATATAGAAATTAATTATAAATAAGAAATTCCAAAGATTTTTATTATATAAAAAGTAATATTTTCCATATTCACCAAAAAGATCATGTTTATCTTTAAATTTAATAATAATGCCCCCCCCCCTTTTTTTTTTTTTTCAGGTCATATCTCATAAAATGAATATGTCTATTAATTTGAATTATTATTGAATTATCTTTTATATCAAACATAGATACCCAAAAATATATTAATAAATTAGATTTAATACATGAGTATTCAAATAGAATTAACGTACGTGATTATTCTATCATATAAATATTTGGGAAAAAAACATGGCTCTGATGGAAATGTTCACGTATTTATATTTTAATGAATGCAATATAATGTGTTTAGAGTTTTATGAAAATATTATTTAAAATAAGTTAGAAAATTATTTCAAATACTATGGTTTGATAAAATAAAATATTTTCTCCTATCTGCAAATATATGTGACTTTTTTTTTCATGATAATCTGAGGTGTTCTTTTGCAAGAATGTCTTTTTCCACTATTTTCTGGGATTTTACAATATTTATTCTTTTTTTTTTTTGAGGATCATTTTCTCTTTGTTTATTGTTTTTCATTGTTATGCATTTAATATATTTTTTACTAGAATATTAATTTAATTGAATTCACAACATTCTTTTTAATATCAATAATTCGTAATTTTCGTTTTTCACTTATATATGCCCTTTTTAGTTATTTTTCGATTTTTTTTTTTTGTTTGAATGTCAGAGCAATATTTAATCTCATTTTTGAAAATTATAAAAATTCTTTCTATTTAAATTACTAAATAAATATTTATTTTTTTTTGTTTGTAAAATGTTTTCCATTTTTATTGTTTTATATACATTATATTATTAGTAAATTGTAATTTCAAATATGAACAAGCATATTATAATACTTTTTATTAATTAATCTATGAAGTGAAACATATAAAGATTTATAAAAACCTTTATTATTATAGATTATGATATGTCTGTAAGTACAAGAAAGTTTGCTGGAATGTTTTTTTTTCTTCTTGTAATTACAAATGGACATACATTGGCATGTTGAGCTTCTTACTAGCTGTATAGTTGTAAAATTGAATATTATAATGGACATAATTATTTTTAAAATGTTATAGTCATGGAGGTTTTATACGTATGAAGACTAATGGGTTGATTCATCATTATCATCATCAACCATTACCAATCCACTGCAGGATGAAGATCTTTCCAAGTTCAAACCATCTTTTCTGATCTTTAGCTTCTCTTCTCCACATCCCTGCACACTTTCTTATTTCATCCATCAATCTCGCATGTGATCTCTTTCTGGGTCGTTGACAATCTCTTGGAATCCAGTTTAAGATTTTAATTGTTCATCTATTATCATCTTTTCTAGCAATACGTCAAGCTCAACTCCACTTTAGTCTTTTAATTTTTTCAATGAGGTCATATTGTGTTTTCAGTTTCTTCTTGTTACTCTTAAACACGCATCTCTCCATACTTCTTTGAGTGGTCTGAAGTCTCTGTATTGCTCTTCTATTAAGTGTCCAAGTCTCAGATCCATAAATAAGAACTGGTAAAACACATTTATTAAAAACCTTTCTTTTCAAACACATAGGCACATTTCCTTTTAGTTTCAAGTTATTTCTACTAAAAGCACTCCAACCAAGTTTAATTCTATGGTTAATTTTATCCATTATGTTTCCATCTGTATTAATAATCTGACCAAGATATTTGTAGATGTTAACTTCTTCTAACTCATAATAATTAATCTTTATTTTCATATTTTCGAGAAAATCTATTGAACATTACTTTTGTCTTTTTAACATATATCTTTAGTCCTACTTTTCTACTTTCATCTGATAACTCCTGCTGCTCTAAAGCATTATTTACAAAAACAACTACATCATCTTCAAAATCTAAATGACTTAAATAATCTCCATTTACTTTCACTCCTTTAGATTCCCATTTTAATCCACAAAATACTTCTTGCAGCACTGCTGTAAAAAGTTTTGGAGATATGGAGTCACCCTGTCTTACACCCTTCTCAATGTTGACTTTCCTAGTATCATTATGTAATCTAATTGTTGCTGTTGCATTTTTATAAATATTCTTTAAAATATGACAATATCCTGGATCTATACCTTGATGATCCAATGCTTTAATCACTGAAGAAATGCTTATAGAATCGAATGCCTTTTCATAATCTACAAATCCAAAGCATAATGGCAACTCATATTCATTTGTCCTTTCTATAACTTCTCTCAATACCTGGATATGATCTACTGTACTAAAACCACTTTTAAATCCAGCTTGTTCTCTTGGTTGGTGGAAATCAAATGTTCTCTGTAGACAAGTTGTAATTATCTTGGTAAAAATTTTGTATAAAACTGATAAAAGGCTGATAGGTCTGTAATTTCTAATATCTTCTTTATCACCTTTTTTAAATATTAATATTAATACTGCATTCTTCCAATCATCTGGTACATCTTTATCATTTAGACATTTGGTATATAACTTTGCTAAAAAAAAATCTATTTCTTCACCTGCTTCTTTTAATATATCAATTATAATTCCATCATTACCTGGAGCTTTTCCTTTCTTCATAAATTTAATTGCATGTCTCACTTCTTCATTTAAAATTCTGGGCAATTTGGAAGATATAATAGATATAGGAGGTACTTGTTCTTTATTACTATATAATTCTTGATAGAAGTCTTCTACCCATTTCATGATGTCATCTCTCTTTTTAGTAATAATTCCATTTTTTTTTATTGCAGATATAAGTTTCCTACCAATACCAAAATGTTGTTTTACACTCTTGAGACTTATTCTCTTCTACAGCTTTCCTTACTAGTTCACAGTTATACTTTCTTATATAATTTTCAACTCTTTTTCACACCATTTTACAGAATTCAAGGTATTCAATTTTTTTTGATGCATCATTTTTGTGTATCTTCATATTCCTTCTTTTCTTCATAAATTCTCTAGTCTCAGCAGAAATTTTATTGGTCAATTGCTGCTTTTTTCTACCAGCTATCTTTGATGCAGTTTTTAAAAGTGTATTAGTTGTTTTCTTATTAATTTCATTCAAATCTGAATCATGTTCAAAATCTATTAATACTTGAAACCGATTTCTAAGTTCTAATTTAAATTCATTAGAATGTTTCTGAAGATTAGGAATATCAACTGTAAATATTGTTTTTTTTAATAATTTTTGTCTCTCTAGTTTTGCATTAACACGTATCTTACAATATTACTAATCGATGATCACTTCCTGTGTTAAATTTATTAAGAACATTACAATCTTGAAATATATATTTTCTGTTAGTCAAAATATAATCCAATTCTGCTGTACCTTCATTTGGATGCTTCCATGTCCATTTTTTTTTTTAACATTTTTCTCAAAAAAAAAGAATTCATAATATAAAGTTTTTCTTTTTCTGCAAACTCCACAAATCTATGATATCTCTCATTTCTATTACTATAACAAAAATTACCTATAGCACTTTCATCTTTCATTTGTTTACCAATTCTAGCATTGAAGTCTCCCATAACAATTTTAAAATGTTGTTTACTCTGATCCATATAAAAATCTTCTACTACTCCATCACTATGAGAGCTTGTTGGTGCATAAACCTGAATCATCTGCATTTGATATCTGCTATTAAATTGTATAACTAATCTTGCCACTCTGTCTGATACACCATCAATCTCCACAATGTTGTTTGTCCACTTTTTATTTATAATGAATCCTAGTCCACTTCTATTTCCAATATTTGTGCGTTTATAATAGAGTATATGTCCACTTTTTAAATCAATTGTCTCTTCACCTTTTCTTCTAACTTCACAAAGTCCAATAATGTCCCATTTAATATAAGACAGTTCTTCTAATTCTTGCAATCATCCTTCACTTGAAATTGATCTGCAGTCATAAGTACCTAAATAAAAAGTTGTCATCAAATGGCAGCTTGGGACCACAATCAGGGGATTCTTAGCACCCTCCACTTTTGGCCACCAACCGCTGCCTTGGTTGGTGACTTTACAGCCTCCTGGGAATAAGGGCCATGATTTTTTTTTGTCTGTCATGATTGTATATATCTATTGGAAAAATATTTATCATTTAAACATACATTCATTCTACCTTATCAGGCACCTGAGAAGAAAGACCATGATGTTTCTTGATCTTAAACTCAGAGGTAAAAGGCCAATAAACTCACCACGCTGGCTAATGTGTGTTGGTGAGCAGCTAGTCCATGTTCGTATACTATATGAATAATCACATAGTAATAACAGCTTCAATAACAAGAACATATGGAGTTGCATTAGGAATTTGCCCTGCTTGGTTCCTTCGAGGCCTCCAAGAGGAATCAAAAGGTCTCCTTTCAGTTAATAGCAAACTCCTTTCTGCAGTCATGGTTTGATTATCAACTTTTATATTGCAAAAAAAAAAAAAAAAAACACACTATGAAAAATGAAAATATAAAATTTACAGATCAAGAAATTTAAGAAAATACAAAGTTGAATATAATTTTTTTACTGGTAAATTTATTGAAATTCAAGGTGGAATTAATGAAAGCTTCAACAGGAAATTTTTTTTTTTTTTGGAGGAGATAAATTGAGAATAATTATTAAGAAATCATTAGCAAAAATTTTAATAAATACCATTGATGAATATAAAAATGGATTTGATTCTAATTAAGTCTGAAAAGAAAACTAATTTATTCACACTGGTATGAGTGAAAATCTTTGGATTGGAAACTGAAATGAAATATGACTTTTTGAAATAAGTATGTGAATTAATTCTGATTTTTTTATATATGCGTATAATCTTTAATTACATGTATATATATACACACACACACATATATAATATTTATGTATTCAGAATCACACAAAGAAAAAGTCATTTAAAGTATACTATACATATGTTATTAATCTCTGTACTAGCATTATTATAATTTTTAAAAAAAAATTTTTTTAGTGCACACCTACTCTAGTCAGCCCTACTGAATGCTTTTTGCGCTATTTGATCTTGCCAGAGGATGATGATGTCTCAGTTGATTTGAGACAAACTGCTGTTGTTATTATGTCTCATTTAGATCGACTAGCTTCATCTTATTTACCTCCTACTGAAAATAAAAAGGTAACGGTGAAAGTTTTCTCAAGAAAAACATAGCACATGCACATTAATTTTTTTTTTTTATGATATTCTTAATTATTTATTATTACAGAATGCAATGTTTTACACAAGTACAGATTACCATATCTGAGCAAAAAAAAATAAATTCAAATTTTTTTTTTCATAGGAAATTAAAATGTTCAGGAAGTTTTTACAAAATTTAAAAAAATGCATTCAAATCTCAAATCAATAATTTGTAATAGGAGATTTTTTTGGCCGAGTTACGAAAACAGAATTCATACATGATAAATCCTTCAACGAATCATTAAACAGATCATTTGATGTTGATATGGGGATGATTATTTTTGTGATTAATAGAAGTCCCAAAAATAGTTGCTAATGTCCGTAATAAATAGGATTGTCAGAGTATTATTGAAGAATGAATCCAGTTATTTTTAACACCATTAACTGTATTTATTGACTGTATAAAATCTAATTTTTTTAGAATTATGATAGACATTTAAACAGATTGTGTAAATAAAAGCTATTGTTTTGCTCTTATATATATATATATATTGTAATAGCATCACCTAAAGAATAAATAAAAAAAATATGTATGAATTAATTTAACCTAAGGAAATGGGTGACTGCATACATGGTGGAATGATTATACAATTTTTTTTATTAATCTAATTTAATAACAGCCACGGATAATGATCAGACTGAACCTACAATAAGTATAAGCCTTTATGCAGTATCAGACATATTTCCTGATCATCTTCCTCTCCACATTTTTTGTATTAGTCTGATGTAATATAAAATAGTATACTTAAAATTCATTATGAGAAACAAAATTATTGACTGTAACAATAATTTTATTTTACACAATAGAATAAAAACAATATAACTGTAACCTAATACAATAGGGAGCATGCATGACAGAATATATTTTAAATTATTATTTATTCAAAAAAGGTCATTGTAAAAGTCTTACCAAGTTCATCTTATTTTTTGTTTCTGTTGAGATCAACTTTTTTTAAACAGTAAAACTAATTTAAAATTGAGATCTCTGGTCATAACAATCGTTGTTTCATATTGAAATTTATAAATTATTTAACTTCACTATTTTTCCTCAAATAAGCTTCTTTTTTGGTCTTTCTGCCTTATAATGGAAGGAATCAGATATGCTGAATATGTATAAATCCTTCTTATGTAATTTCTTATTATAACTGTTAACTGGTGAATTTTTTTATAATATTAAATTTTTGAATTGTGTTATAGCATCCATAAAAATATTAACTGTTGGCAGATATACCTGTTACTCAGTATTAAGGTATTATAACCGATCCATGAATAAGTTACACTCTAAAAAAATGAGCTTGGCCTTCCAACTAAAGTTCTAGCTCATCATTGTCAATATAAATGAATATGCAAGAATCCAAATCATTCTCCTGGCTTTCATTTTTATAAGTAGTCCAAAGAAGAACTTAACTGAACTCCCTCCAATGTTTGAATGCAGATGATCTTTTGGGGGCTTTTTCTTTACCTGGCAACTCTCCAAATTTCTATGATAACTTTATATTTTGAAAATAATTGACTCATTTTAGAATTATTATTTTAAAATATCAAGAAATCAACTTTTTTATTTCTGACAAATTATTTCATTTTCAATTCATTCAATATATTAATGATTTAAAATAAATAAATAACTTGTACAAGGTTTTAAAATACATAATAATTTTTGTATTCATTTTTTTTTAAAAACTATACATGTAAATTACATCAAAGAAGTTCAATATTTTCCTCTGATGGTGATCCTATTGGACTTCTATAAATATGCATGATTAATGTAAAAATTAAACATTATTATTATTTATTTATTTTTGGATTCATTATTTAAAATTGGAAGTGGAATTTTTAATTCATTGTATACCTATATATATGAATGAATCATATATATATATATGGTGATCTCATTATTCATGTCTTCATTCTATACAATTTTACTTAATCATAATTAAGTAATTGTAGAACAATTTGATAAAGTTTTTTTTGTAAGTTTACAAAATGAAAATTTTATTTAGTTTAGAAAATAGATTTCTAGCAGCACAATATATAAGTTAAAAAATGAATTGGTGCTTGTCATCGAAAGTGCACTCAGTTAGATTAAGAAAAGAAATAAAAAACACTTTGTAAAGCATACATACATATGTACGCAAAAGAATTATATATATTAAACGAAGGAAAAATTAATATTTCATATAAGTAATTTAAAATTATGATAATCATTTTCAATATTATCATATTATATATTTATCATATAGGTATCATAATGCTTTTTTTTTTTTTGTAATTAGATTATGATATCAATATCTTCTCAACTTTTATGCTTAAATATGTAAATAGACATTTTTAAAAATGAAGAAAAAACCTATTCTCTAGTGATTGAGAAGAGGTAAGCTCTTGTCCAACTTATAAATTCTATTTGAAATTTATGAAAATAATATTTTTTTAATATATATCTAAAAATAAAAGTAATTCATTTGTATGAAGACATTTACCATCAAATATTAGATGAAAATCTTTGCAATATTTTGTATATATTTTTCATCTCTTTAGTGAATTGTACCAAGTTGATATACTATTAATGTTTTAAAAAAAAAAAATTCTAGGCAGTATATATTAAAATCAAATGAAATAAAAAGTACTTTATTTTATTGCATATTTTAATTAAATATAGTAAAGAACTGTTACAACAATGATATCTTTCTTTTTAATCTTTTGTTCTCTAAATAACAGTGCAGATAAACTTGACTTTTTATTAAGATGTTACAGATTTGCACTGACTTCACTTAGTGAATAATTTTAATTTTTCTAATCGAAGCCATTGATTTAAAAAATACAAATGATTTAAGGTTTGGAAACATGTTAACCAGATTATGTAGTCATATAAATTTGATACTAGATTAGTAACTATATTTAGTGATCTTAGCACTATATAAATAATCAAGAAGGAGTAAGAGTTTTGTATCTTCGAGTTATAAGCTTGAGTAAAATAATGGTAAAGTGATTGCTGGATGTATTTTTGCAATCCATTGCTTTTTGTGAATAAAACTCAATGATGCTATCATCTGATGTTCATTGATCACTCATGTTCACATATATGGCACTATAGTAATACTGTTAATGCAGACATCAAATCAGAAGTTTAGAAAAATCATGTAATCAATTCTTTATATCTATTATATGTTTGCTTCATTTTGATTTTTTCATTTAAATTTCAATATTTTTTTTTATATGACTACTTCCATTTAATTGATATATTAAGTTAAACTAAATATTGAAAATTCTCTTCACAACTAAATAATTTTTATTTATTTTTTCCATGATATTATTCAAAGTAAGTTTTATATTGGACTGATGGATGGTAAAAAAAAAAAAAAAACAACTTTGCAAACATTGTATAACTCGTTGGAAGTTTCAGTTACTTCCTGTTCAAGTTACATTATTTACTTAAATAGTTAGAGAAAAAATTATAATAAACTTTTCTTTTTATTGTTATTTTAAATGAAAAGAAGAAAAATAGTCACTTAAAAAGTTATATTAATTCTATTATAATTAAAATCATTTTATTTTATATATATGTTATAATTTCCAAATTTTAACTTTCATTTTATTTCTTTAATTAACTAATATAAATTTAATTATCATAAATTAATTCTTTTAATTAAAAATAAAAAAATTAACAATCCCAAAAGAGCTAATAAAAAGGATACAATGTACAACAGTAATGTATTTTTTTATTCTATTTTAAAAAAGAATATAATGATATTTGAACATTCTTCTAGGTAATGTGTAGTAACTAAATATGGATATACAGTATAGATCATGTGTTTAATACTAGTTAAATATTTATAAAAATGCTTTGCACTGCTTAATATAAGGGCAGAATAATGAATTCAGAATTAAATATTCCAG
The DNA here is from genome assembly GCA_028023455.1 of Epiperipatus broadwayi. NCBI lineage: Eukaryota > Metazoa > Onychophora > Udeonychophora > Euonychophora > Peripatidae > Epiperipatus > Epiperipatus broadwayi. Next base: position 5,529,585 of record JAQFVV010012463.1, read on the forward strand.
GATCAATTGTCAACTGAGTAATATCAATAGAAAGAAACAAATATTCAAACTAACTGAGTGAAATTGTTAAATATCAATCTGCCACCAAAGTGCTTGAATGTTATTTGATACCTTAAGCAATTTATTATAAAATTATTTATTTCTAAATCAACCAAATTTCACAATTTAAAAATGAAAACCATTTCTAACTAAAATATCCACTTCTAATATCTAATAAATGTAAAATGAAAATTTGAATAAGATCTAATAAAAATACTTACTGTTTTTTTTTAATACCAATAACACATAAGCCTGCTATAATAAATTAAAAATTTTGGCTTCTGGATCACTAAAGCATATATTTTTTAGAATTATCTTTCTTTTTACTATAAATCAATGTTATATTATAAAATTCTTTTTTTTTCTTTTCAAGTGCTAACATATTATAATTATCAGATGCTATAAAAGATCTAAAAATAATTTGCCACATTATTATTAATGTTTCCGATAATTGAATCTTGCCCTTTTGGGGGAATTAGTTATTTTTAAAATTTTTCGAAATTAGATTATTTACTTCATTTAAAATGATGTTTTAATTGAAGAAATATTTAAAGGGAATAGAAAAGCAGAAAATATATGTTTATATATTACCAAAATTTATCTATGTATATATTTATGAATGTAGGGACATGTCATGATTACTTTTTATAAACTTTCCAATTGTAATCTATAACTATATAACCATTCTATGATAATCCACTTAGAATGCCAAGTGAATTATAGTACAGAAAGATGATTGCCAAATTTTAAGTGGTAACAAATATTAAAACTGGTGCTGTAATAATTGAATAATATTTATTGTTCAATTCTTTATTTAAATAAACAGATACATAAATATAGACACATACAAAATAAAGTTTGTATCCAACTTATTAATTTATTGTACTCACATGTCAGCATTTCATCTCTAATTATTGCATATCATTACACACTGTTAGTAAAATATTAACAAGAAGATTAAATTTAGAATTATATTAAAAATTTATTTACAATTACAAAAATAAAAACAAAATCTGATTAAAATTTGAAGATATTTTAATGACTGACATATTAACTACTTACATTTCAATACACGTTTCTATATAATTATTTATCTTTGTATATTTCTGAACTGATATAAAAGAAGAAACAATACTGAATTTCATAAGAGCTTTAATAACAATTAAAATTAATAACAAACTCTGACATTATTATTTTATATATTTCAATCTACAATTATAATGTCATAATACTTAGAATTTAGTTTGCTCTCTGTACCAATCCTGAGAAACTTGTCCAACCACTTTGTCAATTTAACCAGCCACATTACACATGATGCAAATAAGCTGTAACTTTATACACTAGGACTGATTTAATCTCAAGAGAAATTAGGAGTATAGTCAAAATATTCAAACCATTCTACATCTTCAGTAAAACTTCCCCCTGCTGATCTTATTTTAGTCCATCAACCCTAATCAACTGTAAATAACATTTTTATATTATACAAACAATAACAGTTAAAATCTGTTAAGAAATAATACAATTCTTTTAAATTAACCTAATATACCTTCTCTTGCCATATATTCTCATTATCTTAAAAATGAACTTAGACAAAATAATTATTTATTTGACATTTATATTTCTTTGCAAGCACATACTTACTTATATAAAACTTATTTGCAACTATATATGTTAATAAACTTGCTGTATCCATATTATTGTATCTGTCAAAATAAAAAATTAACATCATTAAAAGTAATATTTTCAATTGTTGTAAATTTATATCTCAATTCAAACATCTTTTGTTTGCAAATAATCTAACTTAATTATTATCTTCATTTTGATGAATTTATTTTTCTATGATTTCAAAAACAACTTCATCTAAGTATATGATTCTGAAGAGTTAGTTTTGGCATTCTTGAATTTTTTCTGAGTTATAAACAATCCTTTAAATAAAACAATAAATTATATTCTTTCTCTTGCAGTTTTAATAATATTTTTGTTTTGTTTGTTTGTTTTATGTAATGCCATCTTATACTAAACAAAGATTGTTTTGATATAATTTTATATTAGATCATAACTCTGAAACAAACATGTTTATTCTTGCATAAAGTATAATTGTATTATTCTAGATTAGTTGCCATGTAAAACATCTTTCAAAAACAGATTTAAAATAAATTTTATTATCATTTCTGTCACCTTTTTTTGTCATAAATGCAAAATATTGAAGTATAACAGTAAGTAAGTAATGTATAAATAAGTAAGTAAAAATCTAATTTGAATTAACTTTTTTAAAAAAAAAAAAAAACTTTAGGTACAGAATATGTCTATATCACAAGAAGTACTGTGCTGGGGCTGGCTTGCGTGGGCAGGTTGCAACACATCGAGTGGTCCTCAGCTTTTTGAAGCTTTAGGTGAACTTGGGGTTGTTCAGATTTGCTGTGCTGAACGCTGTCTACTTGCTCTAACTCGCGCGGGTAAAGTCTACGTGATGTATTACAGTTCAGAAACTCAGGTTAGTATTATTTTTATTTTCCTTGTGTAATTTTAAATTTCTAAATAAATAAATTCAAAATTTTATGAGATAAATTTCACACTCATTTCTTCATATTTGCAATTCTCTAGCATGTCTTTAGAAACTAATGTTACATTGTTACTTAACATTATATTCAAAAATGTGATAAGAAAATGACAAAAAAATGGTATACTATTATTGGCAATGATAATCACTTGGTGGTAATACATTTTGCCTGCTTATTCAATTTGTCTTTGGTCAGAGAACTTAACACACATACATATAAGTTGCATATTTTATTATTCTTTTTTTAAAAGAACAAAAACCAAGGTATCTATAATGCACAGATAATAAATTTATTAAATATTGGATAATACTGGGAGTCTCAGAAAGATAGAGTAATTTGAAATTCATAAGCCAAAACTTTATAACGTAAAGAAAGATTATTTTGTTAAATATATTAAGATTATTTGTAGTTTAGATTTGTAGATACAACTCTAAAAATTATATTATTATACAGTTGTAATTCTTTTTTTATTGATTATTTTTATATGAAGGCAATTTCTCTAGTTACTAGTCTTTTCTTTGTGAAGGATTGTTACATAAAAATGGTAGACGACTGATAAAAGTTTTTGAATTGTTGATGCTGGGGAATAATACCTAGCATTCCCTGGACAACTCAAAATGTATCCATTGAATCAGTAAAGAAGAAATTGTCATATTTTAGACATGATCAAAAAACTGATTTTTTTTTTTTTTTAATGTCCATTTATTAGATGATTGAATGATAGAAAGAAGAGAACAAGAATTCATCTGTTTCAGTTTCACGGATAGAATAAAGAAAAGAAGAGAAATAAAAGTAGGAATTTGTAATAAGATAGAACATAATAATGCAAATACTAAGCAATAATAGTAATAAGTAAATAATTCCATGGAACAGTTACTTAGGAGATCAAGATATATTCAAGCACCAAAATGACATGCAGGATGACAATAAGATTTTTTATATTCCTTATTTAGAAATAGACCCAGCAATCATCAGCTTTTAAATTCTTCATTTTAGCAATTGTTTTAAATCATGTAACTAAAAATTAAATGTGGACAAGCACTTCATTGATTGGCAAACAAATACAAATGATCTAGATCCATTTAATTATCCATGTAAGAATGCTAAATAATTTTAAACCATAATATCTGTGTTTTAAAATAGGTTCTGTACTTACTTCATATTATTTTCTTCATGCTTTTTTATTTATAGTTCTCAGTTTTAAATAAAAGCAATATCTTTTTTTTTTTTTTACCTTTTTTTTTTTTTTTCAATAACAAAATTTTTTTATTGTGTCACTTTCATAGTTTGTCTTTTTTTTTTTCTAAAATGTTCAATAATTTTGTAGTTTTTTCTTTTTTTTTTTTTGAAACGCTTATTTTCAATAAAAAAGTAAATTATATTTTTCATCCTGTATTTTTAACAGTGCTTTTTTAATTATTAAGATATTGTTTTGATTATATAGCAGCAGTTTTTTTCACAGCTGTAAAATACAATTGTATTAAATGATTTTTATATATGCATATACATATTTTAACTTTTTATAATTTTTTTGTTTTAATTTTTTTGATCTATTTGATATGGATGTGTGTGTATATATATAATGCATTCATTTTTAATATTTAGTTTTATGCATTGGGTTGTAATATAAAATCTAAATTTTATTGGTCATCATTATATATATATATTTTTATCAAATATTTTTTAATTTACAAAAAAAATTTTTTATAACTATTTAATTAATATTTATATAAATTTATTAAAATAATAAAACTATATTTTTTAAAAAAAAAAATTTTTTTTAAATTAATTTTACATGCACATTTTAATGAATAATGTTGTTTATGTAATATTATTTGATGTTTGTAAATAATTATTATGTTTATTTAGTCACTTCTCTCAAGAAATTAATTATAAAAAAAAAAAAAACATTGGATTTTTAAATTATTTTAGTTTTTCTTTTTTTAAAAAAATTAAATTAAAAATCAATACACCTGGGTCTCGTTTTACGCGATAGATAGGTTCCTCAGAAAACACGTGCAAACGAAATCTCGCAAAAATAGACATAACTTACATTGAAAAAGGGGGGATGCGGTCTGTGATTTTTCAAAATTCGCGTAAAAGCAAAGCACCAACGTAAAATTACTTTAAAATTCGCGCAAAAAAAAAAAATAAGGAAATAAAATATGACTAATAAAAAATTTCAAATTTGAAAAAAATTGATACAAGACTAACTTTTTTTAACTATAATATTTAATTTTATTCAAAACAATATATTTTTATGCATAATTTACAGTAATTTACATTTTTTTATACACGTTTTAATTATTATCGCTATTTGCCGTTAAACAGGGTCGTTTGCAAACTGGTAAAAAAACAGATTCTCCACAAGAGAAAATACAACTAGCGCCAACGTCACTCTCATGTTGTGTTAATTGTTTTCTGGTGACAACGTAATTAGTAATTAATCTTTGAGATGATGATTTTATTAATTGTTTATGAACGCGATATCCAGACATACAATCATTTAGCTCTCGTTGGAATTTAAGAGCACGTTCGTGATTAGTGTCATTTATAAGAAAATAATTTGCCAACTGATTAGAAAGTTGAAGACCTCGAATCATTTTTGCAGTGAAAGGAACAGGTTCCACTTCTGTTTCATTATCTATTTCTACATTTTCTTCTACATCTAAACTTTTATTTTTGTCTTTAATTTTTTAATTTTCAATTCCGTTTAAAAATCAAATTTCGTTTCACTGCTTATTACTCACCTTTTAAAAATAAACTTGTGGACACTAAATGATTAATAATTGATTATGTTATTTTTTAAAAAGCAAAAACAGAATGTGATTTAAAATGTAAAATTAACACGCACAATGTTTGAACAAATTTACATTATAATCTTGTAAAATTTAATGTGTGTAAACATAAAATGTGAAATCATGATTTTAATTTTATTATTACATAAAATCCTACTATTATAAAGCACTGAAAATATTGAAATTACTAAGATGAAAGTCAAATTCCAATAATGTGCTATTACTTTCAATATAACGTAAGTGCTAGAAATTTATTATTTAAAGTAATAGCACATTATTTTAGTGCAACTTCCGGTGAAACACGAATCGCGTAACTTCAAAATTGTGTTAAATAAATCCGCGTAAAAAGAGACCCAGGTGTATATAAGAATATATATAAAATAATATTAAATATTTATATGAAGACATATGAATTAAATGTATATGTATATATTAAACAGATCAAAAAATAAAAAAAGTTTTAGAAAGATATAATATGTAAAATATCAAAATATGGTTATTCTGTGTTTACATAAATAAAAATGATAATAATATAATGCAAATTTATTTTAGATTTCTGGAGAAGATTTGATGGATAATCAAAACTGTTAATTTTTTTAATAATAATAAAAAAACATTAATAAAAATGCAGTAGAAAATATATAATTCATTATATTCGTTTCTCTTCTTCTTTTTTATTAATGTAAAGAACATTTATTTAGCCCTTATTGAATGCTATTATTTGACTTAAGACTTCTGTTGTTTATTTGTTAAATCTTGTGTGCCGGGTTCGATCCGCAGAAGATCTTACTTACACTGCAAATGTTTTGGCTGATTACAAACTTCTTTATAATACATTTATAATCTTAAAATTATAAATATTACGTGAACAAACCCGCACGTTCGAGCAAAGTGGAAAATATCATTGATAGCTTTAACTATCAACAATACCCACGATCAGATTGTTGCCCACCTCGGCTGCTAGATTCAAACCCCTACTATCCAAACACTTTATTTGTTTCGGAGTAAACCCCGGGCGCCCGCTAGTCTAAGACTAACATGTTCGGACAGTAGGCTCATAATTCAGCGCTCGAAACAATCCTAAACTAGCTCAGTCTATTTTTAAATCAATAACAAATTATTGTTTCATAATAGTGGTGAAAAGAATTGATAAAAAGAATTGACTGACAAATAAAGTTGAAGTTAAAGACAATTTATTAACATTAATTATACGAAATATAAATACTTTTATAAATTTTTAACTAACATAATATTGGTATTTTTAATCACGCACATACTTAATTCACACACTGACATATATAATAAAGCATTAAATAATATTTGATATTTAGAACACACAAATTAATAATTCATTTTTATGTGCTATAGAGTTCTTATAATTCGACTCTTGGAGTATTCACACGAATGCGATGGCTACTTTATAAATGAATATAAGAAAATGTTTTACCTAGGATTTTGAACATGGATGCATCTTGCTGTTAGCTGCTTTCTAATGAAGTATAAATAACCGGTTAGATTTGAAGTTTCTTGAGGAGGTTTCTTTCTTATTCATCGGTATTATTACTGGAGACAATTAGATACTGATGGAGGTTTTTCAAGCTGTTACGCAGACATTATTTTCATAGGCAGATTTTGTTGTTTTGCTGGACTCCAGGCTGGAGAAAGATCGTATGTTCCCAAAAGCTGCTCAGCACTGCATTTTTGTTTCTGGATATATAATAAACTGAACTCAATTGACTGCAATTAACTTGACTAAAATGTCCGATAAAAACTTGGCTATTTATATATGATGCGTGTTTTCATTTTGATATCCTCCGGCAATATCTGTTGTGGAAATTCCTTTGATACGTGTTTTTGAGATCGTTTAATTAGTAGTAGCCATGCAAACGTGTTGTTTTATATTTTTAATTACGCTGAACTTGTTGTTTTATATTTTTGATTTTCATTTATTTTTTAATATTTATCACACATACATTATTTTACATTCGCACACACATATATAATTTACTAACAAACTTATATTAATCATTTACGCACATATATAATTCATCTAGACTCGATACTAGTTTTAAGATTACCTTTTTCTCTAGCTTAAATAAAAAGAGATTGATATTTTAAACTTGAAAATCAACTTTCAACTAATAATAATAAACTCTTTACTTTTTTTTATAAAACTTTTAGTTTAACTTTTCTAACCAAGACCCCCCTCCCCTCTTTTAATTAATTAATTGTAACTTTTATTTCAAAAACTAATAATAGAAAACTATTTGACTTTTACTTTTTTCGAAAACAAACTGTAATAAAACTCTTTAACTTTTAAATACGTTTTCTTTTAACGGATAACTTTTGTTTTAATAATTTTTTTAAACAAAATTATTATGTGCTAATTCAATGTTGGCACATTACACCACCCTCCCTTTGAGAGTAAAGTGCGTCATTTTTGACCATTTTATCTCTGACAACTTTAATTCTAAATATTTATTAATTTTCTAAGTTTGCTTTTTATATCTTTTACTTTACATGCTAAGGGCAATCTTTTGACTATGCGTTCTTTCCTTCTATGCTGAATACATTGCTCACAATGATCTAAATCCTGGATAGTGACCACCGGGACAAACTAATTTTGTGGCACAGGGATCTTTTGGAAATGAAGCGGAAGCAGATTCGCTGACTTATACCGACTTACATGTATGAAAATTCGAAGCTTCATTTGCCGGGTTTCTACCAGACTTGGAAAAAGAAAGGGTCGCTGCGAATGGCAGGAATCATCAACTGTCCATTTCTGTCTTACGCTTTGGAAAACGAGGTACGAGATATGTGAAACGCGGGGACTATCACCTGAAGAAGTAATACATGGCTTACGCTGGTTATTCCTGTGCGCATTTTAAAAGAGGAATGATCCCTGATAAAGTGCTAAATTTTATCCAGTCGGCAGCTTTAACTTATCCTTAACTAAACCTATTTCAATACTACCCTAATTCCCTTTAATTTCAAACCCTTATACACTCTTAATACAACTTAGATTGACTTTCATTTATATTATTAATCTTACATTTATTTATATTAATCTAATCTTACAATATTATTTCAAACCATTACGAACATTTTAAATATTAGCTTTACGATACTATTTTAAACCAATATTTTAACTTCTTTATTTATGTGCGTGTATTCCGAAAACTATTTTATTTTATTGCTCTTCATTATTATACAAATACTTATTTGACTAACTTGATTTTATTCTACGTATTTGTGTTATTTTATTCATTTATTTAACTTCCTTTTATTAACGTGCGTATATTCAAAAACTTACTTTATTACGATCCTTTATTATACAGATATTTTGTTTGACTTAATTACTTTAACCATTTATTTATTTTCTTTTATTAACTTGCGTATATTCAAAAACTATTTTATTTCATTAAGAATATTTTACACTTATTTGCTTAACTTGATTTCTTTCTTAATATGTGCGTGGAGAAAAAAAAATCTTTTATTTTACAAAGCCGCCGTTATTATTATTACTTTTAAACATTTCATTTATCATTATTCATTTATTTTTTTAAATTTATTATCTTAATTTTAATTAGAAGTTTCAGATTTAAACTTCTCAGATTTATTTACGTTAGAATAATTATTTTACTCATAGTCTGTTTCCGGTCCTTATTGTTTCCGTCTACTTTAATATTCCGTCCATATTACTAACTTTTAAACTTTCTCGGGCGTTCCTTTTTTCTTTCTATTAACTTTATAATATAAACGAATTTTTCTCTCTTTTCTATCCCTCGCTTATAAATTATTGCTTTATCTCTTTCTCATTCTGTTCTATTTTCTGCCTTGTAAATTAGAAAACTTTAAGCTTCACAGACCTCCGTATTTTTCCTACCCGTGAATATTTTTTCTTACGCTTTCTCTTTGTTTTAAATCTCCAATTAAAACGAACACGAACTTTTACATTAACCTTTTTAAATTTTTGTGAAAACTTTTCTACGCTATTTTCTACCTTGAACTTATGTTTCTCTTCTATTTCTTGATCTACATTTGTTTCTACTTTATCTGTCGCAACGCTATCTGATTCTAATTCAATTTCTATTTCCAAACTACTATATTTACCACTATCTGACTCTACTATCTCTTTCATGATCTCAACTTCCTTATTTTCTTTGACAAAATCTATTTCCACGATCTCTTGATTTTCTCTACCTTTCCTGTAATTTCATTCTCCTTTCTCTTAGTTCTGCAATGAATTCTTGCTGATCTTGCCTGATTTCTTTTAGTTTCGCAATGAATTCTTGCCTGATTTCTTTTAGTTCCGCAATGAGTTCTTGCCGACTTTGCCTAAATTCTTGACGCATTTCTTCCATCATATTCATGATCATTTTCATCATCTTCTGCATCTCAGATATTTTTTTCTCTTTTTCCATTTTTAAAACAATGTTTAAATACGATTTGTTTCTTTATTTCTTTTTAAAATGGAATACACGGCTAACTCCGCCCCTTTGTTCTTTTTCTCTACCTGTTCCTAAAGCTTTAGCTTCGCCCAAAATATCTAACTGTCTTTAATTTAAATAAAAGTCTGGGGCATCCATAAATTATTTAATTCAAGCAATAATAGAGTATTTGGTTTGATTACAAACTAATTGTTTGAATTAATTAATTTATGGACACTCTTCATTTTTATTTAAAATTATATATAGCAATGGTAATTGTGGTCCAAATATATATATAGATATTTTTTGCATTAGTTCTCAAATATAAGCATTTTATAAAAAATATTTTTTATACATAGTATTTTTATTATGTTAATAAATAAAATTACAATCTTCTATGTAACTTTTTTACAGTTTATTGTTTTATTCCACAATTCATCATAAACTTTGCAAAATATATTACCAATTTATAAAACAAATATTGATTTTTTGTTAAGTTTTGAGTATCTTTAAGTAATAGATTTTACAATACCAATTTTGATGTAGATTTTTATAATTTTTTTATTTTTATATCTATAATCCATATTGTTGACTTTAAGAGGTTAGAATCATGAACTCAAGGGCTAAAGATTTGTGTATGGATTGTTAACTGATTAAAATGAAAAAGAAAGATATCAATTTGTCAATTAAATAGTATTATACTCAATCTGCCATCTGGTTGCATGAACATCATATGACCTCCAGAATAAACTGATTAAAGGAAAAAAAATTGCCAATTGAATAGAATTATTGTAGCTCAGTTTACCAATTTACCATGCCATGATAGTGATATTTTTGATAACTAAATATTCTTATTTTAATACCTGTTTAATCTTTATTCTTTTCACGTTTTTTATTTTTATTTGATAATTTAGTGCAGTTTAAATAATTACAGAAAGTAATACTACATAATAAATTATTAAATTGCAATATATATGTTCAATTATACCTGTAAATTTTTTTTTTTTTCAAGATAAATACAATTTCTTTTATTAAGATATGTTTTTAGAAATTATTTTGTGTACAATCAAGTTATCTTCTATAGCATTTGTTTTTCATTATGGCATTGGATAAGTTGTTTTTATATTTTATAAATTTTTTTTTTATTTTTATGGAATTTTGATACTTCTAAGTTTTAATGGGTTTTTTTTTTAATGTATTTTAAGTAATATTTTTGTTCATATGTTTTCCAAAAATAGATTGATTAAATAAATAAATATACAATTGTTAAAACAAAATAAATGTGTTGTAATTATGCATATTCTTTAGCTTTTTTTAAATACATTATTATAGCATTGCAATAACGATTTAATCTTATTTGGAACTATTGAAATGATAATTGATATTGTGATACTATTATAGTGTCCTCAATTGGTTGAAGGGTTTGGTGATAAAGAAATTTTAAAAATAGCTGCTAACCCTGAAGGCAAGCATTATCTTGCTCTTTCATCAGAAGGTGATGTATATGCTTGGGGTAATGGAGATGGTGGCAGACTTGGTTTAGGTGATAATAAGTAAGTTAAAATATATATTTATATTCTTTGTTTTAAACACTTTATTGCAAATTTTTATATATAAACTGATATTTTGATTAGCCTGCAGTCTTCTTTAGAACTATGATACATTAATAAATAAAACAGTACATATAAAATAATATCAAACAAATAAATAAGTTTATATATAAAAGTTTGCAATAAGATCTTTAAAACAAAATCGTACTTATATGATATAGCAAAATAAGAAAAAAGGATTTTATGACATTTATAAAGTAAATTAAAGTGATTTCTATTTCATGTTAGGTACTTGGGTACTAAACTTGCAACAGTGATATGAAAACATTTTAAGCAGTTTAACTTTGCTTTTAAGAAAATGAGTGCTTTATTATAAACATCTGAATATTGTGATGCAATCAATTCAATAGCTATGGCCATATTTATTTAAGTACTTCAAAAATTATTATTCATTGGTTTATTTTTATTTTTTGGGAAGAAAATATCATCTCCAAATTTTCTTTGTCTTTTAAGAAATTGGTATATGATTTTAAAAAAAATTATAGATATCTGAATACAGATTTTGATTTGCTTTTTGGAGATGAAAATAAATAACTACATATTTAAAATAATTGAGATGGTATTAAAAGATATTGATTTTTTGTTAATTATATATTTTACAGATTTATGGTTGTAATAAATTTTAGAATAATAATTGCATTATATTTAAATGAATATGTTTGACATAATAATTTTATATCTAATTTATTCGATGTTTATAATTAAGTGATCTTTTTTATATATATACCCTGCTTCTGTAATATGATGAACTTCATTTTTTTTTTTTTTTACAATACCACTTTACTTTTAAAACAAATGTAATGATGATTTTAGGAAAAAATTTTGTTAGAATTTAAAAATATAGATTATAGAATACTATTAGTGATATGCTATTGGTTCCTGGATCTTTTGGATTAGCAATTTGTTGGATTTGAAAGTCATTTGTTAATAATTGACATAAATTAGAAAAGCTATTACTGTACAGTTATTCAATAATTAAACATCAATTTTATTGCAATTCATTAAAGAATGTTGCTTAAAAACATTATATTAAAGAAAAATTAAATTTAGTCCTTATTATATTTTGATGAAAGTTGCTTCCACACAGAATTATAATTGTCTTTCATTAATGAAAAGAATAGTATTTAAAAAGATTTATAATTAAAGAAAGCTTATTGCCTTACAAAGAATGTTTTCTCAATTATTTAACTTTTCATCAAGATGAAACTGCTTTATTGATAAATTATTAGAATATAATTTCATTTGTTTTTTTTTCTTCTTTGATTGTTATAGATGTGAGTATTTGACAATTTAATGTAATTCTCGTGATCTCATGAATTGTGAATGTGAATTTGTAGATCTATTTCTTTTTATTAAACAATAAGATTAAAATAAGCACAAAATATAGTTAGTAAATTGAGATTTTATTTTTGCACATGTTTAACAGTAACAATCTTGCTGAAAATATATTAATGGCATATGGTGCACTTTTATTGCATGTTATGCATTACATAAACTCATCTTTTTTAATATATTATTGTACAGTATTGTAGCTAATGTAAAAGCATCTGGATAGTAAGACCTGCTGAATTAAAAGACAAATTATTCAATCAATACATAAAGACATAAGGGATTCATTATGTAGAGATTAATGTGTATTTCATGATGCCTATGAGTTCAAATCTGGATGAAATTTGAAAATGATTTCTGATAGTTGAGAATTTTCAAGCAAACTTAGGTTTTTTTTAGATAATTGTCATAGCTAATTCACTTAATTTACCAATTATTGGTAGGTAAATGGAATAATGTTAAAACAGAGAAGAAAAATCATAATTATATCCTTTAACTAGAACTTGATTACTAGCATGTGAATGGGTTTTTATTTACTAATCCTTGAAGAAATGTCCAGAAGATATTTATTCTGAAGTTTTCTTTGTTTCTAATATATATAAAGGTCAATAGTTAGATTACAAATACTACAAAAAAAAAATATTTCAAAATGAGATCATCACAAAAACTATCAAAATGAAAAATTATTTAACCTGCAATGGCTACAACACAGTTTATAAATGTTTAGATTACTAACAGTTTATAAAACCATTTTGAAGAACAGTATTTGTTTTATATAAATATTGTTTCAGATTTGTTTTTTTATAATAAGCATTATTTACAATATATATTACAATGTTTATATAAAAAAATTAAATATAGTCATAAAATTACAAAAATAAAGAAAGAAATTAATTTTTTTAAATTGGATTCAGTTGATTACCTTCTTATATTCAGTTATTATAATGAAATAAAAAAATGTTCTTATTATTGCTGCCATTAGTTACAATAAGTTTCATAATATTTGTCTTAAAAAGAAAAAAAAAAAGTGTCATTTGACAAAGATGAAAAAAATATAATAATCAATCTAAATAAAATTGGAACAAACAACTAATTATATTTATAATTATTTAATTATCAATCCGACTTTCATCTCTTATTGAGACTTTTGAAACAAACAACTAATTATATTTATAATTATTTAATTATCAACCTGGCTTTCATCTCTTATTGAGGTTTCAATAAGAGATGAAATTTTATTTAGATTGATTATTATATTAAGTATATATCTATAACAACAATGTGGGCAAATAATTTTTTATATTGAATATTTCACCATTGTATATTGTAACCTTCTTAGCATCGCTAGCAATTGTAAGCTAATCGGGCCACATGTTTGGGGGCACCAAATCCCCCTTTGTAACTTCCTATCTCCACTTACACTTATCACTTATGAACACATAACCTTCCTTCATACACTTTAACTAATCATGCTTGCACGTTTAGGTGCCAAATCCCATTATAACCTTTCCTCATACACTTTTCCATCCAAATTCCTTTGTAATCTTTCCTATCCATCCTACGTTTCCCTAACATACAAATTATGTACTCAAAAATTAAAATGGAAAGACACAAAGATATTATTTTCTGACTATTGAATTAATTAGCATGAAACTATAAATCTAAAGAAGATTACAAGGTGATTATGAAGATAATAACTTCTGGTCAAACTAGCTTTAAAATCCCCAAACAAAATATTATGAGATAAATTTACTATTTGTCAAACCAATAAATAATTAATCTGGTCTATGAAATGAATATGAGATTGGAATTATAAATGAAGTAGTAAATAAATTAGAATGTAGATAATTAAATAGATAATGACAATAAATAAGAATTAAATAAGAAAATGAAATGAGTCTAAGAGCAAAGAGGAGAGAAAGATGTGTTAGAATACTGAAGGATTAAGATAATGATGGACTAAGAGCTAATGACTGATTAAGATGGTAATAGAATAAGAGCTAGTGAATGATGAATTAATTATGATAATGAATTAAGATGAAATAAGAATGAAGAAATAAAGAAAGATCGAGAGGACAGATGAGAATAATGATGATGATGGAAGATGATATCCAGAACTATAAATTAATCTTGTATTAAAGGATAGTAAGATAAACTAAAGTAAAATATGGATTCTAAGCTTAACCAAACCAGAACATTTACCATCAAATTAAAACAAAATATAAACTCAAAAATAAGGAAGAACTTTACATGTTAAGTTATGCTGATTATAAAACAACTGTGAAAATAAACGTAACTCAAATTAAAGTCCAATAAACTATTCTAAATATAAAACTTAACCATAAATTTAATATTATACTATGAACTACTAACTTATTTTTTTCAGGGTTCAAATAAATTAACTAGTATTCATTTTTCCAGATATACTTGGGTCAGTGAGAGGGATTTTGCCACTACCCAACTATATCAGACAAAACTTCTTATAAACATTTAGAATTATTAAAATATCTAGCAATTTAAATACCAACTGAATATGAAATTCAAATTCTATAAAGTACACACAAACTCTTAATCGAGCCAAATAACTTACAAACTCTCTTTTATTCAATAATTATGGTCTATGTGATCATAGATCAGTGAATGATATATTTGATGGTTCAAATCAATAAGCTATATCAAATTTATTGATTTCATCTTTATTATATTATTTAAAATAATATATGCACTTCAGGTGAACAATATTTAAATCACAAAGTAATGATAATTTAAATATACTATTATAAGATATAAAAGGCTGATATTGGAATGAAATATAATTGCAAGCACGGCGCTAGATAAAATTTTGCTTATTTACTATTGTGTATTATAAAACAGGTATATTACACTGCTTGGCATAAATAAGCATTACAATCCAAGATAAGAATGTTTTCTAAATTATAAAAGTAATCAATAAACTTAATATTTAAACTCAATGCTTGAAGCAGCATTTTTCACTATGGCTTTCTTAACTGTATATAAGAATATGATAATGGTAATTATCATATTAAGCACAATTATAATAATTATTCTTTGGTCTAATTTGTACAATATTGTCTAATATGACATTAGTTAACCAACAGTTAGATCTTTATTATTTGACCTAAAGAATATTCTAAATATGGGTACAGACATTAAGAGTCAGATGTATATATGATATTAATCCCGCCTATGTCCATAAACAATCATACTGATTATAAAAAAAAACTTTACTGATCCATCGGCGAATCACTGCTTGACGAACATCAGTGATAGTACGTATGTGTGTATCCCCTATTATGCTAGACATAAACTAAGTCTTATAATTATTAATAAGTTTTTGTTGGTAAATTTTATTGGCTTATCCATAAGTTGTCACAGCCTAACTCATACACTATTTGTCTTAACTGAATACTATAGATAACAAGAGTCCTTGACTAACTTTATCTTATCATTGCCATACAAATTTTAAAATACACAAAATATCTTCACCATACCCAGTGAGAAAATCACTCCACATCCTACTAAGGGATAAGATACTAAAAGAGGCTCTTCACAACAACATTACCTCGTTGTGTGATAGTGTGGCAGATTCCCATACCTCTTTCCTGGGTATATATGTGTGGACTTTGTCTCAACACAGGGAAACAAAATATGTACCTTAAATATAACCCTCTCTCTAGGGATTGACAATGCTACTTAAGCATGCTTTATTTATTGGCCTCAATAAAATAATCCGCTCGTGGACTAAGTGATGGGTAAGATGAGATTATTCTCTCTCTGCCCATGCATCTTATACATAACACAGTGTTTAAAGCAGCTTTATATTTCATATATTCATCAGATGTACTTTCACAAATCTTTATCACTACAATGGCAAGATAAACATAATTTTCACATTAAAGCTAAAGATAAGTATCTCACTTCCTAATGCAATACTGATAGTGTAATAAACAAGCCAACATTTTATAAGTCAAACGACTTGGAAATATTTTAAAATTATTATAAAATATAGCTATAACAAGAAATATCACACACAGTCAAAGAAACTTAGCAGATTATATACTAACTTGGACATACTGATTATAGGCAAACTTTAATAAATATAAAATGCTTTTATGGTAATTTTATAATATAAAAGAACTATGTTAACATAAAGAACTATTATTCCACCTTTAGTGGGTAACTGTCTGTTTAACCGTAATAAACTGTTCATATATGTAAGAGATTAGTATCTTTATCTTGTAAAGCTTTGTGTAATCTTAAATTTTAGACCAATCTGTAAAAACAATTAAATGTATATCATTTTCTGTTTACAGACTTATAAATTTGTGTCATAAAATATACCTTAATAATATATAAAATTCATATATAAAACCCTGGATAACATGAACAATAACAACAACAACAAAAAAATTATTAATGTGATATTCCATTCCCTTAGTTTATCTTTTTAAGTATTTTTAATATGAGCTAAACAATGGGAAAATGATGTTATCTAGGACACACACTTCATGAGCAATGTTTTCCATAGTTTTTTTTTTTTTATACGTATGTATTTTGGCAATATAAACAAATAAGGCCTTCGAAGATTTTTATAGAAACAAAATCTTGAAAATAACAAAAAAACGCTTAAAAATCTTTCTGCAACATTTTATCCAAAAGTTTAAGCTATATCATATAAGTATCCGGTTTTCCAAGAAGAGCGACAACTTATTCAAATGCACTTATTAATTTTACTTTTTGTTCACAGCAATTTTTTTTTAATAATAATAATAATCTGGTATAGTTTGAATCTTTTAAAACATTTTTCTGCATTTATTATGTCTCAATTTCTATAATACCAAATATTATACTTTGAGATATAACAATTTCTATTAACTATTAATACTGTGAGTTAAACATTTTATTTGCCTTTATCAGTATAAGATACGTCTTTTAATTTGCATCATTTTTTTTTTTTTTCTTTTTTTTTTTTGATTGAGGGAAAAAAATAACACTCCTATAGATTAGCTAGTCAATTTTCTTTTGCTTACTAGAACAATAATATATAGCATAAGTTCCCACATTTATAAATCAATTAAGTTTTCTTCATTTTATTTATTATTAAATGAAAGTTTTCTACCAATTCTTAAGGAGATTTTGTATAGTTTTAATTTCTCAGTATTTATAAATATTATTATTATTATTATTTTTTTAAAACTGAAGATTTATTATTTTCCTTTATTAATCTTTACATTATTTGGGTTGAAATTGCAATTATAAACATCCTTCGCATTTATTAATAGTATAATCGTTTTAGAATTACGATTTTCCATAGTAAAGAGTTTTACCGCTTTTAACCAAAGCAGATGATTATTGTTTCCTTTAATCAGATTAATATTATATAGGTTTCTACGTTTATAAATTGGTTAAATATTGTGCTATTTGATATAAAAATTCACTTGATTAAATTACAATTTCAAAATCTATCCAAATGATTTATTTATGTAATTTTTTTTTTTTTTTCACGTGGATAATTCAAAACAAAACATATATTTTTTTTTTTTTCTAGAGAATGCTTACAGTTTTTCTTTTAGATTTAAATAATTTACACAGAACTTTTAGATTTATTTTATGATCAAAGTTATTATATGTAAAGCGAACTTTATGCTTACTATTTGTTCCGGCTTAATCCTGAAGTCTCCTCTTATAATAAACTGATTTATTAATATGGTTCCCATTTTTCTTCCAGTATGACTTGGTCGATTTTCAATCAATTATTGGTAGGTCGAAATGTACACTAGGGTAGAAGTTTTTTACTCTATACTTGTAAAATTACAATATCATTAAACTTTGATAAACAGAGCAAAACTCTCCATACAGTATTGCCACCTGTGCTAAACAGAGTAATCAATGTTTAGCACAGGTGGCAATACTGAATGGAGAGTTTTGCTCTGTTTATCAACAATTAATGTGCTAGTATAGGAAATGTGATCATGTGATGCTTAATCATTAAACTTTGTTCAATTCCAAAATGGTTTTGTAGATTTTTTTCAACTTTTTATTGTTTGAAGTTTGCAGGTGTGAAGAGTTGGAAGTCTTGACTCTTGTTTCTCTTTTTTAAGACTCCCTTCCCCTATCTGTCAAGTTATTTATTATTTTTATTGCAATGGATTGTGGTACATCAAATGGACCAATAATAGAATTGTGTGAATACTAATTAATAGCTCTTCTTCTAGTGATAACTAATTAGACCGTTTCATATCAATTTAAACTACAGTACAATATACTTGAAGATTGTTTACAAAATTTAGAAGAATTAGAAATTGATTTTTTTTTCTTTTAATTATTGTTTGATAATAATAATAGAGTAATAAACATCTTTATACTTCCAAATTGGTTTAGTATTATTGAATGATCATTTTAAATGTGATTGCAACTAGACCATATGACAAAATGTATATGAACTTCATATCCACTCTATCAGATTTTCTAGTGTATTTCAAACAGTTTAAGTTTCCATCACTCTCAGGATATTTATTGGTGAGATTTTACTCAATTTGAAAATTATAATTTAACAAGCATTTCAACCTACTACTGATTTTATACACTGATTTTCAATATATTATAATTATTGCTAATTGAAATTTAAAATTTTTCATACTGTATCACTTGAATAAGGCTTAATGTAATTGAGCCAAAACATATGGTTACAATATATATAAAAAAAATTTATAGCTGCTTAGATTACAAGTAGTATAAGAAACCACTAAATCAAAAAAGGACATAAATTTACACTACTGATTTAAATTCAAACTGATTTGATTTTTGCAAAATAGAGATATACTTAGGAAAATACTGAGATGGATATCTATTCATTTTAAAAAATATGAAATTAAGGGCATTTGAAAATTAATAATAGTATAATGTATTGCTTGTAGTCATTGAGAGTTAATAGAAGATATGCTAATCCTTAGTAATTAAATTTTTTATGTTATTAAAAAATTGTAATTTTTTATAAGATTGTGATGTTTAACATAGTTTAGAAAATGTCTTCTTGCATAAAAAATTCCTTTATAGTAAATATAAATGCCACAAATATTTTCCATAATAAAATTTTCTAAAAAGATAATTTTTTTTTTTTTTTTTATGAGTGGATTTTATTCTATAATTTGGATTTGATAATGTAAATAATTATTCTATTTCTAAAATGGTATTACTTCATACTTGGAAATGATCAGGAAGTATTTTTGTTATTTTCAGACCATTTCATGAACATATGAATACTTTAATTATCCAACATATATTGATTGTTGGTATTCATATTTATCAGCAGAAGTCTCGCAATGAATGTAACTAACTATTCCAACTCTGAGATGAAAAAAAAATCACAAAATGCCTGGAAATGAGTTTTTCAGTGACTTATACAAACCAAATCATGAAATACAATTTTATACCATATGAAATATACTGGTCTCTTATTTTATTTATTTAATGTTTCATGATGTGATGATGTCTTTATACTTCTGCTTTATGAATAACTTCAACACAATGTTGTTTAGTCATACCCTTTTAATGATAATAATCAATATTGCATTCCTTATAATGTCTTTGAGATAACCTCTATAACATAAAGTGGGTCTGCTTCTTCCTGAAAATAATTTTTAATTTCATTACAAAACTTTTTTTTAATGAAGTCTTTTATTGTTCATTCAATTTATATGTCCAATCCTACACATATCTGCTTTTACAGTATTAGTCTTAATAATAACACATTCATTAAGTTGAAGAATGTATTGTTGGTCCTATGATTTTTCTATGTATGGAGCATGCTTAAATGTGGTTTTTCTGTCTTTATGTTACATTGATATAGGTCCAAGTTTCACACTTCTATATAATAAATTTAGTAAAGTAGCAGCTCTATTTTAATTACATTAATTATTTCACTAGGATGAAGTAATATCTTTTAATTTGTTAAAAATAGCAGCAGTACATTGGTACTTCACTGTAATTTCAACATTTAAATTATCATTCTTCTTAAAATTCTTCCAAAACATTAAAATTGACTCACATTCTTAAGATGATAACCATACAAGCTAAATGCTGCTGAAAATTTTTTTCCAGTATATCAAAATATTTATATATGGTATTCAACTTTGAGTTGACAAAGAAGCATAATCATTAACATACTTTAAATCTACAAGTTACAAAGTTGAAATTCTTGTTTATATTTGTAATTGATTCAAATTAAAAAGTTCTTCAAACCTGTTTCACATCTTGATCTCTGATTCATTTAATTACCTATAAAATGTTTCAAAGTCTACTATCATAAAAATTGAAAACAAAGTTGGAACCAATGCATCCTCTTGTTTAACACTAGTTTTCATTTTAAATGCCAATTTTATTAATAAGATATATTATTTTTTTATCATAATATGAATAAGATTTTGTGGATAACTAACAATGCCACAAGCCTGTTCAATTAATTAAGTCAATTTCCTTGTCAAATTAATAAAAGCAATATATAAATCACTTTTTTGTTTCAACATTTTTTGTATTTGCCTGACAATTGCTTCTTAATTAATCAAAAACCATATTGAATCTGGTAATCATTTATCTACGAATAAAAATCTTTTAATTAAATATTTGAAAATATCTTTGTTGTAGTGAATAAGAATGATATTTGGTCATTATTATTGCATTTTTTTCTATTTTGGTTTTATTTAAAAAAACTGGAACAATAGAAGCATCTTTTAAGATCAAGCAACACATCCATATCATGTATTTCTAAAAAAGCTCTAATATTTTTGAAACTACCATATCACCATATTTAAAACTTCTCCAACTATCTCATCAAAACCTGCACATTTTCCATTCTAAAGATTAGAAAGAGCAGTTTAACTTCACTCAGTTGGATATCCTTGACTAAATCTAAATGAGTAGATAAAATGGATATTTCATTAAAAATTAGCATTTCTACCAAAAGATGATTAAAATATCTTTGAATATCATTGCCATCAAATAAGATATTGTCATTGTTCACTTTAATAGAATTATAATACTATATTTTAAATGCACATGTTAATTTTATTGTCTTTACAAAAAGATCTAAACGACCATCTTCTCTGTAGTTTTAATTTGCCAGTCATTTTAAAACCTTTTTGTTTATAAATCTCTATGTTAATTATGCACTCCACATCATTTTAATATTCAGCCAAGCAGAAACTGAGATTATAGATCATAATCTATTACTAAAATTCTCATACACATACACTTCTTATATGCTTTTTTTAGTTTGATCATTCCACAAATATTTTTGACTATTCGTGAACATTTTATATTGCAGATTTGGAATACAATTTATTTTTATAAGTATTGAAATGTGTAATTGAAATATTATTAATTAAAGTTCTTACAAGGCTACAAAATTAGTATTAGTTCATTATGTTCTATTTTTATTTGTAAACTGTTTATATACACCATTATTGAAATTCATTATCTTTTCGATTTGATATAAATTTAGTTTTTAGAAAACTTTCTATAATTATTTGTAATGATTAATTTGGAATATTATCTTTGCTGCCCAGAAATTAAATTTTATTTTTCATATCAAAGAATTATTAGCTAGCTTGCAACTGTAATAAGAAATAAGTTTTAGATTTTAAAACTTTTTATGCAAAAAGATACTTTCTTTATCCTTATATGGGCACTTCATTGTGTTCTATATTTATTTTATCAAAAATTAAAATATACTTAACCATGAATTATTATATTTAAAACTTCACTGATTTTAAATTGATCTTAATCACACTTATTGTATATTCCTAGGATAAGTTAATCTTTTACTTTATTATTATTATTATCGTAGAATATGGAGGAATTATAATTTATTTTAGTTCATTTTTTCATTGATGAAATATAATTTGTCTTTTCATTCTGTTTGTTGCTTGTAAACTACCTCCTTCCCACCAATTAATTTTATAGTATTTATATTACTGTACTAAATTTTTATGTTTATTTGTGGTCATGTTTTAAAAATCTTGAAAAGTTGTAAATGAATAGCTTTTATTTTAAATAGAAATAAATAAATATACATATATGTACATGTAATGATAATTTATGATAATTTAGCTCTCGAGAAGAACCAACCCTTATTCAAGGACTTGTAGGAGAAAATGTTGTAGATATAGCGTGCGGAAGCACTTATAGTGCAGCCATCACCGCTGCCGGTGAGCTCTATTCGTGGGGCAGAGGGAACTATGGTCGCCTTGGACATGGTAAGATTCTTACAATGTTTATTGCATATATAGATGTAAATATTTTTATGAATATACAATTATTTAAATATTTTGTTTAGTTTATTACATTATACCAAATAGAATCATGACTAGATAAGAAACAATAGCTACAATTGAAAACTTTAAAAAAAGGTAAATATTATTCTAATAAAATAAGGAGAAAGACTATTTATGAAGAAAATTAAAAAGGACAGTTTATCAAGTTTTTAAAGACAATGAAATTATAAATAAAGATTATAATAAAAAGAGTTATGATACAGTTGTGCAGCATGCTGTATTCTTTTAATAGTTATTATTTTCAAATATTTTTAGTCAAATTATGAACATAATCTTAATTGACTTTTTTTTTCATTGTAACCAATTGGCACACCTTATTCTATTTTAATTATATTAAAATATAATGCAGATTATAAATAGTTGGACCAGTTTTTAAAATGAAATTATGAAGATATTAAATAACTTTTCTTTGAAATAAATAAGGGAAATGTTTTTTTCAATAATAGAAAGGTCTTTGAATAAGTCTGTTTGACAATTGAAACTCTCAGCTATTTTAGAAATTTCAATGTAATGAATTATTTACATTGTATTAATTGCATAAAAGAATGGTAAGGATTACTTTTGTTAATCATATTATCTTTTGCTGCTAATATTAACCAATCTCATATTTATAAATGCAACAAGCCTGATTTTTGTCTTTTTTAAAAAAAAAAAAAACTATTAAGCACAAATGGAAGTAATTTATGATTCAGGAAAGTGGCTAGTAGATATTTATTCATGAATTATGATTCCATTATAAAAATGATCTAATGTAGTCAAGTGTGAAAATTTTAAAATAGTAAATTTAATTTTATATATAACCAAAAGATTGTTGAAAATTTTGAATGATGTATTTGTAATAGATTAAACTTTTTTTTCTTCTGAAGAATAGCTTAGATTTAAAACAAATAAAGGATTAAGAGATGCCATTAGAGTTGAGGACTCTAGTTGAGATATAAAGGCAAACAAGATGTTATTATTTGTTTCATTAATAATTTATCTTGGGGAAAAAAATGTTTGGAAAGTGAAGGACATTTGAAGGGGGAAAGTTTAATTTGGAAGAAGATAAGTCTATTAGGATATTATATATATGAGAAAAAAAATTTTTTTTCAAAACTAAAATTGTTTTATTGAAGATATAAAGATATTGGTAGAAATCATAAATATTACTTTAGATAAGTTATTAAATGAGTGTTGTTTGCTGTTGATGGAATTAATATTGAAAAAGAAAGGATCTTGACATCAGATTTTCAGATGATATGCTTATGCTTGCAGATAATATAAATGAATTTAAAATCATAAAAGTATTAATAGACTTTTTAAAAACTCTTGTGTGGAAACAAATCCAACTAAAATCAAATAATTGTGATAGGCAGAAATAATAAAGATTAAAGGTGGTAATTGAACAAGAATTTAGAAAGCAGTTTAGTGATTTTAAATATGTTCATGGACAGTATAATTAAAATGAGAAGTGCACTGATTAAGGGCTAGAAGTTATTCTGTGGCCATTGAAATTAGATTTGAAAAAGAAGCTTATTAAATAATTTATTTGGGAAATTGTTTTTTGTGGAGCAGAATTTAAAAGACTAGATTAAAGGAAAACAAGGTTTTGGAAGAGAATAGAAAGTATAAAATAAAAATATATTATTAAAAAATTTTAAATGTTGAAAAGAATTAGTGATAAAAGATTATTTGAGAAATTAAGAAAGTA
Source organism: Epiperipatus broadwayi (assembly GCA_028023455.1). Taxonomy (NCBI): domain Eukaryota; kingdom Metazoa; phylum Onychophora; class Udeonychophora; order Euonychophora; family Peripatidae; genus Epiperipatus; species Epiperipatus broadwayi. The sequence continues at coordinate 5,554,394 of JAQFVV010012463.1, forward strand.
AAAAGAAATTGAATTAGAGATTGTAAAAGACCCAGAAAGAGACCACATGTCAGATGGATGGATGAAGTAAGAACGTGTGCAGAGGTGATGTGGAGAAGAGAAGCTAAAGATCAGATAAGATGGTTTGAACTTGGAAAGACCTTCATCCTGCAGTGGATTGATAATAGTTGATGATGATGATTCTGATGTGGACCATAGTTTTGAAAAGAGTGAGTTATCACTGAAAGAAATTGTAACTAAACTAAGAGATAAATTTTTAATTAGAATAGAAAAATCCTTAAATCTATGGTTAAATGATATGAATCATAAAGTTTGAGTTCACAGTTTTGTATTGTATTAGAAATCCTTAAATCTCTCTAAAGAATTTATTTACTGCAAATAGGGGAGGGCTATATAGATTACAAAATCCTTATGAATACTTTTTTATATATTTTATGTATATATAAAAAATAAAGATATAGTATAATAAGTTTATTTATTTATTTTTTTAATAAATGTAAACGAATACACACACAGCAGTATAAATATATATGTAAAGTGCTTTCTCATTTTATTATTAATAATTAACTTTATTTTTTTTAGTTTTATTTATATTATAATTTTAATTTATACTTTTAACACAATCTTTTTTGATGAAGTATATAGTTATACAGTTTATTAATCAATTCAAAACAAAGCAAAACTCTCCATATTGTAGTGTTTTGAATTGTTTAATAACAATTATGTTCTAGTATGAGATAGTGATCATGTGATGTTATATAGTTTGTATTAGTTTAGGTGTATAGTACCTATTACATATACATATTATACTTTAGTTTATATTAAAAGGGAGTAAATATTGCTTATCTATATGTATGTGTGTTCAAATCCCTTATATTATATATATATAGGTATTTATATTGAATTCAAAGAGAATTATGTATAAATAGTGGAGAATTAATTAGGATATGAGCTCTACTGTTAGTGTTTTTATGGGTCAGTGTCATGGTTGATTAATTATATATGAATTTTAAAATGAGAAACTATATAGTTAATGAAAATTATTGGTTATTAAAACAAAGATCATATCCTAAGTTTAATGACCAGTGATTATAGTGGTGTAGATTTGATTATTAAGCTCTATGTAGCTGCATTTTTATCTGGAGTTGCTGTACTATATATGTATATTATTTACATAAAAATTGCCTAGTAGATGTATGTAAGCATGTTGAAAAGTAAAGTTGCAATGCAATAAACAATATTGCATTATAATCAAAACTTGTCAGCAAATCGTAAGTTATTATATACTGTATAAAATGCCGTGTCTTGGAACAAAATATAGTGCATATCACAGTTCCACTGTATTGGAAAGAGTAAATGTAAAATGAAAGAAAGAATTTGATAAATAACATTAGTGAAAAGGGCAGCTGTTGACGACAACTTTTACAGGGAAGTAATGATTTGGGCAGCTAATGATGACCTATATTTTATTGAAAAAGTATGTTTCCAATAGATAAAAATAAAAAAATTTTAAAGCATAAAAGTTTTTCATATTTTTTATATAATTGTCTTCTATTATACCTCTCTTTTGTAAACTTGTTGGTTAGAATACTTAGATTTGTAAAAAAAAATTAAATGGAATGTTCTAAATGAGTTAAACATATATATATGTAAAAAATGTTGTTTAGGAGGTGGCTGAATCAGTGATTTTTGTCAGTATGCATTGATTAATAAAAGAATCTAACATACTATATGATATTTTCTGGAATTTAAGGAATAATCAACATTTCAAATTAAAAATATGCCATTTTCATTTATTACTTAATGCAATGATTACTTGTATTAATATCTTATTTTCATGTACATGTTGTTGTATTAATATTTGGATAATTATAATTAAAATTTTGAATAAGTGACATTTTCGATAAAATAAAGATATATATTTCTCAATCCGATCTTGTTTTTGAGAAATTGAGAATTTTATTTTACATTCTCGAAAATAAAATGTATATAAAAATAAAAAAATAACTAAAAATTTTTTAACTACTTCACTTTCTATTTCTGTCATTAGAAATATATTTTGATCAAAGGGACATAATATAGAAATGAAAATGTAGCACAATTTTTAATATAAAAATATTTTAATTTGTTATTGAGAGAGTATCATTACTTATATCTCTTGTTCAAAAAGAAATATTTCAAAAACACAAAATGCCAATCAAAGAATCTTTCTACTGATTTTATTTTGGATTAATATGGCCTGAAATTGAATAATGCTTTTCATTCTATATTGGCATATAAGCTAAATTTGATGTAATTTTTTTAATTGCTTCAAATAAATTAAATTCTTTTAATAATGATAAAAAGTTATTAATTACCAGTTGATGGTGTTTTAAAGTAGCTCGGCTTGATTTTTCCAGTTGTTATAAACTAAATGTAACATTCATTGAATCTTTATTATTGCCATGCTTAATTCTTGAATTGTCCATGATGTGTGCTGTTGGTTTCACTTTTATGAATGAACTAGTTTTTATCTATTTAATTAATTGATTTTTTTGCTTAGATGCTTGATTATTGAATGTATATGTTCTAAATGTTTGCCTATTGTATTTGAGTTTTTACATGATATTTACATGGAGCAGATAATACACTTTGGTAGTTGGTTTTTTGCCTTTTTGAGATAAAACCAACAATTACTATAGAATTGCTTGATTATTTAAAGAATTTAAGTGTGTTGAATATAGTATCGATGGATGGAAAACTGGTTCAAATGAAAAAGTGTTATTCCTGCTTTAAAAATATCTTTATACCTTCAAAAGTGATAAAATAAATATTTTATATAAATTTATAGCATAAATTAAAAAAATTAATAGAAAATTTCAAAATTGTAATACAATTATGATAACTTTTTTTAGAATGATTTATCCATTTATAATTTTTCACTGTTCAAATTTTTTTCCCCACCAGAAATTTTTGGGAAACTCTCCTTGAAATTCTCAATAATTGAGAAGTATATATTAATCAAAAATTATCAAGAAATTGACAAAAAGAATTTTTGAGAATAATATTTACAACTGAGGAATGCAAATTTTGATGCTGTACAATTTTTTTTTTTTTTAATCTGTTGAAATTAATGTATTAAAGATTAATTTTCCAAAAGAATTTTACTATCATCATTAAGATTCAACAACCATTTTTTTTTTGTATTATCAGAAATAATATAATAAAGTATTTTCACTTTTATACACTTTTTATTAGTATGTATTTTAATATTTTAAAATAAATGATTATTTAATATTTAATTGTTTTTATTTTAATTTATTAGGTAGTAGTGAAGATCATAATACCCCAAACCTTGTAACAGCTCTGAAAGGTCATCGGATTGTAGATGTGGCATGTGGTAGTGGAGATTCACAAACATTGGCTGTTACTGATACTGGTAATTTATGTACATGTTTTTATTATTATTGTTGAGTAAAAATAAATTGTTTGTGATTGACTTATACTATCATGCAAATATTTCTATATTTCATCTTTTTCTTCACTCATTCTTACATTATTTTTGCTTTTTGCCTCACATTTTGTTTTGTTTTTTTATTTTCTGTTTCCACTGTATTTCCTTCTCTTTATTTTTCGCACACAAATCATGTGTTTTTATTTATGAATGTATCTGGTTCTTTTTGATATTATACAACGTCAAGTGGTAATGTAACTTTACATGACATTAAAAATAACCATATTTTTATTTTTAACACAGAATTACATTTTTTTTTTTTTAGAAATTACTGTATAGAAAGTTGGGCTATCACATACCATAAGAATTAGTTTAATTTCTTTATAAAAATGTATTAAAGTCAAGGTATATGGTTTTACCTTTTTAACTGGCTATGGTAAAAGTGATCTGATAATAAAAGCTGTTGATATTATCTTCTAATTTAAGGATTAATTTAATTTATTTATAAAAATATATCATGGATATTAAACTGATTATGTATTTTTTTTTTTTAATCTCTGCTAAAGTAAAATGATATGTCATTAATAGTTGCCATCTTATTTTTTGTTGCAAGTTTTTTATGTCTTATACACTTTGAGAATCAATATGTATTATATGTATTCTCATAGCATTCAAGTTTGAACTTGATTTTTAACAGTTTAATTTTTTCATTAATATATCCATTATGGAAATTGTGTATATATATTTCTGATATTTGATGGAATATTTTTCATGCTGACATTTAATTGAATAATTGGAAGTTTAGTGGGGCAATTTTTCTTCAAACAGGAGCACAGTATTTGTCACTGTAGAGGTTCAAACCAGAATAGAGATTCACTAGTGGCTTTTATTAAGTCCTTAAATTTTATCGCTATTTTCATAAATGTAAAAATTATTAACTATGCCATTCATTAATTGTATTTCATCATATCAATAATAGACAGTGACTGTTAAATTTCATATATGAAGTTGATGAGCATAGTTGCAATGATTTGTTCAGAATCTTTTGATAAGACTCTAGTAAAGTTTAGGAAAATTAAATCCATTTGGTTTTATTGTTGAATCTGGAAAAATAAATTTATTTGGAATCTCACTTTTTACATTGTAATTTTTTAGTTATTTAAAAGATTCTTAATTGAACATCCAGAAAAGGTGTCTTGATATGAGATCTTAGGTGGTAAAACTGTATTTTGATTATTGGCAAGTTTAATCTATTTACCAGATTTTTATAAATTTTTTGTGAGGCATATTTTTTTCTGATATCTAGAACTATAAGCCACTGCAAATATTAAACTTGTGTGTGCCACGAATATTACTCCTTGTAATATTTAATTATCTACAAGTTTACTTTAAGGCCCTTTTTCCCTAAGCAGGGGCATAATATTTATCGATGGAACATGCTATTGCTAAGAAATCTGTCTGTAAAGTTCTTGCGTCAGAACCCCAAATAGTACTAGCTAGGTTTTATGTGTTTTTTAAAAGTTTATTCTTAGAAATTATTTTAGCTGTAAATTATTGCATTGATAAAGTTCATTTTATTAGCTGGTCATGTATAAATATATATTTTTTTCACTTGCTAAATGATACATCTATTTGATTGTTTTTATTGATCTTCTTTGATTAATAATTTGCATCATTTAATTTTAGAATATTTATATCTGATGATTTTCAGCCAAGTAAAATTAAAATGTAACTGATCATTTGAATGATATTGTTATTCTCACATTGCCAATTAGATGATGAAACATATATGATCTTCCCATTAATTCAAGGAAAAATATAGCACAATACAGAATTAGAAGAATGTACAGTTTATTGCAAGATTAGTTTTTCATTATAATTTCTATTTCTGTTTATTTATTTATTGGTTAATTAAGTATTATTAAGGACTTGTGGAATGTTTAGAATTTTTTTTTAACTAGGTATTTCTCATCACAAAGATTTTTTATTAAATCTTTTTATAAAACTATTCAGATTCATAGGCAATATTTTATTACATATATTCTCATAAGGAGTATAATGTTTTTTTTACAAATAAGTGCCTCTTATTTATATAATTTTGTCTCTTTGATTTACATAAAACTGGCTATTATTCAATAAATTTTTAAATAAAATGCAGCAATCTGGAAAACTGACTATATGATATTAACATTTATTTATAATTAGTTAAAATTTTGCCTTATCTAATAGACTATAATAAAAAATTAGAAGTAAATATCTATTATCATTTCATAATTCTTTAAAATTCGTTTTATAATTATTTATATATATATATATAGTTTATGTATATAAATCTATTACTATATATAAATCCATATATACTTTTGTATTTCAGGGGCAGTGTTTTCTTGGGGTGATGGAGACTATGGAAAATTAGGTCGCGGTGGCAGTGAAGGCTGTAAAACACCAAAGCAAGTGGATAAGCTTCAAGGCCAAGATGTCATAAGGGTTTATTGTGGAGCACAGTTTAGTTTAGCTCTTACAAAAAATGGTGCTGTTTATTCTTGGTAAGTTTTATGTATGTATTATGATGGAAAGATAGAAAGAAGTATTTATTATGTAATGTATTTATTGACAAATATATGTAATTAATGCTCCACACTAGAAATTTAAGCTTAGAATTTCATAATCGTAATACAGAATTGTCTCTATTATTTTTAAAGATTTATTTTTATATGCATAAAAATGGGCAATTTTATGTAAGTCACTTTTCATTATTAAATGGAAAAAGATAGGTTAAATGTTCAGAATATATACCTATTTTTAATTGTAATATCTAGAAAATAGAATGAATCGTACAGTAATGTATTAATTTAATAAAGCTTGTATTTACAAATGTTATATATAGAGCTTGCAAAATAAGCTTTTAACAAGCTTTGAAAATATCCTCAACCCCAGACTGAGCTTCTGGCATCATCAGTGAGGTGCCAGAATATTCAGCATTAGATTAAAAATACTAGGACAAGCCCACCTCACTGACGACACCAGAAGCAGAAACCGGTCTGGGGTTGAGGATATTTTCAAAGCTTGTTAAGAGCTTATTTTGCAAGCTCTATATATAACATTTGTAAATACGAGCTTTATTAAATTATGTCATGTGACATCTGACTTGATATTTATCATTTTATTTTTTGCTATTATGGGTTTGGCGATTTTATATTGCTAAAGTTATATATTGAAGCAGTAAATCTTAGCTTAAGATTATGCTTCATGTTTCTACCTACTAACCCATGTTTAAATCCCTATTTCCCATCCCGCTCCTTTTGTCGTGTATATATATTTTATGTATATATTTGAGATGCGCGCCTAAATTATAAAATTTAATGTTTCAATAACATGTTTTAAAATTATTATTAATTCTTCTTATTAATTATTAGTCCTTTTTTATTAAAGTATTATAGATGCGGCTCAAATATATATATAGGAGCAAAACTTACTAACAAATTATTGATGTTTTTAAATATTTATTATATGTCATTTTTAGCTTTTTCTTTTTAAATTGCTTGTTTTTTTATTAAACTATATATTTTTTATAAAATCCAATATGGAAGATGTGACTGTTGTTAATTGTCCAAAAATATTTAAAGGGAGGTATTTTTTTAATTAAAGTTTTACTTAAAATAAATGGGATTAAGTAGATTAAAGATTTTCTTTTGTTAAAAAAATATGTTGTCAAATCTATTTCTAATCTGGAAATAGATTTGAATTTATTTTTGGACGTTATCTTACAATTGCATCTTCAAAAACAACTGATAAAAGAAAAAGTATAAAATGACTGAATTTTGGAGGGGAGAGATTAGCTACTCTAGTGAAAATAATTGTTAACATCGCGGTGAAACTTAAAAATGATGTAGCAGTAAATCCATCACTTTTCAGCGGCCTCTGCCGCTACCGTAATATCCTGCTGCCCTGAAATGAAGAAAGATCTAAAAAAGAACTTTAAAATGCTAATAGAAGTTTCCTGCCACCAAAGTATTTGCATTTCATTCGCCGTGCACGTGCCATACTTTAAAATGGATTCTTAAAATTGCAAGGTAAATTTCCAAACCGCCACCTAATAATCAATTTAGTCTAAATAATCTGTCAAGATCTCTTCTCATATATTCTTTAACTTTGCCTTTTTATATATATATCTGTGAATGTAATTTTGCTCTCAAATGATTTTTTTATATCTAATCCTATCTCATATGCTTTTAACCTTCCTTAATTTCGGTGTGATCATTTATTTATAGATATTTATTACTTGATTTTATATATATATGCTTTTTTTTATTAATTTGCCAATCTCAAAGCAAACTGGTGAGTTTAATTTATAAAAATCTTTTCTGTCATTTTTATGTAAACCTTCATAAAGCAAGTTATTAACATTCCCTTTTAAAACATAACACATTGTTAATTAATACGCTCCCCAGATTGTTTTACGTCAACATTTTGTTTATTCTTTTAATTATAAAAATATGTATTTGTTTTACTATGGATTTTCTACTCGGAGAATCCAGAACTATGGCTAATTATCGCTTTGAAATTTTAAAATATTCTTTATTCATTTCTAAAAAGGTGACCGATTATTTGTTTTCCATATAACTGCTAGTTATTTTTTTTCTATACTCTTAAAATAGTCTATGCTTAAAATATCAAATAAAGTAATTATATATTTCATTTATTGTAAAATCAACGAAAGTGGGATTGATTTATTTTAAATATCAGAAAAGGGATGGGGGTGAATCTTAATGTTTCTGTTACTAAATCAAATCTTAACGTATAGTTTATTAATTTGAAATGTAAATCTTAATGTTTCTTTTACTACGTAAAATCTTAACGTATATTTTATTAAATGAAATATTCTCTCTATATATATTATAATTGCATTGCGTATTATAGTATTCAAACAAGGGTCATTTATTTTAAAGCAGTAAAATTTATTCAATGTTAGTGACATTTATCATTCGTACTGCATTTCTGTCATTTAGCCTATCTTCGTATATATATATATATTACGTGCTTCTAATCTGGGGGTTGCGACAAGTTCGAACCCATAGATTTCTTTTCGTATCTCGTTCCATAGATAGTTGAGCTATCTGGAACCACATTTATTCCATATAAAATGCCTCTGGCGGTGATCCTGTAAGTTTGGCACACGCTATGCATATTCACTTCGTATAGATAAAAGACCTCTCACGTCGGTTATACCAGCAAAAGTCTGGGCCACGCTATGCCTATCCACTTTTCTCTAAGCACTACCCAAGAAGGGGGTGTGAGATTTCATTTTTTTATCCAGAAGGACGACCTTTTCCTCTTAGTTATTTTTAGGCTATTATATCAGCACTGCAAACTTCTTCGTATTATTATTATTATTTCTTTTGCTTCATGACCCAGTTTTAATGCTCTAATCTTAAAATTAATCTTTGCTTAAAAGATATATATAAATGCCAATTACTTCTATTTTATTAATTAAGTTTATTTCAATCATATACAATCCTACCTTCGTAATTTATATATCTATATTTAAGAGTATCTATATGCCTTGGGGAAAATAAAGCGTTCGTCTTACTATTGTTAAAATAATTTGTCATTAAATATTTTGTCATAGGTTTAAATATAATCAAATGTTTTCAAATGTATTTTATGTATTTTCATGACCATAATGGCAGGAAAATAGTTTGTATCTATATCTGTAATGAATCTCGGAACGCTCCCCTAATATATGTTAGTCACCATGTTTCTGAACCATAAATCAAAGCGTTAATAGCAATTTTGTGTAACTTCTTTCTAATACTGATTGGCATTTTAATATTGGACCCATCGAAGATGTGTGCTTATTTATAATATATTTTTTAGCTAATAAAGAGCATATGAGAAATAATAGCTTGAATGACACTATGTAATTATCTACCGCTTGCTCATTCACGCACATACTAATGTACTTAATTTATAAATGTATAATAATTTGTCAGTATATTAAATTATATTTTATTGTCTAACTTATTTGAGTAGTTCGAATTCCTTTTCCTCCACTTCCACATTTTACAGCCTTGCTTATATATATTTTAATATAGTCATAGTTAATAGATGTCTCATTGTTTTGCTCAGCTTTGCTAGTCGGCCGGATTAAGATTAATTCTCATGTGCCATCACTATTATGTTATTCATTAGGTGTTATATCTGGGGCTTAGAGAGTGGGTTCGAATTCAGGCTGGTCCCTGATCTAAATCTTGGGCTTAACTGGGTTTGAAGTACATTTTGTGAGTTCCAGCTCATGTTAGATGGATAAACATGTTTTGACCGGCACAATATGGTGTATGTGAACTTGGTTCAGTCCCATATGGCTATTTGAATTAGATAGCTGGATCAGAAGACATATGGATGTCTGACAATTTCAGATTTTCTACTCAATAGTTATACATTAGATAAAGTGCTGGGCTTGTCCTAGTATTATTAATCTAATGCTGAATATCCTGGCACCTCATTGACGATCCCAGAATCAGAAAACAGTCTGGGGTTGAGGGTATTTTCAAAGCTTGTTAAGAGTTTATTTTGCAAGCGCTATATATAATATAAGTAATGTATTGTAAAAGCAAAGAAATGCCTGGATAACTCTTAACTTTCCATACTAAGATATCATACAAATACTTACAATAAATATATAGACATACATCCTTTATTAATCTCTCCCATAAATGTATATCCTGTCAAACTAAATCAGCAAAAATGTGAGATGAAATGAAAATAACTAGAGTTTGTCACACAAAATTATAATCAAAATATAGAATAACAATAATATGAATAATAATAAAATTTTTATCTTAGAAAATCTCTTTTTCATTCATACAACTATGTCTAAATTTTCATGAAATGGAATTTGCTTTTTATTGCAGCAAATCAATGCTGCATATTAAGTAAATTTTACTTGAAAAAGAAATAATTTTGTTTGCAGCCTCAAGATGTGTGATGATATTATTATTATTATATTTGATATCAATTAATTATTTATATTATAAATGTATAAGAAAATGTAAATTTAGTAAATAAGGCAAAAATAAAAAAAACATTTTTTTAAGTAATATATGTATTTTTTGTAAAATATATTTATTTTTAGTGTATTAATGATTTAAAGTTTGTAATTTTAATTCTGAATTAAGATATTAGCATTAAAGGAGTGTTTAAAGCTTCATTTGTGATGATCAGGTGTTTTCACCTGATCATAATGCTAGTAATCTCATTTTACTTTTAAATAGAGAACATAATAAAATATTGCAAAAAATATAGAAATTCTAAGCAAGTGGCAAAAATAACAAGAATAAAATAAAATCTATTTTATATAAAATATGATTTTAAAGAATTATGATTAGTTACGTTTAAAAGTTAACACACCTGAGAAAAAGCATTCTTCTGAAATTATTTTTGAAGTTTTATAGTGTTATAGTTTACAAGTTAGAAGGTAGGCTATTATATTGTTTATTGAAAGTTAATGATTTATGGTATTTTAATTATAATTATATGTTACTTAAGTGTTATTAGAAGAATTCAGACTATATTTAAACTTTTCAAATACTTTTCAACTGCACACAAGTTAGTATGTAACACACTGATATGAATAGTAAGGATTGCTGGTCTGATCAGTGACAGTACTAGCATGAGAATCGAACCTGGGGATCTTTAGATTCATGAATATTGAATTTAAAATAACATTCTACCCAAATAGACTAGTCTATCAAAGGCAATATTCAGTAGAAATTTTATATACTTATCTATAAGGGTTCTCCTGATTTCTCCATTTTTTTCTTAAGAACAAAATTAATTAGGGGTTTCCAAACATTATGAATTATTATACTAGGATGACTTATGGGGTTGTTTGTTTGTCATTGTCATATAAGCCATTTCTTTAAGTTTTCTTCTTTATATTTTTCCTCTCTGTCCAATATTTTTGGTTTTTCCCAATCTGACACATGTTCATTTATACACACATGTTTTGCTATTTTAGATATATCTGATTTTTCTCTTTAATTCTTTTGTGCTCTTTTAATCACCTTTCAATGGTACAATTCATTTTATTAAAATATATACATTCTTCTGCATTCACATGATATTTTGTAGACGCAGTTTTTGTATTTCAGCATTTCAAGTTTAAGTTTTGTAAAATTAGTATTCCTCATAGTTGCTATGACGTTGGAAAATTGTTCTGATGGTATATTGATTGCAGATTTTCTTTAGTTTGTTTGTTATCCCTAGTATATATGAATGCTCTACACTATAATTGTTTTTTTTTTATATATCTATTTAAAGTTAGCTGATGAAAACCAAAGATTTAAGCTCCTTAATTGTTTAAAACATTACTGCTTTGAATAACGCTATATCATATACAATTGTGGAGTATCTCAAAAGAGAATAACTGTGAAAGCAATCCTAGTTGATTTTTTTTTTTTAACTTTGTAGTTGGATAAAAAAAACTTCAATGGAAAAGCATTCATGATTAAAATCTCATGCATCAAATATTTTGGATACTTATAGGATTTATATAAACATGATCACCAGGGAAGAAATTAAGAAAGAACTAACATTAGATTATGTTAAACAATTCAAAACAAAGCAAAACTCTCCATATAATAGTGCCATCTTGTGCTAACAAGAGCAATCAATGGATGCCAGAAGGCATGTGCATAAAATCCCTATCTAGTGCCTACTCATCCAATATCCCCAGATTAGTTTCTGGCTTGTGGCCTTCATCAGTGAGGATGGAGAGTTTTGCTTTGTTTTGAATTGTTTAATAACAATTATGTGCTAGTATGAGATAGTGATCATGTGATGTTTAGTGGTTATTAGATTATGTTAAATCAAGCTAAAGATAATGTGGGAGAGAAAGATTACAATAAAATAAATATTTTTTTTAATATTCAGTCTTGAATAAATGTTATGTTTTTGGATCAAATATTAAATCTGTCACTTGCGATAACCTGATTTTATATGATTTGCTGAACATTTTTTTTTGCCCTTGTATATTGACAATAAGACAAAAAGCAATTAATTTTAAAGTTGTTTTAGTTTATTACTTGAGCATATAATGTTTATAAATAATATTTTAAGCATAATAAAATTAAAATTATTCTGTTGATCTGATTATTAATATAACTATCTATGAAAAAATCCAAAGAAAGCAATGGAATAAATAAGGTTGCCATATAACTGTAACAAGATTTCTCAACAATTTTATACTCAATTCTCCATGAATGCCTTCATATTTATTAATACCAGTTGATGACAATTGATATTAATTTAAAAAGGTCATTATCTGAAGTGGATAGCGGAACATTTTTATTATAAAATTTTATAATATATTCTCAATTATTTTTTGAAAATATCAAACCTTTTTTTCAGAAGAAATAATTTATATATAATACATACTCAATAAATCTGATTATTATAATATTGAATCATTATACAGTACACAGCACAGAATTTTTTATAATGTAAATGATAGCTGAATCATTTCAATCTTGTTTGATATCTTCAATAATTTGGTGTTTGTTAAGGTTTTGACAACTTTTGTTTCCACTTAGCATTTTGTTTGAAGTTTCCTTCGTCAATACTTAGATATAGTTAATAATTTATTAAATATGGCAATGTCTGTTAGACAATGTTGCATATTACATTTTATTATTTTAGAAAGACATATTAAAATTTTGTCACTAATTGAAATGTTTATTCCAAAACAAAAGGCTTGCTTTTCAATTCACTACATGGACTAATTTATTGATACAATCAAATAATAATTATAACTTCATTTAAAATTAGAACCTACTAGTAATATTTTTTTTGCCCCTGGGATTATAATTTCTGCAAAAAAATTTTTTAAAAAGGAGTCTATTGGAATTATTAAGCCTAAAAAATGAATTCACTGTATGTATAGTTTTTATTGAATAAAAAATTTACTTACTGGTAAATAAAAAATAATTTTAACTAAACTAAATGTTTTCCTTTAAAAATGAAAGCTGGTTTACAAGTTGCTTTAATAGAAATAGGCTTTTTCAAATTTTATGGAAACTTTGCAAATATTTGGTAGCAATAGTTCAAGTGCTGGAAAAAATAAACAAACTATATATATATAGATTGTTTTTTAAATGCTGCTTAATATTTAAAAAAAAAGTGTTGTGTTTTTTTTTTTTTAATGTATTTTGTATTTTTGTTTGTTGCTGAACTAATATAGACACAAACAGTCATTCTATCATGACTAATTTCCAAATAAATCCGTCACTTTCTCTGTTCCTTTTAAAATATTCCATTTACTTTTTTTGTTTTATATATAGTATATATATAAAAAATGAATGATTTTTGATTATGACTATTTATTTGTTCCAGGATTGTTATATATATTTAATTGTGGAAAAGATTCAATAATAATTTAAATAGTTTTGCGCACTTTCATTTATCAGAAACTTCATAAAACTTTTATTAGAACATTTTGAAATCTAATTACTATGAACACATTTTTTTTTTTTTTGGAGCTAATACAGGATATAGTCTATCTACTAGCTGATAGAGTTATATGACACTATAGAACAAAAGAAAAACTAATTGATAAAAAATAAAATGACTGCATTTATTTACACAGTAATATTAATTCTTTAACAAAAAAATGCATTGATGATAAAATATATGCAGAAATGAAAATCCATAAGAAATGTCTTCATTTATTTTTGAATGTATAATGTCCAAATTTATTTTTGAACTTACTATTACAAATATATATTAAATAAAATGCAGAAAATAATGTATTTTGCTATTTAAAAAATGTGTATTAAATTAAAGAAAACAAAAGATAATCTATATACTTATCAAAAATTTAACATTAAAGATGGATATTTATTATGGATTTGCATTTCTGCATACATTTGATTTGCCATCAGTCTATTTTTTCATTAAGTGATTGATATTGTTTTGATAAATAAATTATTGCAAAATATATTATTTTTTGATTATATTTAATCTACTCTTATAGCTGTAAATTCAAGATATTTTTTTTTTTCATTTAATAACAATAAGTGGTATATAGATCAATAGCGGGTAGACCATAAACCATAATTTTTTTTTTCCTCTTAAATCAGAAAATGCTCACTTTTTTAATACTACACATGCGTGCATACAGATACAAACATTAAAACTTTATATATATGTAGGTATAATAATATGTAAACACACAATCATGTGTTTAGTTGCTTGGGGGATCATGTGACATTTGAGCATCTAGTGGCAAATTGAACAGTAGCTTTTCCATTCAATTGAGTGAAGAAGTTTTTTTTTATTATTTGCATTATTCAGCTGATTATAAACTGCATTGAGAGTAGCAACTCAATGGCAGAAAATATTGAATGACTTTTAAATTCTTTTTTTTTTTCCTATTTATATATATATTTTTTAAAATAGTTATTTTGGTAATAAATCTGAATAATGATAATATAAAAAAAAACAATGAATATATTCATTGTTAATAAAATTGGGGAGTGGGATATTACACTTTAATATTTTAAAAAAAAAAAAAAACAAATTTTCATTCATTTAAAACTATTAATTGGACCTTATTTAATGTAGTAATTTCTAAAATAAGCCAAAAAATTACAGTTGTTAGCTTTAATTATAACAAAAAATATTTACATATCTAAAAAAAAAAAAGGAAAAAAAAAGTCTTTTTCTACTAAATGTATTATTTATATTTATTCCTATCTGTAAGTTTAATACTACAAATGATAACACACAAAGTTAATACTATTATATATATATAAACATATTTTGATAATAAATTAAAAATATAAACAATTTGTTTGTG
This sequence comes from Epiperipatus broadwayi, assembly GCA_028023455.1. Classification (NCBI taxonomy): domain Eukaryota; kingdom Metazoa; phylum Onychophora; class Udeonychophora; order Euonychophora; family Peripatidae; genus Epiperipatus; species Epiperipatus broadwayi. Next base: position 5,569,684 of record JAQFVV010012463.1, read on the forward strand.
TATATATATAAAATATCACTGATGATGAAGTTCTGATAGAAAGCTCACAAATAAAGAATTCTATCTGACTTCAAATAATGAAAACATTTATAATTTTATGAACAAATGACAAATTATTTAAAATATTATAGGAAATGTAGTTAAAGTTAGTATAATATTATTTTTTAAATCTTATATGATTAAACTTAATTTATATATACTTGATGATTTACTAAATATTTTTCTATAATAATAAAATATGATTCACATTTTTTTAAATATTTACACATTATATATTTGTTTCATTTGAACTGATATTTTTATTAGGTAAAGTAATGCAATAATTTTTTTTTAAAAAATGTTATTTTGATGACAAACTGTTAAAATGAAATTTAAATTGTTGTTTTTTAATATTTATATTTATTGTATGAATTTTTGAAACTTTTATATTTATAATTTTGATATGAAATTTTTAGGGGGAAAGGAGACAATCATCGATTAGGTCATGGCACAGAAGAACATGTGCGATATCCAAAACTAATTGAAGGTTTAATGGGTAAAAAAGTAATTGAATTAGCTGTTGGTTCTGTGCATTGTTTAGCTATTACTGAAGATGGAGAAGTGTATAGTTGGGGCCGAAATGATCAGGGACAACAAGGTGATACTTCTGTTAGTAGCAAACCAGAACCCACTTTAATGACCGTGTTAGAAGGAAAGAATATAATTGGGGCTGCTTGTGGACCAGCTCAGGTAAGTTAATATAGAGAATTATTTATTTTTATTAATTTTTATATAGAAATGTGAAAAGAACTTCTTTTGTTGTTTAGAGTTTTGCTTGGTCATCAAGTAATAGTTGGTCAGTAAATTTGCGAATCCCTTTTATTGTGGATGTTTGCCGTGAGACTTTTGAATATTTAAATGAGCTTCTCCAACAAGTTTGTGATGGATTAGATGGACGCAGTGATTGGCCACCACCACAAGAAAAAGAATGCATTGCTGTAGCTGCTCTTAATTTATTACGATTACAGGTATTGTTGCTTTAAAATTATTATTTTTGAGTTGCATTGGGTTACATTATTTAAGATAGATAAGATATCTGTCTATGTCTTTGGGTAGGTATTATATATGATCTTTTGTGAGAATGTTTTTCTTATGGAGGTAGTATATATTCTTAATTTTTATTTTCTAGTATTTGAAAAACTCTAAAAGATTCTAGGTATTATCTATGTCTTTATATAAACATGTTTTGTTACATCTTTCATTAAGAAAACAAATTTCATTAATGGTCTTCTCTTCTAATATAAAAAATTTACTTGCAGTAAATAAATTGAAAAATATATTTTTTTGAAATGCTTTTGTTTATGTTGATACTGTCGTAAGAACTTAAAAATCTTTATTTAAATATTAAGAGAGATTAGTGTAATCTTAATTTTTTTATTATTTCTTTTTCAACCTATTTTATTAATTTATGAATGTATTTTGTAGAAGTCACTTTTTATACTATTATGAATATTGTAAAAGATATGAACTTTTTTTTAAATCAAAATTTTAAGTATTATACGTCTTTTAACATTCTATTCAATATAGATCTAGTAATTAATTTCATAGTAAATAAATAGATTCTTATAATTCACAAATTTTAAATAATTATTTTTTATAATAAAATGTTAACACTTTCTCTGTTTTTAATGAAATTTTTTTTAGAATAATAAAAATAGGTTAAGTCTTTAAACTGAAATATATATAAAGTCATTGCCAACAGGTAACTTTCTAGAAAAATATTTCTAGTGTAGTTGTTAGCATAACTGCTTGCCGTGCTCATAACATAAAGTTCAGATACTGGTGAAACTTTTTTAGTTATCAGATGATTTTTTAAAAGTAAATCTAAAGTTTTTTTTCTCTTTCAGGTAAACAGAATGTAGCTAATCTCAGTAACTATTCTTAGTTTGAATTTAAAGGTTCTATATTGAAACGAACAATATATTATTCATTTCAGTATAAGTAAGGAATTTTTTTTCTTCTAAGCAAAATTATATGCAAATTTTTTTTTTTTTTTTTTTTTTAAAAGGACTGAAACGAGGTTCAAGAGAAAGCTAAATTTTGTCTGAAGATTTGTAATGATGGTATATTATAAGATGTGATATGTTGGACTATTTCTATCATTTATGAGTAAATGTTAAATGTATAGAAAATTTTAAACTTTATTTAAACTTTCCAAATACAAAACAAATAGACAACACAGGTTTGTAATTGCACAACGTTTCGAGTAGTAGTATTCTCCATTCTTCTTCAGGTGTTGCTGGCCTATATGCACAGTGACAATATTCGCTTAGAAATAGAACTTGCACCTTTAGATTCTTGAATATCGAATTTAAGGCAAACATTCTACCAGCTCAGTTGGTAGAGTGTTTGCCTTAAATTCGATATTTAAGAATCTAAAGGTGCGAGTTCTACTTCTAAGCGAATATTGTCACTGTGCATATAGGCCAGCAACACCTGAAGAAGAGTGGAAAATAATACTACTCGAAATGTGTAATTATTAATTTGTATTGTCTATTTGTGTGTTATTACTAACAAGTTGTTTGTATTTGGAAAGTTTAAATAAAGTTTAAAATGTTTTATACATTCAACATTTACTACTCATAAATGATGGAAATAGTCCAACATATCACATCTTAAAGCTAAGTTTTGATTTAAAATCAGTTTTTCTTTGCTTTTAATCAAAAAGAAATACTATTTCATTCAAATTCCAGGGGTCACTATACCTTGTGAATAAAAAGTAAAAACACTACTAACAATTAGCTGGATCTAATCTGAAATACTTTTGAATAACTCCAGCTGAAATGAAGAATTAGTGCTTATTTAAAAAACAGTTAGAAATTACAAGGCTATACCATTACCCTAAACGGACTTTAATATTTGTCAGAAAAGAAGTAAATGACCATTATTTTTGTTTTGGGTGAGTCTTATGTTTAAAGAGTGATTTGTATTTTATTTTAAATAATCTGAATTTGTAAGTAAGGCTTATTATCCGAGTATTATTTTAGAAACAACAAAAGAAATTAATTTGTAATAACTTCTCTTTACTTGTTAAAATTATTTTTTAAAGAAAAAAACTAATTATTGTATAACACATAAGTATGCTTAAAGTTATTAATAAGAAAAAAGGTAAAGAAATAATGATAATCATGTAAATGCAATGCACACATATAAATTGCCTAAGTCTTAAATAACCATAATAACATGTAGTTATTTCCATTAGCTCATTCGTTCATAGTTAAACTTATGTTTGATTACTGAAAATTGGATTTTATGTAGATGGATTTATATATGTGCAGTTGTTTGTTCCATATTTAATAGTTTACATATGTTCATATCCATATGAGAGAATAAATATTCTATCAGTTTAATGAGTTAGGGATCGATCTCAGAACGAGTCAATCCTGTATAAATTGTAGTAGTAGTATATTAGGTGTTAGACAAAAGACCACTTTTATAATTATTGTATAGAAGAGTTATTCCATTAGGCATAGGTCCAAAAGGACCATTTCTTATGATTATTGTAATAAAAATAGTGTTATGTCTATCCTATATAAAACACATGTATGTGTAAGTACTAGGAGACATGCGAGTCAAACAAGTGTTATATTTATGAATTCATACATGCGTAGAATTATATTTAAGTTTATTGAAGATGGGGTTAAAAGTATGACAAATGTGACATTATCTATGAATATGTTGATACTAAATGTATAAAGATTAAAGGATTTTGTTAAAGAAATAAATTGCATATCATTTAATGATTATACTTTATAAATAAATTATTGTTATGTGATTTGTTAATTTTATTAAAGAAAATAAGTTGTACATCAATTAATAAGTACACTTGTAAATAAATTATTGTTTCAAGATTTATTACTTTGCTTATATAAGATTGTTTGGTCTATCATCATTCATCAGGAATAATATATGTTCTCCATGATTTAGCCCAGCATTACAAATGGGTTTATGTAATGATTACATTATTGTATTGAATAAAATATTGTTTTAAATATATACGTGTTTGTTTATTTCCTGATGCTTAAAGTCAGGTGGCGACCTTATAATTTATGTAAATAAATAAATAAAAAAAATGTAAAATTGTGAAATGTTAGTCTGACTATTACAGTATTGATATAATAAACAAACAAAATTAAAAGCATGTGGAGCGCCTGAAAGAGAAGCTATAAAGATCTTGTGCAAAAATATTAAACACTTAGCGCTTCCGAGGCAGGTTGCCTCATATTCATAGCAATAGTTAATTAGATGATTGTTATGCACTGATCATAAAATAAAAATATGACTGCAGTGTGATGCAATCTTTATTACTGGTAAGATAGATATCATACTCCCATGAACTGCTAAGTTTATATTTTATTTTGATCTTTATGCATTGGTAATATGGAAAACATAAAAATATTTACACATCTTTATTGTATATTTTGAAAGAAATGCATGGTGATTTAAGTATTTGACTGGAGATTTTTATATTTCAATTCATTACAGCAATCTTTATGAAACTAATAGAAAAATGATGATAATAAGATATGCTTTTACTCATATATATTATGAGGTAATATAAATCATGGAATGATTGAGGATGAAAGAGGAGGATGATTAGTAATGAAGTGGATAGATTTCTCATTGCAATAATGAAAGCATCATTGCAGAATCTGAAAAATCTAATAGATGATAATTTGTTTTAGAAAAATGCCATTTTTATGATCATCAGGAGGCAAATGACTTGATAATATCCAATAATACTAATATTTGATAAATATTTTTTCCTATGAATAACACATTAAAATGTAATTTTTTCATGTTAAATAATTTAGTACATTGTTTTGAATGATTAAATTATAAAAATATTTTTAAATTATTTAAAAAGTAGCTTATTTTGCTGTATGCAATAATTTATATACTGTATATCAAATGAAAAATTGTATATATTTAAAATCAAAACTTAATGCTTCACATTTAGAAAAAAACATTGATGTAATTTTGCTAGTTATTACTCTTCTTGTATTACTCTTAACCTGGATACTTACATGTATTACTGCACAGAAAATAGGTCTTCATTGATGTTTGTATAGTTATGAACCTGCATTTGACTTAAGTCGTACTGGATCTCATGAATTAAATAATTCCTATCGCCATATTATAAATCTTTTTTTTTTTGCTAAGTATTTTAAGTCTATACTGCTTCCACCAGTATTCATGGAATTGTTGAATGGAATAAATAGTTTGTGTTGAAAAATTGCCTTGCATCTTACTAACTATATAAATCTCAAAAGTGATAATGCAACTCTTGTCGTTTGTCATTCGTCAAAAAACTATAATGTCATAATTTTGCTTAATGTGTTATTGGAGAGGATTAAATCTGATCTTAAATTATTGAAAAAGAGACAATGAGCATTTTCAACTGATATATATAATATATAAGTTGTGTCAAAAGGTCTTCTATGAGTCTTGATGAGAAATGTGATAATTGGGAATATATCTTCCAGAATTTGATGCCTATATGAGACAGTGATTCATCCAATAAAATATTTTCTAATACCCTTATGGAGGAATGGATTTCCAATTGATTCCATGATTGAATTTTCTGATGAATCATCATTGATAGATCTTTGTATGACATTTAATTTATGCCTATGCTCATCTGATCTTTTATATCTAAGTAAGCTAGTTGCCATCTCACCAAATATGAATTTTTGCTAATGTAAGCATATCAGATGGCTTACCACATATTCTTCCAAATAACTTTTATGAATTGACAAAATGACTTAAGTTCAGCTAATCAAAGAAGATTATTTCTAGTTGGCATTCTTAGCATATTGCATGATATAATTTTTGATCCTGTTTCCATTATATCATTATTTATATATTTATTAATGCATGTTATAGTAGATGCATAATATGCCAAGAAACTTTTGAGAATAGAATTAACTATTTTAATTTTTGTTCTCAAATGGCTTTTAATTGGTTTGAAAATTAATAATTTAGTCGATAATTTATTGGTGATTATTAATTATTAAATTGGTTTTAGGCATTGGAATACATTTTGGAATACCAAAGAATGTAGATGGAACAGTTCTAAACATTGATGAAATATTTCGTTGTTAATAGTTGCTATGATGAAGATTTGTATCCTGATACAATTGATCCAGTTATTTTTGAAAAATTTTTAAGCATTTCTCAATAATGAAAATGTTAGGAATTACTCTGGTAATTATTACATTATTGATATAGGAAAGTGCTTTTATTTCTCTTCTTAAGTGTGGAACAACTACTCCATGAATAAGATTACTGATCTCTCTTAAAAGGAAACCTATGCAGATAGTAAATAAGGCAGGCAAAAGAGGGGATCCTTGGGCAGTGCCTTTATAGTCTGAAATATTGATAAGATTTATGTTTTTCTTTGCTGCTGATCTATTTTTTATATTATTAGTAGTATACATATGAATGTTGGATTTTCTGAGATAACACTAGATAATTGTTTAATTAAATAGAAGATTAGCAAGGTCAAAAGTATTTTTACTATCAGTATTATTGCAATTGCATCTGACAGACAATTTTGTTTCATAGCTACAACCTCATAGTATGCCAATATTGCACGATGACCATATTTTCCAGAAATAGAATAATGGACTAGGAGTAATTTTTTTGTTAAGGGCTGGAGTTTATGTAACAATATTACATCAAATATTTTTAAGTGGATTTATGGAGCTATAATTCTTCACCATTTATAAATAATATTTGTTTATTAATAGCTAGTCTATCTACACATTCAATAATTAATGAATAAACTTGTCAAGTGATTAACTATTGAGTACTTCAAGGATTTATATAAGTGAAATGTAATATTTGAAAATCCTAATGTTATTGGTTTTAGAGTATTTATTTGTTCAAATCACATTTTCAAAGAAATTCAAAAGAGATTAAAATAAATCTGGATTTTTCAACCATTTCCATGATGATAGGTTGTTATCATGATATAGGTATTTGGAATATTGCCCAAATTGCATAATCGACCTGATAACATGTTACTATCTTGTTTTTTAATGTGTGCATTTTTTTTGGGTAATATCTAGGTTTATTTCAATGTTATATGGTCCAATAAACTAGATCACCCAGTTGCATTTTTGAATTTAAATATCTGCATATCTTAAATAATGTCATATAATTTATTATAGTCATTTTTTTTAGTATGTTATTTTTTTTATCATTGTTAACTGATAACAGAATCTTTTTTAATATCTCTGAGATTTATAAAATATCTTACATGATTTGATGGAATAAACTTTGATGCCTTTCATAGTTGATTTGATATGGACTGTGAAAATCTATAAATTTGTTTACTGAATGTATATTAGTTGATACTCTTAAATTAAAATTATTTATAATAATTAATTTTTGACAAATCGTATTCAGTTGTAAATTAAGTGGATTTTTTTTTTAATATGTCTATTGAAATTATTTTTTTAAAAATTATGTTTGGTATTATAGTCATTTTAATCATATAAAGTCAGTGAAAATAATTAATGCGGTAGTGAATTTTAGGTTTAGCTAGAGATTATGCAAAAAGATAATGTGATTAATCAATATTGATGTACTGCTATTTGAAAATAGAATATCAATCTATTAGCAAATACTTATTGAGATAGCTAAATTGTGTAGTAATAGGAATTGATTTAATATCCTTGGGAAGTGTTGCGCTTGGCAATTAAAATCGCTCGTTAGGATGCATGGAACATGGTTTATTTTTTAATAGTATTATATTTGGATAATTCATTTTTTTCTTTCTGGGATAAATAATATGCACAGATGAGAATTTTAATGTTTGAGATACCCAGAGAAATATTTAAATATGTTTCTGTTGTTTTGTATGTAGTTATTGATGCAGGTAGTTTTTTTTTATTGATTAAAATAGCATTGCCTCTTTCAGGACAATTATTTAAAAAAGGAATGATATACTAGTAGTTAGATAATACTTAAAATATTTATGTTAATATTGTGATTAAATTTTATTCAGTAATTGTTAATACATCAAACGATATCTTATTAAAAATCTGATAGATCTATACATTTTTGGCTAAGCATTTAATGTCCTAACATTCAGGGTTGTGAATTTTATATCATCATTGGTCATTGTGTGAGATGATGAAAATTACTTGCTTCAAAAGTTATTTTGTCTCATCATCTGGAATGCTGGAATATTTTTGTTTTTTATTTTTATGTTTCATCTTATCATCTTAGTTGTAGAATTCATTTTGATTTGTCTTTGTTTTGAGAATGATTTTTTTCTCCCTTCAGATGGATAGATCAGATGGTAAGTAATTGATCTGCTAGGGATGTGGGTTGATTTCTTTGACCCAGATGACTATTGAAGTAGGTTAATATTATTTTGAAATATTTTAATTTTTTGATTTGTTATATATAGATTTGCAGTTAATAAAGTAAATTATATTAGACTAATTGTTATTATTGGATTTCTCAAACTCATCTGAATTTTCACCACACTGTCGTTCCATGTTACCATTGCTTTCAATATAATTTGATATTTCCTTGCATCACAAAATTAAGACCATGATGTGTACTGTGCATGAAGAATTTATTAATCATAAATATGTATGATAGATATGTCTTCAGTTGTTTTATTTTTTTCCATTTTAAAACTAAAATCAAAACTTTATTTGAATTGTTTTATTGCCGATTTCATTCACTGCACATTTTAATTTAAGGACAGTTGTAATATTTTCTAAGCTTTTGGAAAAATTTTATTGAGTGAATCACATACATGTATATGACAGAGTTTAAGGTTTTAAAAATGTAATAGATTTCTTTTCTGTTTAATGTTTAATAAGACTTTTTATTGTAATTTTGCCTTCTGTTGTTAAGTACACTGAAAAATCTTGTAAGAGTCACAGAGAAACATAATTGATTTTATTGATTAGACTTACTTTATCTAGAACTGCAATATATTCTGTTTGTGAAGGACAAATAAAAATTCATCTGGTGCTTTATCTATGAAATGAGTAATAAAAAATATTGACACTTCGAGTCTCCTCACATTATTTAAATGTTTCATGCCAGTAATTATTTACTTTTGTAAAAGTATTGGCATTAATTTGAGAGTACTTTGCTTGGTTTTGTTTTTTTTTTTTTTTTTTTTTTTGGGGGGGGGGGGGGGGTGCATTGTATGTGGCATATCCAGAAATGTTAATTGATTTTGCTTTGTCCATCTTTTTTTTTCTTTATCATGTGAAACTGTACTAACTTTATTTTTTCATTAGTAGTTTGAAGAGATAATTCTTTGTGAATGTTCATCCTTTTTCTTTTCAAGTGTTTCTGAATTGTTGGTTGTAATTTTTCACTATCCATAAGCATTTCTTCCTAGATATTCTTACTATTTTTGTCTTTAATTTTTATAACATTATTATTGTCGCCATCTTTGAACTAATATTTTTTATGCTTTCATAATTAGTATTGATGCTTTTGATGTTAATAACATTTTTAGAAAATATTTCCAGAAAGGTTGACATACTTGGTCAATGATTAAACCATTAAAATTTAAAAGTTTTAGCCTAAACTTACGAAGCTGTTCCAAATGACAACCATTTAGATATGAACATGAATATTTATGAATTATAGTGTTTAATATATTAATATATAACATATATGTATATTTAATCATTTTTTATTTTTCTGTAATATTTTTTTGTATTAAAATTATTTTTTGAGTTTTGTTTATAGTATGTTATAAATTTAATTTATTTGAATATATCTTTTATGGCAATTGATTAATTAAAAAATGTTGGTATTAAATAATAGTATTTAGATAGAATTGAAACCCAGATTTTGAATACTCTGTACAGAAAATCCTGATCAGCGTTAAAATAAATAAAAAATTAGGATTTTTATGTAAATTTATAGATTTGCATCTCAGGATCACAAAAAACGTTGTTACTTCAACTAAAATTTTAACATCTGTGTTTAAATTTATAGCTGTAGTTTTATTTCATTTTGGGAGAAAAATCCACTTAAAATTAAACTATTTTATTAAATTATTTTTTTATGTTAAATTATTAATTTATTAAATTTATTGTAGTTATATGCTGCTATATCACATGGAGAAGATGTAGAAAATCTTGGCCTTCATGTAGGAAGTCTTTTGTTAATCAGCTTGAAGCAAAAAGTTGTGGAAATAGCAAGCAATGCTGGCGTTTTAAATACAGTTCAAGCTGCAGCAAAAGCAGCATTACAAAGTGGCTGGGCAATTTTATTACCAACTGCTGATGAACGAGCTCGTGCTTTATCATCATTGCTACCTGCAGGGGGTACTGTATAGATTTATTTCTAATAATAATTATAGAAATTAATATAATGCTTAATATTATGATAATATAAATAATAACAGTATTGCTATTTTTTCAGAGGATTCTCTTTTTTGATATTAATATGGGACTGAAAAATAGTTATTAAATTTCCAATTGTTAGATAATATAATTTGGTAAAAAATTATATTGATAAGATAATATATTATAAAAATAATACCTTTTTAAATAAATAAAATTTCAAGCTAATAGCATGCGGCATGACCATGACTATTGAATTTTTTAATAACTGCTATTTCCAGAAAATTTTTAATCAGAACAATATTATTTACATTTTAAACATTTATTTTATTCTGACATCTCTTACAATTTCCTTTTAAATTACTAAATCACATATTAAATCTTAATGGGAAACTAGAAAAAAAAAATAGAATGAATATATGTATAACAACTGTATCAATATTTCAGTATTATATTGTTAATATTTTAGGATAATAAAGGTTCAAATAGTTTTATGCTTGTTATTAAAAATTATGCTAATAACAAGCAGTAAAGTTGCTATTTATATTCAACATTTTCAATAAAATAATAAGAGCAAAAGCTTTAAATTCTATTTTTAAGTCAGGGGAGAGAGAAAGGAATAATAAAAAAATTATTATTGACCAAATTAAACAATAACTTTTGAGTATTTTTTGATTGTATTCAAGAATAAATACAAAGTAAAAAATCTATAATTTATATAGGGTGCTTGTTTTTTCTATCTAGGACTCATTCTGGTGATAGATGTCATTATACAGAAATTTTCCCAGGAATTCAAGTATCTATGTTTAATGTTGTAACAGGATGGGGTGGGTTACAAATAGTAGGAACATCATCATTCACAGTCCATTTAATGAATATAAATATCAATAATTTGAAAAATTATCTATAAGTAAGATATATTTAAGAGGAGTATGAAATCAAAATCTTTGTGAGCATTGAAAGATCAGCCAGTTAACTCAGAAGAGCAACTAAAAGCATAATTAACCACCAGCATTATCATTTAAAAAAATAAGTACAATACTCAAGAGAAATAACCATTCATCATCATGAATGATCCACAATATAATACATCAATACAGTAAATCAACAGTCCATCTTGTGACTGGATTTGAACAATAAAAAGTATAAATCAACAGTCAACCTTGTAACTGGATTGGAAATGGGTCTTCTGTAGACCAGGCTAACTATTGAGCCTTTGCCAGCTTGGGCAATTATTTAAACATAACTTGGATGCACCAGCTTAGTGCCCATCCATTAGAATACATAAGCAGAAAATCTAAACAATTATGATGGGACATCAAAATATGCTGATCATCATCAATGCTCAGGCCACTTGTACTGGCCAACTATAAACTTAAATTTTTAACAAGACAACTAAATTAAATTATAGTGCATGGGCTTTAAAGAGTATCCTCTTTTGCGCCAACCAGGATGATGATTGATCATCTGTGGATGCCCGAAGCACTAAACACATCCCCATTTATCCGTGCACGAATCTAGCCCAGAGAACACAAGCTCTATTACTGGATGTGACCAAGAGATGATGAAAACAATTTTAACAATTAAATACGTTTATTAATAACAATAAAAAAAAGGGTTCTGATTTTGAATGGTATACAAAATTATATACACAACTAAAGTTATTATATTGTTTTATAATATTTCTCAATTAATTTCTACAAACGCATATATATATATTCGTACACAGACATGCATTTTATAATATACAAGGAAGACATTTCAATTAAACATAAAATAATTATTACATTTGTGATTTACATCATTACTATTCAACATTTAAATCATTACATTGATTTATGTATATGTGCGCACAGACGCGCAATTTATAATATACAATTAATATTCACTAACAAAAAAAATGATTAAATTGTACATATATCTTATAATTGACAAGCATTGGTATCTGCAATACAATTGACAGATATATGCATACATACATGCGTGTGATTTCTGAACATATTTAATTTTTACATAAAAATAATACATGATTAAGCTTTTAAATTATGTTTTAAATAATACAAATACTTATGCTAGGTTTACTACAACACATATATAGAATCGCACAGATTATTAGCAAATTTAATTTTGTCAAACAATAAATAACAATACTTTTTTAATTAATAATTTCATAAAATTTACATACTTGTTATGACAATAAAAGTTATTTTCACAATTATTCGTTGTTCAAAATGTATAAATTTCTTTTCTTATTTTATAGTAAGTTCCACTCTTTATCGATTAGTTTCTTAAAAGAAATAAATACTATCAATTTTTTTTCTTTTAAAACAAAGTTATTTGCTTGTTTGCTTTACTTTTAAAATGTCTCTTTTTAATAAACGAAAGATAATATTTTATAGAATCCAAGAAATATATAAATTTAAAAATGTCTTTCTGTTTGATTAGTTAATGCTGATGAAATAGGCAAGGTGAGATAGTAAAAATGAGTACGAGAACTGCAGCTCCCCATGCCATGATAAGCAGAGAGCCAAGCCGGACTATTAGTACACAAAGCTCCATGATGTCGCAAGAAAATACCTCATTTTAAAGCACTGCCCTTTCTAAGTACCTAGACAGATCATCCTCAAAGGGTAGTATCCAGAAAAAAAAATAAAAGGCATTGCGCAACCCTGCTCATCTCTGTGAGACTTAGGGGTATAGATGAGATCTATTCATGAGACCGATGCCTATTCATGAGGCCTAGTTACACACTGCTGGACTACTCTGGGAGCTCAATATCTAATATCTAGGTCTAGACAGTGCCGATCATATACTTTGCACCATCATGAACACTCTGCATCCAAACAGCCCTGTTCAACTATCCACTCACCATAAGCATAAAAAGTACAAATTCACGCATCACTTTCAAAATGTAATTTTACATAGGTATGTGCGTGTGTGCACACGCTGACGTTTACAATCATATTTTAACTTAACAGCAATAATATTATATTTTCATTATTAAATTCTTTGGAAAATATGCACAAATTTTATACATATATATGTTTGTATAAACAAAATATAGATATACTATAATTTAAAATTAGCCTCAATCCACAAGCTCTTTCCTTTTCCTTAAAAAAAAACCCTAGTCAACCTTTGACAGGCATTTGTTGACCAATTATCAACGTTTTTAAATTAAATTATTGAACAATCGATTCTTTACCCCTTTTTCCAATATAAATTATGTAAATTACAAATGTAATAATTATTTTATGTTTAATTGAAATGTCTTCATCATATGTTATAAAACGCCCGTCTGTATACGGATATATATATATGCGTTTATAGAATCTAATTGAGAAATATTGTAAAACCATGTAATAACTTTAGTCATGTATATAATTTTGTATACTTTTCAAAATCAGAGCCTTATCCTATAAGACCTTAAATATCATTTATTTTTATTTTTTTGTTATTAATAAACTTGTATTTAATTGTTAAAATTGTATTCCATCATCTCTTGTTAACATACAGTAATAGAGCTTCATGTTCTCTGGGCTAGATTCGTGCACGGATAAATGGGGTTGTGTTTAGTGCTTTGGGCATCCAGAGATGATCAATCATCATTCTGGTTGGTGCAAAAGAGGATACTCTTTAAAGCCCATGCACTATATTTTATTTTAGTTCAGTCTTGTTAAAAATTTAAGTTTATAGTTGGCCAATACAAGTGGCCAGAGCATTGATGATGATCAGCATGTTTTAAATGTCCCAGCATTATTGTTTAGATTTTTTGATTCTTATGTATTTTAATGGATGGGCACTAAGCTGGTGCATGCAAGTTATGTTTAAATAATTGCCCAAGCTAGCAAAGGCTCAGCAGTTAGCCTGGTCTACAGAAGACCCATTTCCAATCCAGTCACAAGGTTGACTGTTGATTTATATTTTTTATAGTTCAAATCCAGCCACAAGATGGACTGTTGATTTACTGTATTGATGTATTATATTGTGGATCATTCATAATGAGTGATTATTTATTTTGAGTATTAGTATTACTTATAATTACTTTTTGATAATGCTGTTTGATATATGATTGATGTATAGTTATTTTAGTTGCTGGCTAATCTCTCAATATTCACAGAGATCTCTTGATCTCATGCTTCTTGTAAATTTTATATTAAATCATTTTATTTGAAATATTGTTGACTTGGGAGTGATGATGATGTCCCATCACCCCAGTTCAAAAACCCTTTTTCCTTCCACTTCCACTCACCCCATCCCGTTACAATGTATACAGTGAATAAAATGTTTGTAAAATATTATGTAATGATGTATAAAATTAAATAAAAATATAAACTTGCACCATTTCAAGCTTTTATTTATATTGAAAGTTATTAAATTATAATTCGTAATTTTTTTTTTAAATTAGCATATAGATTTTTTTGACACTTCGCAAAATATCATAAAGAAATTTAATAGTTATTCCATCTAAGAGATAAATTCATTTGTACTTTTACTAAGTTCTTAGATTTCTGCTGCTGTATCTACAAATTTGATAGTTGTTAACTCTATTTTATTTGTATTTGTTTGCCTCTATAAAGGTAAGTGGCTGTTAAATTTTTTTTATGAAGAAGATAATTACAATAACAACGAATTGTCCCCAATCTGTTAATGAGATTAAACTGAATTCTACCGACTGATGGCGCTGTTTTTCACAAAACACACATCAATATATCGTTTTAGCGGGCTTAACTTACGGCTGACAGTATAAGAGGTGTTTTTGAGCCGTAATAGGCTGCCTGAGGGCGATGTATTCTATGATTACGTAACGAAATACTACAACCATTGCATTGCAACAGTATTCGTCAAGTGAGAGCTCTTGAACTCTTGCTCCGTCTGATTTGATGGTGCCGTATTTGAAAGTGACGAAACTCTGCAAAAATTCATTGTTGGAAATTTTTTAGAAAGCGTAGTGGAATTAGTACTCTATATTAAGAATTATCATGTCATTACACACGCTTTCCTAAGCTTTTGAATGGCACACAACTTGAAAAGGTTCTTCTTTTCAGCAGAGTTTTTTTCTGATTTTGTGCTTAAATACCCGTTTATGCGCGAATCTGTGCGAGAACTGTCAAATGTCGTCTGCAAGTTGTCCGAATTGATCGAAGCTAAGTGAATTGCAGGCTGGCTACATAAGTGGACACACAATATTGTGTTTTTCCAGAAAGAGAAACCCCTGCAAGCGTACCTATGTAGGTCTGCGTAAGGGAAGTTGTTGGTTTGAAGGCTCCAAAATCCAATTACTTACAGCTTTGAGGCTTCCCTCTTATTTTATTTGCGTGTTACTTTTGGCTGCTGTTTTTTATGCCCCCGTAAATGGTGGTATTTTTTTTTACTTGTTTTGCTTCACAACTTGTCCAAAGTTTCGTTTCGTTTTGATTCAATAAATTATTTTATGGGGAAATTTATTATTTTTGTTGTTCACATGATTATAAAGTAGGTAGGTAATATTTGATAAGTTTCATTAACAGTTAAAGTAGGTAATATTTTATTATGCCAAAAAAAAAAAGAAGTTTTTAAGAGTTTATTCAAACGGCCCCACCAAAAAAAAATAATAATAATAAAGAACTTTGTGATAAGATAATAAAATGTTCAAAAAGAAAATCCAAAAAGAAGTCGATAATTAAAAATCAAAACAAACCTTCCTCGCCATCCTCTGGCTTTAAAAAAAAGTGTTCTTTAAAAACGAACTGTTTGTCTTTTTTTTAAAATTAAAGGCCCAAAAAATTAAGGAAGAACTTTTCGCTATCATATAAAGCTTTCTGCAGCGTAAAGATTTGAAACAAAAAAAAAAGCCTCATAATAAATTAACAAAAAAAAAAAAAAAAGATGACAATTCAAAATCAAAACAACCCCTCTCCCCTCCACCCTCTAAAAAAACCAAGTTTTGGTTTATTCAAAAGTACCGAATTGTTGAAGTCTTTCAGCAAATCAAAACATCAACCAAAAAAAAAAAAAAGAAGATAAGTTAAAAGCAACCAACCAACCCCCCCCCCCCTTCACCATCTAAAAACAACAAAGTGTTTGTTACCATATTTTTGTGTAAGCAAACCGACGGAGTGTTAATCGATAATTTAAAAGCAAATCAACACCCCTCCACCATCTAAAAACAAAGAATTTTATAAAGAAGATCGCAAGGCCATGCATAGCTCTAGCAACAAATGGTATAATATCAATATTAAACAATAGAATGGAGATATAAACAATTGGCAAGCAATTATCAATAAAATTTAAACTAATATACTTTCTTTTAATCTTTGCCTACAAATACATTTGTTCATCGGAGAAGAAAGCAGACTTTAGCAATCTTCAGTTATATTCTAGGATATAATAGGGTGCATAATTATAGAAGTCCACATAAAGAAACTCTACTTGATGGAAGCCTAAGAAACCCAGTCGAATCTCCAAACAAAGTAATAGCCTAACAACAGGGAATTATTTTAGAACTTGTGTTCCTAAAATAAAATTTGTTATTTCATGGTAATATTTACAAAAATATATATAAGTATGATTTCGTCAGATATAACCAAACAGTTCATATCATATATCGATTTTTTTAAAAAACATTAACAGGAAATTAATGGATGTACTAAAAATACACATATTACTAGGGATTATTCATAAAAGCCGATCTTGATTCAATTCAACACTATATTATACCAATTCATCATCTCTAATCACGTATTAAATTGTTGGATCTTAGAAATAGTTACTTGACTTGCATGTATTACTTTTATGCTGATTCTCATCAATTTTTGGAGTTAGAATGGTCATATTATTTGCAATTTAACTGCCAATGATGATAATATATAAACATAAAATTAAAAAAACAAAACATTATTTATCTATATATGCTGTCCAGATGATCTGCTTACACCAGTAGTTACAATTAATGATTATTATTTTGTTTTAATTTAAATAAAAGAAAATTTTAATGCTGTAGTTACTGATCAAAACCAGCCCTTAGGTTAAAATATTAAATAGGTTGTATTAATAAGTGACTTCTGTACTATATAGATAAATTAATTGGTTTAGTTGTATACATATATTGAACATATATAAATATATAAAATCTCATGGTTGGAATAATTTTGTAAATATAATGTATTTATAATTTCCAGTACTACATCAATTTTTTTAGATAAATGAATGTTTTTTTTTCTGTTTTGTTTTGTTATTAGAATCAGTGCTGATGAGTTCCGGACATCGTTTTATGACTGATTTGTTAGTTAGCAGTTTAATGGCTGATGGAGGTCTTGGGGCTGCTCTTAATGCAGCTATTAAAGTTGAAATACAAGAAATAGAAGAATTAAAGGTAAAATTTAAATAAAACTACAATCTTAAAGTGAATGATAGCATTAAAAAAATATAGATGTATTGCGCTTAATGGACAAATAAAAAATTATTAAAATAATTATTTTAAAATATTATTAGGAAAAGGAAATAGGTAAACAAATAAGCAAAAATAATGTTAGTGATGGCAAGAATTTTATATTTGAACATGCTGAAATAGAATCTGAAACCAAATTTTGTCAAGAGGCTACTACAAGTAATGACGATGGCGGTACCATTCCATTGCTTCATCTTGTTAAACAGTTATTAAGGTTAGTATTATATTTGTCTATTTACTTTGGGAAATTATAATTATATATTGTTTGCAATATTGTAATTTACTTTATATGTATAAATAACATCATGATTTGTATGCATATAATTATATAGTTAAATTTTTTCTGATATTTTTTTTTCCAGAAATGCATCATCACAAACAATTTCAAGGCTTCAAGAAATTGTTCCTGAAAATTCTAGTCATGTTGAGAATGGTGAAAGTACTGAAAGATCTGCATCTCTTGAATTACTGTTACGTTTTCAAAGATTACTCATTGCTCATTTATATCCTAAAGATGATGATAAAATAACATCTTATAATCAAGGTTGTTGTTGTTTTTTCATTTTTTGGTTTTTATTTTTCAATTTGTAGTGCAAAAAATTATAAATTTGTATTATTATTTAACTTAGATTTGGAAGTAATGGGTACAGCATCTCTCCTGCAAAAGTACATTAGTATGTTATGTAGTCATGTTGCAGATGTATTATCAGTTGCTTCCAGTTTAGCATCTGTTAGTTGGAAACATTTTTCAGTTATTGCTACTATTGTTGAAAGTGATGTCTCAGGTACATTAATTTTTTTCTTTATTTTATTTTTGGATAAAAATGATTTGTAGAGACTGTTTAAATCTATCAATGTAATAAAATATTATTATAAGAAAAAAAAATCAGGTGTATTGTAACTAATTATTAAATAATTAGTTATTGCGTAATTCTTAGTTGTAATAAAGGTTTTTTTAATAATGAAAATAGCTAATAAACGATTAAGCAAATGATGCTAAATTAAGAATTCTTTTACAGTGAGATTTGTAACAAATAAAATGGAATAATTATTGACAAATAGACTTTAAATAATCAAGTTGTAAAAATAATTAATTTTTTTTAGTTTAAAAATGTAAAATATTGATTTAACTAAAAAATAAATCAAATAAATTTGACCAATATTTTATTACTTTTTAATTTTATTTTTTTCAAAATTAGTAAATGTTTGGTACAAGTTTTAAGCTATTGTTTTGCTTATTTGAATATTGTATATTATAATATAAAATATTTGCAGAAAGATTGATCTGTCTTAAGCCTTATTTCTTTATAACTGTTGTAGCTGATTTTTATATAAAAGTATTGATAACATCATATTTAGCATTAAATCTAATAGTGAAGATTTTCTGAAAATTTTTAGCAAAAAGAAATTGGTCATAAAAAACCCTAGCATAAATTATTATTTGTAATGACAGAACACTGCCCAGACTTTTAACTATTTATAACAGCATTATAAAATATTATTCCAACAAATACTTTTCTAGTTCAACAACATAACAAGCTATGTTAAATTAATATTAATTAAGATTAATTAATTTTAGTGATATGTTTATTTGTTATATATTTAATATTTTATTTACTTTGTTTTTCCAATACTAGGAGTTTTGCTTCCAGAACTCATATTATGTATGGTTTTACTCCAAATTCAAACACCTGCAGTTATGCAAGAATCCAAAGCCATCCCTATGTTAGGTAGTCTTTTAGATTATTTGGATAAATTTAATTGGCTAGCTCCAGGCATGGATAAAGATGATAAAGATGATCTTGCATGGCCAGGAATGTTAGATATAAATCAGTTTGGATTAAATAACTCAAAATATTCTGAAGAAGTTCCTGTTATTCGTCGAGCTGATTTGGAGAATCATAATAAAGATGGGGGATTATGGGTTGTTATTCATGGAAAAGTATATGATGTTCAGGATTTTAAAAGTGACGCTCCATGTGGAAAAGATTTACTTATTAAATATGCAGGTTAGTTCAAAGTATATATATATTATTTATACAAAAGTTGGTAAATAAATCATATTCCTAAAATTAAATTTTTAAAATATTCATTTGTATCCTTTCACTTTTTTTTTTAATAATTATTCTTTTCATTGATTTTTGTTTATATATATAAGGAACTTGTATTTAGATTGTTTTTTTTGGGACATTTTCTATAGTATTTCAAAGTTAATTTATTATTCTTTAAATAAGGAAATTTATAGAATATAAACTGACTTTTTATAACTTATTAATTACATTTAGAATTGGTAATAATTCTATAATATGCATATTATTTGAATATTATATATATGCTAAATATTTGACTTCTCTGAAATTATTAGGAATAGAGAATTTACAGTATTTCTAATTTAGCATTATGCATATTTGATTTGTATATTTATGTATGTATAATGATTAATTTTATTATAAATAACTATCAAATCAATTCTTCGGGATTTGTGACATATTACTTCAAATCTTATTTCTTGAACTATCACTAAGTGTATAATATATCCTCAGTATAAAAATAATGATGATGTCATCAATACCCTTTTAGTATTGTTACAGATAGTTCAAAGGCAGATAATTATATAAATCATAGCTACCAAATATTTGAATAAACTACTTTTCTCATAGCTAAATCTGCCAAAAATGATAAATTATTCTCTTGCTAATGCATTTTTTATTAATATACCTCTAATGCTTTTTTTTTTAAAAAAAAGATGTTATTGTATCTTGTTGGAGAGATCATTTAGAATAGCCTTTCAGATATCTCTATCAATAATTTTGTCTACTGCTAGAGCTTTTTTTTTTTTTCATAATTCATTAGAAAGCATTTGTTTAAGATGTAGCTGGATTTGATTCTTGAATATGTTAAATACTACAATCATTTGCTGTATTTCTAGATGGAATAGTATATCTCCATTAATTATTTTATTTTCCTAATAATTTTTTGAAGACAGCATAGTTAAAAGCTATTTAAAAATCTTGTTTTGTTTGATATATGTTGTCCAGTCTCAGATTGTAAAATGCAAAATCTTGGTAGATCTCAATTTTTATTGTAAAGTTAATTTTGAGTTACTTTTGGCTGAATTTGATGATTTTCTAAAATGCACTTTTTATTCAAAAGAAAGCATTAAGAGAAATCAAATTAGTCAATAGTTTTTACAAGTAAATAGTAAGAGAAAATGAAGGCAAATTTTTGACAAAATTAAGAAATGTTTGTATATTTTAACACCATTTAAATATTATTAATTATTTGTTTATTTTTTGATACTGAGCTATTTGTCTATTTATATTCGATTTTTTTTTTTTTTTTTAGTTTTTTTAAAATACTATATCTCTGTCATGAAATAATTCTGGGTTAATTAATCAATAAATTTGAGATTCATTCAACTTTACATACCTAAGATATAGTTTCATAAAGAATTTTCAAAAAATAAAAATGAAACATTTTCCTACATGTTACAAGAAATACTTTTTATTTACTTTTTAGAAATTAATTTAAAAATAAACTTGCTAGTTTTCCTTAATATTGTTCAAATGTTTTTATTTGGAAAAAAATTGGAAATATTATATTTGGGAGTTGTTCATTTAAATTGTTTATTTATTTATTTATTTTTTAAAAATAGTAAAAATTAACCTCTTTACATTGTTCATTTAGGTCTAGGGTTGGTTATGAAACTAAGGAGGAATTTAAAATGATTTTATATTGTCCAACCATGCCAAATTATTTGGCCTCTATGAAGCAGCAATGGCTTTTTTACTTTTTGGATTTTTGTAAAGTAAAAAGAAAATAAGTATCATACAATAGGAATCCAAAAAAATAAGAAATAAATTTCATTTTAACCGTTTTTTGAACTGTTTTTTGATTTGTTGTGATTGTTATTTCAAATAAACTATCTTTATTTGGATTGTTTTATTTGTAATTTGTATTGAATGTGGCTGACAATTATTGTTTCCTAAAAGTCAACAACATCTAGAATTGCTGTATTTTCCCCTCCATCTCCCTCACTTTTTAAAAACCAAATAAGAAATTTAAAAATTTTAAAGACAAGTAATAAGAATAAAAATTCCAAATAAATCTATCAATTACAAATAAGAGATTGTTTGAAATTATACTTAACTTAATTTGAAAAAATAAATATATGAAAAATCTCAATCAATTTTGAAAACTTACACATGCGCATTTCCCAAAACCAAATAAATTGAAAAGGCTAAATAATACTAAACATTTGAAGAAAAATAAGACTTGTCAGTGAAAAGTAATAAGAGATTTTAGATTATAACTTGAATTTATAAATTATGTAGTAGTAGTACAATAAATCTCTTTTCCAAATCCAATGAGTCTTCAATTTAATTAGTCATCCCAGATATTTTTTCATGATGTCAAATCAGTATTTAAAGATTCAACTAAAGAAAAAATCAAATGTATATAGCCTTGAAAATTGGTACAACTTATTTTTTATTTGAATCACTGTGAAAATGATTCCATATTTTTATTATTTATAGATATTTGTTAATTTAAATCAGA
The DNA here is from genome assembly GCA_028023455.1 of Epiperipatus broadwayi. Taxonomy (NCBI): domain Eukaryota; kingdom Metazoa; phylum Onychophora; class Udeonychophora; order Euonychophora; family Peripatidae; genus Epiperipatus; species Epiperipatus broadwayi. Next base: position 5,592,046 of record JAQFVV010012463.1, read on the forward strand.
AATGAATTAAAGCTTAATTAGAAAACAATTCACAATCATTACGCATAAAACAAAAATTGAAATTATAAAGAGAAACAATTTTTTTTAGCAAAATGATTATCAAACAGTTCTCTTAGATGATTTCATTTTAACACCCCAATAATATACTTTTTCTATCCAAACAAAAGCAAAAATATCCATTTTTTTTTTTTTAATTAAACAACTTATCAGAAACAAGATTTACTTATTCATAAAAGTTATATAGAATTGAAATATCTGTAATAACATCTAATCCCAACATTGATATTAATATTGTATGATATCCCTATTTTATATATATATCTTAAGAAGAGCAAAATCATTTTTTAATGATATATCACATAAAATAGAATGAAATATTAAGATAGTACTGAAATAATAATGATACAAAGAGACCTATCAAAGATTTTTTTGTAAAATAAACTCTGAATCAAAACTGAAATAAAATCAATGCTATTTTTAAAAAGTTATATAAGGAAAATTGTTGAAAATGCCTCAATTAATGATCTTTGAAATTGCAAACAAAGGCAAGAATGAAGAATTTTAAAAATAGAGCACTTTTTTATAATTTAAAAGGAGAAAGCTCTAATGTAAATGTATTTGTGATCATATGGAAATATTATCTATTTTATGATTTAAAGTTTTTCTATAAAACTTTTATTTTATTGTTAACATATATTTTAATGGAAAAGTTTTTAGTCATGCTCTCTTCTCACTGCAAAGAAATAGACAAATATTTTTTTTTAGGCAGTAAATCTAATAAAGATAATTTAAAGCTTTATACACAAAGTTTTCTGTCATATAATCGTAAATAATAATCTGTTATCCATGAAAATATTTATACTAATAATATATATTTATATGATTATTTAATTTTTATATAAAATAAATTTCAAATATAATAAAACAGCATTTATTAAAAAAATTGATTGATTTGAACATTTAATTTCTTTAAATATATATTTTTTAGCTCGGGATGCTTCCAAAATGTTTGATACAGCTTGCCATTCTGAAGCTGCTTTAGAAATGATGTCTGCATTTTTTGTTGGAAATTACATTGAGGTAAAATCAAAGTACTTATTTTTGTTCATGTATATACGTGTGTGTGTGTGTAATGAATCTGATTGTTTACACTATTCTTAATATGAACTTCACACACATAAGCTATCAACTAGTGGAAAAAATATCATGCTAGTCTTTCTAATTATAAATGTATTTTTTAGAACAATATTTAATTATATTAGAAATCCTGTGAATTTGGTAATTCATATATGTTTCTTCCATGTATTATTTAATTATTACATTAGGTGATGTTTCAAAGTTATTTATACAAACTTTAAAATATATATTTTATGGACAGCACATGCAATTTAAATTTTTTTCATCACATTTTAAAAGCTAAAAACTGCTTTACCCCCATATTTATTATACAATTCTGCAGGATTATCTAACAGTAATTTTTTTGATCATGTGTTAAGGCAGAAAAAAATTGTTTTTGAATACACTTCAAAATCTCATGTCCTTGTTTGTTTGTTTTATTAATTCTGTTGTAATGAATTAATTAATTCCAGAATGCAATTTGTTATCTGATTAGTTTGTTGTAGTAATAATCCTTTCCATAATGATGGCCTATACCAAAGTTACTAATCAAAACAGCTAGAAAATATATAAAATATGAATGTAAAAATACATATAAAATTAATTGCTGCACATATTGTTAGATTTTTAAAAAAACATATCATAATAAAAGTTTATGGATAAGTGATTTCAGAACTTATGTTTTCTTGTGAGATAATTTTTATTAGTAGTCTATCTTTGCTAGCAGCCTTACCAAGCTTTATAATAATATACAATTCAGTTCACTTTTCTGGCAAAAAAATTTCTTCAGAGGAATAATATATATACTAGAAATTTAGCAAAAAAGTTTTCAGGCAATTGCTAGATCTTTTTACAAATGATCTCATCATTGAAGGTATCATAATGTTGCTATGTAAACTGTTCAAAATAGAAATCTTCTTCATTATCTGTGCACATTATAGTTTCATATTTTTAAAATGATGTGATCTTTGATTTAATCATACCCCATTCAGAATTCAAATTGATTGTTTACATTTTTCTCTTTTAGAACTGATTTTTTTTTTTTATCATCAAGTTTTTGACACTTTTTTTATATTATTTTTAAAATTAAGATTTGTTATGTATGTATAAAAAAAAAAACCTAGAAAATAATTGAATAAATTGCAAACGAATGTCTGTGTGTTAATAAGCTTACAAAATGTGTCAATTTGTTCAAAAGTAAAATATTCTGAAAACTTATATGTATGTGTTTTTAGTTTTAATTTTTTTCTTTGATATCAACATTAATCAGCTTTCAAATTTTGCTTCTCAAAACTCATGGCTATAATTATTATAGTATATGCACTTAGCAGAATACATTATAAAAATATATCCAATATTTTTACTGTTAGAGGTAGAAGGAGATAAAGCAAACTAAGTTGAAAACTTTTAGAAAACAGGTATTTGTCATTCTAGTATTTTTTTTATATCTTTGCATTTGTTGTATAAATTCTAATTTAATGAGAAAAAGTGTTGTGTTCATTGTGCTAGTTATTTGTTTTATAAGTCTTCATTTTATCCAACTTCACTATACTTGACAAATCAGGTTTACATTTTCTATCCATATATGTTTGAGAAAATGTATAGATGATAAAGAGAAACCAAATCATTTTACTTTGCTTATGCCTTTTAGTTTATAGCTCATTTGGTAAGTGATAAGATTTTTGTAATTATTCTGTTCATGGTCATTTTGAACATAAAGTATTATTATTGCAAAAAAAAAAGTTTTCTTTTAGCTTTAAAAGAAAATAAGTTACTTAATTTAATCATGAAATATAAATTTTTAAATTATATATACTATACCAAAATAAAATGTTATCAAAATAATAAACTCCAAAAAATGTCTTGCAGGGAAAAAAAAAAAAGGCAAAATAATAAACTAATAAACTAGTCATTTCAGGTATCTGGCATATTTCGAGGCCTAGTTGGGCAGCCATTGTAACACTATCAAAAAGTATCCAGTAGTGGGTGTAATTTAATAAAAATATTTCAAAATAAATCTTAACAGTATTTTACCCACTTTTTGTCTCTAGCTTTATCCTATTAAATGAATATTAAGTTAATATGTGAATATGGTCTATCAGGGCACCACTAGGTTAGTTAAACCTAGGCAAAGTTATATTCTATACCTACTTACAAATGTACTGGATTTGAACCCCTTTTGGTACCTTATTTATAATTGGATGTAGGATTTAGTATTTTATGACCATATCACATTTGCACTAACATTAAGAAAAACAAAAACATACTTATGCTTTAGTTGTGCGTATAAAATTTGTCAGACACATTACTACTTCGATTTTAATATCATAAATGCATTTCAACATTTTCATTAGTCTTGCTAGCTTATATCAAACACTTGATTTATGGTGGCAAGTCACTCAGCCTTGAATGATGTCGATGATTGGAATGGTGGTTATTACCTTATAATGACTGACAAATGATAAACAAATACAGTGAAAATCATTGTTTATCTATGGCCATTAAACACATTTATCTAGATCATTGATTTAGAAACTTGATGATGATGACAATGATTATAATGATAATGGTACTTCCAGCCACAGCTTTACAACTAATGCCTAACATAAAATTTAGCTTTTATAACTTCGTAACTATTTGCCTAACTTTATTATATTTAAATTAGAACTTACCCATTAATATTCAACAGTGATAATGAATGATTATAATTAATAAAGCAAAGAATACTCTTAATAAAGATAAACGCCTCTTTTTAATAAAACAAATTAATATTTATTACGGGATTACTAAAATATACATACCATTTAAAGATATATATGAAAATCTATATGAATAACAATGACGAGTTATTTATATTTAAATCATAATATTAAACTCTTACCCCTTTCCCTTTAATGTTAGTGTCCAATATTTATATTATACTATAATATTTATGCATCCATTTGGATAGTAAATAACAAATTTTATATCCTCAAGAAAAGTATTTCATTAAAAAGAAATAAACACTCTTTGCACACCCATACTTTTGTAACCATATAAATTTAAACTTAACATACTAAGTAAAATGATTAATTAGAAAAGGTTAGTAAGATTCCAGGGAAGTAAAAGCCTTTACAGAAACAAGCTTTAAATTACTTATCTCCCCATCTAAGCGATTGAGGTCACTAATCATGATTTTTAAAAAGAAAATCTAACTCCTCCAAAGCTACCTTTCTATCACTTTCAACATTTAGACAACACAGCTATACATGTGACAAATATAATTAAATTACTATGTGTGTGTAGATCCCATTATGAATAAAATATTATTAAACAAAAAAAACCTTTTAACATATAAACATATTACATAATTTTGAATTGACCTACAATAATATATTTCACAAAATAAAATACATCAATAAGTGGATACGTATAATATTTTTAGAATACATAAAATCATTAATAAAGCTTACAGCTATTATTACTGATACGTTTTTTTTTATTGGATTTTGGTTTTAAAATTCAGAGATAATAAAAGATAAAAAATTTGTTATTAAAAATTTTGTTAATAATCCCTGATATAATAAAAAGGAAAATATGTAATTAAAATTCATATTCTCAATCCTTCTTTTATTTTCCTGAGGCAGCACTTTCCAAGAGTTCAAATTCAGCCTGTTGAATGTTTATAAATTTTGCAGCACCACATACACTAATCTGTAACACGTGTATATTACCAATTTCAGCAGTTTACTGGAACAGTCCTATTCTTTCTTGGCTTGGGCTTGCCATTCTTTTATTATGATGATGATGGTGAAATTATTTGCTTCCATAGGAACCATTTGGCACTAGAATTGTTTCTACATTTCTTTTCAACATACTTCTTTTAATAGATTAAGGATATCTGTTGTTTTCATATTTTTATCATTTTGCTAGGGTTTAAATTCAGTCACTGGCATAACAGAATTAGCATGGTTTAACACTTTCCAGTAGTTTACTTATTTTCATTTTCGATTTAAAATGCAGGTGAGCAATCAGTTTTTCTATCTCATTTTTCATAATCAGTCACAATATGTGTAATACTTCTTGCTCAGATTCTCCAGATGCCTTGGCTGATGGATGGATCACCACAGACGAAACACATATGTGTACTTAGCCTGCCATTGCTATATGAAACTTTGCAAACAAAATTATATATAAAAAATGACAGTACTTCAGTGTTTTTTTTCACACTTTAGCTGGTTCTCTTCACGGTTTTAATGTTAATCCTTTTTTTCTAAGTGATTGCTAGCCCTTTTATATCAGTAAGCCTCTTACAGACCACCTGATTTTTATTAATTAAATCATGTGATTAAAACTGATCATCTGTTTCAAATTTACTGTTGGTAATAAATCCAGACTAATAGATAGAAACACCTGCTTTTTTGATAATTAACTAGTTTGGAAGGAATCCATTACTTTAAGGTTTTCACACCTTTGTCTCACATCTAGATTTATAAAATTTAGTGACTTTTTTCTCAAATTATCTGTGATTTAACAACTTTCAGCTGTACTGCTAACTGAAACCCTAACCTTATGAGTTTTATTAACACAATATAATTCTTTGCACAATATAGTTTTCCCAAAAAAATGATTTTAACAGAATTTTTTTTAATATACATGTAGCTGTAAATTTATTTATGTAAAATACAAGCACACACTCTGATATTCAGACATTTAGAAAAAAAAACTTGCCTATCAAAAATAATCTGAATGCTTTTTACAAACTATAATTTAATATTCAAATTGGGTTATATTAATGCAAACAAACAAAGAGCATAAATATTTCCCCCACTTTTTTTCTGTCTTAGGCTTTTGGTACTTGATCCTGTAGGGTTTAAATTTGGGTACCCTACAGCTTCCCTTCCTATATAAGAAAATATGATGATGATTTTTTTCAGTATTCCATTTTATCCACATTACTGAACTTTAGCCACAGGCTAAATTGAAATGGGCACAATACATAATGTTGAAACACTATGTTGATGTAATACATCTAGATAAACCTTCTTTGACTATAAAGACCCAGAAGGAAATATGCTCAGCTATATATAATATATAAAATTAAGTCATGGTAGACATGTTTGTATTATCAGTTAAAAATTCATATTTTTGATATAAAGTGTAAATTTTAAAAATTATGTATAATTTATATTCAATTATTCAGCCTTGAATAAGAAAAAGCATTAGCAGTTAACCCTTAAAAGTTTTAGCAAGCTGTAATAATTATTACATTATGTAGAAGACCATCAAAATTATATTAATGATATAAATTATTCATATTTAGCTTGGGAAAAGAAAAAGAAAATTCAATAAGTGATGATATTTGGTGATAAGGTATAGTATGAGATATACAGTTAACTATCTTAATAATAAAAGACAAATTGTGTAATAAAATATTTTTGTGTAATATAATGATTTGTGTAAGAAGTCAGTCAACAAATACTTAGAGTAACAATAAAATATAAATTTATTAAAGCACATGTTAATTCATTTAGTTGGCTAAGACAAATAACATCATTTTTTTAATTTAACAACTGTAATCTAACATTAGTCAATGTATATTTGTATATTTCTAATCTATCTCTGACAGATTACAATTAGCGAATTAAAATCATTAACATATATAGTCAAAAAAAGATTGATTACAGAATATCTCTCACACACAAAAAAAATATAAAATGTAATGGAAATTTTATTATTTTTAAGCCTTTTTTTTTTATGTATCATATATTTTAAATCAAATAATGCTTTTTTGCATATTGAAGCAATGGATCCGGAAGTCAGATCCAAGCGGTATTGCAAATCTGATTTAGGTTTATATTGGAGTATCAACAGAGTTTTGCATTAAATAGAAATATAAAGTGTTTTGTTTTGTCTATTTATCGATCATGAAATTAGCTATTTAGGTTGAAATGATTCATTAAAAGTAAATCTAATCAAATATAAATTGTTATTAAAATTTGTTTTTCATAATTTATTAAAGAAGCATATATGTATTGCAAGCATATATGTATAATTAATGCAGGATTCTGTTGAAACTAAAACTTTATTTTGTTACAAGAAATATGATATATTTTTGTCTGATTCTATTTAAAAATATATGTCATATGATTTATTTTAAGATAAGCCTGCCAAAATTCCTAAATTAATTACATTATAAATTAGAGTTTCATTCAGGGCAATTAAATATGGCCTTTTTAATTAAAAAAAAAATGAATTGAAATCACAATTAGATAGTAAAACTTTAAAGTTTAATTTTAGTAAAAAAAGTTGCTTTGAAACAAAAGAGTGTGGGGACTTATCAAGATATGAAATCATACAAAAAACAATAGGAAAAGAGTTGGCTGGAAAGGTATAAAAGGTAGGGTAGAACAAAGAACTACTACTTCTTATGATTCCTGTTTTGGCTGATGATTATGATTCCTCTGTTCTGATATTTGCTGAGAATTATTATTGAGATTGATTCCTAGATTCTTGCAGAGTTTCTTGCTCAGAACTTTTAATTTGATTTTAATTATGCGAAATATCAAAAATTATTTTAACCTTGTGGACGTGACCATGTACGGTGGCTAAGCCCATCAGCTTTGCCTGCCATTGGGTCCCTGATCCATCAAATGCCGTAAGAGTGTTGATTAAATAAATGGAACCGATCTGTGAACTGTCTGTATGCACTTCATACCAATGCTTCAAATAATAAGCACCTTGTCCGGACAAATGAATCTACGAATGTCAGTCAAGTCAGGCCATCGTGGGAATTGGACGAAGACTAAAATCCTGTGCCGGTAATATTTCATCATCTCCTCACAAACTTTTACTTTTCTTGTTTTCAAATCTATACCTTTCTTTTTGTTATTCACATTTAACTCATTAACTTTATATTATGTATTTATCTAAATCTAATATTATATTATATCATTTAAATTGATCATCTTTTATAATTAAATGGTGTCCTTCGCTAATCCTCATTTTCTAGAATCAAATAAGCATGACATATTTATTTTATTTTCTTTATGCGGTATGATTATTTTTTGATTGAAAAATAATTCCAATTTATAAATTACTATTTATGACTAAATGTTAGTTCAGGATTTTTTTTTTTTTTTGTTTGTTTTTGCCAATTTGATCTCCTCTATAAAGTGTATTTTTGTTCTTGTGTCTTTTTAAGATAAGTGTTATTTATTAAAAGAAAATCATCAAACATTTTAAATCATATGCACAGCACAAAGCAGTGATTAAATGCTTTGTAAATATTTTATTTAACCCTTGCTTTATCGAGAGAATACGGGCTGTTAAAATAAATTGAATTGGAAAATCAATATCCATACTGCAAAATCATATTTAATTTAGATCTCCTCATTTATAGAATCATTGATTAGGTGTTGCTTGTGGCATAGCGGAGATTAATGCTTTAATTTTTTTATATCATTGATTAAAATATGTCTTTTTTTAAAGTAAAAGCATTAGTCTTTTTGTTGTTGTTTTCTTTCAACCTGATACATTTGATTAATCTATTAGGTTAATTTCCGATGATCCAAACATAGCACAAATATCTTATTCATATTTTGATATATTGGCACATTACACTAACTTTAGGTACTTAAGTAGTTCTAGTCAATTGTTTCTCCCCTGATGCTAGCGGGATGGGTGGATAAAATAATTTATGTGTGTCTCGGATATGTTGTTGGTTCATTGTTAGACTCGAAAATAGATGAATAGGGCAGAGGCCATAGTATTCTTGATTTTTATATCTCGCATATGATTGGTCACGAGGTACTTTCGTCTAGATTTCGAACCGGGTTAAACCAGCATATGCATTCGACCAGCACAATATAATAATAGTTATTATATAATTTAAACTAAATTATATGGAGTATTAGTTATGTTTTAAATTTAGATTTGTTTCTAAAAAAAGAAATAACACATTAATAATTGATTTAAGTCTGATTTAATTGATTTTTCTTTTTTTTTTTTTTCTATTTAAGTCTATATTGAATGATAAAGAAGGAGACTTTTGCTAGATATCTATCGGTAATTACTATTATAGTCTTAATTATTATATCTGAGTAGGTCATTTAAAAGAAATTTGTCTTTTTGGCATTTATTACCAAGTTCATATATAATTTTATTTTAAACTGCATTATCCTGTGGTGTTTTCTTTAACACCATGATAGCAAACACACATTTAGAGTTTTATAAACATTTTAATCATTACTTAAATCCAACTATTCCTTTTATCAATATTACGATCCATGACAAATCTAATGGTTTGATAGCTTCATGGCAGTTAGCATAGTATTTGTTGTTATACACAATATATATATAGAAAAAGGAAAGGGAATAAAAGTTTTTCATCATTAGATATTTCTATTTATTCTTTTGTTTTAACTTTTACATAAAAAAAAAAATAGTATTATTAAATTGCTTGTAATAGTTGATCTGTTTTTTTTTTTAATTATATTTGGGGTGTTTTTGTTGTTGCTGTTGAAAAATGTATATTTTAGCTATAATATCGTGTGTATAAATGATGCCAAAAAACTATTTTAAATATTTGTATTATTATCCATGAGTTTGAAACTTGATATTATGGATATTGGGAGGCTACTTTATAGTGAAACCATGATATTTACTGAATTAAATTAAATACTTTATTTCAGTTATATGTTATCCAAAAAAAAATGTAAATAAACAAAAAATATTAAAATGTATAAATTTAATATATTTTATGATATAGCAGCAGCCATTTTTCTGTTTTGGAGTGCCATACGCAGCCATGTTTATTAATAATATTTCTTCAGCTTACATTGAAAACACCTGTATTTTATTCTCATTTTATTATCCTTTTTGAATTTCATGTGTATAATATTTCATGTAATAAAATGTTTTCATAGTGTAAATCTAAAAATTTTACACAATTTAATAGAATTTGTAAAATATCTTTCTTATGCTATAAAATGAAAATTATCAATTTAGTAGTAGCAAGAAAAACTTAAATTGTTCTTATATTGCAGAGAAGGCTTAAAATTTGAGAGTTTTTACAAGAATTTGAAATAAGTAACAGAACGTAGAATGCCTATATAGATTTTGAAATTAATATGGGCTTAAAAACATCAAAACAACTAGAGAGACAATAGTCTTTTGATAATGAAACTTCTATTTCTGTAGCGGAAAAAAAGTTATTGCCAGAGCATATTTCATGCAATAAAAGTTTAACATTTCATTCTTTATTTTATTTTTTTAAAAATAAACATACTATACAATAAGTTTTTTTGTTGTTGCTATTGTTGTTGTTGTTTTGTTTTTTTGAGTAAATGCAAATGAGTGAATAAGACACAGAAAATATATATGTAAATGTGTTTTCTCAATTTTTTATTAATAACTACATTACTTTTTAAATTTTGCTTATATTATTATCTTAATTTATATATGTGTGTGTTGAAAAGTATGCTTTGTATGGGTTAGTGCAGTGGTAGAGTATCAGACTATGGAGTGTGAGTTTCTCAGATTTATTCCACCGAGGTTCTGGTGTTCAAATTTCTTATGAATACTCAAGTAATATAATCATTTGATTTTTGTTTTAACCATACATATTATATTATAATCTATATATTGAAACAGTCTACCTTAGTTCAAGATCGAGTTTCATTGTTCTACCACAACTCACGTTTCATCCTGTTTTTTTTTTTGCCACATGTATATAAACTATACGTATATTTCTGAGAAGCGTCTGTAAAAGTTATAAATATAAATTTTAAATAAAAATTCTTTAATTATTTTGATATTAATATCTCTAGATGCGACTCAGATATATACATATATTAACAGAGCTTTTATTTATATAAAAGCACAAATATTGTAAATAATTTTGTATTTTTTTTCTTAATTATATTTTTAATACTTTGTAATTATTTTTCTTCACAAATATTCAAGATGGAAGAGGCAATCATTAACTGTACAAGAGTAATTAAAGGGGTGTGAACATTAGTTTGTTTAATGATTTTAAAAGAAATTTTTAAATTAAAGTTAATTAAAGTAAAATTTAAAACAATTAATTGATTTAGTTAGCTGTTAACATTTTATCAAATCTATTTCCAATCTGGAAATTAATTTGAATTTATTTTTGGCAAGTTATCTAATAATTGCATCTCCAATAACAATAGAGAAAATATTTCTGTAAATTAAAGATTAATTAAGAGTTAAGAAGTTTAATTAAAAACATTCTTTGAATAACTCAAAGTTTGTTTAAATAGGGCTAAAAATCTATTGTGTCAGAGTTCAGTCAATAGTCACTAACCAACTTCACATCCATTTGATTTTTAAAAAGAGAGGCCTAAGCCGCTTTCCCCTCCATCTTCAGCTCAACTCTTCGCTGTGCAGAGATGTAATTCCTACAGCTCAAGAGTGCCCGTGCCATCAAAGAATGTTTTCTTTATGTTTAATTTTTTTTTTAAAACTCGCTAATCAGCGAGTGTGTTAATCTTTTTGTATCGATTCTCTTCTATCTAAATCATATTACTGTAAAAACTTTTCATCCAACTCACACTTCTTATTCTTATAATTTAGTGCGGTTATAATTTAATTTTAATGATATTTTTTATATGTTCACCTAATTTTATTAGTAAATGCCAATCAAACCCAGTCTTACAAACTTCTATATCCCACTGTGGAATAGAAAAGAGGGGGGGGGGATTAATGAATTCTAGTTATTTATTTCTAAATAGTTCGTAAGACTAAGTTTTTCTTTTAAAATGAATATATGCTTTTTTTAAAAAAAATATATTTTACCGTAAAATTATACAAAATGTATAAATACTTTGCAATCTGGGATGGATAGTGGTGTCCATTAATTTTATTAATTTTTTTTATTCATCATCATCGCCAAAAAGGTTGGTGAACAAACTCTACTTTGTTGTTCGCACTTTTAAGTGCATGAATTTTAGTTTTTTTATATGTTAAATAAAATAGTATTGATTCAAAAAGGGGGAGAAATGCATGCTTCATTAATTATAGTTTAACTTATGATAAATGACTATCTTACATGGGTCATTATTTTAGCATATAATTATGTATTTGTTAAACCATTTAAGGCTTTATTTTAGTATTTAAGTTCAATGACTTTATATTCTTATGATAGCGTTGCTAGCATATGTCAAATTATTAATAAGCCACATAGGGCTTTGATCTGATTCTCCTGTACCTCATTCCAGGGAGTCACGATCGTCTTCGTTCGTCATTCTTCTCCCTCAAGTATATATTTATATACTGCTTTGATTCGCTCGTATTTCGAGCCAGGGATTCAAATTCTCCTGTCTTTCTCCTGTCTTTTAGTGTTCTTGTTTATAACAGAAGTCTAAGTCTACTTCTGGAACATGCAAGTTAGTGTAGATGAAGCTCTGTATGGCTCTGCCGTGATTCGGCCCATAGAAACTTCCTACCTACCTTTCCCTTTTCAGTACCGAAAGCATGAAGCTAGCATACCACTTTAAAATTCGGAGAATGTCGTTTTTTTGGCCAAATGTGCCACCTTCTCTCTCACTGACATAATGATAGCACTGCAATTTTTTATAGTTAGTTTTCTAGCCTGTTTAACAAAATAAATCATAATGATATGTGATAATGAAACATCTTTTCTTTGTAATTTTTTTCGTTGGAGTTTAGATCCAACTTCTCATGAAGCTGCCCTCCCCTTTATTGAAATAAGCTGTTTCTGTATTTATAGAATTTCTCAATATTCTATCGTTAAATGTCAAAAATGTGTAAAATAAATGTTTTAGTCTACTCACTGATCAAAATATGTCCTTATTTTTATTGTTACAAATAAAGTCTATAAATGAAAATAAATTTATATATGAAATGTCAAGGGCATCCTACTAAAATCGTATTATCAGCAAAACTCTATTGGATCTTAATATGTATTATTCTTAATGTATAAACGTCCACCAAAACACCCAGATAGATCCGTTTTGTAACATGTAATAAAATCCTATTTTTAAATATATGTTCAGTATTGTAACCACCACACTAAATTGATATTTGTTAAAATAAAAATAATTGTATCAAGTTTGTTAAATGTTTGTAATGAAAACAAAGTTTTAAAGACATGAAGTGATTATATATATAAAACTCATCTTAAATTTTGTCCAAATAAATATTTATATTTTTAAACTTAATCCAGTTGTTCAAATTTTCTTAATAATATTTATATTTATGTATGTTTTTAACTTATATCTTGGGTTCACTCAATCTCTCGTCGTCATCATCATCAGCTGAGTTCTCATGTAAAATGATGTGGCACCGGGCCCGTGAATAATTAATTTATGTAGTATTACCATAGGTGTTGTCCATAGTGTTATAGATTTGGGGAATGGGAAAATAGGTTAGAGTTCATGATTGCTCCTGATCTGTGTATCTCGGACATGATTGGATTCGGGGTACTTTAGCTCAGATTCTAAATCTTGTTAGATGGACATACATTTTCGACCAATACAATACCAAGAGCACAAATGTGCATTTGTGGAGGATTGTAATAAAATTAACAATATCATGATTTTACTATATATTGTTTCTTATATCCCAGATATACAAATATTTTTTGCAGAATTACATAAAAGTAATATTTTTTTCTCTAAAAGTAAGTTTGTTTCTATTGTATTTTTGTTAGTTATGATTTTTAAATATTCAAAAATACATGATTGACATAAAAATTTTGTGAAATCTTCCTGAATAATCAGAGATGTAATTTTTATTTATAAGATATGTCAAAGATAATGTGATTATGAAATTAAATGGTGATATGAATTGTAACATATACAAATATTGGTCTGCTAATAAGAAGTATCATATTTTAAAAAGTTTTGCATTATAAAAATATGTTTATATGAGTAATTATATTTTATATCTTATATATTCTTGAAATACTTCAAATTAAATTTTAACCCATTTCCCTATTAATCAAAGAGACATCTATTTCCAATAGAATAATTAAACACTTTATCAGAAAAAACTTAATTTCTTATTTTTTAAAAGACGAATAATATCATGTCATTCATCTGAATGGCTGTCAATTATTTACTTTATTTATCTGACTTTTTTGTTGAGAGCTGAGAATAATGAAAGAGATTGTCTTCAAGTCAAAATTAAAGAATTGGAATTCAGGAGCAAAGTATTATCTTGTAAATATTTTATTAGTTTGTACAAATATTGATTGGTGTGACACATTAGTTAAGCACATTAAGAAGAATGCAGTGAATATTTTTTAAAGTTTACTTTGTAGCTTCTCTTCTCACTCTAGTATGAGTGCCCGAACAGCACCGTTTCTTTTGTATTGAATTTAAAGATTCAAGCAAGTACTTAATGTTTAATTATCATCATAAAGTGGCAAGTATTAGACAAAAATAATTATAATAAAAGTTAAAATTGGTGAAAGATGTGAGAGGGGAGAAAATAGCCAAAAATTGAAATAACTTTATTGGTTAAGCAAATATAAAAATAAAAAAATATATTCGAAGTTAAAGAATATATAAGATATAAACTAAAAAAAAGTAATTATGGTTAGATGTATAAAAATAAATATATAAAAACAACAATAATGGGAATCATAAGTAATCAGGCAGATGATGTTAGAGGGAATTGTGGTGTGGGAGATCAAATGAACACGATCAAATAAAAAAATTAATTATAAAGTAATTATTTACTAAGATTAATTAAAAGAGATAATAAAATAATCGTAATATTATTATTCAAGAAGTATAATAAAACTAAATGGGGTAAATGTGTGCTAAAGCACGAGCAAAAATGGAAGTTCAAGGCAAAAAATTAGGAAATATTCCCAGTGAGGAATAAGAACAAAATCAAGCCGAAAATCAGGAAGTCTCAAATAAGATAGAAAACAGTGATATGATGTTTAAAATGTTTGAAGAACTTAAAAGTCAAAATAATGAGACAAAATGAGACCTCTGAAGAACTTAAAAAACATATTGGTAAAGATTACATAGTTTTCCATAATGATAATGATATATTAGAAGGGTGGAAATAATGAAAACATGAAGGTATTTAAGTTATTATAGCTGACAGAATTTGAATATGATAATTCAATGATATATTTTGTTACTCATAAATAACTTTGATTTTTTTATTCTGGGTTCAAAACATAATATGTGAATAAAGTGGTTTTATTTTTGTAAAGTTAACAAATTTATGAATACGTATTTATCCAGTTGAGCACAACCAGATTCACAATGAACTTGGCATAAGGAACATCAACTAACTAGCCATTCTTACCATTTTTATCCATGTCATGTAGCATTTATAATATAATTAAATATATGATAATTAAATACATCTTTCATAGTTAGATGTTCTTATATACTACAACATTCAAAGTTCCAATTTCATCCCTCTATTGTAACGGTATCCATATAGTGTTACATTATTTTAAAATTAAAATAAAAGAGGAAAATAAATCTAAAATAAAATTGATTTATTGAAAACTAAAAGAAAATTAAAAGAGTTATGTTTAACATTATATTGCACAGATGGAAAACTTTTTTAAAAAAAAAATATTTAAAAGTAAGAAATTAAAAAAAAAGTAAAGATCTAAAGATTAGTATTTTTAATAAAAGTTATATAAAAGAAAACAGAAATAAATGTTAATTAATTTCTATTTTAAGAATCAAATCTAATCTTAGTAAATGGAAATGATTGTTTTATTCATTAAATGTAAAGCAAACTAGCCCTTGGAGTACTTACTAATTGAAAGGTCAGATAAGAGAATAAAAAAAAAATTAAAGATTGACCAATGCAAGCACCAAGCCATACACTGGCCAGAAAAAAAAAAACATCCAGACCTTAGGATCAGTGACTTCATTTTCGTGGATCCAAAAATTTAGTGATAAGGGAGGTCTAATACTATAAAAAGAAAAATAATTGATTGTTGTATTAAATCTGACTATTGATCTTCTATGAACTGTAGCTGTATTGCAGACTCCATGATGTAGGAGTCTTGCAATAGATTTAATTTTCTGAATCAGCTGTGGCCTCCCTACGACAGATCCTGACCCAAGTATTGGCAAGCAGTGGTTTCATTTCCAGAGAACAATCTACACAAAATGTGAGACTTAGGATGGACTTTCATAAACCTGCTGCAACCAGGAGGATTCGTAAAAACTTACTCTGATAAGTATAAACTTTTTCAATATGAACTTATAGATTGATCTCTTAAACAAATTTTCAATTAGTAACCTAAATTATGAACTCTGACTTTAAGAATTCTAAATCTCTTATTAATATTTTTTTATGTATACGTTTACTAAGCATTTCCATTTTTCTTTTATAAATTTTTATCTGTTAATTAAATTATTAAATTTAAAGTTGAGTGTAGATGGCTACATAGATTCGTTAAAGTTTGTTAGTTTAAAGGGGTTTAATTTCAGATTATTTGTTTCATAGTTGAGTTGATGCTGGTGGAGGGATATATAGGTGTTTATATCAATGTAATGTGAAGCTTATTAGCATACAGGTTCAAACTTGTCCAACTGAATGCATGACCCAAAGGTGTAGTCATCATGTTGCAATGGACATGGGATACTTACCTGCCATAGATTTCCTTTCACTCTATGGATAGGGACTATAAGTCGGCATAGGTACCACTCTCCCTCCATACTGTAACCGGACCCGCGTACAACCCTTTTATCACATTAGTTGTAACAATTTTCTGATGAGCATGCTGTAGGAAGGAACTATCAATTGACATTCTTAATGCAGATGTTAATGCCTCCTACAACAATATTTCCTGCTCATCAGAGGATGTAGTACCATAGAGACTGTGAACATCTAAACCTTTATATGTTTGGTTCTCCAAACAGCGCCATTAGAGTTCCGTCTCACTACAACCTGACTTGCCAAGGTCTAGTTATGTCAGACGTAGCTCAGAAGGCATGAGATTCTCATGAACCAGTGCTATAATTGGTGAGTGATGCGATAAACAAACAAAACTGGACAACTCGATAACCAATTTAATTTTTGGTAACAAAAAAAATTTATTAAATAACAATTAATTTGCAATTTCTAACGAAATTCACTTCTATCCACATGATAACTCATTTTTATTTTACTTATCAAAGAGTTAGAAACAGTTCCTTTTTTTTTATCAATAGTTCATTTACAAATTCAATTATGAGAAAAAGCTTGGAAATAGTCAATTCAATAATAGTTCATTTTGAATTCATTTATTAGAAGAAGCTTGGAAACATTCTAATTCAACAATAGTTCATTTTGAATTCATTTATGAGAAAAAGCTTGGAAATATTCTAATTCAACAATAGTTCATTTTGAATTCATTTATGAGAAGCAGCTTGGAAATATTCTAATTCAACAATAATTCATTTTGAATCCATTTATGAGAAGAAGCTTGGAAATATTCTAATTCAACAATAATTCATTTTGAATCCATTTATGAGAAGAAGCTTGGAAATATTCTAATTCAACGATAATTCATTTTGAATCCATTTATGAGAAGAAGCTTGGAAATATTCTAATTCAACGATAATTCATTTTGAATCCATTTATGAGAAGAAGCTTGGAAATATTCTAATTCAACAGTAATTCATTTTGAATCCATTTATGAGAAGAAGCTTGGAAATATTCTAATTTAACAATAATTCATTTTGAATCCATTTATGAGAAGAAGCTTGGAAATATTCTAATTCAACAATAATTCATTTTGAATCCATTTATGAGAAGAAGCTTGGAAATATTCTAATTTAACAATAATTCATTTTGAATTCATTTATGAGAAGAAGCTTGGAAATATT
Source organism: Epiperipatus broadwayi (assembly GCA_028023455.1). Taxonomy (NCBI): domain Eukaryota; kingdom Metazoa; phylum Onychophora; class Udeonychophora; order Euonychophora; family Peripatidae; genus Epiperipatus; species Epiperipatus broadwayi. Next base: position 5,609,988 of record JAQFVV010012463.1, read on the forward strand.
CTAATTCAACAATAGTTCATTTTGAATTCATTTATGAGAAAAAGCTTGGAAATATTCCAATCCAACAATAGTTTGTTTTTGTATTCCTTTATGAGAAGAAGCCTGGTAGCAGTTAAATATTTATGATTTATATAACATTTTGTTATTTTATGAATTATTACCGATTGGTAAACATTTAAACTCAGCGATTCTTGGCTTGTGGAGTATTCATCATTTGGTAATTAAAGCATTTATAATTTAGTCAAATATAAAAGTATATTCTTATACATAAACTCTGTTACATTATAAGAAGCTTAGAAGCAGTCAAGTATTTATGATTTATAGAGCATTTCATCATTTTATGAATTATTACCGATTGGTAGACATTTGAACTCAGCAATTCTTGGTTTGTAGAGCATTTATCATTTGATAGTTGAGGCATTTATAATTTAGCCAAATATAAAAGTATATTCTTATACATAAACTCTGTTACATTATAAGAAGTTTAGAAGCGGTCAAGTATTTATGATTTATAGAGCATTTCATCATTTTATGAATTATTACCGATTGGTAGACATTTGAACTCAGCAATTCTTGGTTTGTAGAGCATTTATCATTTGATAATTGAGGCATTTATAATTTAGCCAAATATAAAAGTATATTCTTATACATAAACTCTGTTACATTATAAGAAGCTTAGAAGCAGTCAAGTATTTATGATTTATAGAGCATTTCATCATTTTATGAATTATTACCGATTGGTAGACATTTGAACTCAGCAATTCTTGGTTTGTAGAGCATTTATCATTTGAAAATTGAGGCATTTATAATTTAGCCAAATATAAAAGTATATTCTTATACATAAACTCTGTTACATTATAAGAAGCTTAGAAGCAGTATGCAATTAAAGCATTTCTTTAATCCATATAGTAAATACGTTCAAATATTTTTATAAATAAATTTGCGTATAACCATTTCATAACTTCATTTTATAACGTATGATAAACATGTTTTAATATTTTACAAAATAAGTCCCACGCAACTATTTTATAACTTCACTTTATAACGTATGATAAAGATGTTTTAATATTTTATAAAATAAACTCTATGTAATTATTTCATAATTTCACTTTATAACGTATGGTAAAGATGTCTTAATACTTTATTAAACAAAATGTATGCAACCGTTTCATAACTTCACTTTATAACATATGATAAAAATATTTTAATATTTTATAAAAATAATTTTTATGTAGATATTTCATGATGTCAATTTATAATTCATGGTAAAGATGTCTAAACATTCTTATAACATAATTACCTTCCAGTTTTGCAGTCCATTTTACTCAAAAGAAGGCGGGTTATTTCATCAATGGAAAGTCATGGCACAGCGTGGAGAGATTGAAGCCGCTAAATTACCCCATTGTTATTATAATTCCTCTAGCAAAGTTTTCTTTTTCCTTTTTCACGTTTAGTTAAAGCTATATTTTAATTTGTCAAAAGGATTAAGTAATACACTTTCTCCTTTAAAAAAAAAAAATTCAATATGTTCTGCTTCTCTGTGTAAGACGAGAGAGAGAAAAGAAAAAATTCTTTTCTTCCGACGACGTGCCTAATTTGAATACTGCCTCAGTTTAACTCAAGTATCTTTCTTTTTTTTCTTTTTAATGATTGGATAATTAATTTCTTTTTTTTTTTATTGAGACAGATAAAAAAAAAATAAGACGATATAACATTTTATTCAAATTCATCAATCACAAAATTAAAAATATGATTTTTTTAAACAAATCAAAATTTATTGCGTTCCCAATTAGACTGAATCACACTAGACGTTTTTAAATGGGGGGGGGTCTTTTGAATATTTATATGAGGAACAGAATATCTGTTTCAATACATAATAGCATTTCTCTTTAACATTTTATATACATGATTCCTTCGCCAGACAGACGCACATTCCTGTACTGTACAACGATCCTGTCCTTTAAATAATATCACACTACACGAACATTCCTGTCAGCGTGGTTTTATGCTAACATCTTCATATTGCATTGGTTGCGTCTGTACATTAGGAAGCAAGCATTGGTTTAGCTACGAACTTTTAGCCTGATGTTGGATGGTTTGAGAAGTTTTAATCGCATAATCTATGTAAGTTATCTATACTCAACATTCTGAAATAAAAAATATTATATAAAATGTCCATCTGTGCGGACTTACTAAAATAATAATTTAAATTTAAAATTAATAACAAATTAAAGTAAGATTAATTTATTCCTTAAATTTAAATTTATATATGTGTGTAAATAAATGTTTTTGTATGTTATTACTGGCAATGGCATTTTTTTTTTTTAAACATTAAAAATAAGTTTTATTATAAATCTCTCCTTCTTCTTGAGCTAATGGCATGGGTTAATGGTCAAAATTTAGATCTTAACAAGAAGTATCTGCCTACATTATAAATTTTTTAGGTTCAAATAGCCTAGTGCCGCCCTGTACAGCAGATAGCGAAAGGGTCTATCTTCCCCGACAGTTATAGTATGGAATATCTAACCAATACTAATAAATATTGTGCTGGTGATAATTGCTAGTGCAGAGATGATTATAATCAATTTAAATTTGCACTGAATTAAATCTATACTTATTTGTTTTTAAAATAACACTTAAACAATTTCAAGTATTAAAGACAAATAATTTTATTTTAAAGTTAAATTAACAAATACATCCTAAATTATATCTACAATTGCCTATCCTTTTATCTACTTTCCCTTATCTGTTATATTTTCTGAAATATTTGACTTATTATTATCTATGTAAAATTAAAGAAATCTTAGATTATTGTTAAACTAATCCTACTATTAATAAAATAAAGCATATAATAAAATATAAAATATTATATAACAGCAGTAATTGTATATATATTATAAGAATAATGCAGAAAAGCTTTTTTCAGCAAATTTTTTTTGTCCTAATCGGTGTGATGAAAATTATTTTAAAGCTTCAATTTACACTGCATTCATAGTGATGTCTATCTTTTTTATATGTAAATGTTCAAATGTTTGCAAATATAACATACAAAGTAAAAATTACCCCCCCCCTTTCTTTCTCAATTAAACTACTTATAGTAATCATACAAAATATGCAGAGAAAAAAAAAACTTATATAAATATATATTACATAATTTTCCACTCATTTTTAATTAGCCAATTATTCATTAAAATAATTGATGTTTTATATACAAGGGGTACTCAAAACTAATCAGAATTTTATAATAAAAAATTATTTATTTATTTTCATATGTTATAAATTTCAACTTTTTCAAAGCACTGTCCATACAATACAATACATCAATCTAAACATATTTTTCACTTTTCTAAGTAGTTCGGAAACATAAAATGAAGCTTTTTAGCATCTTCATTATTTTTTCTTCAGCACTTCTAAGTCTGCAAAAAAAAATTTTGACGCATTTTTTTATTCAAGAGAATAAAAAGGAAGTCACATGGATAGAGATAAAGTGAATATGGCTGATAGGTAATCTGGGTCAATGTTGAATTCAATTAAAAATAATTTCACACTCAGAGCTTTGTACACAGATGTTTTGTCAGGGTGAAGCTTTTAACTTACCCTTACTTTGCTGCAAAATGGGACATTTACATTTTAACATCGCACACAAAAGTTTTAGAACTTATAGATAAAACATATAACCATTCTGATATAATTCTGAGAGCAAAATGTCATTTGCGTCAAAAAAAATCATCATTGTCTTGATATTGGTCTTCATTCACCACGTTTTTTTGAATGTGATAAATTGAATACTTTCTTTAAACCATTCATAAATTTGTGTTTATCCTAAAACAACTTTCTTATAATCTGTTTCAAGGATTATAATTGATTTCTCTGCTGTTTTCCCTAAAAGAAAACAGAATTTCACATTATTCCAACTTTTCAGCCATTATAAAAATTAACAAATACACAAAATATACTTTATAAAAAAATATATGCTTCATGGCACCTTGATTTCACATGGTGACATCATTTGGCAGATTGATACAGAAGGATCTCCACAAGAGGTATCTAGAAGCAGAATCATGCATGACAATAGGTGCACTTACCTGAGAATGATTCCGGTTATTTTTGTATCCCTTCTCATAAGTTCTTACAGTTATATTTGTTGTAGTATAGTTAAAAGTTGTTTTATACAATTCATTTTATGTCCATATTTTAACTAATGATTATATAATGTAGATTTATCATCTCTTCTTTTAATTTTATTAATAGAATAGATGAGAAATCTGCATTATATCCATTATTTAAAATATGGATATAAAATGGATTGTGTATAAAATATTATACCATTAAACTATATTAAAGAAACTAATAGAAGGAAAATATATGAAACTAATTATAACAAACATAACAGTATAATATATAAAACATCAATTAATAATTATCAAAAATGAATGGAAAATTATATATTTATTTACATAGTGTTTTCCTGAAGTTTTTGTGATGATGGTATTTTAGTTGCATTTATATATTGAACTATTTCCATCATCTAATATAAAGTATTAAATGTCTTTAGAAAAATTTAACTTTATTTTAATTTTCTAAGTATATTCAACTTTTAGTAATATACAAGTTTGTATGTGCACAATGTTTTAAGAGATTATTCTCCTCTCTTCTTCAGCTATTGTTGGCCTGACCTGTGATAATATTAGCATATGAATCAAACCTGGATTCTTGTATATTAAATTTTAAGTTAACAGTAATCAACTGAGCCATTCTGCCAAAGACAAGTCAGTAGAAATTTCATATACTAATCTATGAGGTTCTTCCTGTTTTCTTCACTTTCTCTTAAGAAGGGCAAAGTTGATTAGTATTTTCCATATGTATAGGCACACTCAATTGACTTATTGTGTTATTCGCCATTGTCATGTGAGCAGCTTGTTTGAATTTTTTTTGTGTGTGCTTTTTTCTCCCAGCCAATATTTTTGTATTTTCCCAATTGAACATATGTTCGTTGGTACATACATGCTCTGCTACCATAGACACTTCTGTTTTTTCTCTTCTTATTATCAGTTTATGCTTTTTCAGTCACTTTTCGGTGAGGCAACTGGTCCTGCCAATATGATGGAAGTAGTTCAGTATAAAAATACAAGCAAATATTTGTATAGGTTTTTTTTTTACTTAATAAATTTTATATGATTGTTTTAAGTAATTTAATTGGGAAAGGAAGGAGGGAAAGAAGGAAGAAGGGAATTTTTTTTTTTACCTTGCATGTTATATTCTAAGCATTTGAACTTTATTATTATTGGTTCTAATAATTATATATATATAAGATAGATTTTGCTATGTATACAATGTAAATTTCAGCTTTAAAATAATTTACATCACATTGATAAGCACAAAAAAATGGTTACTGAAAAAAGCTTTTCTGTATTATTCTTATACAGTTATTGCTGTTATATAATGATGTTTTATAATATATGGTGAGATTTATTTAAAAATATAGCATAATAGATCATATTTTTTTGTATTTTTGATGATATTAAAAATTTCTACATGCTGTATAATTAAATATCAAAATAACTTTCAAAAATAATTTTGTATTTAGAAATTTTATAATTCCTAATTTATTTGAATAGAATGCTTAACAGGTTAATAACTTAACTATTTTAATTATATATTTAGCCTCATAGGTTTGTGTGTGTGTGTGTTCCTGTGAGACAATTGTCTATTTTAATGCTGATATTTTGTTATAACACAATAAAGCAGCCATGCATATGGAATGAATTGGTAGAACAGTAAATATTGCATTTTATAAATATAAACAAATGGATGATACAATCTAGAACAATTTATTTGACAGAAAGATATGGATATTCTTATGATAAATAACTTATAGAATGACTATTAAGGCATATATCATTCTTTATCTTTAACTAAATCATTCTCAAGTAGATGATTGATTTAAAATATAATTGTTTTTCTGAATTAAAATACATCAGGATGATATAAGATATAGAACATTTAAAATTCCTCCATGACACTATGGTTGAATATTCAATAGTAGAAAGATGCATGCTTCAGCATAATGTTCCATATAATAAAATATTCCAAAATACAATAACATATAAAAACAGCTTTGCCTAATTCACCTGTGTTTGGATCAGGTAATTATTACTTTGTAGCAACTACTTTCCTTCAGAATAGTAAGTTATTCTATGATTGAGAAGGTCTTTTAACATATCTAATTATGTGCTAGTATAGAGATGGTGATCATATGATCTAATTGTTATGTTATCATGACAAACTGTTTAAATATGTTAAAATAAAATGTCAATTTTTATCTCAATTAAACAAATTTGCATACATAAATATATTTTGCACAAACATGTGAGCATTAAAAATCATTTTAAAATTCTCAAAATTTCAAGCCCTAGTAAACAATCATATTTGCCATTAGGCATACTGTACCGGTCAGAATTGTATGTTCATTTAACAAGGTTTAGAATCTAAGCAAAAGTACCCTAAATCCACTCATGCCCGAGATACACAGGTCAGGAGCAATCATGAATTCTGCCCTATTTGCTCTTCTCTAAAACTATAACATTATAAACAACACTTCTGATGATAACATGAAATTTTATTCATTCTGGTCCCAGAGACACAGCAGAGAAACACGAGATCTATAGGGTAATTAATGTAAATAAATAATATCAAAACTTGGCTCAATCAAAATCTTATGTGAAGGGACAATTTGTAAATTTTAAAATGAATTACGCACAGCTAGCATTGCAAAAGAAACATGAATTATAAAATAGTATCCATCCAGAATGAGCAAGAACAGAATAACCCAGAGATAAATATCTATTTGAAGTAATCAGTTATAACTTCTAAATATTACTGACATTATTATAAATATTTAATGGAATTCAATGAGTGAGAGTCAGTAAGACACAACACATGAGTAATTATTAAAACATAATAATTTAATAAATATAAACAATTTAATTTACATTAGAAGACATAGCACAGATTTAATGCGGTTATTACTTTGCATATAAGCAACTGATTTAGTATGCTAATGAGTTATAGTATAATAATAAATTAATGTTATCAATGCGGTGATCATTACTTTAAGTAATGATAAGGACGTTTACAAATTCATCTCTAAAGAGAGGTTTACTCTTGATATGATAGTTAATAATTTATCGTTTATAAGCATATTTGGGCCTGTACAAATGAGGAATGGGTTAGCCTAAATTAGCTTTACCGCGACAATCCTAAAATATTCGACTAATGATAAAATGAATGGTTTATAAACATCACTGTGCCATGTCTTATAGATAAAATGAGAACTACATATAAAAGAACTCGCAGTGCTAACTATAATGACATGTCCGTCTTTGGGCTGGAAGGCTTTATCACATATGATTCCGCTTGTATTTATCACAAGGCGATATTCGAAAATATGAGTGGCAAGGATTCCATGGCACGCCCTCCAACGTGTCACATGCAGAGCCTTAATACTCTAATGTTTATCCTGAGATTGGTTATACCAAACCTCATTCCTATACGAGTTACATGAAGAAAATCCAGATTTCAGATGAGTAAATATGATAAAGCAAAATATAATTCTTTAAAATGCTATCATAAGTAAGCAACGCGAATATGGCTTAAGTCTTAAATGACTAATGAAATAATTTAAGCTTAAATAAAGCAGTAATAGCATGCGTAACGCCATGATAAAATAATAACTCACTCAGCATCATACGTATAACTTTAATAAATTTAGGATGTCGAATATAAAAGAGGGAAAAATATTATTTTTTCTATTTAACAAGCCCAAGCATTCCTAAACGACAATATATTAATTAATTTAACTCTTAATGGTGTATAAGTAATAAATAGTTATTAAAGTATATTAATAATCAAATTTATTAAAAGAACATAAATTGCATTTAAATATCGATAGTGATATGATTTTTAGACAATCCGCCATTAGCCATAATTTCAAAATATTTAACCGAGCGAACAGCGTTCAGTAAGAAATTTTACGTTTAACTATTTAAATATTCCAAAATATCGGAATGATGATTGAAATAATATGTTTGCTAGATTAAAACATTACCACACTAAAACTAATTTAATAAGATATATATTTAAAATAAGTTTTGCCGCATGAAATAAAATAATTAGAGTGTGAAACTTAAAAAAAACTAATAATAAATTTACAGTACATAATTTTGTGCTTAGCGTTTCAAAGAACAAATTTAAAAACTTAAGAGGGAAAATCACAAATTTAACGATAATTAAGTTTATAATCAGTTATAAAATAAATAAAGATTACATTCTGATTACAATTAAGATTTAGGAAAGAAATGAAGTGAGGAGAATTAAGAGTTTATTCTTTGGCAAAATGGATTACCTTTAGAAGTTATGGTGGCCACTTATAATAACGTATACGAAGTTTAGCAAGGCACCATATTAATAAAATAATGGTAGGCATCTTCCAATATTCTTTACAATTAAACATAACAGTTCTCAAGTAGCGATGGCATAGCAGAAGGCAGGACAGAGACGATTTAAGATCAGGGAGGCAAATTGTTTTTACTCACAGTTCATATTGTTTCCACTCTCTACCCAAATACCAGAGAGAAGAGTGATTTGAACTCCTTCCGTGCATTCCTATAACTTCTGCTCCTCCTATACTTGAAATTTAGCAATATTGGAAGATGTAAACAATACGTTCCAGAAAGCAGATTATTTAAATGTATTTTTAAAATTGCAATTAACTTTAAAATATGATTTTTGGTTTGACTTGAAATGAGAATGACATTTTTAAATTGTAATAATTTTTTTTAGAATTTCTGGGATTGCTTTAGCTCTACATTAATTGTATTTATTTTTATATCTGTAATACATATACGCACATACACAATTATCTAAGTGAAGGGAATTTACAAGCTTGGAAATAAAATATACTTAAGCTAAAATAATAATTCAACTGGTTACACATAACCTTTTTTTAAATAAACAGGGTGGAAGTGATATGTGTATATGTGTGTGCTTAACATTCCTGGATGACCAAATAAACATATAAACAGGTTCAAACCCTACTTTAAAGGTATGTAATGTCATCAGGCAGTGAAGTTAAATATGTACTACAGATTTACCACTTCAATACTAACTTTCTGTCATATGATAATGATTGCTGTCCATCCATTTACTTAAGCATAAATGTAAGCATAAAATGATGCTATTACTTTCTACATGTTTACATATAATTTATATATTAGTTTAAATTTAAGATGATATTATTTTAGGAAGCTTTCATTTTAAGATTTGAATTTATTTATTCAGAATAATTAAATTGGTATAGACTTATATGTTAAGTAAAAATATTTCAAACAGAGAATTTTTATAAACGTAAAAATAAATATTAATTGACAGTTTGTTGTTTGTTTTACAATATTTTTAAGAAACTAATAACATGTTTGATCTTATAAATATATTTTAAATAAAAATATTTTTTGGATTTTAAATTATTAAAAATTTTTGAATCTTTGATTTAGCAGCAATTTGTATCAGTATAATTTGAAATTAAATTTAAAATTAAATTCTGTTTTCATTTAAATCTTATAAATATTTTTAAAAAGCTCTATATCAAATTATACATAATTATACACAGAAAAATGTATTAATATTATATAATAAAAGAAATTTCACAGTTGTTATCTTTGTTTAGAAACTTTAATGAAAACATATTTGGTTTTTGCATTATTTTCTTTTTAAGTTTGTCAGCTAATCATTTTACTTATTTGATATAAGAGAGTTTATAACTGCTTGTGTGAAGTTGAGAAGTATTGAATATAGTTTATTTCTTGCAAGTAATAAATATCATAGATAACTTATTTATAAATCAACTTTTTTTAATCATAATTTGGAATAGATATATTTTGAATTACAACTCATTTCTCTTTTTTTTTCTTTAGAAAAAGACAGGATTTCCTTTTGTATTCTCAAAACCAAATTTTACTTCTTTTGCTTTTTTTTTTTTTGTTTGATAGGAAAAAAGTTTTGTTCACTATAACAAAAATATTGAAAAAATTTTGATGAGGGTTCCTTCATTATTTACCTCTATTTCACCATAGGGTTGAATCATGAATAGTGTTGACAGTGCATTTATTCTTATACCCATTTCCAAATATTGTTAATTGGTACATTGGTTAAATGCTTTCCATTTTCTTTTAATGAAATTTTCCTAACCAGAATTTGTCAAAATTATATATATATATATATAATTGTTAATTTAAATAGATTTTCTTTTATAAAGAAGTTTTTATTTTATTTTATGAAATTGATTTTAAGCTTTTGTTTTTAGTTCTTTGTATTAAAAATAATAAAGATTTAAATGAGCACGAACAAATGTAGAAGTTATTTAAAATAAAACTCTTTAAATTTTGTATTCAAAAGAGTTTTTTTGTCTCTAAAATTAATTTTTTGTGGAATTACAGTTCTGTCTATTTAGAGTAACCACTGCTGAAATATTCAAAACAAACTTTTTTTTTGTTATTGTGTAATTTTACTTTCCATTTAATAAAGGCAATAATGTACTTTTAGAATTCTGTATCATTTTGGCATGTATTTTCTCATGGTATTTCCTTTTCAATTTAATTAATTTTGTAGGAAATTTGTATTTAATCATTAAAATTTTAAAAGACAGTTTATAAATTTCTAAAAGAATTTTTATATTTTTGATTTGCTAATTTATTAATATCTAAGTGCATAATGTCACTTAAAATTCCACAAAAAAATTGAAAAGAAGTAAAATTATTTATTTTTATTCAAGTAGAAATTTTAATTTCAGGAAGGCTTAACAAAATGCAAATTTTGCAAACAAAAAAAAAAAAAAGAATTCCTGGAAATTTGGCAATCTATTAAGATGCCAAAATAGCTTACTTTAAATTTTTCAGAAGAAGAATATTTAATATCAAAATTCAGGTTTTTCTTATGATCTTTGGAAATTGATGAATGCAATGAAAGATTAAGAAAAAATGCTCTTTACTCACAAACTATAGTATTTATATCTAATTCTCTAAACATTGATTGGTTGGTGAAGTAATACCTATTTGACACAAGCATTTTCCCAACCACATGTACCATCTATTTTTACTTTCTAATTAACTATATGAATTTTAATTAAAGAAAATCATTTTTCTTTTATCAAGTATTTAATTAATAATGTAAAGAATTTTATATACTACATATGCATGCATTTTAATTATCCATGTTTGCTATAAAGAATATACTATTAACTAATAAATACTATTTTATTTACTAAATATATAATTGCTCTATAAATAAAAAATTTTGGCTATACATTTAAAATTATGACATAATGCTAATTATTTAACAAGTATTTGGATCATTAAACAATATGCCTATTCATTTCTTTTGCCTTACCACTTCACTTTGCTATATTTGAATAAGATTAATATTTTTTTTTTTTTTTTACAGTTCTCACACATTAGATCTAATTTCAATAAAGGGATTTTTTTTTAAAAAAAAAAAAATTGTTACTATAAGCTTTAAGATCGCACAATCACCATTTTTTATGTTTACATAAGCTGTTAAAATAGTAGCAAACTCACTGTACAGTAATGTCTCCCAATATAAGTCTTAGTAATCAGTGGATTCAAGAAAGTTTGTATGTAAAATCCCTATCTAATGCCTACTCATTCAATATCCCCAGACTAGCTTCTAGCTTGTAACTTTCATCAGTGAGGAGCTTTGAATCTGAGAGTACTGTATCTAGATCTTTAGATATAATGCAACCATCCAGTAGCCACCTTTTACCTATTTAGTTAACTATACTAGTGAATGAGTTTGGATTGAAAACTTTATTGTCTTTTTAACTTGGGCTTATTGCTTTATAGTTAACTGAATAGATAAAAAGATAGCTGCTGGAGGGTTGCATTAGATCCTAAGATGCAGTGCTCTCTGATACAAAGCTCTTCCCTGATGAAATTTACAAGCGAGAAATTAATCTAGGGATATTGGATGAGTAGCTACTATAGAGATTTTATACCCAAACTTTCTGCATCCATTGTTTATTAAGGCTTCAACTGGATGGCACTACTGTTGTCATATTTGTTATAGACTACAATTCAGAACTTAATCATTTAAAATATTTTATTTTATGATGAACTTTCTAGAAGTCATGTCATTATATATATGGTATAATTTTTAAATAAAATTTTTTTAAATATTTTCATTATGCTGACTGTACAATAAAAACATACCAAGCAATTAGATTATTTTTTTAAATCCAGACAATTCGACAACTATTAACAAACCATTAGAACTATAGTTTTTTGTTTTTCTATAATTAGTAAATTGGCTAAATTTAAATAATTAATATGTTGCTTGGTACATTTTTTTTTTTTTTTTACAGCCAGAACAAGATATAATTCAAAACCATGAAGTTAGTTCATTATCATCACCTTTAATTGATTGTGAAAGAATGCTAGCATTATTGCTAGGATTACACGCATCCAGTCAAGTTTGTAGTACTCCTCTTAGTGCTGTTGAAGAAGAATATCAGCACTGGCTCAGATCTGATTTTTTCACAGGTGGTTTACAAATTCTTCAACCTCCCAATCCATTTGAAGAAGAAAAAGGGGAAATTCGAAGTACTTCTACAACTGTAACTCCTGGTAACTTTTATTACTAAAATAAAGAATTTAAATTATTAAATATGCAATAAATTTTGTTATTAATTTATTATTATTATAATTGTCACTAGTATCAGGAAACACACCTACTGAGCCTAAATTACCAAAAATTGAAGAAAATCAAAAGCTTTTTATTAAGCATCATTCTCAGGACACATCTGGTGTTTTACTGCAAGCCTTAGTTGAGAGCAGATTACACGATCCATATGTCAAAACTTTTATTGGCTTGGTTGAGCGCTACTGCAAATATCATCATCTTGTTATACCAATGGAATTTCCCCTTGATCATCCAGTTGAAGAAGTTGGAAGGTTTGAAAAAAATAACTTTTTTTTTTTTATTTACTTCCAAATTAATTTTTAGTTTATATTTGTTTTGTATAACTTATTGTTATCTTTAATATAAAGGTTGCTATTTGCTGTTTTACTGAAACATAAGGATCTTGGACATATCACTTTAGCATTAGTGGAACATGCAATTGCAACTGAAGGGGAAGGTTCTACCCATCATTATCATAAACATAGTCTACCTAAATCTCTTGCTGAAGTAGTGAAAGTGGTCCACCAGGCCAAATGGTCACTTATTAAGGTAATGTATGTATTTAAGTGCATATGTATTTTCCTAATTGTTTTTTGTTTTATTATGTATATTATGGTATGATTTTTATGAAATAAATATTGTTTGAAATATATATATATATTGTAATGGAATTTCTCCAATAAATAAATATATAGTAAAATGTTCATCTACGGGAAGGATTATCTGTTCTTCAGTAATGACTAACGGGTGACTGTGTACATGATGGAGTGACTATAACAAAAAAAAAGTATTGGGGGGGGGGAGCATATGTGCTCTTCTTCGTTGTCTTCGAGGGAAGTGTGAAGCAGTGAAAGAAGCCAACAAGGTGTGGCTCCCTGAAGGTCAATAAGCCAACTAGAGTCTTAATAGATCACCCTGATATTCTTTAAAACACCTTAAGGTATTCTTACTCTGGAGATTAGTGACAATTGTTTAGTTCGAATCTAGCTTAGAGAGAAAATTAGTGATTTGAAAGTTCAAACCTTGTTTTAAAAGAATTAAAAAATATATTTGGGCAAACTTGTATTGCCGATTTCAATGTGGGTAATGATGCCCATTGTACTTAACCCAATTCAAAAATTTTTTCATACTAAACAGAATAGAGGACAATAAGTGGAAAGTCACAGCATTCTTATGTTTTTCTGGGAAAAAAATTATTGGAGATAATTAATGTTTTATGAATCTCCCATTCCACTATACACTTAAGGAATAGAAAACCGTTTAAGGATGAAACAATAGAGGAATACAATTCAGCTCTGAGGGAGCTAACGAAAGATTGCTGGGTATGGAGAGTTAGTCAGTCGAGGAAATACTTATGGGTCACTTACTCTGGGGCATGTTTAACAACAGGTGCAGACAACAGCTGTTAATAGAGACTGATCTCACATTATGAAATTGCTATAAAGAAAGTAATAGCTTACAAACTAATTTTAGAGCACGCCCATGCTTTTAAATTAAAACCTGAAGATAATATTAATATGTGAGTTAAGATGGATATTATGTACTAATCCACAAAAATATGAATATGAAAAGAGAAATAGAGTTTCGTGCTTTTGCTCTTGAAAAATAAGGCATAGAGCAAAAAATTGTAAGTCGAATGTAGAAAATTTGGGAATGGGGAGAGCCAAGAGAAAACTCAGGTGCAGAAAAATAGGGGAGATAAACCCTTTAATACTCAAGTTGTAAAAAACATGGAAGTTGAAGGTTCACAGCAATTCATGATGAAATTGCAAATTTGTGAAAAAGTCATAGATAATAGTTCAGGGATATTTATAAGGTCTGAGGTAGATTAGAGCACACTATCACTTGCTGATGCAAACATTAAAATATAAAAAAAAAACAGACATTTAGGCTCAAGATGTAAGTGGGAAATGCGTTGAAATTACTGAGATGAGTAAAAACGCCAATTAGATACAGCGAAAAAATAAGTAAAATTCTGCTGTATATAGTAAAAGCAAAAATTAGCTCTATAATATGAAGAGAATGGTTCCACCCAAGCAAAAATTAGCTCTATAATATGAAGAGAATGGTTCCACCCAATAGGAATTCAAGTCAGTATAGTAAACAAAAAATTTCTTTGTACAAGAAATTCAAAATAAATATCCAGATTTATGCAGTGAGGAATTGGGTATAACATCAATGAATCCAGTAGAGATCAAGTTAGTTGAAAATGCGCATCCAGAGTGTGTAAATCCGAAAAATCCCATTCATGCAGAAAACAAAAGTTGAGATGGTCGTATTGATGCCAGTAGAAATATCAGATTGAGCCACGCCTACAGTTATAACAAAACTCAATGGTCAAATCCAAATATGTGGGATTATGGATAATAATGAATAAATATTTAAATAAGAGGGCATATCCAATACTTAATGTGAAAGAGATATTGGATAATCTGTGAAAGGGAATAATAAATAAATATTTAAATAAGG
Source organism: Epiperipatus broadwayi (assembly GCA_028023455.1). NCBI lineage: Eukaryota > Metazoa > Onychophora > Udeonychophora > Euonychophora > Peripatidae > Epiperipatus > Epiperipatus broadwayi. Next base: position 5,625,207 of record JAQFVV010012463.1, read on the forward strand.
GAGCTTATCTAGTACTTAATGTGAGAGAGGTATTGGCCAGTCTGCAAAAGGCGTCACATTTTGCAAAACTGGATCTTAATTCTGTTTTTCACAAATACCAGTGAAGGACAAGTTAGCAGAAATATTAATGCTAACAACCCCTGATTTAAATGCAATTCAGCTACTGTTCAGTATTTCAACAATGCCAAATATATTTCAATTAAAAATTAATACCCTATTACAGGAATTAGATGGCATAATACCTTAATTTGTCGACATAGTTATAACAATATGCTTTGAAAAAATGCTTTGTCAAAGCCTGTTTAAGCTATGTAAAAAATTACAGAGATTTGGAGTCAAATTAAATACTGAAAAAAATGTGTGGAATATGAAGGAATTAGTATTCCTAGAACATATAATCTCGGACAAGGGTAAGAGGTCATCACTTGAGAAAATAAGAGCCATGGTAAATGTAGCTAAACCGAGAAATGTTAAAGAGCTTCAGGCCTTTCTGGGTGATAAATTTCAAATCCTTTTTACAGAATAAGACAAAGCAGCAAAACCTGTGTATGAATTATTAAAAAAAAAAATCAAAAATGGCAGTGATTAAAAATACATGAGGAAACTTTTATACGAACTAAAGCCCTGCTGCCCTTGGACAACTTACTTGTTCATTCTGATAATTATCTCAAAGTGCGCTTAATAACAGATGCTTCAGAATGAGGCATAGGGCAGTTTTATGTCATCCATATTACAGAGCGCAAACAACCCATAGCCTATATATCAAGGACTCTTTCTAAAGCTGAGAGAAACTATAGTCAGATTGACAAAGAGGCCTTAGCAATTACGTTTGGTTTAAAGAAATTTCACCAATATATATTCAGTAGTCTTTTCGCGTAGTAACTGATAACAAGCTGTTATTGGCAATATTAGTGAACAATAAGATAGCACCTGACCATCTGAGTCCATGCATGTTATGGTAGAGAAATATATTGTCATTATACGATTATTAGCTATCATATAAGAAAGGAAAAGAGATTCCACATGTTGGTGCATAGTCTAAAAATTCAGACAAAAATGAACCATAGAGTAACGAGATAGACATTAATTATATAGACATCCTGCAGTAAGAAATCTTAAACAGCAATATAGTAGCAAAAAGGACAAGAACTGATAAAGAGTACCAACTGCTGATAGGCAGGATATAAGATGGCTTGCCACCTAAAAAATCACAATGCCTTATGTCTACTTTTTGGACAAATCATGACATGATCAGTCAGTAAGGTTTGTGTGTTAATGGAGAGTACGGTCGACTGCACAAAGGGCATCTAGAAGTTGTGCACGCAAAAGTTTAGCGCATAGTTACATCTGGTAGCCAAGGTTAACTATAGACATTTGGGAAACATTTAGAAATGCACAGCTTATCAGTTCAAAATGACTGTGAAACCTTAGGAGTATACACTGTAGCCTAAAGCAACTAAACCATGGCAGTGATTTCACATGGACCACGCAAGCTCAATCAATGAAAATTATTTCTTATACTCATAGATGTATACTCTAAATGGATGGAGTATTACGTTGTGAAAAATACAAGTGCTGGTGAAATGATGCAAAGTTTAAATGTGTTTTTTTCATGCTATGGATTACCAGAAATAATTATTTCTGATAATGGTGTTGTATTCACCATTCAAAAAATGGAAGTTTTTTTTTTTCAAAAATAAAGGCATCAAGCACATCTATGCACTTCCTTATCATTCTGAAATGAACAATCTGGCTGAAAAAGTTGTTCAATAAATTAAAAAATACTCTGAGAAAGATTAACAATACTAACATGCGGCAAGCTTTATATGACACTATTTACATCAACATTCCACACTGTCGATGGTTACAGGTAAATGTCCTGCTAAGTTGCTAATGGTCAGAAAATTGCATACAAAGCTATCGATGTTACTTATAAAAATGGATAAACACTTACAGTATGATAGTGAAGACAACATATATGAAATTCGTGACAAAGTTTGAATATGCAACCTGATCAAAAAAAAGAAATGGATTGAAAGTATAATCACCGGAAAGCTATCCAAACAAATAGTAAACATTCAACTGCAGAATGTAACAGAATATCAGACATATTGAAACAGTAAGATTCGTATTCGAATCTTAAGTTTCACCTTTTTTTCTATCGTCTCTCACTCACCGCTCTATCCTACCCAAATTTAAACTTTTTGGTATCGAATTGTGTGTGTAGCAATATTAAAAATGTATAGATATATGTAGAATTCAACATAAACATGCACACATTTCGATCTCAAAGTTAAGGCAATAAATAAAGATAAGTAATATAATTTAGATTTCTTCTTTTAGTTATATAAAAATATGTAATTTTAATCATTTATTTGGAATTGTAAAATTCATTATTTATTGCTTTGTTTAAATTTCATTTAATAATAATTTAGAAATAGATTGTAATATTTAATTAAAAGTAAAAATAATCGTATGTTCCCTTTTTGTCTTTGAAATTTTAAAAGAATCGGTCAGTGAGAGATAATAGATAAATTAAAAAGAAAAATTCCCTAAAATCTAATTGCAAAAACTAAATGTAAAATCTAAACATAAACAATAGAACGGCAGTTTTCTCTAATTAGAATTAACAAAAATGCATTGATTATCCTCAGGGCAGATTAAGTGGAATCTAAAAATACACTAACAAAAATGTGAAAGATAAGATCTAAGAAGAGAGGCCATCTTGGACTTGCTAAAAACAGACACTTTAACTTTAGCTCTGCTCTCGATCAGTTGAGAGTCTCCAAAAGATTAAATAAATTGTTCCTGCCACGATATGACCGAGTAAAAGCACCCAGACTATTCTCCGCCGGGAGATGGCCTATCGGATGCTAAACCTTCCATTGCCCTTCATGAAATCAACCACGAAGATCTGCCTAAAATAATGAGAAAGCTGCTGCTGCTGTTAAATTAAATGGACCACCTCAATACAGGAAAGAACTGCTAATCTTGAACAAATTGCTATAGACCAATGGAATCGGAAAACTTCTCATAAAACAGGTACCTGTGTCCAAATTCTCTAGAGTACTCTACTAATATGCTATAGCTCATTCTTCATACTACTTATATAACTTATAAAATGTAAAATTATCATTTGTAAAACTAAAATTTAATAATTAATTTATTGTGCAAATTTCTCTAATAATATAGCTTACCTCACTCTATCTTTCTTGGGTACATATTTCTAAAATCTACATTTTATCATATAATTATTGCATGCTCATAATTTTCTAAGTTTAAATCTATGATCGCTTGAAACAGTGAATGCGTGTCAAATTTTCATTAACATTTACTTTCATAAATAACTTAATTTTCATATAAATCGACACGCATTCAATGCCTCATCTGTTGTAATGTGGGGGTCTACTACTTCGCAAATGGCTGGCGTATTAGTTGTAATAATCATCCGGTTTATATATGTTTTATATTTATTAAGTCTTAATTAATAATTCCATAAAATTGCATTTCTTTGAGAGTCGCCAACGTTCTTTATTAAATGTTGATAATGTAGGGCCGAGTTAGAAAATATATTTAAATCTTACCAGAATCGCCTATGCATTATACATGTGTTACGTTTTAGAGACGTGATGACCCATTTCAAGCCGTGAATATTCCGGGTTCTATAGGGTTGAAATTAACCCCAGTCGTCCTATACAAGCTGACAAATGAATGTCCCATAGGACTTGACTGCTGTCATGCAGCCAGCAGGAAAATCGTGACACGGACCGCTTGTCCCTGGTTATGATTATGTGACACCTTACTTCTTTGGGCCGATGGCAAACGCCAGCCCATCATTCTTATAAACTCATTCACGGCTTTGCAGTTTCAATATACTGCCATTCCATATCGCCTTTCTAAAACATACCACGTGTTTCTTTAACTTTATTATTCTATGTATCACTCCGCCACTGCATTATCTTCATAATTCACTCTCAAATAAATGTTAGCCCTTAGTTATTAAAGAATATTTTAATTAAATAAATATATGTCCGCCGCTACTCTTATAAATCTTACTTTAGACTCTTGCATTGCAAAGGTATAAATACCTAAAGGCATGCATTAGAAATACTTGCTCAAGAATTTTAGGTAGCTAGATTATGTCATCAAATAAATGTTTTTCTTTTTGTAAACATTACAGTATCGGAAATACCGCTACTGAGGTATTAAATATAAAATATGTCTAAATAAATAAATGTATTTCTTTAATATAATAGTATCGGAAAATCCTGCTACTGAAACTTTAAATCTTAGCAAATATTATTAATAAATAATTTTATTATTAAAATGTTTCAATAAATAATTTCAAACTATACGTCTGCAATTACGTTTTATTTATTCGATACCCATTCATTATGTTTCCTCGATTTGTAAATATGTGTTTAATTAATATTAGTGTTATTATTGGCTAACTCGGAATAAAATCATGAATCCCTTGCAAACCCTGACCACCGTGCCTAAAGAAATGTTTACTAATGTCGCATCAGATGCGTTGTTTCGTAGATTGTATTGTGGAACCGATAAACTATGTTCGAACTCAGTACTACGGTTGGCTTCGCTACCTCGCTGGTGCTGCCGTCCTGTGTGGTGGTCGAATTCTGCACTATGTTAAACGAGTCACACGTTTTCTGACTGTTACAATATAAACAATGTTCGCTGGTGAGTCAGAAGACATCCAGTTTCCAGTGGTGCTACTAGCAGATAGAGGAGAAATAACCAAAACCTGCAGAAAACAAGAAATGCCTGACAAAGAAATTGAAAAGAAACAACAGACTCAGAATTTAGTGAAGCTGAAGCAGTAACAGAAATGCAAAATGAGGTACTCTTGGAATCAACAGAAGAACTTAGGTCACCCAGGCCCCAACATAAAAGACAGAGGCCTAAAAAATTACAAGATTACATGTAAAACATAGAAACCTGTTTTCTGGAGTAAGATGGAGGAATATTGAAATATATGTATTTTAATAAGTTACGAAATTAATTTACAGAGATAATATAAGCTGAGCATTGATTGTATATATGTGTGAAGGTGATAATCTGGACCAAATAACGAGTGCTAGTTTAGCACGAAATTCATATATTAGTGATTATTTATCTTTTCGACATGTGTGTGATCAAGTGTGTCAGCAGTATAAGATAGTGTGGATAGTTGAGGGTTGTGTGAAAGTCTGAGTTCAAACCCCCTATATATTACATATTGGAATGCAGGTATGAAAAAAGCCTGTACTGTAGAAAAAATTCATATATTAAGAAAATAGATAAATAATAAATAGCCAGAATAAGGTTAATTGAATTGCTGTAATATAAAATAATTAATTAAAACATATTCTGTATAGTAATTATTATCAAAAGAAAAAAAATAAATATCAGATAACAGAGAAAATTTAATTAGTACAAATTAAAATACTAATTAAATTTATAGAATATTTACCAAACAGATTTTCTCCAATGAACTTAATTCCTTCAGAAAACAAAAGGACTGAAAATATAGAAATTGGAGGGAAAAAAAACAATATGTGACCTTCATCTTCTTCAAGGCAACTGTGATTCGAGGGTGAAGAAGCAGAAAAAATCAACAGGGGGCTTTTTATTCCCAGGATCTCAGCTCCTGAAAGGGCAGTAAGCCAACTAGAGTCATAGCAGATCACTCCAATCTTATTATTATTTGGAATACTTAAGAGCTGCCAGCTTAAAGGATAGTGAAGGTAGTAAAGATAAAAATACTGCCTTTTGTATATTATTATTAGTGAATAGACTTAGTAAGTGAAAAGACATTCCTAATTAGCTGCAGTTGCATTATAGTAAATAAAAATTATGTTTGATTCATGTATCTATTTTATACTTGTATATACTAAAATGTATATTAAATTGTTCTTACTTATGGATCTGAGACTTGGACACTTAATAGAAGAGCAATACAGAGACTTCAGACCACTCAAAGAAGGGTAAAGGTTTACTTTAGTGTCCACATCATCGATATCATGTTCGCCCTCTAGTTTTTAAAATTGGAACTAAATTATTATTGAAAATCTTACATATACACTACTATATTACAATGACATTAAAGTTTATTAAAATCTAAAAGATAATAAAAAAAACATTTACCTTTTTAAAGAAGTTGAATTAATTACCCTACATTAATAACAAATAATTAATTTAAATTATTTGAAACTTAAGAATTTTAACTATCTACATTTATAGCATTTATTACAAAAAAAGACACCCTCTGGGTTCAAAAGTTCGAATTACATGCACAAATGTACAGTTTTATAATTGCAAAAAATTGCAGGTAGATCTGTTGCATGCTTAGTACCAGATGATCAAATTTTGAATGTTTTTTTGGTAGAAGACTGGAATATGTATCAGTTGCGGAATGCCCTTCAAACTCCAGAATTGGCCATCAATGGCTTGCAAGAAGACACCTTGTTCATTGCGTGATGGATTCTGCAGGCTTAGATGGGTGTAAATGGCAATGCAGAATATGCCACCATCACAGCTCAATCAGAAAGAGGTCTTTCTTTTCCCAAAGTCATCTGCCTCTGGTAACAATTATAAATAGTGTATTTTGGGGCGCATAATTTGTCCCAAGAATACATTGTATTTGAGACCGGCATCAGCAAAAAAATAGTAATTGACTGGCCTAATTTTTGCCGTGAGGAATGTGCCAGATATTTTGAAAAAAAAATTCTGGTAGCAGAGCTTTGTTTTCATCATACCTACAAGAATTTGCCTTCCGAAGTAGACACAGCACTACCACTTTTTTCTCCAACTTCCTAGTATACATAGGACACAATTATGCATAAAAAGGTAAATGTTTTTTTTTATTCTTTTACATTTTAACGTAATTGTAATATAATAACATATACATAAGATTTTCGAATAATAATTTAGTTCTAATTTTAAAAACTAGAGGGTGAACATGATGAGGTCTCTAAAGTAAACCTTTTTCCAAAGAAGTATTCTAGAGTAACATAAGTATGAGAATAAATCTTAGAAAAAGTAAATTAAATTATTTAAGGAAAGGTAATGAATAGATAATGAGTGTTAATTTCCATGTCTTATTATTATAGTTAGATTAAGTTTCCAATAGGAGGTTAATCAAGGTTTGTAATAGTAAGTATGTTTTTATTAAATGGTCGGATCCCAGTTAAAACCCTCTTGTGATTCAATTATTTAATTATCAATCTAATTGTTATATTGGATTTTAGAATGGAACACTTATGATCCCTGGGATAGCCATAGGATACCATCAATTATTTTAAATTAATATAATTTGGTTAATGTTCTTAATTTTAGGATTTTTAAATTGTAGAAGAGTAGTTATTTCATTATTTAAATGAAATATTGTATTAGTCATTGCTTGTCTTGGGAGTTTTTTTAATGATTATAATAGGATAGTAGCAGGAGAATTGTCACAATAGCATAGCAATTGTGGATTGTAATCAATCCTAAAGTCTATCTTATGTTTTAATATTTAGCAAGTTTCAAGTCTTATAAAGAGTCTTATACTTTATTGTTATTAAAACAGGCAAAACTCTCTTTACGTATTGCCACTCAGTGCAAGCCAGAGTAATCAATGGATGCCAGAAGGCTTGAGCATAAAATCCCCATCAACTTCCTACTCATACAATATCCCTAGACTAGTTTCTGGCTTGTGGCCTTTGTCAGTGAGGAGTCTTGGATCTGAGAACCCTGCAGCTAGATCTTAGGATCTAATGCAACCCTCCAAAAGTCATCTTTTATCTCTACTTAACTACAAGACTATGAGGCTTAATTTGAAAACCACTATAATAGTTTCAATCCAAGGCTTCTCACTGATGAAGGCCACAAACCAGAAACTAGTCTGGGGATATTGGATGAGTAGGCACTAGGTGGGGATTGTTATGCACAAGCCTTCTGGTAACCATTGATTACTCTGGCTTGCACTGAGTGGCAATACATATAGAGAGCTTTGCCTGTTTTAATAACTGTTAAGAGCAAGCATAAGAAATATTGATCATGAGATAACAAAAATTTGTAGACTCAGCTGGAAATGTAGTAGTAGCTGTTTTATTAAACCAACTAAAGATAATTTTATTTCATGTTTTTGTTGTTGTTTTACAGAAGTTTTAATATGTTTTTGTTAGAAGAGGAACTTGTGGAGTTTATGCTCATTTTGCTTTTCATATGCAAAAGAAAATTATTCTATTCTTGTATATTCTTTACTTTTATCTCTATATAATAACTTGACATTTGATTATTATATGAGTTCTATTTGTTCATTCATGTTGGCTTATGTTCTTATTTTGCAAAAAGAAAGGATAACTATAAAAACAGAAATTTAAGACAATATTGAAACCAAACAACATTATATATTAAATATTTTCATAGATTAATTATAATACAAAGAAATAAATGTAGAGATATTCCATGTAATAACTAGAGAAATAAATGCTGATGAATAATGTTATCTACACTATATAACTGCTTTGTTAAATAATAACATTTAATGATGTTTTAACCATTTACTGATCAAATTTTGCTTTGAATTGAAAGTAAATGATGAATCTGTTGCTATGAAATTTGCAAAAGTAAGTAAAAAAAAAACTGTTAGATATAGACATTTTGCAGTATGGATTGTAATAATCAATTTTAGTTTATTTTAATCCTATATTAATAAATTATATGTAAGTATATATTAATAATTACATATCAAGATATTAATGATAAAAAATAGACATTATTCCATATATTGCTAATGTTAAAGCAAAGTTTATTAAATGTATATAGAGAGAAATTATATAGTTTCATTTTGTGTGTCAGCTAATGTTAATAGATTAGTGAATATTTTGAAAACTATATTGTGTGTGAAATAAAAAATTAATACAGTGTATCAAGGAATTGAAGTATAGAATTGAACAATGTTTAAAAGAGTATCAGCTTTTACATAAATATATCATGAAAATGTGTGTAATTTTACTTTCAATTTTGACTTGGATAACACAATTTTTCATGAAAAAAGAAATCACATAAAAGGCAAAGATAAATAGATTTAGGAAATCTTGAATTAATAATCAAAATGCAAATATTAAAATCCATTAATCTGGGATATTACATGAATATATTTACATCTGGAAATTTTAAAATCTTTAGTGTTTTCATAATTGTTATTATGAGTATTTATTATCGCTTTTAATACTTTATAGTTTTATTTATTATAACTACTTAATGTTAATCTATAATGGCTATGTTGTATTTTATTTAAGTATATATATTTATACTGTATATATGCAGACACTTATAAAAACAGATGCAATATATATTTATGTTCGATTATTTATAGGCTCGTCAAGATTTGAGTGGATCTTATAAAGAAGTATGTGCTCCTGTGATTGATCGTTGTCGTTTTTTGTTTTATGAGCTGCGGGCAGCTCTGAGCAATGAGGTACATGCCTTATCGCGCCTCAAAATTCTCAACACTGAACCCAAGTGGAAAAGCATATCTCGCATGATAATAAAAGATCGAAGAAAATGTAAAAGTAAGATTTTGTTTGCAGAAAAATATTTTTTAATAACTTTATTAATATAAATTTTACTTTATCACCATCACCAAAAATATATATATTTATAATTTTATTTAAGATAACAATAATAAATAATTTAACATAAAACTATGATCAAATTATAGCATATTTTCAACTTGAAATTTTAATGCCTAATCTTTCTATAGTTTGTTTATTATTTTATATTAAATTATTTACCATTATTAATATAATTAAATAATTGATTCTATATTTTTGTCATAGTCATATTTTTATAACTACATATAAATATATAATACAGATTACTATAACAAATTAAAATGTACTAAATGTTATATAATTATGAAATTAAACCACTAAGCATAACATGATCACCATTTTTTATTCTTGCTCATAACTGAATGGCACTACTGTATGGAGAGTTTATCTGTTTTAATTATGAAATTCTAAAATAATAACAAATGAAATACAAAGGTCCCTTTAACTAACACTTTTCTTCACTATCAACATTAATTATTGAGAAACTATAGAATCTTACTAGTAATGTTATATATAGAGCTCGTAAAACAAGCTTTGAGTGCTGGGCTTGTTCTAGTATTTTTAATCTAATGAATATCCTGGCACCTCACTGACGACGCCAGAAGCAGAAACCGGTCTATAACATTTGTAAATACGAGCTTTATTAAAATTAAGTCATGTGACATCTGATTGATTTTTTATCATGTTAATCTTACTAAAAAAATGTAAAAGATATACCTGCAATTACTAAATATACTACTTTTTACTCTGAATAAGAAATACATCAAAAATATGTTACTGGATGAATAAGAATAATTAATTTCATTTTTTATACAAATTTACCATTAGTGTATATTTTCATAAATATATGTAAAGCTAAATGATAATGCTTTTATTATTATTATTTGAACTTGTAAAAGATTTAAATATATTCATCAGTTAGTTGCTTTTATTTATTATAATTAATAAGATATTGCACAAATATATTTATAGACGAGTTCTGAAATTTCATCAGCTTCTGTTTTGCAATGCTTAACAATTGTGTCAATATATATAACATTAGATTAGAATTAAAATAACTGATCAAATAATTTACTATAAAGTACATTGGTAATATATTCAGAAGTAAATCGATCTTCACACATGCTCTGTTTTAATATGAACTGACATGCACTCACCCATAAGCAAATATGTATTCATTTAAACAAAGCACTAAAATGCTCTCCATTTAACTAAATATGAAATTAAAAATCGTCTGATGCCGCAAAATTATATATTTTTTATTCTTTATTGTTTTGTTTTGTTGTTTTTGTTTTCTTTTTGAATGTATTCATTTTTTGATATTATTTTCAATAATAATAATTTGTAAAAAAATGGAATTAAAAGTCATTGTTCTTTTATTTTTGTTCAAATATGTTGTAACCTTATGGTTGGGCTCGATCTAATGCTTCTCACTGACGAAAGTCACAAGCTAGAAACTTGTCTGGGGATATTAGATGAGTAGGCACTACTTAGGGATTTTATGCACAAACCTTCTGGCATCCATTGATTACTCTGGCTTGCACTGAGTGGCACTACTGTATGGAGAGTTTTGCATGATGAGCAAGCATAAGAAATGATCAGGTGATGTTTAGTGGTTTAATTTTAATTATTATAGTCGGTATATACGTTTAAAGATTAACAATGATTTGTTTGGAGTGGTAAGAAGAAAGAAAAGAAAAATATTCTGTTCATTTGTTTATAAAATGAATATAAAGTACTTTTTGCCTTTATATCAACTTAATAGAAAACAGATTAAAAGTAATCGGATTAAAACCTCTTGAATTTAAATTTAAAAAATGAAATTTACTTTAAAAGATATTAACATTTCCATATTATAATGCGTGAATTTAATTTATATTTTTATCAAAATATTATTCTGATATTTTTTTTTTTCTAAAATACTTGTTTACTTCGTAATTTTAAAAAAATGAATATTAGAATACGTTTACTGTATTGGTAAATGCAAAGGATATTTAACTCATAGCTTAATTGAATATGCTTATTGCAAATTTTGATGAAGGAAAGCAATAATAATTTATGATAGTGTCATTAAAGAAAATTTTTAAAAGTTATGGATATAAAAAAAAAAAAATGAAATAGGGTAGTTGTGACTTACGCCCAATGCGCCCACTATGCAATGCTACAGTACCATTACAACCCCCAAGAAGCATGCAAGTGATAAATTTCTATCCGAAAATCACTGAAATCGACAAATTAAAAACACCTAAGGCAAAATAAATCAAACAAATCCTTTTAAAATACAAATAAAAAAAACCAAGAAAATGCTATAAAATTTCGAATTACAAAAACAGAAATCAGTGAAAATGCATTAAACTCAAACATCCCCCTTCCCCCATGAAGGATTTCTATCCAAAAATTGTTGAAATTGACAACATTAAAAATGCTTAAGGCAAAATAAATTAAAAAGAAAAAAACCAAGAAAATACTATGAAATTCGAATTACAATAACAGAAATCGATGAAAATGTGTCAAATACAAACACACACCCCTCCCGATATAGAAATTCTATCCATAAATCACTGTAATCGACAAATTAAAACGCCTAAATGAAACAAATCCTTCTAAAATACAAATTTAAAAAAAAAACCGAGAAAACACTATGAAATTGGAATTACAAAAACAGAAAAACTTTAATTTTAAATGTCAAAAAAATTAACGAAGCTTCATCAATGGCGGGTGGAGCTTCATTAATGACAGGAGTTACAAAAACAGATTCCAAAGCAGCAATTTATATAAATTAGAAAGCAATAAGAACATTACATGGGAGCTTCTATTTATCAAATTAATTATTCTCTGCTTTGAAAATATGGAAAATCATTAAAAATAAGCACTTTTCAATATAAGAACATTAGGTCACCACCCACCCCCCCACCCCCCAATGAAGAATTTCTATCCAAAAATCACTGAAATCGACAAATTAAATCGAACAAATCCTTTTAAAATACAAATTTAAAAAAACAAACAAACAAGAAAACGCTATGAAATTCAAATTACAAAAACAGAAAAACTTTAATGGTAAATGTCATACGCAAACCTACCCCAGGCAAAATAAATCTAACAAATTCTTCTAAAATACAAATAAAAAAAAAAAAACCAAGAAAACCTATTGAAACAGACAGATCGAAGAACCGATCTTAGTTTCATGTGTTTAAGTACGATAATTCGAACTACTATTCGCCCGCAATGGGATTTTTCCATTTCAAGTCAAAAAAATTGAGCTATATATATATTATGTTTTGTAAATAAATATGTAAAGATTCCGTGCATAAATGTCACAAATCATGAAATAATATTCGTGTGTGCGTGGTTTGTGAATTTATATCAACTTAATTTAAAAGTTTCATTGCGGGTGTATTTGCTTAAATTTTAGCCTTTTAGAATTATACAAAGTCGTTTAAAAATACTGATCAAAAGTCACATTCCTTTGATCAGTGGTTTTAATTAAAATCTGTATTGTACAAATGTATAGAGTAATTGAGTTGTATTCGAAATTAGATAAGGAATTTATATTTGTAATTACTTTGTCAATTTAAGTGTCAAAGCTTACTTTGTCAATTTAAAATTGCGTATTAAAGTTAAAGATAGCTGAAAACGGAACAATGGAAATGGATAATTGATATTGTATGGTCAAGCTGGATTGCTGAAGGCTAGAGAAAAGTAGGCGGAGCCTAAAACAAAAACGAGACAGAAAGGTCAACCGTGGCCATCGTAGAGAAAACTAACATTCTAACTTTTGACGTGGCTGGGAGTAGATCGTCTCAAAACACAGCAAAGCAGTTGCTAGAGAAATCTCTCCAACTTTTGTTAAGAAGTCCACCAGTAAACCGTAATGTCGATGGGCTAAGTGCCAGGAGCTGATCTCTGTCCCGCCAATTTGAATCTTTGTGCCGCTGACTGATCATGTGTTATGTGCTTCACAATTTCCAGCTTCCAATCTCCAAATTGACTATGCCTTCCAAGTAGATTTCAAATGCGCGCCTACGTTCGTCAGAAATACCATCGTGAGAAGCCAAGCCGGATGAAGAAGGAAGGGTAACTGTGTTACATGAACTTTTAACTTTCTCCCGAGCTTAATGTTATAAGTTAATCTGTCAATCAAATGAATCACATGTAAGTTTTTTTTTTGTTTCGTTTATAACGCTACTGTTTCAAACCTGTCAGTAAATTTTCTTTTCTCCTTTTCCTCTGCTCTAGTCTTTAGAAAATAGTTTGTAAATATTGTATCTACTAAAAATAATTCAAATGAAGACATTTATATTTTTTCCTTTATTTACTTATGCTATAAACAAACGATGCCAATAGAAATATTTCCCAACTCTGTTTAAAGCTAGTTTATAATATTGATTATAGTTATTTTAAAAGGAAGTTCGTTGTTAAATTAAAGATTATTTCATATATTGAGTTGGCAGATATTAAATCACTTTATTATGTTTTTTTGTTAGTTTTGTCATACTATTGTAACCGATACTTCAATCTTAAATATGTAAAGGGTTTTAAGTTTATTATCTTAGTTTCCTACATGAAATGAGAAATAGTTCTCAGTGTATAATTTGTTATAATCGCTACCGCCTGAACGACTGGGGGGAGTTAGGGGTTTCAGAGTAAACTTAATTAATTATTGCTTTCGCGGTCAGTTTGATGCCGCCATGTTTTATTGGAATAGTTATATCAGCCTGTTGCGCAGAAATAGACGAATTGATTACCCAGGTTTGGTATAATTCCTTTTCAAATCCACTTCAAGCACTCGTCCTCGATGACTGTGGCAATGCCTTCCCTTTGCCGAAGTTAGCGTCTCGCCATACTACCATATGGGGAAGAAAGCAATTCTTTCCCAGGTTATCTCTTGGATCACCGGATCTCGAAATGATCCCGGCTGGTTGTAGTGTCCCGGAGCTACTTGGGGGCATTAAGCCTTGTCAAAGTACAAGCCGCCCGGTATTCCGTTGATGCACCGCAAGTGATTGCTGTAGGGCTCTTCAATCTAGGCAACCACTAGTACATCAATCTTAGATATCATAGTTATACTGAAACCACCCTCCAACTATTCGATACATGCAACGGTTCGAATCTATTCGAATAAAATAACTTAATAAAAATCGTAGATAAATATTTTCAATGCTCAAATGCTCTGATTCCCTTAGCCACCCGTCAATCATTTCACTACACAAATATTGGTATGAGTTTGTTTACCAGGTAAAATGATTACTAAAGACTAGTAGCTAATTATAATAGAATATTTATGGAAATCTTACCGTACTTTTGAATACTATATTTTTATGCTTTCTATTTGTTATTAAACAATTTATTTACTCTAATTTTGTGTCTTCCACCTCATTACTCTCGAAGTCTATTTAGTCACCTACTGTCTGTATTGACAACTTAAATATATACATTACATTAATGACCGTACCGATATCCAGAGTATAATAGATCTATATATATAAAACTGTAAGTAATTTAGTCTGTGTTCTGAGTTGAGCTAGTAAAGGGATAACCCCGTGCTGTTATAAAGTCATCATCGGTTGGTCATACCGGGGTTTGGGTTTGAATTTCGTTGGCGTTTTGGAATTTATTCTTAAACGTGGACTGGGTTTGAACTCGGGTACTGTGTATGAGTAAGCGTGGTGTATTTATACCGGTACACTATTCATCAAGAATTTGATCAAAAATTAAATAAAATGTAAATACAAAAATAGAAATTGATGTCTAACATATACCCTCCCGCATCAAGAATTCAAACAAAAAATGGTGGTGACCGAGTAACTTTTCAAAAATGTACTAAATTTCATCAATATTTAATAAATAAAAGACTATTTGCAAATATGCCTGTGCGTTATCTAACTGTCAAATATAATAATAATTCACAAACTTTGAATACAGACTAATACATATTAAATAATTAAATATAGATAACAATGAGTGTATAGTGATCTGTTGTTATCTCTTAGAATAGATTTCAAAGCAGCAATTTATATCAGGAGAGCTACTAATTGTTCCCCCCAAAAATGTATTAAATTAATTATTCTCTGCTTTGAAATTATGGCATGTCATAACATGAATTCGAATTTAGAAATGAAATAAAATAATAGGCATGGCTGTAGATTATAAAAGGTTTAAAATAGAAAGTTTAAAATAATCATTGATTACAATTACAGGAAAAATTATTAAAAAATTATATTTATTGGCAAGAATGTTACAAGATTTTATTTTAACAAGAATTTTAAGTAATTGAGAATATTACAAGTTTCTAATAGATTTGTAGAACTCTGCATTTAAGAAATTTTATCAATATTGTTCCAGGCTCAATTCGCTGCGGTTTGTACTCTGATGAGTTGATAGTCCATCATGTCCTACCTTTTTTACAACTCCTATTTAATTAAAATTATAAATTTAGCCAGTATACGACACTCTCTCTAGACATTACTCTTGACTATTGTACAGCGTATGATATGAAGGTTTCTATACTTGGAATGACGAAGTCTCTTGAACGGATTTTTTTTTTTTTTTGCTTCGATCTATTGTAATTGATGTGAGTTGGTAAAAATTATAACGAATTGTCAAACAGCCCTCCTGTCATTGTCAGGGGTCAGAATTGACGAAATGAGGAGTGTAAATCACGATTCGGCAAAGTTCACGATCAAGTTGCGCACATTCCGAGACTTTTTCGAGATCAAAACAACAATGCAATAGCATATGACCGTTCGGCGTTGTAGTTTTGAGATTAACCTGCTACAGAAGGCAAATGCGCTGGCCTTCCTTCAACCTCAAAAAAGAAAATATTTGACACAGCCAGAAAAAAAAGTCTTTTGTGGTGGTTGAATGAAATTAAGGCATTGTCAAACATCTGGAATGGAAGGTCGATCGCGTCAATGCCGACGAAGGGGTTCCATTCGCTCATGGGACGAGCTTTGAGGGCTGGCTGGGAATCACTTTTTCCCAACTGGTACGGCGAATTGATTCTTGAAGACGGGATCAGTTTACAGTGAAGCGTATTACAGCTGACTTTGAAAAGTGTCAAAATGGCCATAACGAATGTGACCACAGGTCTTAGAGAGGTCTGTCGAGAAAGCCTTGTTTCTCGATAAATAAAACAAACCAAAAAAAAGTTTCTTCTAAAACAATCCAAAAAGACTTGGTTATAAAAAATAAAAAAAAACAACAAAGAAAGGTTGTTTCTTTAAAAAATAAAAAAAAGAGACCGGACAAAAAGAAATAATGTTTTTTTTTTGTTTTTAGTTAAAAAAAAAAAATAAAAAAAAGACGGAATATTTTTAAAAGGCAAAAAAAAAAAAACATTTTTTGATTTTTAAGAAAAATATATACATCAAACCGGTTACCAAAAAAAAAAAAAAAAACAATAATAAACAACAAACACAAAGAAAAAAAAGGAAAAAATTCGGTAAACCAATCCAAAAATTAAAACCCGTAAATCCCAAAAAAATTTGAAAAACAGCCCGGTAATGTTATATCTATTCATTTTTCACTAGCAACAGCACCATCAGATGGTGTGGCTCAATAGATGCTGTATTACCCTTTTATCAAAGGTGATCCCCAAGTGAATAACAACAGATGAAAAAAATTATTTAACAGAAGATGTGGACCGAACAGTACCTAGAGCTTTGTTTTTTTTTTAAAAAAAATGGATTCAAAATTCTGAAGAAAAATATTTATGGGTGTTACTGTATAATTGTTTTATTTGCCAGAAACTCATAAATGTTTTATTTACTTTACCATGATAAAATATGAAAAATATGGATGTCGCCTCGTAAAATAGTTTGCTGGCCGACAACGATATTGTTTTCCCTCGTCAGTCAGCTTATAGCGAAGGAATTTAAATTACAGACTATGGAAATATAATAATAATGATTTTTTTTTTTATATTGTTCATGTTTATTAATATTTTATATTACTTTTGGATATGCTATTAAGGTATATATGGTATAAATATGCAATGATTTCTGAAAACAGACTAAGTTAATATTAAATTAGGCTTGTCTAGATAGAGATCCACATCTCTTACATTTATGGGAATTGTCTATTGACATTCTATTTATGGGTAAACAGACAGAATAATTTGTCAAAAGCGTAATAGTATTTTTTATGATGACATAATTATTTTTTTATATGGAGTTTTCCATATAACTAGGTATACATTCGTTTTATTTCTTTACTATATTTTGCTTATAATTTAGTACGTCTACTTTAGTTTATCTCTTAAACCCCAAGCCGCCGTCTTTAATTTAAAAAAAAAATTACACCAAATATAATTTATAACATTTCATCTGTTTGAATACGGTAAATATAAAAGTATATACATTGTTAGAACCAGCAAATATGAAAGAATATAATAAAGCTGATAAAATAGTCATTACCTCAAAAAAAATTAAGAAAAAAGAGATTTTTAATACTTTTAAACATGTTTATTTTTACATTGGTTCACAAATTCTAAATTTTGAAAGTTAAATGTTAAAATGATATTTTCATAGATAGCTTCATCACATTTGTCATAAATTGCTGAAAAAATTGATATATAACTTGCCTTACCTGAGATTTTTTATAGTAAAAATTATAAAAACTATGCGATTGATGACTTTCATTTTTACTAGCAGATTCAGATCTTGTCCTTCCATGCAGATCTGTTAGAAATGTTTGGTTTAGTGAGGGCAAAAAAATAAAAAATAACAGTAAGAACAGTGCATGAGATATTATGCAAAGAGAACTTTAGTAAATTGTAATTTATGGAAAATATAATAAACAACAAAATAATTTTTTTTATTTTTAGCCCTGATTATGATGTGTGAAAGTGAATGACTGAAGGTGCTTGAAAATCTGTTCAAGAAATTATTACAAAATTGTAACAAATGAATACAACACTACTGTAATCATGCAATAATTGAATGAGCATATAAACAATAATATAAATAAAATCATAATATATCTTCCCCATTGCACTCAATATAGGTATATGTTTGAGTCTGGATGTGTATGTTTTTATATCGTTGCAATGTAAATTGCCTAAAATTCTATAGTATATTTATTGTTTTCTACATATATTTAATTATATAAAAAAATAAGTAATAAAACTAATTGGATACTCACTGATTCCTGGCTAAACATTATCCTCCATTTCTAATTTGAATCCAGTTATGAAGACATTAGATGTGGTTTCCACAGTTGTCTTACAGATAAAAAATGACTTCAATCCTCTTTTTTGACATTGCAGCTTCCAAATCTAAACTGTCATGAAAATGAGTTTCTAGAAAAAGAAGGCTTACAAACACATGCATCAGCAATTTCATATCCATATCAAGTGGTATGAGAATGCAATTCAGCCATAAAAAAGCTTTACAGTTAATAAATCTAAAAAAAAAAAAAAATTTTTAAATTATAAAAATTCAAATTTCATTGTAGAAAGAAATACGTACATCTTTTTAATCGTAACAAAATGGTGGAACAAATGGTCTAAGACCTTATGTGTACGATTTACCGATTCCGTGCAAACTCAGTTGAAACTCTAAACTTCTGAACAGGAGCTCTATGTATTGTAAGCGATAATTATTGAATTTATGGGATTTTTCATTGAATGTTTGTATTTCTTATTATTGTACATTTTATTTTATGCTTTTTAAAATATTTTATAGTCATTTCACTTACAATATCTTTGTTGGTTTCATACACTATCTAACATATGCATTGTTTGAGGTTAGATATTTATCTTTTTAGCTTTTAATGTAAGAATTATTTTATCTTGCCATTGTTTTGATGAGGATTTGTGTTTATTTCCATTTGATAAGTGTGAGAAATATAATTTTATTAAATATTGTACATTGATATTATGCATTGGTAGATGGAGCTCCCATTGCTTATTCCATGAGATGATTATATTGTTGCGGCTTATAATTATTTTATGCTTAGCGAGTATAGTTTAATCCCTGAAGAGGATTATTTTCATAGTATGCATTCCATTTCCCGTGATGAGACTATATTCACACATTTTTGTCCCTAGGAAAAAGGTATTGGAATCTGCCATATTGTTATACAACTATATAATGTTCTTCTGAAGAGCCTGTCTTTATTATCTGATCCCTCATGTTGATGTCTAGCTATTTTTCCACCGTGTATAGTGAAGTTCTTGGTTTTTTAAAATTGTATGGAAATAATAAGGTAGAGTTAGCTTCAGGGACATTTGTTTAGTATAGTGTATGTATTATGCTGCGGTACAAACCAACAAAATTTATTAGTAATTTTAAAATTTATCTTGTGTATTGCATAACAAGAGATACACATATGCAATGTCATTTTATTTTCATCAAGCAATAGTTCGCTGATGGATCGATAAGACATTTCAATAGTTAAGATGATTATTCTGTGGACACGGGCAATGTCTAATATCCTGTATATATTTGACTTCTGGTGTCTGTCCCCATATTCATATGATTGATTGCTGAATGCTAAATAATAATTGACATTTGTGCTTCACATAATAATTGTCATTATCATATTACTTATTAGTAAAGTTTAGTTATAC
Source organism: Epiperipatus broadwayi (assembly GCA_028023455.1). Lineage (NCBI taxonomy): Eukaryota > Metazoa > Onychophora > Udeonychophora > Euonychophora > Peripatidae > Epiperipatus > Epiperipatus broadwayi. The sequence continues at coordinate 5,645,376 of JAQFVV010012463.1, forward strand.
TTTAATGCTGTAAATAGCATACTGTAGATATCTATTATGAATAACAGTTATTAGACATAGTGCTTTAAAAGTGTTAATAAATCTAAAGAGAATATACCAATAACCAAATGAATATATCTTGTTTTATAGTGTTTCTAAAATATATATGTTTTTACTATTATTGTATAAAATTGTAAATAGTGTAAATAAATCTTGAAGTTTGAAAATATATTTAGTTGTTTGTGGCCGTATTGCTAATCATCCTCCATAGTATTATTATTATTGCTATCATCACATTATCTTATTGTCTTAAAATCATTATCAATCAATTATGCATTAATATATCACAATGAGTTTTGGTAAGCTCTTACATTTAAACTACATTTAGAATTTATGGCTTTTTGATGAGAACACTGTTGATCTTAAGCACATGTTGTATTTTAAATAATATTTTAATGATCTATTGGTTTTGGAATAACCTGTTTATTTGAATCATTAGATACATCATTCATTGATCTTGATAATATTGCCCATAGTTATTTCATAAAAGAGATTTTGTAAGTTATTGTGCTTACTTTATTAAGAATTTATATGTGCTCCATAAAGTTCATATTACTGTTAATATTGAAATTGCCAACTATTCTTTATTAATTCTGTTTTGTCTTATGAGCTGTCTTTATTTGTTATATTTGGGTAGTGGTAAAATCCCTCTCACTGACCCAAGTATATCTTGTAAAATAGTAATTTTTAAGTTATTTGAACCCTAAGAAAAGTAAATTACTAATTCACAGTCATAATTTTGAATTTATGGTAATTTTTATTTTTATGTCTAAAGTTATCTATTATATTTTGATTTAAATTATGTTTATCTTCACAGTTTTATTGATTCAGTATAACATTAAGATGTGAATTTCTTCTCTAGTTTTTAAAACTTATAGTTTATCTTATCTTCATTGTTAAATATTCTGGTTTAGTCAAGCTTAGAATCCATACTTTGTTTTATTTTATCTTATTGACAATATTAGTTTTATAATTCAGGATCTCATTCTTCATCATCAACATTGTTCTCATATTTCATCTGGATCTTTCTTTTATTTCCTCATCCTCATTTTATCTTAATTCATTATCATAATTGATTCATCCTTCATTGGCTCTTACTCTATCACCATCTTAATCATGCATTACCATAACACATTTTCTTTCTCTTTTCTTCACTCTTTAAGTTCATTCATTTTTACTATTTAATTATTATTTGTTGTCATCATCCATTTAATCATCTACATCCTAATTCCTTTATCACCTAATTCATAATTTAAATTCAATATTCATTTCATGAACCTGATTATTAATTATTTATTGGTTTTGCAAATTAAATTTATCTAATATTTTACTTATAGATTTTGAAGCTAGTTTAATCGATGTCGATACTGGAAATTCTTAGCTTCATTATGACCTTCCTTACACTAGCCTAGTTAGTTTCAAAAAAATAATATTTTGTTTTAACATTATTTCCATGTATATTGTAACTATGTGATTTTGGCTCAATGACATTAAGCTTTATTCAAGTGATCCAGTATGTAAAATTTTAAATTTAATTAATAATAATTTATAATATATTGAAAAATCAGTGTATAAAATCAGTAGTAGATTGAAATGCTTGTTGGATTATAATTTTCCAATTAAGCAAAAGCTCACCAATAAATATCCTGAGAGTGATGAAGATTTGGTCTGTTTGAGACACTAGAAAATCTGATAGAGTGGATATGGATTTCATAAACATTTTTATCATAGAGTCTAATGGTAGTCATATTTAAAATAATATTTTAAATAGTATTAAAACCAATTTAGAAGTATAAAAATATTGAGCACTTTATTGTTATTATTGTTAAACAATAATTACAAGAAAGAAAACAATTTATAATTCTTCTAAATTTTGTAAACATTCTTCAAATATATTGCATTGCAATTTAAAATGATATGAAACAGTCTAGGTAGTTATCACTAGAGGGAGAGATATTAATTTATTCACTGTTCAGTTATTGGTCCATTTAGTACCATAATGCAATGTAATACAAGGTATAAATAATATAACAAAGTTTGTTGGAGGGGCTATTAAGAAAGAAAAATCAGAATAAACAGGACTTCAATAGCTACACCTATAAAATAAAGTAAAAAGAAAAAGCTGGAAAGTAACAACCCTGTGGATTGAATTGAATAAGATTACAGGATAATGTATATTTAAAAATATGGAGTAAGAAACCTTAAAACCTTGTATTCTTTCATTACTATTTTCCATCAACTTTATAATTCCTGAGATGCATACTGGAGAAAAGAGAATAACTGCCATATGGATAATTATTTGCCTCAACAAATACTACTTCAAACTAAGAACAAATTCAGAAAGTGCAAACAATTACTTTTATTTATATTAGCCAATTTTCATATTTAAAAATGACACATAAATTATTTAGATTGAAAAGAAAAAGTCGAAAATGTTTTGTTTTCACGCTTTATTATAAAGAAGAAAAATATGTTTGCTTATAAATTATAATCTTCATAAAATACAATTAGAAATAATTTTGAAGAAAAGTGTGAAAATATAAAGTAAACAAACTAAAAAGTCATTTTTAAGTCGTATAAAATTTAATCAATTGAAAAAGAAAAACGCGTGAATTTATTTCTTATTCTTAATGGAGAAGAAAAATCATCTGCTAGTTTTGTTTCAGCACGATTTTGCTTGATTATTGAAAATGGCAAAGTTACAGTGTTAAAATGTCCAAGGATAGCTTATTTATAATTGCTAATGATTGAATAAATTCTTCCTAATATTATTAAACACTTATTAATTTGCTGATAGAAATGAACAAATAAATATTTACTTCTTAATATTTATTGTGTAACATGCGAATTAATAATATTTTAAAATGTTTTAAAAATGCCAAGATCATTTTAAAAATTATTACAGATATCACCGCGGATGGAAAAACAAAATAAATAAATCAATAAATGATTTTAAAAATTTTGTTTTGTAGATTGTAATAAACCTATAAATTCATTTAAGGAAAATTATCTACAGAAAGTGTGGATAAACATATTTTTAATTGTGCTACACTTGGATGTGTTTGAATTTTGTTTCACTATGCTGGTATTGAATATAATAATCATAACCCCCTCCCTTTTTTTCCTTTTTTTTTTTTTTTTCTCAAAAAATTAACCTTACCCCCTTATAAAAAAATTATACTAAAAAAAAAAATTTAATTTTTTTTTTTTTTTCAAACCAATATATTTTTATAATAACGTTCAATATATATATATGCGTTACTTATGAATGTTTGCTCATGATATCAGTTTTCTTATCATTCAATTCATAATGATGTAACAAACTTTGAACTAAGGAGGATAAAATATAATGGGAGAAAATGTTCGTTCTTTTTTTTTTTTTATTGCTTAGGTTTATTATTGTAATATACTATTTGTAATGTGTTATTCAGAGAATTTTTTTTTATTGCGATATGAAAATATATTTAGTTAAGGACAAATAGATGTATAAAGATATATACATTTATTATATGTATTTTTCCCCAGTTGAGGGAAAATATAATATTAAATATCGTTTATCTAGATAGAGAGAGAGAGAGAAATATTTATCTCTCGCACTTTTAAAACAGATTTTAATATTTTATTGAAGGGTAAACAAACAGACGAAATTTGTCAAAGATATACTATAATGACACAATTGTTTTATTATATTAAATATTTGATGTAAGCCTTTTGCATTTTTTAAATTTTGCCTATGAATGAACTTGTCCACACTAATCTTCATTGTCTACTGTGTATTGCTTGTTATAACAAAAGTATTATTATCTTTAAAAATAGTTAATGGTCATTTGACTTACATGTTGGTTTGTTTGATACACTAATAGTTTCTGCATTGTGAAATGGAATATTTATGTTTTCACTTTTATTGTTTGAATTATTTTATCTTGCTATTGTATTGATAAGGATTCTTGACAGCTTTCAGCTGATAAGTATGTGCCACATATAGTGGCATCAAATATAGTATCATTGATATTGGGCATAGGCAGATGGAGAATTCTCCCATTGCTGATTCCATGAGAGAATGATATTGTTGAGGCTGATCAATAGTTAGTGCTTAGTTAGCATAGTTAATCCCAAGAGAGGATGATATCCATGGTCTGAATTCTATTTCCCTGTGATGAAGCAATGCCCACACTTTTATACCTATGAAAAGATATTAGAATTGGCCATATTATTGTACAACTATCATGTTGTTTTGTAGAGCCTCCCTTTATTGTTTGATCCCTCATGAGGTTATATAGTTAGTTTTCCATCGTGTTTAGTGAAGTTTTTTTGTATTTTAGAATTAAATAGCAAGGATAAGATAAAGTTAGATTCAGGGACACTGGTTTATCTATAGTATTTGCCTAACAAACCAACCAAAACTTACTAGTAATTGTAAAACTTCTATATGAAAGAGCAAGAGATACACATTGGACAATGTTGATTTATTTTCATCAAGCAGTGATTCGCCCATGGATAGGTAAAATAGATTAACTATTAGAATGATTAGGTTGTGGCCATAGGCAATGTTTTGTTGTCATGTGTGCATTTGACTTCTGATGTCTGTCCCCACATTAATACAATAAATCTTTTCATAGTAAATAATAATAATTTTTAATTGTGCTGAAGATGATAATTGTACATATCATCTTCTAATAAATAAAATAGCTATAGTATAATACACTAATTTATAACTTTGAGTTTTAGATTTAAAATTTGCACATATCCCAAAGATTTAAATAGACTTTTGTTTTATAATTTGAATGCTAATTTAGGTTAAATAAAGTTTAACCTTCCTATTCTCTAAGATAAATAATAGAAACATAGCCAAAACTGATAGTGATAATATGAATATCACTGTACTAGTTTATCTTATATACTATGTGTATAGTCAAAGGGATACAAATTATTTTTCATACCTGATTTTATATAATGTCTCCATCTTATTTCATGCAATGTGTCTGAAATCAATTTGTAAATAGTGTAAATAAATCTTGTTGTGTTAAAAATTTATTTAGTTGTCTGTAGTCTTATTGCTAATCACCATACACATTATTATTGTTATTGCTATCGACATATCATCTGATTATATTGAAATCATCATCAATCAATATAGTATACTTAACCATGTGTTAATATACCAGAATAATTTTGTTAAGCCCTATAGTTTAAGAGTACATCTAAGGCATCATCACTTAATAATCAAAATATTATTAACCTAGAGTGCATATTATTTTAAGTGGTATACTAAGAGATAAACACTTAATATTGATTTAATCAGTTTATTTGAACCCCAGATCTATCATTCACCGATCTTGATCACATTGTTCATAATTATTTGAGAAAAGGAAATTGGTAAGTTATTGTGTTTAGTTATTAAAAGTTATTCATATTTCTTTAAACTTAAAGTTTATAATAGTTAGGGAGTTTATAAAGTTTCTTTGGAATTGCTAAATATTGTTTGTTAATTTGATTTTGTATTAAGATCTGTTTTGTGCATTATATTTGGGTAGTGGCAAAATCCCTCTCACTGACCCAAGTATATCTTGTATAACAATCTTTAAGTTGTTTGAACCCTGAGAAGAATAAGTTATTAATTTGCAATGTAGAATTTGAATTTATGGTAAATTTTATATCTAGTTATTTATTGTAATTGGATTTGAGTTATGTTATATTCACTGTTTTATGAAAGTCAACCAAACGTTAAGGTGTAAATTGCTTTTTTTGTCTTAAAATGTATAGCTTGTTTTGACTTTATGATGAAGATTCTGGTTTTGTCAAGCTTGGAATCTCTATTTTATTTAGTTTATCTTATTATCATTTAATACAATATTATTTTATAGTTTAATATCTCAGTCTCCATCATCAACATTGTTCTTCAATTTTGTCTTGATCGTTCTTTTATTTATTCATTCTCATTTGATTGTATTTCATTATCATTAATTGATTATTCATTCATTAAATTCTATTCTATTATCATCTTAATCATTCATTAACTTTTATTCTATTATCCTCTTAATCATTCATTATTCTCATACATCTTCATTCTTTTCTCTTCATTCTCAGACCCATTTCATTTTATTATTTAATTATTACTTATTCTCATCATCCATTTAGTCATCTACATCCTAATTTATTAATTACTTAATTTATAATTTTAATTTCATATTCATTTCATAGATTTAATTATTATTTATTTATTGGTTTGACGAATATTAAATTTATTTCATAACATTATGTTTGTTTGTTTGTTTGTGGATTTTAAAGCTAGTTTGACAAGAAGTTGTTATCTTCATTAATCACCTTGTAATCTTCTTTAGATTTATAGTTTCATGCTAGCTTAGTTCAATAAAGAAATCATCTCTTTAGTTTAACATTTCTTTTTAGACATATATTCTTGATGATTCGGATAGTGTGGGTTACAAAGGCGGATTTGGTGCCATGAAACATGTGGCCAGATTCATATATGATTCGCGTTCCAGCATAGAAGAGAAGGTTACAAAGGAGGATCTGGCCCACAAACGTGTAGGCCGATTAGTTAATTGGAGGTTGCAGGATACAATATAGTAGTATGTGAGACAGGTTGAATGATTGCTAGCTAGGAAGGTTACAGTATATTGTTATTATCCATATAGAGGTGGTTACAATATATATTTTTTAATGTTCACATATAAATATATTTAGGCATCAATACAGTAGTTTCTTCATCTAATAGGTATTATCTCTAATAACATGTGAAATTTCAAACTTGGTTAATAATATGTGTTTATTTTCTATTTTACTCCATTTTTTGCTTAAAAAAAGAAAATTAGTGACCCTTTTTTTTATATATAGTCTTCATGGAAACAATCATGATTGCTTAGTTCCCCAACTTATCATACTGTTAAGAATGAATATGTTTCATTAAATATGATATTTTTTTACAACACTATTTAACAAAAAGGTTTATATCATAAAATTGCACCTCCTATTGAAGTGATTTAGCAAGTAGCATAATCATTCTAGCTAGCAATATAGGGGATTTTCATTATAAGTTACAGTTTTATTTTTAAAATCGTAACTTATTATAAAATCACATATTGGACATCGATTTCTCATTACTAATATTTTATATGGAACACATTTCACATTATCTAAAAAAAATTGACTTTATGTAGAAGTATTAGACATAATAGTTAGAAAATACACTATGAATTTATTAATAAAACTTGTTATTTATTATTATTAATATTACAATTGTATCTCCTCAATATAGTAAATAAATTAATATCAGTGATATGAAGATTAGTTTTTTAACATTCTTTAGTTTATCATTTCTAATCAGAGAGAAAATTGTCCAAAGTACTGCAGTAATTGTGGGTTTTTTTAATAAAATAGCAAATGAAATGAAAAAAAAAATGCAATTAAACTTAATCACTAATTTTTTTAAATAATCTTTCTTTTATTATCAATATAGTGTTTTGTAAATGCTAATTTATATAAAAGTTAGTATGAACTTAATGAAGAAAAATGATTTTCAAGCAAAAAAACTAAATATTTTAACAGGATAAAGGTTATTTTTAATGTTTGTTTATCTTTCTAATTTGATGTATTAATTTACCTTTTTTAGTCATAAATTGAATTAAATTTAATCAAATTGTAAATGAAACTTAAATTCCAAATTACATCCAAATGAGAATTAAAATTATTATTACAGTTGAAATGAACATATTTATATTTTGTTTTTTATTGTTTAAACCATCCAGTAACTTAATAAATTTAGTAATTCACATCTCCAAAAATACTCAGCTAAAAGTATGTTTGTTTTGTGGTGCACATTGTCATATTATATTAAGGAGTTATTATATAGTCTAAATTTATTACAATTTAGTCTCAGATGTCAAGGATTGTAAAAATTTTAATAAATATTATTATCTCATAAAAATTACTTACGAAATTTATTCCAGATGTACAATAATTATTACATATATTTTACATTTTTAAAATTGTTTTGCTTTTTTGAAGGATGTCATTATTTGATTTTTAATCACATGTGCATTTATAATATTTTCACAATACGATTTATTTAAATATATTTGGAGATCCTATAAATTTTAATAATCAATATTTCTTTTTTGTGTATGATAAAGTACTATAAAAATTTAAAAAGCCAAACTATAAACACCTATTTATTTATTAAAAACATTTTTCTTATTATTAAATTGTTTTTAAAACTTATTGTTTTTTTTTATGACATTCTTATTAAATAGAAATCTATTTTATATGTTGATATAAATAAATATATGAATATTTTAAGTAAGGATATAAAATAAATTATATTTATATAAATTTAAGAATATATTTTATAAGAGTATGTAGACAACTGTCAAAAATTACGGTAATAAATTATAACAGTTTTTGCTATTTGCTGAGCCAGGTTTTCAATACAGAGTATCTTTATCAAAGCAAGAATACAATGAACATTAGCATATCTGCACGCATGTAAAAATAAACCAAACTAGTCACTGATTACAAGACTTATTAGATATATATAACTGTAAATTGACCGGGCAGTTAGCTATGCTACCTCACCAAATAGCCAACTCAGTTATACACATGTGAATATGCTAATTTCTCTTGTAATCAGTAAATAGTTTTGTTTATTTTTACACTATGTGGGTATTCTAATGTATATGATAATGTTTATTGGAGTCTTGCTTTGATAAGGATACACCATAGTAAAAATTGTTAAAGAGTTATTACTGTAATTTTTGACAATTGTCTACATACTTTTGTAGAATGTATTCTTACATATTATCTACAATATATAGATATTATGTTGTTATTTTGTATATATATGTATTGTAATAGTCAGATATGTATAGCCAGCAAAGCTAATTTTAGGAACCAAGCAATGATCACTAACTCACATGTGTGTGTTTAATAATCATATAAACATTACCATAGATAATACAGAGTTGAACCTCATTACTTATGTCCACAGGACATGATTACCACATATAATGTTAACATATATGCCCTTTTCTCATATACCGCTGTGGTCAGGGAGATACAAGAGTCTTAAAACTAAAAAAATGTTTGTTGTGGTAAACAAGACACAAATGTGTGAGGTAATATGTATATATATTTATTAGTAATAATAAAAAATAGAGTAAAGCAAAGTAAAAGTTCATATCTGGTTAATATTAGGTCTAGATTTAAACCTAAAATTCTATGGCATTTCTTACAGATTTATATTGAATTAACAAATAAATGGTCTTATTATCATTAGCTTTGTTAAATAGGGGAATTATATGTTTTATACCTTCTAATAACCTCCAAGGTGAATGTTCTACAATGATTTAGCATTAATTAATGAATAATCAAGCAGGTATTGATTTGCATACATAAAATCACATTTATTAATAAATGACCACAATTGTCTTAGAATGATGACTTACTACACAATTGCTAGTTCAGGCTTTTAAATACATTTGAGAAATATTGAAAGCAGTACTAAGTTATGCAAAAATAGAAGTTTATTCGATGATGAAACAGATGGAGTATGCCCTTCTTGGAGTTTCATCTGATGAGGTCATATGAAGCAAGAAGAGACATCTCGTATAACTGGTAATGAACTTATTATCCTACAGGAAAGTTCATCTGCATTGATAATAATACTAATACAATAATGATTATCCAAATATGAAAAATATAAGAGATATGTCAGCCTTAGCATGACTATATCGTGAAAACACTGTAAATCCATTTTTACAAACAGGAATGATCATCTTTTTATAGAACAAATATATGAATTAATTACAAAAAAATAATAATCGTGCAATGCAATTTAAATAAGAAATGAACAATAATTAATTGTTAGTTATTAAAGCCTTGAAATTTGGCCCTTTCTAAAAGAAAACAATTGTAAGTAGCTACATTATAAGTTTGCACAAGCAGTCACATATTATTTTACCCAATGCATGAATGCCTAATTGGCTCATTCATTATAAATACTTGTAAATGTTAAAAGATTCTAATAATCCCTGCTTAATTGAAGATTCATTCTAAAGAACATACACATACTAAGGAAACGATATTTATATGGTATCTCACGAGGTTTGTGATTTAAATATATAATCATAATTAAACATTTACTTAAAATTGACCTTAACTTATCTCAGATAACACAAATTAAATGACATATATTTGTCCCTTTGAAAAATATAAATCAACTTTATTTTTAATATATTAAAACAAGTTCAACTTTTATATTTGTTTAAAATCTGATTTTCTGATTTTGATAATTGCAGTAAGAGTAAAATTCTACTTGAAATACTTGAATAATTATATTTTAAAAAAATCAAATCTTTGAGCCAGGTGAGGAAGGGTGATTAAAGCATATCTGTGCTTTGTTAATCACCTTTTATGGGTGAAAAGGTGAATCTAGAAATTTTTAAGAAATGAAAACATATTTATAAAATAATCCATCACCTGATTGCTCAAATAATAAAGTACATATATGACTTTTGCAACAAGTGACCACATGTAGCAACACATACTTTGTCATTCATGATCATAGACAGGTTAGTTTGCTTTATACATATAATAGTAAGATAAATAAATGAATAAACGTAAAAGGGCAACACCAAATGTATATGAATTATTTAAGATTTTACCGGTATTCCTGGATTGCAGATATCTTGTGGTGAGAGTTCAATATTTCTACAATTACCTTCGCAAAAGTTTTGAAACACAACAAGATATAAAGAACAGTGCGTAGATATAATGATATGTAGCTTTCATGGTGAGCAATTCACATTTACTTGTTCCTGGCTAGCCCTTTTTTCAGATATTATTGTTTCTTTGGAGACAGGCTAGTTATTCAGATTAGCATATGAAGAAGGGGGGCATAATTGATTAGGTAATTATACTTTATATTTTTTGAATGGAGGCACAGATAGCCAGCAAGCTGTATACATATATAATTTCAGGAACATTGGCATATAAGAATATATATATATAGTCAGCAGACTTCAGATGCCTAGCAGTTTACAAGCAAGATCATGATTCCAAACTCGTGTGCCCCTGGGATGGCGAAGGCGAAACGGACAAGCTTTCTCCTTGCTAGTTCTCATGATGCATAGCTTCTAGCAGCCAAATAATTTATGAACATCTTAAAAATAACTTTGTGGAGGGAGATCTTGAAATATTTTTTTAATAGAGACATTGTCGCAAAATTTTGTGATAGAGACCCTGTTTGTGCAATTACATAGGTTTTTATATCATTTTTCAACAAAAAGTCATCTGGATTTAGTCCGTTAAATATTTCTGCTGATACTAATTTTGATCAGCTTAATGTATTTTTTTTAATTACCCAAATTTTCTAACTTCAAAATATCTTTTGTCTACTCTCATTCCTTACGCTAATTAAGCCTCAATTAACACCTTTTACAGTAGGGCCAAATATTTTTTTAATTAAATACAAAACAATTATTTTACTTTTTATTAATTAGATAGTTTTAATAATAATAAATCTATTTGTGTCTTGTAATCTTTCTATATATAATTAATCATGCATTCTGCTTTTACAAATTTATAAAAATCTAGGATACTTTAATATTAAGGAAATTTAAATATATTTAAATTACTTTTTGTAATAATGTTATTGAATCATTTATATATTTGAACATCTTGCCTTTTCAAAATTACTAATTACTTATCTAATACTAAGGAATGAGTCATCCCTGTATAAATTGTAGTTGTATTAAATTGGGTTTAGAATCAAAAGGGCAATCTTTATAATTATTATATAGAAGATTTATTCAGTTATGGTTAGAATCAAAGGGCCATGCCTTCATAGTTATTATTATATAAGCAGTTATGTTTGTGAAAAGAATCTAAAAAAGACCATTCCTTGTGATTAGATAGCATTGATGTCTATCCCATATATATATTATACCGGGTTCGAGCATGGGACAATCGAAACACCGGTCTCATAGGCAGAGAAGAACATACTCGGAGAGTACGTATGTCCAAACGATAGCTATAAAATATATAACTAGTGTTAAATTTCCAGGACATAACTTCTTCTCGACTGTCGAGTTCATCACCAAGTTCAAAGCACTTTTTTTTGTTTTGTGTAAACACGGGCGCCAGTTATTTATTCAGAAGAATAAACAACGCACTTTGAACAATGGCCACTAACTCAACGCCTAAGTTATACCCATAGACTAGCTCAGCTACTTGTACTCAATAACAAATTATTATTTCATAATAGTGGTGAAAAGAATTAATAAAAGGAATTGATGAAAAGGATTGTAAAAAGAATTGACCGACAAAATAAGGCTTAAGTTTAAAGTCAATTTATTTAATTAACACTAATTATACTAAATATAAATACTTTTATAATTTTTTAACTAACATATTTTTAATCACACACATACTTAATTCACATACTGATATATATAATAAAGCATTAAATAATATTTGATATTTCGAACACACAAATTAATAGTTCATTTTTATGTGCTATAGAGTTCATATAATTTGGCTCTTGGATGATTCACGAATGTGATGGCTACTTAGGAAGGAATATAAAAAAAATTGTTATTTACCTAGGATTTTTGGAACGTGGATGCTGCTTGCTGTTAGCTGCTTCTAATGAAGTATATCTAACTGGTTAGATTTGAAGTTTCTTAAGGAGGTTTCTTTCTTATTCATCGGTATTATTACTGGAGACAGTTAAACATTGACGGAGGATTTCTAAGCTGTTACGCAGACATTATTTCACGGGAAGATCTTGCTAATCTTATTGGACTAAGGGCTGAAGTAAAATTGTATGTTCCCAAAAGCTGCTCAGCATTGCATTTTTGTTTCTGGATATATAATAAACTGAACTGTTATCTGAACTGTCTGTTATCTCTGATGCAATTAACTAGACTAAATGTCTGATAAAAACTTGGCTATTTATATATGAGACATGTTTTTGTTTTCATGTCCGCCAGCAATATCTGTTTTCGAAATTCCTTTCTTAATCCTTTAACTACATGTTTTTTAGGTCGTTTAATTAGTAGCCATGCAAACGTGTTGTTTTTATAATTTTAATTAATAGCCTCCGCTGTGTTTTTTAATGATAACTTTCATTTATTTTTAATATTTAATATGCATACATTATTTTACATTCGCACGCACATAAATAATTTGAGATCAATTCATTATTTAGTTTTTCAAGATTACCCTTTTCTTTAACTTAAATAAAAAGAGATTTATATTTTAAATTTGAAAATCAACTTTTAATTTTTTTCCCTTTTTCTAATCTATCACTCATAACTAACAATAATAAAAGGAATTCTTTACTTATTTGAAAACCAACTTATTTTAATTTGACGTTTTAAAGCGAACACCCTTCCCACTTTTAATTAGTGGTTTTTAACTTTTATTTCAAAAACACTTAGACTTTTAGCTTTTTCGAAAACAAACTGTAATAAAACTCTTAAACTTTTACATATTATTTCTTTTAACGAATAATTTTTTGTTTTACTAATTTTTTAGATAAAATTATTATGTACCAACTGTGATCTTGGTACAATATATATATATATTGTAACCATAAAGAAAAAGAGGAGGGGAAAAGAGGGAGTGTGGTAAAGAAAGAAAAAGAAAAGAAAAGGAAAAGAAGAAGAGAATGAAAATGAGAGAGAGAAGAAAAGATGGAAAAGAAATGAAAGAAACAAGGAATAAAATGATATGTAGTGGATAGAGATGAAAGGAGAAGAGATGAAATGATTTGAAATGGATTAGATGATATGGATGAGATGATACAAGAAATGTAAAAGAGAGATATGAGATATGATATGAAGATAAATGAAATGAGATGGAATGAAATGAAATGAGAGACTCTTAACGACTCGGCTCAGTGGGGTTACAATAAATTTAAAGAAAAGAGATGATGATCCAGAGATGTATAATCAGATAAAAATCAAATCCAATACTGATGAACTATAACCACTACAGCATATTAATAATATACTACTAAACCATACAAAAGATTTAAAATCACTAATCAATGATTACTATATTAGTCCTACCAGTAGATCACACACTCTCTGAATAAGAATAATGATACCTTGATTAGAAAGATTCTCTTACTAAATTATATTTAATAAAACAACAAGAGTAAATAACCTCAGGGATTTCTAAAACTAAAACTCTTGTGTAAAATTAAAAGTTTAAGTTAAGTTGCCTATTAAAGAATTTCTGGGGTTAATAAACAAATAAGTAATATCTTAGCTGAACACAAAATAACTATACTATATTCAATCTTAAAATAATAAACAAAACAAATATTACTTCACAAATTTAATGAATCAATTTAAATTTAAACTAATATGGCCTATTATCCAAGTCATTACTCGAGCAAAGAAAAGGATAAGGGTACTTTTTATGCCTTTCCCATACTCACAGACAACCTACTCAAGACCTCAAATACAGATGGATTAAAATTCTTTAAACATATAACATTTAAAATGATAATAGATGATGTGCAGTGAATATAAGATAATGTGCAGCTTTTTAAAATAATGGTAACTAAAAATATTCTTCTGAAGTACTAATATTCTTAATCTCATATTGCATAGTCTTTAATCTGAGAAGATATATTGATAATTAAAAAAAAATAAACTTTTAATTAAGCATTTAATTAAGTATCTGATATAATGCAATTATCTGTATTTGTGATTTAATCTAAAAATCACTTACTTCATCATAGCTTTATAATTTTAAAACCAATATCAAATATATTTAATTAACTTTATGATATATTTATGAACTTTTGAATTAAAGATTTAATTATTTTGGAAACTTAAAATTTTGTGAACCTAGAATCCAAGACAATAATATTTTCATATAAAAGCAAAACAAACAAAACAAAACTTTTTGAAATAATAATAATATGGTTTATTAAGAATAAAAGAAATGCTTACAAATTTAATGGAATACACCTGGGTCTCGTTTTACGCAGATTTGTTTAACGCGATTAATGTTTTTTCAGAAGTCGAACTCCGATAATGCGCTATTACTTTAAATAATAAATTCCATGCACTTACATCATATTGAAAGTAATAGCACATTGGAATTCGACTTTCATCTTAGTAATTTCAATATTTTCAGTGCTTTATAATAGTAAGATTTTATGCAATAATGAAATTAAAATCATGATTTCCACATTTTATGTATACCCACATTAAATTTTACAAGATTATAATATAAATTTGTTCAAACATTGTGCGTGTTAATTTTGCATTTTAAATCACATTCTGTTTTTGCTTTTTAAAAAAAGAACGTAATCCATTATTAATCATTTAGTGTCCGCAAGTTTATTTTTAATTATTTTCTTATTAATGACACTAATCACGAACGTGCTCTTAAATTCCAACGAGAGCTAAATGATTGTATGTCTGGATATCGCGAGCTTCATAAACAATTAATAAAATCATCATCTCAAAGATTAATTACTAATTACATTGTCACCAGAAAACCATTAACACAACATGAGAGTGAAGTTGGCGCTAGTTGTATTTCCTCTTGTGAAGAATCTGATTTTTTACCAGTTTGCAAACGAACCTGTTTATCGGCAAGTAGCAATAATAATTAAAACGTGTATAAAAAAATGTCAATTACTATACTGTAAATTATGCATAACAATATATTGTTTTGAATAAAATTAAATATTATAGTTAAAAAAGTTTGTCTTGTATCAATTTTTTTCAAATTTGAAATTTTTTATTAGTCATATTTTATTACCTTATTTTTTTGCGCGCGAATTTTAAAGTAATTTTACGTTGGTGCTTTGCTTTTATGCGATTTTTGAAAAATCACAGTCCATATCCCCCCTTTTTCAAGGTAAGTTATGTCTATTTTTGTGCGATTTCTTTTGCGCGTGTTTTTTGAGGAACCTATCTATCGCGTAAAATGAGTCCCAGGTGTACAAACATTGCCAATATCGCACTAGGACCTAATATAAGTATTTTGACTCTTAACAATTTCATCTAGTTTACATTAGTATACTTAATAGCAGGTAAAGGCTATTCAATTTTAATCTCTTTTAACAATTAGAGATTTTAAAATCTTTAACTTTAATTATAATGTCTGTATTTAATAAGCACACTTCTAATTTTTTTTAATTAAAATAATTCATAACATTATGATGTCTTCTGGTAATCAGAATAACACACAAAACTAGGTTTGTAGTCAAAACTCTAACTTAATTTTATAATCCTAAACTTAACAAATGCTAAGTTGAAATAAGCATATTCAGCATATTTTTGAAAAATATCATCATTAGTTACACTGACATAACTAATATTATAGCTAGTGATATATTTAAACAAACTAAGCTAATCTTAAAATTAAACTAAATTAAGTGTATGGGACATTCATTCATCAGAGATTAGTTATACTCTTTTAAATAAATTTAGTCCACATAAAATTATTCCCTCAATGTTTTAAAGTTAATGATGTAACAGACTTACAAATCCAGCGGCGAAACTCTGGATGAAAATATTAAATTAGTATGTGTGAATTGCCACTTATACCATATGCATATTTTAACATACTTTAAAAATAAATAGAACTTCTTGTTGGTTAGCTCGTGCATGATAAAACTATCATATCAACACAATTCAAACATTGATATACCTACAAGCATTAAAAATAGCTATTACTACCTGAAGAAACATTGTTCCTCAAACACACATATCTTGTCATCACTAATCTAAAAACAAATTCAACATCACCTACTGTGGTGGAATTAGCATTAAGTCATCATGAATGATAGGCTAACATATAAGAATATATAAGCTCCTCAGAGCTGGAAAAGAATATGATGGTTTTCAAAAATACCTAACTTTGAGGCAAAAACTAAGATATCTGGAACTTAAATGTCTACAGTACATCTGGGAACAGAAAAAACTCACCAGAAAAGCGCGATCCTCTCTCATGGGATTTCCAATGCTTATAAATGTCATCATCATCACTGAAAAATACAAGACAATAACCCTCTTTTGGGGACAAGCACTATCAAATCATGGAAATACAATACAATAAGGATGGAGTACTTTATCTACTCCATAAAGCATATTCAAAAATTATTAACTAAGCCTAACTCTATGAGGCTAACAAATATTAACTAATAGCAAGATATATACTTCACCTGAATTAACTAAGTTATTCCTAAGAAGTTTGAAAATACAAAATGTATATTCAATGTTGAACCAACAAAGCAAACAGTCAAGTGACTACTATGAGAAATACTTTAAAATTAAATGCATATAAAATTCTAGGCAAGGCACAATGCACACATAGTAAAATATTAAATACTAAAAAAAATATATAGTAACTAGTGGACTTTTTTAAAAATTGCAAATTAAATGTGAGAATATTTACTTCTTGATGCATATAAAAATATTTGTAGTTATTATTAATATAACATTCATAAAACAAATGAATGGAAATTCTCTGATAAACTTCTTTGGTTAATTTGAAATAAAATTGAGTAAAACATCCCATTTATACTAAACTAAGGCTGTGGTATTTAAATCTCTATAAATGAAATTATTAAATAGAAACTAGCTGGTATAATGTTTAATTAATAAACTAAATTGACTTAAGAATGACAAAATATTTGCCCATTCTAATAAACCCATTAAGCTTTAAAATTATAATTCTAATTTACCTGGCATATTTAAGCAAAAAGTGTTACACAAAATATATAGCATAAATATTTTTATGGTTTCATTTTTTTTTTTTAAACCAATAAAACAGACAATATTAAAAAAAAATAATAATACATTAACTTAAGTTCATATTTCAGCTCCGTAATGGTTTTTCCATTTAAAAATATGTAGATAATTTATTCAGGTTAAGTTATCTATCCGAATTCGAAGCTTCAGTCAAAATATTTATAACATGACAATGATTTCTAAAACGCAAATGTTCAATAGTTTTTTAAATAAACACTTAAATAATAAGACTAAGCCGGCATAAAAATAAAAAAAATCTTCAGCTGAGCACATTTTTTTATTTGTAGGATCCCGGGTTCAAATGCATATCATAATAATAATACAAATATATATCTCTTTATTTGAATTTCTTTATCCTCTTTTAGGAAAACGCATCTTTTAAAATACAGTTTTTTTTTCTTTAAAATATTTTTTCATAATAATATTCCAAGACGTGTTTTATTTTAAAATCAATTTCCTTTTATTACTTTTAAACATAAGAGTAGATTTTTTTTATCATTTAAGATGTTTCTCGGTTCATAAAGTTACTTATAAAAAAAAAAGGCAAATATAACCATTTACTATGTACTTGACAAATATAAGTTTTGTTCTTAATAATTTTCTTTTATTACTGGGTAAAATAAGAGTTACCATTTTAAAATATATATTTTATCTGTTTGCATTTAGCTAAACAAATCATTTCCACTTATGTCAAGATATAAGTAATAACTGTTTTAAAAATTAATCATTTTTTATTGGTTCACTGTAACCAAATGTAGCTTCATTATAATGTTTTTAACTTTAAAATATTTTTTTCCTCACATATACTTTTAATTTAACAGGATAAGAACTTAGTATTTTACTGTCAAAATAGTTTAATGTAACCGAATGTTTATCTATGTAAATGATTAATAATTTGTTCTTTAATCTTACTTCCAAGTAAAGGAAAACAAATAAATTAAATGTATACAAGATGAGAGATGCTAGATTTATTCCAAACATTTTTTACTATAATTTTTATGTTTCAACTGGAATTTAAATTGTCAGAAAACGGATTACTTTTTTAACTTCAGCAATTCATCTCTACAAGACGATTTTTAAATAATTGTTTTAAACATACTTGTACTTTTAAAAATAAAATATTTAAATAAAATTATAACTTTTATTAAAGAAAAATTTTAAGATCCAGCAATAGGTAGAATTAAAAATAAGATCAGCCTCAGAATGATCCCTGGATCTCTGTTTTATATAATAATTTTTAATACACCCACTCTTGATCAAGTGGCATGAAAGACCAATAAAATTCTTTTTTATTAACCTTTAACACTCTGGACAATTCAGCTGTGGGATTCATTTACTAACGTAATTGGTCTAATTATACTAAACCACGTGACTTACAGCTGCAAGGTCAACAGTTCATTATTTACAAATATTATGTAATATTTTTAATGATATTTTATAAAACACAATCACAATAAATATAAGTTTCAGAGCTGTTGCTTTTACTAAACCTTTATATATTTAATTCTAATAACTCCACTCATTCATTTGCTTTATTTTTTTTTTATCAATATTGGAATTAAATATTTTTTTTATTCTTATATTTATGTCATTCTTACATGCACAGACATATCCACATATATGTGCAATCTGCTAATGAATGCACATTAATTGTTTAAAAGTTATTTTTAAAACTACAACAATAAAATGTTAATGAATATTTAATCCAAAATAATTTTTATAAGTGAAATGCTAAGCTAAATTGAATTTAATAAATATTACTACTGTTTTAATGAAAATTTACAATTACTTTTTTTTAATTTATTAATATTTACTCCAACTTATTTATAATATCTAATTATTATCATTTAGACATTAAAATGGATTATACAGTAGTTATTAAATACATTTAATATTATTTATCAATTCCCAACTATTTCTAATATTTCTTTTCATTCAAATTATTATCTAGCATCCTTTATCAAACTCATATACTATTGAAATATTTAGATTATCCTATTTTAATCATTAACTAAGTTAATTTCCATTTTTATCATTATTATTTTTTTTTTTAAATCCGAAATTTTAAACAAAAGGTTAAGCTAAGATAACCTTGATCACCTATTGGAACTAAGTGCGACTTCAGTTAGGTACAATGTATATATATATAAAAGTATAATACCCGTTATAAAAAATATTATATATACAAACAATTTAACGGTAAAAAAAAATATATTTTAAATTCTTTAATAGCGCTTTCAATTACGTAGTAATTCTCGTCAGCTTTAACTGAATTTCATATTTTCTATATACTAGGAGACATGCAAGTCAAAGAAATGTTATGTTTATGAATTCATACATGTATAGAATTATATTTAAGTTTATTGAAGCCAGAGTTAAAGGTATGGTGAATGTGTTATATTATTTATGAATATATTGATACTATGATGTAAAAAGATTAAAGGACTTTGTTAAAGAAATAAATTGCATATCCATTAATGATTATATTTTGTAAATAAATTACTGTTACATGATTTGTAAACAAGAAAATAAATTATACATCAATTAATAATCCTTAAAAACCAGTCAACACTTAGACAATCCCAATATCAATGACAATCTCAAACTGTTGTCAGGGGAACTTTTTTTAACAATAAAAGTGGAATTAATAAGTACACTTGTAAATAAATTATTATTACATGATTTGTTACTTGGTTTATGTTCTCTGCAATTTAGTCCAGCATTACAAATGGAGCTGTGTAATAGTTATATTATTATATGAATAAAATATTGTTTTAAATATACATGTGTTAATTTATTTCCTGCTGCTTAAAGCCAAGTGGTGCCCATGTAATTTATATAAATAAATAAATAGAGAAAATATAAACAAATGAACTATGCTAAGTCTGATCATTACAGTAGTTTATTGATGTTTTTTCATTTTGATATTTTCATTTTCATTTGAATTTCTCAAAAAATGAACTCATAATACATCGTTGTTTTGATAATTTTACAAATCTATTTTCTCCATTATTTCTCCATAAATATATCTACAGCATAATTGTCCAATTGAGTATTCAAGTCTTCCATGACAATTTTAAAATGTTTAATTTGATCAAAACCATTCTAAACATATATCACAATAAGCTTGAATTATTCACATTTTCTATCTTTATTAAGTTGAATAATTAATCAGTTTACTGTCTTATATATCATCAGTCTTTACAATGATATTTTTCCTTTTAATAATAATAAATCCCACTTTGTTTATATTTCCAAAATATCTCTATTTATTTATTTTAATGAATACTATAAATTATTCAATCATTATATTTTATTGGAAACTTTGACTATATATTTAAATATTTGTATTTTTTCACTTTTATAAATATTAAATATTATAGTATTTTTATTTTTATAGAAGTTACTAAACCTGAAGATTTGGTTAATGAAAATATTCAAGGCCAAACATTAGAAGATAGTTGTGAAACTGAAGCCTTTGTCCGGATGCTGCCTAAGCAATCAAGTGAAAGTCGTCATCTACAGGAAAAAAGGGTAAAAGAACTAATTTTTAAAATAGGGCTTGTCTGTAATATTTACTATATCTTGATTCCTTTACTATTATTATTGTTTATTGTATTTTTTTTCTCTTCAAATATAGCATCAGTTACATTCTATAGTTAGCACAACTCGTAAATATAAGTTGTTGCGGCACAAAATGTTATCTTCTTCAACTCATGTTAATCTCATGAATAGTATTGTTGAATTTGTAATGCAAGAGGAGGCAATTGATATAGATAAACTGAGACAGGCTTTGCGACATCAGGTAATTATTTTAATTCATAAAAGATTTTATTATCTATATTAATTTTTTTTAATAGGTTTGTAAAAATATTTAATAATATAATATGATGTAATGGTTCTGGTTTTCCACCAGAAGAGGGGAATGCATCTAATTACGGTCGGACCTAGGGTCTTCGGGTAGGATGCTGTGAATGACACGATGAAATAACTATCCAATGATCATATCCACCTCCAATGGGCTAGTTTTTAGTTTACTTATTAAATTTAGATACAATTTAGGCGAGTTCATCCATATCTCACCCCTCTTTCGGATTTCAGTACGCCTCAGTATTCAAACCCAGGTAGAATGTTGCCTTTGGCTTTTTTCAGCATTGAATTTACTTTATGTAGCAACTAAGTTTTCATTGAGCTAAGATATATCAAACCCTATTGTTTGTTATATATTATCATAATGTGTGTGTGTGCGTATATATACTTAGTTAAATAAATAGAGTGTATGAACGAGTATGATAAACTAGAATCCAATTTTATTTAAAACACGTTAACAAATTTTATGAATAACAGATAACAATTGAAATTCTATTCACATAGCAAGAAATGTGCTTGTATGTGTTCCATATGCATCTCTACTATTTCAATAACTAAATTGTTCATTATACCATCCCATACCCATAGTAGATATTCATCAATGGACATTCACTATATACAAAGTCAATAAGATTGGCTAAAACAAAAAAAAATAAAGAGAAAAATTATTTCATTGTCATGATGATGATCACGAAGCTAAATAACTATTTACAAAATTATATCACAGTATGTCTAATAACTTCGTCATCCAATTTCTGTTGGAGAGATTCCGTCTTTTTTGGGGACCTCCCCCCCTCCTCCTACCTATGTACAAGTTCTCCAAAGTGGATAAAAAAAGATTTTTATACAAGGATGTTAATCATTCATTCCGAATAAATTAAATGTAACAATTATTAATTAAACATAAACAAATTTCATGAACTTTGTTCTATACTAGTGAGTGCAAATCAATATGGAAGAGCAGCAAAATTTATTACCTCATCCATATTATAATGGTGATGATGATAATGACTGAATGTCAAGTCACTACAGAGGGAATCAACCTAAATTCTATTTACAAAAAAAAAAAAAAAAAATGTCTAGCTTAATAAGCCTCCCTCTCCCCGTTCACCATTGCTTCTTATGGAATGGACTTTCCCCGATTGCAAACACGCTGAAGTGTGAGAATAATAAAAGTAGAATTTTACAAACATATAAAGTAAAAAAAAATATAACATGATAATTTTGATTTTGTTCAAATCTTCCTGATTAGAGTCTATAATTTAAACAGTGTCTTTTATGAATGCAGTCCATTCATTCTGATAAGTTCTCCATCATTATCCAAATTCTCCGGTAGTGCTTGGACAAGGTTGTTTCCATTTCGGACATCAATCTTTTCTGGGCTCCACTCAGACACTTCAGATTAGGCGTTTTTCTAGTCATTATACGAGTGAGTTACTGCATCACACTTTATGGCAATGCCAGTATGCATTGTTTGGCAATTTAAAAAAAAAATTAAATTTCCTTCAGCTTATAAATGGTATTGAGTAAATTTACGCAAAGGAAAGTTTTACTTCATCATTTATCAGTATGTGCTGGCTATATAATGTTTTTTTTTTTTTGTTCGATTGCTCAGTCTTCTGTCTTTGATTATCGCTATAAAATTATTTTAATTCTTTTACTACGCTGCTAAAGTTCATTGATTTTTGCCTTTTTAAATGTTTATGAAGATTTGCTTCAACTTTCAGCACTTCAAAATTTTATACAGAATAGATAATATCTTCAAACACATGGTCCATTTTATCCTTTGTTTTAATGTTCGATATTAAGTTATTTGGTGCTCGCGGTTGTTATGTCACTTGATAAAATATGAAAGAGAACGGAAATTAATTGAGTTTGTTTTATACTGAGACTTAACATTTGTTGTTCAGCAAACTCGCATTTTCAATTTCTTTTTCTGTCACTGTAGGTGCCTATTGTTGCGCGAATTAATGGTTGTTTTTGATGTTACGCAATAAAATTCTGTAATAAAATTACGTAGTAAAATTCCATTAGCATTTTCCAACACTTGGTTGCTTAGATATTGACTTGACTTCTGGTCATCACCACATCTACCAAGTTACCATCTTATATTGTGACGTTTACATTAACTTAACAGACAAGTCATTATTGATATAGATATATATATGAAAGGTTTCTACATTTAAGCTTTTATTTTCCATTAACAAGCAGCATTTACTTCATTTCAACATTATTTTGGTTTGGTACTTATTAAAACAAACTTCAAGTGTGTGTGTTTTTATATGTGTGTTTGCATATAGAAAGATGACATCATGTACCTAACCTATTGTTTCACTTTATGTTTTCTTTTTTTTTTTCTATGGATTTAGTTTAACACTGTGGACATATAAGGGTGGGATTGAATCAGATTGTAAGCTACCCTTGCAATGGATTTGCTTTATTTTTTTATGCAATATAATAATAGTTAATAAGTTAATAATAAGAAATTTTAAAAAGTGCCTATTTTAAAGCATTACTATTGTAGTCTCATTTATTATATATAATTTAAATAATCATTTTTTTAATAATAATTTATGATTAGATATGAAACATGAAATTTTAAAATATATATGATTAGTAATAAAAATGGTGTTAAAAATAATTCTTTGTATAAAAATATATAGGATATGGGATAGTATTTATAAACTAATTTTAAGAAATACAAATTTTCGATAGAATATAAGATAAAATAATTTTTTTTATTTATTAATTACATAGTATATAACAAAAGAAAATAACTTAACAAGATGAGATTTGTGTGAAAAGTTATTCATAATAGCTTTCAAATTCCAAAATATAAGTGCAAAAAAATACGTATATATATATTGAGATAGGTTGCCTATTTCAATTTATATTTAAGAAATAAAACTAATTGACAAACATGAATTGGAGTCAGATTTTATCAATTAAATATATATGATAAATAAAGCTAGGTTTCTGTATATTATAGGCATAGACACACATAGATAAAGATGTGTGTATTCAGAAATAAAAAATAGAGTTGATTTATTATTGTATATTTTGATTCAGTTTTAAAAAAATAGCCTAATTTATTTCAGCAAAATAAACTTGTTTAAAAGTTATCCTATAGAAAGAAAATTATTTTAAGCAATGTTGAA
Source organism: Epiperipatus broadwayi (assembly GCA_028023455.1). Lineage (NCBI taxonomy): Eukaryota > Metazoa > Onychophora > Udeonychophora > Euonychophora > Peripatidae > Epiperipatus > Epiperipatus broadwayi. Next base: position 5,670,244 of record JAQFVV010012463.1, read on the forward strand.
TTAATAAAATTTTGATATAAAATTGTTTATCACAATAGTAAAATAAATTTCTTTAACGATGTTTTTCAAATGTTTAAAATTTCAATTAAACATATTTTTTAGAGATTATGATAACAACTAGCTATCACAAATAAACTTGTTTATTTTTAATCTAAGGAATTTTTTAAATGTGCATGATTAAAAATAATTTACTGGCTTGTTTAATTATATTAAAAAAATATGTTTGCAAAATTGTAATGATATAAATAGGCAGACTCAGAAAATAATTTTGATTTTGGTCTTTACTTGTTTTCTCTGCATACCATTCACCAAAATCATCATTACTATTATCATGAATCTTAAGAAACCTTTTCAAGTAGTTGAAGTAATCAGCATGGGCTGTTAAAAGCCACTAAATAATTTTATCCAGGTATGTATACCACAACCAGGATTTCTAATTCCAATTGTTGAATTAAATGCAACCGACAGACTTTACATATAACATCGCAGCTACAACAAATGTGCTTCTCAGTAGTATAAGTTAACCAATTTTAAGATAAACTCTGCCAAGATACATAAAAACCTGATATGATCCAAAAATCTGGAAAAGTATTAACAGTATCTTTCACTAGAAAACTACAAAGAGCTCTTCTTCATCATGTCCAAAAATAAAATATACATGCTCAAATTTAATCTCATTATATTTAAAATGATCTCTGCTCAGACTTAAGCTAACCATTTTAGTTATTACCAATAGTAATAATTTATTAAACTAAAGTGACTTTAGTTACCACAAAACAATAATGTTTATCTATATCATTTAATTTGTAATTTAGTTTATGCATTTTGTATACTCATCATATTTCTTTTTTTCAATATTAATTTTTTTTGCATTTTATTTCTATTTTATAATAATTACATTGATTTTAGTTCAAAATTTGACATATATTTATGAGGTACGCCCTTGAATACTTAAGAGCAATAAATGCATTTGTACTATTAGACAATAGTAAGGAAAAAGGTAGTTATAGTAATCAAGATTTAGTTTAAATAAATGTTAAATTAATGTTTTTCCGAAAGAATTAATTTGTTTTAAAAAGAAAAGTTTTAAATAGTTAAGATTTAAGTTTTTTAGCCAATACAAACCACTTGATGGCGTTTTTGCTAGAACAAAACACATAAATATAACGGTACCGGGCCTAATTAGTTTCTTTTTTGTGCTTGATGGCGTTGTTTTGTTTTTTGACAATAAGCTCACACTTTTATTTTAAGCAATTTTTAAAATTCAAAAAAGCACATCGCTTTTATTTTAAGCATTTTAAGTTCCAAAATAGACATTAATAAGTAAACAAACTTTTTTTTGTATGGGGGGGGGGGGTAATAATAATTTTAAAACAAACAACTTATGGCATTGCTTTGTTTCTGACAAGCTTACACTTGCCCCTGATTATGCTTATGTGACACCTTAACTTTTTGGGCCTACTGCAAATGCCAGCCCGTTGTTCTAAACTCATCCACGGCTTTGCAGTTTTAATATACTGCCACCCTCATATCGCCTTTCTAGACATACCACGTGTTTTTGATTATTAACTCTATTACTCAATATTTAACTCCATCTCTGCATTAGTTACATAACTCACTCAAATAAATGTCTGTCCATAGTAATTAGTAAATATCTTTTTTAATTAAATAAATATGTGTCCGCCGCTACGATTATTAATCCTACTTTAGACTCTTGCATTGCAAAGATATAAATCCCAAAGGCATGCTCTTGAAATACTTGTTCGAGAATTTAGGTAACTAGATTACATCAGCCAAATAAATGTATCTTTTTGTAAAATATAACAGTATCGGAAATACCGCTACTGAGGTTTTAAATATAACAAAATATTATTGGTTAAATGATTTGGTATAAAATATTTTAAATAAATAATGTATCTCTTTGTAAAATATAACAGTATCGGAAATACCACTACTGAGATTTTAAATATAACAAAATATTATTGGTTAAATGATTTGGTATAAAATCTTTTAAATAAATTAATGTGTATCTTTGTAAAATGTAACAGTATCGGAAACACCGCTACTGAGATTTTAAATATAACAAAATATTATTAATTAGATGATAAATAATTTCAAACTATACATCTGCCGTTACAGCTTTATTTATTTGATACCCATTCAATGTAATATTTTCTCGATTCTGTAAAATATAAATGTTTAATATTAATGTTATTATTGGCTAACTCGAAAATAAAGTCTTGAATCTCTTGCATCTCCATGACCACCGTGCCTAAAGAAATATTTACTAATGTGGCATCAGATGCGTTGTTTCGTAGATTGTATTGTGGAACCGATAAACTATGTTCGAACTCAGTACAACAGGTGGCTTCGCTACCTAGATGGTGCTGCAGTTCTGTGCGGTGGTCGAATTGTGCACTGTTATGAATCATACGAATCTGACCGTTACAATATGCAATATAACCATAGTTTTACTTAACGCAAAAGTAGCCTTATTTAATCTACTAGTGATAACACATCACATATTGTTCTCTAATAATAACATCAAAATTTATTGCCTTTGTAGAAAGCTTTTATGAGGGGGGGGGGTGTCCACAATTTCGATTAAAAGAATTTAAAACCCTCTAAGGCAAATGGTTTGAGTTTACATTCATCAAATATCTTTCCATTCCAAAAACCACTTAATCTTATCTCATTATGTACAAAGTTTTTTTTCATATCTTAATCTTCAGGTTTACATCCACAAATAAACCTCTGCCTATAACTGATTACTGGAATATACTAGCTTCTTCACTTTTAAACATTTAAGATTTAGTATTTTGCCTCTTACTCCCACCCTCCTAAAAATAAATATAATTACTGGGAAGTCTACTCATTAATCTATCCACTTTCCTCAAATGACAACAAGAAATCTCTTTTAACTATGAATGACAAAATTCTGATGATTAGAACCTATATATTATGACTTTCTTTTTAAACTAAACTTAGAAGCTCTTCCCATCCTACATTTCTTCATATGCAAGCTTTCCAATAAAGAATCATAAACTCAATTATATTTTTTTTTTTCATACCCACATTTCATAATATTTTTTGACTATTCCTAAAATATTTAAAATAAAATTCATAACAGTCAAACACTTTTTCAAATATAACTTTGCACATATTCTGTCTAATACATTTGCATTATTCTCCTTACAGTTTAGTACATGCTCATTGATATACAACTCAAATACAAGAAGACATCTAAATATATTTTACTTTGCACACTCATTTAGTTACTAGTGTGATAATGCTCGAGTGTATAACTCAGACATTTTATCACAATAATAAAAGGGGAAAATTGAATGAAGAATATGGTGAAAAATAAGGCTTGCATGTAGTGTAACATGATGTGATAAATATGTACCCAAGAAAGTTATTTATTTTCTTTTTTTATAGTAAGGTTCGTTGTACTGTAGTTTTTTTTTGTGTGTGTGTGTGTGTGTGTGTGTATATATATTAATGTTTCAACTTTGTTCATCTTTATATTCTGTTTATTAATGCATTTTCATCATCATATTAGATTATAATATCTAATGATTTCCAATAAAGTTCCTGTTTGAAAATTGCTGCTATCATCACCAATAATAATAATAAACTGTTTGCATAAAGAAATCTAATTTCAGAATACTTTATTATTAGAAAAGTAAAATAGAACAGTGTTGTATATAAGAATATACATATATTCTTAGACAAATATGAGCATACCCATACGTGTGCATATACATGTCAATTCTTTCACAAATATATTAAATTTGTTTATGTATATTGAATTATATTTTTTTATTCCATTCGCAATTTAATGATGAATTATCAACATGATGATAATAGGTGTTGAATAACTTTGCAAGTTTAAATAATGCAGAATTTATTAAATAGGTCCAAATTTTGCAATATTAAAAGTATTACCATCTTTCAAATGCATATCAGGCAGCACTAAGAAATTTCATTAATATAGTTATTAATTTGTCCTTTAACTATTTTTGTGAGTAACAAAATATTAAGAGTTGTAATAGTTTTAAAGAAACATGAGGAAAGTTATATATTGCTCCATATTTTGCACTATAATAATTTATAAATTTTGTTTGTATTACATCCAATGTTTTATTATGAGTTTGATTATCAGAGTTCCAAACAACACTGCCATAGTTTAGAATTAGAGATACTAAAGACATAAAAAGATGTTCATAAACCCACAACTTTAAATAATTTAGAACATAAATATTATACATGACTTGAGAATAATAATTTAGAACCTAAAACAATAATTACATTTTTATATTCATTTACTTTCAAAATATTCTTTCTTTTTAATATATACATAAATAATATAGGATTTATTTTACTTGAAAAAGTAATCATGTTTATTGCATCCTCATTTATGTTCATATAACTATTTGGGCACTGTAATTCAAATCAATTAATTTTGTAGATAATTACAATCATTAAATATTTTAATTTATTTATAAATCTTATTATCATAAGCAAAGTATGAAATGCAACAATCAGATATAATGTAATTTTAACTTAAAAGTATATATATTGTATTAGAAATGATCACAAAACCAGATCCCTGAATATTATCAGAACTATTAAAATAATAATCTGATTCATAATTTGAATATTTAACAAAATATGATCTTTTGTGCATAAAAGATGCAAATCATTCTAAGCATGGTTTAGTTAAATTCAAATAATCTAACTTAATAATAAATATTGAGTAAGAAATTTATCAAATGCTTTAGATGAATAAAAAAAAAAAATTGTATCAATTTGTTTTTGATTATCAATGGCATGTAACACATCAGTAAAAATATATCCTTTTTATAGTAATAGATCTGTTACCCATGAGCACATGTTAAAATTCTGGAATAAATTTCTTCAGGTAAGCATAAACAGATTCATATACAAACAATTCAAAACATTTAGTTGGAACTGATAATATCAAAACTAGTTTGCAGTTTTCAAACCTATTTTTATATATAGAAACTACTGTACTTCAATAATTTTCCACTTATTAGAGAAAAGTAACTTTTGGATAGCAGTATTAAAAATGAAAAGAAATAGAGGAGCTAGAATATCCATGAAATCTTTTATAAATAAATATAGATATGCCATCAAAGCCAATGGAAGATTTATTTCTTACGCTACAAAATGCTGACAACACATGTTGAAGATGAAATTTTATACAAGGAAATGATAGTATAATCAGAGAAATCATATTATTATCATCATCATTGTTATTGTTGTTGATAATAACAATAAAATAATAATAAAAAGATTAAGGGATTTAGTATATTATCATATTTACTAATGATAAATAAATGTTTCAATTTAAAAGTTGACTTTTTTTATATATTTATACTATTAAAAGACATATATTTATTACTCATTTATTAATTTTTATTTTTGTTATAATCACCAGTGTTTATTTTAGTTCTTTTCCTTCAATTATGTTTTTCCAATTCCTAGAAAATTAAAACAGTATAATCATTTGTAAGAATAATGACATGATGTTTGTGGTTGTTATTGAATCTGTGTATTTGTTTAAACCTAGTTATAGTTTGATTTATATTTATCATCATAATTATTATTAAAATATGTATCATTCTAATCTTGAGTCTTCAATATAAATATGAGTAATCAGTGGATATTGACTTTCCATTAGTAATGAATACAGTTTTATACATACAGACCCATAAAGTATACTATTCAATCTGTTAACATAAAAGATTCAACCACTCTAGTATTCTGAACTCATCTAGACTAATAGCTCGAAACTAGAGTGGAAATTTGGAAATTTCTTCTGATGCCTGTGATTACTCATGCTTATAGATAATTCTAAAGTAGAGTATTATAAAATGGATGATTTACTGTTGATATAAATTTTAAGAGTAAGCTACAATGAAATATAGTAGTCATAAGATACTTTTGTTGTAAAAATAATTTCTCTGCCAGTGGGAATAAATTAAAAATGTAATGGGTAAAAATATGATTTTATAAATTGATATAATCAAAAAATATATATTATTGTTTTAAATTTTTTTTTTTTTTTAATAAATGGAATTAGTGGATAAAACAAATCTTATTATAAATAAAATCTTTTTTGTTGTTCTTTAATGTCTAAAATGTGTTTTTTAAAAAAGATAATATTTTAATTTTAATTGTAGAAAAATTTTTTTATTGTTAATGACCATCATGTGTATTCTGTCCAAACTGTTTTTGTATACTTTGCATTGAAAATTAATACTGTATATTCACTTGTAATGCCTTTTTTTTTTTTACTTATAAACAACAAAGATTTTTACACTAAATGCTTAAGTAATATTTACTAAGGCTGTAACCTTAGGAATAAGCGTCTGAAAAATTCGAAGGTAGGGACCTCTACAGGTCTTAAACACAAGCTTACGCTATGAAGAAAAGAGGGAATCCTTCTTTACTTATATATGAATAGGTGAAGCTGAAGTAGTTAGATCTAAGAGTGTGAAGCTATTCAATACTTCACTAATTAAGTCCACAATTCTTATAATACATTAATACTCTCGAAATCTTATGATTTACTACGAGTCAATGGAAAAATCTTATAGTAAGAAATCTATTACGATAATTTAAAGTTGTAATTATAAATTTTATTAAACGCACATTATTATATTAAGTAATATTTACTAAGGCTGTAACCTTAGGAATAAGCGTCTGAAAAATTCGAAGGTAGGGACCTCTACAGGTCTTAAACACAAGCTTATGCTATGAAGAAAAGAGGGAATCCTTCTTTACTTCAACCTACTTTTATATATGAATAGGTGAAGCTAAAGTGGTTAGATCTTTCCATTGACTCGTAGTAAATCGTAAGATTTCGCGAGTATTAATGTATTATAAGAATTGTGGACTTAATTAGTGAAGTATTGAATAGCTTCACACTCTTAGATCTAACCACTTCAGCTTCACCTATTCATATATAAAAGTAGGTTGAAGTAAAGAAGGATTCCCTCTTTTCTTCATAGCGTAAGCTTGTGTTTAAGACTTGTAGAGGTCCCTACCTTCAAATTTTTCAGACGCTTATGCCTTAGTAAATATTACTTAATATAATAATGTGCATTTAATAAAATTTATAATTACTAAATGCTTAAATATTTTTAGACAATTGGATAGCATAATTAAAAATTAATGAATGACATTTCAGTCTAAACTTTTTTAATCTTTGTGTATAATCACATTAGATAAATGAAAGATTATTTCTTAGAAGTTCATAAGAACTTTAAACCCTTGAAGTGGCAGAGCCGCAGTCATGATTTATAGACTTTGTATGCCAGATTCCACCACTCTATAACTGCACTAATCACACAGAATCTTAATCATATTGATTATCTGAATCAAAATTTATATTTGAATATATAGATCATTTACTTGGATAATGAATAAACCTAGGTTATTTAAAAAAAAAATCACACACATACAAATCTTTTCAATTAAACTTTTAAAAAACATTAAAAATTATGATAATTATATTTTTATTTCCTAAATATACATATTTCATCATGGTTTATGATTGTATTTATATAAGCTGTCTCAACCTTTGAATATGATCTATTAATAAATTTTGTTATTTTAAAACTAGTATTAGAAAAATAATATTATTATAACTATCAATTTATATAGAGAATTAAAAAATGGAAAATTATATGATAAAATTCTCTTTTTTTGGCTTTAGGTAGAACGAGCTGAGATGCGAAAAAGGGGTATTGGAAATATTCTTCAGTTAGTGAAAAAAGACTATCTTATTCCTGCTGTTAAGTATTGTCTTCTTTATGGATGGCAAGGTTTATTATATACTGGTCATAAAGTCAGGTATTTTTTCAAATTATCTTACGAACTCATTTCTTACTTTAAATTCAAAATAATCATACCAGTAATTGCTTTTTTTTTTTTTTAAAGCACTGGAATTCCTCATTGTTTAGAAAATATTAACTTAATTCCTCCCTATGATCGTGTTCAAATGGAACTCGCATTTGCAGCTTTGCAAAAATGGGTGATTAATCAGTTTCGAGATGTTATTTTGAAAGCTGATCAACATTTTAAAATCAAAGGTATTAAACCTGCCCATGTTAAAGAAAATAATATTAAAGAGGGCTCCAGTTTAGGCATGCTTTCTTCAGCTCGGTTTTTACTTGCGTATTTGGGTATGTTGACTACAGAGCACTATTCCAACCAAATTAGCCTTTTATTAAATTCGGGTATACTTGCTCTTTCACAAACCACTTTAAGACTTATTGGTGAGTATTTAAAATATACTTTTAACCCTAATACTTTTATTTAATTTATGTATTGAATATATTGTGATTGATTAATATTGTTTTTAGGAATAAAATTAATTTATATATATATTATTTCTTAGGTCCTGATCCTGATGGCACTCCTGAAGACAAAAATGCAAATAGTCTTTGCGCTGTTCTTGAAGAATCTTCATGTAAGTCTAAACCTCAGCCCCCACCACTTAATCCCAAAGAATTAGCAGCAATGATGAAAATTGGTACTAGAGTTGTAAGAGGAGTAGATTGGAAATGGGGAGATCAGGTAAAAGAAAAAAAAAAATGTGTTTACATATGCATTTAAATTTTATGTATAAGATAAAACTGATAGTTAATTGTAAAAATGGTTCATATTTCATTATTTGTATTCATTTATGAAATATTTCTATGAATTTTGCCTTTGATATTTTTTATTGTTATTTTAAAAACAATTTAAGTTCCCAAGAGCATTTATTTTCACTGAAATTTGAATAAGCAATGAGCAGATGATACAATGTTACAAAATCCTCATTCCCAGACCAGTTTCTAGTTTTGTCTTTGTGAAGACTAGGATTCAAAACTGGAACTATTAGACACCTTTTATTTTTTTGTTCTATTAAATCCTAAGGTTTTAAATCCATGCTAACCCATTTGCATAGCTGTATAGATTTGAGAACATGTCAGTTTCTATATATTTTCAAGACCTCAATTCTTTAACAACTGTAGCTCCTCTCTATTCTGTGATTAGTAAGATTACTACAAACAATATCACAGGTCTTCTCATGCTTACTCAAATGCTTCCAAAAGCAATTATTTTCACTTTACTCTAGAACCATCTACTCTAAGATTGATTAATCAGCAGATATTGAAATGTTATATAATGCTATAAAATCACTATCTCCAGACTGGTTTTTGGCCTTTGTCTTCATCAGTAAAGACTACGATTCAAAGATATACTATCTGGTGTCATTAATTATTCAAGCTTACAATAGGTGGCTATAGAATGAAGGTAAGTATATGAGGAATAATATTTTGTTGTTATCATTGACACCTCCAAAATATATAGAAACTGATCTGATGTTAGATCTGTATAATTATGTAAGTAAAGTTAGGTTTGGTTTAAAACTTATCAGTTATTTTGGATTTCAATTTGTTAGCTTAAATAATATGAAAGAATAAAAGATAGCTGTTAATTGCATAAATTCATTAGTTTCAGTTTTGAATTCCAATCTTCATTAGCAAAGGCAAAAACCAGAAGCTGGCCTGGAGATGGTCATTGATTATTCAAGCTTTCATGTCTCTAGAGTAGCATGAAAATGATTGTTCTTGGGTACAGATGAATAAGCATATGAGAAATTATGTGATGTTAGTAACAGGTTGATATCAATAGCATGAAGTATTAATATTATTTCAAATAATTATTAAACTACAATTTATTTTTTTTCCCACATGTGGAAAGTCTTCCAAATTAGGCTGTTTATCATAAATATGTTAATGAGATTAATTTGTGAATTAAATTTTTTTTTAAACCTATAGATACTATCAAATTCTCTTTAAAATAAAATAATATTAACATTAATTCTATTTAGAAGGTAATTATCCCCTCATTTGTGCCATACTATAATATTAAATACAAACAAAAATATTTATTTTATTATATGAATATGCACATTTGTTCAGTGAAAGTTTAAAATATTTTGTATTAAGTACTATTTAAATACACAATTTTCATTTTTTTGTAAAGCCTTTTATTTTATTGTAATAAATCTTTTTATTTATTAATATGTGATACTTGATATTTGAAAAAAGAATTAACATAAGTCTTAAGTTTTTTATCAAAAATACCAGACATGGTGAAATGTAATATTATCATTTAAAAATTGTTAGCTGTTAATAAGAACAGTAATGTTGAAATCTTATATAAATCTACTTTAACCTTGCTTTTTTAGAAACAAAATATTGTGCTATAATAGGGGATATAAGTGATCATATTAAACACAATGCTATTTAATCACATCTATACCAAGAGTTGCTCAATTGCTTCAAACTTTTGATCATTAGACATAAGCACTATTTTTAAATAATAAAAAAATTGAAAATTTATTAAAATATTTTTGTATTATTGTTTCATGGAAGATCTTATTCTTGTAATTTTTCTTTAATTATACATTTGAAAGGATATATAATTTTGAGTTGTATTTGCCCAAAACTAATTTCATGAAAATTGTAATTATGTTATTAAACTTTAGCCAAATGTATATTTATAGCTAAAATTTTAAATTATGGGAAGAAATAAAAGATAATGACATGGTAATATTGGTTAAAATACACTATTATTATCAGTAATTCTCTAATGTAACATACATTCTTCACAAGATAATATAGCTCTCATTAATTAAGAAGGAAAAAACAATGCATTTGCTAGTCAAGTTAATTAAAATTTCGATTTCTGTTATTTCATAATCAACTTTTCAATTGATTAACAAGTAATTTTGCATACAGTTTGCATACTAAATTATCTAGTAATTATTATACAATAAATTTATTTATGCATATAATTATAAGTGTATTTTTTAGATTAAAGATTTAAAAAAAAAAAAAAGACATTGGATCACAGTTATTTTCCATCTAAATCGATCTTATGATCAATACTGCTGAAAATAATACTTGTGATTGAGGTGATGTAGAATATATAACTGCTACATAATTATATGCAATTAATGGTAGCATTGAAAAGTCATAAAATAATATTGTATATATTCCAGACTAATTTGGACTAAGTAGTTTATTAACATCAATGATAAGATATAACTAGTTGTTCTCTGGCATGATGTAGTGACTAGACTATAGTAGAAAATTTGTAAGATAATTAGCAGTTAAATTTTAAATATGAAATATTTTAGAGAATTGCAGGTGACATTGTTTTATTAATTTAATATTACTCTGATTTTGTCTCTGCAATTGCAACTTTAGTAATGATCTCATTATGAGCAAGCTAGAGTGATTTAAATGTTAGATCATCTTAAATAGCTTAACATTGATCAGTCTTGTGATTACAGAGTTAAACAAGTTTAAATGGCCTTATTGTCAGTAAGAGCTTAGCAGAAATTTATTACTTGTAAAGATTGGAATGATTCTAGGGCAATAGCAGTCTGCTGGTGAAAGTGCATTCTCAGTCTTTTGATAAGCTTGCACTTTTGTCATCACTATAAGAAAGTCTGCACGTACTTCTTCTCATAGTTACTATTTCAAATGTAAAGGTTTTTATCATATTCTTATCTTAGAGATCTAATAACTTTATATGGTATTTTTAAAATGTAATTAATTAATGGGTGTAAAATAAAAAATTATAATGGATTCCCATTTTCACTAGGTTTTGTTAAAAGTTTTGATTTTTTAGACTGGATATACATACAGGTGTAAGGAGAAAATATCAGTATTAATTCTGATAAATAATGGAAAACTTTAAGTGAACAGTTTTATAATTATTAGTCATTTTTTGTCTTTTTTTATTGCTTACATAGATTTGAAAACCAACTTCATTTATAAGCTAACTGTAGACACTTTTGACTTGGAGAAAAAGGGACAAACTAAACAATTGCAGCTTTTTTTTAAGTGTGCTAGACTGGGTGAATCTGTTTCTTAATTCAGTAATACTATAAATATATAATAACAAAATCTGAAATAAAATTTAAAATTTTTTTTATTGTTGTGGATATTAAGATTTTAATACGTTCATTATTCAAATCATATTTTTCAAGAGTTGGTATTTTAAGGTCATTTTTCCCAGGCAGGCAGAGAATTTTTTTTTATTATGAAGAAGAATTAAGTTACACTTCATATATTCATTTGCTATAGGTGTTAATAATTGAAAAACAAAAACAATATGATAGATAACATGTAACATTAGAGAAATAGAATGGTAATAGTTGATTAAACCTACATTTTACATTTAAATATGAATTACTTAAAAGAAATACAACCTTTATAATAATTTAATAATGTTAACTTACAATTATAAAAAAAAACATATGTTTGTTAAATCTTTAATATCATATTAAATGAAAGTAAAATGAGTAATTGAAGCATAAAAATGAATAATTATAGCATGTTTATGCAAATGTACATACACACACATATAATAAACCAATCTTAATAATCCACTGCAAAATAAAGGCCTCCACAACATATTTCTGCGGAATAACAGTGGAAAAAAACAATAGTCATTAAGCTAGTTAAATAATCCATGGTGAGGATTTGTTTTTTCTTGGCTTATTCTTTAGCTAAGAATAATTGAATACATTTTTACTGACCAATAATTTTATGGTGAGTTGGATTATTACCAAAAAATAATTCTAAATTTACTTGAAAATCCGATGTTTTTCACACATTCTACTCCTAGATTATCAATATTGTGGGTAGATACTCTAATTAGTAGGCTCTTTTATATTATATACACATATAAACTTATCAGAAAATGTTATAAAATTGTAGTATTGTTATAAAAAAATCAGCATTATTTGCAAGTTTATTTAAATGATTTTCAGACTTAGATGTTCTGTGGATAAGTTTATATTATCAGTGTTACAAAATTGATAGGCTGTAATTTATTTATGAGTTTATTAAAATTATTAGAATATATTGTAACGGGATGGGGGGATAATAAGAAGGGAGTGAATCTGGGGTGATGAAATATCATCATCATCCCCAAGTAAACAAAATATTTTAAATAAACAATATATTTTTAAGATAAAGTATTATTAAAGTAAGATAGATATTAAGAAATGTTAACATATCCCAAAATATATAAGTAATGTTAGATATTAAAAAGAGAGCATGCTCAGCCAGTTCCTTCTCAGAGCAACTATGATTAACTATAAATTAACCAACCAGTATTATAAAAAATAAGAGTAAGTTACATCTACATAAATCAGTACAATAAATCAAAATAAAATCAACAGTTAATCTGGTGACTGGATTGGAAATGGGTCTTCTGTAGACCAGGCTAAACTATTGAGCCATTGCCAGCTTGGGAAATTATTTAAACATATTAACTTGGATGCACCACTTATGTGCTCATCCATCAGAATACGTAATCATCAAACAATAATGATGGACATTAAAACATGCTGATCATCATCAATGCTCTGGCCACTTAGTGCCATTAATGCACTGGTCAACTATAAACTTTATTTCTAAGACTAAACAAATAAAATGTCCATGGGCTTTAAAGAATATATTCTTAGAGCCATTCCAGCATATATCAATCAATCATCATCATCAGTCATATGGATGCCCAAAAGCACTAAATAAACATCCCCATTTATATATCAGCTGTTATTGTACAAATCTAGCTCAGAAGAACACAAGCTCTATTACTATTATAGTGAACAAGAAATGATGATTTAATACAATTTTAATAATTGAATACAAGTTTATTAACAAAAAATAAATAAATGATATTAAGGTTTGTAGAATCAGGCTTCTGATTTTGAATAATATACAATAATAAAAGTTATCTCATTATGATTTACAAGATTAATATACAAATTTCAAGTTATTATATTGATTACATTACTTCTTAATAGATTTCTATAAGCACACACACACATATATATATCCATTCTCGGACATGCATTTTATAATATGTAATAAAAATATTTCAATTGACATTTAACAAAATTTAAAAATGACTAAAATTTTTCATATGTGTTCTATTTAACAAGCATTGATCTATATACGCACACATACATGTGTGTGCATGTAATTTCTGAACATATTTGACTTGTTACAAAATAATTATTAAATGGTTAATTTATATAAAAATACAATAAATGATTAAAGTTTCAGTTAAATAATATACATTTTACATACTAGGTTTACTGAAACACATATAATTTGCGCAGATGTGTGATAAATTAATTTATCTACATAACATTTGTATTTATCACAATAAAATTATTGAAGATTATTTTTACAATTTATTTATTTTTGCTGAATATAGTCTTTTTTCTTTAAAATAAGTACTATCAAATTTTTGACAGTTGATTGATTAATTATCAATGCATTTTAAAATGTGTCTTTTTTTTTTTTTTCAAAAAAAAAAAAGCTGGTCAAGGAATTAATACTCTGCTTTTTGATTTTAATTCAATGCAAGCAAATTTTACTTGTTATCTTTTAAAATATATAGATTTTTAAACGACTTAAAAAATAATATTGTTTTATATATGTCTATTTTTAAATCAATTATTTAAAAACAACTCACTCTTGTATATACATTTATCAGTACTTCTCTGCATATAGACACAGCAGCATACGTATAACTATTTCTTCATCAACTGATGATTTCTCTTGATGGAGATCAGTCCAGGAAAGTCATAATCAGAAAGTTATAATCCAGGTCATTGTCAATATCAGGAAAGTATAATTCAGGTATGGTTGTTGACATATGTATACCAATTCCTTCAAATTTTCTCTTGGTAAGCTTGGTTTTTGATCCATCAGTAAAATATAGTCCAGGTAAGTTGGTCTGCAGTGATCTCCCTTTTATCTGGGATTGATGAGCTTCTGGCCAGCAAACTATTTTATCCACATTTGTAGCTATGAATTTTACCACCGGAAGATAACCTATTTTCCCCAAGTGAATTCAAACTCCACTATCATGAATCAATAGATTGCTGCTGGATCTCCTGTCTTGACTTCAGCTACATCTCATGGGAGCTCTGTGTAAATCTGCCAGCCATCTCTGGCTAGCTAAAACTAACTGCTGCAAACTTCAAGCTGCAACAAAATATTATAATCAACTTTCGAGCTGACCAGCTCTTACAGAAACTATTATCCAGACTGCAGCTGATATTTTTATCAGCCCTTTTATATAATCATCTGAGGTGATAACAATACAAACAAACAAACAAAATTATTCTGAGTGGCACTACTGTATGGAGAGTTTTGCCTGTTTTAATAACAGCTATGTGCAAGCATAAGAAATGGTGATCATGTGACGTTTAGTGATAACAATACCTTGATTGAAAGCAGAGGGGTTTTTTTAATCTTTCTAATCTCTTTTGAAAACAAACTTGAAATTTTTTATCAAAGTGTGATATACATCTTTTCACTTAGGGGTTTTCTAATAGATAGAAATTTTTTTCAATTAATTAAAAAAATTTTAAAATATCATCAGAGTAATAATAATACAATATTTATATTTATTCAGACTTTTTTAAAAGTTAAATTCAGAGTTATTTAACTCTTTACTTATTATTATTATTTTATTCAATGTGAATGTAGAAAAATATCTGCAAAAATTTATTGTTGTCTTCATTTTTACTTTTACTTTACTTTATATATATTTGTGCATACACACTATATTACTGTGTACCATATAACAGGCCTGTTATAATATGTATATATGCAAAATTAATGAAGTTAATAGATTTATCATATTGATAAGACTGTTAAAGAAGTACAAAATAACTTATAATTATTAATGAAAACAAAAAAAATTGAGTATAAATATCAAAATTATCTTAAAATATTTTGTTACTCATTTTTGAAATAATTGTGATGAAGATCTAGACATTAAGAATGTGACATTATTTCTATCTTTAATAAAATTCAACACTGATTTGAACATATTGAATGCTTAAATATTAAAAATGTTCAATCAAGCAATAATTTACAGTTTATATCAAAGATGCAAAATGACATTTATTATTAATTGAAAGAAATCTGTTTGGTTTCTCTCTTTTTTTTTAAAAGAAACCTCACAATGCAAATTCCTAATATTTATTCCACATACATTTTTATTGTAATTCTAGTATTATTTTGATAGTTCATATAGTAAAGTAATATAAATAAGAGTTTCTATCTCTTGAGTTAAGGCCAATAATTATCATGATTTTTCTTCTCAAATGTTTGATAGTTCTTGCCTTAGACATTACTTAAGTTTTTGAAGGCAGGTGTGAATTTTTATTCTTTTATATATATATAATCACAACAGGCACTAATAAAATTATATTATCCTTATAATCTGAAGATTGTAAAGTTATCAAGCCAAGATGATAATTATCTACTAGGGAAAATTCTAACAATTATCAACTTATGAACTTAGGCTATCATTCAATTACAACTTTTTATTTAGCTATCTATAATTATAGATAATTTTAAAGGTTTAAGGAAGATTGTACGAATTGGAAAAAGAATTGTGTAATAGTAAATGGTACATTGCTAGGTTTTACGAAGTTAGAAGAAAAATGTATAGACTGTTGATTTGAAAACTTAACTTTGTGCCCTTGAAAACTTTTACCTTTCTTATAAAAGTACAATTATTGAAAGTATAAGATTAATAGAACTCTTTATAAATAAATATGGAAGAATGATAAATATTATATAGAATGACAAGATTAATTATTCAACTTAATGGAAAATAACAATTGCAATAATTCACATTTATACTTAATAGATTTTCATTGTATGAAGTAGAAGATTGCTATTTCGATATATATAATACTTTGATTTGAAAGTGTTCTAGAAAGAGGACATAGCACTTATGGAATTTTTAAAAAAAAAAGAAAATGTATAATATTATGATTTTTTCGAAGAAGAAAAAAAAAAACATGAAGGTTTATCAGAATTGGATTATATTGTGACTAATATAAAATATCTATTTCAAGATCATTACATATTTAATAGATCTACTTCATGAAGTGATAATATGTAAGATATATGTTAATGCAAAACTGGAGAAATAAAAGTTATCAAAAAAGATAGTATTATCACTTGATATCTCTAACAGTATTATTACTTGATATCTCTAACTTTTAGGAATATTTTAGCAAATTTGAGCTAGGGATTTGTAAACTGTTTTAAAATATTAACACATTTTGATGATGTTTCAGACTTAAATGAATTCAGTAAGAATATAACAAATATTCTCTTAAGGACAACTTTGAATATAGCTAGCAAAAATAAAACAAGCAATTACCAGTAAATTTTCCTTTGAGACAAAACAATCTATAGCAATTCTTCAAGAAAAGAAAAACTGAAATTAAAGATTGATAATAATGAATTATCAATTGCAAATATTTAGATCAGATTGTTAATAATGATAGATGTATAATATGTGAAATTAATCATATAATTAAATTTAAATGGAGTGTTTTTGATAGAAACAATTTAATATTGAAAAGAAATCTGTCTATTTGTCTGCAAAGGGAAGATTTTTAATAAATATAAGTCTTCGGACCACATAAGAAAATATGGAAAATGTATATTACAAATAATAAGAGGCAGAGGTAAAATACATGAGTGAGTGAACAAATTTGTCATAGATAGACGTCATTGATAGAATTAAAATGTCGAAATGGAATTAGGCTGAAAATGTTGCTAGATTAGATAGTGATAGATGGATAACTGAAGTCTTAAAATGAATTACAAAAAATTATAAAAAGTTAAAAAGAGATCTTATATAAAAGGATGATATAAGAATTTTATGGAATGATGAGGAGAAGAGAAGCTAGAGATCAGTAAAATTGTATTAAACTTTTTAATAGACTTTTCTCTGATGATGAACATGAAATATCTCCATTTTAAAATTTAAAGCTACTCACAGTTTAGAAATTAAATGTTTTCAAACTTTTAATTTATAATTGTTTAGTCATATTATTAACATACAGTGTAATTAATAACTTGAGCAATAGAAATATCTTTAAAAAATATATATCAAGTAAAACATTTAAAAATTGTGTGTGAATATGTATTTATGCTGTTTTAGGATGGTCCTTCACCTGGTGAAGGTCGTGTAATTGGGGAGTTAGGAGAAGATGGTTGGATACGGGTACAGTGGGATACTGGTAGTACAAATTCATACAGAATGGGAAAAGAAGGCAAATATGATTTAAAACTTGCCGAGCCACCACCCATACCAGAAACAGATGAAGAGATTGAAACTGATGATGAAGAAGGTAGCAATAATTAGTTGTTTTTTTATTATTATATTTATTCATATACTAAGTAAATCTATTTATAAATTTTTAGCCCCAGTCACTCTTTGTGAAAATCTTCATCCCACAGCTCTTATTCATCAAGCTTGTCTTAATTTACTTAGAACCATAACCATATCAGCTGGTATTCATGCTCAAAATGCTCAAAAAGATGCAATTAATGCACTTTGTAGTTTGCTCAGAATATTAGTAGAAAGTGGATGCCAGCACAATGCACGTAAGTAATAATTTTATTTATTTAATCTAAAGAAAATATGTAATAATATTTGTTTGTTTTTAATATGAACATTTTTTTTATTTTGTTTAATAGACAGTTATTGAAATATCTGTGTACATGCTAAATAACTAATTTTATGATCTCATTAATTTTATATATGCTACGTAGTTTGGTAATTCCATAATAGAATATTGTGTTTTTGAAAAATTATGTTATAAAATATTATAAGTATAGAGGATTTGAACTCAGATTTTCAAACACCCTTCAACTATCCATACTATCTCATACAACTGATACATATGACCACACACATGTAGAAAAGATTAATAATCGCCAATGTACGTATTTCATGCTAAACCAGCACTCATCAGTTGGTCCAGACTATCATCTCTCACACATATATATAATCAATGCTCAGTTTGTATTAAGATAGCAAATCTTCATACTTTAATGGACAGGCTTCAATTCACTGCAACCTC
Organism: Epiperipatus broadwayi; assembly: GCA_028023455.1. Taxonomy (NCBI): domain Eukaryota; kingdom Metazoa; phylum Onychophora; class Udeonychophora; order Euonychophora; family Peripatidae; genus Epiperipatus; species Epiperipatus broadwayi. Next base: position 5,689,265 of record JAQFVV010012463.1, read on the forward strand.
CAACTTTTCAGCCATCTTAATATAAACTGAGCATTGATATGTGTGAGAGATGATAGTCTGGACCAACTGATGAGTGCTGGTTTAGCATGAAATACGTATATTGGTGATTATTAATCTTTTCTACATGTGTGTGGTCATATGTATCAGTTGTATGAGATAGTGTGGATAGTTGAAGGGTGTTTGAAAATCTGAGTTCAAATCCTCTATACTTACAATTAAGCTCCCAGATTTGTGAAAAGTGCCTGGTTTTCAAATAGTTATAAAATATTGTAATGGTATATATTTATGCCATTGCATTACTATTAAATGGAAATATGCGAAAAGTCTCAAACAAAATTAATTAAAATAGAATAAAGTTTTAAAATACAGAAACAAAAGATTTTATAAAATAAAAGCCATTAATTTTTTTTTTTTTCTAAAGGTATTTTTTATCATAGTAGGATGGAAATGAATTTATTGAAAAGTAGTGGAAAACAGGCCCTTGGAGCATTTAACAGATTGTAAGTCAGATAAGAGATAAAAAGATTACTAGTGATAAGAAAATATTGGTGTTTTTCTCTCTAAAGTAAACTAACCAATAAAGATGCGTATACACACATAGACCAGAGAGAAAAACCATCATCACCAATGGGAACCACACTGAGCCAAGAGAGATCAATCCTGAAATTTGATGATAAGAAATACAACAAATATAAAAAGAAGAATTATGTCCGATCTAGGTAAAATATTATTATTATTTATGAAATCTTTTTTTTCTGAGTATTTGAAAGAAAAAAATATATAGCATGATGAAGGGGTCACTCATTAAACTCCTCTCCCCTCAGTTACACCAGTTGAGGTGACTTCCAGAGTGCCGGTTTCCTAAGGATAGCAAATATTGGGTTCGCCTCAAGTAAGAAAGAAAATCCATTCGGTAATGGACAAAGCCTTGAACTGGGATGTGAAGCACATAAAAAACCATAGAGATGACATTCAAAAAAACTGCCACAGTCTGGAGGATCCTCCAAAATAAAAGAGAAATATGAAATTTGAATTGTGAAATATTTAACCTAAGAAAATACTAACCTTCCATTTTAATAATAACTAAACCTGAACGTTATTTCTTCTCTAAAGAAAATCTTTTATCTGACAATTTAAATTCTAATTCACCTATTTCATAATGTAATAAATATTTTATGTATAATGTATTTGCTGCGTGACCAGAGATCGTCTCCTCAATTAGAATAAGATACCAGTGATGATAAGCGTAATTTAAAAATCAATATAAAGAAGCTGTTTGGGTATTCCACGATCTCTTGCCATGCTGTAAAATATCTAAATTTTGTTTTTATCATTTCTATCTTCGTTCAATTAGATTAATAAATGTAAAGTTAGGTGTAAATGACTGCATAGACTCATTAAGATTATGTTGGTTTAAGGATGGTTAATTTTTGGCTAATTGTTTCGTAGTTGAATCGATGCTGGTGGATAGATGTACGGGTGTTTTATGTCAATGTAATCTGGGGAGGATACAAGGTAGATTACCCAGATGAATGCACGGCCCAAAAAATGGTAACCATTGTATTAGCAATGGTAGTAGAGATATTCCTACATCATTGATTTCTTATGCTCCGAGCGGGAACTGTAAGTCTGCAATTGACTGCTTTCCCCCCTCCCCAGTATGGAGCACTTCTTTTCCACAAATATTCATATGAACCTTCGCCAGACAGACATACATTTCTACATTGATGAAGATAATTATGTTTCTTTTAAGAAGATGATACAGATGTAAATTCCTGTATGCTAACATTCTCATTTTGCATTAATCACATCGGTATATCAGTAAACTAGCGTCGGTTTGGACATGAACTTTTGGTCTGGAATTAGAGGTTTGAGTTTTTTAAATGCTTCGTTTTGTGCTGTTTATTACTCTTAGCAAGATATTAAAATAATGTTAAAATATATTCAATTTATCCCTCTGAGCATATAATAATAAATGTTAAACAATTAATTCAATCCTAAATTTTTGTGTTTGATGTGTATGTGTGTAATAAATATGTTTTGTCTCATTAGTTTTGGCAGTGATTTATTTTATCATATTAATTAATTCTATTTTGAAATCGATTAAAAAATTTAAGTTAGAAATGCTAAAGCTCAGCTTCTCCATTAGTTGCAACTAGGGCTATCGGTCAATTAAAATTTGAACCTCTCCCATACATGCCTGCCTCCTTTATAAATTTCTCGAAGTTCATATAGCCTAGTGGCATCCTGGTAAGATAGATAGGGATAGAGAGGACACTGACCGATATAATATAGTATAGTAAAAAAAAAAGCTTAGAGGAAAAATTGAATTATGAGCAGATTGAATGAATACTAACTTCTAAAAATATATTAAAGTAATAATAAATTATTAATTAATAAAAATATATATCTTCTTATTAATTTAATAATATTTCACTTTGGTAACATCAAGTTTATTAAAATCTTCTAATTCATTTTTTGTTTTATCCTTATTTAAAAATATGAAAACTTAAAAAAAAATATTTCTTTACACTTGAAAATACTTTTTTACAATCTTTGGTTTTATTTTACTAATAGTTTTGAATAATCTATAATCTTTATCATAGTTTATAATATTTGTTTAATTTTAAAAGCTCTGATGAAGTTTGTGAATGAATCAATCTAAACTAAAATAAAATCAAAGATTGTAAAGAAGCATTATTTCAATTGCATAGAATTTTTTTTTTTTTTTCAAGTTTTGATGTTTTTAAACACAAAATTTTTGATAGTGTTTATTACATTTTATTATATATGTCATATTGCCAGCAATTTTCGAGTTTTGGTAAATCAAGTTAATTTACTTGAGTCTTGAATATTGTTTTTATAATGTACTGATTAAAAATTTCTTCTTTTAAAGTCACCATTTTTTATCTGCTCTCTATATTACTATCCTAATAATAATTTTCTAAATTTTTTAAAATTTATTTTTGTTACTTGACTTTTTTTTTTTATTATTTTTTATTTCAAATGACTCCGAGTAACTCAAACATTTTACTTCTACTGATGCTTCTAGAAGAAAGGTTTTTATTGTTTTATTCAATTTTGCACTTATTCACATTTCTGACATAATTCTCATTATTGTTCTTATTAATAAACTTGTAAGTTACTTCCTTTCTACATCTGTTTTTCTAGATTTTCAGATTGTAATCTCGCCAAGATTGTTTTTTTTTTTAAGAATTGCATCTGTGGAGAAATTTGCAATATTATAATTGGAATTTGCCATGCATATTTATGAAATAATCATGTGTAATTTTAGATATGTATAAAATATACCATATATATATATTATATTTTAATTTATTAAATGTAAGCTCAAAAATAATTATTTTAACCCCATTATTAACAATTTTTCATAAACATATATGGTCATTTTCCAAAAAATAAAAAAACTAGAAAAGACAAATAAAAAATTAGCAATGATTTTTACAAAGATTATTTAGACCCATCTATAAAATACAAATATGTCTTGTATATCACACTTTTATTTATCGCCTTGTTATTTTTTGATAGATTTTATAGTCATCCTTATCTTTTAAAGTACTCAGCTGTATTCTCCAATTGAAGCATTTATTTTTGTCTTTGAGATCATTTTTATAATGGAATTTGACTTTTCTATGAAAGTTATATTTGAATTCTCCATAAATATTTTTTTTGTTTACTGATTATTCTTTTCCTTCACATGCCCAACTCATTATTTATAATAGTGGATTCCATAGTAGCACTTCCAGCAAGCTAAAAAACATACTGATTAATTTTATGATCTTGTCATATGGAATATCTTTAAATGAAATTTTTCCAGCCTCTTTATATTATGTTAATAAGGATCCATTCTTACTTCTTTGTATTAAATTTGAAAAATAGTAGCCCTAAATACAACTAATTTAATTAAATATTCTTTAACTTGTTAAGTACAGCAGAAAAACTTTGAATTTCTGTTGCACCATAACTTCTTAGTCTGCCTTTTTACCTAAAAAGCTGCCAAGATATTTAAATTAATTTGCTTTCTCAATTTGATAATCATTCAAACTGAATGTTGCTGAAGATAATTCTTTTATTAATGTGTTTTTATAGATTACATTTGAAAATATTGAGAATAATCTTTTGATTTAGCAAAAAATAGCAGATTGTAAATCTAAAGGCTAAAAAAGATAAAGTATTTGTTTTTTTTCTTCTACTCAATTTAAATGAAAAACTTTATATCGAACTTATATAGCATCATGTTATCTATTTCATGAAACTGTATATGAACTGTTCCAGTGACTGCTATAATAAAAATAGTGAATAATATTGAAACTAATATTATCTGTGTTTAAATATCAGTTTTAATTTTGTCTCAGATTTTTTTTATCACCTGTAATAGTACTTCCTCTGAATCCATCATAAAGAAACATTATAATATGAATAAATTTTGCAGATAACCATCTCATTTTAGAATTTATCTATGACTGGAAGCAAGCTATTTAATAAAATTCTTGCAAGTGCTTTTGTTTTATACTTATATATGATGGATTATTTATGTATGTCAATTTGTTGCATAATTCATTTTGAACATTCATTAAAAAAAAAAATTGTTAAAAAAAGAAAAAATTAGTATTATAAATGTGACTAATCAAGACCAAATATATTATTGTAATTCGTAAGTGAGATTCCTAGATAATTAGTTTTAATAAATTTATAAATAACATTTGCTTTATTAATGTTTATTAATTGATCAACTAATGAATTGATATTAATAAGAGAAAATGAATGTTGCTTACAAATTTGTTAAAAATGATTCTTTAGGAACTTGATTATGAATTGTAGCAACATAGTCAGACTTTATAATTGTGAATAAAATTATATATATTGTCAGTGGTACATATTTAACAGTCATGATTTATTTTTGAACCTATTACAATTTATTACTATAAATTTGCAATTTTTTTTGTTTTATTTCATAAAGATGTTTAATAAATTTGTTTTACAAGTGACATAGTTTATGAAAAGGATGGGACTTTCTTCCTGTTTTTTTTTTTGGAATTCTTAATAGAATATATTTTTGTCAAACTGCTGAAATACAGTATTACATAATTCTCTAGAAATTTGCTTAATTTTAAGCAGTCCATTTAGAATTCATTCCTAAATCTTAACAATTGGCACATAACCTCAGTTCTATAGTATCATCTTTGGTAAAAATAATAATATTAAATAAAATATATGATTTTATCAGCACACTCTTAATATTGGTAATAAGAGCAATAATTCATTCTTACATACTATTAAATAAAATATATGATTTTATCAGCACAACATAAAATATTATACTAAAATGTTTGAAAATCTCAAACCATTATCATTTTATTGATAATAGCTAGAAATTAATCAGAAGAATTGTTTTGTACTATTATCTAATCTTCATTGATCATTCAAGCTTATAAAGGATAGTTCTAGAGTAGAGTAATGAATGGATTATTGCTCCTTTTAAAGGTATTCATGTGAATGGTAAAGTTTGTGTTGTTTTATTTGACTTTTAATCTTTTTTTTTTTTTATTGTTGGAAATACAAAAATCTTCTCTAGGCAGATCCTATTATTGATGTTGTTTTATTGATAAGTGTAGATCTATTTATTCCCACTTTGTTTATATACTTAAAGTAATGTTCAATCCTTCATTTAATAATCATCATTTCAGTACAGTATCTATCAAGAATTTAATTTTCAACAGTTAAAAAAAAAAAATCTAATTTATATCATGCTAACTGTGCAACTCTCTTACCATTGTTGTTATACATAATTGAAATGCCTTCTAACCATAAAAGAACTGATGTCATTACTTTTACTTTCAGTTTGCACATATTTAGAGAAATGTTTCAAATGCTTAAGCTAAAAGGAATGAATTTTAAATCAGTTGAGAAATTTATTTTTAAATATTTTAAATTGGTCTTATCTGTTAAGAAACATCTTTAGCTGTTTAATTTTGTGTCACTTCTAAAAATGCTTAAATCTGAATTTATATTATGTCTGAACTATTTCAGACAATTTTTAATTCTGAGATTTTTTTAAAAAGATACTCCAATTTATCAATACTTAATGCTAGTTTTTTCACGAACTTTCTTGCACGATCTTTTTTTTTTCTTTATTGTTAATATTGTTTTTTATTTTCTTTATTATCAGTATTGTTTTTTAGAAACTTAGTTTTTTTTAATTAAGAATTAAATATCTTCTCCATACAATTTATTTTCTTTATATAAAGAAGCATGTGCATACATAGTTGGATTCAAAGTGAGGATGCACAAAGTGAAACCTGTATTTATTATAAGACTTTATTTTGCTCATTGTTTTTTTTTTTTTTTTTGCCTGTAACTAAATCCATTGATTTTTAATAATGTTAATTGTAAATTAGTACCTAAAGTGAAAAAGTAACTTATTAATAGGTTAATATTCAGAACTTATTTATTGTTAAAGTAAAAATTTCAAATGTTATGTATAGAGCTAAATGTTATATATAACATTTATAAATGTTACATATGTATATGTTATATATTGTAACGGATGTTCAACTACGCCTGGATTTGCACTTGCCCACACACCAGATGTAACGGATGGGAGAATAACTTGCGGACTGTGATATTATGCAGAGGTAGCAATCTGGAGACCATGACTCAAAGTGTCCTAACTTATTGCCCTTGATGGCACAGTCTGCAGAGGCCTATCAGACTTGGAAGGGGGAAAATCACATCTAACTACGGTCAGACTTTGTGTCTTCAGATAGGATGCTAGTGAAAACCTGATAAAATGCTTAACCTATGATTGCATGCACTTTAATTGACTAGCTCTATCCCTATTTAATAATATCAAATGCAATTTTGGTTAGTTCATCCATTTTCACCCCTTTCCGATTCCATTATGCCCTAATATTCGAACCCAGAGAGAATATTGCTTTTGACTCCCTTAACAGGTATGAACGGATACACAAAACAACTCCTGCACCTATATATAGGTTACAACTAGCATTTATTATATTTGTTTTACTATACAACTTTTATATGACAAGAAAATAGTTGGGTGTGCATGCATGATTATTTGTTAATTGTGAAATGTCAGGACAACTCAATAAACCAAAGACCGGGATAACATAAACTCTTAAACCTTTATTGACAATGATAAATAACATTAAGTGTAATACAATAGTAATGATAAAATATATATATACATGTGTTACATGTGAACTTCTACCATTCTATTAACTAATAATTCTCCAGATCCATCCATTTTACTCCATGGTAGAAATTCATTTATGTCACTCAGTCTTTACAGATCATGAACTATACAAGAAAAATAAACATTAATAATTTAAACTAAATTATAGATTTACTGATTTTTGCAATCTCTTTAATTTAAGTTTCCCCAATTTATATATATGATAGGTATAGAAATTAACACTAGTTGATTAGTTAATCACACTGGAAAATATATATAAGAGTTAATCGACAAAATAAAAAATATAAGGTGTATTCTGTATCTAGTGTTGCAATTTAATCTGTAAAAATAAATGTAGAGAATTTTACATTACTATTTACATGATAACCTGATGTGAAGCAGGTGGGTTGACCTAGATTTTATTTATAATAAAATAGAAAAATATCTAAGTGAATTATCCCCCCATTTCTTCTTTGCTAATTCTGAAAAATGAGGTTTCTATCATCAGAGTGTGAAAATGCAACATAGATAAAAAAAATCAAACAAAAATTTACAACATTAATTTCTTGATTAAAATTGTAGTTGGAACAAAGTTCTTAAAATCATCCTAATAGAAGTAGTAGTTGATGGTTAGGCATGTTACTCTCCAACATCAGTTTGACTCAGCAAATCATTTTCCTTGGCAAGATTGATAGGTACAATGGTGTCTTCTGTAGTTGTGTATGGTAAACACCTCAATCCCTATCACCTTTAAATATTCCAATGCTTGCTTACTTTGGACTGCGAACATCCTCTTGTGTGTTTTACAATAAAGTAGAATAAAATAGAGGTTTTATGCAACTGTTAGGAAATAATGTGATGCACAATAGCATGTTTTGTCTTAACCCATATTCATCTTAAAGTACCATTAAATAATTATTTGTAATCATAAATTTATGTTCAATAATATAGAAGCACTTTACATATACATGTATTAAAAGAATTATTTCATTTTTGCTTCCTATTTTCAGCAGACTTAATTTTCGTTTTTCTTTTTGAAAAGATTTAAAATATTAAAAATTATTCCAACAACTTTCAAAACATAATTTAATTATCTCAAAATTTATAAATTATTCTTACTTTTCTATCACACTTTCTTTCTTCTGAATTTGGCAAAATTTAAAGTACAGTATTCGACTTTAAAAACTTCTATGATTCAAATAAAAGAAGAAACAAAACTTCATTTTAGCGTTTGAAATTTTAATTTAACTGCTGTATATATTGTTATAGCTAGAATATTACTGATAAGAAGAACGATTTATGAAAAGTTTCTGTTTTTATGCAGTTCGTGCGTAGATCTGAAACGCTTAGATTTTTAACTGCTTATTGTTTAAATACATTTCATTTATAACAGATAAAAAATAGAATAATAAAATCAGTTTTATTTTCACAGTTGCTACAACCACCTAACTTGACTTAGGTTATCTGTAAGTCATCTGACTATAAATTACATTCAATTTTAAATTTTTTCTAAAAACAAAAAAAAATACATACAGTTTATTAATCAAATAGCGCATATATATACAATATTATTTTCTAAAATATTGGTTGTATTAAATTTATTACAAAATAATAATTTATTGTGAGTTCACTAATTCACTGTGAATATAAATAAATATATGTGTTGTACATGTATATATGTGTTAATAATAAACAAATAATCTCCCCATTATTAATGCAAGTTTCAAATGGATTGGATTCAATAAGTAGGCCAATCTTGTTAGGAATATTTGCGTTGTAAGCTACCCTTTACAATATAGAGTAAGAATTTCATATAAGTTGACGTAAAAACTTTGCTTTCTTATGAACAAAAATAATAATTTTCCCAGGTAGAAAAAATGGATGGGAATGCACTCAATAATATATTATGATATATCTTGCATTTATAGTATTATGTTGTATATGATTCATTGTAAACTTATGAATAAATAATGATTTATTTATTTCCCAAATATAATTTATAATTAGTTTATTTAAAAAGAACAGTTTTTTTTCCTTAGGTATTTGAGATAGGATTTTTACTTTATAATGTGAACATACCATCCTTAACCTATATGAGCATTTCAGATTAATCTTCCAAGAGAAGAAATATTGTTTAGAATATTCACTTGCTTATAAGGGGATTTTAATTAATGATATTGGGAGCATTCATTATCACAAAAGATGATTAACAGAAAGTTTTTGTCAGTATAAGAAAATGTGAAAATGCTGCTAACATATCATGAATGCATAATCTGATGATTATGAGGATGAGAAAACAATAATATTATATGGGCTTTGAATGTGTGTGTGTGTATTCTATCGTTAATTGGCTGGCTCACATAGGGTCAGGTTGCTCATCCTGGTTTTTAATTAGCTATGATTTTAATTACATCATGCTGAAATATTTATTTAGACATTACACAGAAATTTACATTTAATTTATATATATACATACACATATATAATTAAAGAAATATAATGTGATTCTTAAAAATATTATATAAATGTATATGAATAAATAATTTTATTTTGTTTCTAGATATTCAACCCATTTCTGTTCGGTTACATCAAGAACAGCATTATGAATGGGCTACATTAGGTTTCATTCGTAGTATTGCAGCCAAATCTGCCATCAATAAAGCCTTAAGTACACCAGTCTGGATCCAGCAGTTACTGAAAATTGTTGATAATCAAAATGGAACAAATAATATTAGTCTTACAAGAAAGGTAATATTTATTTATTTTTTATTGTTATTAAATTATGCTTTTAATTTTTATTTTAAGAATATATTTTTACTTTTTAATAAATATTTTATAAATTGGAGCTTTATTTTTTACCATTTCTATTTAATGATTTGTAATTGTCAATAGATTTTAGCATTGCGCTTGATTCATACAGTTTTGCCATCTTGGGACAAACGTGCTGAAAAATCTCGTATGGCTGAATTAATTGAGCGTTTATTTCATCTTCTGGGAAATGTACTTCTTAACTGCACAGGTGATCCAACTCTATTGCCTTCAGGTAATATTTCATGTTCTTATTTTAGATTAATTAATTTTTTTATGTTGTGTTCATTTTTTAATTTCTTTTGCTAATCTCATATTTAAAGCAAGATAAACCTAGCAAATGGACATGGTGATGCTTGTTGTATTCTTGCTTATAGATTTTATAATACACCAGACTTTATGAATTATTTTTGTACAAATTATTATTCAAATTTATTACCTCTGTATAAAATATACTTTTAATAAGTTTTTATTTGTGTTATTATACTTTCTTTTTTTTCCACTATTTTTAGACGCATTGCGAAAATCAAAAAAGAGATCTCGAGCTCGGGTTTCACTTACAGCTTCACATTCTAGTACTTTAGCTGAAGAATTAATTGCACTGCTAAGAAAGCTTCATTCTTTGGATTCATGGAATGAATCTGTTAATGATTTTGTAACTAGTCATTTAGGCATGATTTCAGATATGGTGTTGGATAAACCTAAAATATTACCGGTATTTGGTTTTTGTTTTTTTTTTAATTTCATTTTTGTTACTATTACATAAAATTTTTAATTAAAAATAAAAAGTATATTTTAGATTCTTAGTGATGCTAAGTTAAAATTTCACAATGCATTGCATTATTATGTTTTGAATTGAAAATTTTAGGAAAATTTTATATATATTTGTTTAAAAATATCTAAATGGATAAAGATAAATCAAATTACCATGTAACAATCCAAAGCATGTAAAATGCTGATTTTGAAATTATTAACATAAATAGTTTAATGTACATAAATATGACAGAAGTCTTTTATGTAATGATATTTTTGAATTGCTGTCAGAATATATAGGCTGGGGGGGGGGGGGGTTATAAATTTATAGCCTAAATGAAAAGAAATAAACTTCTTTGTAATTTAAAATATATCTAATAAAAAGCAGTAAGTAAAATGCATAAAAAACATAAATTTTTATCTTCGTATAGATCAAAGTTACCTGTTTCATTTTTTCTTTTAATTAAAACTAAAGTATTGTACCGGTCCACATAACCATCATCACCCTAAGCCGCGGTCCGAATTCAAATCCAGTTAAACCGAGGGATTAAACCCAAGACCAAACTGTATTCAAATCCAACTCACGAGCTCAGATCAAATCTATAGATAACATGTAGATGGTAAATGACTATGCGCCAAGAAACTAGCTCAACGGTTGATGATGATTTGAGCCCCCCGATCTGACTCTACTAATGACTGTGGATATTTATAAATAAATCAATATATGTATGTTCAGGTTGACAATACAGACAGTGAGCATCAATATTAAATAGTTATTAAATAATGAAGAGAGTTAAAACCAAATATGTTGTATAAAGTATTTAATAATACGTAAATATTTTTGTTCAAATTGCTTATGATTACATTATATATATATTACCTCTAGTCTTTAGAAATGGAAGTTACAATTTACAATAAGTAATGGCAGTCGTGCTCATATGCCAATAATGAATACACAATTATAGAAGAAATATATGTCCATCCCCCAATGAATAAACAAAGGTAAATAAAGGTAGTTGGCTTGGAAAGAAAATGATTCTAATTTCAAAAAAAACGCAAGAAAGATATGAGATTCATTTTCACACATCCAGAAAGCAATTTACGAAAAGCATGATAAATATTTAGGGTATTACTTTAATGTTTAACAAAGAACTTATTTAATTATAGATAAATATGAAATTGTTTGACTTTAAATAAATCAACTCATTACAATTTAGGAGCATGAGAGCAGGGCTTTATTTGAAATGAGAAGTAAATGGTTCTGACGACTGCTTGTTGGTGATTTAAGAAGTAGAAGGGCGGCTTGTATTTTACAAGTCTTTTCTGCCCTATCAAGGATCCATGGAACACGGGGAAAGCCAGGCCGGGACATAGCCATGAATCTTTGGTGTTCCAATATAATAATGAGCGAGGGAGGAAGTGATTTCTTCCTATGTAATTTAAATAACTATAAAATCACCGATGACAAGCCTACGAAGCAGAAGATGGCTCATGTCAGCAACGTTCAGAAAGTGATGATTCAATGATCATCGCATTTAATTAATAAAACCCAAATTATATAAGAAATGCTCTACGTAATGACCTGATCATGTCAGATTAAAATCAAACGTGCTTAATATAAAAGTGCTTAACGCAATTATAAAATTATATTACTCATACCCTAAATATCATATCCTCCCTGAATATTAGTATAAAGTATAAAATTTAAATTAGAATACATTCATTTTATTTCCTTTATTAATCTTTAGCAAAACATTTTAATGTTATTAATATGAATAAATAAATATTTGTGAACTCAATAAAATAGTCGGAAGTGTAGGTTAGAAAATAGGCTAATAATTATTATCAGCCATAGTAAAAATAGCAAACATTTAATAAATCCTTCAACTCGATAATTAATTGAACCGTATAAAATTAGTTCTAATGGGCAATAATTAAACTATAAAATCTAATACTATATTATTTTTATAAGGTAAGTGTGAGATAAGTTTTAAAGTAGACATTTTATAAACAGGTTTATTGTGTGCTCATAAATTATAATTAAAGAGATAAATAAAAACATATATAATAAAAAAAGTGCTATATATAATAATTCATGCTGCTATCTTTTAAAAATGAAGATTTTTTGATATTCAATTTTTAATGTAGAATCTATTAGAACAGAAATATGTATAATGGGTGTCATTTTTAAAAAAAAAATTAATGAATTATAATTTGTAAATGAAAACTATATGTTGTAAACTGCTTGAGTGAACATCTTGCAATTGTATTTGTGCATATATACACACACATAATATATATATATGTAGGTGTGTAGTCAATTATTTGCATATTTTGTTTAATGTTTTTTTCATAATAATGTAATAATTTTATCATTTGGAAAATATTTTTAAAATAGTAAATCACTGATACTTTTATAATTTTTTATATTTTATTATGAAAAGATTACTTTTAATAAATAAAAATATAATTAATACTTATCTTAATTTGTAACTTTAGTTTTTTATGAAAAGTCATAATTTCTTCTTTTTTTAATTTTTGCAAGAAAATTTTTTAAAAATATATACTTAAAACAAAAAATTACCAAAAAAAGTATCAAAGATATAACCATGCAGAGTTTCTATCATTGAAAAGTAAATTAAATTTTATTTTTAATGACACCATTTGCCCACCAATTTAAACAAAACGCAAAGAAATTTATTATTTCAAATTAATCCACTGAACACTTAGTTCTGTTAAACATTTATAAAAATTATTAAATTGGATACAAGAAAAATATAATGATATTCATTGAAAAACATAGTAACTATTTTATTGAAAAGTGAATCTTATATTCTTAATTTACTTGATAATTTAAATAATATTTCTGCAACATTAAATCTCCAAATTATCACCATTAATATTTTGCTTTTATTTATAGAATTTGAGAAAAATAATATAAATTAAGAATTATATTTATTTTTTAAACATAGAGAAATTGTCTTTCATCTGCTCATGTTAAAATAATTATATTTTCATACTTTCATGTAATTATTAACAAATATCAGTTTTGATTTTTTAAATTATAATTTAGAAATGTTTTTTTTTATATGAAAAAAAAATTAAGTAAATTTTAAATTTGTTTTTTTTCCCCTTAAAAAGAAATATTTTCAGTTTAGATCTGTATTATTAAGCATCAGCAAATATGATAAATGAAAATAGTTATTTTAAACATTCTAATGCATTAATTTAGTTTAATTATAAAAAATTGGAGGAGGGATATAATTCACAATACAATGGCATAACTCTGATAAACATTTTTTAGTCATTTTTTATTAATTATTAATGTCACCACAATCTGCATCTAAGAACATAAATATCACTAAATATTGTATGTAAGTTCTGATTTTGAATATTACTAAATTTATTATCAGATCGCATGTGTTAAGTTAATTTTTTTTTCCACTCACACACATCAATGCTTTTGCATTAAACTTATTAAACATATCTTTGATACAGTTTAGAAATGTAATAGTAAGAAATACTAAATATTTGTTTTAATTTATCAGAAAAGGTATATGAGCTAATTTCTACAGTTTCTTTAAAGTCCATATTGAAACTCCATTTGTAAGGAAATAAAATCTCAGCTTTTTAAATAAAGTGTTCTACTTTACTAATGCAAATATTTTGTAGAGTACTATCTTTTTATATTGACTTTTGCATGAGTTAACCCAAAAAGTTGGAACTTTTATAATGTTATATATATTTCAGTACAATAACAAATACTTTTCTCAGAGTTTTTTCTTTCTCAAATCATAAGAATATGTGTGATGAGATTTAAAATTATTTTTTTCCTTTGTTATTTTCTCCTCATTCTCATATTTTATTGGTTGAGAAGTTTTAAAAAATATTTTATCCTCTAATAGCTTTTTTCAAATATTGTTAATTTTTTTTTCATTCACACTTTTCATTTATGCTCTTAGACATTTTTAAAATGTCTATAGCTTCTCTTAGCAATCTCTGGTCATATTGTTCAATTTTTGCTAGAATATGTGTTATTAAAATTTATGTCATGTTTAGTTAATAATATGTGAATAAACGACTTATGAGTTAGATTTTTTTCTCATTGCCAAAATATGTTCTTCCTTTCTTATCTTTTATTCTACGATTTGTCTGTTTAATGTATGAATCTAAATAAACTTCACGTGGAATTTCTTTAGGGTGTCAAAATACTTCCTTATGCTGTGCATTCGAAATGCAAGCATTCCAAATATCAACAAACAAAATAATACATAGTAAGAATAGCGAACAGTCTGCTACACTCGCAACACAAACATATATATAAATCCCTCTGGTTAACTTCCCCTAATGAAATATTGCTACATACATAACATACTGTACATATGTATAGTTCACTTCCCCCGATGATGTATTGCTACACACATAACACAATCTATATATATAGTTCTCCTTGGTTTATTTCCCCTGACGAACTTTAAGACTGGCTGCTTTCAAGCCGGTTTCCCAAACATTTTGGCCCTGGTTTATCTCAGCTGCACATGAACACATCTGGCTTCATTGTAGAGTACTGCGACTGTCACTATGAGCTTCTTTTAGCTGCAGTCACTTCTGTTTCTTGGCAAACTCACTGGAAATCCACTGGAAAATCAATTCTTCACATCTAGCTGCTATCCAGACAGTTTCCTCCGGCTTCAGTTTCCCAAACTCTTGGGGTCTGTTCAGCTGCTGCCCATGAACACATTTTCACTGAGTGATGCACACTCACTGAAACAACTGTCACTTACATCTCTCTTCAAAATGAACCCAGCACTTTGTTACTTACTCTATAGTTCTTAATTACTCACACAATTAATTACTTTCTTCCATGTACTGTAATGGTTTTAGGTCTATAACTAATTAATTGGTGTCTTAGGAATTCATTTCCATATAAGATAATTTATAGTCTATTCCATTAATTAATTAGTCTCTTATTAAGAAATATTTGTAATCAACAATATTTCTTGGAATTTATCGATCGCAATTAACGTAAATTATTTAATTAAAATTACCGCTTATCAGTTAGCGATCTAAATATATTTCTCTAATATATTTTCTACTTTTTTTGGAGTGCACAAACTTATATTAATGTAAATATAAATATTTTTACAAAATATAACTTAATTTTTTTTAATGTAGTATAAATTGTGTGGATATTATTTTTCTTTAAAACATTATAAATTTTATCAGTTATTCACTTTATATATGACAGAACAGATAAAATCCCTTTGGAGTGTCATGGTATATATGAAATTCCAGGTGGAGTTTGTTTTCATTCATACATTGGACAGACTAATCATAGAAAAAACATAAGGAAGAACACATTTTAGCAGTTAGAGAAAAATCTAATTCATCAACCATTTATTCACATATTAAATTAACTAATCATGGCATCAATTTTAATAAAACACATATTCATATGACCAGAGAGATTGCTAAGGGAATCTATAAAGATTTTTAAAAGGCCTAAGAGCATAAATGAAAAGTATGAATTAAAGAAAACTAACAATATTTGGAAAAAGCTGTTGGAGGATAAAATATTTTTTCAAAATTTTCAACCAATAGAATTTGAGTTTGAGGAGAAAATAACAAAGGAAAAAAAATACCAATTTTAAATCTTACCACACCCACTCTTACGATTTGAGAATGAAGAAGCTCGTTATTGTACTGAAACATCAGTTATTTAGCAATTACATTTTTATTACCTAGAAGCTTCCGGAGATCTATGAATTCATCATTTATCCGTGGGAATATTAGAATTAATATATATATGCTTTTAATGTTTATAAATATATTTGTTGTTGTAATTAATAAGCAATGTCTGATCAATATTTTCTGTTTTTATAGAATAAAAAAAAATTAGATATTGTTTCTGGAATGAACAATCTTTTTTTTTTTGTTCTCATTCTCTCATTGAATTTTTTTTTTTTTCTTTTACAGTAATGTCTTCAGTTATTTAGACTACTGTGAAGTCTGATTATTATGAGCCTCTGCCATCAGTCATCATTCTAATATTGTGTTTATTCAATCATATTTCCATTCCATAATTACTCATGCTGCAACTCAGAATCAAATATTTTTTGTTGTAGCATTAGAATGGCCATATCCATTTATAAGTGATTGTTAATAATGGTGATGTTATATGCTGTTGTTATAGTTATGGTAATAGAAATGAGAGAGGACATAGACTTGTGGGATTTGCAGAAAAATTGTATATTATAAATTTTTTCATTGAGAAAAATACTAAATAGAAATTTATATGGTCATATTCATATAACGATATAGCAGAAGTGGATTGTATTTTGATTGTACAAAAATAATGTATTTCAGGATTGAAAATGTTTTTAAGAGATTCGACATAGTATGAGCTTATTGATTAGTAAGATTTAAGATATGTGTTAATGCAAAACTAGTGTGATGAAAATTATTTAAAAACACAGTATTAATATTTAATTTACCTAACTTTCAGACACACTCCGGTGAAAAATTTAAATTAGAACTTGTTAATAGCTTTAATATAATGACAGATTTGGAAAATGGTTCAAAGTTAACTGAGATCAATAAGAAAATAACTGGTATTCTATTAAGAACCACAACAAAAATGTCTGGTACAAAAAAACAACAATTCACCAATAAGTTTTCAAATGAGACAAGGCAATGTATAAAGAAAAGAAGGAATATGGAAATATTTAAAGATGATCCATTAAGAAGAATTGAATATCTGGGTTCTGTAAAATGCTATGAAAATTGTTAATATAAGAAAATATAACTGTGAATTGATTACAAAAGTTATAAATGAGAATAAAAGTTTCAGAAATATGAAACAATGTTTTGATATTAGAAGAAAAATTGTTTCAGCAATAAGAAGAGAAAATGGAAGTATTCCTAAAAAGTGGAGCAATATTATAAAACATATAAAAGAGTTTTATAAGGAATTATATAGAAATAAAAAAACAAGAAAATGAAACTAATCTACATTTACTATATCTTCTGAATTGTCAGCATTATAAATGAAAAGATAAGACTTGCAATTAAATTTATAAAGAAAGGAAAAGCCCAAAGAAATGGTGGATTTATTACTCTCTTAAAAGAAGCTGATGAAGAAATAGCATTGAGCATTGTTGTTAAAACTATATATCATATGTCTAAGTGATAAAGATGCATTAGATGATTGAAAAAATATAGTAATAATATTAATATTTAATAAAGTCATTAAAGCAAATATTAGAAATTACAGATCTGATAGTCATATCAATTTCATTCAGAATCGCTACCAAGATAATTAAACTCGCCTGCAGTGAATTTTGGATCAAAATAACTAAAAGAATAAAAGGATTTAAAAGTGACTTTAGCATAATAGATTTATATACAAGAATTGAGAGAAGTTATAGAAAGAAACAATGAATATAAGTTGCATTATGCTTTGGATTTGTAGATTATGAAAAAGCATTTAGCTTTAAAAACATTTCTACACTAATTAAAACTTTGAATCATCAAGATATAGAATGAAAATATTGTGATGTATAGTAATTGAAGTTATCACTCATGAGATTATGTGACATTTGTGCACCAAAATGATAGGCAGAAGTTTGATTCAGAAATGCTTGAACCTTAGTTGTAGAGTTCATACATCATGCTATTTCTGCATTAAACTACATTTTTTTAATCATATATTTTTTACTAACCATATGAATTCAAATTTAACTTTGCAAAAATAGTCTTATTCAACCTATCTTACATTTTTATTCTTGATGAGCATCACAAAGATTTCAACTTTATTTTCATGTTTTTACTAAAGTATTTGGTAATGGACATTGGATTATGTTTAATCATAAGGCCAATAGTAAAAATCATTTTATTGCTACTCATTATCCAAAACATGGAATCATAACTTTATTATTATTATTTAATTAGTTGACAAAATTTTCAAAATTATATAATGATTTTTCCTCATTTACAGAACATAAATACAGCACAAGAATTTTTGGATTTAAGCATAATTAACTAATAGCACTTATTTGTGAAAAATGATTTGTTAAATGAATCTTTCAAACAGTTTTCACAGAAAAAAAAGAAAGTTAATGAGCAGAAGAGAAATGATTTAACTCTGGCTAGACCTGTTTGAGAACACTAAAAATCTGTAAAATTATT
Organism: Epiperipatus broadwayi; assembly: GCA_028023455.1. Lineage (NCBI taxonomy): Eukaryota > Metazoa > Onychophora > Udeonychophora > Euonychophora > Peripatidae > Epiperipatus > Epiperipatus broadwayi. The sequence goes on from JAQFVV010012463.1 coordinate 5,708,229, forward strand.
TCTTGTGAAATAAAAGTTAATATTCTAGAATAAGGGGAGAATTTGATATATGCATAGTGTTATCAGTAATAAGTTTGTGATATATATATGATATTGTTAATGTAAATAAAGTTTTATTACGGAAAATAATTACCACATAACATTTACATAATTATTCTATTAAGTCAAATAATTTTTTACTTTTGGGAAATATATATATTCTAGCACATGTGTGTGTGTGACGCAACTGTTCTCAAAAGCTATAAAGTGTTAATATAAAATAGATATCTATTTTATATTAATACTTTATAGCTTTTGAGAACAGTTGCGTCACACATGCTAGAATAAATTTCTATTATTTATTCTAGAAAATTGACAAAAAATAGTCTAAACTGAACTTAAATTATTTATACAAATTAACTATATATATATATGAAGAACTCACACATTAAAAAAGCGACAGCAAAGGGAATAAGCATATGTGCAAAAGCTTGGAAAATCAGATGTAGATTTACTTATTATTAAGTAATATGTATATGGAAGTAATATATACACTACAATAGATATTTATGTAGAGATGATTCACTTAAAGATTAAAAATTAGTTTGCTTATATATATTTATTTTATCATGAGTATAATAAACTCACTTTCATTTATTGGTGTTCTTTGTTTAATAAATTGTGACCCAGCTGTTATGGATATAGCTCGGGCGCACAACAATAATAATTTCATATTTATTTATTATATATATATATATACATCCATTTACATATTCAAATATATAATTATATGCAGAAATGTTCATTAACTCAAGCTTGTTAATGGATATTATTGTCTATAGAAAATCAACAACCATCTTAACACTATAAAGTAATTCATCTTAGACTTGAGATCTAATCAATTGACCCTGGAAATCTAATACAGTATAGCACTTCTGTACATTGACTGGTGATATTTAATTAATATTCAAATTAGGAGCATATGATTTATATTCAAGAAAGGAGAGAAAAAATTATTTTTGAAAAATTCATATTTAAATATATATTACAACTTACAAATACTGTTCCAGGGACTGCTTCCTATAAGAATTACTATATTTAAATGTTTATTATGTGTAAATTATTAAAATTAGAAATGTGTGATTATAATCGAGAAAAATAAATAAAAACTTTTAAAAACATATATATATATTATAAATAATGCTGGAATTGAATTCTATAAAGATAATTACTATGTGTAATTATTAAACATACATTCAGATATATAGACTATAATATACATTCAGATATATACATTATAACTTTAAAACATATATCAATATACTTAAACATATCTAACAAAGCTTATTTATTCATTAACACACTTGTATCTGGTTTGATTAACCAATTTTGTTTCATATATTTATGCACATGTTTGCATAATGGGTTTTAAATTTCAGATAATAGAATAAAATATGTTGACAAATAATGCCAAACTATCATTAATGATGATAATGTGTTATGAATAGATTTATAATTTCTATCATTTGGTTAACCCAATCTGTCTTTAATTATAAACATGTTCGTTTTTTTCAGACTCCAAGTTTATTTGTGTTTTGTGTTTATAATGAATGTTTTTTTTTATCATTATTTATAATTTTACATTTTTATTTTATGATTTTCTTTTTTGAAAATTGTTATTTATGTTTTTGATTATAGTTGGATGAAAGTGAAAATACTGTTACAAGTACCAGTCATATATTCAACCCAGATCTTCAAGGTGCTGTTCTTGCTGTCTTAGCTATGATTGGCGGAGTTGATAGCAGACCTCGGCTTGGAGGATTTGTTCATCATGAAGAATGGGGTATAGGAACTATTTCCAAAATAGCTCATAATGGAAAAATCACTGTTTTAAGCCATGAATTAAAGCAAATGAAAAAATGTTGTTTATTGGAGATATCTTCAGTAAGTATATACTTCTGAAAATATTTTTTATTCATTCACTGGGATTCTTGATTGTAGTTATAATTTTAATTTTCTTGTGTTCATTTTCAAGTAAAGTGAAATTATTTAAGATAGTGGTTCCATTATCAACCAAGTAAACTATTTAGTTTGAAACAGCACACTTTTTAACTATCTTAAACTTGTTATAAAATTTTGTATTCTAAGTGTGTTATGGATTTTGTCTTTTTTTTTTTTTTGTGGAACAAATCAACAGAATTCAGTACAATATAAAAGTGTGATGTCTTATATTTGTGAACTAATTAGAGTAAAAAGTCATAATATATTCATCTACTATAAAAAGTGCAAAAGACCATTATATATTATTTAAATTTGCATATAAATTTATATATATATTATAAATCACGATAAAAATAATAATTGGTTTTTTTTTTTTTATTTCACTAAGTAAAGCTGCAATGTGCATCAGAATGTAAAGTCAGGAATTTTGAAGACAAATGTTTTAATTAAATTTTTCTATCTACAAAACCAATATATCACAACTATTAACAATTTAAAAAGTAATAGAAATAGCATATGCAAGTGGTAGCAAAAATTTCAAAGGTAGCGTTAGAATTTAAAAATTGATATGAAGAATATTGGTATTAGTGCATATTTAATGTTTTACTAAAAGTAGCACAAATTTTATTAAACTTCCATAACAGAATAATACTAGTTTTAAAAAAAATTAAAATTCAAAAAAATATATATGTAAAAGTGTTTGATTTTATAGTGCAATTAAAATTTTTTGACATCTGTTACCATTTATATAAGTACTAACTTAATATGGAAATCAATAGAAAGGAGTTGACATATAATTTGGATTATTGTTAAATAAATATATAGAGAGAAACTTTTAGGTATGTTTGTTTTAGGTTTTATCGAAATGAATCCCTTTCCGAACACAAAGTCTTTAGGAGTAGATGACACTATTTATAGTAACAGTGAACTATAGATATATAGACAATTTGCATCAAAAAGTTATAACTTGAGATTTTAAAAAGAAAATAATTGAATGATGGGTATTTTTCATTATACTGGACAAGCCGCTTGATGGCACTGTTTCTACATTAACAAAGACAAATATAACATTTCGGGTCAATGTGTTTGTTTTGTTTGGCATATTTTATTTTGTGCATTTGTTATTCTTTTTTTTTTTTTGAAAAAAACATAACATTTAATAAATGATATTTTTTTTAAAAAAAATCATAGCATTTAATATAATTAAGAACATTAACACACCCATTGCAGTAACAGTACTACCCAGCCATCAATTCATTACATCTTTTTTTTTTTTTACCTTGGCAGCAGATTGGTTTGAAGATTATTGCAATTTGTTTTTTCTATAATGACCCAAAAAGAATACACATTTCAAAATTAGGCACTATTTTTTATTCTAAATATTTTTGCTTTTATTAAAAAAAAATTTAGATCTTGTTATTCTTTTTACTATTTACAATGTTTTTCCTTACATTGGCTTATAGTTCTTTCTCCTATTGTTCTCATTTTAATTAATGCCATTCATCAAAAAAAAAGTTTGTTGATATGTTAATTAGTCTAATAAAATTGTAAAAAACATAATCATACCACCAATTTTTTAAAATTTTAGAAAAATGTACAGTATAATCCAAAGTGGTTTAATTACTTTTTCAAATTAGTAATTGAAAAAAATTAAAATGTTCTTTTTAACTTTTGAAGAGATTGGGTTGCATTTTCAAAAAAAAAGTACATACCATTTTTAAATATAAAGATTGGTTTTGATCAAAGGACACAATTTTGTTCATTGATGAATTACCATCTTATAACATGTAGAATATATAAATAAGTTGAAGATGGAAATTAAAGAATTCTATTCCAATTATAATGACCTTAAAATTACTAATTGCTAACCAAAATAAAATCACACCATTTCTACCATCCTTTTCTGATATGTTAGGGTTAAATAACTGCCAATCTCACTAGTGTATCAGCCTAAACTTAATGTGTAGTTGTGTTAATATATACTCATAATAATTGTGATCAGTTAATTATATATTAATTAATTTTGTAAGCAGATAGAATATTTATTTAGTTTTATTGAAGTAAAATAGGAAGTTAAATTGTATAACGTTTTTCAGGAAAGTTGAAGCAGAAATGGAGGGAAAGGTGAATGAAATCTTTCATATTAAGAATTTCATTTTCTGGCATTAAGCTCATTAGTCGAGATTTCAAAAAATTTTGAATTTAAAAGACTAATATTAGAATTGATATATGGAATATTTGAATTAGGAATAGACTAGTAAAGGTTAAGAATCTTATATTGTAAGTCTCTTTGGGTGGATTGTGAGGTGAAAAATAATGAACATGAAAGAATTCATTGCAAAATTTATTATAATAGAGTGTGATATTGTCTTAAGATATTGTATGGTTAACTGTATTTGTTAGATTAGTTATATGAAAAGAATCATGACATTGTTTGTGAAATTTTCAGTTATGTGGAAAAAAAATTCCATTTTTATTTTAGTTTGTAACCTCAGATCATTGGCATTGCAATCTAATATATTAATTATTATTTATGCTTACAAACATTGTCCATAGTAAAGGCATGACTTTTATTTTTTGTAGATTTCCAAAATCAAATTTGCTGTGGATAAGCTGCCCATGGCTGGTAACGTTCTTAATATTTGGGCTTCTTTAGTAAGCTTAGCTAGTGCAGGATTTCGACCAGAACGAGAAAGACCTCCTTTAAGTAGCAGTACAACAAGCCTTGAAGGAGTTCATTCAGGTAAAATTAATAAAGACTGTGATTTACATCTAGTGTTAATTATTTAGCATTAAATGAAAATAATTCTGTCTTTTAAATATGGTTTGTTTTTTTTTTACTTTTTATGACAAAACAATTTTAGTTTAAGAATGAAAATAAGATTACAGTTAGTATAAAACTGAGATCATTAAAATATATAGTTATTGACTTAGTGTTACGATCTATATAACTGGAAAGCCATAGGGTTTTTTGAATTTCAGGCTATCCTTGATAATTTAAAAGAATTAAATATTGTTGGGTAAGTAGAAAGAATTTCTTCTGAATGCAATTAACAGATATTCAAAAAATTTTATGTGCAAGTAATGTTATCTTTTAAAATATTATAGATGTGAAAATTAATGAGTTTTGTGAATGGATTATTTCAAGTATAACCACATTGTAAAGAAAAACTTATTAAATTGCAAGTTTGGCAATAGATGAATTGTTTTCATCGGTTGAAATGAACATCTGTTATATATGCTGAGATATAGTTATGATTTTTAATTGTAATTGACTGTTTCTTGAGATCATGTTATTGTTAATTTAATTTTTATTTGAATTATTTAGTTCTTTTTTTTTTTTTGTCTGTCTGTTTTGCTTTCAATCCTTTCTTCTTCTAATTGCTATTATAGCAAGAAGTGGGACCAAGATAAGAAATAGGGAGCAAAATACAAATATTTTTTAAAAAATAATGAAATCTTAAAATATAATAGAATAAAGCTTCTATTATTAATCTAAAGCATTGTGATAAAGGAACAGGGCTTCCTATACTTTGATAAGTTATAAGCAGCTGTTGTAATTAAATTAAAACTTTACCAAATCAAATATTTTTCTTTTTGAATTAACAAATCTGTACTTTCCAAAGTATGATTTTCAATCAAATGTAACAGTATATAATATGCCGTTACATTATTTTAAATTAAAATAAAAAGATAGTAAATAAAAATTGATTTATTAACAAGAAAAAACTTAACTTAAAAACTGAAAATTAAAAGTTGTTTAACGTATATAATATAGTGCACAGATGGAATGAAAACTTTAAAAGTATTATTTTCTTTTTCAAATAAAAAAAAAAGTATTTGAACGTACTTTTTTATTAAAAAAAAGTACAAGATCTAAAGATAAAATATTTTTGTTAAAAGATTCCTATGTATTCTCAGTAAATGGAAATGATTGTTTTATAAATTATCGAAAAGCAAACTTAGCCCTTGGGGCTCTTATATAAAAAAGTCAGATGAAAAATATAGATAAGAGAACAAAAAAAAATTAGATGTCCAATAGAAGCAGCAATGAACGCTCGGACCTTAACGAAAATTTGGAACAGGAAACCATGTTCAGTGAATCCGGACGATTGGTATAAAAAGAAAAAATATTCAAATTAAAGGAGTTCCAGCTTGATTTTTTTTGAAAAGGGTGATAAGACGCACTTGTCACCCTCTGTCACTTATTTCAAATGAAATGACTGTTGAATTATGAATGCTACTATTGTAGACCAGAATCATATGGGTCCTACAATAAAATAGTACCAGGAGGGAACAGCTAAGGCCATCTCCGGAAAAATAGACCGGTCTTCCATGAAAGTATGATCAATAAAGACTTTGTGGGAATTGGCATCAGGAACTGGGAGCTCTTCTACTGTAAAATATGAACTAGTATAAGATTTTAAACAGTAATTAAGAACTTTCATCAATATTTAACAGGTTTTTAATAATCTGCTAAACAGAACTTTTAAAATGAATTCTTATTTTACTTATTCAGATTTCAAAATCAGTTATTAATGTTAAAATTTTATATATTTGAGTTTGCTAATTTAGATAAATCATTTCTATTTTCTTTATTAATATTTATTGACTAAATTGTTTAAATGTAATAAATTTAAGTTGGGTGTAGATAGCTGCATAGATTCTTTAACGTTTAATTATTTTTTTATTTGCATATTGATTAAAATATATAATATTCGGTAAATACGATATCTCATGTTGAGTATCAAAAAAAAAAATGTATTTATTCATATATCTTTAACCTTTTGAATGATGATTATATAATTGGCCGAATGAGTTAAAAATCAAAACTTGTAATTGGCCAACTCACAACTTTAACAAAATCTATTGTTAAAATAGATCACTTTTAATAATATAAATACGTTAGTTTCGTTTGTAAAAAGTATATTACTGAATTTTCAGATTCTTAAAGCAAACGAAAATCTTTTCAAAAATAAAATTTGATTTATAATTTAAAAAATATTCAATTGCGGTGAAATAAAAGTAACCGCTATTCAACCAACCAAAAAAGATTGCTGACGCAATCTTTTTTTTTTCACTTTACGTTACGATCAATATGTAGCAATAAATAAATAATTCTTGGTAATATCTTAACTATTTTTCTAAAATAATTTGATTTTTAGTATTATTTTATCAATAATAATTTGTAATTCAATTCAAATATTGTTTAAAATGTTGTAAACATTCGTTTATCATTTTCGTAATAAAAATCAAAACGAACCTAACTTTTTACTTTTTGGCAGCCATTACCCTTTCTGACAGAAGTGGGACAGCCAATAAGATTCAAGAAAAGTTGGTGAGGAGGCGGTGCTTTGGTTTTGTTTGACATATATGGTCATTTTTATTGATTTTTTACTTGTAAAATAACTCTGAAGAGGGCACCATCTTACAGAACTTTTGATTTTCTTTCTAGTGACGTATCATATGTATATGTGGGATAAAAAGTAGCCGATTTAGAGTGATGTCAAATCTTCTCGTTTTTAGACGAGTCATGCATTATAAGAGTTAGTTATTGGTGTCAATGCAGCATCTTATGATGAATGCCATTGGGTTTATTGTAAATTTCCCTCTGCAATTCCATCAATAACTTTATATTTTAATCGTTTATGTTTATTTTAAATGGTTTTTATTTCAGGCTATTTGTTTCGTAGTTAGGTCGATGTTGGTGGAGGGATATATGGATGTTTATATCAATGTAATGTGAAGCGTGTTTCGCATACAGGGCAACGTGACCATCTGAACGCATGACCCAAAGATGTAGTCATTGCGTTGCAATGGACGCAAACGTATTTCCTGTGCCATTGACCCTTTTTTTTAGCTCTATGGATAAGGACTATAAGTCGACAGATAGACCGCTCACCCCCATACATAGCACTTTTCTTTAATTATTTTATATACATGATTTCTTCACCAGACAGATGCACATTCCTGTACTGGATAAAGATCATGTCCTTCAAATAATATCACGCTGTCAGATGCACATTCCTGTCACCATGGTTTTATGCTAGCATCTTCATATTGCATTGGTTGCGACTATATATCTGGAAGTAGGTGTTGGTTTGGATATAAACTTTTAGTCTGAGATTGAATGATTGTTTTGAAAAGTTTTTAACTGAGTAATCTATGTAGCCTATCTATACTCAACATTCTAAAGTAAAATTTATTAAAATGTTCATCTGTGTGGACTGTTTAAAATAATAATTTAAATTTAAAAAAATTAATGACCAATCTAAAATAATAAATTTTATTCCTCAATTTTAAATGTTTATATATATATATATGCGTTAATAAATGTTTTTTGTGTGTTATTACTGGCAGTGGCTTTTATTTTTTGATATTGAAAATATATTTTAAGTAAAATTATATATTATTATCTCTGCTGCTCCGCAAGCTAGTGACTAGGGCTGATGGTCGGAATAAAATATATATGTAAAAGTTAGATCTTAACAGCTCGTATCTGCCTACTCTATAAATTTTCCAGGTTCAAATAGCCTGGTGGTGCCCTGTACGGCAGATACGGTAAGACTTTATGATCACCCCAACCGTTATACAAAGTTTACCAAAAAGGTTTTTTTCCCTCGACTCGTAATCATTGTTAAACCAGTTTTTATTACAAATTTTGACTTTAAATGTTTAAGAATTCTATTATTAAATTGAAATGATTGCTGATTATGATAAGAATTATTTATTTTTTTAATTAGCCTAATTATTGTTTGTTTGTTTTTTTCTTCTTTTTTTTTTTTTTGATAAATGTTTCTGAGACTAATGCTTTTAAATTATTAATATTTTAATAGATATACCAAATTAATTCTTGTCTTGTATTCTTTATTAAATTTATAGTAAAATATTTTACTTATGATTTTATTAGTATTAATTATCTTTTAGTCATCTATATAGAATATTTCCATAGTTTTTGATATTCTTTATAAATTTAATGAAAATTTTTAGACAGTGATGATATTTGAAATCAATCCATCATCACGATTTCAAAGAGAACATTTACCCTATCAAATAAAAGAATTTTCTTTTTTCTGTAAGTAAAATTTGTTGATGGACAAATGCATTATAAAAGCACAATGCAAAATAATCTGTTGCTAATTTTTTCTAAGATTATGGTGAATTATAAAAACAGAATTACACAATTTTAAAAGATTTTCTCAATGCTTTGTTTTCTAGAATTGAGTTATAAATAAATTTTTGGAAATTGAAAAAAAAAGATTTACCCATTGCGATTGACTATTAGAACCAATTCTTCTTGTATTTTTCCTCACTATTTATGCATCTATACTAATTGAAGATGTTAATGTTTGCAAGAATTCTTTTGGATCTATCCAACAATGCTGAAAATATGCATTATTTTTGTTTTGACCTTTTTGTTACAAGAATTTATAGTATGATGTCATAAGTATAATTACTTTTTGAATTATATACATAATTATGAAAAAAAATCAAATAATAGAATGCTAGTCTATTTATAAGTTTACAATATGTATCAATAAAAAAATCAAATAGGATTTCAGCCTTTATTTAAAGTTGATTTGATAATATATGCATTAGCTATGAGCCATGTCAAGAATCTTTTGTCTTCAGTTTATGCACACACACACACACACACATGGGCATGTGTGTGTGCAATGTTTAAATAAATTTGCTTTATCAATGTAAGAATAACATTACTTTATCTACCAGATTTTGACCGACTATCACAGATCACAATACATTATTCTACAGCAATGAATTCAATACTGTTTATATGAATTATAATAAACATTAGTTTGTGCTAAAAACTTGTTTTTATTCATTATGACCAATCTTTTTGTCTGAACCTTTGTGCCTTGTTTTATCACTCATAAGCTAAAAATTAACATTGTTCTTTAAAATATCAGTAACTTTTTTTCACTTTGTGCAATTTTTTTATTTGTATGTACATTGTCAGTATAATTCTTTTTAGTCTTTTAATTTCCTCAATAATCCCAAATACTTTATTCAATGCTTATATTTTTCTAATCCTTTCAGTTTATTTAAATTTTTCTCCAAACTCACATCTCTATAAATTTACAGCCCTCGGTTTTTCTTTTTTTTTTTATCAGTCTGCTCCATATAAATAAAGAAGCTAAATCCAACTTCAATTGCCATAGAATAATTTTTAATTAAAAAGTAATTTTCATTCTAGTTTTTTTTATTGTTACTTCTATCATTAGTAATGCACTAATATTTTATATCGCTTCAAGTCCAGTTTAACATTCTTAATTCTCTTCATCCATTTTTGTTGTTCTAATTTAGTTGCATTTATTTTCATTTCAATAACCTTTTATTAAACTTATCCATATTATCCAAACACTCTATTATTAGTAAATCTTTTACAGTGAAATCTCTTTTCCTCAGAATTATCTCTATTCTTATTAAGAGACTCATGTAACATTGCTTATAAATAAATATTAATCAAAGCAGCAGATTATATGATACCTTTGTCTCCCAATTCTATTTTTTTTTTTCTCCTTATCCATATATTTACTATTTATATCCATCAAGATAATCTTATTAAATGTCTTTTCAATATCAATAAAACAGACATTAACTTCTTAATTTTTTATATATCTTGCAAAAATTGTTCTCAATATTTCAACTGCTTCTTTTAAATTGATTGTAAATTGCTTTAATGTTTTGTATTATTTTAGTAAAAATATCAAAAATTTATTTTAAGGTTATTCTAGTATATATATATATTTTTTATTATGGTTTTTTTACTTTTTTAAAATCTTTTGAATTTCAATAAAAAAAATTATTTGAAAATATGTGAGTGTGTCATGTGTAACCATTTTTATGTGTATGTTAGTTATTTCAGAGCTAACTTTTTTATTTAAAACCCTTTCTGCATTATGTTTTTAAGCAGAAATATTACATAGCATTTGCTTCATTTTTTTCTATTCATTTGAAATTCTCTTCTTTTTTTTTTTAATTTATTAATATTTTATTTGTATATTATAAATTTGAGTGTTTACATCTATTTATGAATAAAAGTGTTCTTAATAATTTCTATTATTGTAATATTTTGTCTGATTTTATTTTCACTTCAACTGTTAATTCTTAAAAGTTTTATGGTTTATTGATACTATTTTATGTTGCTGAACATGTACAACAAAATAAATTGTGTTTTATGAAGACAGTGAGCATGTTTATGAATTTTGAATTTGGATTATAATTTTGTTGATATATATTGTGCCCATGCCATTTGTAGTAGTCATTTTAAGTAGAATTTAAAAGTAGCTAGTTTTAAAAAATTTTAAATTTATATTAGTCCATACTACTTGATTTTGTGAGTAAAATAAATTTCAACTTGTTGATTAGAAAGTCTATAAAGATACTTAGAATATTTTAAAGTTGTTTTAATATAATTTAAATGATAAAAGCAATATATTATATGATATTTGAAAAATAAAATTAATTAATGTTTATTATATTTAAAGGATATAATGTTAAAATAATAGTCTAATTACAGTGTTAAATATTATATAATATATCTAATATATTTTAAATAATTTTATTTATTATTTTAAATAATTAGTAATTAAATTATTTAAACGAGATATTTATTTTGTATAGCGCAATGTTTTTGAATTGTAATAAACTAATAATCAGCTTTTTAAGCTAATGCACATGCGCTTTGTGGATCTTAACAGTAAATGAAGACTTTATCTTGTATTGGAAAATGAGAGTATTCATTTATTGTTAAGATCCACAAAGCGCATGTGCATTAAAAGCTGATTATTAGTTTATTATAATTAAATTATTCTAGAATGTTTTGGAAAGTGTCACGTGTCTTTAAAAGTGTGTATATTTGTCTTTGAGCTTTCATGTTTTTAGAAAAAATATTAATTTTTAGTTTCTTGTCAATAAAAATTAGACACAAAAAATGTTGTAAAAATAATATTGTACTGTTTATTTTTAAAATTAATGTTCAGGTTATTTTAAAATATTTTAATTGTTTAGATAAAGATATTTAATATTATGAAATATTAAATAAATTTTATATAATATTAAAATGATGAGTCATATTATTTAGAAAATTATTTTTTAGACAAAATAATTTTAATTTATATGTAAATTAGTATTTGAGAAGAACTTGGATCAACCAATGAAATCACTAGTTAAAATAGGTATAAATATAGTTGTTCAATCAGTCTAGGCAATTCTAGTCTAATCTTATCTTGTTTTGTTTGTCTAATCTGGTCCTATTTTTAAAAGTTTTAATTTTTTATAAAATATTTTTTTTTTAGAAAAGTTAAAGTATAATTTTAAATAATTATTATAATGTATCTCATGTTTGAGTAAGCGAATTAATTTCTTGTCAATAAAATTTTTATGTTGTAACTTAACGAAACCAGGATAGTTTTATGGAGACCAATAGTTGTCATTGAAGTATTGGCCTAATGCATAGCAAAAGCCATGAGAATTTTAACCATATAACCAAATAAAATATAAGGATTTGTAAGAACTTTATATTTAATATTTTTAGTATGTGTGAAGTGAACAATCTTGATAAATTCTCATAAATATAAACTGTCAAGAAATTTACATATTATTATATTGAGGATATTTGTTGAAAGCCATTTAATAAGCTATATATGCTTTAAAAGGGAAAAAAAGAAGAATGAAAGTGATATTGTGCAAATCTGTGAATGCATATGTAAATATATTTTACTAATTTGTTTAAAAGAGAACAGCCTGAATGAACATTATATATTTAAATTTATGCAAGATGAAAAGAAAATGTCTTTTGAACTTTATATTTTAAAAAGATTTTCTTGTTTAAAAGAAAGATGATTGAACTATACATTTTAAAAAATTTGCCTTATTAAAAGAGATGAATTTTGATATTGTTTTAAGATTATCATTATGTCTTATATAAAATATCACCTGGATAAAGAAACTGTACAAAAATTACAAGAAATTATTTAATTAATATGTGCATGTTTGAAAAGATAAAAATCTTGAATTTTTAAGAAAACATCCTGTGATAAATTATTACCATTTAAATATGAGCATATAAATTTTTAAAAAAAATAAGAATGAAATATTTCTGCTGAAAAAATTGACCAATAAATAATCTTATTCTATAAAATGTTTTTTATTAATGCTTTCTGATGAAGAAATATTAATTTCATTATATTTTACCAATAAGTCTGGACCAGCATATATAAGGAAAATGTACATACAGGAAAAATTATTATCTAATTTGAAAAATTATATTAATAAATGTTTTTTCTTTTGAAATATTCATTCTCCTGGAAATGCTAAGAAATGGATTTAGATAAATTATTTATCCAGTATGGTTGGACAGTATTTCATAAAGATTTTAATGATTGAATTTTGTTCATTACGAAGTTTTGTTCAGCATGGTGGGGGGGAGAGAAGTTTTTTCAAACTTTTTTCATTGTCCATAGAGACAGAGGAAGCTCGACATTGGAGAAATGAAAGCAAATAAGAACTTTAGTACCTTTGAATTCATTACTTTTTTTTAGTTTTGGGTTATTATTATTATTATTCAGTTAATATCTTTATTATTCGAAATATATTTAGTTTAATATTGAAAGAATTTATTTTAAAAGTAAAGAAAAATGATAGGTATCAGAAAATTTAATTTTCTGAATGATAAAAATAAAATACCTATAATTTATTTTATGTTTGAATGATCAAGGAGAGAAGGGGATTGCCGTATTTAATTTCAATAATTGTTGGAATTAAAGATAGAATATTATGTATTTTAATGATATTTCAATGTATATTTTATTTCATTTACCATACTGTTTGAGTATTAAGCCAGATAAATCATATTTATATGATTATGAATATATTAATTGATTTATGAAAGTAAAGTAAAAGTAAAAAAATGTTTTGTGAGTTATCCAAAGTTTTTAAATAATTTTTATGAATGCTTAAGTATGCATATTTTTTTGATGTAGTTATGAGTTTCTAAGATATCATTCTAGGCTGTATCTGTTTAGATACAATAAAATGAAAATGTTGATCTCTAAATTTATTTAGTACTATAATATAAGTGAATGAATGTGTGATAACAATTAACATTTTATTGAAATTATTTGTGTATACAATATTTTGAACCTTTTTGAATTTAATATTTGATATTTATTTTGGAAATGTGCTTTGGAGATTATTTTATGTAAGGTAGTTAGAATTTTTTTATGATGTCAAGAGAAGTATTCAGAATGTGGAAGGTAAAGGATAGTAGTCTGGGAAATTAGTTATAAAATAAAATACTGTTTGCTAGGGATATTAAAGAGGAATATTATATGTGAATTATATTGTTGTGAATTAAGGATATAAATACAGGTAACAAAGGTATATTTAGTACATGGGCAGTTGCAGTCTTTCTATAGTTCAGTAAGAGCTCAGGTAGAAGTCATGATTGGAATTTAAGGTACATGATAAATATGTGATCTTAAGCATTGTAACCATGATATTTCATATTCGTTTGAGTTATTGTATTCATATCCCTCAATATAATCACTATTAATTGCCACTGGATATTGCATCGTAAATGATAGTTTAAAAGTTGAAAGTTGTCAATATTTGTGAATGCAAGAGGAAAGAAAAATTCTATCACAAATGATGTTTAACTATTTATTGTTTATAGAGAACATGAAAAAGGAATGATCTGATATTCCTAGAGATATATGAATGATAGAGATTATTAAACTCAAATATTTAATACATATTTTGTTTGATTGTGAGAAAGAATAATGAAACATAATATATGAATGCTATTATGGTAATAGATTAAAAAAATGGATAAATAAAAGCATGTCAAGCAATATAATTCTTTAATATAATTTGAATTTCCTATAAGAAAAATGAACTTATATATGAGTAAAGTTATAGGATTATTTAAAATATTTTTAAAGTAAATAGTTTTATAAAGGGATGATTAAAGTTAGTACAGTAATTATATTTTTCTTTATTTAAATTTACATTTAAAATGTTAAAATATATCTGAAAAGTAAAGATAAATGCTTTACTGATATAATTGCTAATTTTAATTTTAATTTTATAGTTAATAAGCATTACTATAATTATAATTACTTTCCAAAAAGATGAAGCATATTATTAGTTAAATAAATTGTATTTATTTATTATTGTTTTATTATGATAACAACAATGGAATATCATTATCATAATGATAGAAAATAATAGTATTATTACTATAATGTATCATATATTCTATTTTACACATCAAATAGTAAGAATGAAGGCTATTTAATGTTCATTTGTTTTCATTGTGTTTTCTTATGCAAATATTTTAGTCTAATTTTCTTTTGTTATTTTTTTGTAAATATTTTAAAATTTATAGATTTATATTATTGTAAATATAGTACATTGTTAATAATAAAATTGTTAATGTTTTGGAATTCATATTGTCTCCAGAGTTTTATTTGTTGATGTGTCTGAGTGTTTTTTGATTCTTCATATCCACACACATGAGTTATAAAAATTATTTGGATTGTTATATTATTGCACATGATTAATAAAATATATTATTATTATTATTACAGAAGATCTTATTATTGATGATTATGAAGATTATATAATGCCATTGGCAATTTTGCAATTATATTAAGAAAATAATATTTTCTGTGAATGCCACATAAGAAATAAAAGATTTTATAGCATTATATGAGATGAAATGTTTTAAAATTTATTTAAAATATTATATATGTTTTATAAAAATTTATTATTTTATTTTCATTTATTGAAGAATAGTATTCAAGTAGATGTATTGTTTTAAGAATTTTGAAAATATTCTAGTTGTTCATTGTTGTTTTGTGAGAGTAGTTGAATATATGTAAAATCCCTCATTATATTTAACTACAAGGTATTATTTTGATTGTTATTACTGTTAGAAGATGAACCTGAGAGTTTAAATGATCATAAGAGTTAGATAAAGTGGTAATAAATAGGAATTTTAGTTAATGTTAAATTTAAACACTATTATGAGGAAAAGGATAATAATAATTGATTTATCATTTTATAATAAATTTTATAGATTATTTTTATGTATGTTATAAGACATGAGAGTATTACAAGGTCATTTATTATATAAATTAAGTAGGGGTAATATTCGTATGTCATTGAGAGTATATCTTTCAGGATGCATCCTCAATGTTAAACTAACATTGTACCTTGCTGAATGTCTCATGCAAAAGTTTTCATCATAGTTTAAGTTACTATCATAATAAATGAGCTGGGATTGCAATTTGAACCTTAGTATTTAATTTATTTATTTTATTTTTTTTAGTTTATTATCTAAATAGGATACATTATTTTAAATTTAAATTTTATTAGATATAATATGTTAGAAATGTATTCTGAGTTAGTCAAACTATCATTATTTTTCGTTAAGTATTGTTTTATAAGTTGATTATAAATTAGATGTAGTACTTTTCCCAAGGTTGAGCCAGAGAGAGTTTTCCAATCTTATCTAGGTAGGGTAAAATATATATATATGAACAAATAAATTATACATTGTTACTATTAATCATAAAATAAAGACTTGTATTGGGTTTTTTTTAAGTATCCACATTTATTTGATATGCAATTAAAGATATAGATCATTAGTGTTAAATATATTGTACATATAAATAATTGATTATTATTTTATATATCAGCTAGTTACCATAACTTTTTTTTTTTTTTAGATCAAATAAATATCAAATTACTTTGTAAACAACAAATTTGCTTTGGATTAATGAAAGCAGCAAGAGTATTATTTAGTCATCAAGAAAATTTGCGCAGAATTTTAAATCGGCCAGCTGTTGTAGAAAATAATTCTATAGAAAATTTAACTAGTCCATCAGATGAAGATATGTCACCTGACTCTTCAGGTCCTACTTTACTTTTACAACAACTTATGGCTGCAGCTACTCAGCCCTCACCTATAAAAGCAATTTTCAGTAGAGAAGAATTAGAATCTGCTGCTATAGCAGTTAGTCAGTATCTGACAGCAGAGTGTCATCGTCCTGTTAATAGTAATGAAGATCTTAGTCCACAAAGTGAAAGTAGTACTAATCGATCTCCAACCCCTCAACTTATTCAACAACCTCGAAGTCGAAAAATAAAACCCCTCCTTCCTCCACCATCACCCATAGTTCAGCAACTTATGGAAATGGGTTTTGGTCGAAAAAGTGTAGAAACTGCTTTAAAATCTTTAAATGGAAGTGGAGAAATTACTCCAAGTCCAGAAGCTCTTGTCAGTTGGCTATTGGAACATCAGGATTTACAGTCAACAGAAATTTCTGATATGGAAAGCATTTCTTCTGCTGATGTATTTTCAGATTCTGATTCAATATCGGATGAATGGGAAGATATTGATAGTACGTTTCCTGAAGAAAGTCATTCATATAAAAAACGTGGGGATTTTGTTTCTACTGATGATTATGCTGTGTACATAAGAGATAATATTCAGAGTGGCATGATGGTTCGCTGTTGCAAAACATATGAAGAAGTTCATGAAGGAGATGCTGGTAGAGTTGTAAAGGTAATTTATATAAAATTTTATTTGTATGTATTTAAAATTTAATAAACTACATTTGTTTGAAATTTAATAAATTGTATTTGTTTGAAAGTTTGAAATGATGGTTTGTAATTATATATTGAACTAATTCTAACATCTAGAATTAATTGTTAAATGTTTATATAAATTTTTTAAATATATTCAACTGGTAGTAATAGTGGATAGGTTACTACATAGCACACTATTTTGAATGGTATTATTCTCTTCTATATAATTTTTGTAGATTTTCTGAATATATTTTATTATTCTCCCAAAGTTTGAATTTTAATTAAATTATCAGAAATTTTTCCATTACTTATATTATGCTAATGAGTATTGAATAGATGTATAATACAAACATATATGTAACCATTAGAAAACAGTCAACACTTAGACAATCCCAATATAGATAACAATCAAGAATTTCAAACAGTTGTCAATATATAAGTGTAATTTATTTTTTTATAATAATTGTTTTTTGTAATTTTAGATTGATCGTGATGGACTGCATGATCTGAATGTTCAGGTGGACTGGCAGCGCAAAGGAGGGACCTATTGGGTCCGTTATATTCATGTTGAGCTCCTTGGATACACCGGACACTCAGGTCTGCTTGTTTATTTTTTAAATAATGGCTTTGTAATAAACTAGGATTATATGTAGATGGAGAACATAGAAAATCAATCAATAACACTAATTAAAATTTAAAGCTAATAATAATAATTTACAAAGTTGTTTGGAAAAATAATGACAAAACAGACTAATAAATATCTGTATCAGTATTGATCATTGTGTATGAAGAAAGATTAGATTGTTTTTAATAATAAATAAACATGGTTACTTTTCTAATAGAATAGTTATGTTTTGCAAGTAATATATATTCTAATATCTTATTATATATTTATTAATTCTCATGGAAACTATTTGTTATTGCTACTCATCATACAAAAATTTAAGCTGTTTTCTTTCTGAATGTTAAAGCATAAGTGAACCAATATTGGATTGTCTCAAATCTAATGTAATTTAACAATAAGAAAATGAGAAAATCATCTTCTCCTAATGGTTAATGCTTCATAGCCACTAACCTGCCATTGGGTGTATTTCAAAAAAAAAAAACTTTATTTACTAAATTAAACATTGGTTTAGATTCTTGATAACTCAAATATTCTTTTATATTTAAACTATGCACTTCCAGTTTTTTATATAAGTATGGATTATATAAAAATTGTCAAGCTATAAATTTAGAAAAGATGTTTAAAAAAAAAAAAATAGATGTAATCCCTAACTATGACAAATTTGTTTTCAGTATTGTTACATTGAAAGGTTATTTTGCAACCTAAACCAATGTTAATTTAGTTTAACTTCTGGGGAGGTTATTAGTAAGTAATCAATGAGAAATGAAATATTATATTCTGGATAGTAACTTTTCTGTAGGTATTATATTCAAAGAATAGGAAATTAGAAAATATGCATTAATGTGTAAGTTTCTGAAATAATGCAGAATTGTTCTATTTAATTGAGTATCAATAAATAGTGAAAATTTGTATCTTATAATGAAGTCAAAATCTAGTTTTTGAATATTCAAAGACTAAAATATATATACAAATAGTTTCAGGGTCATCACTTCAACTCCTACTTAACAATGTTAAAATATTATAGCAATTATTGTCACTTAGAATATTTTGGATATAATGAAATACTATATATAATGATTTGTTCTGTCTAATTTTTGTGTTGAATACATTGTCACAAAATTTAATGTTTTATGTGTGTTTTTCTAAATAATTTGTGCAATGAAAGAAGCTTTACATAATCTAATCTGCTCATATTAGATTGGATAGCTTTCTGTCTTCTCTATTTAATCTTTTATGATAATAGAAGTTTTGAGAGTTCTAATTACATTTTTGCTTTATTTTCTTTCTTTTTTATATTTATCTTTGTGAATCTAATTCATAGTTTGATTAAAGATGACATTTTATATTTTAATATATTTTTCAAGTGTCAACTTTCCTTTTAATTATATTCAGCTAATGATTTTTTTTTAACTATTTCATTGAATGTTGATCTTCAAAAATTATTCAGTAAGACATTAATATAGAATTAAATTTAATTCTTCTAAATAAAGTTTCATTTTTGACTCTAGAATTATTCAAAGATTCTTCATTTTATTAGTACAATAAATGAAATTCATTCATATTTTTTTTTATTTTCAAAATTGCTTTTCAGAAATTTTTAACATCAGAAGTTTTCTCTTGTACAACTTTTAAATTAAGTCCATTGAACATTAATTTTATATTTTGGATGGAGCATCTAAATCTGTTTTTTTTATTATTATTATTATTAGATTTGTTTCAAAATCTTAGGAAGTAATTAATCATGTATCTGTTTTTAATTTTTTTCATTTTGTCTTATTTATATCATTATTTTACCAGTGTTCTTCTGAACTTGCTTTATTAATTCTTTCTGCTTCTAAAAAGTAATCAGTTTTCATTTTCTTAATATCTTTGTATTCTTTATTTCAACAAATATCTAATTTTTGTCTTTTTTTTTTTTTTTTTTTTGTATCATATTGGATAATTATGACTTTTTTGTCTAATGTTATATTGTTGTTGTTTTTTTATAATATTTATATTTTAAATAAGACATACACATTTATATTTTCTTTAAATTATTGGTTTATTGGCCTTATATTTTTTCAAAAATTTTTGAATAGTAAACATTAATAAAATTTTTCTATTTTTAAAATAGCAATTGCTTTTGCTTATTTTTATACCATTACTTACTTTTTCTACTGAAGAAAATAATTTTTCATGTTATTCTCTAAAATTAAATTGAAATTCTTCATCTTATTTCTTATGTTATTACTTGTAAAACTAAACTTTTGTAACTCATTATACTGATAAATTACAAAAAAGAATGTCAGTTGTTTTTTTTTAAGAACTTGTTTAACAATGCTTTCAATAAAAATTAGCCAATATTGTGAATCAGTTATAATTATTGTGAATATATAATTGTATTTGTTTAATGAACAAAAATTAATGTAATTAATAATGAATTGTACTTTTACTTCAATTGAAGTGAGATTTAATGGGTTAATGACACTTAATAATGAGCAAAGACTATTGCTAGTGCTTAACTAAGATTATTTTTAAAATATTTTAATAAAGGAAAAAATTTTGTAGAATAAAAATGAGATTACTCTAATGATAATGAAGATTATTTTTAAAATATTTTAATAAAGGAAACAATTTTTTGTAATGGATAAAAATGAGATTACTATAATGATAATGCTTTATTAAAAATAAATACACACATTGAAAAAAAGAAAATTTGATTCTGAAACATTATGCTAATGTTATATTTGAAATTTTAAGAAAAGACTATTAAATGTTCAATATATATAATGATAGATCTTTTGCAACAAATCTTAGCTTAACTGCATGACAGAAATACTGTTCCCAGCTTTAAACTAAACTTCAATCAAAATCAATATTGTTAAAGGTAATTTTTACATCTCTCAAAAGAAAAAATCTAATCATAAATCATAATTTTTTTTATCTTTTACTGTTATTTTTTTGAAAAAAAAAACTCATTAATAACTGATTTCAACAATCCTTAAAAAGCAATTAAATATGGCTGCCAATGTTTGACTTGAAAAACAAATTGGAGCTAAAATCAGCTCTTTGGAAAAATCCAATAATGTACAAACACATATTGCCAGTATAGCTAAAACCTACCTGGAAATTATGACTGTAAAACCTAATTTAAAACTCAGAAAGTCCACTTTTAATGATTTAAAAAACCTATATTTAGCAAACTGACAAAGATGAAAACCAACTTCCCCCACCATTACATGGATAACTAAAATGCTAAATAACATCAATGTAAAGTTCCAACTACTATTCCCAGGGGACTTCATATCACAATCCATCAATTTTTCTATGACCATTCCAATATCCTATCTGCTACTGATACCTATTGTTCCTTGTATCATTTCCCAAGGAGCTTATTTTTTGAAGCACTTAGCTCCCACAACTTATGGAATTCCATGCTCCACCTATCTGATCACCCTAAACTTAGAGACTTGGTTATTGAATTTTATGATTCAGGTCAAAAAAAACCTATTTAAGGAAAAGATTAAGACAGACAGTTTTGTGTTGATTGTTCTTGATGAACATCACCCAAGCAACATAACTAGAACCATTAAAAACACCTATTTAGCTTACAACATACAGAATTTCTAAAAATTAATAAAAACATTCAGAAAAGTGGTTTCGTTTCAACCAATCAACCTCCAGAACACTCCAATTCTCATATATAATAATAGTTTTGAATTTAAAGTAAAGCTGAATAAGAACATAGACCCCATCAATATCCCCACCCAAATCTCTGACCTAGAAGTCATCCTTCACATTTACATAAGAGACATAAAATCTCAATATGGACAGTGAGAGCATTTAGCTATAAATTGCCACTGGCCAGTGTCTGCAGTGTGACCAAACAGGAGAACATATATTAAGATGCCAACTTCCAATAAAAATAACATTCATCAACAAATGCAAAATGACAATCCCCACACAGATGATGATGTGAAACTCATTGACCTTACAATAGACTCAAACAGCCACACCCCTAACAAGTCTATTAGCTACAATTATCAAAGTACCAATCACAATACTAACCAGGCACTCAAACTCAGAAATTATACACCAAAACTAATTTGACTGCTGCAATTGAAAAAAGGAATTTGAATACTCCTGATGCTAACATCACACACAACTTTCAAACTTATGTAACCTATAAAACATCCCCAGAAATCATGGATATGCTAGTGAACAAACTCTCTGACCATTGAGCCTCATCGCAGATATCCCTATTAAGAGGAAACCTGTGCATCCTCGAAAAAGCTGTGAACCCAAACATAAAAGCAGGCAATCCAGAGATCATACTAGCTTGTTGTTTATTTGATGAGTCAATCCCCATTGACCACAGCCCTGAATGCAATTCCACTCTAATCACCAACTAACAATCCAAACTTTGGATTCAGATCAACTAATACTTCTCAAAAGAGCGAATACTCATCAACCACAACCTAGAAAGCGATCACACACAGCAAATTCCACAAAGATCCAAATCTTAATACACAAATAAAACCAAAAAACAACAGCAGACAGAGTGATATTCCTCAACCATCGCATGCAGAAATTAATATACAAAAGAACATACATCAGTCAAACATTACTGATGACATTTCTGAAACCTGCAATTCAATCTTGGACTAGGACATATATTCAATTCCTGAGACCACCCTCATTCAAATCTACCGTCTCTTAACCATCATTAAACATGAAATTAAAAAATATCATCATTCAACATCCGTGGCTTAAATTCAGCAAAAATTACCAAATAAGTAAATGGTTACAATTTTCACAACCATATATCTTTGACCTTCAGGAAACAAAGATCTACAGTGGATCTTAAATTGACCCAACCACTTACCTAAGTGCACAAAATATTTGTGCTTTCTCCAAAAGCTCATCATTATGATCTGCCAGATCTGGCATCATCAGTTTGCCCTTTTCATTATTCCAAAATCATTTATATAGACACCAACTTACTCATGGTCACACTACACCACCACATGATTATGCTCAATATTATATTTGTCTACATACTTCCTGGTACCACTGTGAGTGATCATAAGGATAATTCTTGCTTTCAACTTTCTGCTTGCTTCATCCCTTACCCAGTGATTTTACTAGATTATTTCAATATGACCTATCACACATTCACCTTCAAATCGTTCCACCAACTCTCCTTTTTCTTTAATGAGTGCAGAAGGGTTTTTGCCATCTGACTCCATATCCTTTCACAATTGTTGTCATGTTTTCTCATTGTTTTATACTTCTATTTACCAATGCTTTATTATAAGATCATGCCCAAATCTCTGCTCTCATTCTTCTCTGACCAGTTTAACCAAATGTGTACATTCAACTTAAATACAACGCAAACAGTAGTAAGGGGCCTACAAAAGACAGTAAGAGTATTACTCTTCACAAAGAACCCTGAATTTCTATTCTGAGAAACCTACATCATATTATATAAACTCGAAGATATGCCTCTTGATCCCATCCAGCGATCATATCAACATGGACCACATTACAAGAGCTATCTCTCCACTCCAAGCTTCCAGCATTGGCAGATGAACTACACAAATGTATCATGTGCCGCCCCACTCTTCACACACCTGCTCACATTCAAAATCTCACTAATGACTACAACAATGCATGTTCCAAATTAAAGGAATACCTTGCCATTAAAAAAAAGGTTTGCCTAATACAACAACACATTTGGACCTGAGGATATATCTGAAGGGCTCTAGGCTATCCCTTCAAACTAAAAGTCCCATTAGCCTTCAAGGTTGGGGAGTGACTACTGCTGGATACAACATGAACCAAAAGCTGACTTATTTGACCATTTAGAATTAGACACCCCTTTTCATTCTGCTGGCTTTGTCCTCAAGCTTGTCATAATATTGCATAATTGTCATCCTGGATCTCATGGAATTCCCAAGTTTGTCTTTTCTCTCCTCAGCCACTTCATCACCATCTACCTATGCGATCTAGCAAACTTCCTATCACAAAAACTCTACAATATCCAAGGTTTACACTGCATCTCATTAGTACCATTCATCTCATTAGTACCTTTCAATAAAAAACACCCAAATATCCAATCTATGATCTACTTCCATGGGTCCCTTGGCATAAAAATTTTGGAAAAATTCCTTCACTCATGCAATTTGGCCAAAAAAGGTATCATCTACAGGCCAAGCTGCACTCTTGTTCAAAATGATTTTGGACTCAGAGAAAAAAAAAATGCTCCAATGGCAATTCAACTCGACCTCAAGGTTGCCTTAGACTCTGTTCCAACAGATATCCTAATTCACATGCTTGCAGTCATCACTATACCTCTCCTATCTTCTGTACATTCTAACTAATCTACTGCCTAACTGAGAGATTCATGATACACTTAATGGCAAATCATCATTGCCATTTCACCCAAATCTGTTCCCCAAGGCTCATCTCTTAATTTCCTTACTATTTATCACATACATTAACCTTTTCATAATTGATCCAAGAAAAAATACCAGGAATTCAAATTCCACACACCAACGTTCAAATACTATGCCCGGCCTACATGAATAATATCACCATTTTCTAATTTCCAAAAAGCAACTGCCCACTCTTTAGAAAATTCTTGATGAATAACCACCAGATATAAACTTAAATTTCAATATAAATAAAACATGCTCATGGTTTTTTTATACTGCAAACCATACACCCAACTTTATCATGGTCAGTCTTCTGCTTTTCTTGATTTCCCATTCCACCTCAGTGCTATTGGTATGAGGCAGAAAC
The DNA here is from genome assembly GCA_028023455.1 of Epiperipatus broadwayi. Classification (NCBI taxonomy): domain Eukaryota; kingdom Metazoa; phylum Onychophora; class Udeonychophora; order Euonychophora; family Peripatidae; genus Epiperipatus; species Epiperipatus broadwayi. The sequence goes on from JAQFVV010012463.1 coordinate 5,733,235, forward strand.
TTCAAAGCCAACTCAAAAATGATGGTGAGCAAATAATCACCTCATTCTGCAAATCATATCTCTCACTATTCTTCAAAATTTACTTCATCTATTAACTGCTAGTCACAAAAATCATTTACTATTTGCCTATCATGAAATTTTCAAAAATCCTGTACCTTCTCATCACTTTATAATAAGTTGCTATGGCACAGAAAGATGGTTTATGTATCCACCAGGTAATTCAGCTTTCCACAATCTGAAAATGGGTTAGGACTGCATTCTAACAGTTTTCCACATAAAGCATCAACATTATCACCGCCATTACAAAATACTTTCCTGCACTAGAATGTGTCATAAACGTAGCCCCCACAGTCCCCCCCCCCTCATCCTAATATAGATACCTATGCCAATTTCAAGACATTTATCATAAAATAAATCTCCAAAACCCAGGAAAATACCCCTACTGGTACTTATCTTCCCACCAATTCCTCCTCCTCCCCTCGGTTCTTGGCATCAACAACAGACAACTACTCCAAAACTCTAAAAAATGGTCCCTAGAACTGAAGTTTTTTTGCTTTCTAGGGTTCGTAGACTCAAACTTTGTGTCTGACCCATTTTCTATGATACCACAGATTGTTCTACGAGCTATACTACTGTGAAGAAGAAACCCAGCACCACTTATTTTACACCTTCTAGCGTGCATTAGGAAATCCTACTGATCACATACAGGTGGAGAACTCCTACTCATACCATATTTGAAACTTGTACTGGACTTACCCTGCCATCCGTGCAACTACATTTACTCTATATGCCTTCTGGTGTACGCAATACACCTTTTACTTTAGTAACACATGATTTGAACAACCCAGAACCAGAGACTTTAAACTCATCCACCCAGACATATATGCTGCCACATCGTCACTATTGAGACATAGTCCAATCTCTAGCCGCCACAGATATAATCAATTTAACCTCTAAATACAATCACTCAATTACATTCCTTGGTCAACTATACTCTCCCGCAAGATATGGTGCTAACAGTGTACAGCCGGATTCACCACTAACGGATTTCTCCACAAATGAATAGGAAACAATGGCATTATTCTTATTATACTCACTATTTCCAGTTGCATAGCAACAAGGCATCAGCGATCTAGATCAAGAACTATAATCCCTTCAATTTCTCCATCATAAATTGTCTGGCATGACTTGAAAGAAGAAAAAAAAAGATAATAATACTTATTAGTTATACTTTTGTAATTTTTTTTTCTGTATACATCCAATAAATCTGTAATCTTGCACATCTATGTATAAATTTGAATTGCAATTCAATGCTGACTCTATCATTTACCTTAATGATGTAACCTTGTTTTTTGTTCATTAAAGTTTTGCTTTGAAATATATAGTGACAGCTTTTTAAAAAATAAATTTATGTATTTTCACATATTCATGTTCATACATACACCTACAAGTAATGTGTCTGGTTTTTATTTAAGCAGTTACTATTTTAGCAGCACAAATCATGTTTTCATAAGTTATAATGACTTTTATACTATATGTGATAATCTTGTGCTTTTAGCTTTAAAAAAAATAAAAATTTCATAAAAAAATATCCATACTTATAACATCCACATCATGACAATGCATGATGAATAATTACTTATTTTTCTTATTCATAATAATTTGTTCAGCAATAAATCTGAAAATATTAATAAACTTGATATTAATCTAAATCGGGTATCGGAAACTGGCAGCTTTTTTATTTTGGATTAAAGAAAACATTTATATAAATTTTATTAAACATTTAATATATATATATTTTTTTTGTTTCATCCACCAAAATATTATATGCAAGCTTAAGAGTTGTTTGAATCTTGTAAATGAATAGTTAATATTATTAAATTTATGAATAATGAATGAAATTGATTTCAAGTTGCAGCTCCCTAAATTTTAATTTTTCTATGTAAAATGGGTCTCGATCCCTGATCTAAATGATGGTAAGAATAAGAAATTAATTAAATTAAATAATAATTATAAAGTATTTATTATAAAATTAAAGAAATCAGACAAAGACAAAAAGTGGTACATAAAGATAAACTTATGATTGACTTTCTTAACAGCGTTCATTGAATGCTACAGTCATTTAGTTTTAATATTAACTGAGGCAAGAAAACTGATTAATTATTTTTCAACTTTTTGGGAGTGTGTGTACATTATGATTTTTATTGAAAAATCACTAATTACTTCACATAACTCTATTAACGTGTGACAACAAACAGTAAAAGTTTGGATTTTCTAATCACTATTGCTGTGTTGCTTTCAACAAATCATGGCAAGGCAAGTATATTTATTGGATGACCATCACTTTAATTTTGTAGCAATTTTTATTTTAAAAAATATATTAACTTCATAAAATCACAGTCATATAATATAAATTTATGAAGAAGTTTCTTTGATGCACAATCTCGTGCATGTACTGTCAATTTTAACTGATCAGTTGTATAAATTGTAATTGGATAACAGTTAATGATTAAATCGTGAATGCCAAATTTATGTAACTGTAATCTGAATGCATTAAGCCATTTACTGTAAAGTCTAGACACTATATAGTATAAATAATAGTTCATTTTAATGTACAATTATAAACTTTTTCTGTTTCGTTTTATTTATATATCTTTATATTTAATGGTGCTGCACATACAGAATATTAACAGCATCATAAAATTTTCTGCATATATCTTGTAAGTTTATGGTCGATTGAGAAGCGTGCAACTAAGCTTTTGATTGATCTTTTATCTAGATTTGACAGTTGGGAAATATATTTGATCTTTATATATTGAGAAGATATAATAATTAGGTAATTGCTACAAAGTGTAAAAAATTAATTGCAAGTTTGAGACTGAAACTGAAATTTTAATTTAAAGTCAATAATGGAAATTTTATATATAATCATACTTACAAGATATAAGTGAATTAAATAAAGTTGACAGATTTTTTTGGTTAACAATAATAATGATTTTGAGAAAACAGCCTAATTGTGTTGGTTAAGCATAATCATTTGTTGATAATTATATATTCGAAGTCCCTGGGCAATATATTTGCTGTATACCATCAATAAGAAAATTTATTTTATTTTGTACTATAATCTTCTAATCTGTTAATATTCTGATTTTTAGCATTAGAATCTTTCGAATCTAGTAATCAGCTTTAATGAATAATTTAATTGTTGTACTTAGTTTATGATTCTTGTTGATGCCATTTTTGAAAGTTTTTTCAAATATTTATCTATTACAGCTAAATTAGCTTTGTTTTCTATTTATTTATTTTTATTAGGTTTTTTTCTTTCAACTTGATAATGGGTATTGAGCTTTTTCCTGTGTTTGAGATGTTTTTTGTGTCAGTGTCTAACTTTAATATATTGCTGTTTAATTACTGATTACTTATCACTCTTATTTATAATATATAAAAAGCTCCCTATGGATGAATTAACTGAACTCTTCATTCTCTTCATTTTTAGCTACTGATGATAATATAAAACAGTTTTGACTAATCAGATGATTTGATCAGTTAATTTATCCCAATATCTTTTTTTTTTTTCAAAAGTAGTATGTTTTAGAAATTTCTTGCTGCTGAAATTTATCATATTTTAGCTGATAGAGAGTCAAAAAAAAAAAGCATTAGTAAAATTTTCAATTAACTAATGAGAAGAATAAATAATTATAACAAGTATAAGTGATTTTATTTAGTCATCATATTAACAATTTCAATTAAATGAATACATTTTTCTGTCTTCATCAGCTTCATGTTAAAATACATTATACTTAGAAATATATTTTAATATTATTAATATTTTTAATCCCAGTTGTAAAGTATTTATACGTTAAGAATCTAATAATAATATTTATTTTTATATATAGCTTCTGTAATATATCATACTTAAGTCAACATTAATTAATTACTAAAGAAAATATTAAATACATAAATCTGCGATTAACTTTAGAATAATTAATGTAATTCCTCTTGAGGATGTTAATCTTAATTGTCTTTGATTTCACTGTTGGTTTACATGTTAAACATTATATTATTTGATTTTGATAAAAACACTTTGTTTTTGTTTTTGAGATTTTAATAACCGATTTTTTTTTTTGATAAAAAAAGTCAACAAACGTATGAATCAAAATTACTTTCTAAATCAGTGTTATGTCAGTGCTTTTGTGAAGTTTAATAATAATGTTTATAAATTTTTTTTTTATTTACTGTAAAATGCATTTTTAAAATTTATTATTCTTAAAATTGAGACGAACAAGTTTATACAAAAACAAGTTGATGAATACTGAAAAGTATTAATTTTTTATTATTAAAATTTAGAACTGAAAAGATTAAATATTAGGGAATGTATAAATTTTTTTAAATGGCTGCAATTTGGAAGATTTCAACTTTTCTTCCATTAATAATTAATTTTAATTCAGAATATTGCATAAATATTTTTTTAAATATAATTGGATTCTTACTTACTTTAATCATCTGTATAATCAATGCATTCTATATGCTTACTCTTGATTTATATATATGCATAATCATTAAAATCAGTCAACACTTAGACTACATCAGTAACAATCAATAATTTCAATATATTGTCAAGGCAACCTTTTTAACAATAAAGGGGGGATTCCGTCTTGTTGGTCCAATATATTTTTATAGATAGTAAAAGTTGCAACTTGACTACAGAGATTGAAATTATTGATACAAAGAAGTTTAAATAAATATCCTTAAACAGATAAATATAATCTGTTCTGAATGCAGACTAATAAATAGTCAATCATAACATTACAAATTACAATTATAATTTTCAAATTGTACCCAATAAATGTAATAATGCTTAAGGCTAAATGGGTTTATAAATAATCATTAAAATTAATCAACACTTAGATAATCCCAATATCAATAACAATCTCAATCTGTTGTCAAGGCAACCTCCTTTTAACAATAAAGGTGGAGTTCTACATACACACACCTATTCATGGCACAAACAAGTCCAAAGATGTTACTAAGATAATTCAGAAACTACATTTTCAAAGAATCATTTAAATGAATTTGTAAATGTTGTTCATTAATATAATAGTTAAGTGATTCTTTGAAAATCTAGCTTGTGAATTATCTTAATAACATATTTGGATTTGTTTGTTTCATGAAAGATGGTTTATATTCTTAACATTACATATTTAATAAGTAATAAAATTATTTATATGCTTATTAAAATCATTAAAATATATATATAATGTTTTCTGTTTATTGAAAATCTATTGAACTTATAAAATCTTACATTGCCTTTTCTCAGTACTTTGATATAGCATCTCCATGTAAAGATTATCATAAGAATTCCATAGGAATTTTACATTCATTCATTTTTATGATTTTTTTTTTTTTTTTAAGTTTTTATCATCATTGTGAATTGATAAATACTAAAGAGGGAAGGTTAGACAAAATACTATATAAAATTTAATCTTACTAATTTAAAATTTACAGACTATATACATTTTTATAGATATTATTCTGCTGATTAGATGTGAAAAATGTATTCATCTAATCATGTATTTAATGTCATAACATGAGATAATAAAAAAAATAATGTTAAATAAAGTTGTTTATTTAAAATAAATTTTTGTAAAATATTTTTTTTATTTTTTTTTTATTTTGTAAAATTTTGTTTATTTATTCATTTATTTGTTTCATTTGAAATTTAGCCATGGGCAGCAGTATTAAAGTAGGTGATAGAGTGCGTGTTAAACCTTCTGTGAGCACTCCAAAATATAAATGGGGTTCAGTAACCCACAGAAGTATTGGTATCATAACAAGTAAGCTTTTTTTTTGTAAAATGTTTACTGTAATTGTATTTTTTATATTTTTTCTGAATTGGTTATTATTAAATGTACTGTGAATAAAATAAATTGTAGTGTTAGTGATTTAAATTCAAATATTAAGCATATTAACATGTAAGATTTATATATTGGTAGTATAATAATGTGGGACAATACGCATACATGCTTTGTCTTAACATTGCCTTTTTTCTAAATAGCCAAATAATCAAAAGCTATTTATAAGAATCATATGGATTGATAGTATTGTCATCTGTTGGTCTTATTTTTAATCTAACCTTAAAAAGATATAACATAGGTGTTTCTGAAAATATAAGAATATACATATGCATTAACAGTTTTTTTCCAATGTCTACAGCTATATGTTTGGTATATAAGACTGAAATGTTAATAAGATTGTGGCACATGAGTAAAAACAGTTGAAATATTAAAAGCTATAGATTATTATCTTTTAACTGTGTAAAAATATTATGTGTGTGTGTGTGTGAACTTTCTTAAGTGTAAAGTTTATATCTAAAACAATAAATGAAATATGATAATTTATTATTTAATAAAGAATCGATAATCTGTGTGTTATGTATGTGTGAATGTACAGGGTAGACTATTGTTACTCATGATTGAAATGGATTTATTTATACCATTACAGTTATTGTGTTTTGAAAAATATATCAATAGGTTAGTTTGTTATCTTCATTTTCAGCTACAGGATGTAATGTTTTAGTTAAATCCAAATTCTCTTATCTATATCTACTCTTCACCTCCAGAAAACTTTTAACTCTTCCATTTATTTTATATGTTGTCTCTTTTTAGGTCTTATAATATTTTGAATCCAAATTAAGATTTCAATTGTCCATTTATTGTCCTATCTTATTGTGACATGTCCAGCCCTGCTGTATTTACACTTGTTAATTCTTTCAATGATGGCAGTGATATCTCATTATTATCTCACCTATTATTTTATTTTTCAATGTTTTTTTTTTTAATCCAAGTGGTGCAGTTTCTGTGATGCTGCTTTATTAAGTATGTAAATCTTAGATTACATAAACCATTGTAAAGCATATTTATTTAAAACCTATTTCAAGTACATAGGCCATTTTATATATATAAATTTAAATTATTTCTACTAAAATTATTCCATTCAGAGTAAACCATATATTTATTTTTATCCATTATGTATTCATTGTTGTTAATTTGCAAATTCATTATTAATAATATTAATTTATTTCTTTTTTAAAAAAACCATTGAACATCATTTTTTTCAGCATTTACTTTTAATTCTTCCTTTCATCTAAAAGCTTTTTTAATATTTCTAGTGGTTCTGAATCATTGTTTGCAAAAATAATCACATCTTCAAAATCTAGATTATTTAAGTAATCACAATATTTACATTAATTTTATTATTTTTATTTTAATATATATTAATTCTCATTAAATTGTTATAAAAAGTTTTGGAATGATGGATAACCTTGTTGTAGACCAATGTCATCTAGGAGCCTGTTAATTATTGTTACATTTTGATAAATATTCTTTAGAATTTAGCTATCTTGGGTCTATAAAAGCTTTATTATTGTAGAAATGCGTATAGAACCAATTTTTATTTTTAAATCTGTGTTTTTCTATAATTTTCTTTAACATATAGCCTAATGTACTATAACTGTTTTTAAATCCAGTTTGGTCTTTTTATTGGCTTGAGCCATAGGTATTCTGTAGGCAATTGTTAATGGTCTTACGATCTTATTTAAAATTAATCAAAAAATAATGTTCTAAATTTATGACATCTTTCATCTTTTTTTAAATGTCAGTACTACTATTGTATTATTCCAATCAAATTTTTATCATTTAGATATTTAATATATAGCTTTATCAACAATTTCTCCTTTTTAAAAAAAATATATTTCTATCACTTCCTGGATCTTTTCTATTCTTCATAAATTAAATTGCATATTCCTTCTTTTCGTGGCATTTCAAAAAATGTTATAATAGATGCTAACTCTGTTTTTTTAATTTTTTATTACTGTATAGTTATTTTATAGGTATTTTTTTTATAAATTTAATGATTACATGTACTATTTGAGTCAAAGTTCTTTTCTACTTATACTAGGAAAATGATTTTTTTTAAAAATTATTGATGGTATAAATATTTTTTTTCCAGAATATGATTTTAACTTTATTTTAATATACCATCTTCCAATTAAAATTACTACCCTTGTGGTAGTGTTTGGTTATGTGTACTGTGGCCACCAGATGATGCTGCAGAAACACCAAGAAATCTGCAAGTGATAAATTTTTATGCATTTTTAAGGTTTTACTGAATTAACATTAATTCTTTAACAGAAATACTTATTTTAGATCAAATAAAATCTTGTACATACAGATTATCTATTCAAACTAAATTGTTTATTATTCTTGAATCGAACTATCAAATAGAATATATAATTTGCAATTCTCAAATATGCACTGGTTACAGAGTATTTAAATTGTAAAAATCTTAGTAAGCCCACAATTTACAATCGAATGAGCTAGTTATACATGTTTATCTTTTTCAGATTTTTTATTACTATAATCACATTAATTTCAATATAAAATTTTGTTTAGAATGTAATTAAATGAATGCAATGTGACATCCAGCTATATTAAATAAAAAACTTTTAAGCACAAAATAATATATATAATTTATTTTAGACACAAGTTATATATAGGATGTTGCTTATCTCCAGGTTTTTAGCATTTATATTTACAAAGAATTGTTGCAAAAAAGACTAAAGAGGATTTCAATAGTTGAAATCTATTAGTGAAAACATAATAAAAGTAAGGCCACCGTCATTGCATCTTTATTACTTTTTTTATAGATAATAAATACTTTTGATGAAATACAATAATTAATTTGGAAATGCAAATAGATAATAAAGAAAATTTGTTAAAACTAAAATAAAGTTTGATATTTGGTCAGCAAAAACGATATATTTTGTTCAAAATCTTAGTATTGATGTCTTTTATATGACTCTTTGAGGAAATCATTACAATTTTTTATCAAATTTCAGATTTAGAATTTTATCCTGATCTTAAATATGTATTTTGAAAACATGAAAACCATCATTAATCAAAAGATGAAAAGTTCATACTAAGAGTATAAGACAATGGAGGATTAATGGATATCCAAATATATATATATATATATAATTAAAAACAAATTTAAAAATTAAATGGTTATCATAAGATGTATCAATTTTAAATTTAAGAAGACTTCCAAGAAAATTTATAACTTAATTACACATTATTAATAAGTGAAGACAAGATTTACTCATCATCAAAACTAATACTTTTCAACTTCTAAATTCTTACTGTAAATTGATATTAAGTTGTACATCAATGAATAGTATAAATATCATGAAAAGCTAGTTTTAAAGTTGCACACATGTAGTTTCTAATATAAAATTAAGAATTAAGCTCTATTATATGGATCCTTTAATCACAATATTTGATTTTTATTTTCTGAATTAAGTTGCTATTGTGTTTGTTGGGGAAGGGGGGCTTTCAATATTTCTTTGTCAGTTAAACAAAAGTTTTTAATCCATTAGTTTTAATTCTCTAAAAATGTTGCTCATATACAATCATCTAATTTTATAAATTCTTATTGCCATTTATATATATTTATGATAATATTAATACTATAAATAATTTCTATATATACTTCAACAAAAATTAGTAAACTATATACTAACTGTGATATTATTTTTATGCTGATTGTTTTTATAAATGAACTGTTAAATTTTATTTGCAAATTAATAGAAATTGAAAAAATATTGCTAGTGAATATTTTCATCATATTTTATTTATATCCACAAGCCAGAAATATATGTGTATATTTATACTAAAATGTAAATTGTATTATAATTTAATTAATGCATTTTTATATTTTAAAGGTATAAGTGCAAATGGACGTGATGTAACTGTAGATTTTCCACAGCAATCTAATTGGACAGGTTTGCTGACAGAAATGGAGCTTGTTCCTGGTAGTCATCGTGGAATTACGTATGTCACTAAGATTTTATTTTTGTTTGTGTCTTCTTCTTTTTAAATATTTAAATGAGATAAAGTGTTTGTTTTTAAGTTATTATGTAAATGTTTACATCAATATAATGTAAAAGTTTTTTTTTTTTTTAAGAAAAAAAGAGTATCATTTGATATAAAAAATATGTTATTGATTGATAATGATAATATAATCTTTTTAATTGTAGTATAATGTGTATACTAGAATGAAAGTAATTGATTCTAGAATTTTAATTTGTTCTAGTATACTTTCACTCTAGCATACATCGAAGTAAATGCATTTAGACTTAATCCTATCCATGTACAAGTTACTATCCAAAACAACTTTGTAAACAGGAAAAATATATAGATATAAAATCAAAAATATATGAATAAAAATAATATAAAATTAATTTATTTAACTCCTCCTACACTATAAATAAATCTAAAAAGCATAAACAATCTTTTTTTAGTGAAAACTATAATTGAACTTTTCATAATAAAAAGATAAAAAATATGCACATGAGAAGTATAAACAATCTTTATTAAATAACTAATTTAATTATTTTTTGCTGGTTTATGGTTAAAATTATATATTTAGCAGAATATGTTATTAATAAAAATAATATTTGATTTTAATTAAAGTAGGAAGGTTTTGAAAATTTTAGGCTCACAATAGTATTTTCCTTTGTTGTTATATAATCTTGATTTGGTATTTATTAGGGAAAGTATGTATTTTAGTATTTTATTGCAGATTTTGAAAAACTTTAAAGTATTTGTGATTTTTCTTAAAATATACACATCCAATTATAGGTATTACTCATTTATTTATATACAATCAGCAGCATTTTTGGCATGTTTTACAATTTATAAGATACTGTTTTGTGTGTGTATGTGTGTTTAAATTCATAAATTCTTTTCATATACAAAACATAAAAAATATTTTGTTATAGTTAATATTCATTCATTCACATTTTATTGAATCATAGACATCATGCAGTAATTATAAATTTATTTATTTTTATTTTGTGCACATTATTTAAACAAGATTTTTAGAATTAAATATTATGAACTTTTACAATAAGCATAATAGAATGAAAACTTGTTATTATGTTTACTGAATGCTAACAGCTAATTAATGAAGTAATATGTAAATTTAAGAATATACCAATGTTTTTCTAGGTTTTATGATTGGAATCCTAACGATCTTGTTTTACATTTAATAAAATAAAGTGATGAAAATCTTACATTTAGAAAATAATCATTAGTGTAATTTTGGTAAAAAACAGTGCAGGAAATTAGAAGGTGGCAAATAACAGTCTGTATAAAGTATGATAGTGTGTCATTTTTGATTATTAATATCATTTTTCCGTGATGTATTAAATAGTTATACATTTTTTAATACAAACTATATGATTTGTGCATTTTGATGCTAGAAAATTAAATAATAATAATAATAGTAATATACCTATATTGAATTTGACTTTAATATTATGTGATAATTTTATTAAATAATCATAATCAAAACTATAAATTTTATATTTATTCCAAAGCAGTTAGTACTTACCATTGTCATGTATCTGATTTCATGAAAGATAAGTAATTATAAATCTATTAGAGATTCTTTTAATATTACTTAATTTTTCAGAGAAATATTATCATATATCATTATATTATTGTTGTTTTTTAATAGAACACTAATGTTATAATGAATCATTAGTTTTTACATAAGTTCAACATAATAAAAATGTTATTGTCAGATGCATTATCAGTAAAGTTATTAACTAATAAGGAAAGTTATAGAAGAGAATAAAAGTCTCGAAAATGTAAAACAACATTTGGTATTGGTAGGAAACTTATTTCTGCAATAAGATAAAAAAATGAAATTATTATTAGAAAGAGAGATGACATCATGAAATGTGTAGAAGTGTTGTGTCAAGAATTATCAATAAAGAATAAGGAAAAGTATCTCATACAACTACTATATCTTCTAAATTGCCCAGGATTTTAACTAAAGAAGTGAAACATGCAATTAATTTTTGATGAAGGGAAAAGCTTCATGTAATGATGGAATTATAGTCGGTATCTTAAAAGAAGCATGTGATGAAGAAATAGACATTTTTTTTGGCAAAGTTATATACCAAATGTGTAAATGATAAAAATGTACCAGATGATTGGAAGAATGCAGTATGAATATTAATATTTAAAAAAGATGTTAAAGAAGATATCCGAAATTATAGATCTATCAGTTTTTTATAAGTTCTATACAAAAAATTTTATTAAAATAATTATAATTCGTTTATACTGAACTTTGGATTTTAACCAACCAAAAGAACAAACTGGATTTAAAAGTAGTTTTAGTACAGTGGATCACATCCAAGTATTGAGAGAAGTTATAGAAAGAACAATGAATACAAATTGCTTTTATGCTTTGAATTTATAGATTATAAAAAGATATTTGGTTCCATAAGCATTTCTTCAGTGATTAAAGCATTGGCTCATCAAAGTGTCGACTCAGAATACTGTCATATTCTGAAGCATATTTATAAAAATATAACAGCAACAATTAAATTACATAATAATACTAAAAAAATAACATTGAAAAAGATATATGACAGGGTGATTCTACATCTCTAAAACTTTTTACAGCAGTTTTGCAGGAAGTATTTTGTGGATTAAAATGGGAAGATAAGGGAGTAAAAGTAAATGAAGATTATTTAAGTCATCTAGAAGATTTTACAGATGATGTATTTTTGCAAATAATGCTTTAGAGCTTCAGGAATTGTTGCAAGAGTTATGAGATGAAAATAAGAAAATAGTATTAAAGATAAATGTTAAAAAGACTAAAGTAATGTTCAATGGATTTTTTCTAAAGAAGAAACCAAAGATTGATAATGATGAGTTAGAAAAATTTAACAATTACAAATATCTTGGTTAGATTGTTACTACAGATAGAAACATAATGGATGAAAATAATTATTGAATTAAGTTTGATTGTAATACTTTTGATAGAAATAATGATATTAAAAAGAAATATGTCTATGTGGTTGCAAAGTTTAAATAAATGTGTTTTACGAGTTTTTACTTATGGATCTTAGACTTGGGAATACTTAACAAAAGGACAATACAGAGACTTCAGATCATTCAAAGAAGTATGGAAGATGCATGTTAGGAGTAACAAGAAGAGATGAAAAATGAAATACATGGGTGAGAAAACATGCAAGGTGTTACTGACATCATTGAAAAAATTAAGAGACTGAAGTGGAATTGAGCTGGACATATTACTAGAAAAGATGATAATAGATGGACAGTTGAGATCTTAAACTGGATTCCAAGAGATTGTAAAAGACTAGAAAGAGACCACACATGAGATGAATGGATTAAATGACAAAGTGTTCTGGTGTGATATAGTGAAGAGAGGCTAGAGATCGGGGAAGATGGATGCAACTTGGAAAGCTATCCTACAGTGGATCGATAATGGTTGAAAATGGTGATGATGATGTTGATGTTATTTGCCTTCTTTTTTGTTTGTATAATAGCATTATGTACTTATAATAAATGCTATTATATAGTCATAGTAAAATAATTTCAGTCTGTACTTTAATCAATTTGTTGAGGTTTGTTTTATATATTATATTTTTAATAATATAATTATTCAGAGTAAGTTACAATAATTGGTTTTGTGTTATTATTTCATTAAAAATAAAGAAACAATCATGATCTAGTGTTAGGGAGTAGTCTTTCATATATTAGTCTTGTAGATATTAAGAAATTCATTTGTTATGGGTTGTTGTTTTTTTTTTATAATAATGCTTTTAATTTTTTCTATATGGCAAAAAGAGTATTGTATTCATAAATAACATAATCAGTTTTAATATATTGTAGCATTATTTAGGTTAAACCTTTAATTTGGTCTTAATTTATTGAGGATAGAAACAACTTTCGTCTTTTATTTTTATAATATTTCTTTAAAATACTTTGTTTATTGACTTATTTTTTAATCAATACTTGTCAAAAAAAAAAAGCGTCATAGGTAAGAATTTATTTTATTTTTTTTAATATTTTATAATTTAAATTGGAAAATTTGCAATGTCAAAAATTCTTAGATCTTAAGTTGTATATAATCCAGTACAGTGAAAATACTGAATTTATCTGTTTACTTTTAGCTGCTGATTTTTATACATTTATCACTGAAGTTATAATACTTATATAAATGTTATATTTATAAAATAATTATAAGTCAGTAATTTTTTGATGATTATAATGCATGCTCAAATTATATAGGAAGCTTTATTCAGTTATGCTTATATCTCTCCAAATATAAAATATACATGCATACATTTTTGTTTAAATCTTTAATATTTTTATTATTTTAAGAGCAATATATTGATTCTAATTCTTAACTTTAACCAGAAAATAAATTCACTAATGGTTTTATTAAGTCTTAAATTCTATAGTCAAAAATTAGATAGCCATTAACTATATGATTTGTGATCTGTTTCTTCATATCTACATAGACCAGCAGTTATTAAATCTCATTTCTGAAACAGATGAATGCAATAAATACAGATTATCCTGATTCTATTGATAAGGTTCCATTTGTGTTTACAAAGATAAAATCAGCTGTTTTTACTTTTGTATCTGGAAAAGAAATTTGTTTAGAATTTTATAAAAATTCCCACTTTTTACATCATAACACTTTGATTGTAGATCTTGGTTGAACATCCAGAAAGGGAATATATTAGTATGTTCATCTTGTCTCTCAAGAATTTACTCATGAAAAGAATTCTCTCATTTTTTAAATTGACAGTTACAAGTCTTCTAAATGAAATTCATTACGAAAATTAATTCATTGAAAACAGAAAGGTTATTGAATAAAATTGAGTCATCTCTGGTGAATGTACATTACTATTAACTTAAAATATTGATAGCCATCACTATAAAATAATTAAATGAAAAAAAAAAAAAAAGCCTTTTCATTTACTAAAAATGCTCTAGGGAATTATATATGAAATATCTATAAACAAAGAATTATAACAAAATTTAGTTGATTTTCATGACTTAATCATATTTCTAAAGATCAAATACATATGCATTTGTATCTTATTATTTCTGATTTTACTAATGCATTCTAGAATAATGAATTCCTTATAGATCAAAGTGTCTAAATGATTATCATCTAATATTTAGCAAAACTTTAACTAATGTTTGACTTAAAAACATCAACTTAACTTTTTTGAAAATATTGATAAATATGTGAATAAAACAGCTTTATGTCTCACCATTACTAATAATTATGGAATTAAAATTATTTCTAAATTTTCTTCTAAATGTTTATGCAATATTTACTTTTTATAAATACAAATTATAAGTGAAATTGTTTTTCAAATCACAAATTTACTATTATTACAAAACTTTACACTTATATTTCATCTAATATTAGAATAAAATGGTATTAGAAAATAAACAAAGTTGTAGAAATATTATAAAAATAATAATAAACCTCTTATTTTCTTGTAATTTAATAATGTAAATCTTTCAGAAGTAATCATATTAAAATTTAATTAAAAAAATTCATCACAAGCAACTGATGCCATGAAATTTCAGTTGTCCTTTTGCTTATATAATAATAATTAAGATCATGTAATTCATGCTAGCACGATCAATCCATGAATGAGTTATTCAAATTAAAAAATGGAGTGGGAGGAATAATATGCAAAAAATAATAATAATTTTTTAACATTTTCTAAAAATCATTATCTTCAGTATTAATAATAGAATATTTTAATAAATATTAGAAAATTTATTTTAAAAAATAATAATTATACCTTTGATTTTTTTTTTCTTATGTTTAAAATATATTGAACTTTTTAAATGTATGCTATAATTTTGGAAATGCTTTAGCATGCAATTAAAAAGTTTTTCAAACATAGTTAAACTTTATTTAATTATTATTTTTAAATTTAAGCAATTGTGACTTTTAATCATTTGTAAAAATATTGTTGAATGCACTCATAAAATGACAGACTGGAACTCGAAGACTATGGATTGTAGCCAAGTTCTGTCTCTTTTGGCATTCAAACGTTTTTATAAAATTCTGTGTAATAAGGCAAATGATTATTTTGTCCTGCATAATTTGATAATGATAGAGTAGCAGATTCTGGAATTCCTAAGTGACTGCTCCTTCACTTTTAGTGAACTTCCAAGCATTAAACCATTTATATTTTAAAAATAATGTCCAAGTTATTGGAAAACTTCACAAATTATTTATATATCTTTTTTTTTTTTTTTTTAATCTCATTTTTTTTATAATTTACTTATTTATTTTCATATTTTTTGATTTGGAATGATTATCTCTTTTTTTGAAATTCTACGATATTTTTTTTTTTTGTCATTCATATAATTGGCTTTATTATTTGCACTAGTTAAAAAAAATTCTACATGACATAAAGCTATCAAGCTAAATAGTTTTTCTTATTTCAAATATATTGCTTGGCTTAATATAAAAAATTTTGCCATTAAATTTATTTCCACAAATTTCTCCCTTTTTTTGGTTAATATCTTTAGAATATATTATTCTACAAGTTAGTTGCCTTTAGAAAAAGAATTGGATACCCTTCACTAAAAAGTATTATATCTTTTTGTATATATATTTGATTTAATTTTATATACATATCTGTATTACAATAGATGGGAAGGGGGATCCAATTTTGAATATTATATATTCATTAATCAAAATTGTCCCTTACATGTCATAATATTCGATATTTATATTATGGCAAATATTGATTTACTATAATTAATCTAATCAAGACATCTTGTTATGATATATTTTATTTTTATGTTACAAATTACTCTTTAAAAAAAAAAAAGAAACGTTTTAAATCCATTTTATTCTGAAATTGTAACTATTAGTAGTTATCATGTTTCAGAAATACATAATTTGAAAGCAGATTTGTGTAATAAATTTATTTATAGATATTTTATATTTTGATAGAATTTAAATTGATAAAATTAATTCATAATGCAATGAGGCCTGAACTAATAAAATTACATAGAATGAATAAGTAATATAAAAAATTTACTAAATTAAGATTTATACAGCAAATGCATATAATGAATTATAGAATGGCATATATTTTAGCCAGGAACTTTAAATGCACAATGTGAAAACTCATTTAATGTTGTCATCAAAAAAAAAAAAAACATATTTAAATGAATTTACAATAAGAAAGGAAAAAAATGGCAGAAATCTAAATATTGAACATAGAATCATTAAATTGATGATAAATGCTTTTGAATGAAATATTTAATTTTATAATTGCTACTGACTAATATATCAATCACATGTGTAAGACTTTTTGGAGCATTTCAATTTTACAAAAATATCATGCTTTTTACTAGTTTTTTAAATTCTTTTCATATACATACAAATATCAAATTTTAATAATGACCCCAAAAAATAGTAAAAAAAAATTGCTTATTATTGAAGTGGGAAAAAAAAAGTGAAATTTTTAAAACAGAAATCAATAAAATGATTGGCAATTTAAATTCTTTATATGATAGTTAAATCAATGATTTGCACCAGTTTAAAAAAATAAAGATGAAGTAAAAAATAGATAGATAGTGAATGAGATATTCAGATTAAACAGTTTATGTTGTAAGGTCACAGAAATTCTTTAGTTAATGTGAATTAATCAAAAACAAATGGCAGGTGATATTATCAATAAGGCAATCACTTTTAAAAAGGCCAAGCAATTTTTTGAATTTTTTACTAAAAATTTCTGGTATGAGTACTGTTTTTGTAAAAGAATTTATTATGAGCAAAGCATGGTTCAAGATTCAAGAAAAGAATTGGATTGTATAGCATTATAAGACAAAATGTGACTGCACGTGCAACTATCTTGAAAAATGTGTAGAAAAAAAAATGTCCATAAAAAAAGGCTTAAGTTTGAAGTGCACTATTTTGTGAATTTATATTAGAGTATAGAAGTTTGATTACATTCTTATTTGATTCTTCTAAAAGTTAAATTTTACTTTTCATTAAATTAAAATCTAACTATATCGTATGTATGCAATTAGCTTCATAAATATTTTATGTCTATATTTTTAATTTTTAAATCAGTTTTTCTGTTTAAATGCTTGTTTTGGATGATCTTGGCCTGAATTCTGGAACATATTACCTTTAAGTGCATGTATTTCAATGTAAGTTACAATTAATGATTGATATCATGACTTTTTGGAATCATTTTGTTGTAGCACAATTGAAATGATATTACAGAAATTTAATACAAGCATGTATATGTGATTGTAAAAAATTATATTAAAAAAAATAACTTTTTTTATCATATTTATATATTTTTTTAAATTATATATAGATCATACACCTACTCATTCATACATATACATATTGCTTTTTATAGATGCGCTGGTTGTCAAATGTTTCCAATTACTGGTTCTCGATTCAAATGTCGAACTTGTGAAGATTTTGATTATTGTGAAACTTGTTTTCGTAATAAAAGATCACATCGCCATCCTTTTACTCGTATTTCAGAGCCAGGTATTTATATATATATATTAATAAAATAATTAGAATTAAAGGTTCTATAGGAAATGGGTGAAAATGAAATATAGTGGATTTGCGAATTACACTATATCTAATTACGTGACTTCATTTATACACTATCCAAAGAAAAATGCAAACAGATAAACAAAAATTTAAATAAACCAAAAAAACTGTTAAATTTCATAAATTTTGCAATATTCAACAATCATATTTCCTTCTCTCAGCATCGTATGTGATTATATATATTAATAAAATTTCTTTGATTTATGTTGGAAAGTACTTACATTTTATTTTTCTTTTATTATTCTTTCTGAATTTGATATCTGTATTTTGTATAATAAAATATTTTCTGATCATAATTACAAAATTTTACAACAGACAACAGTTGAAACTGTTTTAAAAACTTCAAAATAATTAGAGAGATACTAATTTTTTGACAACAAGATTACTATTCTATTTCTATAAGAAAAAGAAGTTATTGGGAAAAAAATACTGCCAAGAACATATTTAATAGCTACAAAAAGACAGACATTTCACTGTTTATTTTAAAAATGAAAATATGATAGTTAGTCTTTCATGCATAACTGTACACACATTGATTAAAATATATGTAAATGTGTCTCAGTTATTAATAACTATATTATTATTTTTAAAATTTTGTTTAATATTTCTACTATACATATTAAAAAGTGTCCTTATTAAATGTATGTGTTTGTTAAGAAGTACTGTACAGTTCAATAAACTATACTTATTCTATTCTACTTACTGTTTATCAACAAAATATCAGCTATTATACACTATCTAGTTGAACGCAAGGGAAACTTGGAATAAAATATAGCATAGTTCACAGCTCCACTATATGCAGAAATAAATCTAAACTCATCATTAAATAAACTTTATTGGAATGTAGAAATACACAGTATATATGTATTAAAATGTATTAAATCTCATGTCTATATTACATTAAATTAAAAAAGTAAGTTAACTTATGATTAAATAAAATATTTTAATAAAATACGAAATACACATTATGGCAATAGAAAAAGTTCATGTATATATCTTGTAAATAGACCATGTGCTAATAACAAATTTAAGTTTTTTCCAAAACAAGTAAATAGTTTCTTTTTACTTGTCTTCAAGTAATATTAAAGAAATATTTCTAATGTCAAAATGAATTTAATGCTATGATTTGTTTAATATTTTGGAAGAGACTAAAATAGTCATATTATTGCATACATTCAGAATTGAAACCTGTAATTTATATTATATATTAGTAGTGTGAAAATATAATTAAGAATCAGAAAAATATTCCATATTAAAATAAATTTCTCTGCTTTTTTTTTTTTTTTTTGTATATATACAGTTATCGCATGTGAAATACAATGTTATTTACAAAACCAAAAATGATGCAAGCAAAGTGTCAGATATTTAAAGGGAGATTTTTCCAGAATACATTATTTTTTAATTTGTATTTTCTGTTACTCATTTCTATTTTTGTGGCTGCAAAGGTATAGTAGAGAAATTTTTGAAATTATTAGAAGCCCAGCAGAGAGATTTTACCAGAAGAGAAAGCAGTAAACAAGTGAAAGGTCATTCAAAGGGGAATTCATTCAGAATTCTAGAACAAAATATATAAGTAATTAATGTTGATAGTGATGACTTATGGAGCCTGTATTTGTTGTTGTATGTTACGCAAAATTCTTTTTTTAAGTTTAGATATTTGTTTAATTATGTGAGCTTGAGATGAATTACATATATTCCCTGGAAACTTATAGAAGTATCTATTTTATTTTGTATTAAAGGAAGAACTGTATTAATGTGAGAGCTTAAAATCTATAAACAAATTAAGACTTTCAAGCCCAAGAAACCATAGATTTGGATTTAAAATGACATAAAAATTTGCAAAAAAATATAAAAAGATATTATAAAATTTTATCAACTAAGTCTAATATATAGAGATATATAATGATACTTGCACAGACATTGAAAATATGAAGAGATATGGATTTAGATAATCTTTTTTTTTTTTTTTCTGTAAAGGTTTAAATAATTGAACTTATTTTTTATTTAACATTTTTATTTCTAACGTTATACATATATATATATATTTTATGGATTTGTTTATTTACCATCTTTTTATCATATGTCAATAACGTACAAATTTTATATTTACATAATTTTATCAAAACTGCAATAACCAATATCTCATGTTAAAAATTTTTAAAGTACAATAAAAGTTAAATTATTAAATTATTTTTTTAATCAGTACAATGAACAGCATATGACATTGATATAGTATATTGGTTCAGTTGTATATCATAAATACATAAAAAAATTTGTTATTATCATATTGGGAATTGTTTTACGAATTAGTGCTAATTTAACTTTGATTTCTGAACTTTTTATTCTCTCTTATGTCTTCTATTCTTTTCTATATTATTAATATATATGTAATTGCCTGATTATTAAAATCTAGAGTATTGTATTCTAAAGTGCTATCTTAGAATACAAATTTGCAAACAAGAGACTTCAAGTATGAAGGTCTAGTTTCATTGTGAAGTCAATCTTTGTAAGATACTTGATAGTGGTGTTTTTGTGGAGTCATGAAGATTATTTACTGACTTACAAATGTAGTTGGATTACCATCAGTTTTTCAATATTATTATGTAAATTGGTGGTAAAATGAACATCATACCAGGTACACCTAAAAAACATCTTGTTACAATATATATTATAACTCTAGTTAGCAGCAGTGTAAATTGCTACATAAGTACATTTGAATTATTAATAAAGCAAGTCATATATAATATGACATTGCTTTTATAAGCTTGTATTTACATTTGTAAGTACATTTGAAGAATAATGTGTGTGTGCACTTATGTATACATATATAAAATAGAGCTAGAGAAAATATGCAGTTTGTAAATAAAAAGGCATTTTAAAATCTTTTTAGTTTCGCCTATTTCAAATTGTGTTGAAATTAAAATCTTATTGATTTTGATAGAAAATAGTAGGATGAATTTATAATCCAGTAAGAAGAATTAAAATTAACAAAAAAAGTTTTTATTGTAAATGAAATAAATAGCCAGCAAAGAATTTTCTCTTTTGTAATGCGTAAACAAAAGACAGCAAACAGCTATCTCTTTCTTATGGTAAAGAAAGACGAATATTTTTCTCTGGGGTTCGAGATTGTAGACTAGTCATCATTATGGTAGGTACTGCAGATAACAAAGAAGATAATCTACATTATGATATGTGCAATGGCTAATGAAGCAGACAGTAACCTGTATTCAGCAATCAACTTTGTTCCATTGTGGATTGACGGAATTCTAAACTCCAAAATATACATTAAAGCAGTGGAAGTGTGCCATGCAGAGAATTTGCTTTGCTGCTAATTGAAATACAAACTTATAATAGAAACTATAAGAATGTTTTACTATACTAGGGAATTTTTTATCATGAAAGGTTAGGTAAGAACAAGTAGCACATCAGTTGAAAACCTTGATTATGTAGCCCAGTCCTGTCAAAGATACTATGGTGAAATTATATTACCACCTCTTATAATCTGCCAGAAAAGTAAAGAACCGGACTATGCAGCTAAATTGCTGAAAACTTATATGTATTTGATACATCCTATACTAATACAAAGTTAACTTATGTATCTAATATGTGAAGAGAAGAAAGATACTTTTCTTGAAAATTTATGAAAAGACAATGTAATTGTGGAAAAGGAAATATATCTAAAACCTAGGAGGGATGACATTAAAGTTTGGTGAAAGGTAAGATATAAGAATAAGCTATTTATTTTTATAATTTGAGAAAAGACTTTAAATTTATGAAGATTAATATTGTGTAATAGTATCCTGTATTTTATATGTAAATTAACGAATGTCTTTTAAAGTCAAATTGAAAGTATATTGGGCAAGGAGTTGTGTTTCACTTCATATATATACATGTGTGTGGAATTATTAAAAGTAAGGACTTCGAAAGAAAAAAAATATTAATATTTTTTTTATATCTATACATGAAATATTACTAAATGGAAGGAGAATAAAATAGATGAACTATTTATTAAACCGATTTTAATAATTTTATGCACGATTGGAAATTATTTGAAATTTGCATTGTCTAGTTACAATCAAACGACCTTCCTTTTGTTTTTTTAATAAAGAGTTATTTTATTTTATTAATCCATTCGTTTGTTTTCCATATGATTAGATGTTATAATTTTAATACACACATATGC
Source organism: Epiperipatus broadwayi (assembly GCA_028023455.1). Taxonomy (NCBI): domain Eukaryota; kingdom Metazoa; phylum Onychophora; class Udeonychophora; order Euonychophora; family Peripatidae; genus Epiperipatus; species Epiperipatus broadwayi. Next base: position 5,755,931 of record JAQFVV010012463.1, read on the forward strand.
TAGTTTATAAAAGTATTCATAGCTCTTAGAACATGTGAATCACTGAAATGTTAGGGTAAAAATTCGTAAATGATGATAAATTGTTACATGAAATAATTCTAAGTAAACGTTTTCTTTTTGAGAATGTTTGGCACCTAGAGTTTCTTCAAATAGAAACCTAAAACAAACAAAATACTTTAGAGTGATTGTGATAATAAAAACTATCATCATTCCTGTTGTTGAATTAATTTTGCTGAGTTAAACAGGATTTATAAGATTTACAGATCTATGTAATGGGCTATTCCTATATTTGTCATTAGAGATATATGCTAGTTGAACAGGGATTATCATATTTATTGTATAGAACATTGGTTTAGATTCAAACCCAAAATACTGAAGTATTATCATTACGTAGGGTTGATTAAAGCATTTTTATGCATATTTACCGGTACAATATATTAATTATGAATATTGGCTTCAACATTGTATGCTAGTTTATTAGATTGAAAATTCCAGCTTGTAACCAAATAAAAGTATGTAAATATTTATAACTGCTATAAATGAAATATGAATTTTTTCAATCATTTTTATAATTATGATAAACTTTTAATATGAAATTCCTACTTCTGATTTTCAGGAAATGAGTAGAACCTTTGAAGATTATTGCGTTGTGAATATCACATGATATTTTATGATAGAAATACAAAAAAAAAAATCTCCCAGTGCTATATATCCCTTGAAATATATTTGATATTAATATAAAAAAAAAGTATTTGTTAAAAAAATAAAATTGGCATGTGAATATATATTATTAAATACAATCTATAAAATAAGTAATTTCCTGATTTTTAATTGGACATTACATTTTTTTTCTAAAAAGATTTTTTATTAATACATATATTGTAGTCAAAGCTAACATTTTTCTCATTATTAATTAAATTTAATTTTTTTTTTTTTAATCCTTAAATAAATAAATGCATATTTGTATTTGAATAATGGAATAAAAATGAAAGAAATCTACTTTGAATAACCATTTTCCAGAATTTTTTGAATTTTGTTAATAATCTTATAATTAGATTTTTTAATTATATATAATTATGCATTTTAATGATGTAAACATCTAATTAAGGTTGATATTAAGTTTCTAGAATAAATTTTATTAAATACATTTATAAAAGATATTACATGTGGAAAAAGAGAAATGAAGTTGAATTACACCATGTGTGTGTTTAATTAAATATACATATATTAATCTATAATTATAGGTTTAAAGTTTATATCTGGGCTAGGGGCAATCTCTAATTTACTACTGATAATTATTTAAGTATATATTTAGAGTGAATTGTGCCACTTTTATATCAAAATGTAACAATTTACTATTGATAAATACTGAACATATGATAAAGATATATGTGAGAGATTGTGTCTTGGATCAACTGAAGAATGCTGGTTTAGCATGAAATGCATCTTGGGATTCATTTATCTTGTAAAGTGATTTTATACATATGTTTCAAGAATATGTGGCATGAATGAAGGTTATTAAATACATTTATAGAATAAATTTTGTTTAAAACAGGCAAAACTCTCTATACGTATTGCCGTGGTGATCGTATGATGTTTATTGGCTTAAAATTTTGTTTAGATAATGCTTAGCAATGGATAAACTATTACCATAGTGATTAAGGGTTATCTCTTGTATCATAGTAGCAAAAATTAGACATATCATTACTTTTGATAACTTTCTATTTATCAAATATCAAAAAAAAAAGAAAATTGTTTAACTATTGAAATTGCTTAACATCCCTTTATGATTTAATAAAATTTAAATTATTTTAATACCAAAATAGTTTTAATTGTGTATATTATAATTAAATTAATTTTCATTTTTAACCTGCAATTATTACAATCTGTATGTAATACCGTTAGAAAGTTTTAAGGGTCTTAATTTTGTAGAATTTTTAAAATAGAACAGGTGTTCCTCTCTGTACCTTCCTAGATATTTTTGCATTTTGAATTTTTCTTATATCATATAAGTTTTATATTACTAATTGGGGTTTGGCAATATCTGTGATTATTTTTACCTATTTTTTTAAACAAATATTATATTACTTATTGTAAATAATGCTTATAATAAATTATAATAATTTTATTTCTCCATTATTTGTGATCAGTGGTTATTTTATTTATTATAAAAATAGAATGTTCTTTTTTTAAAAGAAAGTAATTAACTAATTCCAGTTAAAAGCTATTGTAAACAAATGTAATTTTATTTCTCTATTTTTTGTGATTTTATGATTAATTCTTTTATATAAATATAGTATTTATTGTAAATAATGTTTATAAAAATAAAAAAAATCAAATTTGAAATCATAAAAATAATATTTTTTTTAGGAACAGTATGAGATACTCTTTGTAGTGTTAATGTTACAAAACCATGTTATAATTGTAGAATATCAAGAAATTATTTAATTTTAAAAAATATTTAATATACTGTATATTAACCATTTTTTATTTATGATTATTTTTAGTTATCTTTCAACAAGAAGATCAGTTTGATAATGTATATAAATTTTAATTTTATTATTTTTGCTAAAAAATGTTTTATGGTCTTTACTTTTTTATTGGTTTCAGGAAATGCATTGGTTCATGCCGGCCGACCTGGTAGACTTAAAAATAAAAGAAATTTTTCATTGTCAAGTGGTGTATTAGTAGACGAATGGTCACGTTGTGTGAAAAATCTCACTGTCTCTTCTAGAGAAAGTTGGTCAATGAGATTAATTGATGGAACAGGATCGTATTGGCAGAGTTGTGGTTCTCAGGGAAAAGTACATATTAAATTTATTTATCATTAATTTGAAACATTTTGCAAAAAAAAAAATTGGTGCAACATAAAAACTGTTTCTTTTTTTTCAATCTTTGTTAAATATTTAGCTCTTATTATTATTTGTACTTTAATTTTTTTTCTTCCACTTAATAATAGAATAAATTTAATATATAACAACTTTTACTTTTGATATTGTTTTGCAAATTATTTCTTATGCATTTTTTTAATTACCTTTAGCCATTTTTATTAAAAATTTATATAATTTTATGAATCTAAAAATTGTTCTTCTTGTAAGGGATTGTCATAATGATTTTTAAATCATCAAGTGTAAGCTAGTATATAATATATTTAAATCATTCAATTGTTAGCCATTTACAAATGACCTACAAGATATTTAAAGGCAAATTGGTTTGATAAAATTATTTAGTAGATAATGTTTTATGTTCATCGAATCCATACAGTATGGTCATAATTATATAACAACTTAGCATATCTAGATTTTTTTGTTTTCTTAACAGCATTTGGACAGTTTTACACTTGATGCAGCATTGTACTGAAACTGGATCATATCTTTCAAAATATGAGATGTCTTGGTTATGTTTAATTATAACAGTTGCAGCAAGACACTAGCATTAGTTAATGGATTTGCGCAGTGAAGACATCAATATGATAATTGGTATATTTAGTTGCCTGGCAATGATGGAATCACAAGTTATTGCCAATCTATTCAATAGTTCGACAATGACAAAAATAGACTTTTTTATCATAAAGCAGATATAAAGATCAGCTTTTTTTTTTTTTTGGTAGGATTTGTAATTAGTCACCAATTAAAAAGAATTGTTAAGTTCATATAGCAAAAAAAGCAGCACCAAATTACAATTTTGCTGGGCATCAGTGTCTATAGATATAATGCAATTGTAAAGTTTATTTAATTGTTATGTTGAGAAACACTCTCCTTTTTTTGTCAGGTATGTGTTACAATATTTTATTACCTATAGTACTTATTTTTAGCTTATATATGGATTAATGGTATGTAACTGAAATTTTTAACCCATGCTGATATTCTTGATTAATGTCTAAATGCTTTCTAGATTAGCTCAGTATTTAGACATCTAAACATTGAGATATAATAAAGCTTACTTGACATTGCATTTCATGTTGGCCTCAAAATAAACATGATTCTAGTTTTTTTTAACCATTTTTCTAAAGTTATTATATTGTAAATAATGTGACATGTTATTGTATACGTCTTGTAAATTGGGTAAATTTGATCTTATTTACATTATTCTTGTGAGAAAGGTGATTTCTTTGTTCATTAAGGGCCTTGATTACATTAAAAAAAAAAACAGTTACATATTTGAATTGACAATATTTTTTATCACAGATAATGTTTTTTGTTTTTTTTTTTAATGTATCTTTAATGTGTACTTTAAATTAGAATATGTAATAATTTTACATATATATCTATGCATCAATCCAGTTTTAATACTTGTTTTGTTAGCATTGGATTCACTTAGAAATGCAACCTGATATTGTGGTTAATCGTCTTCGAATGCAAGTTGAACCGTCAGATTCTAGTTACATGCCTTCACTCATTGTAGTAAGTGGTGGAGATTCACTTTCTACACTCAAGGAACTCAAAACAATCAGCATTGGAGTAACAGAAACATTGGTCACATTACTTAGTGATATGACAGAGGTAAATTTTATTCTTTTAGTAATAATATTGATTTTAATGCTAAAATTGTATTATTTGTCTAAAAATATATTTTTAATTATTTCATTATTTTTTTTAATTTTATTAAATCAATTGTTTAATTTAAAAATTTGATAGTACTATATAAATAAATAATACTTCTGTATATAATATAAAAAAAATAGTATAATAATATAATAACACAAATTGTTATTTTATATTATAGTACTATATATCAATATAGAATCAAGTTGATGTCTGAGATAATTTTCATTTATATCATTTTATTTTAATATCATCATTAAACTATTGTGACCTAGACATTGAAATCTCTTAGCTGTAAACAATTTATGTATCTTTATGACCTGAATAAAATAAACATAATTATTCACATTTAGATATTAAGCAATATTGATAATAGATAATGATGTATTATTTAGGCAATCAAACATTTGTTAGTAATGTTTGTTTGTTTTTAATTATAGATATAATAGCCAAATCTACTGAAAATACTTAAAAATATTTAATGACTGTAGTGAAAAATTTGTGTTGCTATTATTAATGCATACTTCACAATCATTATTGTAGGTTTTCTAATATAGTTAAATAATGTTAGATATCAGATGGATAGTACATAGAGAACTTCCATTATTTAATTCTTCAAAGTGTATTTTATAGAGCAAGTGCAGAATGTCGCTACTATTTACTAATGAATTAGTAATGTTATGTCACATAACATGATGCTATTTCTCACATTGGATTTTCAAAGAGTCAGTGTTTCAATACAGTTTTAGGAATTCTATGATTGTAAGTATAACTATATATTTAATTATTAAACAATAGTACCAATCAAGTATCTTATAATAATCCAAATCTGAAAATGTTAGATTAGATCATCATTCCTAAACTTTTATAAATATTATGTTTTGTCATAAAAATTCATCTCTTTTTCGTAAATAATTAATTCATAATTCTGAGACTTCTTGTGTTTTTTTAATACTGATTAAATTTTGCAAGTTGCAAAGAAAAACTAATATTTTTGTCACATTTTATCAAGTCTAATGACTAGTTTTTTTTTTATTACATTTTGTTCTTGTTTTATGTCACCAATAAATTTTTTTTAAAATTTAATTTTTTTTCTCAGTCTCTGTAGTGAAAACATGTCCTCAAATTTACTGTGTTCTCAGGCACCTTTTTAAGCTTTTTTATAAATAAGGCATTCACCCAATTATTAGAAAGTGCATGCAATCAACTCATCCTCAAAAAAAGATAATGTATTGGCTTTTAATTATATTGCTCCTGAATTTTTTTTTTCTTTTATGCTTAAGATTCCTTACATTTTATTAATAGCCACTATGATCCTGATCTTGATAACAATCACTTTTCTTACAAATCTTTAATTATGTCATGGAATTCTGTTAATTTTTTAGAAACACAGTTTTAATAAGCATTTTTGATATTATCTTTCATATGAATTCTTTTATATACTTTTTTTTTTTTCCAAATTATAACATATAAATTTATCTGTCTTCTTCAATGTTAATTCTTTTTGTACTTTAAGGTTTTGTGCTACCTCTATTTTTTTTTAAATTATAAGTTAGCTTTTTATCAGTTACATATAACCTAATTTATAGTTAATTCTTTTTCTGTTTTAAGATTCTGTTCTACATCTTTTATTATTATAAATTAGTTTTTATATGTTACATGTAATCTAATTTATAGTTTTGCTTACAATAATAATCTACATGCTAACATCTTTTAAACAGTGCACTTAATTATTTTATTTTCTATTTAATTAAAGAATAATATTAAGTTTTTCATCTCTGTCATATTTCATGAATTCAGAAGTGGACCAGTCCAGATTGCTTTCTCATCTGATCAGATTAAGTATTCATTGCCACTAACCAATGAATAAACAGTTAGATTAAAAATCAGTCAGTGGTTAATATGGGCCAATAGGCAGCGATGCTCTCTGAATCCGATTGCTTCCAGTGAGGTTGGGGATCTGGCAGTAAATAGTCATCCTTTTTGGAGGTAAAGCAGAGAACGTCTGTCTGACCTAAGCGATGGTACACGTTCTCCATTGAAACTACTGCTATTAGTGAGTGTTTCCTTTATAGTCATTATGCTATGGTCTACACAATGAGGCAATTCCAGAATAGGACTGGAAGCTGCTAAGACTAGAGCCGACTTGAGGCAAGCTATCTGGTATAGTCAGAAGAGTTATTGGACAAACTCACAAGGCAGGCTGTTAAATACAGCTGACAGTGAGGCCAGTCCTGGCATGACTGGCCCTGCTTTAATTAAGATCAAATACATGGCAGTATATTTATTGACTGTATATTATGTAAATATATTTAATCATAATAAATGATATTAATTAAACTTTAGGTGTTCATATTTTTTGTTACTGTTGGTTTGAGTCTGCAATCCAGACCAAACACAACAGTCTCCAAAAAAAAAAGTATTCAGTGAGACAAAGTTAATTTATTTAAGTTTAATTTATCTATAACTTCCATGTTTTTTATAAAATCATTCTATTTCACATCTATTTTCTTGGACAGAAATTATTAGAATGTTTTTCATTTTATCAATATTTGACATTATTTTTCTCATTAATCTCTTTGCACAATAATACTAAATTGTTTTGTGTGGTAGTAGAGCTAAAATCCCTGATCCCACCATAATTTTTTCACTTTTAGTGCTTAAACTTAACATGATCTTCTGGGTAACAGATTATTTGATGATTATTATTATTATTACATTACTTTGTTTATTTCTAAAGTTCTTTTTCAAAAATTTATTTTTGTTTGTTTTTTTTAATTTAACATTAATACATTTTTTATTCCCCAAACAAATTTTTACTTTGAGGCTCAGACTTGATTTTGCATTTTACTATATTATTTATATATAATAAAAATATGTTCCTGCAAGATAGATAACTCATAGCTGGCATCTTGTGACTTATAATCAATTATGAATCATTTTATCTTAGGTAATCAATAGCAAATATTATTCACATGCACATTCCCATGTCTATGAGTACTTGTTAGTAGTGAAAAAATATACTTATCCTGCAGATCTCCTACTGTAGTAAGAATTAATTAATGGGAAAATGCATCCATTGACTGTTTTTATCCACTCTCATAAATGACATCTATTCTATATGTCACATGTTTATGTAAATCTTGAAATATAATATTAAAATATGTTGTGCCCCGTCCCCCTCTTCCTTTAACTAAATTATTCACTTATTTTTTGGAAGATAGTTGTCTGAAGATGAACAGAACATTGTTTTCATACAAATTTGAACAATAGATGTAAATGCATGTTTTCTGTGAGATCTAGTATTTATATAGATTAAATACTTTTAGTCTGGCAATCTTAGTCTCTGTGATGTTCTAAATTACCAAATTTTTTAAATTTAGATCAACATGTAGTAATAATTCAACAATACATTTCTTTTCCTCCCTCTATTCATTATAAACTTTTATTTTAAACCACCTATATACTACTGAAAATTTAGTTTTCATTACAATACCTACAATTTTTGAATATATATATATAAACACTTTGTAACGATATATAAATATGTCGTTACATTAATTTAAAATAAAATCTTAAAGTTCGCAAATAAAAATAAAATCTATTAAAAAAAAAAAAAACTAAACGCTAAAATTAAAATGTTTGTTAAACGTATATATTCGCACAGATTCAAAACTTTAAAAATATTTTTTAAAAAAAAACAAATAAATAAGTATTTGAACGTACTTTTTTATAAAAAAAGTACAAGTCTTAAATTTAGATAAAATATTTTTGTAGATGGAAATGATTGTTTATTAATTATCCAAAAGCTGTGTAATTAAAAAGTCAGATCAAAATTAGATAAGGAATAAAGAATTAGCTTGTCCAATATAGAAGCAGCAAATAAAGGCCCGGACCATAACGAAAAAATGGAACAATGACGTCTTTGTTCATGTAATACATAGGAGGACTATAAAAAGAAAAATATTGAGTTCCAGTGAGTTTCCAACTTGATTTGGTGAGACAAACGATAAAGATGCACTTGTCATTCTCTCTCACTTAGTTTAAAAAATGAAAAGACTGTGATACCAGAATGGAATCAGCTAATGCTACCTCCAAAATATCAGACCAGCCTTCCCTTAAAGTCTTCATGGGAATTGCCAACAGGAACATGGATTCTACTGTGAGCTATATGAACTAAACAATTTTTAAAATCATAAAAAAAAAAAAAGAATAATTAAGAACTTTCGTCCGGGTTTGATAAATTAATAAACAAGCCAACTTAAATGTTAAAATGGACTCTTATCTGACTTTTGTAAGTTTTTAGATCAAATTAATAATGTTTAATTTTATATGTTTTCCGATTGATAAACATCATTTCCATTTTTTTTCTTATTGTATAAATTATTTATTGTTTAAATTTTAAATGAGGAAATTTAAGGTTGGGTATAGACGTTGCATAGATTCGTTAGCGGTTGATTATGTTGTGGTTTTCACATTCGATTAGAATATATAGGTCAACGATGTCACTGCAGCATCTTACGATGAATGCTAATGGGATTTGTGTATTCCGTATGCAATTGACGTTTTCGATGATTTTGTATTTTGATCAGTTGTGTTTATTTTGAAATGTTTTTAACCGTGGAATCTGTGCAGCCGATCTATACTCAACATTATAAAACAAATTGTATAAAATTCATCTGTGCGGACGTATCTAAATGTTAAATTTAAGTCGGGCGTGAATGGCTATATAGTTTTGTAAAGTTATATTAAGGGAGGATAATCTTAGGTTATTTGTTTCGTAGTTGAATTGGCTCAATGGATTGGATATATTTGTGTAATTAGTAGATGTAGTATGAGATCCGCTACGGGCAGGATTGCATATATACGCCACACCTTCTGTTTGCCTATGGATGGGTTTGTAAGACGGCAAAGGACCGCAATCCATTCCTATGGAGTTTTATGTTTATTGTTCTACTCGCCAATAGATGTAGCATTCCTGTTGGTGGAGAGACAATGTCTTCTCTAACTTTACTTACTATTCAGACGTACATTCCTGACAGTATAGTATTTTGTGTTGTCATATTTTCATGCTACATTGAATACATATATGTATCAGATGGATTGACACCGTTTTGACTGTGAACTTTTTGGCCTAAGGTTAAATAAGGGATAGAATATTTTCTTTTCAAATGCAGATCTATGTAGTCTATTCATACTCGACAATCTTAAAATAAATATAAATTCATCTGTAGATGATTTAAAATTTTAAAATAATAAGTTAAATTAACAGAATATTAAAATCTAAAAAAATAATTAATGTTGTTCCTCAAAATTTAAAAATGATTCAAAATTATATATGTGCGTAAATAAATATTTTTATGTGTTAATTTCTGGCAGTAGCTTTTATTTATTTATATTTAAGATATAGATTATTATCTCTGCGTCTCCACTGAGCTAGTGACTTAGGCTAACGATCTAAATATTAAATAAAGTGGAATCTTATCAGCGCGTATCTGCCTACTTTATAAATTTTTCTAGGCTCTAATGCCTAGATGGCGCCCTGGTAGTTGCTTATTGTGGTTAGATTCGATCTTCACTTTCTTTTCGATCGTTATAACTTATTATATATTAAATTTATTTTTAATCGCAGTATAAATTTATATATATATTTCTGGGCAGAATATTCATGGTGTCATAATCAAAAAAAGTAATCATTTGCCATTTAGTATTACTTTTTTTTATTAAATATAAACATTAGTAATAACAGTACTATGACTATTAATTTAATATTAATTATTTTTATGATGTAGCAGTCAAAAGTGAAAGCATTTACTACTTTTTTTTTTATCATTCCCATCACCTGTAATGGATTGCATAATATTCTGTAATATGTAGCATTTAATTTTAATCTTTTTTTAAAGATTAAGTATATATCCTTTTAAAAAGAAATTAATATTCTGTCACTGTTTTCCTAAGAAAACATTCATATTATTTCATAAAGTTCTATAAGAAGCAGTAGTTAGCTGTAATCATTTTTAACAGTTAATACAGAAAAATTATTTTTAAAAAAGTTAGCATTAAAATTTTTCAGGGAATTAAAATTACAATTTATTGTACAGTGTTCATTATTTTATTTAATGTGTGTGTATTTAAGATTAACAGTATTGCTTAATTAATTTGTAATTGTTATTAACACAATCATGAAATTTCATGTCATCTTTACAATTTTGTCTAGATGGTAGAAATTACTGAACTATAGACATGTAACTGACTTGTGTACATATTGAGATGGTTGTGTCTCATGACATGCAAAGAAAATAGTAGTGTGTGTGTGTGTGTACATATAAATATAAAGTTAAAAAGAAAAGTAGAAATACAAATAAAAAAATTTTTTAGATAATTTTTATATTACACTGGAATAACAGTTAAGGATTAAATACTTTTGAATTAAAAGAAAAAAAATTATTCTAAATTAAACACTTAAAAAGGTCTAATTAATATTTTATTAATTCTGATTTTGAATTTAAAACAAGGATGTTTTTTATGTTACAACATTTATACATGTAATTATAAAATTCCACTATCTCCATTAAGGAAATTTTTTTAATTAAAGCTTGTATAACATATTTTGATAAAAATTCTACACAGTTGTTTTTGAAAGGATTATGGTGAATTGAAAAGGTCTTTAACTTTTTTTAATCAAGATAAAGAAAACTTACTTTTAATTACTGTGTTTTTTAATTCCACCCAAACTATAAAAAGATTGGAAAAAAAAAAAAGATTGTTGCAGTTTTATAATAGTAGAGTTTCTATGAAAATATAACTGAAGGCAAGACAGAGCAAGTCAGCTACTGCTAGCATCACAATAGTAGAATGTAGATTCACGTAGAAGTAAAGGGCCTGCTTTTCTGTGATCTCTATAGCCCATAAGGTGTACCAGATAGCTGTCTTGCTTGATAGAGACTAAATGGAACTGATTGAATACTATCAGTTATTTGTATTATACCTTTTCTGAAGATGACAGTGAGCTAGTCTATTATTTTAAAAGGGACCAGTTTATCGAGAGATTACTGTGCTATATATGCAGTTTTATCAATATACAAAGAAGCACAGACAAAAGGTACTATTTTATGTATATAAAATAAAGATAGCTGATTTTAATTTTTTGAATCCTGAGCGGCCATTTTAAATTTTAAAAAAAAATTACAGGACATATAATTTTAAATGAAATTTCTAATTTATTACAATAAATATAAATATATATATATACATTTTTAGAAAGTGCAAATATGAAAGAATGTAATAAAGCTGATAAAATAGTCATTACCAAAAAAAAAATAATTTAAAAAAAGGAGATTTTTTACATTTTTAAACATGTTTATTATTACCTTGGTTCACAAATTCTCAATTTTGAAAGGTATAACTTAACATTACAATTTTATAGACAGCTTCATCACATGCGTCTCAAAATGCTGAAAAAAATTATATATAATATGTCTTACCTGAGGTAATTTTTCTATGCAAAAATTACAAAAACAATGCGATTGGTAACTTCAATTTTTACTAGCTGCCCCACATGTTCTACTTTTATAACAGAGTATATGCTAGAAGTGTTTGATTGTCCTTGCATGCAGGTATCTGTTAGAAATATGTTTGGTTTTTAGTGGGGAAAAAAAATAACAGGAATAATTTACAAGATGTTGAGGACTTTAGTAAAGTGTAATGTAATGTATAAGATAGTATAATATTATATATTACTTTTATTATATTATATTAGTGAAAAATGGTGTGTGACCTAAAATATGTATTCTTTTCAAGTAAATATAATGTACTCAAAAAAAAAATATCAAACAAAAAATTTGCCAAGATAAAATGAACAAGAAAAATCAATAAATATCAAAATAAATTTATTATGAGCACTGATTATATATGTGTGTGGAAGATGAAATATGAGTGGATGGCTGAGAGTATATGATGAGTGTGGATGTGCATGTTTTTATATCATTCAAATGTATTGCCTAAAATTCTATCGAGTATATATATATATATTGTTTTCTACGAATATATATCAAATTCTATCATATATATATTCTTTTCTGCATATATATATAATTCTATCGTATATATATTGTTTTGTATGTGTATATATATAAAAAAAGAGTTATAAACTATGTCAGAAAAAAAATCAAATAAACGTTTTTATATTATTGAATATATATATTATTTCTACGTTTATATGTAAAAAAAAGTAATAAAAACTAGGTCACCAAACTAAGTCCAAAAAAAGTTTTTACATTATTCAAATGTGTTTTTATCTCAAATTCTAGGTAAAGGTTTACTATAGTGGCCCCAATATGTTGGCCCTCTAATGTTTAAAATTATAAGTAAATTGTTTGAAAATCTTACGTATATGCTACTATATTACAATTACATTAAAATTTATTCAAATGTAAAAGATAATAAAAAAAAACATTTACCTTTTTAAACATAATTGTGTCCTATGCATATTAGGAAGTTGGAGAAAAAAGCGGTATTGCTGTATCTACTCTGGAAGGCAAATTCATGCAGGTACAATGAAAACAAAGCTCTACTGGTACCAGATAAGAATTTCATCTTACTGTTTGCTCTCATCCACATATTTTCAATATTCTGGGTGTGTATGCCTTGATCTTCGGGATGTACGAAGTTGTCCTGATGGACGACAATTGAATGCATATACATATCATTGTTGAGACTGCTGATGTTATTGTACACAGTCCAGCCATCTGAAATAATGTGTGCATGTGGTAAAATGTACTGCTGTATCAGACCCTCCAGTGTATCAGCCATCCTGTCTGGAACTTCTGTCAAGAAGCACTTTCTTGATACTCTTTCTATATCACCAAAGACCTTTTTTTTGTTTTCAACTATAAAACTGTACACGTGTGCATGTAATTCAAACTGTTGAACATAGAGGGTGTCTTTTTTTTTGTAACATGTGCTATAAATGTAGATAGTTTCAATTCTTAAGTTGTAGATAGTTTAAATTCTTAACTTTCAAATAAGTTAAAACTAATTCTTTTAATTAATGTGTAATTAATCCAACATTCAAATTCTTTAAAAAGGTAAATTTTTTTTTTTATTATCCTTTACATTTGATTAAATTTTAATGTAATTGTAATATAGTAGCATATACATAAGAATTTCCAACAATTTAGTTATAATTTTAAACAATAGCCGGCCAACATATTGGGGCCACTATAGTAAACTTTTACCAAATTCTATCGTATATAAAAAAAAAAGACTTTCTAAAACTAGATCAGAAAAATAATTCAAATAAATGTTTTTATATTATTGAAATGTATTCTATCATATATATATTATTTCTATATACATTTAATTATAGAAAACAACAATAATAATAATAAACAAAATAAATAATAAAACTAATTCAATACTCACAGAATCCTGGCTAAATGTTAGCATCAGTTTCAAATTTGAATCCAGTTATGAAGGCATCAAACGTGATTACTATGGCGATTAAAAATAACAGTAATCCTTTTTTTATATATATATAAACCTTTTTTTTTACTTTCCTTCTTCTAACTTATTTTTTTTAAAAAATAAGTTTCTAGAAAAAGAAAACTTATAAAAGCCCCACTGTAGATAAATGTAATTATGAAGCTGTAAAACAAAAGCAATCAACTGTGAAACATGATTTACGGTCATTAAATCTAAAAAACAAAAGAAAAATTAAAAATTGTATTTTACAAAAACTTTCATAAAAAATCCAAATTTTGTCTTGCATTGTTAGCCGAGAGGTATCGCAGTCGCCATGCAAGCAAGTAGTTGGTTGCAGACAGTTGTGGGTTCGCGTCCCGGCCGATGCTATGACACATGGAAAAAAAAAAAAAACAAATTTTATCGTAGAAAAAAAAAGTAATACCTCATTTAAATCAGAAAAAGATGGCGGATCGAATGGTCTGAGAACCGTAAGTGTACTGCTTACCGATTCCGCACAAACCCAGTTGAAAGTCTAAATTTTTGTTCAGGGACTCTCAGGGCGCTTCGGACTCGAGGGGTTTAAAGGCAAATAATTTTTGACTGAATTATTCAACTGAAACTAAAGTAATCAAAGGAAATAATAAATGACTGTTTCCAGTTTTATTTATTAAAAGTGAAACTCTTTAATGAAAATGCCAATTAAAATCTAATTTAAAAGTAAAACAAGTAAATAATTTTTGTTTCAATTATAAGTCTAAAAGCAAAGGATTGGTTTATAAATGATTTCATTTTGAAATTTAAAAAAAAGTAAACTCCAAAGATCTTTACAGATTGGAAAACAAAAGAACTTGTTGGAATATTTTTAAAGTCATTTATAATTAATCAAAAGTAACCTAAAAAAAAAAAGAAAAACTTTTATGGATTGTCAAAGAAGAAATATATATATATTTTTTACAAAAGTAAAAAGAAAAACTTTTTACCAATAGAAATAATGTATTAATTAAAAACTGGTTTATTGGGGTTTTTTTTTTTATAAACACCAGTATGTGCACACATTTCCATGTGCACACACATATATGTTAAGTCAGTCATTAGTTGTATATTATAAAAATGAATTTTATTTATATGTTTATAACACTTCAGATATGTTTATAAATTATTATACCACACATCTGTACACTTATATTTAGGTGTGCTTTATGTAAACCTATTATGAGATATTTGTAAATCACAATATGATTGCTTATTGTACTAATCAAAATCAGAATGCTCAATTTATATTTGCAGCCATATTTTACCGACCTTAATTTAATTTAATTGTTATTAATAAATTTATATTTCATTGTTTAAGTTATTCTAACGAATTTATTCAATCCGAAAATAGTTTTGAAATTTTATATGCTTGTATTATATCTCTTGATCACAGTAATAATTATAGAGCTTTTGCTCACTGAACTGGATTGCATCACAATTTGTTATGTAAAAAGGGTTTATATTTAGGGTTTATGGACATCCATTTGATGATTTCATTACTTTTCTAATGCTGGATGGCACAATGGGAATATTCTTTAAAGTCCATGCACTACATTCCATTTTAATTATTTATTTAAAAATTAAATATATAGTTGGCCAGTACATTAATGGTACTAAGTGGCCAGAGCATTGATGTTCAGCTTGTTATTGCTGCCCATGTGCTAAATAATTAGCCTGCCCCATTTCAAATCCAGTCACAAGATTGACTGTTGATTTATTTTTATTGTTGATCATTTATAATGATGAATGATTATTCTTGTCAGTAATGTTAGTGAACTTATAGTTAGTTCTGTGCTGATCTCTCATGCTCATTCTATTATTTGTATATTTAAATTAGACTAGTCATTGGCATGGGGCTGATAATAATGATTTTCGTCACTCCTGGTTCACCCCAAATTCTCTGTACCGTTACAATATATAGTGATTGTAACTCCATATGCTCACTATTAACAATAATCAACTTAAAATTTATTTATTTTTTAGTAATAATTATAATTTTCAAGTCATGTCATATATATTTCTTTAGCGTTGCTAGGAAAATCCTGTATGGCAAATATATTTAAAAACAAGTCTAAAAACATGTATATCAAAATTTTAAAATCATGGTTAAATTCAAAATTTATAGAAAACATTTATTAGCGTCAATTTGCTAATTCTACATTACACTGAAGAACATTTTATTATTAAATATTTCTTATTAAGGTGTAGAAATTGATTGTAACATAGACAGTAATTTTAGTGATTTATATCAGATTTAAAATCACTTGTAAACAAATATGACATACATCTAATATTTAAATGGGTATGAATGTGTTTGTGGGTGTTTGGATTTGGAATAAAGTAATATTTAATATGTTGAAAAAATAGTATAAAACCACAGGGATATAATAGGAAATTGTATAACATGAGAACGTTAAATTTAAAGGTTTGTTAAATTTTATTTATTTTGACATGTAAAATATTAATATATTATTTAGTATTAAAATAAAGATAAATAATTATTTATTTATATTAAGAATAATTTTATTTAAAATGTTTCACATTTATAAAATGTTGTGTACAAAGCAAGGAGAACTTTATTATCCGGATGAAATTGGTTGTTGTGATATATAGATTTTATATACAAATTGTAATTGAATAAAAGAAGAGTTTGAATCTATGTCACTTTTCAATCATGTGCTATACAGTATGAAAGGGAGCGCTTGAAAAAATTTGAGGTTCTATTCTTGGAAATCTTGCCTTGTAAGCTATAAATATTTAAAATCGATATTGTAGCTACTTGATGCTTACCATGTCTGGCTAGAGGAATCATTAAGCATTCGCCATCAGAGGCGGAGGCGAGCTTTTGTGATCCTCAAATATGATTTAATAATAATTATTATAATAGCATAATAATTAGCCCCGATAATATTTTAAATTGGATAAGCTCTCATTTTAACATAGAAATTATTAAAATACAGCTAAAGATGTTAGAGCCTTCTAAACAATTTTTGAACTATTAAAATCCCTATGCCAAATAGATCGGATTTTGCCTTTTGTCTACAGTTTACTTGAATATTTATTTATTCACACTTGTGAATTTCTTATTTAATTTAATGATTGTGTTTTTGCTATTTTTACAAAAATAATCTTTTGGGAAATGAAATGAAATAACTCTTCATGTTTTAAGGGAATAAATAACTGGAATTCTAATTGCCTTGGAAACTTGCAACATAAATACCCTTAGAAGTTTATTTAAAATTATGATAAACAATCTTGTTATTGCTCTTTTAAAATGAAAACACTATACCATAAGTAGATCAGTGTCATTGAAAAGGAATTACTTCATCTGTCAAATAATTTTGGAAAAATAATTGTAGTGAACTAATCATATATTATAGAGTAAAATTTGGAAGAATAAAAAATGAGTGTATTCATAAAATGAATTCTATTAATGGAATCTACAATAAATGTGCACATTGACAAATTGGATTTATAGTATTCATAAATTTTAATGAGTAATAGTTATTTAATAATTTATTTTCTTTGCTATGTTTTGTGAAATATTTTAATTTATGAATTTTGTTATCTGCAACAAGTTTTGGAATCAAATGATGCAGATATAGTAGGATTATCTACATTCATATTAAGTTATAACAATATTATTTTCTTATTGAAAACCAAAAACTTATTATTTAACCTAGAATGTCCATTAATTTAACTTATCTGGATACTAGAGGAAGATTTTTTTTAAATTTTGGAAAGATATTAATCTATTGATAGTTGCAAGTCATTAAGACATCCAACTTAATCCAATGATATCAATCACTTTCAATTATTAATTTGTAAATATCTTGAAGTTTATTATTGCTTGATAATGAATTTAAAATTAAATAATATAATAAATATAATGGCATATTAATTATTTATTTGATTATGCAAGTAATTTCTTATTATTGATTACAAGAGAAATTGTCAAAAATATATAAATCAATCTGCTTTAAAATGTATTATTTAAAGTCAATCTTTTAATTTAAATAATTTTTTTTTTTTTTTAGTATTATCGTTTTATTGAAATAGCAATCAAGCAATGTAAAAGCAGTGGAATTGATTGTAAAGTTCATGGACTATCAATTGTGGGTCAAGTTCGAGCTGATGATGATGATATGCCAGGCGATTTTTCATTTTTAGCATCTGATAGTGAAGATATTGAAGAAGACCATGCTGTCATACTTAAAAAAACTTCTTCTGAAGGCAAACGAGAAACATTAACTAAAGTTTATGTTTGGGGACTTAATGATAAAGATCAATTAGGAGGAATGAAAGGATCTAAGGTTAAAAATTATCTCTGTTAAAATAATAATAATTTAATAGTTTATTAAATATGGTAATCCTCTTATTTAAATTTTTTCAGATTAAAACTCCACAGTATTCTGATATTTTATCAAATTTGAAACCAGTACAAATTTCTGGAGGTTCTAAAAGTTTGTTTATTGGTAAGTTAATACTGTATTATTTTTGATTTGCTTCATTATCTTTATTATTATTATAGTCATTGTTTTTTTTTTTTAAAAAAATGATAAAAGTTTTCGATATGTAAATCTGTTTCAGAATAACTATTGGCATAAACGTATTAATATTTTTTAATGGAGAAATTTTATAAATAAGGTATTTTTGTGATACAATATATAGATTCAGAGAACAAGAATGTTTAAAAAAAAAATCAGTTTTTTTGTACAATTTGTATTAAACTTGAACAAAATCTAAATATTTATTAAGTAAGAATATTTTAAAGAAAATTAAAGTTAAAAAAAAATTAATTTATTTAGACTTTAATACAGTGAAGATAAAATGACATGGGAGAATATAAATTGTTTAATAATATTAATATTTTGTACAATTAGATTTGCTGGCTTTCACTTCATTGATAATGATAAATATAAAAAACATTTTATAATAAATACTATATTAGTGATTGAATCAATTAATTTCTAAACACTCCATGCTTTTATTTCAAGTCAAATATAAAAATTCCAAATATAATTGAAAAATTATTTTTTTGGCTATTTAGTACATAGTAAATAAAAACTTATTGCAAAAAAAAAACTATATTATTTTTAATTTTTTTGTATATAAATATTTTTTGTAATTATTCCTGTTTAAAATGGAAACAATGTCACAGTCTATATAATATTTTAAAGAAAATATATGGTACAATAAATTAAAATCAATTTCAATATTATTTCGTTTATGAAAGAAGTATTTTGAAAAAGAAACTTTCACAATCAATTAAAATTAGATTTATTTTTATTTTTGTTTTAATTGATTGTAAACATTTTTTAATGTATTTTTTTTTTTTTAAATAAAAGCATTTAAAAAATATACTGCCCTCTCATGTCATATTGTGTTTGAAATTTGATACACCAACACTCTTCGATTACATAAACCATTTGACAACCTGAAATACTTCATTTTCATATTCCATTATTATTGATTTCTAACATATACAAAATTTGAAGCGAATTTTTTTGACACAATGTTAAAATTTGTTTATAAAATTGATCCTATACAAATAAACAGAATTTTTTAGTTAAATGTCTTTAAAAGTGCATTATAAATTGTACTTTCTTCATTGGTTATGCTATATTTATCAATAGTGAATACTGATACAATCATAAAAGTAAAAGATCATTAAAGTTTAGAATATAGTTTTAAATACTGGAATGGGAAAAAAAAAAAAACAGTGTTAAAGTGATGATAAGCAATAGTTATTTATAACCAACAATAAATCAAATATTAGCAATTGATTGTAATAGCGTGTTGTCTAGTTATTTCAGTCCATCATCGTACATAAAAGTTAGCATTTCTACATAAAATTGTAAGATCAAAATATATATTACTACTAATACCATTAATGAAAAACATCCCCCACCCTTCCAGTCATTAACAAACAATTACTAAAGCTTTTTCCCAACTTTCAATTGTCAATAATGTAAGACAAAGAAATATTCAAGAAGATAATATGATACCCACCGCACTAGAAAAAATAGATCAGTTTTATAAAATAACTGCTTAAATATGAGTTTGAAAATTGTACACAGACTATATGACATGCTAGTGACTGTCAAATGTATAATTAATTAATCCGGTTTATTTAATCTCTAATAAAAAAGCTGCAAATAAAAAATATATAATTATTATTATAGAATGTTAGTCGAGCATTATTTTTCTGCATGTTCTCAAAACTTTTTTATAACTCTACATCTTGGCTATGTTCTCGGATAACATTATTCATAGCAGAGGCTAAGTTGATATATTTAAATTTTACGAAAATATGCAATTTGAAGCATGTCTTGAATCTAATTTCATTCATTATAGATTTAAGACATACCTGTCTTACGTGTTCTTTCAATCTGGTTAAACCTAAATAGAAATATACAAACTAAAATTAGCAATATTAACTAGTTCAAGATCTTTAATTCTAATAAATCCTGAAAGTTGTTGCAGATCCATAAATCTATCTCATTTTATTGGAGTACTTTTATCCATTCTTCAAGTCATTGCAAAGTATTGTTTGGCAAGATGCATATTTATTTTCTAGGATGTGAATAGATATAATCATTACTGTTGGACTGTTTACAAATTGATGCTGGATTGATTTCCATAATATATTCCCATACGCAATAGCTATACAAGCTCTTTATTCATTGAAAAAATATATAATAATTAACTCAAAAATAAAATAATAAACAGGAATTGATAAATCATCTATTCATAAATAATTTTTAGGGATAATTATGATACAAAAATCATATGTAATTTCAAATACTTTAAACAGAATGTACGAATCTTCGTGACTGTTTAAAAAACAAATACTTTAATGTTGAATAAATATAAATATAATCAATGATCTGTGTTCCATGTTACGAAAACCATAATTGTTTTTTATTAGTTTGTAATGTGTTGACATTAAGATAAGTTTATAGTTTATACAATATAGAGTAATGAAATATTTTTTTATTTAGCTAATATAATTGAAAATTTTTAAAAAAATAACTAATAAATATAAAGATGCAATAGTAAAGCCTTTAGTTTCAAGAAATATCTTTAGCTTACATATATGCTCCCTCTGCATTATCAGCTACAATTAAGAAATTAATATAATGTTTTTTATAAAAGATTGATGAAATGACTACCAGAAGATAATGCAGTTTACCAGAAAAATATCAAAATCTAAGTACTTGAACCTAAGATGTAGATAGCTAATAGAATATTAGAAGACATGATATCAATCCATGGCAAATAGACAAATATCAACTTCTCACAGAAGTATCTATAAAAGATATGAATCATAGAACCTTGTTGTATAAACCTAAATGCTTAATTCAAAGCTTACACCAATTCAGTATAATTTCCCAAATAAAGAAGATACATCAGAATCACTGTTCTAATTTTTTTTGATTTTATATTCAACAACATAATTTCTATACAAGAAAACTAATTTCACATTTCTTCAAATACAAGGATCTTAATTTTTTATATATCTTTGGATCCAGAAAAATAATATTAAGGTCGATTTTATGAACAATATAAGCCTTATTCTTATAGGAATAATGTTAATAGTAATTATTTGATACCATAGCATTATAAAACTGATATTTATATTTAAATAATATATTTATACAAATTTTTTGAAACAAAGATATGGATTAAATACATTCAAAAGTTCATTTATTATATAGAAAAATAATAATAGAAGCATGTTGTGAATTAAAAAACAAAATTTTTGTCTTCTTCACTTTAACAAGGAAAAATTAATCAAATGTTCCCTTATTTCTCTCTTGGTTAGTCATTTATCTTCGAATTTTAAAGTAACTGGCAATGAATATTTGGTATATGTTACATGATATATCATATTTTAATACTTTAATTAGTTTAATGGATTTGACGCCATATTGAATTTTTAAAAAATTGACTTGAGACACAATTTTCACAACAACTTCAGTTTTTATAATGTTAGAGCAAAAAACTTTACATTGATTGAAACTAAAAAAACTAAGCAAAACAATAAGGCTAAGACAAATAGTGATTACCATTAAAAAAGTAAGGGAAAAAAAGAAATGTCAACATCTGAAATAATTATTATTTTATTGTTTGTTCATAATTTTTAATTTATCATTAATTAAGTTTAAGTTACATTTTCATTGATAATTTTTTTGTATTCCTCACAAAATTATCTTTCAAACCATATATAATACTTCTTACCTGAGATAATCCTTAGCTTCAGAACTTAGGATAGTAGGAGAATAAGAATTCATTTTTTTCTTGCACCCCAGAAGTTGAAAAATCTCAAGGCGTCTGAAGGAAAAAACGTTCTCCCTAATAAAAGATAAAAAATAAAAAAAAATTTATCAGTATGTAAAAATAATGGAGGGAATGGGGATATTATTACTTACCACTATAAATAAAATAAAAAAGTAAAATGTCATATAATTTGAAATTCTAAATAAGATTATCATGATACACTTATATATATATATTATAAAACTGATGTGTATGTATGCATTGTGCAAGTTCTTCTGTTAATAGTTATGAAAACTCAATAGCTGATAAACAAGGTGCACTACAAATTTGAGTTCTAAATTTTTTATTATTTGCTCAAAACTATTTTGATTTTAGACTTTGGATAAACCAACTATGTTCATAACATCATCATACTGAATAATCATTACCAATACAGAAAACAATTTACAAATTTAGAATATGAAAAAATTTCTCATTTCAAGAGGCAGTCAAAGATTATTAAAAAAGTTTTAAGGCACATATTTACTTTAAAAAAATATTTATAATCTACCTCTTTCAAGATATGTCTTCCAACAAAGCATACCTGTTCATATTATCTAACATAAATATTAGATATTTTATATTCTTCAATATTGTTATTAATAAAGTATAAATTATTACAGACCTTGTTTACCAATTGTCAAAAGTAATCAGTAATGAAGCTGTCACAAAATTAAGGAAGGCAATCAGGCAGTCGTGCCTCTCAAATGTTAATAAAAACCAAATTAGTAAAACAAAAATAATGAAAACCAAGTTAGTAAACCAAAATTATTAAAAACAGAATAATAATAAAAAATTATTGAATTATATACAATCAAATTGCTGGAGAGGAATAAATTGTAAATAGTTTTGGATCAAGGTGTCAATCATTTGTTCATTGTGCTGGTAGCTAAAACAAACCAACAAAAAAAAAAAAAAACCATAATAATAAAAACAATACCTTTCATTATCTGTACTATCTTCAATGTGTAAAAAATCAGTTTGTTAGGTTGAATCCATTTAAAATATAAAATCAAAAGATTATCAAGTAATATTCCATGTGAAAAGATATTGATTATGCTGCAAAACAATAAACAAAAAAATAAAATGCAAATATAACTTATCCATTGGAACTATTCAAAAGTCATATTATCCCTCATCTGAGCATAAGTAGAGGCATCTGCATTTGGAGACCTTCTGATTACACATGTTAATTACAATCCTAGCAAGTCCATTTATGATGAAACTGTAGGTGATGTTTGGGGTAAAACTGGTACAGTAGGATTAGGTTTACTTGTCACATTTTGAGAGTGATAAAAAGCAAAACATTCTCTTTGTGAGTTATTACAAATAGGTACCAATCCATATTCCAAACAGCCAAAGTGAGTTTCATGTCTTCGGGTTTTTTTTTTTTTTAGACATATAACACAACACTTACAAATGGGAATGTAATGACGATGAAGATCTACATGTGTACGGTTTCCATATAATCACTATGCCAGATGTGGAAATACATGCGTTTTGGGGCAATATTTTAACTTAGATGAAAATCCATCAATTAACATATGGGACAAAGGTTCTCCGAAATTATAAATGAGACAAGACAGTCAAATGTTTAGATCTCATATAAATGGAATATAAAATGTATGCATTAGAAATTGCTGTGTCAAAACAATGCCATGATGGTCGCAATGGCCATTGCAGAGATTTCGTATCCCAACAATATCGGGTCTGCTTTTGATTGGCCAAATCAACACCATCCATGTATTTATTATACATTTTTATTGCAGGTGAACATGGAATTGTTTGTTGTGATCCATTTTTATTTTGTCAACTAACAACATCATTTCCAGAAGGTGCATACACATTTGTGATCATA
Source organism: Epiperipatus broadwayi (assembly GCA_028023455.1). Classification (NCBI taxonomy): domain Eukaryota; kingdom Metazoa; phylum Onychophora; class Udeonychophora; order Euonychophora; family Peripatidae; genus Epiperipatus; species Epiperipatus broadwayi. The sequence continues at coordinate 5,780,153 of JAQFVV010012463.1, forward strand.
GCTATTGGCTTTTCATCCATACTAACAATTAAAAACTAGTATCTTTATCATTGACAAAATGAGTCTCCTCTTTTCATTTTCTTTTTTTATTTTTGTGCACTTTGATAATGCTCTTTGGAATACCTTTTCTTCCTATATTTATTGACCCACAGATATATAATTTATTTTTTTAAAGTTCCTTTGCTAGCTGTATATTCGAAAAAAATTTGTCACAGAAAGTAATGTTTTGCAAAACATGGAAGAACTACTGACTTCACAGCATGAGTACCAAGGGATAGATGAGCATTTGAATTTGATTCTTTGGTTGCATACATTTTCATGTGATACACATAACCATTTTCGCTATCTGCACACATCCACCATTTGAAACCTCTCTTTATTGGCTTTGATGCATTGTATTGCTTCATCGTATTACGACCTGAAAATTTTGCAATTGCCTCTTCAACTGCAATCTCTGTGCATCTTATACACAGCTTTGAAATTAACATTGCATTTTTTATCATCATTATCAATTCACTGCAGAATGAAGGTCTTTCCAAGTGCAATCCATCTTCTCTGATCTTTAGCTTCTCTTCTCCACATCACCCCTGCACACTTTCTTATTTCATCAATCCTTCATCACTGGTCTAATTTTATAAATACGGTCAAAATTTTCACTTTCGTTACTTGGCATTGTTTTATTATCGTTAAAATGTATACATGTTAAAATTTTGCTAAATCATTTATAAGGCATTATATTTGCAAAATAAGAGTTTCTCAAACTAGGATCAGAATCCCAAATATCCTTCAATTGGAAGACGGGGACCTTGCATGAAATTCCCAATGCTATCCTAAAAAAGGCAGACAATTCTCGATTCGTTACATTTTCCTAACTACGCATATGTTTGTCTTTAGTAACATATTTATTTGTTTCCTCAACAATTTTAGCAGACATTTTTTAATCAAACAATAAATGAAAAGAGTCTAAAATAGAATACTCACCTATAATAGGAAACTTCAAATCTGGAGTCTTCGTAAAATTTTAGCATTTACCTATTCTGTAATTACATTCAGAGACATGTTATTATTATTGGATGAAGGATCTGGTCTACTACTAACTTTCTCAGGTAGATTTTTGTTTTTTCTTTGCCTTTTGATTGGTAATGGGATTTCTTCTGATGTCGAACCTAAAGATTCTTCTAAATCACTGGACATAATGCTATCCTTAGAATCAAACAGCGAATTCATCGGAGCTGGTAGAATCAGTTTCCGAATACATTTATGCTGTTTATTTTAACTACATAGTATTTTTTTCCTTACAATCTAATAAATTGAGCAAAAAAATAATAATAATTGACTTTATCCATAAAAAAATTATTTTAAAAATTCATTTTTTGTCAGAGAAAAATATGGCGCATACCTATCGAAAGAGAGAAAAGGTGCAGAGATTGATTGTATAGCCGCATGCATAGTCCACTCAGTTTTTCCACAATTTTAAAAAGAAAACAAAATTTCAATGAATCAACTGCTAATAGCATCTGACATGCTACAACTGCTTAACTCATTAAAACCGGGGAAAAAATATTTCATTTAGATAAACTTTAGTTAATTTTTTATTTGCAATTATGTTTTTATTTTATAAATTTAAGTGTATAATTTTTGCTTTCAGATGGTTCTTATCATAAATTTAGTATTAGTCTTACATTCAATGTTTTATTTCATTGTCTTAATAAGTTCTAATTTTGCATTTAATCTGTAGACACAATATTTCCTTCAACTTTAAAGATATTGGTGTTAGACTATATCTATAGTAAATATACTAAGATTACTAACTGTATATATAATATGATAATATTGAAAATAATTATTGTATTTTAAATTGATTTTTTCATTTTTAAAATAAAATTATTGAGCTTATGCATTGTAAAAGGATTTTATTTGTGAGTTTTTGATCTATGATGTTTCTCTTTTGTAAAGCAGCAAAATGTACTCAATCATGATCTTGTGAAATAATGTTGAGGAGGTATCACCTATATGCTAAATTCAATTTTGAAGCATTAAGAAAAGTAACATTACAGTGATAATCTATGACTCCAGAGATTTTTATCAAGTTGTACATTCTCTAAGTTACTATTAATAAATATAATTTGTATATTATTGTAAATAAAATATATATTTTTTCTTTTAATTCTAATGTGTTTTAACTTATTTTAGATCAAGTAAAAAATGTTTTTACTTTTGTTTATAAAATAAAAAAAAGGATGCATTACCCATGATCAATTGATAGTATCTGCTCTTTTTTATGTTTTAACTCACTGTTCAAATACCTATAAAGTTATCATACTCAGATTTTATGTTTTAAAAGATATTTTTATTGTTTTAATGTTACATTTTTTATTTTATTTTATAAAATCATACTTAGGATGGCAATAAACCTGTAATAGTATTGCAATTAATAATATTTAAAATTACTTCTAATCATACATATTTACAAAAATGAAAAAAACAATGTTCTCCTTAGTAGTGCTTCTGCTTATTAGCGCAAGCATCATAGTGTCTTAGATGCTACTGCATTAAGGATCATATATCAGAGTATATATATATTTTAAAAATAATTATTTAATCATTTTCACTTGTCAAGGGGGTTTTAAAATTGTCTTAAAGTTATTGAAAATGATGGTTAATTGTCAATTTAAGACAACTTTCTACAAATTTGGTGAATTCTAGATTATTTATTTATGATTCAAAAACAAAAATATACTCTCTATATAATAAATACAAATGTGTTAATGTTAAATTGGCTATTATATAATCAAATCACCAACCAACATTTATAGTTTCTTGCAAAATCTCTAGTCATTATAAAGACTAATTACATGCAGATAAAAAAGAATTTCACTGTCTGTCTTTAGTTAGGCTTTTAAATATACCATAAATTAGACTATGATAAATAACAGATTGAATTTTCAGTTCAGACATTCTTAGAATATGACTCATATCATAAACATTATATATAGTTAAATACCTGTAAAGTATTCACCAAATAGGAAAAAGATCATTTCTTCACTTATCAAATAGAAATATTTTTGATTTGATTATAATGTCCCTACAACTATAGATTAATTTCTATTGGTAGAGTTTTACTCAAGATACTCATAATTTATAAATATATATAAAGCATATCAATCTTAAACAAAAATGTAAAATTAATCATTAATTTCCCACCTCTCTTTAAATCTAATTTTTAAGTTTTGTATTGGATGAAATAATCATTAACTAAATCCTATGATTAGATGATTCTTCAATTTCTTGAGACAGTTGCTAGTGGTGTCAAGTATGTTGGTGCTTTACTAATAATAAGCAATTGCAGACAAATTTGAAAACTGTATAACACACACAAATGTATATATAGGTTATATATATAGTGTACCGTCTACAAATAGATGGTCCAAATATATTGACATTTGAGAATATTAATGAGCTGGAAAAAAATAGTAAATTTAAAGATCTTTTAAATTAACGCAGTTTTAATTTTTTTTTTTTTTTAATTTGTGTAACGAGATTTGATTTTTTTGGTTTGAATTATTTATTTGTAGTTTAATAAAAGTTGAAATTGGAAAGAATAAAAGAAAGGCATGCAGATTACTAGTCCAGATATAAAGAATTCCAAAAGTACGAAGATTACAATCAAGAAAACCTTTAGTATATTGATTAAAGATGGTGGAAATAATTTACTAAAAAAAGAACTTTGTAACAGAAAATTAAAAATAAGTGTATAAGATTATAAACTTAAGTGTCATGATAATAATAACATGCTCAGAAGTGTCAAAACTGGACCGAGGTATAAAAAGGAGAACTTCGATCTAGGTCTTTCCTCTTAACATGTTTTCTTAGAGTTGGAGGTTTCCGTGAGAGTTACCTGTTGTAGTGAAATATGTCTGCATGGGGACACTACTCACTTGCTGAACGGAGGTGTCACGCAAGAATGGAAACAAAGCCTTGTGAACATCGTCTTTTGCAATGAAGATGTCATCGCAACCAAGCTTCTTTCTCCAGTGGTGGAACAGACCAGACATGTGAAGATGCTGGCAGGAGAGATCAACTAAATGCCAAGGAACACGGGATCCCAAAGGAAGACAAGTATATTATAAGAACTGATATAAACTTACCAATAAGTTAAGATTATTTACTCCCAATTTGTGACTTTAATTGTTGGCCAATTAACGTTAACCATGAATGATAATACCGATAGTGACTGATTTTCAGTGTTTCAAGGAACTAGCTAAAAGAATTTAAATGGAACAAGAACTTTCATCTGATTAATAATATTTGGATTAGTATATGTTTTTCTTTTCTAATTTTTTCTTTACTAATTCTTGCATAGATATTTTAAATAGATTTTAATAAAATATTTAGTAGTAATTTAGCACTCTCTTTCTATGTTCTTAATTTGAATATTAGATGTTGTGAATGTTCGTTAATTAATATTTAATTAAAGAAATTACCTTTGCCATTCTATTTAATAGTTATTGACTAAGCTCCGGGAATAATATTCTCTAAAAAAATAAATAAAATTATGGGAAATCATCCTGATCTTTTACTTACTTACGTCAAAATTATGGGATACAAGGATGTGATGTGATGTATTGTGGCTTCTCCTTAAACGAAGTCAAGAATATCTCAACAATTATGCCCAGATAAACCTGTTAGCCACTTTATTTTCCATTCCCCACTCTAAATTTTTCCATATTCTGCTCCATCCCATTTCCACTTCATAATCTTTGTCAACTCTATAACCTTTATATCTAAATTCCCTTTATCTTTTCCCAAACCCAGCATAAAAACCAATAATTCACTTTCTGTATAATCACTTTTTTCATATTTATTCTTCCATAACTTTATTATATGTACCCTTTCTGTTTTCAAGCATTTACATTCAATTAACAAATGCCTAATATTTTTTATTCCTTCTTTACATAATTTACAAAATAAATCACCCATTTTTTTCCATTTACATGTATATTCTCTTGTAGCTAAAGATCCCGTTCAAGCCTTAAATAATAAACTACTTTCCTTACTATTATCATATATTAACTCACACCTAATATTCTGTTTATTTCTATATATATTTAAACTTTTTTTACTCTCCATACTATTTCTCCATCTCTCTAACTCCCTATTCTTTATTAATAAATTTATTTTTTTATCCCATTCCTCACTACTACAACACTCAACAATTCTCTTAATATAATCATCCCATCTTTTGTACAAATATACTGATATAAATTCTTTATCCAAATCTTTTGCATACCGCATTACCTTTCTCACCCATCTTGTTACCTGCCCTTTACTCATAACCCAATTAAATACTATTTTAGCTATTTTTTTATTATCCATAAACTGCAATCTACCAAACATTTTCATTTTACTTTTTGCATCTCTCATATGAAAACTTGACCATCCCATTTCTCCTTGAATTGCCTCTCTTGCTGTCCATACATCTGCATCCAATGCATGTCTTCCTACTTCCCTTTGAACTTTTTCTAAATAATCTAATACCCCTTTACTAACACATAATGCATCATTACCATATGTTAACCCTGCTACTGCAACTCCCATATAATTCTAGCTACATCATATTTATTATAATGAAAACACTGTTAATTTCTTTATCAATCCCTTTCTTTTCTTTGCTTCATTTATCAATTTTGTCTCCCATTCATCCAAATAATTTTTCTGATTACTTAAAATAATTCCCAAATAACTATATCTATTCACCACACTTAACTTAATATCTCCCAATAAAAATTCTACATCTTCTCTTTCCCCAGTATTAACCATCATTATATTTGATTTTTCTTCACTAAATTTAATCCCCATCTCTTTACCAACCCTCAACATAACTTCCATATCTTCTCTTCTTTCTGCACACAAAAATATATCCGCAAAAAAAAGACCTGACAAAATATATACTCCCTTACTACCTATTAACTGTATCTCTATCCCTCTTCCTAATCTTTCTATTGCTCTTTCCATTTTCCTCTTATAAATTAAAACTAACTTCATCTGCAATCCTGGTAGTAATAATTAGTAGGTCAGTTAATCAGGAAATATAGCTATGTTTTTAGAAATACGAACAAGATATTTTTTTATCCATAGCTTGATTAACTTTTATTTTATAGTGTGTAAAAGAAAACCTACCAGAAACTACCAGAATGTGAAGAACGTTGCAATAGTAAATATTAAATATATTGATTATGGAGTCTATTACAAATAGGCATATGTAATAAGTCATATGATAATACTTTATCATCACCAATCGGTTGTTTATTATTTGTTAGTATATTTTTTATGTAACTCTATTCTTAATAAAAATTAAATTTTTTCCAAATTTTAAAAAAATCATTTGATTATATTGGCTTTAGAAGTATAAACCTGCAATTTATATTTTATGTCAAATATTGATTTACCAGATTATGAGATATTTTTCAAATAAGATGCTCTGCTAAAATGATTGTTAGAGGAAAATATTGTGCTTATGTATGGTAAAGATGAATCTTAAAAAATAAATAGCATTCATTTTGGATAATATTACAATATTTTTTGATACATGTATCTACAAATTATGTATTTGTAAAACATTTTGTTTAAAAATCTTTGATTAACAGCTTAGCTAAAAAGAGTGTATACACAGTTTTAAGAAACTAGAACACATGAACTTATTTTCTAAGTAATGTTTAAAGTCATGTTTTTTTAGCATATGAATGATTATTTAACTTAGTAATCTATTATAATTTTGATATTAATTAATCCATTTTTTATAAAAAAAAAAAATATTTTTTTGTACAATGCTTACATAACACCCATCAATATCAACAGGTTCGATTGCCCCTGCAATCTTCTTCAGAACTATAATATATATACACATATACAAATTATATAAAATATACAAATTATATAAAAAAACACATACATATGTATATATATATATTCATAAAAATACACAGACATATACTTTTATATCCTTTTAAATACATGAATACAAATAAAATAAATCCCTCAAACATTTTAATCTTTTCCCTTTACTTTTATTAAAATTCTTTAAAATTTTCCTATACGTTTTATATATATTTATTTTTTAATTATTACTTTTTATTTTTCCCACGTATATTTTTTACTTTATTCTCGTGCTATTATTTTATATCCTTTAAATATTACACTTATTTCAATTATTTTTCTTTTGTTACCCTTATTCTTTATTTTATTTCTTCTTTGTAATTCATCTTTTATAACCTTATATCTTGTTCCCATAATTTATAATTAAATACTACATTTATAATATATTAACACTATCTTATTTATCAATTCTTACTTATTTCATTCCTTTTTACTTCTATTTTTTTATTTTATACCTATTTAGAACCTTTACTTTTTTACTTTATATATCTCCTATACATAAAAACCTAACCTTTAAACTCTTCAAAATATTCTGCACTTAAAAACTATTATATAAAACCACTTCCTGTAAAACCACATTTAATTCTTATTTATTTTCTTTATTTTATTATTATAATAATAATCTTAACTAACTCTAACACTTAATTTTTCATTTTATCTTTTTAATCTTCTTTATTTCCCACCTTCCATTTTCTTTTACAGTTAAACCATTTTTCAATTTATTTTACATTTAAATGTGATGTGATGTACTGTAGCTTTTTTTACTAATTAATTTTTTACCTTAACTTTAATTTTATTCTTATACTTTAACTATAATAACTTTTATATTAAAATTTTCCTCAATCCCAAATCTTTATTCATTCTGGGCTTAATATTATTTATATAAATAGCTTCTTTAATCTTTCTTTCTCTCCTACTTTTTATAAAATGTAACATTTTAATACACTCTTTATCAAACTCATGTTCTGTCTCCAATCAAAAAAGGAAAAGATAAGATTAAATAATTTTGATATTAAATTGTCTTTTTATATCTGTAAGTAATTTGATTTGATTTCAATGTTATTTCCATTATTTGTTTTGATGTTCATAGAAATAGTGAAGTAGTAAAATAAATTTGGTTATAATAGTTATAACTTATATTTCCAAGAGCTTGTAGTTACAAAGTATTTGTGAATACACACTAAAGTAAAATTATTTTCAAAATTAACAGGTTTTTTTTATTTTTGTATGCATTACTTCTTGATATTATTGTAATTATTAGTGACCCAAGAAGGACGGGTATATGCTTGTGGTGAAGGAACAAATGGACGCTTAGGTTTGGGGAATTGTGGCAATGTATCCATTCCGAGACAGTTGACCAGTCTCAGTCAATATGTAGTCAAGAAAGTATCTGTACATTCGGGTATGAATAAAATTATACGAGTTAATTTGTATTATATTTTTAATATTTTTTAAAAATTTTATTAAGTTTATTCTTTTTTAATTAGTAATATGCTCAATGTATATATTTTTTATTGGGACACTAAAGTGTAAATGTGTTATTCAAAAATAGTGATTGTCGAAAAGTGAAAAAAAAAAAAAATGCAAAGACCTATTCAATACAATAATATAAATCTTTTCTTAATTATTGAATATGATTATTATGAAAATTAGTACATTTTGAGTGATTCACTTAAATAAAAAATAAAATAATTGAATGATTTATTGCTTGGGAGTTCATAAAAAGTTCAAGTACTGGAAATAGAACTGGCCAGCTAATACAGCTAATATTATTATAATTGGTGGAGACTTATTAAAATAGAATTATAGGAGTTAGTAATGGTTTGTCTCGATCAGTGCTAGAAATAGTGACTGGCAGGGATTTATTTATGATGAGTCATAACTGTTAAGTGAGAGTAGTAAGATTTAAACAATCCTATAATTTTTTATTATAATGGCATGCATAAGCTCCTTAATTCTTAACACATGCAATTGTGGATGGGAATTTATAGATTTCATTTAAATTTTCCTTCCATTATTTTTCATTAACAACTATAAAGCAGGATGCATTATATTTTGATTTTTATATTTTACAAGTATTAATCAGGCATTCAAATAATTTTTTTTTTTTTTTTGAAATAGAAAAATCCATTTTATTCAAATGATATCTTAAAGTAAAATCTAAACTAATCTTTTTTCTAAAGTCATTACAATCAACAAATTTACTCACTGTGTTATCAGCTTCATCAAATTTATTCACTTTACAATATTTTCAAATTAATGATGCTGGAAACTGAGAATATTGTTTTCTGCATAACATTTAATATAATTCTGCACTAAACATAATGAAAAATATAATTCTTTTTTTGTCTAATATTCTTAAGTTTGTATTGCCAGTAAACTAATATTAAAATATAAGTGATTACATATTGAATAATTTTAAAAGAAATCTTTCATACTTAGTAGGAAATTATGGTTAATTTTATCTAAATGCTCTACGTGTTATAGATATTATACATGTATGCATGAGTTAGTACTATATGTGTGAGCTCACTTGGTTTATAGGACTGTCATTTCTGATTTTTTTCATAATTCTGAGATAGATTTTTATTTACTTTTTATAGTAGTCTCATTCATTGATAATTTATTTATTAACAATTACATTGCTGGCATCTCTTATGATTTTATAAGTTTTTTTTTCTTGAGATTTCTGAGTCTTATAAAGACTCAGTTTTTTTTCCACACATTGTAGACTCAATTCATAATCCAAATTACTGCTGGTATAATTATCATGTTTGGTTTAGTACAATACTTTGTTCTTAAAGAATCAATTTTTTGTATGTATTGTTTTAATTTTTTCTCTTTAGAAGTTTTTGTTAATTTCTTAATTAGCCTATTGTTCACCACAGTGTATATACACACATAACCAACCATGAATATTTTTTAAAATATCCAATACATTTAGGCTTGCATATATAAAGTAATTTATATAATCAATTTTTAATGCCCTGCATGATTTGGCATAGAATGGCAGATTCTAGAATCTCAGCTCTATCATTTCTAGTATTCAAAACTTTTTATGACTTCCCGGTTAATAAACCATTCAATTATAAAAGCTTTGCAATTAGAGTAGCTTTTTTTAGAATTCAAAATCCATGGATTACAGCTCAGTTCTGTCACTTTCGGTGTTTGAACTTCGTATGAATTTTTATATTAATTCATGAGCAGCAAGTCATTTGATTATTTCTTTATTTTTTTAATAATACAAATTTAATCTGTTAGAAGAATGAGTTAAAATCCTTTTAATAATTACCATAATGAAATGGTAAAATGTTGAAGTTGATGTGAAGAATGGAATTATTAATTAAATATTTAAACTTTAAAAATAAATGAGTAAAAGTCAGTGGTAGTTATCCAAGAATCTCTGCAACACTATGTACTTATTTTTTTTTTTTTATATGCATTATCTCTTATCAATTTGAAAATTTTACTGAGTAGCAAATTTATCTTCATGAAATTCTAAAACAATTGAAAAATATCTAAAAAAAATTAATTTGTGAACTTGGAGATAAGAGACAAATTTGAATTAATAACATTTTTTTTATATTCTATTTAGAAACAGCAGTACTCAAATCTTCATACATGTAATAGTATATGGCAAATTGTATTAGAAGAAAATATATCATACTTGACTCACAGAAGAAGAAATGCATATATACTGTAGGAGAATCATACCAAGTTCTAAGTTTAATAATTAATATTGTGGAATAATATTAATGATGTTATGTATATGATAAAAAGTTGTAATTCTATTTTTATGGATCAAGTATTTTATAATCCCTATGACTTTCGCTAATAGAAATCCTAGAATATTTAAATCTTATCATGTTGCAGATCTCTCATTAATAATTATCTTTTTTTTTTTCTGAATTTATGTAATTTGAGAAAAATTCATTTGATTTTATTACGTTGAATCCATGGGACAAAATAGATTAAGAATCCTGCTTTAAACCTGTTCAGAATACATACTATTATAAAGAAAATCACACTCTTGTGTAATGAAATAAATCGAATTGATATGATTGTTAAAACTCTGATTTTTTTAGTTTTAGGAGTTTATGACAGTATTGTTAATTTTAATTTCAATATATATTTTAATAAATATTTATAAATAACTTTTTGAATATGGATTATTTTAAATAAATAAAAAGATATGTTTTGCCTGATTTTTTTTTTTTGTTTGTTTTTATGTAAACTAATTATATGTAAATAAATGTTTTATAGGTGGTCGTCATGCTATGGCTTTGACTGTTGATGGAAAAGTATTCTCTTGGGGAGAAGGAGATGATGGAAAGTTGGGGCATTTCAGTCGAATGTAAGATTGCTATAATTAAAACTTAACCATTTTACAAGTAATTAATTATCATTTAGTATATATTGTACCAGTTCGACGACCCTGTAGTGGTCTTGCATGGTTAGACTCTCATACGCACCGAGCATGAAGTGACGTATGCTACCGAATGGGACATTGATAATAATTCTTTAAAATATTTTTGATTAAATATGAGTAAATACCTCAAAGAAATTATTAGAGGAAGTAGATTGAACCTAAAATTAGGCCCATCCAGACCTTCCTTGTTAAATTGTTTCATTAGCCGATTAATTATACGTTGACTAATTAAAGTGTCCTTACACACCTTTAAGAGTACTGAATATTTCCTTCAGTCTCTAGTGCCACTCCCGTTCAAGATTATACTTATTCCTTTTTCTTTCCCGAAAGAGTGTGTAAAATGTGACTAGTCATTAACGAATATGAATATTTCGAGACGTTTGGACTAAAATAAAAGAAACAATCCAACTCCCCGGTAAGTTATCCCTATCTAGCTCACTTTATATTCTATAAATCTCAGGTTAACTACGTGGATTTGCATTTTGATAAAAAAAAAACTATATATCTGTACTAATAACTTAATAATTATTTTAAAGCTAAGTCAAAAACTTATAAACGATTTTAATTACAAAAGTGAATATTTATTATCCCCAGATTATTATATTTATCCTCCACTAATGCATACATATAAGTCCAATATATATAAAAAATATTTAAATTATATTTACCCTCCACCGATGCATATACATATGACCCCAAGATATATAAAAGAAAAAAACAATATCTAAAAGATTACACAATGGGTGAGCCCTATATTCCTTCCCACTTTAGAGTAATAAATCCATATAACAAGGTATGCAGTAATAATATATATATCATAAAAAAAAAAATTTACAAAGAACATAAATGAGAGAGAAAAAAATATATATATAATAGAATATAAAATATATATATAACCAACTATACACGCTCCTCTGAACTTGTTCTTGTATTCAATTCGAACTTCCTGGGCCACACGTCTACTTCATAGGGCAGATAAGGCTTCCATTCACCGACATACTTTGAGTCTTTCTTGTCATCAGGGTCTGCTATTTCTTCTAAGGCATCTTCGGACTTGATAGCCAAACAGGTGGTGTACTACAGCTGAAAGACTACTCCATGGTAGGATAATAACCCGGAACGTATAATTGAGCCACCTTTCAAATTATCGGATCTGTAAGTATACTTCTCCCGTATATATGTATATCGCACACGGCTGATTAGGGCAAGTACATCCTAAATAAATTGCAGTTCTCCAACTATGATTCGTCTTTCGTTTTTTTTTTTTTTTAATTTAAACGTATTGAGAATCCATGTTGTTGATCATTTTCCAAACTCCACTTAACGATCCTTGCTAAATGCTAACTTTTCAAATTCTTTTTCTGGGAAATAACCAAGTGATTACAATTTTAACAAACACCGTTCATTTTCTCCTTTCTCTCTGTCGGATTGTTTTTCACAAATCTATACTGTTCCATTTTTTTAGACTAGCGGGAGACAAGATTTAACTTTCTAAATCTTTGCCATTGGAATGCTTTGGCAAGCTAGCATTAACTGATCCGCACGCTTTCACAAGCTAGTACTTGACTGACTCAAAGCCCCCAGTAAGCAGCACATATAGCCCAAACAGTCCAATTGTCATACCCCCTCTACGAGCTATTGCATCAGCTAATAATAAATTTAATTGTACCTTCATATACCTTTCTACATTCTTTTACCTTTTTATTTATTAAAGTACACTTTTGCAAGCTTCCATATTGAGTACTTGACACCCATTGTGCTTACATTCCTTTCTTAGATAAAATCTATTTTATCTTTATTCACGATCAACCGAAAATTCTTTTATACAAAACATTTTCTTCGGTTGAAAGTAGATTGTAATTAGCAAAAAGGTTTTTTCCCTTAACAAATTTAATTAATTAATTTCAAACCCTCTCATTCTAACAATTAGAAAAGATAAATTCCAATAAATGCAAAAATTTTTAACTATTTAGAATTTTCTTTTCTTTTTTTAGGAAAATAATAAAAAATAAAAATACATTTCTATATATGTGTGTTCGAACATTTATAAGTAGTAAAATACAACAAAAAAAAAACTATTCTACACATAAACAAATATTACAACTTATTTTCCCTTTTTTTTTTTTTTTTAGACAGGTTTGCTAGTCGAATAAATTATTAAAACATATATACACTGCATACACTTGTACTGTGGGTATAATAAGAATATAATATAGCCCAAACCCATTTATTTATGTACTATATCCGTACCTCCCACTTCCCCTCTGAATTATAATTTAATAAATCGTATTAAAATTATAATTTTCATGTGATACATGTAAGCTGTGCTGAATCTTCAGCAAACAGCCATTTTGTGCATGGCCGTTATACACGGACTGGCACAATATGCATATTAATTTTTTGAAGTGTTTAAATTTATTTAGTTGTGCATGAAATTTTATATATATATGGATAAAATATCATTAACAAAGTTTATCTTTCATTTTGACAAAAATTATAATGATCTTTAATCTTTTATAACCAGAAAGGCTATATTATCTTAATATGAGTTCTGCTTTGCATAAATAACTTTTTTTTTTTATTTAATTTTGAATGCTGACATATTTTTAAAAAATTCAATTCAGGAAATAAATTAGTATATAACATGAATGTAAACACAAGGAATATTAATTCCAAGAATACGAAGATAAATAGTAGTTAATAAATAACAGTATAATCTAAATGTGTTTTTGGCACTGAGCATCCTTGTCAATTTTATATCTATTGCCTTTTACAAGAGTGCTTAGCACTGAAAATGCATTTAAGGTATATTGCTATTAATTAACTATTTATCTCCATATTTTTGGAATTAATATTTCTTGTGTTTACGTTTATTTTTGTGATGGAGGGGTTTTTTTTTTACATATATAATATACAATAAAAGTAAATTAAAGAGCACCACAATTTAGTAAATACCTGAAAATTAATTATCTCCATTGCTGTGAAATGCCATGTTTATTTTAAATTCATGATCTTTAATAAAATTAAGTTCAATTATTTAAGTGGAAAAGAAATAAATTAATTAGAATTATTTTACATTATGTGACTAATACTAAAGTTTTTAATAATATATTAAAATTAGTGTTACAGTTCTTTTCTATACTATTAAAAAAAAAGTACATATTTTAAATAGTTTTATATTTTTAAATATTTTATATGCAGAAAATATTTACATACACCTGGGTCTCGTTTTACGCGATAGATAGGTTCCTCAGAAAACGCGCAAACGAAATCGTGCAAAAATAGACGTAACTTACATTGAAAAAGGGGGGGTGTGGGGTCTGTGATTTTTTAAAATTCGCGTAAAAGCAAAGCACCAACGTAAAATTACTTTAAAATTCGCGCAAAAAAAAAATAAGGAAATAAAATATGACTAATAAAAATTTTCAAATTTGAAAAAAATAGATACAAGACAAACTTTTTTTAACTATAATATTTAATTTTATTCAAAATAATATATTTTTATGCATAATTTACAGTACAGTAATTTATATTTTTTTATACACGTTTTAATTATTATTTTCTGGTGACAACGTAATTAGTAATTAATCTTTGAGACGATGATTTTATTAATTGTTTACGAAGCTCGCGATATTCAGACATACAGCCATTTAGCTCTCGTTGGAATTTAAGAGCACATTAATGTTTAGTGTCATTAATAAGAAAATAATAATTGATTACGTTCTTTTTTAAAAAGCAAAAACAGAATGTGATTTAAAATGCAAAATTAACACGCACAATGTTTGAACAAATTTACGTTATAATCTTGTAAAATTTAATATGTGTATACATAAAATGTGGAAATCATGATTTTAATTTCATTATTGCATAAAATCTTACTATTATAAAGCACTGAAAATATTGAAATTACTAAGATAAAAGTCGAATTCCAATAATGTGCTATTACTTTCAATATAACTTAAGTGCGCGAAATTTATTATTTAAAGTAATAGCGCATTATCGGAAATCGACTTCCGGTGGAACACGAATCGTGTAACTTTAAAATCGTGTTAAATAAGTCCGCGTAAAAAGAGACCCAGGTGTATATTGAAATAAAATCCTTATTTATACGTAATGCGCAAATTGTAATTTATTTGTATTGTAATTTTAAAATTGTAGATATTAAAAATAAAGATATTTAAATTGGTAACAGAGTATAATTGCTTTTATTATTATGTATTTACTTAATCCTGAAAAATTACTAATCTAGAAAAGTTGAGATGCTTCTATCTATGTGTGGTTATATATACTTATATATAATAATTAGAAGATTTTCACTGATCATTACATATAACTTGGTAATTTAATAAGATTACTCTGTGTATTTTTAAAATAAATATCATTTATGATGTAATTAGGTAAACAACCAATTGCAATAAATGTCTGATATATCAGTTTTAAATAATTTAAGGTAATAAATTAAAAATAGTTCCACTTTTCTTTTAAAAATGGTCAGACAAACACTTATTAAATAGCTTGATTTCAGTTTGCAATGCCAATTTATAATTGATTGTTAATCTAGTTACATCATCATTCACATTTATCTGAAAAACTAAATAATTCCCTTGAATTATCAATTGATATATGTATTGACACATATTTATTATTAACTACAAATAGAAAAGAACGCTGATGTAATGATTAGTATATTAAATTACATTAGTGTCACAGATCTGAATTCATTAGACCAAATAGGTTCTATGCTTAGAATGAATATTATTACATACAAAATGTAGATTGAAATATTTGAGGTAACTGGATTGATCCTGCATTCATTATAGATCAACATTGATTATTCAACTATTTTTAGTTAGTGAATAAATTTAGAAAAGAAAAGCATAGAAGATTTTTTCAAATATCAGTTAACTAGCTTATGAATGGTGTATAATTTTTCAGAATTTATCAATTACTGTAGAGAGAGATTGGAAACATATTTGTCTAATAGTGGACTATTTAAGGCTTTTATTATATTTATATTGTGACCGGTCCCTTATTCAACCGTTCATATAGGGATTGAGAGCTCCGAAACAAACATGATATAGCGTAAAGCTTTATTTATTTTCCTATATCGATAGTTGTTCATTATCAACACAAGGGGCGCCAGATACGATGATTTAATTTACAATTTAATTTCTCGCATCACCTTACGTCATATCAAAACGATTTCGAAGTCTAATCCCCGCCCATAAGCTCAAACTCCCAGCATGGACCAATAAGGGTCACTCAGGGTCGCGATGAAATTGTTTCAAGAATATCATTCTGGCAAAAGACACAATAATAACCAATGGAGAAGAAGCTTGGTTGATTTACAGATTGGTCCAAATATTGGACCGGGTCATTGGTTATTTGGCGACTAATACGAATGTTTGACTTATGCATCCTTATATAAAAATTTAGAAGCTTATAATATCATCCCCCCGTTATCATACAGTCCAATAGAATTATTCATACTAGCTTTATTGACATTTACTTACACTTATTAATAATAGGCCCTCCCAACTCTTAAACCTATCTTAACTACATAGTAAATAAACATCGCGACTTACGGCACAATGAAACTTAAAGAAATAAACAAAACAAAAAAATAAGAAAGACAAATTTAAAAGTAAAATAATTAATCGCATGAATAAATGCTGATTATAATACTTAAAATAACAAAAAAAATATAGATTTACTTATAGGAAATGATTTGAGAAATGCTCGACTTGTTTAAATTATAAAAAGAAATTTATTGAATATAAAAAAAAATGCAATATTGATTAATAGTTTTATTTACACGCACATACGTGCATTCACGCACTCGCACAGAAAAGAACATATTATGCATAATAAACATGGCTGATAAAATACATATTTCCTTTTATATTTTGAAATTAGGTGTGTTATAGCTTAGAAGATAATAATTAAGGTCAAAGTTCATAACTGAAAAGTCCTAAGATTTAAAGATGAGGAATTGCATAGCATGTGATTTACGAAGATTAAAATAATAAGTTTAAATATGAGGAATTACGGATCATTTATATTTTGTTTTACGAAAAGTCGAATTTAATTAATTATGAGATTGCCTTTTAAAGTTTACGTAAAGAATGAATGAAAACATTATAAAATAAAGTGTTTACCTAGGATTTTTGCTTAGTCTTCCGCTGCTTCTACTTTGGTGAGGGTTCGAACATGGTAGATGATGTTTTCCATAATACGAGGTTATTCTTTTTTTTTTTTTTTTAAAGTTCAGCGTAGTGGGTTTGGACGATTCATGTATTTCAAACGGAACAACATTATTGAACTGGTTGGAGCACTATTTTCGGAGGGTACTGTTGTTGATCATTCATAGCTGTGGAGATGTTCTGGCGGCGGAGCGTCGATCAATCACTGAAGGGTTTCCTAGCCCATCATGACGATCGACGCTCTAAATACTGATTTCACTGCGATCATATTGAATAAACCGGATAGCAAAAACAAAATGAAAACGAGATGATGAATGACTTTTGACTAATGAATTTTGAATAAAGGATAAAGAAAGAATAAAGAATGAATAATATCTTTAGATTTTGCTTGATATTTATATGGGTTGGGTATTATCTGAGGATCGAATCTCCACCCAGAGTTCAATATTTTTTTAGTTGTCGATATGGTCCGTGTCCTACGTAATATTCACTCAATCCATATGCTGGAGGCAATCTTATGTTTAGGCAATCTCATATTGCAATCTCAGTTAATAAATAAAAATACTTATTCACACGTTTGATGCATACGTGTGTGCGTGTTTTAAGAGAACAATCTACTTTACATTAGTTTAAAAGTCGAGCATTTAATCTTTCTCAAAAATCATTTCTATAAGCTTTTAACTTTTACTACAGTTATAATTTAAAATAAACCCCTTTTTAATTATTCCTGCGGCATATACAAGTAAAAATCACTTATTGAGATTAAAATGGCATATTAGTAATACATTTTATATTTTATTTTTAGAGGATATTATTTTAGTAGATTATGTGAAAGCCTTAAACTATTTAATCAGAAATATTAACATTTTATTTTACAGTGTATTTTATAAAGTATTGAAAGAAAACTATATCTATTTTTCATCATAAGTTGAAAGTGAGAAAAAACAGAGTGTTTACATTGCTTGTGTGTGTGCGTATATACATGTACCGACTTTGTCTCGGTATAATATATTAATTCTATTCTATCTTCTTGGATTAGTTATTTAACTTTTTATTTTTCAATCTATATTTGCACATGACTATATAAAATTAAAAATGTTATTAGTTATATTTTTTTTGTTTGTTTGTTTTTAATGTGTTAAATATTTATGCTTTTTCCATAAACTAATTATAGTTATATTGTGCATAATCATTATATTACTCATTCCACTTTTTTTTTTCTGTTTCTTTCATAGGCTATTTTATTGAACATTTAATTTATTAGCATAAAAGAATATTCATGAAATTTTTTAAATTATTAAAATATATTGAGAAAAATTTTTAAATGCTTTTTACATATAGTAAATATAAAATGATCGTTTTAAATAAATGGATTTGTTGTTTACATACAAATTTATTATTGAATTTAAAATTATCTTTCATATTTAATGTTTTTAGTGTATAATTTTTTTAATTTTGTAATATATAAACTAATATTTTAAGGAGCTGTGATAGACCACGTCTAATTGAAGCTCTTAAAGCAAAGCGTATTAGAGATATTGCTTGTGGTAGTTCCCATAGTGCAGCAATCACTTCCAGTGGAGAATTATATACTTGGGGTTTGGGAGAATATGGACGTCTTGGACATGGAGATAATACCACACAGCTTCGACCAAAGCAAGTAAGATAAACTTGTGTTTTTATTTTAATTATTATGAATTTCAATAAGCTATGCATTATAAGTAACTAAGAAGTTATTTATGATATTGTCTTCATGCATAATTGAAATAAAAATATATTTTTTTTTGTCATAGGGAAAATACAGTTAACATGACTAATCAAAACAGTCATATATGATTGCTCTAATTTCAGTTTGCCTTTAACAGTAGCATTACATTTCACATCATTTCTTCTGCAACAATAGCAACTGTTTTGCACTACTTATTTTATAATGTTCTTATTATGGTTTTGAAGTTAATTACACTACCTTAATTAGTAATATAGGCCTAATGCTATATCAGTAACTGTATATTTTAATGACCTTCAGACTTATTTAACTGCCATCATCTTTAATCTTTTGGCAGAAGTTGATATATATCAAAACAAAATATATCAGGCAAGTATGTAAGTGTCAAAACATTTGCATCAAAATTTCAAGCCATCAAAAAGTTTTGAATGATATTAAACGAATAAAAAGTAGCTGCTGAATAATTACTGCAAGATGAGGTTTTTTCAATAGACAGACAACAATCAGAAATTAGTCTTTGATTTCTTTTACATTGTTATTTCTTATCCATTGATTAATCACAGATAGCTTGTGAGTACAATTGATGTAAAGTTAATTGCTCCTGCCAATAAAAAATAAATTACACATTGTTTAATTTTTTTTATAAAAAAGATTTTATTAAGCGATATTTGTGTGTGTGTGTGTGTGTGTGTGTGTAATAACTTTAAAGCATTTAATATAATGCATATGTTTACTTGACAATTATTTGAAACAAAATATAATTTCTAAATATTTTTGTATATCAATGAAAAAAAAAAAAATCAAATTTAAATATTAAAAAAGAAATTATTTTAGAATTAATTAATGTTAAAATTTTTATACTTAAATTTGCATAAAATATTTCATTTTAAGAATAATAATTTTTATTTCTAAAAAAAAAAGAATAATAATAATTTTCAAAAGTAGTTATTATTATAAAATAAAGCAAACTTTACTATAGTAAAAAAAGTAACAAAATTTTCATTCTGTTCTGCTTTATGTAGGTGAAAGCCTTGGTTGGCCAGCGGGTAATACAAGTGGCTTGTGGAAGTCGAGATGCACAGACATTAGCGCTGACTGATGAGGACTTGGTCTATTCTTGGGGAGATGGAGATTTTGGAAAACTTGGACGTGGAGGCAGTGAAGGTTGTAATGCCCCTCATAATATTGAGCGACTTAATGGTCTTGGAGTATGTCAAATTGAGTGTGGGGCTCAGTTCTCTCTGGCCCTGACCAAGTGTGGACAAGTCTGGACTTGGTGATTTTTTTACAATAAATGTTAAATCTTTTAACTTATTTGATTTGTATTAGTGCTATTGAATTAAAACTTTGTAACAATTATAATTTTTTTTTTAATTATTATTAAAATATAGGGGCAAGGGTGACTATTTCAGGCTTGGCCATGGTACGGATGCTCACGTCCGCAAACCTCAACTAGTTGAAGGTCTTAAAGGGAAGAAAATAATCCATGTAGCTGTTGGAGCATTACATTGTCTAGCTGTAACAGATACTGGTCAGGTATTTAGAATTTATTTATTTTTAATGTTATATTGATAATAATTTTTAAAAATTAACATAACTGAACTCTCATCCGCCATTAATGAAGCTTCATTAATTTTTTTGACATTTACCATTAAAGTTTTTTTTGTTTTTATTGTAATTCGAATTTCATAGCGTTTTCTTGGTTTGTTTTTTTTTTAATTTGTATTATAGAAGGATTTTTTTGATTTAGGCATTTTAATTTGTCCATTTCAGCTATTTTTGGATAGAAATTTCTCATTGGGGGGGAGGGGATAGGTTTGTGTTTAACTTATTTTTGATGATATGCCATAATTTCAAAGCAGAGAATAATTAATTTGATAAATAGAAGCTCTCGTGCAATGTTTTTTTTAGTTTATATAAATCGCTGCTTTGAAATCTGATCGCAGATGCATTTTTACAAATGTTGAAAGCTAAATATTGATGAAATTCTGTTTTTGTAACTCCCACCATTAATGAAGTTCCATCCGCCATTGTTAATTTTTTTGACCATTAAAGTTTTTCTGTTTTTGTTGTAATTTGTATTTTAGAAGGATTTGTTTGATTTATTTTGCCTTAGGTGTTTTACTTTGTCCATTTCAGCAAAGAATTCTTCGTTGTGAGGGGGGGTGTTGTGTTTGACATATTTTCACCGATTTCTGTTTTTGTAATTCAAATTTTATACCATTTTCTTGGGTTTTTTTTTTTGTAATTTGTATTTTAGAAGGATTTGTTCGATTTACTTTGCCTTAAGCATTTTAATTTGTCGATTTAAGCGACTTTTGGATAGAAATTTATCACTTACAGGCTTCTTGGCAGTTATTGATGATACCACAATGTCACCTAGCAGCTGCATTACACAATCGGTACAACTACCACATAACCTTATTGATACATGGCATTTTAATTGTGTTTTAGCATTAAACAGTGTTTTGAACTATTAGTCGGAGTTGCTTTATGTTTTGAGTCATTTTTTATACATCTTTTTGTTAAAGATGTCTGGATAATATATTATAATGTTTTCCGTTTTGATAGGCCTCTTACACGCTAATATAAACTGCGCGTGAGTTGATCAAGCTATGTCAAAAAAGAAGAAAGTTATATTTCTATTCTAAAAACATAGCTATATTTCCTGATCAACTCGGCCTAGAATTATTGCTAAGTACAATCGTGAACTGACTCAGTTTTTAATTTCTACATGGGGGCGCCAGAGTCGTTAGACCCACTGAGGGGTCAAACATATTGTAACTCGTAAACTAAACAGAAAAAAGTGCTTTTAAACTAATCGGTATTGCATCATACCGTAACGAGAACTATTTTCTCCTTTTTGATTATTATTTCTGGGCTTGTTTAAATACATTGGCAAGGTAAATTCCGTTTTAAATCCCACTAAACTAATAATAAATTTAACACTAAAAAAAAAAAAACTATTATTAATAACGCACAATGAAAAGGTTGATAAAAGTAAAATCTCTTTTATTCTAACAAACTAAACATATTTATAAGTTAAATTACGAATTAACTAAACAGGAAAGTACACACACACCAATCCAGATAAAGAATCGATTAACAAAAACAGATTAAGCAATTAAAGCAATTTAATAATGTCCCAAGATCTTGTATAAAATTCTTTATTAGAAAGTCCCTTGAATACGAAAAGTCTATATCAGGATGGTAGTCTAAGCCTAGATAAATAATTGTTTGCAAACTTTTAAGTCACTATCAGGAAAATTTATTCTTAACTTACCGGTAAGTTCATGTAGGTTTATGGGATCCCAGATCATGAGAATTTCCATTGGTCTCCTCTCCGCGTCTTCCCATTATTGTTCCGTTCTATAGCTGGAGAAAAGGCACGGTTGTAGTGACCCTTTTATTGCAAAAAGCGCTTCACAAGTCCCGTTCCCTCTTGCGTGACAGCTTGGTACAGCAAGGGGCATACCTGTGTAGAAGTATATTTCTTTGCCACAGGTTATTCTCGTGGAATCCAACTTTCAGAGACGTAACTAGAAGTTAAAGAGAAGACCCAGATTGAAGTTGTCATCTCCTTTTTATACGCACTCCATTTTTGGAACTTCTGCCACTCTTTTGTCTTTTTATCAGCGTATAAGATAATAATCTTATACACTCTCTCTTAAATTTGAGTTACAAAGTTTTCTTTTTTTTTAGCATTATTCTTCCATCTTTAATTAGCTAAAATATTTTTCTTTTAGCTTATACTTTTGGAATTCTTTTAATTTATCTGGATTAGTAATCTGTATGTCATTTATTCTTTCCAATTAGATAAAAAAAAATAAGAATGACAATTTTAACCTTCATTGCACGTTTTAACAAAAATTATACTAATCAAAAAAAAATCTAAATTTACTTTTTTAGCTTTTACCAAATGCCAATATATTTGTAACGTATATAAATAAACGTTACAATATGTATTAATATAAATTTAGGAATAAAAACAATTACATCCTTATGATCTGAATTATCACCAATAGTCATACTTATAAATTGACATTTTGTTATCAAAAAAAAAAAAAAAAAATTATCCAATAAGCTTGAAATATCTTTGTCTTAATCTTCATTTAACAAACATTTATTTTACTCATGTCTCTGAAAACTTTCACAGAAATTCTCAAGCATTTGATACAAATAAAAATTGATAATCAATATTTTGATATAGATAGCAAATAAAAAAAGATATATACATACATGCATGTAATTTTTTTTCTATTAACATACATTTATTAACATATAGAATTAATCTTAAATTTGGAGTACAGTGATTACAGTACAACTACTGGTCACTAATAATGACAGTTTTTTGATTTTTGTTTGTTTACATATTTAAATATGTATATATATATTTATGCACACATTCTGATAAGTCAATTAAACTTTAAGTAATATATATATATATGAAATATTATCCAGGTACTTCCATGTATAATTTATTAAAATGTATATATATATAAATAAACCAATGTTTTGACCAGCTCACATTAATCGTCAACTACGTAACAAATATTATAAAATAATTGTAGAGGAGCTGTAAGCACTAATATATAATAATTATACATTACTATAGTTTATTATTCATGTCAGGAACCGAGGATTATAGGTCTAAGTTATGGGATAATTATAGTATGGTATTATATTTAACCCCATCTCATGATTTTCTTATGACATCAAGTGTTTTAAATTGTTGAAAGTTAATTTGGTTTCTTATATGAAATTGGCATTTTATTTTATTTATAAGAACCAACACTTTACTCTTAATATATATATGCGATTATTTTGTTTTATATACAAATGTTCCAAATTATAAAATTTATTATAAATTGAATTCCTATTGTTAAGTTTACTGTATTAAATAATATTAAATTATACATGGATGTAATCTGTGAAAATATTTGAATTAATATATATATATTGTAACGGAAACCCAGCGATCGAAAGCTTAAACTTCCCTTTTATTTATATATAATGGGGAATTCTTATTATTCAAGATCTTCCACTTTCTTTTACCCTCCAAAGTTCAGATTTTAGAAAGAATAGAAATATTAAGGTTAGAAATATCGATATCATGTGTTTAGTGTAAGATTAAAAAATGAGAAAGGAAATATAAATAAAATAGAAACTTAATGATGTAAAAAAAAAAGCAGTAGTTGGGGAGTTTAATAAAATATAAGTAAAATTTAGAATACAACGGAAGATAAAGATCTGTTCTTAAAATTACACACTTCCCCTTCGTCTTCGCTTCTAACCACTCTGATTTACGACGCTAATTTTATATATTTTAAAAACACATATATTAAATTTTTTTTTTTAGAAAATATTTACATTATTTTATAAAATTATTCAACACGTGATCACTAATTACACAGCAATAGATATCCCAGTCTTGGCCCCCAAAATGTAACGGAAACCCGGCGATCAAAAGCTTAAACTTCCCTTTTATTTATATATAATGGGGAATTCTTATTATTCAAGATCGTCCACTTTCCGCTACCACAGGCAGAGAGAACATACGGACATAAACGAGTCTATATCCGTACTTGGCCGAACCTGTATACTATACGGGTATAGCCCCAGGTTATTTTTCCCGGACAACGTCTCTCGACTGCTGTAAGATTTAACAGAGTTACAGCGCTTGGATATTTATAAATTTTAATGGGATCAAATATACTGCACCACTAGTTTCACGTGTTACTTCAATTCTCAAAATGAGTACTAATTATTTCCCAAACCCTAAGATTATATTATTTTTTGGAGTGGCGAAGAATGAGACGAAACAGATTTAAATCAATAATAAATATATTTAATAGAATAAATTAACAATAAAAGAAATACTTAAATTATTAACACTCAATAAAAAAAAACAGATTATAGGCTATAACCCTACGAGTAAAAATAAAAAGAAAAAGATTCTATAAATGATTGTACATTTATAAATCGTCCTTCCGGGTATTTATAAAAAAGTTAAAGAATGTCTTTATCATTCACAGTAAGCATTTGGCCATTGTCTAAATAAAGAGATGTGCACATTGAAATATAAAATGTAGTATACATATTTACCTAGGTTTTTAAGTCTCTGAATTAATTCAAAGTCTTGCTGACCGCCACATGGAATTTTTCCACTTCTTTAGCAGGGAACGGTTGTCGCTCTTAAATTAGATTTTGGTTGTGGGAACTCCTCAGTGTTTTAAGGCATCAAGGACAAGGCAAAACTAATCCTCCGGCAGGCACTACATCGGCAGTTGTTTCATCTAGACGGGAACCATTAGAGCACAGTGAGTCTGGATCGGCAAGCGATCACGACAGCCCTTAGCCAGCCATTCTCGATGAGGCACCAATGTTAGAAATCATATCTTGTTAACTATCTGCTTATTATCGGAGCAGTGTTTCCACCACTCTCTCGACAAGAAGTCTCCAACTCTCTCATCATTATATCTGAAAACTTTTTAATTAAAACATTCCACAGTCCTTTGTTCTTTCGATCCTTTGTTTTCACTTTTATTCACACCTTTCTTTTCTTACTATGCCTTCGGGCATTTATAGATTTGTTTTTACCCAATCTCGTAGCACTATGTACATTTATTTATTTCAATTTTCTTAATTTTACTTAAACAGATTTTTAATAAATGTTTTTATTTTATTTTATTCATTTTGACAAGCATAAATTATTGCTGTCTTCATCCCACTTCATACACACTCCATACACGCATTTCGTTTTATCGTCAAATGTGTACTTTTATAACCCAGATCCTTATCTTTTGGTCATGTTTTTAAATTTCTATTTTTGCTCTGTTTAAGGTTTTCAAACTTTACTTTTCTTTCTAAATCGTATTTTAGTTTGCATTTTATTTATATTTCTTTATCACTTAATTTTCTAATGTATAATTTCAATATTTCTAACTTTACTTATTTTCATTTCACAAAACCCTGACTTTGGAGGGCAAAAGATAAGAATCTTTTCGATTCTAATTCCCTCTCTTTTCTTAATTAACCATTTCTTTGTTTATAATTTTTTAAACTCACTTTTTAGTAATCCAAGCACAATATTTAATATTCTTTGAATGTTAAACATCTATATGTGTGATCGCAATATGTGCGATCATCACAATATATATATATTACCATTTATAAACTATTCTTCCAGATTTTTGCTTGGGGTGATAATGACCATGGTCAACAAGGAAATGGTACTACTACTGTCAATCGTAAACCTGCTCTTGTGAATGGATTAGAAGGAGTTAGAGTTACTCGAGTAGCATGTGGATCTTCGCACAGTATTGCTTGGACGACCACCGATACCAGCCCTCGGATAGCTCAGGAACCAGTCTTGTTTTCAAATGCCAAAGATCCTTTGGGTGCTGCCTCACTTGGTAAAATAGAAATTTGCTTAAAATGGTTATATATAATAAATGCTTATTTTTTATTATTGAAAGCTGATAATACTACTGTTATTTTAATATGAAAGATACATAAAAATGAATATATGTAAAAAAGATATTTTTTTATTCATCTATAATGAAGCAATGGATCCGGAAGTCCGATCCATGCTTCACAGCCTCCTATAAACTTAACTAATATAGTCCAGTATCAGCAGGGTTTTGCATTAAAGCTAAAATTAATATGTTTATTTTGCTTACTTAACAGTGTTTAAATTTGTATTTGCACTAAAATATTTCTTTTTAAATAAATTCCGTTAAGATTAAATTGCTATTAAAATTACTTGTAAAACCTATTAATCAAATATATATATACGTCAAGCGTATATATGTGAGTTAATGGAAAATTCTGTTGAAATAAAATGTTATTTTGTTAAAAGAAATAATAATATATTTTTCTTTTTAAATTTTGTTAAAATATGGCGTATGATTTTATTTTGAGATAAGCCTGCCAACATTTTCTCAAGGAATATATGTTTTAATTAGTTAGCCCATTCAAGGCAAATTAAAGATGGCCTTTTTTAATTAAGAGAAATTCAAAAGTTAAATACAGAAATCTAGAATAAGAAATTAAAAGTTATTTTTAGAAAAAGTTATCTTGAAACAAAGGAGCGTGGGGGGCTTATCAAGATCTAAAACCATACGCAAAACAATAGAAGGGTAGCTGACAGAAAGGTATAAAAAGGAGAAGAGAACAAAAGACTGGGTTATTGATTATTATTATTATTATGATTAGGCTCTCTGGTTCTTTTTTCTGATTCGTGCAGATCCTGTGTCTAGATTAGTGAGATTATACTTTTAAAAATCTCTCTGGTCTCCTATGCTTATTCATGCAGATCCTGTGCTGTGATTGTCCGAGATTTTGTTTCTAAACGCAGAAAATATTGTTCCTGAATTAGGCAGATTTTGCCGTTCAAATCGTTCAGATTTTGTTCCTGAATTTATGCAACCTTTGTCCTCGAAATCACCATTATAAGTTTCAACATGCGACAAGTTAAAAGTTATATTAATTTGATGGACGCGACCATGTTTGGCGGTTAGGCAAACAGCTTTGCCTGCCGCCAGAGTCCTAAAACCATCAAAATGCCGTAACATGCCCAAATTAGAAACCTGAACTGTGTGCCATGTCTGTGTTACCTTTCGTTAAAAATGCTGCATATTTCCATTTCCTTGTCCGGACAAATATCTCTCTATGGACGTATCAAGCCACAAATGTCGAGGGAACTGGACCAAGGAACCAGGACGATAATCGTATCTCTCCTCATGAACTATTTATTACTTTACCTTTTGATAAATACCTTTCTTAACTGTTTCATTTAATTATATATATATATAATGTAACTGTTTTCTATTATACTAATATTAGATGTATATTTAATTTTTGTGTGATCATCTATTTATACTTAACCTTTTTTTTCCTTTGCTATTCCTCATTGTTAAAATGTTATAAATGTTTCTTATTCCATTGTGGTGCAAGTTAAAAGTTAATTTTCATTTAAAAAGATATTTCCAATTCAAATTATGTCTGTAAATTAAATACTAGTAAGTTTCCTTTGTTTGCCAACTTGATCTCCTCGATAACGCCTCTTTTGTCCGTTCTTTAGCCCCATACGTATATCTTAGTTAATTATAGACATCTGAAATATTTTTAAATTGTTTTTAAGCACAAAACAATTAGAAAATGCTTTGTGAAAGATTTTTTTAATTGTGCTTTATCGAGGGGATTCGAGTAATAATTTTATTGAAGTTGGGAAGAAATAGACTTAGACCGCAAAAATCTTATGTAATTACTATCCGCCTTTATTGTCTCGTTTATTTTATCATTAACCAATCAGGGAATAGCGGAGGTAGTTAAAACATTCCTAATATTTTAAAATGTCATTCATTAAATATATTATTTAAACTAAAAAAGCTTAAGTCTCCTGACGTTATTGCAATTTCTTATTAGCTTAACTTTTTATATTACTTGTCCAATGATCCAGGCACGCACAAACACTTAATTTATATTATATTTTATGCACATTTGACTTAGTTAGTTCCATAAGTATTCTTGTCTATTGTCTCTCCCTGTTGCTAAGCTTTGGGCCGGGTAAGAAAATAATTTATGCGTGTCTCAGATAATGTTGTTGGTTCGTAATTAGACTCGATAATAGGTGAAGAGGGCAGAGGTCATAGTATTTTTGATTTAATATCTCGCATATGGGTGGCCTCGAGGTACTTTCGCCTAGTATTCGAACCGAGTTAAACCAACATACATCATCTGACCGGTACAATAAGAATATTTAATGTGTTTTTTATATGTATAATTTTTTTATCTCTTTATGTCTGCTATCAAAATTATTATTTTATACACCTAGTTTATTCTTTACTATAAAGACTTTAATTCATTATTTTATTCACCATCTGAAACTTTTAATGCTGTATTTACTTTTTAATTTTATTTAACTTTAATATTGTATATTCTATTCTTTGTATAATATGGCTTTAACTCCAATATTACTGGCAGAAATTATTCCATTCAAAAGAAGAGAATTTAGCACCATGCAAGTCAGTAGCTGTGAGCCCTTGAGGATATCAAAAACATTAGTGTAATCAGGCAGTTATGTATAGATGGCAAAAGATATAAAGATAAAGTTTTTAGAAAAACTCATTTAGAAGAATATTACATATTATTCTAATTTTTATTTTTATTCCTAAATTAAAAATACTGATAAATATAAAAAAATTTAATATTGTGTTATATCTTATTAAATGATTGTGTTTTAAATTAAAAATATTGATAAAATCATTATTTCAGAACATCTCTTCTAATTACATTAAGTTCAATATACATTATGTTGGTTTTATAAAATAAGTTTATGAGAATATGTGAAATAGGTTCTACTTACAGAGAATTGTGTTAGCACACTTATTGTAAAATTTAAAGAAACTGGATCCATGAGCACACTTATTGTAAAGTTTAAAGAAACTGGATTTATATACAATGAACTTTTAAGATGCAATGATAACTTTCATATAAACTTCAACTAAAGAGTGGACTCTTGGAAATGTGCAAATATACATTGGGAAAATTATAATAATATCAATATTTGCAGTAACATATTATTAAAGCAAGTAATGTCATTACTTTTGACATCATTTAGCATGTGTGTTTGGGGGGGGGGGGGGATATGAGAAGATAAAAAGTCTAAATTTTTATAATACTGAACTTTTATAACCACTTTATTCAATTACATGTAAAAAGACTTAAAGGTCTGCCTTTTTAATATATAAATTTTATATTGTAATTTTTTTTTAAAATCTTAGTAATTAAATTATTATATGTTTCATATATTTGTTGCAAAAGGTTTAGGTGATATGCCATTGGAAAAAAATTCTGCTGCGATAGTTTCATCTTCCTCTACATCCAGCAAGCCATCTCGTCCTACTTTGGCCAAAGTGATTCTTTCTTTGGATACTAATTTGGCTAAACAACAAGCATTATCTCATATTCTTACAGCCCTTCAAATTATTTACGCAAGGTGATTAAATTGTATTTTGAGAATATACTCATTATTGGTATTTAATTACTTATTGTTTGTTTTTTTATGATTATAGTATATTAGTTTAAAAATTTATTATTATATTTTAAAAACTATATATTTTTTTATATTTGCTATAAAATTAATTTCTAAATTTTTAGTCTGTATTTTGGTTCTTTAAAAAAAAAAAAATGTATGTTAAATAAATTTATAATAAAATACTAGAATTAATTCCACAAATTTTCAATATATATATATTAATTAAAATTTGGAGTAATTTTAATTATTTTATTGATTAGTTTAGCTTTAGGCTTTTAATATTTACAATATATATATTGAAATGGAAACATCCATTTCAAGTTTATATAGATGGTTGTCAATACTGAGATTAACTTAAGGTTCAAACATTAGATTGCATATTAACAGTGTAGTCAAGTAAATATAACATAATAAGTTACTTTCCAATCTAGTACAGATATAAACACCCACACATTAAATATAGAGAATTTTATTTGGGTTTAAATTAAAATAATCTATTTTAAGTTTAAAAGAAAATGCTTTTATCTTGAGTTAAATAAAAGTGTTTTTATTTTATTTTAGATAAGTAATAAGGAAGTTTTTTATATAAGTTTATTCCTTTACTAAAATAAAAAGATTTAATTTAAAAAGTTTTAATTAAAGTATTCCAAATAAAAAGGAATATAACTACTGGATATTAAATTAAGATTATCCATAAAATAAATTGAAAATCAGAAGTAAAAATTTGGATTGTATTGTTATTATTAGCATTAAATTTGTAATTAACCTTTAATTATATATTTTATTTCCTTGTTTCAAAATTTTAGTTTGTTTTTAATTATGAGATTAAAATTCTTTAAAAAAAAAAAATTTGAATATTAATAGCATCAGGCAGAAATCATTTAAGTCTTTTCTTTTATCTTTTCTTTTTATGTTAATCTTAGAGTATTAGCCTTCCAACTAACATGCAACTAACAAAAAAAAAAAAATTGATATATGATTGTAGAAATAGAGTGTAATTAAAAACTAACAAAAATCTCCCTTAGGCACCAAGAAACTTTTCATACATTGTTAGTTTACATCTAGGAACCCCTTTCTTAGTGTATACAATTAGTTTACCAGAATATTCTTGAACCTTGAAGTAACTAAATTAAATCAATCACTAGTGCCAAACATATAAAATCTATAAAACACAGAATCCTGTAATGTCAATTTAAATTTTGAATTTTCATATAGAACTTTTTTAAAATAAAATCAAAAAAAAAAAAAAATACATAAAAGAAAGAAATAGACTGATATGTAATAATTATATTAAAGTTATTTTAATTTATAGACCGTACATGAAGTTTATTTAAATTCTAAAGTGAACTTTTTTTCTCTCTGTAAATTTATATTATTATCTATTTCACCAGTGTATTTATTTTTAAATTAACAAATATTGTATAAATTAGAGTTAAGGATTTAAATTATATTGTATTATTAAAATGCTAGGTTTAAGAGTTTAAAAAAGAGAGAGAGTATTTTGTGAGGACTAACCCTCCACTACTGTTTATTTTAAAATATTTAAGTAAAATTAATAGTTTTATTAAGACTAATATTTAAAAGGGAGGAAAGAAAGATAAGGGATTTATTGGCAGCCTGTTGAAGCTGGTGACTTTATTTTATTGATTAGTTAAAGTAGACTTGATTTGTTTGTTAAAATTTTTAAGACAGATTTTAGTTTATTATGATATATAGGTTACATATGCATTTATACAATAAATAAAATATTGGCATAATTGTATGAATTTAATAAAATGTACATATCCACTGTTTACCAGTGATTCCCATGCTTATTCTTTAGATTTTGAAGTAAAATTTTATTAGAATTACTTTATTATGTTTTTAAATATATTTCATGTACTTACAAATTAGGTATGTGATTAAGTTGTATGATGATGGTCATCTGGTGCCTTACTGAATGCTATCATTAGGCATTTATAAAACGTGCAATATTCATATGTATGACTATTATAGATGCTTGAATTGAGACTGTTCTAGTGTCATCTGCTAAATAAAATTCTGAAGCAAAATATAGGCGTGCACCTTCTCAACTTAGCTTTAACATGCATAACCAACTGATTTATTAATTAAATAACTGATATTATTAATTTACTATTGGAACTTGGTTCAGGATAGTATTCAGAAAGATATTGAGAAACATATAAGTGTATACATGACTTTAAGTTTAGAGTTATGACCCATTGAAATAATTTCACATAAAAACAGATTAAATAGCTGTTAAATTATGCCAGTTAATTATAAAATACACTAGCCAAAATAATTAAAGTATGTGTTTTAATATACTTTAATGTACTTATAATAAATTTCTGTTATTTGGTTATTTTCATACCATCTCTTTTATTAGTCATTATTTTTTTCATACCTCATATACTATGGCCAATTGAATATTCCAAGTAGTCTCTAGATGTTCATGACCTAGTAGACATAAGTTACTAGTAGTGCATGAGGGCTTAATTGTAATGTTCCTATATAAATATCAGTGGATAAACACCCAATGAAGGTTGATGCTTTAATGAATGAAATTCTAGATGGTAAATCTAGTGACACCTTCTGTTTAAGGATGTTAACCATACCAGCAGATTTTTAGCTGAATATATATAGACAAATAATAAAAGCTATAGGCAATTACATCATGGCTTTAATCCTAGTTGTAAATTGCTATTCAGAATGGAAATCATTATATAAGCTGGCTATAGCTTTTATTTATTTGTTTATATTTAAATGGATACTTCATGGGTGATCAATGACTTGCCAAAATTAAGAATAGCATATTTGAATTTGAGTAGATAGAAGAACTCTAAACCAAATAATTTAATCATAAAGAAAAATAATAATAATTACTTTCAGTAGGATTGATATTTATTTGTAAATCAATACACACAGACATGTAAAACCATTTGTTACAACATTGTGGACAAATAAATTATATTTGATATTTGACCATTATAGTTAATTAGTGTAAACTATTTATGGATGCATATTTCAAATATGTGTGTGTGAAAGTTTAAATTTTTTAAAATTAAATAAAAAGAAGGAAAAAAAAAATTTTAATTCAGCATTTTTTTAAATTATGCTATGATCTGAGGGTCTCTAAAGACGAGTCAGACAGCAATAATAAATTACACAATATACGAAGTACAGATACATCATAGTGTGACACGACAACTTTCTTTCTTCCCCTACTAACTGAATTTTAGTTATTAGAATCGTCGTCAAGGGCGCCACCAAGGATTTCTCTCTTGGAACCTGGTCACGTAACTTTACATAAACCTGGTCTTTATTTATTTTCGAACGACGATTCACTGATTATAAACTTTGATTATAATCTCACAGGGGTTTTCCTTTAAGAACACTAACTAATTATTATAAATAATTCAAGAATATGTTGGACAAAAAAAAACTTTTAATTTCTTTTACTACTATTTATTATTAATAACCTTATAATTCTATCCGATCCAGAAAGAACTGACTTACAATTTCTGATTTTCCCTCTGTTTACTTTCTAATTATGCTTCCCAAATATTTACCATAGATTTACTCGCGCCTACACTAATACTGCGAATTCTAGCAGACGTGTATATAAGACGACTTATAGTATTTTTAATCTTTCCTGAAGTTTATTTTTAAACTCCACTTTCTTTGGTAAATAAATAAATTGCAAAAATCTTACAATGAACGTATAAGTGTCTTTCGTTTTCTTATACTTTCAATTCTTTCCTTATTTTCTACTAACAAACGAGTAACGCCCCAAGGTTCTCTGTTACTTGGCGACGCACTTTTATACCCCCACCCTGTTGTTACTCTCTAGATCGAATAGATATTAAATAATTTAAAATACAGTTATTCCAATATTTCAAAAAATATTGAACGAAAATTAACATTAATAGATTGCAATATTGAACAAATTTATTTTCCCCCCTCTATTGTTGAAACATTCGTAATAAACATAATAAATGAAAATTAAATTAAAGATAAAGTTCTATTACGCTTTCCTTAGAGTTCTCATTAATTAAAAGTTTATAATTACCCTGATCGATCAGAGCGGAGTGGCCTGATTTTCATAGGTTTTACATTCCATTGGTCGTGCCTTTGTCCTTGTACCTGCGAATTCCATGAGTGTTCCTTTAGTTGTCCGGCTAGCAATATCCGTTTCTTCCATTCCATAACTCTCTCGATAGCTTCATTCAGATGGAGTGGCGGTCAATTCCCCAAAGGGGAAGGTTGTGATAACTTTAGCCGCTATACATTTGACAAGAGTCCGTAAAATTAAATTTCAATAATAATAATTTTTATTGTTCGAAACACAGCTGCTTTCTTTATTGTCCTTGCTGGTCTCTAAAGTCAAGTCAACTGATCTCTCTAAAAGCGATCTTATCTCCACTCTTTCTTATCTTTTTTTTTTTAATTAGCGTAATAGCAATTACTAACCAAATATTTTTACTTTGTGAAAGTTTCAACAATAGAGTATAATTACTACCAAGAATCTAATTTTGTTTTCTTTTCCCCACCCTTTTATCTCTCGAATTTTTCTCCCTTTTAATTAAACACTTTTAACATTTTTTTTTTTTTAATAAATTATATTCAATTTTATTTGTTTATTTCAAAATAAAAGTTCAAAATTTTTACCCTTTCCATTAAATCAAAACCATTTGTTAATTAATTTTTTTTTTTATTTTACAAACTATTTAACTTCAAAAATATTTATGACAAATTATAAATATGTGAGCTTATATATATATGAGCTGACTTAAAATATCAGCTCATTGCCCCATTTGTCATAAAAAACAATAAAAAAAAATTTTAATTGCCCCGCGGTGACTTGTCCTCTTCCCCCTTACAAGGTTTTAAAGATCTTGCGTTATACGCTCCCTTCTTACCTTTCTTTCCTAGAATCATGAATGCATTGGGACCGCATTTTTGAATGATTTTGTACGGACCTTCAAATAAAGGGAAAAATTTCTTATATTGCTTCTCGCTCATTTTACTCACAGGCTGGGTTTTGACATAAACCCAATCTCCTATCTTAAAATGTACTGGACTATTATTCCCTCTTTTCTTTCGCTGTTCAGCTTTTTTTTTAATCTCTCTCTGGCGCAACTTCGATCCTTCACTATGTCTACTGTTTCATTCTCGGGGGGCAAACGACACTTGAGAAGAGAAGGTTCCAGATGGCCGTAATGTAATCGTTCAGGGGCAAACCCCGTAGACTCGTGGTACGTGCAATTAATAATTTTCACTATTTGAGGAAGTACTTTCACCCAATGTTTATGATTTTCCTTCAAATGTGCCCGAAATAAGTTTCCCAATTCCTTCATAACCCTTTCACACGGGTTAGATTGGGGATTTCTTATAGAGGTTAAGATATGGTGTATGTTTTCCTGTTTTATCCAACTTTTCCATTCCCTGGATATAAATGGCGTCCCATGGTCACTCAAAATTGCACGTGGTCTTCCCACCTGAACGAATTGTTTCTTCTTTAACACAGCAATAGAATTTTTTGTATCGGCTTTGTGCAATGGATAAGCCCGTACCAGCTTCGAAAACACATCGAACGTCACCAAGATATATTTATATCGACGAAACGAAGGTAATGGGCCATAAAAATCGATGGCCAACAATTCATTTGGGTTTTGGGCTATAATAGGAGTCAATATTCCCGCATAATTTTTATTCGCCGGTTTATTTTGTCTGCATCCATGGCACATCTGAAGTGTATTAATAATCGACCTATACATATTTGGCCAATAATACCACCTCTGTAAAATTTTATTCACTTTAAGTGCGCCATAGTGTCCATATGTCCTATGTACATAATTTATTAAGCGCATTCTTAAGCTCTTGGGTATGACTATTCTCCAGTAATCGGTTCCTTCTTTGACCTGAAACATCAACGTTCCGTTTATCATTTTATACCGATTTATTCTATTATTATTTTTTTTTGCGTCGGTTTGCTTGCGTAGGTCGGTATCATTGTAACGTTGTATTATCTTTTTGCATGTGGGATCGGATGACTGAAAAATTTTTATCCTCTTCATGTCCCTTTCCATCGACATATCCGCATCTATTATAAGTGGAGTTAACCGTGCTCCCTCTAATGTTAAATTTTGGCCTGTATCCGGTACCGGATTTCGGCTCAATATGTCCGGCACGATATTTTCCTTCCCTGAGCAATGAACCACTCGGTAGTTAAATCTTTGTAAATATAACGCCCACCTTATAAGCCTATCGTTTGTTAAGTAGCATTTATTTATAAACTCTAGACTCTTGTGATCCGTAATAATAATAATCTCGGATCCTAATAGTAAATGTTTAAGTTTATTTAACGCCCATATGATGGCCAGTGCTTCTCTTTCTGTAGTCGTATAATTTCTTTCTGCAGAGTTTAAATTTCTACTTAAAAAATACAAGACTTGCGGTTTTTTTTTCTTTATTCTCTTGAAATAATACAGCCCCCAACCCCACTTTACTGCTGTCGGTCTGGAGCATAAAAGGTTTATTAAAATCCGGGTATGCGAGTATGACGTTTTTTTCAAAATTTTCTTTAATTTTGCTGAATGCCTCACTTTGTTTTTTAGTCCACTCCCACCTGCTTTCTTTTCTAAGCAATTGTAAAAGTGCCTCCGTGTCTACAGAAAATTTCTCGTAAAACCTCTGATAAAAACCACATAGGCCTAAGAATGACCTAATTTGTTTTTTATTCTTAGGTTGAGGAAAACGACTTATAGCGTCAATCTTATCAGGATGAGGTCTCACTCCTTGAGCACAAACGAGATGCCCTAAAAACAAAATTTCTTTTTGCAATATATTACTTTTTTTTAGATTTATCGTCATATTTTTCTGCTGGCATTCTTGAAAAAATATATTTAAACTTTCCAAATGTTCTTGAGGTGACCGTGATGCTATAACAACGTCATCCATATAATATACAATAAGTTGTTTTACCCTATCGGATAACACCTGGTCCAAACATCGAAGCAACCCCGACCCACTGTTAACTAACCCAAATGGCACTCGCTGAAACACATATGTATATCCCTCATATCTAAATGCGGTGTATTTTTGGTCTTCTATATGTAATGGCATCTGCCAATAACTCGATGTTAGATCGAAAGACGAAAAATATTTCTTCTCTCGGAATTCCAATAGTAAGTCTGTGATACGCGGCGGCACATCTCTATCAGGAATCGTAATGGCGTTTAACTGACGCGCGTCTAAACACACTCTCATTGAACCGTCTTTTTTTTTTTTTACTATCACCAGAGGATTTATATATGGGGATTGCTGTTTTTTTATGATACCCCATTTTTCCATCTGTTGTATTTGTTTGTCTACTTCACTTTTATATTTAACTGGAATGGGGTATGACCTGCCCTGGAAGTGAGTCTCTGTTTTTACTTTGATACGATGCATATAGCCCTTTATAATCCCAGGATTCGTAGCAAACACTTGTTTGTGCCGCTGCAATATCTCTCTAAGTTGGTCTTTCCCTTCACTATTATCCTTTTCTAACTTGCTTACTTTATCGTCTATCTCCATATCAATATCATCTACTCTCACACATGCTATCCTATTGCTTAGTTTATTACGATCACTAAAGGGTACTTTTTCATTTTTTATTATTACTACCTTTTCATTAAAATTGATTTTTGTCCCCGTTTGATACATAAAGTCAGACCCCAGTATCATATCTTCTATTAAACCTGGCATAGATAATAGCGTATGTTGTATTATATTTTTTTTTCCCACTTGTATTTCTCCATATACTTGCACGGGGTCGAGTTTGACTTTTTTCCCATTTGCCATAGTTATTTCCGATTTCTTTAATGGTAAGGTATGCAGTGATCCCTTCTGACTTCTGATTTGATTGAGCATTTTGTTCGAGATTATGGAGACCTGACTTCCCGAGTCCAACAGAGCTTGTACTTCAATCCCCTGTAATTTTACTGCAATTACAGGGCACGTTTGCTCCGCCATTGTCTGAATTTTTTCTTCTTCTTCTATAATAACGTTTAATAATTTGAGATGCGTTTCTTCTCCCTCTTCTTGTTGCTGCATGTTTTCCTCATCCGTTAGTGCTTCCAAGACTTCTTCTAACCCTTCGTGTATGCACGTCTTTAACCTATTCCGTATATTTCTTGGCATATTTCTGCTTATTATATTCATAATCTGGCATTCTGGAATCGGATATTCAATTACTCTTCTTAACTTCGTCATTTGTCTCAAGAAAAATTGTCTATACCCCATCCCCTTTTCTTTTGAATATTTTTCCGTTTCTACGTCCCTTTGTAATCTTTCTTGCCTTTCTATGTTCCAAAATCTTCGTATCAGAGCTTTAGTGTACTGTTTAAAGCTATCGGGCTTCTCATATATAGTTCTCCACCATTCTCTTGCTGTGCCTTCCAGATAGCTACTTGCTATGATTATTTTTACCTTCTCTCCTACTTTGTATATATCAAAACACTCTTCTAAACTTTCTATGTGTTCGAATAATGTTTCCTCATTTTTCCCTTCGAAAATTATTATCTCCATTCCGTCTTGCATTTTTACTCGAGTTATATTTTCAATTATTTCCTATAGTACTAACTCCCCCCGATGGAGTCCTGACCCCGTAATCCCATCTGAAATCCACCCCCTTACTAAAAAATTTACTCTCTCTTTTAACTCTAATCTCTGGGCGTTTCTCTTGTTAACGAGCCCGACACGTTGGAAGCGCCATTTTCTAACTTTCCCCTCCTCACTCCTCTGTGACACGACAACTTTCTTTCTTCCCCTACTAACTGAATTTTAGTTATTAGAATCGTCGTCGAGGGCGCCACCAAGGATTTCTCTCTTGGAACCTGGTCACGTAACTTTACATAAACCTGGTCTTTATTTATTTTCGAACGACGATTCACTGATTATAAACTTTGATTATAATCTCACAGGGGTTTTCCTTTAAGAACACTAACTAATTATTATAAATAATTCAAGAATTCAAGAATACGTTGGACAAAAAAAAAACTTTTAATTTCTTTTACTACTATTTATTATTAATAACCTTATAATTCTATCCGATCCAGAAAGAACTGACTTACAATTTCTGATTTTCCCTCTGTTTACTTTCTAATTATGCTTCCCAAATATTTACCATAGATTTACTCGCGCCTACACTAATACTGCGAATTCTAGCAGACGTGTATATAAGACGACTTATAGTATTTTTAATCTTTCCTGAAGTTTATTTTTAAACTCCACTTTCTTTGGTAAATAAATAAATTGCAAAAATCTTACAATGAACGTATAAGTGTCTTTCGTTTTCTTATACTTTCAATTCTTTCCTTATTTTCTACTAACAAACGAGTAACGCCCCAAGGTTCTCTGTTACTTGGCGACACACTTTTATACCCCCACCCTGTTGTTACTCTCTAGATCGAATAGATATTAAATAATTTAAAATACAGTTATTCCAATATTTCAAAAAAATATTGAACGAAAATTAACATTAATAGATTGCAATATTGAACAAATTTATTTTCCCCCCTCTATTGTTGAAACATTCGTAATAAACATAATAAATGAAAATTAAATTAAAGATAAAGTTCTATTACGCTTTCCTTAGAGTTCTCATTAATTAAAAGTTTATAATTACCCTGATCGATCAGAGCGGAGTGGCCTGATTTTCATAGGTTTTACATTCCATTGGTCGTGCCTTTGTCCTTGTACCTGCGAATTCCATGAGTGTTCCTTTAGTTGTCCGGCTAGCAATATCCGTTTCTTCCATTCCATAACTCTCTCGATAGCTTCATTCAGATGGAGTGGCGGTCAATTCCCCAAAGGGGAAGGTTGTGATAACTTTAGCCGCTATACATTTGACAAGAGTCCGTAAAATTAAATTTCAATAATAATAATTTTTATTGTTCGAAACACAGCTGCTTTCTTTATTGTCCTTGCTGGTCTCTAAAGTCAAGTCAACTGATCTCTCCTAAAAGCGATCTTATCTCCACTCTTTCTTATCTTTTTTTTTTTAATTAGCGTAATAGCAATTACTAACCAAATATTTTTACTTTGTGAAAGTTTCAACAATAGAGTATAATTACTACCAAGAATCTAATTTTGTTTTCTTTTCCCCACCCTTTTATCTCTCGAATTTTTCTCCCTTTTAATTAAACACTTTTAACATTTTTTTTTTTTTTAATAAATTATATTCAATTTTATTTGTTTATTTCAAAATAAAAGTTCAAAATTTTTACCCTTTCCATTAAATCAAAACCATTTGTTAATTAATTTTTTTTTTCTATTTTACAAACTATTTAACTTCAAAAATATTTATGACAAATTATAAATATGTGAGCTTA
The DNA here is from genome assembly GCA_028023455.1 of Epiperipatus broadwayi. Lineage (NCBI taxonomy): Eukaryota > Metazoa > Onychophora > Udeonychophora > Euonychophora > Peripatidae > Epiperipatus > Epiperipatus broadwayi. Next base: position 5,820,864 of record JAQFVV010012463.1, read on the forward strand.
TATATATATGAACTGACTTAAAATATCAGCTCAATAGTGTTTATTAACATTTATTTAAGACAAATGTTAAACTAGAAAACATTTAGACATTTTAGTTTACTTCACAACATAATAAATAATAACAGAAAGAATAATCACTATTAATTCCTTCAGACGGTCTAACAAAGTTTTAAACTTTTATGCTTATTTGGAACCATTTTGTTTGACCTTAGATTGCTGCTTCACACCCTTAAATGATATCTACACATTGAATCTCATTTCTGCACAGGAGTAACATTCTCACATCCTTATATCAGTTTTTTTTAATGCTCTAATTTATATAGACTTGTCTTGTAATATATTTTAGTTGTAGCGCTCTCTTTATTAGTTTTCTAGAATGATTTTAGGGGAGTAATTATGAGTAAAAATAATTTGTTTGTGTCTATCAATAAATGAACTTTATTTATGCTAAATTATATATGCAGACATTCCAAATTAAATATAAAAAAACAATTAATTAATTAATTAATTAGTGTCAAGAATGATGGAATTTGAAGGCAAAAAACAACTCAAATTTGTTTTTCATTTTTGTATAAGGTAAAAAAAAAAAAAAGAATTGAATATTAAATCTATTACATCCAGGTCTTGTTTTATGCAGATTTTTTTAATGTGATTTTGAAGTTATGCGATTCATGTTTCTTCTTAATATCTTTGTATGCGATTTTCTTTTATGCAATAAAAATTATTAGATCAGAAGTTGAGCTCCGATAATGCACTATTACTTTAAATATTATATATTTCGCGCACTCACATCATATTTAAAGTAATAGCGTATTATCGGAGTTCGACTTCCATCTAATAATTTCAATATTTTCAGTGCTTTATAATAGTACTGTAATAGATTTTATGCAATAAAAAAGTTCAATAATTCACTTAAAATCAGGATTTCCCCATTTTATATACACGTATTAAATTTTACAAGATTATAATGTAAATCTGTTCAAACTTTATACATACCAATACTATGTATGTTATTGTTTTTGCATTTTAAATCACATTCTATTTTTTCTTTTTAAAAAAAGAGTACGTAATCAATTAATCATTTAGTGTCCGCAAGTAATAAATTTTACAAGTCTATAATGTAAATCTGTTCAAACATTATAGATGAAAAATACTATGTATGTTGTTGTTTTTGCATTTTAAATCACATTCTATTTTTGCTTTTTAAAAAAAGAGTACGTAATCAATTAATCATTTGGTGTCTGCAAGTTTATTTTTAAAAGGTGAGTAACAGCAGTGGTCACAATTAAATTTGACAATTAAAAATTAAAATCTGATTTTTAATTATAATTAACAATTTAAAAATTACATAATGTGATCTGAAATTAATGTGATGCGAAACAATGAAAATTGATTTTTAAACAAAATTGAAAATTAAAAAATTAAAGACAAAAATAAGAATTTAATTTTTGTTTGTTTTAATTAAATTTTGCCCAATAGTGGTGAGTGGGTGTCTTTATTATCATAAGTCTAAGTTCTTATTTTTATTTTAAACTTTTAGTTTACCCTAATGGAGAGGAAAAAAACACCAAGAAAAAGAATTTCTTTGGAAACAAAAATTTCAATTTTAGCTTGTTTAGCGAAATGGGAAGGATCACCAGCGATTGGAAAACATTTTAGTTTGGGCGAGTGTACTATAAGAGCAATTAAAAAAATGAAGTCGACGCTAGTTGTATTTTCTCTTGTGACGAATCTGATGTCTTACTAGTTCACAAAAGAACTTGCATATCTTCAAATAGCGAGAATGATTAAAATACTGTACATGTATGAAATAATGTAAAATACTGTAAATTATACATAAAAATATATTGTTTTGAATGAAATTCAATACTATAGTTCATAAAAAAAATAAAAAAAGTTTGTCTTGTATCAATTTTTTTCAAATTCGAAATTTTTTATTAATCATATTTTATTTCCTTTTTTTTTTATGCAAATTTAAAGTAATTTTACGTTGTTGCTTTGCTTTTATGTGATTTTCGAAAATTACAGTACGTATCCCCCATTTTTCAAGGTAAATTAAGTCTATTTTTATGCGATTTCTTTTGTGCGCACGTTTTCTGAGGAATCTATCTAACACATAAAACAAGACCCAGGTGTAATTGATATTTTTGAGATTTAGTTGAAAATAACCAAGTAAAGTGTTATTGTTTTTCCCTGGCAGAAGGAGGTTTAGTTGTGTTCACTGTATGATCTTAAACTGTGTGATAAGGAAGTTCAAATGTTTTAAGTTATTTTTTCTAGATTTCTCTGAAAAAGATTTAGCTATTGGAAAAAAATTATATTTAAATTGCTAAGAAATATCAGAAAATCTAAATGGTAACAAAACTCTCCATACAGTAGTGCCACTCAGTGCAAGATAGAATAATCAATGGCTGCAAGAAGGTTTGTGCATAAAATCCTTATCTAGTGACTAATCATCCAATATCCCCAGACTAGTTTGTAGCTTGTGGCTTTCATCAGTGAGGAATCTTGGATCTGAGAGCACTGCACTTAGATCTTAGAATCTTATGCAACCCTCCAGCAGCCACCTTTTATCTCTACTTAACTACGAAACTATGGATCTAAAATTGAAAACGTAATAATATTTTTAATCCAAGCTCATAAGCTTATATAGTCATATAGGTCTGAATTCAGTTCTTTGATTCTTTAATAACCATAGCCATCACTATCCTATTAGAGCAGGATTGGTATTAATCCACTAAGCAAAAAATGTATGGGTACAATTTTAGATTCATAGTTTTATAGTTAAGTAGAAATAAAAGGTGGCTGCTGGGGGGTTGTATTAGATCCTAAGATCTAGATGCAGTGCTCTCAGATCCAAGGTTCCTTACTGATGAAAGCCACAAGCTAGAAACTAGTCTGGGGATATTGGATGAGTAGTCACTAGATAGGGATTTTATGCACAAACCTTTTTGCAGCCATTGATTACTCTGGATTGCATTGAGTGGCACTACTGTATGGCCAATTTTGCCTGTTCGTATAGTCATATAGATTTGAATCCAGTTCTGTAACTATACATAAGGTCGAAACTAATCTGGGGCTATTCGATGAGTAGGCACTAGATAGAGTGTTTGATGCACAAACTTTCTAGCATCCATTGATTACTATGGCTTGCACTGGGTGTCACTACTTTTTGGAGTTGCTACTATTTTAACAGATTGTGTAAGCATAAAAAATGGTAATTATATGATATTTAGTGGTTTAATTATGTTTAAAGCAATAAAAAAAGTTAAATAAAGTTTTTCCTGAATAATAAGTGATATGAGATGATAAAGATAAACAACATTTTCATTGTAAATACACATACTTAAAAAAAAAAGAAAATTAAATTTCATAGTTGTCATAATTATTAAAAATAAAATTATTTAACATTATCATATGAATAATGTGTGTGAATATATACATGTTTATGATGAGGAATTTGATCTATTCAGTACATGTCTTTGGAAATGAATCTAACATTACAGATCTCAGATTATTAATTATATTAAAAGTTATAGCTATTTTTGTAAGATACAAAATAATTTATAATCCTGTTTTAATTAATATCCAGAAAAAAGTGAAATAATTTACATCTTATTATCCATATTGTATATGGGAAAGATTATCAGTTTTGAATATTAGCATGCTGATGAAGAAAGGGAAATGCAGAATTATATATATGTTTGTATTGCATAATCTTTTTATCTCTGATATCATTAAATTTTAGTATTGTTTTTATGAGTTTTTATTCATTGCCAATTTATAAATATATTTGCCTAGAAGTTAACTTAACCCTATATCATGAGTCACAGTAAAATTTGAGTTAATTTATGAATATTATAGTATTAAGAAAATGACTCATATTTTTCCGTATGCAGTTAATGTAGCTCTGTTATATATGTCCCTAAAGATGTTTTGGAGATATTGTATATTATAGCTTAAATAGAATTAAGATTATCAAGATTTTTCCATATGCATTTAAGTTTTAAGGGATAAATGTTATTTGGCAGCATAATAATGTAACGGAATAGCGTTACATGGGATTTGAACCCAGGCATATGAGGTTATATTAACCATATATTCAATTGACGAAATGAATGACAGGAACAAAACTTTTAAAAAAGCGGTCTTGCTTTAATAATAAACGAGAAACAGCCGTTTCTAAAGCATGATCGCAGCTATATAAGAGTACCTGTCAAATTTATTGAAATAAAAAAGTAAAAGAGTTTTTTTTATTATTTTGTTTTTTTTTTAAGAATAAATCTGTAATCATTAGTTGTAGGTTTTTTTGCATTTTTTTAATTAAATAAAGAGAGAGGAATGATTGAACGCAAGTTTGACATTTTTATTAAATCATTTGAATCATTTTGAACAAAAGGGGAAAATGAATTAATTAATTTGCAATATGTTCTGAAATTCCAAGCGATCTAAAATTATTTTAAATGGGGGTAATTAGTAAATGTAAAATTAGAGAAATTGAAACAATAGGCAGGATATGCGTTGGTACGCCTAGATAAAATAAGCCGAATTTAGAAACAGAGGTGAGAAAAAGTGTACACTGCTATTGTACAACTCAGACTTCTGTCTCCAGCTAAACAATACCTGAAAAAATGGTCAAATTGAGTTAAATTCCAAAGTGGTGTAAACGATCCCAGTAATCACTGAATTGAGTTAATACTCGAAGGACTTATAAGATGAAGGGACTCACAGGTGCATGGGAGTGATTGGGTGAAAAAAATTCAAGGTGTAAGGGCGGGAAGGAAGAGATCAAAAAGGCCGGACAGCGCTTTTAATGATGATTAAAATTAGAACTAGAGAAGAAATAAAATCTAACTTTCGTGTAGAAATCTAACGGAGATGCGTTGCTGAACATAAAATTCGCGGCTTGACCGCCGGACCTCCGCGTCCAGCTCAGCTGATTGCCAATAGGATGCTCGTAACACCGGAGAAACTTCACATAAGGACCACACACGCCTTTGAGACCTTGCAAATTGCCAGAATGCTTCGTTAAAGAAGAAATCATCGCTCAGGATCCCTCTTACAGTCTTTCTACGTTCCACAGGTAGCTATCTTTAAATTGTCGTATTCACTTATGCACCAAAGTAAAATAACTTTAAAAACCAGAACTATTAAAACATTAAGCTAAAATGATAAAGTTACTCATGCCCATTAATGAACGATTCGAGAACCTAACCAAATAAGTTTGCCTACAGATTAACATTCTTTAAAATATGTGCGAAGTCACCTTGAAATCTATATTTAAATTATTTCGGCTTGCCGGTCATATACCTGCATGAATTGTTATTAAACAGATTAAAATAAAACAGTTATTTAACTAGTATTTTTTGTTATTAATTGCTTGGAATTTCAACATAAATTTATATAATAGGGAATGAGTGCTGGAGCGATCAAATTTGTTTGTATATGAATGAATGCATTTGATATTTGTGGTGTTGGGATTTGATTATATTTATGTGTATGTTTATTATGCTCTCTTAGATTAATATTAAGTTTTGATTAATTTATTCTGTGGGATATAGGGCGGGCCCTCATATGATGTCTGATTGATCGTGATTGAAAGATCACATATACGATGTAATTTGAAAGGTGATATTGGCTGTGTTCGTTTCTTGCTTCCGACTGGAGTGATGCACGGGCATGTTTTGTGATATAGTTGAGTGAGCTATTATGCACATACGTGGCAGACTCTTATAAAAGTTCTCCTGGCGCCTACTACTTGGATTCAATCCGAATTTACGTATAAAATAAATAAAGCGTACGTGTATATGTGTTTGAAATTATCTTCACAGAACATTATGTAATCCCCCAGACGCAAGACCACAGCAGGTTCATAGAAGTGAACCATCAACCAAAACACGAGAATGTCACCATAGGAATACAGCAAAAGCGTCCAGATATAAAGGACGTGGCTTTACTGGGCTTTCGGTAAGGAAGCCGGCGATGGGACGGTTACAATAATAAGGATTCTTCAGTAATTTTGTGAATTAGTAACTTAGTGTAGGAATTGATTCTGACTTGATATATTTCAATTTGGTCATGCATTATAGGCATTATAATCGAGATAAGGATCTATGGAAAGTGTTAGTTCTCAGAAAAGAAATCAGTGAAATTTTGATTGAAAATTATTTTCCAAAATGTTGTGTTAAATCTAAGAAAGTATATGTTATGGTTTCACAACATTGTTTAGTGTTACACTCGATGATAGGAAATAAACTTATTAAACTAAAAGATTTAGTAATAGAAAATGTATAATACTGAAAAAGACATAAGCAGAATAACTACAGGAGTCAAGCTCATTTAAAGCTAGATGTTACGGATAAGTAATATCTTTATGTGACGTCCATAGATTTTATATATATGAATTTGAAGCATCATATATATATATATAATTAGTCAGTAGCAAAAATGGATTCATTCATTGTGCAGATTGGAGAAATTTGTGATTTCCTAATCTATTCTGGAAATAACATATATGATATAATGATTGTGGGATGAAAGAGAAGATGAATTGGGAGAAATAAGGCTTTCAAAGTAATGATTTAATAATTAATATTGTTGCTTCTATTTTGTGGAGTATACTTTTTGGAAAGATTGGGCTGTTATTTTCCAGATTACTGAAAACCATTAGTTAAACCTTAAATTGATATCATTCAAAACCATTAGTTAAACCTTAAATTGATATCATCTTCCCTTGAGCATTATTTCAGTTATATTTAAACCACATTTGATATAATCTGACTTAGAATATATACATTGATAAATTGAAATTTGTAGAGTTAATTATATTATTTTGTTTGATAGTATATATATAATATTAAGAGGGGGGGGTGATAATGATAAATAGTGAGGATGAAAATTATTGGGATTTCATTTATTTGAATTATCAGTGCATTTTATATTCATCAAATAATTTTTATTTATATATGAATAACAATAAGATGTAAACTGTTTAAATTTAATAAAAATAACTATTCTTAAGTTTTCCATTTGATAAACAGATTTATTAATGAAAATCAAACACTTAAAATTAATATAAATACTGAAAACAAAATGATTATTAAATTTTTCTAGCTGAATTTGCTATTTGAAAGAAAATTCTAAATTTTAATATTCACTTATGACTTAACTGAATTTATTATAATCTTAAAAAACTAATTTATATTCCTTAATATAATAATGATGATAAATTTGATGAAGTATAATTTATTGGAGAAATAGATTAAGTAATGATATCTTACTATCATATTTTGTAAGTCACATACAATTTTTTTATCAAAAAAAAAAAAACTGAAGCATACTTTTATTTCAAATTCAGTTGCTTTTTTTAATATATGTACATAAAAATTGCACAGTTTGAAATATGTCCATGAAAGAGGTGAATAAGAAAATTATTAATATTGAATATTCAAATTTCACCCTTTCTTAGTTTTATTTATTCTTAATTTTTTTCCTATCTTGTAACATCTCTGTAACTTTACTCCATTAACTTTTAAATAATAATAAAATTATTAAATAACAGTACTTGAATATGAATAAAGTATTTTTAATAAATATAATTCACCTTAGAGATAATAATATGTAAAATAATGATCTATTAACTCAGGAGATATGATATTCAAGTATAACAAGTGATAGAGTTAAGCTTTAATTCAGAGATCTCTTATAATTCTCTCAACAGAATTAAGTATATTTGGACATCAATGCTAATCAAACATGTTTAGAGTGAACAAATATACATTTTTTTTTAAATCTTCATTACTATCATTTTTTTGATAGTTTCTAGTGATCTTACAATCACAGGAGATCAAATTAGAAAATTTGTAGATTTTTTTTTTTTTTTTTAACAAGAAGATTTCCAAATATATTGATGTTTGGTAAGCATATATGATAAAACAAGTTTTGCTCTCTACTTCACTGCCAGTTATTATACGGTTGAATAATCAGTGATTATCAGAAGATATGCATTTAAATCCTCATCCTCAGATCACTTTCTGATTTTTACTTTATTAATGAGACTTGGGATTCAAAGTGGAAGTAATGCAGTTATGCGTTTAACAATTAGTTCTAATTACATTTACTATTCAAGCTAAAAACCTGAAACTCAAAACATTCTAAGATTTTGAACGGGCCAACCTCCTTGAACAGTTATATAGATCTAACTCCAGGTCAGCATAACAATATATTTTACTTTACCTTCAGTTTTATATTAACTATAGATACCTTTTCTTTTTTGCTAGGAATGTTAATAATAATAATAACAAATTACTTTATTCTTTATCTTAAACAATACATGTTAAAACAAGAGCAGCTTTATACTCTAATACCATCCATAGTAAAATTGAGTAATCAGTTATTAGCAGAAGATAGTTTTATTAAATCTACATCTCCAAACCATTTCTATCATGTATTGTATAGAATAATTAAGTGATTTGTTGTTATTGTTAACATTCATTGGCAGAGTAAAAAGGTATCTACAGTTAATAAAAAAACTGAAGTTACTATAATATGTAGAATCAGTTCTATATAACTATTCAAGCAGATAGGTTTGAGTTCAAAATCTTTGCATGTTTTGAATTTCAGATTTATAATTTTAATAATAAAATGGAATTAGTGATGCTCATTAGATGCATAACTGCATTATTTCCACTTTGAATCCCAACCTTCATTGATAAAAGCAAGTCATTAGTCTGATAAAAACTGACTACTCAACATTATTATAAATAGTATTAGAATAAAGGGCAATTATTTATGTTTTTAATGCCCAGTAAATAAAAGTGTTTATTATAAAATATATATATATATATTACTAGTCCCTGCAGTTTCACTCAGGATCATAAATCAAAAAAAAGGAAACAAGATCGTGCAAGATTCATTAAGATTGGTGCAATATTTATTGAGTTATTAAGTAACAAACAAACCAATCAACTTTCAAATTTATATATAAATAAGATAATGGATAAACAATGAAGAATTAATATTTGTGCATTCTTTGTTCTAGAACTCTAATATTTATTCTGGTTGTTGACTGCAAATCTTAAAAAAAATATAATATAGTAGATAATTAAAATATAATCAATTAATATTTAAATAAAATAATACACGAGTTATCAACCATAGTTAAAAATGACTATTGGAATGCATTTTTATAAACAATGTTGTATGTCAAATAAAATGTTTTCCATTTGAATGGTTTAAATTTTAACAGTCTTTGTGAAATAGATAAATTAATTACATTTTGTTTGTACTATACCAGGATGTTAAATATATTTAAACTAAAATCCTAAAAGTTGATCAAATTCAGTGGAATAACTTATTATAAGTAACAATTTGCATTATTTGCTTTCTCTTGCTGTATCTGAGACTTGATTGCATAAGAATACTATTGTAACTCGTTTTTATAAATTTTTTTTTTTTAAAAAAAAAAAAAAAGCATGCATGATTTATCAAGATTGATGCAATAAGTAGTTGTTCCTGTGACTTATATATTTATAATATTTATATGAAAATGATTAAAAGTTTAATGCATTTTTATATTGCAGAACAGTAGTATTGCAAAAAATATAACATCAATTTTTAGAATTTTGCTTTAAATATGTGATACGAATGAAATTTAATTAATTTAAAATATATTTATGAAATCAAATTTTATTTCTAACTATAATTTTACTATTAATTTGATCAACTTCTAGGATTTTTTTTCATGCTCTACTTGCAAATGAGAAATTAAAAACATGATCCAAATGAAAATTATTTAATTTAAAATATATTTACATAATAAATGTTTTTCTTGGATTAATAAAAACTATAATTATCTTCATTTCTCTACCATGTTTTTCAATATGCAGGCCACAACATTTTCTTAACATCTGTAATCTCTTAATGAGTGCTGTCCCTTTTTTGCATTTTTATGACATCATTAGAAAATGCTGACAATTACAACATATTTTTATATTGCCAATTACCAAAGTTTTTAAAACAATTAAGTACCGTAAAACAAAAATCTAAAACCCATATGTTGCATTCGTCCGTTATTAATTAACAAACAAACAAAGGAGTTTGCAGTTAACTGAAAGAAGATGCCTTTGATTTCTTTTGAGGCCTTAAAGGAACCAAGCAGGGTAAATTCCTAATGTCTACTTCATATGTTTTTATCATGAGCTACTCAACAACAAGGATCAGCAGTTTGGTAAGTTTATTGGGTTTTTTACCTCTAACATTTAAGATCAAGAATTATCATTGCTTTCTTCTCAATTCTCTGAGAGTTCTTAACTATAATATCAGTTGAGTTTTCTTAAAGATAGAATGAATTTGTGTGTGGCTGATATTTTTTTAAAATATATTTTTACATTCACAACAGTTTTTATTTCCAGAAGTTTGTAAAGTCATCAGTCGAGTCAGTAGTTGTCAATCAAAGTTAGGGTTTATTAAGAATCCCTGATTGCGTACTCTGGCTGCCTTTTGATAATGACTTTTTATTTGAGTATTTACAATTGCAGATCACTTTCAAATAAAAGAAGATTGCATGAATTGGAAGAAAACTTGTCTAATATTAAATGGAATATTGTTGGGCTTTGTGAAATTAGATGAAATAATGAAGATATAATTGATTTAAAAAATGGGCATGTACTTTACAACAAAGGCACAAATGGAATTGGATTCATTAAGAATAAAAAGTGGAAAAACATTGTGGAGATCAATGGTGTATTAGAGTAGCAAGATGAGTTATTCTACTTAACAGAACATATCAAAGTCAGGTAATTGATGTTTATGCCCAACAAGTTCTCAATGTAATGAAAAAGTAGAGGATTTGGATATGGATGTATAAAATGCTTTTGATCTGACCAAACATTTTAAAATTGGCACTAATGATTTTAATGCTAGAATTGGTACAATTGAAAGACGAAAGCGCTATGGGTAAATTTGGTTATGGTGACAGAAATGAGAGATGACATAGACTTGTGGAGTTTGGAGAAAAATAAAAATTTCACATTATGAATTCTTTTTTTTTTTTTAATAAAAATGCTTAACAGAAATGGACGTGGAAGTATCCAAATGAAGGTCCACCAAAAATGAATTATATTTTGACTAATAGAAAATATATATTTCAAGAGTGTAATGATCTTAATGTAGTCAACACAGAAAGTGTTAGTTAAATATAAGATACATGTTAATGCAAAACTGAAGAGAGAAAAATTATTAAGAAAAACATTATTTACAGTTGATATTCGTAATCTTCAGAAACATGCCATTAAATTTAAATTAGAACTTGCAACTCGTTTTCAAATATTTTGAAGGTAGTTCAGATTTGAATGAAATCAATACGAAGATAATTGATACACTATTAAGAACTGCAACAAAGATAGCTGTTACAAAAAAGCAGTATTTTGTCAGTAATTTTTTTACTGAGATGACAATGTTTGAAAAAACCAAGAATATGAAAATATATTAAAATGATTTATTAAGAAGAATTGAATATCTAGAATTTGTGAAATAGTATGAAAAAAAGTTAATAATGATATAATATAATTATGAATTATCAAGGAAAGATATAGAAGAGAATAAAAATCTAAAAAGTGTAAAGTAACATCTTGGAATTGGAAAGAATTATTTTTGGAATAAGAAAAAAAAATTAAACTGCTATTAAAAAGATAGATGACATTATGGAATGTGTGGAAGAGTTCTGTAAAGAATTACTTAATATAAAAACAAAGGATTCTCTACTGTTTTGAATTGTCCAGGATTTAAATGAAGTGAGGCATGCAATTCTATGAAAAAGTGAAATGCTACTGGTAATAATAGAATTATTATTGATATCGTAAAAGATGTATGTGAAGAAATAAAAAAATTGTTGGCAAAGTTATGTATCAAATGTTTAAATGATAAATATATATGTGATGATTGGAAGAATGCAGTAGTAATAATATTTTTAAAAGGTGTTAAAAAAGATACTAGAAATTATAGATCTATCGGTCTTTTATCACTTCTATACAATTTTTTTACCAAAATAATAATCTGCAGTGAACTTTGGATTTTAATCAATCAAAAGAACAAGTGGTTTTAAGACAGTATATCACATCCAAGTATTGAGAGAAATTATAAAAAGAACAAATTGCCATTATGCATTGGATTTGTATATTATGAAAAGGCATTTGATTCTATAAGCATGTCTGTAGTTATTAAAGCATTGGATCATCAAGATTTAGACCCAGGATATTATCATATTCTAAAGAATATTTTTCAAAATATAACAGGATGATTCCATATATCCAAAAAATTTTACAAATTCAGTATGTATTCTGCCCATTCCTCTTCTGTCTATTTAAATGGACATGATCCTATACATGAGGGATCAGAATGACACAATGTTAACATGGGCATGACAATAATAATAATGGCATCATCAGGGGATTTGGGCATTCCATTATCAGATTTTCAATGGTATGGAAGGCTGAAGAGTTGAATAGTGGAGTAGATTGAAGCCTGCCCATTAAAGTTTGAAAATTTGCCATCTTAATATAAATCGAGCGCTGAAGGGTGCTTGAAAGTCTGGGTTCAAATCCTTTATAATATATTTATAGAATGTTTTTATTACTAGTAATGTACATAGTGTATATTTGAAAATTATTTTATATCTTGATAGGTGATCATATACATTTTAAATATTTTAAAATAACAATTAATATTTATTTGTTAGTTTTAAATATTGATCAAGAATTGACCCAAAGCAAATGATAGCCAATTAAATATTTTTATTCTTTAGTCATTGGTTCTATTCGCCAAAAAAAATTTTCATTTTCATAAATTCTGTTTTTCAGAAGATCATTCAATATTCGTAACAAATAGTTACAGAAGTACATGCACGTGTGTGTAAATATAATTATCATTTGTTTTATAAGCATGGTTGTTTTTTATTATTACAGCATTGGTGATTGGATCTTGCCTACTATTGTCTGAGTAGTATCTGTAATGATATTATTGATTATGTTGATAATGTAAAGATCCAGGTGAAACATTACTACTATAATATTAATAAACAGTTATATAATAGAATTTAAAACTGTATTTTCATTTTTTTGAACTTGAAAATTTTTATTTTTATTACACAGAACTTATTTTGTATTATTTAATTTGCAGATATATTTAATATCACTTACTAATTAATACTTTTTGAAAAATAAATATAACTTTTTTCATTTTAGAAATGCTATTGTTGGAGCATTAATGCCTCATACTCAAGTAATTGTTCCTACTGAAATGCAGTCACCTCCTATTATTCCACCATTGTCCACTTTATCTTCACCTCTTGATAATCAGTACAGTCCAGGATCAGATCCTGGGCAAATAATTAAAACTTCTGGTTCCATTATGCATGAAAGTTTAAGTCATGCTATTCTTGCTCAGGAGACAGAGAAACATGCTGAAGATATGGCTGTTACAGGCATGCATGTAAGTTGTTTGTCACTTCATCTTAAACATTAGAAATGCTACCTGTTTTATATATATATGAAAAAAAAGTTATTATTTTTTATAAAAAAACAATAAAATATTATCATTTGAAATTTTGAAGCAGAAAAAAAAAATTATAAAAATTTTAATTAATTTGTTTAAATTAGATATAATTTTTATTTGTTTTTGTTTGAAAATAATCCAGTTATTAATCAAATAGTGAAAGGTCACATATATTTTTAAAAAAAACAATAAATCATAAGAACTAATATGTTCCACCGAAGTAAGTTATCACATTATTTCTGATGGCAAAACTTCTTGCATGATAGTCAATAAAAATGCATAAATTACATGCACAATTTGAAATAATCGAAATGCACAACTTAAAAATGATAAAATATATAAATAAATAATAAAAGTCACATTTATTCAGTCATTATCATTGTTAATTATCAGCTAAAAGGCAATATCATACTAAATTGATTTATCCATTCTTTTTTCTTTTTTGCTAGATTCCTTAAATACTTATAACTGCTCCTAAATATATTTTATTAACTTGATCTTTTTAAATTTGTCTTTTAAATATATCTTTCAAAATTCTCTCAATTAAAAGGAATGAGTTTAGTATTATTTATTACAAGTTATTATTTTAAATATAACAAGTGATTAAATTACAATTTTCAAGTTGCTGAATGTTCAGACTAGACATGTTTCAATTGTATGAGTGCTATCTAACTTTAAATATCAGGAGATAGGTGGATACATATATATATTGTAGCCTCAACTTTCTCCACGCACTCTTTCACTCATTTAACATCGATAAACTTTAATTTATTTCAAGTAGCTAGACAACTGAATTTAATACTAACTTGGGATCAAGTATACCCAGGGCGCTAAATTGCAGCTATAAATTGTAATGCCCACCAGAGATCATCATCATTAGCCATATTTAGGACTATAGAGGATACTAGAGAAAGCAAATAAAGTGTCTCTTAAAAAAAAATTAATAACAACAATGATATTGATAAAACCATCTAATCTATGTGGCCTTAACTTCAAACTCGGTTGAGTCATGCAAATATTTCATAATTAATTTATTATTAAATCTATAATAGTAATAATACAACTTTCTCCCATAACTTTATTATAAATATCTGATCTCGAGTGGTAACTACAGAAATTATTATATACATTTCTCATTTATATCGGACTGGAAATGGATCAGTAATCGATGCAGAGAACTCATACTCTATGTTCATAATATAAATTTATCATTTAATTTAACATTAGATAAAAAAAATTATCTAGATCAATTCTCCTCATTTGATTCCATTACTTTATTTTTCGTTCTCAGCATCTATCACGTTAAATTAGCTACAATTATATAACACGGAATGTTTGTGTTATGTTCTCTGATCTGAGAATCCCTAATCTCATTTCGAAACATATAAATTAACCTGTCAATCGACTATCAATTTATGATTTCTACTTTAACAACAGTATGATAATTTTATTAGATGATGCTACTTGACTTCCGAACTAGCTCTTAGATTAATAATTGAACTGCTCTTTCTCAAGGTCTAGATCTGTCAAGAGATGCACTTACACACGATTACATTGTAATGGATATGACTCCCAAATATCTTAAGTCAAATTTGATACAAATTTACTATTAGGAATCACTCTAAACACCAAGAGCAGGAAAGGGATTTTATGTCTGCTCCCAATATTCACAATATTACCATGAACCAAAAGATAAAATTGATTAAATCTAACTTAACTAATCCCTGTCATTCTATATCCAAACTTTAATTAATAACTGTAAATCTATCCTATATTGCTAAATAAACTATGGAAGCAAACCATGGACATTAATCAGATAAATCAATCACAATTTACTGGTAAGTAAATTACGGAAATAAATCACAAAATTAGATTTTGTGAATTAACTATAAAATAAATTATGTGAAACTGAATTATAGAAAAGTGACTTATAAAATTGAATTATGTAAATCGAATATAGAAATAATCAATATAAAAATCAACACCGTAAGTCAATCACAGAAATAAATTGTCAATATAAAATTAACTATGTGAATCGAATATGGAAACAATATAGTGATGACTACTGCAAATCGATCGTGGAAATAAATCATCAATAAAAAAATGAATAATTAAATTTAAGTATAAATTAATTTTACTTAAAATATAGGTGCTGTATGAAAATTCTATAGATATTGGAAACATCAAAACACAAGACACAATCTAACTTATAACAATAGTAAAACTTTATTATATGAACAAGAATTAAAATAAAACATACCCAAATATAATATGGTTACACTTAAATATATATATTTTAGATCCACTAAATATTATGGTTTGAATACATGTTTAAAATTACTAATTTTTTTTTTTTAGATAACTTATTTATTGCTTTTGACACATTTATTTATTAAGATAAACACACAAAATAATACACGCTTACGCATGGAATCAGAATTCCGTATTTCTTTTAGCTTTAATAAATCCATATCTCGGAAGAGAAGAAACCTATAAACTCATACTCCCCTTTTTATTTGTAAACATTGTCAATGGACTATTCCAAATAATACCTCGGTTTCACTTACTCTAATCAGCAATGATAACTAATCAGAAATTTCCATATCATTTATTAATTAATAATTTCTTTCTATTCTTATGGAAAAAAGGATGATATAACATATCAATCAATCAATAGTAGTCTGTCCAATAGACAGGTCCAGAGAGTAGTCACTACATCAGTTCTTCCATTCCATTCTCTTCCTTGCCCACTTCCTCAACTCCACATAACCCCTTCCATCTCGTATATCATCCAATAATGTCAATCTCTTCCGTCCTTTTTTTTTATTTCCACTCACCATTCCTTCCAAAACATCTTTCATTAAACTATAATCTTTTCTTAGTATATGTCCAATTCAGTTTCTCTTTCTCTCTTTGATACTTTCAATCAATCTTCTTTCCTCATTAACTCTTTTCAAAACTTCTTCATTTGTTATTTTATTCACCCAACTGATTTTTTCCATTTTTCTCCATGTCCACATCTCAAAAGCTTCCAGTCGTTTCTTAATTCTATTACTCAATGTCCATGTCTCACAACCATACATTAATACACTCCACACATAACATTTAATTAATCTTTTCCTTAATTCTCTTTCCATAGGTCCACAAAATATCTTCTTTCTTTTTACAAATGTCACCTTTGCCAATGCTATTCTTCTTTTAACTTCATCTTCACTTCTTCCATCCTCACTCAACCAACAACCCAAATATCTAAATCCCTTCACCTGCTGCACCATGTCATCATGGATTCCAATTTGCAGTCTTTTTGCATTTCTCCCTATCCATAAACACTTAGTCTTTTCAATATTAATCTTCATTCCATATGCCATACGTCCTTCTTCCAATTTATTCAACATATTCTGAAGATCCTTTTCTTCCTCAGCAATAAGAGCCATATCATCTGAAAATCTTATACACTTTATTACTCTCCCTCCAACATTTGCTCCTCCACAGTCCAAATAATTATTTAGCATATCTTCTAAATAAATATTAAACAAAACAGGTGACATACTACATCTTTGCCTAACTCCACTTTCTATATTCACTTCATCAGTCTCATTACATCCAAATCTAACTCTTATTCTTTGACCATTATACATATTCCATATCAATCGTCTTTCTTTCCAGAATACTCCTTTATCTCTTAAGATAGACATCAGTTTATTCCAGCTTACTCTATCAAATGCCTTTTCTAAATCTACAAAACATATACCAATTCCTTTATCTCTTTCAATATATCTTTCTGCAATTGTCCTAACAATACCAATAGCATCTCTTGTGTTTTTCCCTTTCCGAAAACCAAACTGTTCTTCAGCAATATAATAGTCAACCTTCCCATAAATCCTTTGAGTTAAAATCCTCAATAACACCTTAGAAACATGAGACAATACACTTATTGTCCTATACTCTTCACATTTAACAGCTTTCTTCTTTTTAGCAATTGGAATCACTATAGTTCTTAAAAAATCTTCAGGCCAAACTCCACTATTATATATCAAATTGCAAAGTCCAACTATTTCCTTCATAGTAAATTCTCCCATTTCTCTCAAAAATTCTATAAGTACTGCATCAAATCCAATAGCCTTACCATTCTTCATTTGTGCGATTGCCTTTCTTACTTCATCTGGCAGTATGTCCATACCTCTATCATCCATTGCAACATCTTCATTTTCAAGTTCATAACTAATTAAATTATTTCCTCTACTAAACAGATACCGAATATATTCTTCCCATCTTTTTAATATATCATTACTATCGGTTAACCTTCCATTCTTATCCGCAATCTCACTTGCTACCCATGTCTTTTTCTCCCAAGAAATACTTTGTATTCTATCAAATGCTAGATCATATCTTTTCATATGTTGAAACCTTTCTATCTCTTTACATTCTTGCTTCAACCACTTTTCTTTTGCTAAATCTGTTTCTCTTCTTAATTCATTATTAAATTTCCTATATTCCTTTTGCCCTTTCTCAGTATTTACATTCGTCCACCATCTTCGCACTTCCATCTTTTCCAACATACCTTCAGTTATCCAAGGTCTTTTAGCTTTTCTCGCATGAATAATACCTATTTCATTTTTTGCTATTTTCAAGAATCCCTTTTTAATTCTATTCCAACACTCATCAGAGCTATTAATATAGTTCCCATCCTGAACAATTCTTTTAAATTCATTTTCACATATTAAACCAAATTTTCCTTTTTCCATTTGTCTCAATTTATCCAAGTCCCATCTTGTGTATCTTTTCCCTCTTTTAATTCTTTAATATAAAAAAAAAAACTTTTACTGGTCTTGTGGATTGGTTTAAATTCAAAAACCCACACTTTTACGTTAATGTCCGTCAGATCTTTACGTTTTTAACCGTAGATATTTTGATAGGTCAGTCTGTTGATCCAGCTCTCAACTTATCATATTCACAAAATCAATACGGATCGGTTAGTTTACCAATTAAAATCTCTGTCATTCCTCATCATACCTCCTTCTGACCGAATCCTTATCCTGTCAGGGCAATTTTATTCTGTCCCACATCAGAAAAACACTCTAGATCCTTCAATACCATGCAGTATATATATATAACGCGCACACAGCACCGTCTGGATAAGGGAAATTAAAACCAAACCAACAACAACTTCAACTCTTAACTCCAATTGTTTGCTTCAGCCCGGGGAAGAGAAATCTTTTCTTAAGATTTAAAATGTGTGAGGAGCTCCGGCCTACACATTTATTCATAATGGGCATGCAAAACCTTTTCCTCAATTCAACAATAACTTTATTAATAATTCCCTATCTTTAATAGAATAAATGGAGCGAAACTCAGTCATCTCCAACTATCATGGTAAATCAATCATGAGACAGCTATTTTCCATCTATGAGGTGTCACAATAACTCTACCTCAGTAATATTAAGCATTTACTGCTTTATATATGCACCTACATACATTGATTACAGTCTAAATGAATGACAAAGACTAACCGGATCCCGAATTAAAACGTATGAATCACTTCAATCTTAAACAACCGAGCCGATCACACACCCCCAACACCTATATCAATAACAGATCATCGACACTGATAGCACAACTGTGGTTTTCCACACGATCATCCATATCATTCATACCTAATATCAAGCACAAATACATATAAAAATTTGTTAAGAATATAAAAGGTATTCTATATCATTTCTCTCTTCTCTTTAAATTTAAATCTACGTAAGCACTTATCTTTTCAATGGGATCAAAATCATTCTTTTCTCTTTCCTTTTGCATATTTTAAAACATAAATAATGAAAAAAAAAACTTATTATATTAAGATAATTATATTAAGATATTCTAGTGGTAAAACAAAAAAAAAAAACATTTCTATCAAACGTACATATAAAACGAAATAATAAAAAAAAAAAATGTATTATATAAACAAAATAAAATATAGACTAATACTAAACATTATTATAGTCTCTTTCTAATCTTTTTTCCTTTGATTGTACTCAGTTCATTTTATTTGGAGATAGCAGTTATAAACGCACATCATAGACATTTATTTTAAATCAGATGTATACTAAAAACGCACATAGTTATTTGAATCACAATAGATAAAAAAATGAAGAGTCTTTTTAAAATCAGAATGCATGAAAAACGAAGAGTTATATTTAACTCATATGTCGAAGACGAAGAGTTACTTTTAAATCAAATGTAGAAAACGAAGAGTTACTTTAAATCAAATGTAGCAGACGAAGAGTTATTTTAAATCAAATGTAGCAGACGAAGAGTTACTTTTAAATCAAATGTAGAAAATGAAGAGTTATTTTAAATCAGAAGGTAGCTGCAGGACAATTAATAAATCTTAAAAAGAGTTTTGTTAATTACCTTCCACTTTGTTGGTTTCTTTCCGGGATCGAACTCATTGTTTCTTTTCCATTTTTCAAAGGTTCAAAGTACATACAACAAGCGGCTTCTCATTACCAAACATGAATTAACTTTTCTTTAAATATTATTCAGAAGTTTGCTGGAGTTTTTTTTTTTTTTTAAACGAATTTTACCCAGCCAAACAATTATGATAATATAAATTGATCCTTTATAGTTATACCATAGTGTGATAGTTCTTTCCTTAAATAACATTTTAATAAGCAAAACCGATAGACTCTGGCATTCAGAAAAAAATGTCTTATTGAAAGCTGATTGTTTCATGATTAACTTCAGGAAGAATAAATGCACACCATTGATATATGAATTAGAAATTCATATTTCGGTAAACTATACAATTCAAGTACATTGTTAACTTCTGAGACGGAAAATTAATAAAAATTTGGAGATAATTGAACTGCTCTCTCAGCAAGAAGCAAAAAGTTAAAAGTCCCCTAGCAAAAATTTTAAAAGTCCCTCTCTAACAAAAGTTTAAAAAGTTTCTCCTCATTTTCTCCAACTCCCCTTTTATATTTTCCAGCACAAGGGAAGAGAGAGGGGGGGAAAAAAACATTGGTCAATTCCCCTCTCCACAGGTGGTCGCCTTTCAAATTTTTAAAGATAATCCATTCTCAGAACAAACAATTGAACCATTTATCAGTTGTCAGATTTTGACAGCTTTTTTAATCTTTTTGGTAAAACAATTGTTACACTTCTCTTGATCTAAACAATTTCCCATTTAGATTTAGATTTTTGAATTACTAATAATAAATTACAACAGATTCATTTATTTTTCCATTGTTTCACACTTGTCAGGAAATAATGTAAAAAATGGTATCAATTTCTATAAAGGAAAGAAAAAATGTCAACTCATATATCTGTATCACGCGCACATACATCTGTAGATTATTTAATAGAAAATTGCTTATTTAGACTACATGAACACAAAATATCCCTCACAATTTCTTATAATTACAAATGCAATATTAATTACAATTTATGTTAATCATAACACAAATTCCCATTATTCTTTTCTATAACTCTTAAGCTTATCCTCCCGAAAGAAGCTGTTAAACAAAAGCTATTGATAATCATTTTACTTTCAATTTTCACCAACTTTTAATGATAGACATTAAACTTTACAAAACTCTATCCCAGCTATATAAATATTTATTTCTCCATCATTATATTGGCAAATCATTACTGCAGTGTACAAAAAAAATCAAATCATCCCCCCTTGCATTAAATAATGCTAGCTATTTTTCTACAAACACAAACTGTCTCTATATGTTATTTCTGAGCTATCTAATTAGTGATTTCTCAATTCAGCTTTTTAATTTTTCCTACATTCAAAAAAAAAAATTTCCTTCCCTTTTCCACAACTATCTCTTTTCCTTTACAATTGGTTTATAGGTGATAGACCAAAGGGCTACAATATATATATTTAAACATTTTTTTAATAGACTAACAGCCCCTACTTGCAATACCTGACTAGATCACAAGGAACATAATTTACTCCCAATAAATGGACATGGAACAAATATGCAGACCAGACATTATTAAGTATAAATGGTTAACACAGTATATAACATTAATAGTTTAATTGCAAAATATAATTGTCAGTCAAAATGTAATTTTCTTCTTTTTTTTTATTTTTTTAATAAAACCATTTCTACAATTTCTTATATTATTATTTTAGTTTACACACATGAAGAAAAACAATAATTATTTACAGCCAACCCCTTGCCTCTAATTTACTTAAAATACATTTCTGCATACAGTCAATCTCACAAATATAAGACATATATTTCACTCAAAAGTTTCATACCACAGACACATTTCCCTAATAGGAGATAATTATAACTGCTACTTTTTTCAACGATAACTCTAGGTAATGGTCATTTAGGTCTGAATCCTGATTTACTAAAACTTCGATTTCTACAGAGATGGCTCATTTTGAGACTGATTCCTAAATCTATAGAACAAAATATCAAATGACACCTCTCATATAAATACAGAAATATTTTAAATTATTTGATAGTGAATAAACAATTACAATTACATATATATAATATAATCTCAACTACACACAATCTAATTCTCAGCAATATATCTACGAATAAATGAACTTGGTCAATACAATTAAATCATTAATTTAAAATTACTAATAATTATTTATTTTCATTATTTAACAGACCAAAAAAAACTTTTTTTTTTTACAAACGAAAACTTTAGTTAATATGTATATTAAAGAAAATAAAGCGAATTTTGATTTTAACACATAGCTAGAATATTTTGAAAGCCATCCTGCATTACCTAAAAATTCAGTATTCAAGAATCTAAGGGTCCAGGTTAGATTCCCATGCTAATACTGTCACTAATCAGACCAGCAATACCTGAAGAAGAGAGGAGAATAATCTCTTTAAAACATTGTGCATATACTAACCTGTGTGCTATTACTAACAGTTGAATGTATTTGGAATATTCAAATAAAGTTGAATTTTTCTAAAAACTTTCAATACATATATTAGAGGATGGATGTAATTTTTTTTTTTCATGTGTCGAAGCATCGGCCGGGAAGCTAACCCGCAACAACTGCTTGTAAGGCAGCTGTGCTGACCACTCGACCACCAACGCTTGACAGGATGGATTTACTTCAATATATAAATACAACTAAAATACCATCATCACAAACCTTCAGAAAAACAAAAAATTTTCATGTCTTGCAAGTTCTTTTTTAGTTTTTCTATATAGGTTTATATGCAGGAACACTTTCTTTTGTTAATGCAATTTAAAAGTTCCTAGTAAAGTTTGCAACTTTTGTGGCTAATAGAAACTTACATTTTTTTAATTCAAATTATTTTTGACCTAAGTCAGTATACCTAGTAAAGCAGTACTACTTTCTTTAAGACAGCAGGGAATTAATATTTAAATTGGCCTTAAACTTAAGTGTTTCTGCTATATGCAGCTCATGCATATCAAACAAAGCATACCATTTTATTCAAGTTAGTGCTTTTAATTAACACATTCTTTTTCAAATATTTTATAGATACTGTTCTGAAACTATCTTGCAAGAATTTGTATTTTATAAAACTTTCAATATGTTTTGTATTATACAATTATTTATGTATTACATAGAGTGTATTTTATTATGCTTGATATAAATGTTTACCTTAAATGCACCATTTTATTCACTCTGTTTCATTTATATATGACAATAAAAACAATTTTTATCTTATTAAAATTTGTGAACAAATAATGTTACTCACTTAAATATTGCTATTAATTTAATATTTAAATTTATTATTGATAAAAACATTTTTTTTTAGGTTTCATTAATTATTTGTTTTAAAATTTGCAATTACATTTGATATATATACTTGCACACAATTACTTTTCTGATTAAAAAAAAAAGTTAAATGTTATTAATATTATTATTATAGAGAAGTACTGAAAGCATCCATTCACTAGATCATGATTTGCCTCATCCTACTTATTTGCCATCACTGCCATCTTTTCCTAGTTCTACAAGCCTTTCATCTAAGTTTTCTTCTACAGCTAGTATTTTGGCTCTTGCTATTGCAGAAAATGAAGAGGTAAGGTTTAAAAATATATTTTTTTTTTTCTAAATGTGATTTACAATATAAGATTTCTTGACTTCAAAATTGTGTCATTATTATTAGAAAACTTATTTTTTTGTGTAATTTATAAATAAACCACTAAACATCACATGATCACCATCTCTATACTAGCACATAATTGTTGTAAACAAAGGCAAAACTCTCCATACAGTAGTGCCACCTTGTGCCAAACAGAGTAATCAATGGATGCCAGAAGGCTTGTGCATAAAATCCCTATCTAGTGCCTACTCATCCAATATCCCCAGACTAGTTTTTGACTTGTGGCCATCATCAGAGAGGAGCCTTGGATCTGAGAGCACTGCACCTAGATCTTAGGATCTAATGCAACCCTCCAACAGCCACCTTTTAACTCTACTTTACTACAAAACTATGAGAATGAAATTGAAAACACAATAAATATTTTCAATCTAAGCTCAATAGCTTATATAGTCATATGGGTCTGAACTCAATTCAGCACCCATACATTTTGGTGTCTTTGGCTTTTAAACAACCATAGCCATCACTATCCTATTAGGCAGGATTGGTGTTAAACCACTAAACATCACATGATCACCATCTCTATACTAGCACATAATTGTTGTAAACAAAGGCAAAACTCTCCATATAGTAGTGCCACCTTGTGCCAAACAGAGTAATCAATGGATGCCAGAAGGCTTGTGCATAAAATCCCTATCTAGTGCCTACTCATCCAATATCCCCAGACTAGTTTCTGGCTTGTGGCCATCATCAGTGAGGATCCTTGGATCTGAATTGAGTTCAGACCCATATGACTATATAAGCTATTGAGCTTAGATTGAAAATATTTATTGTGTTTTCAATTTCATTCTCATAGTTTTGTAGTAAAGTAGAGTTAAAAGGTGGCTGCTGGAGGGTTGCATTAGATCCTAAGATCTAGGTGCAGTGCTCTCAGATCCAAGGCTCCTCACTGATGCTGGCCACAAGCCAGAAACTAGTCTGGGGATATTGGATGAGTAGGCACTAGATAGGGATTTTATGCACAAGCCTTCTGGCATCCATTGATTACTCTGTTTGGCACAAGGTGGCACTACTGTATGGAGAGTTTTGCCTTTGTTTAATTTATAAATAATTCTTTATTTTATATTCTATATAAGACTTAAGTTTTTGATACATATTTTTGTATATTTGTAATTCATTTTTGGTTGCAAATATTTTTAGGTTTTTATGCCTGCCATTATTGCATTTATTTATTGTTCACAAAAATCATGTTATTGTTATTTTAAAATAATAATAATACCATCCCACCCACCCCCCATTTATTTAAATGGTTTGTTAAATTTCTATCCACTTATTTAAATAAAGATTAATAAGGAAACAAAAAAAATTTCAAAAAGAATATTCAAACATAGTAATAGCAAAACTGCTGTTGCTATTATCTGATAAATTTACTTAGTCCTATGAAGCTTGTGTAGCTTTCCAGCATGCAAATCTGAGGAAAATGGGGAAAAGGAGAAATCTCAGTCTGATCTTTGGTTTTAAAATGGTGGGTAATTTCAAAATTAACTAATTTTATGATTAAATAAATATCACATGAAAAATATTTTTATGTAGTGAAAAGATATTTTTAGAATCTTTTTATAGTAACATTTAAAAAAGGGCATTCTCAATGTTGAAATATTTGAGATAATATCCCAATCAAATTATATGTTTATTGAAAGTGTTAAACTGTTACTCTAGATTCTTTGACAATGGATAATATATATCTATAAGAATAAATATATAAAGGATTAGTCTAAAAATATTAAAGATCTTTAAAAGTACTGTTGAAATGATTTTGATAGTTTGTGAATTTAAAAATGCAACAACACATAATTCCTCATAGCTTAATTTTTGGAAGTAATCTGAGGATCTATTTGGTACTTCCAGCTGATCTTTTTTAATTATTTATGTTTATATAAATGACTTTGTAGCAGATGGTGTAATTCGGATTATTGCTGACCAATGTCAAAAATAGATATTTGTAAGTGCTTATTTTTGTTAGTATAGGTGAAAGCGTTATTTATCCAAGTAATTCCTATTTTATAAAGAAAATAACATAGATAAAAAAGTTTTTATTATTATAGTAAAAATTATTTATATATGTAATTCGTTATTTTATTTCTATATTAAATATGTTATAAATAAAACTTTCTTCTAGATAATGATGTTTTAATTTTTTAATGAAATTGATTTTCTGAAAGTCTATTGAATATTTAAATTAAAGAACGAATTAATTTTAAAAATTAATTTATTTAAACTTGATAGAATAAGTAGTAAAAAAATAAATTACAGAAATAGATTTATAGAGAAATTTTCTCAATTTTGATTTTTTTTTTTTTTAAGTATTATTTTCATCTTATTCTGCAAAATTTTTAAAAATAGATTTTATGCAAGATTTTCTAATGATCTATAAATCATATATACCTATGCACACTCATTTTTATAACGTTTTTATTTCTGAATAAATAAATAAATATTTCACACTTGGTGGATATGATAAACTTTTTTTTTGTTATATTTTTTTAAATTTTTGTAATATTCCCTTTACTAAAATTATTATTTGGTTTTTCATCTTTTTGTTCTTTGTTCTTCACTTACTTTCTATGTTTATATATAACAATTTCTTTATCTTTAAAATATGATCTATCATTACTTTTTTTTAAAATTTTCTTAATAAATTTTTGTATTATTTTATTTAATACTTAAAATATTCTTAAGATTCATTTAGATAAAATGTTTTTATTATTTGCCTCCAAATTTAAATTTAATCTTTTAATAAATATAGCATTATAGATTGAAACTTGTAAGAAATATATTATCATTATTATTCAATATTCACTTTTTTTTTTATCATGAGTGCTAAATCTTTAAAATACAATACGATCTTTTTATTAAAAAAAAAAAAAAATCAACGTCATATTTCACATGACTCAATTTTTAAGCTTATAAATAAAAAATAAAGGGCTCTGCTAATTTGCACTAACAAGCTTTATTGATAAATGCCTGCTATACAAAGCATTTAAAAAACCTCTATCTTGAAAACCATTCCCTAATCTCAGACCTATGGTTTCATGCTTTGGCACTCCGCATTGAGGTGCTAGGGTAATTTCAGACACTAGATCTAAAAATACCAAGCCAAAGCCAGCATTCATCTCAAAGTTAACTACTAAGTAGAAAATCTGAAATTTTTAGACACCTAAATGTCTTCAAACCCAGCTATCCAACTTAAATAGCTATATGGGGCTGAGAGATCTTCAGCCAAACCATATATTAATAGCCTTAGCAATATAACATTGCTTAAGACTTTAAAGCAAAGACTATAAATGGTCAACAAAAAATCAAAGTCATATATCACATGACTCAATTTTTAAGCTTGTAACTAAAAAATAAAGAATTCTGCTAATTTGCTCTAACAAGCTTTATCAAGCTGGCATTTATCAATAAAGCTTGTTAGAGCAAATTAGCAGAGCTCTTCCTTTTTTATTTACAAGCTTAAAAATTGAGTCATGTAATATACGACTCTGATTTTTTGTTGACTATTTATAGTCTTTGCTTTAACGTCTTAAGGAATGTTATATTACCAAGGCTATTAAAATATGGTTTGGCTGAAGATATCTCAGCCCCATATAGCTACTTAAGTTGGATAGTTGGGTTTGAAGACATTTAGGTCTAAAAATTTTAGATGAATTCTGGCTTTGGCTTGGTATTTTTAGATCTAGGGTCTGAAACTACCCTAGTGTCTCACTGAGGAATGTCAAAGCATGAAACCATTGGTCTGAGGTTAAGGAGTGGTTTTCAAGATAGAGATTTTTAAATGCTTTGTTCAACTGGTATTTTTCAATAAAGTTTGTTAGAGCAAATTATCAGAGCTCTTTATAATCTTTTTATATTTTAAAAATGAAAATTGTAATTGAAAGCAGTTTTTAAGTAACTACATATATACTTCAAAAGTTATTTTGTGTGGAATGGAATTATATTAACTATTCCTCACAGAAAAAATAATATTATTTGAGAAGTGTCTATAGAGAATATTGGTCTTTTAAATTATGTTCAAGATTGAGTGTCAGTAATATTTAAATATGATTATTGACAGAGATGTGTAATATTTACTTCATGGTTTTCAAACCTGTATTTTATTGTTTAGGGCTGCATAAATTGGAACATTATCATTTTGGAAAAGTTATGATTCAAAAACAATATTTGATTCATGAAATGAGCTTAATTCCCAAAATTTTTAAATAATCACCAACTTTGATATATCTATCTATGTAGAGTAATGATTAGACGAAGAGAATACCATGAATGGCTATCTAAATCATAATAACTCTACCAATATATTCTAGAATATAAGCAGTCTGGTTAATAGACTTTTTTTGGCTATCACCAAATATAAATTCTTAGAATAAAAGGGTCAAGTATAAACAATGATTTATATTTCTGTCATTCATTTTTTTTTATTAATATGATATCACTGGTTTTTCATGGTAGTATTTACATCAAAAATTAGTAGCATTGAATTAGCAGCTCAACTATAAATATTCTGCTTGTGAAATTTGCAATATTTAGATTAGACACTGTAGTATTTCTATATATTTGTTATCTCTGAAGATTTTCTTCTTCAAGTAAGTATTGATTTCTAAGCATAATTGTCTTTAGCAAGTTTCATTCACACATTTTTTTTTTATTATATTCATTATTCTTGGCACTGTCAATCTTGAAACATTAAATAATTCTATAATTTGGATACCAATATTTCAGGGAATAAGGTATTGATATGATGTCCAGGAAGTAATCCTAATTATATCAAATAATTTTGTTATTTTCCGAAACCCTTATGCATTGCTTTTTTTTATAACAGTATTGCAGAGTAAAATAAATTTTTAATAGTATTTATTTTTTAAATTATAAGACATAAATAGATATAAAAAAATATTTATAATGAACACTTTAATTTACTGTATTACTGCATATTAAAAAGCCAATAATAATTGTTTCTACAATTGCATAATGAACACTTTTATTTATTGTATTACTACAGACTAAAAAGCCAAAAATAATTTTACTTCAACCTCAATCATGGTTTTTATGTCTTCACGCTCTCATTTGTAACTGCTTAAGATTTGTAAACAAAGGCAAAACTCTCCATAAAGTAGTGCCACTCTGTGCCAAACAGAGTAATCAATGGATGCCAGAAGGCTTGTGCATAAAATCCCTATCTAGTGCCTACTCATCCAATATCCCCAGACTAGTTTCTGGCTTGTGGCTATCATCAGTGAGGAGCCTTGGATCTGAGAGCACTGCACCTAGATCTTAGGATCTAATGCAACCCTCCAGCAGCCACCTTTTAGCTCTACTTTACTACAAAACTATGAGAAATAATATTTTCAATCTAAGCTCAATAGCTTATATAGTCATATGGGTCTGAACTCAATTCAGCACCCATACATTTTGGTGACTTTGGCTCTTAAACAACCATAGCCACCACTATCCTATTAGGCAGGATTGGTATTAAACCACTAAACATCACATGATCACCATCTCTATACTAGCACATAATTGTTGTAAACAAAGGCAAAACTCTCCATACAGTAGTGCCACCCTGTGCCAAACAGAGTAATCAATGGATACCAGAAGGCTTGTGCATAAAATCCCTATCTAGCGCCTACTCATCCATTGATTACTCTGTTTGGCACAGGGTGGCACTACTGTATGGAGAGTTTTGCCTTTGTTTACAACAATTATGTGCTAGTATAGAGATGGTGATCATGTGATGTTTAGTTGCTTAAGATTTGCCTATACAAATACACTTAGGTTAAAAAAGTATGGTGGATTCATTCTATATTTTCAAAAGACTTTCTCGTGTATTTAGAAAGGAGAGTATTCTTGAAGTGTTTAAATCTATGCAGCTTATGTGTAGAGGAGTTATCCCTAATGATTGTTACAAATTAAAAACAGCGCTAAATAAATAAATAACTCATTACATATATTTCACTTAAAGTAAAAGTATGGGGAGGGATTCAAAAATTGATTCATTTAATCCCTTATTATAAAAAGTAGGGTTTGAATTATTTAATTTCTGAACCTGCATGCTTTTACTTCAAATTAAATACATAAACCCAATTGAGGTTGAAGAAACAATTATTTTCTGGCTGTTTTGTCCAAAGTAAATAAAAGCATTTATTATAAATATATATATCTATTATTTTTAAGTTTTTAGCATTTTTATTTTTGCCATTATTCCAAATGTCAGTTTAACATTTGAAGTATAATCATACATATTAAATAATATTCATTCACAATAAAAATTTGGAAAGTATTTTAAAAAAGTCAACTTTTACAAATGTCAGCCATGAAATCTTTCACATTGTTTTGAGCAGGTTTTTAGTGTTGTGAAAGATGCTAATTGTTATATCCACACTTACGACTATGCCAATGTTATATCCGCAAGTCTGACTGTGCAGTCAGCAAATCACTATGTTCAATTCCCATGATGTTCTCTTGCAACGATGTTCTCTTGCAACATATGCTCTGCTGCGGATGCTCTCCAAACGAATGGTCTGCAACGAATGCTCTGAATACACTCTGTATTCTCTGCAACGGATGCTCTCCAACGAATGGTCTGCAATGAATGCTCTCTAACGAATGGTCTGCACCGACTGCTCTCCAACGAATGGTCTGCAAACGGATGCTCTCCAAACAAATGGTCTGCAAAGAGTCTATTGCTACAGTTCGCTAAAATTCAATTCTCACGATGTTCTTTCAGGCTGGCTGCTACAAAAACAGTTCACAAAGGGCATACCTCAGCTCCAGTCCAGTTTAGCTGTACATGAATTCTTCGTAGTAAGCACTGCGACTGACGCCAGATATCCTACTGGAATTGAACAGTAACTCTACTGTAGATGCACTCAATACTGTCTGCTACTCGCTACTGCATGACTGCTCTCTACTGGAGTTGTCCTCTAATTACTGCCCTGCATAGTTGTTACCCAGTCTTCTTATCACTCTCTGATAACTGCAACAATCAATCAATACAACGCCCAATAATGTAACGTCTGTTATCCAGAAATATTTGTAATCAGCAAATCTTTCTTGGAATTGTCGATCGCCATTACGTCAATGCATTAATTAAATTCCTCAGTTATCAGAGCGCGATCTAAAAACAACCTCTTAAATAAATTCTAGTTTTTTCTGGAGTGCACAAACATGTCTGCCATTTTTACAAAACACTACACTAATAATATAGCATTCAGCATTTTTAAATATTATTATATAAAATAGAATAAATTATTAAATAAACACATTTTAAAATAATGTAATAGGTTTATTAAAAATGTTTAAAGTTAAAAGAAACTTGTAAATTATATAAATTCTGTTAAAAGTATTGCTATTATCAAAGATTGAAAGAATGTATGGAATGTATTGCAAAACAACTCGGTTAAGAAATAAATTTTAAATAATTAAATTTAAAAGAAGTTAATAAAAAAATTAAGCCTGTTTTGAGATATGAGATTCGTAAACAAGAAAAAAATTCAAGCAATTTAATAATTACAGTGTTTGCAAGTTCAATCAATTAAATAATGAGTGTTATTAAAATTTTTGTAATTAAAATAAAATCAGGTCATAATGTTGTTGTCAAAAGTAAGATATTATTAAAGGTGTTAAAATAAGATCAAAGGTGTGAAAAACAAGATCCAAGATTGTTAAAAACAACGCATCAAAACCTATATATGGTTAGTTTTTATTGAAATTAATCAATCTGGATTCTCACATTATGGAAGATGCATTTGAACCTTCATTATAATGACTGAGTAGAAAAGAGAAAAAACATTCTGATAGCTGAATTTTAATCTGAATGTCTGGAACCTGACTGTGGTGTTTGTGAAGGAATCTATAATCCAAATGAAGAAACAAGGCTAAACCTTAGAGTTTCTAAAAGATATTATGGCAACTTATAAATGGAATCAATTAATATATGTCATCTTGGGAGAAATATTAGACTGAAAAGAAAATCCCTCAATGAACTATAGAGAAACTCATTTTCAGAACTTTTGCTTTGTAAGTTTAAAAAAAACTGTTTAGACTGTTATCCTAATGTATTAACTCATTTTAAAGTTTTATTTTAATATATATTTAGTTCTAACAAATTATATTTTATATTATTGATTGATTAAAGCTGGAAGCAAAAATTTAAAAGAAAAAAAAAATGCATTGCATTTTTAAAGCAACTAAAGTTTAAAAAAAGAGAGAGAGATTTGATGATTTGTTATTTTTTTTTTTTTAAAAAAAAAAGTTTTCTTTAATATTAAATTGTCAGATAAATAATCTAAGGTGTAATATTCATTTTAAAACAAATACGCATACTTATAAAATATTTAAAGCATCCAAATGTAAAACAAAAATAAAGGTAATATAATTATTGATATTTTTATGTTAAAGGTTAAATGCAATTGTCCGATCAATGTCAAATGGTTATTATATACAATATATATTTG
The DNA here is from genome assembly GCA_028023455.1 of Epiperipatus broadwayi. Taxonomy (NCBI): domain Eukaryota; kingdom Metazoa; phylum Onychophora; class Udeonychophora; order Euonychophora; family Peripatidae; genus Epiperipatus; species Epiperipatus broadwayi. Next base: position 5,852,980 of record JAQFVV010012463.1, read on the forward strand.
ATGGATTTATTCACAGTTTTACTCCTGTAAATTTGGGATCAGATTCAAAGGTGTACCTCAGTTAATTAAGGAATATTACTAGTAAATCAGGGTCATATTCCAAGAACCACCTCACATAATTAGTTTGTGTTTTTGTTAAATTGGAATTCAGATCTAAAGTGGCCACTCTCTAGAGTTATTTATTGTAATTAAGGTATATTGGTTAAAATTATCCCATATTAGATATATGTTTGTGACTATGCTATGAAGCTTATAATGTGTTTGTGAGAGTCAGCATACATAGAATTATATCCAGAGTATATGAGTACATTAAAGGTCAGGGATTTATTCTATGGCAAAAGATCTCTAGCATAAAACTAAGTTGTATTATTAAATGTAAATAAAATATTAATGTTTTAAAATTAATCAAAATAAAGCCTGGACATTGAATCATTACTATTGTTTTCCACTGTGCATGTAAACTAAAAAAAGTGGGGGGAAATGACTTGTTTAAGGAAAAGAAAATTATATTTTGTCTGACAGTTTTAAAATTTTATAATGAACTATTGTTTTGATATTGGTTTGTAATGTTGTCCTAGTTTGCATATTTATTCCATGTCCTACAGGATCTAGTTTGGTATAGCATGTAGTGGTTGTGTAATCTTCATCATCGTCATATTAAACATTTTCAAATTTTATTTAATTATATATATATGTGCTGGTCTATTTCCTGATGTTTAATGCCAGGTGGTGCCCCAGTCAATTAAAATAACTAAATAATTTAAACATATGTAGTCTGACTATTGCAATGTATATTTTTTAAAAAGATTATCTATTTTAGTAATAGTTTAAAATTGAAACAAAAACAAATCTTTGGTTGTAAAAGTTCTTGTTTTTTAAAAGTTACTTTTTTTTTTAATTGTAAAAGTTGATTTTTTAAAATGCTTTCCAAATAAACAAAAAATTATTGTAAATGATCTTTATTTAATATGCATGATTTTAAAGATTTATTTTTATTTCAGTTTTAAATGACAACTAAAATACTTTTAACTGTAACCTTTTTTAAAATATATATATACTGCCTCTTACATGCGTTACTGAAAACTTAGTGAAATAATATGAATACTTATTTGAAATTTCATCCACCAACTTTTTTGGATTTAAGAAATTAGTTAACCTACCTAAAATATTTTAGTGTCATGTTGCATTAGCAATGATTTATAAAAATTGTATCAAATTTGAACAAATTATATTGAATATAAATATATTAACCCTAAATTTGTTTTACAAACCAACAAACAGAAATTGTATCTTAAATAAAAGTGTTTAAAAATAGAACTCGTAGTATATCATATAAGGATGGATTCGATTTTTAAGTTCTTATTTAAAAATTCTTTTTTTTTTTTTTACTAACTTATAATAAAGTTTTGTGTACACACATTTACATGCATCAGCAAAATATTCAGAGTTTATAACTTTATATTTAACGTTTTAATGTTGATGCAATTTTTGCTGTATAATTTAGATGGCAAATGCTGTTGCATCTGATCAAGGATTTCAGTCAGAAGAATTAGATGAATTTACCAAAAAACTGACACCTGATGATGCTCGAGTTTTAGTAGATTTATTGAAATTAGCTGTTGCTGGTCGAGCAGGTTGTAAAGCAAAAGAAACTATTTCTACAGTTTTGACTGCTATGGGAAAATCCTGTTCACAGGTAATTATTTGAAATTATTGTATTTATTTTATTATTATTAATATTATTTTATTAATCTTTTTTTTTTTCAGGTTGCTGAAATGCTCTTGGAGTTATGTGTGACTGAATTGGAAGATGTTGCCACAGATCGAGGAGGAGGATTAGCATCAATGCAGCCTGTAGTCCAAGAAAGTAATCATCCATATACTGATGATGTTTCACTAAGTGGTCATGTTCGTATTCCCAATGCTGAAGGTCTTCGTGTTGAATTTGATAGACAGTGCTCAACTGAAAGGCGTCATGATCCATTAACTATTATGGATGGATATGGAAAAATTGTTTCAGTAAGATCAGGTAAAGTTGCTTATTCAAATTGCATTTGTTTTGTCATTAGATTATTTCATATAAAAATACATTTTTATTAAATATCTTTTTAATTAGAAAAACTGCAGCAGGAATTTAATACAAAAAGATAAAGATTTTAATATATATGTATACTTGGAAATATAGAATTTATAATAATGATAATAACATTAGAGATCTGATTTTTACAATGATAAGATATAAAAAGAGATTTCTGCAAGTTCTGTTATATTAAAGTTATTAATAAGAATATGCTGTTTGAGAATAATGTGATGATCTTCAGAATAAGTTATCTATTAAATAATTAAACATTTGTTCTATTAAGTAATTAAACATTTGTGGATGTTTGAGCTCGTTATTGAAATTGGAATAAATTGTAAAATAATATTTGTTCAGAAAAACAAAGCTTTTCAAAATTAATAATACATCAGAAACTTTTTACTTCTGATATTGTTCATAAATCACAGTAACTCAACAACCATTTGATAGTTGAAAAAAACATTAGTATAGATAATGAAATTATATTTTTTGTTTAAAAAGTTGTGCTGCTTATAATCTCATAATAGAAGAATTTGGAAGGGAAGAATTAAATATACCTAACTCATATTTTGGATTGGAAAGGCACTCATTTTCCATAAACAAGGGAAAGAATAATTCAAAAATGAAATATTAATTTTTATTGTACACCCGGGTCTCGTTTTATGCGGATTTATTTAATGCGATTTTGAAGTTATGCGATTCATGATTCTTCTTAATATCTTTGTATGCGGTTTTCTTTTATGCGATAAAAAGTATTCGATCAGAAGTGAGCTCCGATAATGCGCTATTACTTTAAATATTATAAATTTCGCTCTTTCACGTCATATTTAAAGTAATAGCCATTATCGGAGTTCGACTTTCATCTAGTAATTTCAATATTTTCAGCACTTTATAATAGTACTGTAATAGATTTTATGTAATAAAGAAGTTCATAATTCACTTAAAATCACAATTTCCCCATTTTATATACACACATTAAATTTTACAAGACTATAATGTAAATCTGTTCAAATGTTATAGATGAAAAATACTATGTTTGTTGTTGTTTTTGCATTTTAAATCATGTTCTATTTTTGCTTTTTATAAAACGAGTATGTAATCAATTAATCATTTAGTGTCCGCAAGTTTATTTTTAAAAGATGAGTAACAGTGGTGGGCACAATTAAATTTGACAATTAAAATCTGATTTTTAATTGTAATTAACAATTTAAAAATTACGTAACGTGATCTGAAATTAATTTGATGTTAAATGATGAAATTTGATTTTTAAACGGAATTGAAAATTAAAAAATTAAAGACAAAAATAAGAATTTAATTTTTAATTGTTAGTTTTAATTGAATTTTGCCCAGCAGTGGTGAGTCGGTGTCTTTTTATTATCGTAAATCTAAGTTCTTACATTTTAAACTTTTAGTTTACTCTAACTGAGAGAAAAAAATACACCCAAGAAAATGAATTTCTTTGGAAACAAAAATTTCAATTTTAGATCGCTTAGGGAAATGGGATGGATCAATAGCGATTGGAAAACGTTTTTTAGTTGTATTTCCTCTTGACTTCGTTTAAGGAGAAGCTACAGTACATCACATCACATCATGACGAATCTGATGTCTCAAATAGCGATAATAATTAAAATACCGCGCATGTATGAAAATAATGTAAATTATGCATAAAAATATATTGTTTTGAATGAAATTAAATACTGTAGTTAAAAAGTAAAAAAGTTTGTCTTGTATCAATTTTTTCAAATTTGAAATTTTTTATTAGTCATATTTTATTTTCTTATTTTTTTTTTTTATGCGAATTTTAAAGTAATTTTACATTGTTGCTTTGCTTTTATGCGATTTTTGGAAATTTACAGTCCGTATCCCCCATTTTTCAAGGTGAGTTACGTCTTTTTGTGCGATTTCTTTTGTGCACATTTTCTGAGGAACCTATCTACCACATAAAACGAGACTCAGGTATACTGTTATAATTTATATAAATAAATAGATGACTTTTGCTTAACACCTTTTTTGTTTGTTATAATAATACTACTTTTAAATTATATATGTATATGCTTTTTATAATATGATACTTTTGGGAATTACACCAAATATCAATATTTTTATTGTAACGGGCACATACGTACGTTACATTGTTTTTTTATTATTAAGCATGAAAAAAATAAAAGTTCGCAAATAAAAACATCTTTTTTTAAAAATTAAAAATTGAAAATTAATTCTATCTTAAACTCGTATATATATAAAATCGCACAGATGAAAAAGATTATTAAAATAAAACTTTATTAAAAATAGAAAAAGTATTTTAAAAGCAAAATCTTAAAAAAATTTAAAGATAAAAATATATCTTTAAGTTTGGAAAACAAATTAATTAATGTTATCGAAAATTGGAAATGATTATTTTAATTAGTTAAATATAAACTAACCCTTGGGCATTTAAAATGTATAAGCAAAGGTCAGATAGGAGAGAAAAACAATGGAATCGGACCTCAGCGAAAGGACCATCATATCGATGACGTAATGTCAATTGAATCCTTAAAATTAATATAAAAGGAAAAGTTTGGAAATTATTGGATAGTTATTACAAGAGGACAGATATGTGTTAGTGCGGAGTTGTAGCAGAAGGGATTGAAAAGATGCACTCTTCAATCCCTTCAGTTTTGTTAAAAAAAAAGGAAATGACATCGTTTTTTCTACAATAAGGACCAGCTAAACTAAAAGACCTCTGGATAAATAAAAAACAACGGCTAACTGGATACCAATATCTATTTAGGACGGCGTGGGAAGTCACGTTCAAATGGCAAGCCACAGATAAAGCTGGACATTTTAAAAATTGTAAGAACTTTAGATAATTCATGAACATTAAACTAAAAACTTTCCATATTTAAAAAAAAATAGAAATAGATTCCTATCTGACCAAACTAAATTATTTATTAATTAGTTATAAATTTATTTGATGTATTTCTTTTTTGTAAAATCATTTCCATTTATTTTTTTTTTTGTTCTTTAAATTTTATTTATGATTTTTGTTTTGCGATAAATTAAATTATATAAATGTTAAACTTAAGTCGGACGTGAATGGCTATATAGATTTGTAAAGTTATATTAGGGGAGGGTAATCTTAGGTTATTTGTTTAGTAGTTGAATTGGGTCAATGGATTGGATATATTGGTGTAATTAGTAGATGTAGTATGAGGTTCGCTACGGGCAGAATCGCTTTATATGCTGCACACTTCCTTTTTGGCCTATGGAATGCGATTCGTAAGTCGGCAAAATGACCGCAGTCCTTTCCTATGGAGTTTTTTTTTTTTTATTGCTCTTCTTGTCAGATAGATGTAGTATTCCTATCTGACGAGAGGCAATTTCTTCTCTTAACCTTTTGTGCTGCCGTATTTCGTATTACATTGAATGCATCGATATATCAGATGAATTGACATTAGTTTGATTGCGAACTTTTGGCCTAAGGTTAAATAAGGATAGAATATTTTCTTTCAAATGCAAATCTATATAGTCTATTCATACTCGACACTCTAAATAAAAATGCATTAAATTTAAATTGGGTATGGACATTGCATGGATTCGTTATCAGTTAATTATGTTTTTGGTTTTCATATTTGATCAAAATATATAGACATTCGGTAAATAATGATACCTTACGGTGAGTATCTAAAATGTATTTATTCGGATGTCTTTTAAGTTATTGGTGTCTCTGCGGTATCTTATGATGAATACCATTGGGTTTCTTGTAATCCCTATGCAATTGACGGTATCAATGACTTTGTATTTTGATCGTTTATGTTTATTTTGAAATGTTTTTTAACCGTGTAATCTATGTAACCGATCTATACTCAACATTTTAAAACAAACTTTTATAAACCCATCTGTGCGAACTTATAATAGTATAAAAATTAAAATATAAATTAAAATCTAAAATAAAAGTTAAAAATAATGTTAAATGTTAAAGTAAACATGCTAAAATAATAATGTTAAATTTTATGTATATGTGCGTAAATAAATGTTTGTATGTTAATTACTGGCAGTAGCTTATTTTATTCTTTTTTAAAAAATTATTCTTAGATAAGAATTATAAAATATAAATCTCTGCTGTTCCACTGAGCTAGTGACAATGGGCTAACAACCGGCTATCAAAATATATAAAATAAAAATAAAAATAATTTTTTTTTTTACTTACGTATCTGCCTACTTTATAAATTTTTCTAGGTTCAAATGCCTAGATGGCGCCCTGTAGTGCAGATTACGTTAAGTCTTCAAAATCCGGATCGTTATACTATATTAACTAGCTACTATTTTTGTATTAATTAAGTGACATTTACATTTAGTGCTTATGATAAAAAGAAAAGTTGTAAATGCCTTCTTTTTTTTTAATTTAGTTACATTACAGTAAAATATTTTTTTCTTTATTATTTTTCATTATATGACAGTTTTTAATATGTATATATAAAAACTTTACATAACTTCCATTAATATTAATGAAAAATAAGGAAAAAATATTTTCATTAGTGGCAAACTTGTTTAGTTTTAACAATAAACTAATTTTATTTCTTTGTCCTGTTATTTGAAAGAAAAGAAGAAAGACGAATAACTTTTCACTTATTAACAGAAAAGTTTTGATTTTTTTTATCAAACTTGGAATAATAATTTAACTTTATAGTGCATACACACAAAAAATATATATGTATATTTTTAATAAATATAAAAAAGGTATTAATTATAAATTATTTCTTGTTTTAAATTCTGTTTTATATATATTTCAAATAACATGCTTTTTTTTTTAATTTCAAAAAAAATGTTTCTGTAAAATGAAACTTTGTAAATATGATAATTCAAAGAAGATACACTTTAATACACAACAGACCTAAAGATATATATTCTACATAAATTGAGTTATACAAAATATAGTGAAACAGATTCCTGCTTGCAATTATTTTTACTGCATTATTGTTTATTTGTTTTTTAATTTTTATTTCATTTATATGTTTGCTTATATTGAACTATAAATAATTAATGAAATATTTTTATAATAGTATTGTAATTTTTAATTCGTTTTATATAATGATAATAACTATAGTGATTTGTCACTTTCTGCATTTGTGAGTGGAGAAAAAAGTAATAATTTTTTTAACAGGTAATTTCACTATTGAGTACAAATCCATTTTTATTTGTTATTAAGTTTTGTTATTTTATTTTTTTTAGCATGCACTTATTTACAGCAATTACCTGTCAATAAATACTTAAATGATTATTATTAATCATTTCTCATCATATTAGAAATTATTGCATTTCATAGATTATTATATTAATGACATATTTAAATGCTTTAATCATATTTTCTCTCCACACTTGCTGTCATGTTTATACATCTAAAAAAAATTATTAGTAATGTATGCTTTTACATATTTCAAACTGGAAAAACTATGGCATTAGTTTTGAGGATATATTGCAGGCAGTGAGAGATCATTAGGCAGATTTAACACAAATATCTAGTGTTATCTTTCTGCCATATGATTCATTTGAAGCTGGGTCAAGTGAAATTCAAAACCTCTTAAAGATAAGAGGCTTTGAATTTTCCTCTCGAGTAACTGGCTTACACACAACCTAGCTGACCATCTAACATCAGTTAATAAATGGAAACTAATTATCCTTATATAGAGAATAAAACAAAAGTGAAAAATTTCTCAAACCCAGTTAGCAAGCCTGTTGAATACTACCTTTTCCATTTTTTATTTATGAGTAGCTATTAGACAATTCTTTAACCTGCAATGGGCTACTATTAAAATGGCTATTTTATCCTCTTTTTTTTTTTTAATTTATTATTTAAATTTTCTTTATTGTGCATTTTTTTTCAACAATCCCATTTCAATCATACTTAAATGATTTTTAATCATTTTTTATTGTATTAAAAATTATTATATTTTATATAACTTTTGATGTAAACTTAAATTTGATAAAGTACAGTATAACATTTATTTATTTTACATAATTGCTATCCATTTTCTCAACCTAATTGTTGATTTTAATTAACTGAAATGCATCTGGAAGTCATTAATATACATATTTTTCAATGTCTGCGTGAGTGAATTTGAAATAAAATATAGTGTATAGAAAATAATAAATATATTATGCAAATATATATATGAATATATGTTGGAAATTTTGTATTTTCAAAAGTCTTATAAGATATTCCATGTGTTTGTGTGTATGTGTAATTTAATTAGTAAATGGGGTCTCCATTATATAAATGAAGTTAAATTCACCGCCAAGAACTGGTTTTATTGGTTGCTACATAGTAATACATCTTAGCTAAGGATTTAACTTCATTTATATAACTTAAATCCCATTTACTAATTAATTTACATCTATATTAACCATTAAAATTTTAAATTTAAATACATGACATTTCTGATGTGAAAATCTTAATTTCAGTTGGGATGTAAAAGATGTTGCTATAAATTATATTTCTATTCTTATTGCTATATGTCCAATTACTAGCTCATACATAACAATATGAGTGACTTATCAAAAAAAATCCTCCCTTTATTTAGTTATAGTTTAGACAGGTTTGCTATTATTTTCTTTCAGCCTGCAGAACTGGTCTTATTGTTTGCTGAATATCTGTGCATCTTGACTATGGATTTACCTTTATTTACATAATGGAAATCCCATTTACTTATTGATTTACATCTATATAACCCATTAAAATTATTAAATATATATATATCAGAACATGGAAAAATTTTGTTTTTTCATTTGGATGGAAATTTAAAATTAAGATTTAAATAAGCATATTTTATTTAATTATTTTTTTATATTAAGATTCAAACTTTTAACTTATTGTAACATATATAAAATAAATTAAACTCAGTAGCCATAAGTGAAGAATCATTATTCAATCTTTTTTTTTTTATGGTCACTATATTGGCCAAATTATTCTGGAGCTTTACTCTTAAGCTAGAAGTAACTAAATATCCATTTACAAACCAATATTGAATTTGGGGGGGGGGGGGGGTAGAGATTTGGTATATTAAATGTGTGTTAATTATATTATAAACATTGTTAAGTGAAATCTAAATAATATAAAAATATCATAGTTTTAAACACTATTTTTTAAATAATTAATGTCATTTGGAAATTAATTGATTTTAGTTTAGTACAAATTATATATTGCACTAATTATTTGTTTAAAATAATATGCTGTCTTTTTTTTTTTACCCCAATAAAGATTATAATTTGTTGCATGTTTTATTTTATTTAAGGTCGTGAATGGTCAGATTGGTCTTCTGAATTGAGGATATCAGGAGATGAATTACGTTGGAAATTTACAAGTGATGGTTCTGTTAATGGCTGGGGTTGGCGATTTACTGTTTATCCTCTTATGCCAGCAATGACACCTAAGGAAATACAGTCAGACCGTTCAGTACTTTCTAGACCATCAATTGATTTAGTTACCTGCTTACTAGATTTTAAACTTGAGCCCAATATTGAAGGCAATATCATGTCTAGATTGGCTGCTGCTCTGGCTGCCTGTGCACAGCTAAGCTCTCTTGGTAAAGTACTTACTATATTTATTTTTTCATTTATGATTATAGTTGAAATGCTACTAGTTTTTCATAATATACTGATAAACAACACAATTCTTCGATTTTATCAAAGATAATTGATAAACTGAGCCAGGTTTCCAATCTCAATTTAATCAAATAAATAAAATAAATGCTATTATATAGCCTGTAGATGCCAACAATGTCTCATTTGTCCTTCACTTGAAAATGTCAATTATTTTTAAATTATTAAAATGGAATTAAAGATTTGTTGAAGTTACTTAATATTTAAATACCAATTATGCATATGTTTTAATATATATCTATTGATATTAAAATTAACTGCTACTTATAAATGAATATAGCCATTGTAACTTCTTAAGTTAAAAAAAAAAAAATTAAGAAAAGAATATAAAATTGAGAGTTGATTATTCAAACCAATTGATTAATCAGAAATACATCTACATGTTTTATGTGCTGGTTCTTTATTCTGTTACTTGACATCTTGCAATGCTGACTTTTAACTTCTTTTGAAGAAAACTTTACTTTTTATCTTATTTGATTGTAGTTCTCTTCTTTGCATTCAATTTTCAGCCATATTCTTCTAATGAAGACAATCAGTTTTGCATCTCTTCAGTTCATGTTGTTAATCTTAATAATATTTATATAAGGCTATAACCTTAGTACATGCGCTTTGTGTACTTAATTTTATTACAAGAGAGACTTCTACAAATCTTAACGCAAGATTTAAATAAGATGTAGCTCTATTAAAACTGTTTTTAGTTGAAATTTTCCATAAAATATTTTTTTTTAAAATATTACTACTGAACATTCACTCTGCATTCTCATTTCAATAAAAATATATCTTTATAATAGTAAATTCAGTAGTATCACATCCAGAAAATTGTATAATTTATTGATTAATTTTATTGTCTTTTCCACCATATTTGTAGAATTTATGGAACATCCTTAAATTAAATGTATTCTATCTGTATGTACATACAAATGCATACATTTTTTTTTTTTTTAATTTATTGTTGTTCTAAAGCATAACATTTTATATCTTTCTTTTTTGATAAGACTAAGAATAATTACCTAAAAGTACAGTTAAAATATCTAGGAATATAATAAAAATATAAAAAAAAGTTTTAAAGCTTGCTGAAATTTTAATGCATTTATAATTTTTTTTCTTAAATAATTAACTCAAATGTATATTTAACTTCCTAAATGATTTTTTTCTATTAAACTTATAAAATACAGTGAAATCATTTACTATTTAACATTAAAATTTTGTCTTACCATTGCTATAAATTGTTTTAAATTAGCTGTTTTCTGAATTTACTAAATGTTTATTAATATTACTTTAGATAGTTAATCACTTCCTTATATATTGAAAAGAAAAGAAAAAAGTTATTGTCTACCTTAATACTTATAATTGACTTTATCTTTCTTATTGCATTGCCAAATCCATATAATATTAAATCATTTACTTTATTGCTTTTACAATGCTTTATATAATTACAATATTTTAGGGTTATAATTATTTAAGCATTGTAAAAGTAATGGAAAAAAAGGAAATGGTATTAATATTATATTTACTTATAAGTGTATTAAAATCTTTTTTTTTTTGTTTTATTAGTATTTGTAAGTAACTATAATTTATGTCATAGAGGTGGATAGTATCTGAAACATTTTTTTAAATAATTCTAATTTTTTTATTATTTAGTCTTCCTTTACATAGACAATAATAGCAAACAGAGAAATTAATGTCTAATTAGAATTTTCTTTTTTTTTTCCATGTGAAATAGAAATTATGAATATTAAGTTTTGAAATCTTATGGATCTCTTCGAAGAGAATACAAAAAGCAGAAGAAATTTATTTTATATTCTTGGATTTATTTCTTTGTTGCAACAATGCACAAGTTTTTAATTCCATCTGAAAAAAAAAGTTGTATATTTGTCATAGAACCATATTTGTATCATTATATTATCACTTTTTTCAATAAATGTTTATCTGATTTTAATGTATTCACAGATTTTTTTTTTTTTCTCCAAGTTCTTATCCACCATACTTTTTTTTTAATTTTCATAAATTTTATACCTTTTGCAATGGCAAATTACTTAGTGATAGTGCAATTAAAGGAATAAGTTCATTTTTAGATACTATCTATTTTCAATTTGCTAACTTTTGTTGTAATGTAATTTCAATAATTAGTTATTGGCATTTATGCTCATGGCTTTCTTTAATGTAATATTTAAGGTAAAACAAATGTAGTTTATGTTCACAATTAATATTAATTGTAAAAGTAGGTATTAAATTAATGGATTTTTATTATTTATTTCAGATTTTAATAGAATTAAAAATTCTCACTCTTCAGAGCAAATTCTGTGATTTAGAATTATTTTTGTATTGTTCTTTGTTTATGTTTATTATGTAAATTAACCACTTAACCTTGCTATTCAAATTATAAAAATAAAGTTTGGATAATAATTGGCTCTTAGAAATAAAATAGTGGTAGTTAGAATACATTTTTTTTTATATACATCTATATAAACACATTATATTGATAATTGGTAGAGGTTTCTGGTTTTATTTTGACTGATAGTACTAGAATGATGGAATTCATCTGACAATAATTTTGTATGAAATTATTAACATGGAAAAATAATATAAATTCTTATTATGATATGCTATGAATGATATAATAGGAGAATAATTCATGAGTAATTAATGATGTCTGTATTAGTGCATTGAATTTTTTTGAGTTGGTTATCAATTATGATTAAATAAATATTATTCAAATTATTAATTTGTTTGGGTACTTAATAACTTAATGCATAAGCACAATAGTAGAATATTATAGAATTTAAAATAAAACTATTTGAAATAGAAGTTGAGTAAATAGTAATTATTTTCATTCTAATTAATTATAAGTAACATATTTATTTAATAGGGAAAATAGTCTGTTTTTGACATAAATATTTATCATTTAGATCATTTTATTATAAAACTATAATAATTCTAACTTTTGGGTTGTTGTTTTTTTTTTTTGCTTTGTTGGTGGGATAGAAAGTTTTGATATTATTTGTACTTCTTTGCTCATTGGTTCAGCCAAAAGGTAGAAGAGTTTCATTACAGATGTAGATAACACTTAGCAACTTGATTTTGCACTAAAGTAGAAAATTGGTTATTTAATGTAAATTGATGCCCTGAGTCTGAAAACTGTCAATTTCTTTATTTCATGTCTACTTGTAGTGCAGTTCTGTTTTTTTAATATCTACAGCCATAAAAAGAAATGCTGAGAAATATTTTTACACATCTCTTATTATAATACAATTATATAACTTTCATTGTGATTGTTTGTGTGCCTTTGATTATTTTGTGTGTTTTGTCATCATATTTAAGTTTTGCCTGGTTCATTCATAACAAACCCTCTCCAGATACACAATAAGAAGAATACAACAGAAGTTTGGGTGTAGATAAGAAATCAGATGCTTTTCTCAAATCACTTGTGTAAACAGAAGCCTTAAACTCCAGATCTATCTTATTTAGTTGGAAATGTTTGGTTGATACCCAACAAGTTTGGGCATCATTTGTATTTCTGCATGGATTATTATAAATATAAAAATCATATTTTAACCTATATCGGGAATGCACAAAAGGCAATTCTACAAAGTTCTCAGAATTCTGCTTCATTTATGGAAGGTAAGTGTTCAATTCCAAGGTATATCAAAACATATATTTCACACTTTACATTATGTACAACATTTGTGTCAAGTAACTGCATTACCAGTATCAGTGTGTTTTAATCCCTCTTCTCTGGATGTGTAATTTTGTATTTAAAAAGTGAAAGCTAAGGATGAAATTGGCAAATTTTTGAAAAGAAAAATTGTTTTGAATGCCAAAAGACCTATTCATATCTGTAGAAACACTGCCTCAAATTTCAGGCACTTTAATATCCCCTTAAAATATCATTTTGAAGTGTATTCAGCAATATGTTTCTTCGCAGGTATAGCAATTTTAATATTTTTTTGGATTTATTCATTTTTTGCTTTATTAAAAAATAGCTTCCTTGTATGTATATATATGTATATGCTAAAAAGCATTATTTTTTCCTTAAATATTGATTATATTTTTAATAAAAGGGTGTATGGATAACTGTAATTTTTATTTCAAATAGAGCTAGTGATTTAAATGGTTTATTGGTATCACTGATTTAAAATACACATTTATTACTTCAATTTTATTGGCTTAAACATAAGTAAAAGCAACATACAAATCATCTTATTGTTTACAAAGCAGCTCTTATTTGTGTTTAATGTAGGTAAAAGTAAAATTTCATGTTGCATACTAACATTTATATGTGATGCATCCCATTCAGTCAGTACTAAGTTATCAAAAATTTTATGTGGTGACAAAATAACATTTTGCATATTGCCAATTATCTACTTTAGATGAACAGCTCCAGCATCTAGAAAAATCTTTTGCTGAATGTCAAGAAATGGAATTAAAATACATTTTTAAAAAAGTATATAGTTACTGATGAAGCTATTTTCCTAGGTCATCCAAAAATAATGCATTATTAATAATAAATTTAAATTAAAAATAATAAATTAATGCATTTTTGAATTCAGCATAATGAAATTAGTAAACCTCATCTATTTTGGTTTTTACTGCAGGAAAAGTTTTAATTTGTAGATTAGTGTGATCTAAGTTTTATAGCACTTCATAGTGAGCATTGTGTTATGAGTTTGGCTTTGTTATATATTACTTTATTAACAACTAATATGAACAAATAATATTTCATTGAAATGGGCCATTATTTATTTATTTGCATAGATAGTAAATGTTTAATTGTATATGTTGTAATATTTTTCCATTAAAAAATATATATTTGATTTTAAATAATTTATTGAATTTTAATTTTGTTTGTCTGTCCAAATTAAAATGATATTTATATTACTATCTGTTATTACTTCTTTATTCCCGTATACAAATACAAATCCAATAATAATCAATAAAGCAAGTCGTATATAGAGTGACATTGCTTTTATGAGCTTGTATTTACAAATATGTAATGTAAGGAGCATACCAATAGCTCAATCAAGCTCTTAATTAATAAGTGCAGTAAGTGAAAATATTTAAAATCTCTATCCAGAACATTTCTATCTCCAGACCAATTGGTTTAGATGAGTGCTGGGTTTTGAGTTAATATTTTAGATCTAGTGTCTGAATAGTCTAGCTTCTCACTGAAGTGAGCCAAAAGCTCAAAACTAATTGGTCTGGGGATAGGAATGTTCTGGATAGAGATTTTAAATATTTTTTCTTATCGCACTTATCAATTAAGAGCTTATATGAGCTATTGGTATGCTCCCTACATTAAATCCAATAATATACACATAAATATTATTCTTGATAGTTTGAAACTATGCTAGTAAATCTATTAGTCAATTACATTATTTTTTTGATATGTGTGATCTATAGATTAAATTTTTTTTTTTTTTAAGATTAAAACATTTTTTAATTAAAAAAAATGCAGTATAGTTTTGTTTCACGTTTTTTATTTATTGATTCTTTTTTACTTAAAAACTTTATTATCTAAAATAAGTATTATTAATATATAATAAAAATGTAAATAGAATTTCAAAAAATATTAAATATTATTTTTTTGTTTATGTTTTAATAATGTACTTTATTGTCAACTAATGTTTTCATGCTTATGACTTTGTTACAATGGCATGATGATTTTTATATTTTCATAGCTAATTACATAGATATAGAGGTGTTAATTTATGATATTCTTGTCATTGCTATCATTATTTAATTTTTACTGTCATCAGTTTGTGATTTTGTTATTGGTTAGAGTCCCTCCTTCAATCTCTCGTTCATATTCTATTATTGACTGTTCATTGGTCAAGAGTTTTAATTCATCAGCTGTGTGAGTATCATATTGTCTCTTTAGTTGCTTGTTCATTATTGGTTTTGATTAAATAGGCTGTGTTTATATAACTGCTAGTGGTTGCATGTTTTTATAAATTTACTTGTGTAATTTTAATAGCAACCAGGTGGCCACAAAGATACCTGGATCTGTAATCCTTGCGTTTATCTTTATTATTTGTTGTAGTTTGCTGTAAAATATTGCCAGATATCATCTGGTATTATTACCAGGCTGAATATATATTGTGTGCATCAAAATGCATAGAGTGTAAAGATTTCTACTCGTGCTATAGGGTTGTCTTCCTATGTGCAAAGTCTGTTAGCTGCTGTATAGTTTGTCTTGTTCATTATTGATTAGCTTATTGTGTCACATAGTAGTTAATGCTGTACAATTATAATATATGTGTTGTGTTTCTTCAGCGTCATGGCATAAATTGCAAAATAAGTCTGTTGACCTATAAAGGTGATAGTAGTGAAAGAAATAGGATGTTAGTAGTGCAAATAGGTTTGGCATGATCAAGAAATCGAAGAACTTCAGCTCCATTGACCGTTTTCTGAAGTTTTTAAGGGGTTGCTGCTTGTTATTTACTCCCAGCATTGAACTAAAATTATGTTTGTTTGTGGCTGGATTGATCAACAACTCATGTCTGCAAGTATGTGTGTGAGCATTGTAGTTCTGACTTTAATCTGTGCTGAGTGTGCTAATAATATACAAGATATCCATATGTGGGGGATGAATATATCTGTAGGGATTGTGTCAAGGAGGCTTTGAAGCTGCTGAAACCTTGCAGTGATTTTTACCAGTAGATGTATTGATTTTTGTGTGTGGAACATTTGTATTGTGTGGAATCCCAGACCATTCGTATAATTGGTTGACTGAATTATTTGATTGAAATGGCTATGGTTTTTCCGACCTCCTAGTAGTTTGCTACAAAGAGATGATATAGCAAAATTAACAATAGGTGAATAATATGTAATTCTTGTTATTAGTATGTTAAATAGGTGCACTTTCGAATATAGCGACAAGTATACATTTGTGAATGATGTGGCTATGTTGGTTACTTTCTGTTTGAGTTTATTTTGCAGTGTTTGTTGCATTGCATTGCTCCCAGGTAAAATGGGAATCCAAGAAATATATAGTTGTGTGTGGGAATAATTAGTGTAGATGAACCATGCTTTTTTTTTTCTGAGGTTAAATTGTAGTTTGTGTGTGGTTGTGATAAATATTAATTTTATCATTCATGTTTTCATTGTAATTCATCACAGAAAATTTTTTTACTTGTAGGAGCTTCCCAACGTATGTGGGCTCTTCAAAGGCTTCGTAAACTCCTAATTACAGATCTTGGTCCTAATATAAATGTTAAAGCTTTATTAAATAGTCCCAGTTCTGAACAACAGGATGATAAATCACTCACGAAACTACAGGTAAATATTTTATAAAGCAATTTTATAATCTATCACTTATTTTTAAAATGATAAAATTTGTAGTTTGGCTTTTACATTTTTTTATTATTGTCACATTCAAGAATTAAAAATCTATTGATTGCAATTCAGTAATGTCAGATGATTTCCCGAATGATAACAATTTCATTGTTTTTGTTGTTTTTATTATTATTAATTAACCACAATTTTTTTATTGCATCAAAAAATTAACAAATTCTAATGTTTACATAAGACTTCCAAACATTTTTTAATAAAATATGATTTAAGAATAATAATAATAATTTGAAGTAGGAAAAAAGTAGTTAAATCTTTGAAGAAAGGCATCTCATTAATGGCTTAAAGCAGAAGCAGAGAACATCCAGTCCAAGCAATCATTTCCTCTGTCCTGTCAAGCAGCTGCAGGCAGGAATTGAAATTCAATAATTCTGATAGCTTTTTTCACAGCTACATAAATTTGCATTATGTGCCACAGTATACAGAAATTTAAGAGCTGATGATATGCATGCTGAATGAGCTCCAAATTCAGAATGCAGAATTAGAACAGTAATCAAAGCAAAATAATCTCATTACTGACTACACATATTGGATAGCTATTAAAACTTAAGTTACATAATATTCTACAGAGGCAACTATAAAGTAAAATAATTTCATCTCTGATGGTTCTCATTGGATAGTTATTAAATTTTAATTAGTGTGATATTTTTCAAAGAACGATTACAAAGCAAAATAATCTCTTCGCTAACGATACATAGTAACAAAGCAAAATAATTTTGTCACTTATGACACATACTAGATAGATATTAAAACTTAAGTGTTATTCATCCTGCTAGTAGTCGTTACAAGGAAAAGCTGATGCAGGGTATCAATTTTTCCAAAAGAAATAGACAAATAATTTTTTGTTGTTGTTGAAGTTAAAGGCACCCCTGTGTTCCTAGTTTATGTAGATGCATTAGAAAAAAATGTAAATATTCAGTCTAGAATGTGATTACAGCTTTAAACATGTTAAACTTGGTGAATAGGGAAACCAAATGCAATTGGATAAAATCAGTGCTCTTTAGCAGAATTTAGAATCACAATAAGCCATAGGCCTCATTATGACAGAGGTAGTTATATAGGGAACAAACTAATTGCAAAGAAGCTGAGGCCTTATATAGAAGTTAGAGTTTGTGAAAGAGTATGGTAGTACAGACAAAGTAAAATTAAGTTAGATTGTCTTGGAGAACTATACCAGATCTGATTATTGACTTAACACAAGATATTGGAAAAAACACTGAAGGATTCCACAAAAGATTTCCATTTTTTTACTCTGGCTTATGATGAGACAACAGACATAATAAGTGCTACTTAACTGGCCATTTTCATTTGAGGCATAACTGCAGAGTTTGACACGCAAGAGGAACTGCTGTCACTGGAAACAATGCATGACGCTATAAAAGGTGATAACTTATTTGAGAGATTTGTTTTATCAGTGAAAAAACTTGAGCTTTGCATTTGAAAAGTTAATTGGCTTTACTACAGATGGAGCTCCAGTCGTAGTTGACTCACAAAAAGAATTAATGACATTTCTCAAAAAAAAAAAAATCATCTCGTTCTTGATCCAAGTAATTTAATTATATGCTTAATGTCTGTAAACAGTCATTGCAGCTCAGCAAGATGATATTATCAGTAGTATCATGCATAATTTTTTTCAAAAGCAACAGGGTTAAACAGCTGCTCATTTAAGGAATTACTGAATGTTATTGATTCCGAATACACTAGTCTTATTTATTACAATGAAATGTGATGGCCAAGTTATGAGAACTGCGGTATGAAGTCAAACTGCATAGAAATGAAGGCAAAACTTGTCTAGGAATTCAATAATAGCAAGTGGCTATGTGATTTAGCATGTATTTCTTGGAAACAAAAAATCAAGTTGTTAAGCCCCAACTAGTTCTCAACTCCCTGTTTTCCAAAGTGAAGTTATTTGAAGCTAAATTAAGATTTTGGAAAGTGCAATTTGAAAGTTATAACATAGTGCATTTCCCCATTTTACAACCCTTGAATATGTTGGGAATGTATTGAACTAATTGAGGCATTTAATGAAAGATTCAAGAAGAAGAGTTAACAAATGGAATTGAACATCTTTGCTATACACTCAAGGTACCTGACAATCTATATCTAGAAATTATTCAAACACCACATATGACAATGGCTATTAAGTCAGAAATTGGAGAATCCATGTTAAGAAGAATCTCTTTTCAAAGTAATCTTAGCACCAGATGATCAGTAGATTGTTTCTTTGAAGTAATACAGTGATAATACAAATGAAAGAGAAATTAGCGTGAAAAAGGGAATTCCTATTGTTACAAAGATCTATAAAGTTTTAAATTTTAATTACAGATTATGCTGATGTTTTATTTTAAACATATGTTTAAAGAGAGATGAAAAGAAGAAATTATATGATAACTTCTCCATTACAGTATTTTTAATTGGAACTAAAGAAATGTTTTCATTATGATGCAAAAATCCACATTATACAGTAAGTATAAAATGTCATAATTATACCAATTGGTGAATGTAGTCATTAAAAATTATTCCTTAAAACAATCAGCATATCATTACTATACTTAAGATAGAAAGATATTAGTAATCATCTGTTTCAATGAATTTTTTCCTTCAGATTTATGTCTCTAGAAATTTTCCATGTAGATTTGTTTCAGTTAAGATGCATATAGATTAGCAAATCATTTTAATTATATATATATATTATTTATAATTAATTTGGAAGTAGTAAATCTATGAACAATTAAAATTAAAATCGATTAAAAATCGTTATTAGAAATGATAGTGATACTTAATTTATGAAACAGAAATTAATTTACACAAAATTTTTCAAAAAATCTGGTAGGTTAGTGTTAAGCTGAGTCAAGTTTTCAAAAATATAAAAGTAAAAAAATCCACTTTGTTCAGTGAAAACAAAAATTTACAGAATTACTTAATTAGTAAAAAACAATTATTTATGTCTTTGAATCTATTAATCCACATTTGCTTTATTATTTTTGATAAGCTTATCTTAAAAGTTCTTTGGGATCTAAAGGTTGTTTTTTTTTAAGGAAGTTAAAAAAAAAAAAGCTTATTACAAAATCTTAGCAGACATCATTTAAAAAATAAGATGATATATAACATAGCTTCAGTTTAGTCAAGCCTTGGATAAGAGATTTCTTTTTTGACAATTCTTCTTTATTCAATGCAGTTTTTTCTAGTTTCAATTATAGTCTTTCAGAAGATATTAAAATTAATGTCTGGATGAAGATACTTACCATTGTTTTAGGTGCTATTTCATTTTTAAAACTCTATGAATATATTGATTGAACTACTCTTTCTATATTTTTAAAGTGAAATATTTACCATAAGATGAAATCTTAAATTAAGATTTTAAAATGACATTATAAATGTACCAAGTTTTGCTTATGTATGGATTTATATAATTTTAGCAACCTATTAGTGGTACTGCTGTTTCTTCGCTTGTAAAAGGTTTACCAGAAGCTTTGCTGAGGCAGTATGAGTATGAAGATCCAATTGTACGTGGAGGAAGACATTTAATGCACAGTGCCTTTTTTAAAGTAAGCCAGTAATATCTCTACAATAAAATAAATAAGTAAACATAATAATAATTTTTTTTAAAAAAATTAAAAATTCAGCATAAACAATAATTTTAAACTTTCTCTTTATGTTTTATGTCATTTATTTTATTTACTTTTTACTAATTGTTCTTTCACTGTTTGAAGGGGGGGAAATATTCCATTATTAAAATTACATTTCATAATTATTTTTCATGTGAAGAAACTTTAAATTTTACTGATGTTTTCTAATACAAAATAATTGTATTTTACCTGCATTTATATACAGTTATTTATATTTTAATTTTAGTTATATTTTTATTGAAAGATATGTAAATGACAGCCTTTCATTTTAAAATCAATAACAAATATTATGATTCATTATTATTATTATATTAAGAAAGAGTTTTCTATAACTTCTCTGTATTATAAATCAAGTGATTTTTTTTTTTTTTTTTGCAGGTGTTAGTAGCTTTAGCATGTGATTTAGGTCTGGACTATCTACCTTGCTGTGCAGAAGCTCATAAATGGGCCTGGTTTAGGCGTTATTGTGTTGCAGCACGTGTAGCTTCTGCTTTGGTTAAACGTGCACCTTTACCACAGGCATTTTGTGATGAAGTGATGAAAAAGATTCAAGAAATTTGCCCTGATGGTGATATTATAACGCACGATCATGAAAATCATGTAACTTTTCACCAGGAACATGATGAACAACTTCTTCTGTGGCTTAATAGGTATGACAGCAATATCTATATAAATCATTATTGTTATATATTTCTGAGTATTTAAATTGAAAATTAAGACAAAAAGATTCAAGGTAAATTAATAAGATAATGTAAATCATTTATTCATTGGATGGAATTTGTTGTAAGTGAGCAAAAATTCTTAAATCATTTTCTAAATGAGAACAGTCAAAACAATTGCTTGGACAATTGAGATCTCTATTGAACTCTGCTATTATACTATTGTTATATCTGCACCTTATTAAATCTTACGGCCCAGACCCTTATCAAGGAGCTTTACTTTTCCTGACTGAATTCCAATAGTTTACCCAATAATAACTTGACACTACTTCAGTTAAATCCAGTGCATTTAATAAATTTAACTCACAATAATTCAATACATTAACTGACAATAATTATTAGAGTAACTTTACATTTTATATACATATGTGTGCACATAAGCCCATAGATGTACAAAATAATAAGGAAAGATTGTTCTGACCTGCACAATGATTCATTCTTGATGTTACTTGATGAACCACTGTCTGAGAAAATTTCAGCAGAGGAAGGTGAGAGAGTGTGAAGGGAGGAGGCTGACGAGGCCCGGGTTGAAGCCAGAGAATTTTTCGCTGAAAGAATTCTTTTTTTCCTTGTATGTTCTGAATGTCTGAGACTTGCCCTTGGTTCAGGAAAAGGATCCATTATGATTTTACTGGGAAGATCAAGAATGAAAATCTGCCTGTCAGAGTTGGTGTCACTATCTGATGGGTTAGGGCATGCACGCTTCTGGTGTTTCTTGTTAGTGGCGGAAGAGCCAGAGTTGGTAGATTCAGACAGGATGATTTCTGAGTTTGAATAAGTGTTCATGTCCATTAAGGAAAGAGGGTCCTGTGAGCGAGCTGTAACTGAGAGTGGTGGGCTGCAAGTGAGACTAAAATTATGTGGCCTAGAGGAAGCTGGAATCTTACTGAAAGGTGAGAGGGTGGCAGAATGCTGAAAGATTGAATTGAAGTGAGGTGGAGGTGAGAGGTTAGCTGAAGGAGGATGTTCATATTTATTGGGGCTGTGGTTTAGGGCCTTTTCTTTCTGGCAAGAGTTGCATTTATTTTTTTGAGGGCACTCCCGATTAAGGTGGTTGCGGTCTTTGCATGTGAAACATTGTGGTCTCATCCCCTTAATTGAAATGACCAAAGGTGCTAGTTCAGCTGCTATTGTTGTGGGAATGCTTTCAGGAGAAAGATCTTTTTTAAGGATGAATTGAAATAAGGCTGTGTTGGTGAAGGTGAGACCATTGGTGAGAGGATCCCTAAGGTACTCAAATGAGATAACTTGTCCGAATGCCTCGAGATATTTCTGTAGGTGCTGCCTCTGCATACCTATGTGGCAGTTTTTGATAAACCCCTTAAGTATGGATGGTCTATTGGTGTCTATTGGAACCATGAACATATTGTTTAAAAATTTGAATCTGTTTTTGAAGGCTTGTCTTTGTATTGTGTTGTGAAACTCTAATGCCATGTATCGGTCATTAGGAATGGTGAGGATTTTATGTATATAATCAGTTAGCTTGTGGAGTTTGATAAGGTCATAGAGCTGCTGTGTTGGAAATTTATGGAGTCCACATTGTAGATCTGTAACTGCCAGAATGACAGAGCTGTCACTTCGGTAGCAACGAAGTGACTTGAGGAGGGGCGGTGGAACTGTTTGGTTAAATTGTTCTGATATCACTGTGTGATTCTCTGGTGTGAGTTGTTTAGTAGGAATGAAGGTTTCAGAGGTGGCTGAATCAAGATTGTTCGGATTGTCCTCTTCAAGACCCCACAGATTTTGAAGGAGCTCTGCTTGGGGTGTTTGTATTGTGGTTCTATTAGGACTTTTTGGTAAGATGCTGGATGCAGCCTGAGCATAGGAGTTAGCAAAGACTTGCTGTGGTGATGGATTTTTAATAAGGGATTGCTCTATAGTGTGACTGATAATAGTGGGAGTAGTATTAGCAGACTTGGATGCACTCGTAGATTGAGATGGGGAATTATGAGTAGCATCATCTTTGGAGCAGTTATTGTGTGTTAAATTTTTAGAGAAATCAGAGTTGGCTGAGGTTTCTGTATTAAACTTAGGTGTAGCAGGCTGTTTTTTACCCTTTATAGTGGAGTTTTTAATGCTCCCAGTTTTGCTTGGAGCAACCTTTTGATTGGTGAGATTACTTTTTTGGAATTGCTTCTTGCCTTTGATGGGGCAAGCCTCACCCTGTAGGGGAGGAAAATCCAGAGGGTTTGGGGATGGAGATCCTGAAATAGATTCTGTGCTGAAAGTTTTTTCGGAGTTTAATTTAGTTAACATTTTTGGAAGTTTTGAAGATTTTTGTTTTTGTGAATTATGTTTTTGCACATTTTTGCCGCTAGGGGCGGTGGCCATCTTTAAACTGTTTGGAAGAGTTACAGATTATATAAAGAAAAAAATATTAAAGTGAAATCTAAAGAATTTGATTTTAAAAAAATGAAGTAATTTCACACTTGTTTACTTCTTTGTTTAGTACTGGTTTTCATCTATGTATGTTAGTTTTTTATTTAATTAAATTTAACCAAATGATTATCTTGATTTTTTTCTTTTTTCAGAATTATCCAAAAATAAATGAACAAAATTACATAAATACTATATCAAAATATATTTTATATGTTCATATTAATGGACTTTTTACAATACTAATATTTTTATATGATCTTTAGTATTTGTTTTATGATAAGAAAGTTGTTATTCTATATATATGTGGGAGTATATTTACTATAATGGTATTAAAAATATTTTTTTTCTTATTAACTAATTAAATATACGTTTTTGAAATATTTTTTTTTACAGACGACCTGATGATTGGACATTATCCTGGGGAGGTAGTGGAACAATATATGGCTGGGGTCATAACCATCGTGGACAATTAGGTGGAGTAGAAGGAGCCAAAGTCAAGCTGCCCACACCCTGTGAAGCATTGTCAGCACTTCGACCAGTGCAATTAGCTGGTGGAGAACAAACTTTGTTCGCAGTTACAACTGATGGAAAGGTAAAATATATACATACAATACTAAGTTACATTAATATATAAATTATGGATTTTTTTTTATCAAAAGAATTTAATATATATTTTTGGGATCATAATTACTTTTTCCAATTGGAATTACTTGATTGCATTTTGATAGAGAAAATTTTCTGATGTTTCACTGCATGTTGTTAATTTTAAACATTATTTTGAGATCACTGACTAATCTGCATTTGTAAGAATTATTTTACTAATAGTCAGACAATGTGTATTGCATTTTTACATGCATAGAGTTACTATAAAAATATTTCAATTTGTTAGTTTTTTATTTTACAAATGTATTTAGGAATTTTCATTAATCATTGCATGTCATGTTCTAAAGTTTAGTCATTTTTATTTATTTATTTTTTATGAAAAAATAATTATATATTACAAAAGTATGTTTTGATCAGACTTTATACGTCAAAAATTCATTTCACTGATAGTGTATTAACCACCCAATTAATTCCTTTAATTATCAGAAGAACATTTTTATTAGGATTAGAAATGATCAATATTGAATACTCTAACTTTTTATTATTGTTATTATTACTATAAATATTTGAATACAAGTATAGTGTATATACTTAAGTTAGATGTAATTAATAGAGATTTGAAGAGAGGCTTTCAAGCTCCCTTCAATCATTCACTTTATCTTAAATAACCAATACACATGACCACATACATGCAGTAAAGATAAATGATCCTTAATATACGTATTTAGTAAACATTATTGGTAATGTAAGAAACAAATATCTTTGAGATAGTTGCTAATAGCATTTTTTTTTTAATATCTACTTGGATGAGTTTATTTTATTATATCATTGTTAAATTTATGAATTAAATATGCAAATACTTTGACAAAAAGCACATCGAATGCCATTTCTTTTCCAACTCTAGATGTCATTATGTAAGCATTAAGTAAAATCAGTGGAAACTAAATAGAAATGAAACCAAACTTAGAACAACTATATATTTCTGTTTTTCTTTGGGGGGGGGGGGGGGGCGCCCCCCCCCTTTTTTTTTTTTTTTGGTAGAAATCATTGCACTCGTGATTATTGATTACCTATTACTTTTATTCTACTATTTAAAGTAATAACTTGAACTTTTATGCTTTTTATTTTTCAAACCAAAGCCAGTTTGCTTAAATAATTTTATAGGTTTAATGGCATGAAAATATTTGGAATCTTTTTTGTCCACTTTTTTGTTTTGTTTTGTTTTCAGTATACATGTCCTTAATTAATTAGAAATTACTTTTTAATAATTTTTTTTTTTTTTAGGTTTATGCTACAGGTTATGGAGCAGGGGGTCGGCTGGGCATTGGTGGCACAGATTCTGTGGCAACTCCTACTCTTTTGGAAAGTATCCAGCATGTAATTATAAAAAAAATTGCTGTCAATTCTGGTGGCAAGCATTGTCTTGCTGTCAGTACAGAAGGAGAAGTATATTCTTGGGGAGAAGGAGATGATGGAAAATTAGGACATGGGAATAGAAGGTATTATAGAGTGTACATATATAAAACAATTATTATTAAATAAATGTTTATTTTGCTAAACTTTACTTTTTTTAATTTTATGTAGTTCTTGCGATAGACCACGAGTAATTGAATCTTTACGAGGAAAAGAGATTAAGGACATAGCATGTGGTGGCGCTCATAGTGCTTGTATTACAGCGAATGGAGAGTTATATACATGGGGTAAAGGTCGATATGGTCGACTAGGACATGGTGACAGTGAGGATCAGTGCAAACCTAAATTAGTATGTTTACTTCTAAATTCCAATAAATCAAATTAATTTTGTTTTTAAATATGCTTAGATTTAATCTTTCTTTTCATTCTAATTCCTATAGGTTGAAGCTTTACTAAGTTATTATGTAGTGGATGTTGCATGTGGAAGTGGTGATGCTCAGACTTTATGCATTACTCATGATGATAGTGTGTGGTCATGGGGTGATGGTGATTATGGAAAACTTGGTAGAGGAGGCAGTGATGGATGTAAAACTCCTATGAAAATTGATGCTTTGCAAGGCATGGGAGTTATTAAAGTGGAATGTGGCTCCCAGTTTTCAGTTGCTTTTACTAAATCTGGCAGTGTTTATACATGGTAAGATATTTTTTATAGGCCTATTTGTTTTTTGTTGTCTCATTCCTTTATTGAACACAAATTTTTAAACATATCATATTGTTGATTATAAGTTAAAATATGCTTATGAGATTTTTTATCATCTGTATTAACAATAAGTACTTGTGCTTTTGCATCTTTTTTTTGCCAATCATTGTCATGTTCACTCTTTTAATAACTACATTATATAAGTCATGTGTCTTCAAAGAAATTCTCATTTTAAATTTCCACTTCTATATTTAGTTCAACACTTTATGATGTAGTTTATTGGGATTTTTCACTTTTGAGGATTATTAAAATGGAGAATGAAAATAAAAAGAATGAAGATAGCTTAGAAACATATGGACAATGTCCATCCAGATAATGATTTATGCAATCAAATAAAGCATAAAACATTAATAAAGAAATAAAATGCATGAGAAAACTGCAACATCATTACAATCTTATCGTCAGTCATGTTTTGTTTTGTTTTTTTTTTAGTCTTTTTTTTTTTTAATTTCTTACTACTTTTGACATGTTAGCCAATGAAACTTATTTCAGCTTTTTTTGGAATTAATTTACAGATTATTATGTATGTATATAATTTTATAGTGTCAGTTAGTTTTTTAGAAACAGAGAATAATTATTTAAATAAATTTTAATTTTTGATCTATTATACTAGTCTTTAAGATGAAATATTGTGACCAGGTCATTTTAGATTTGCAGAAAATGGCAACAGCATAACATTGTTTTGTATTTATATCTTAATTGTTCATAATCTCATTAAATCTTAAAACAAATACTTCAGTTTTTAATGCAATAAATAAATTTATTTTCAATATAATTGTCAGAATATTTTATTTTTGCTTAATGGCTTTATTATAATGTTAAATCTTTTAATTATTGTAATATTATTCATATCCTAGTAATTAATTATAATGTAATAAATTGCTCATACGGTTAAAATTGAAATAATATTTAACTTTTAAAGTGCATTTTAATGGTACTTATTTTTGCAATTTGTTATTTTTTGTTCTTTTCCAGGGGCAAAGGAGATTATCACAGACTTGGCCATGGTACTGATGACCATGTCCGAAGACCTCGAAAAGTTACTAGTCTTCAAGGGAAAAAAGTCATTTCTATAGCTACAGGTTCTTTGCACTGTGTGGCCTGTACTGATGCTGGTTAATACTTTTATTTCTATTATATTTTCTCACTTTTTTTTTCTTATTTAAAAAATATTTAATTTTATTTATCAATGAAATTAAAAATAATAAAATCTAAGTAAGTTCTTGCAGAACAAACAAAACAATATATTTGGAAGCTGATAACATTTATTATTGTCATTCAATATACTATTGAAAAACTATTGATGTTTCCATGTGATGCATCATCAGATCAATAAAAATAATTTTCTAATATTTAATATATTTGTTTTTGATATTTTTGTTTTTAGTACTATATGATTATTAATATAATAAAGGAACATGTTTACCAATATGTTTGAGATACTTTGAAAGTTAATTGGATTTTATTTTTGAATTTAATTTGAAGAAAATAACATAATTGTTCTTCATATCTTGGTTTTAATTCTTGCATATTTTCTAGAAGTAATTTCATTTTTTTGTTTTTTTTCATTTAAGTTGAAATTAGTTTCTTAATTGACATTTGGAGAGAAAGTATTCATTTATTATTATTAACACTCGCAAAAGCGTATGCACAATTAGCTTGAAAGGCTGATATTTGAATGTAATTAGTTTTGTGTCTTACGAAGAATGTTTGCTCTTTTGGATAAAGAACATTTTTTTCTGTTCCTGTGATATTTATAGGAGCCCTTTTGACATGACCAAAGTACATGCTTCACAGATCTTTTATGTTTATATATAGTTTGTCATTTGTAGATTAATCTAAGCTCTTTATTTGATGTGGCTTATACCTGAAGTCTCTTTACTAAATACTTTTTTTTTTTTTTAACCATTTTAAGCTTGCTTATTACTAATGGAAAGTTGGTAGAAAACTTGACTTAATTTTTTGCTCAAATAGAAATTTTTAAAGTGGATTGGTATGATATGATTGACACAATCATTTTAGAAATGCCATAATTGCAATCTTTCTAACGTTTCAATGAATTCTATGATAAACTACAACAGAATCTTGAGTCATTTAGAAAAGAATCTCAATAATGATTAGTTTGCATTGTCATTGAACAGCATGCCGGTGTGAAATCTATATCAAGATCTATCAAGTTTGGATCAATGGATGATCTTGCCTTTAGCTTTCATGGATTTTTACGGCCAGGAATTGGAAAAAATTGTATATTTTAAATTCACTATTAGAATGTAGACTTGGCTATATACAGGAACAACCTACCCTTTTCATTCTAACAGCTCCTAGATGATTATTATGCAGTAGTTATAGCATTTTACTGCAGTCTGTTAGTGGAATTTCTGCTCTAATATCCTATAGTATGTATGCTCTTTCAGATGATATTTTGCATTTGCTTAACCAGAAAGACTTGTGTTGTTTATTGTTTTTTATAACATTTTTTTAAATCCTAAAAATAATAATGAATTTACACCCTAATTCAGTCACTAACTATGTTTAAGTGCTTAATTCATGTGATTTAAAGCTGGACAAATGAAATAAGGCATTTTCACTTAAGATCTTAGGATGCTAGAAAATATATTGTCCAATAAATAAATTATAAAATAATTTATGGATATTTTTATGAGAAATTGGATATATGTTTTTATTTTTTTAGTTCCTAACCTAAACCTAGTGCTTCTCTATCAATTTGAGCATAATGTTTCTGATTTTAATAAATGAGTGAATATACCCATCTCATCATTATATGAATCATACCAGTATCATCTTTATGAAATTAAAATTTGAAACATGAATCTGAACTTTGCTTATAAATTCACTAATACCACAAAAATACATAGAATAAATGACTAGCATTGTAAATAAAAGGAAAAATAATTGTATGGAGAGTGGTGATTTATCAGAGAGAATTAATGCTATAACATGTTCTCATTCCAATGAAAAAATAAACAACTTTTATATAGATGTG
The DNA here is from genome assembly GCA_028023455.1 of Epiperipatus broadwayi. Taxonomy (NCBI): domain Eukaryota; kingdom Metazoa; phylum Onychophora; class Udeonychophora; order Euonychophora; family Peripatidae; genus Epiperipatus; species Epiperipatus broadwayi. The sequence goes on from JAQFVV010012463.1 coordinate 5,882,552, forward strand.
TATTATATTTTCGAAAAGTTTAATTAAGTAATGTTTATCATGAAATATTTTAATTCAGGATTTGGAAAACATTCAAAGATGAAAAGGCAGAAGATAAATTTGAATATTAAGATAGAAATGAAAGAGAATGTTAACTAAGAGAATTTGCCAAGAAAAATCTATAAAGGAATTGATATGGAAGCATCTAAATGAATGCACAGACAAATGGATTACAATTTATCTGTCAAAAAAATATGTCAAATCTTTATGTACTTAAAATATTTCAAATCTTTATTTACTTTAAAAATTTAATAAAGAGAGTAATTGTCGATTAATATTTGGAAAGCTGCAATATATGAATGAAAATAGATTACTAAAAATTTTGTTAATTGGATTATGTAGAGAGGATTACAAACACAATGGACTAATAGATACAAAATTCATTTCTGTGTATTTATATAAGAATTGGGATAAATATATAAGGAATATATTACAACTACTTAATTATGAAGAGTCGGAAAAAAAGATTGATAGATTAGAGAAAAATAAGCAGAATTTTGGAAAAATAATATGAATAAAAAAAAATATTATTTAGAATTGTATAAGAATAGAAAATAAATTTGAAAGAATATATAAAATTTTTACACTAGAGACAGCTTTTTAATATTTGGTGTGAGAATTGCAAATATGATGATAGCATATTGGTAGCTAATGAAGTAATTTTTATTAAAATGAAATAGGAAAAGAAAATGTCTTGGTAATTGTTGAGTGGAACAAATGGTATAATAAGGAGAGAAAAACAGGTGGGTTTACAATAATATGTAATAATTTCAAAGAAAGAAAATATTTTCCTTGATTAACAAGGTATCTGGGCATATAACTTTTGTGTAGAAACAGCTGATTTTATCTAAGGAGAAGCTGTTTAAATCACTTTATATCTAAATTATGCTTAATAGATTAGCATTGTAAATGATCTTCAATTAGTGGAATTTAAAATATATGTTGATGCAAAGCTATAGACAAACTATTAAAAAAAAGTTAATATGTTTAGCTTTCAGAATTACTATAACTAATTTAAGCTAGAACTTAATCCAATTGTATTAAAATATCAGACTTTCAAGAAGGCTCAGCCATAATTGATATCAGAAACTATATAACAACTATAATAATAATGGTGAATTTCTAGTTTTGTTATACCTATTATCTGTATAGCTCATTTTAGTAGAAATCAGTTAAATAAGTAGCAAGAAAAGGCAATCATAAGTAAATGTTCTACTGGTACAAGATAATGTGTACAGAAAAGAAGAAATATCAAAATAATTAAAAACACTCAATTACGAAAACTGGATATCTAAAATTCTGAAAAATGGTATGGAAATTTCAAAAAAGCTATAAAAGAAAATAAAGTAGTGCCTTGGTATTGGAAAGCAAGTTATTTCATCAATAACAAATGATGACTTGACGAATAATAATTAGAGATGGTATTGCGATATATATGAAAGAATTTTATGAAGATTTATATAGTAATAATGAACAGAAGAGTCAAATAGTTCATATAACAATTAATAGATTTGAAATGCTATATGTTTAAATTAGTTTAGAGATGTGGTTAAAATTATGAAGAATGGAAAAATTCTAGGACAGTAAACAGTTGAAGAAATAGAGCAATTATTGGCATAACTATATATCAAATATCTAATAGTAATGATATTTCAGATGACTATAGTGATATTTAAATTTAAGAAAGATGAAAAAAAAGATATTAAGAATTATAGTACAGTAAATCACATTCATGTATTAAGAAATATCAAAAAAAAAAAACTGATGAACATGAGTTGCTGTTTTGTATTTATGCTCCGTGAAAACGCCATTTGATTCTCTAAGTAATTCTATTGTGATTAATACTTTGGAACATCATGAGAGGCTCAAAATGGTTTTAAAATTTTAAGAACATTATCAAATTGTATCAACACTAAAAATGTTAATATTAATAAAGATATTATACTAATTAACTTTCTCAAAAATATTCTAAAACAATTCTATGGGATACATTTTGTGAATTCTTTATCCTCCATATAATAATACTTGGACATTTATTTTCTGACTAGTAATTGAGATAGCTAATTAAGTTGGATATGAACCAGCTATTAAGAAAAAAATCCTAATATCACAATTTTCTAATTCCCTTAACTACCTATAAGAAATTTTCTTTTTTGCATAAGTAATATGCTAAATTACATTGCATATAAATATACTGATCTATAAGTATTTTCATAATTAATTTTATTTAATATCACATGATCACCATTTTTTATGCTTGCTCATAACTGTTATTAAAACAGGCAAAACTCTCCATACAGTAGTACCACAAGCTAGAAACTAGTCTGGGAATACTGGATGAGTAGGCACTAGATAGGGATTTTATGCACAAGCCGTCTGGCTTACACTGAGTGGCACTACTGTATGGAAAGTTTTGCCTTTTTTTTTTTCTATTTAATATTTTGGTAAGTTCATTTTCAGTACTTGCAAGATCTACCCTATCATTAGAAAATCTGATACTATGAATTTTTCTAATTCTAATGCTAGTTCTGCTCTTCAACATTAATGTAGTAATTGATTTAAGTAAATATTAAGATAGGCATATCTCTTCTTTGCATCTTTTTAAATATATGAATACTATTTTGATTTTTTCTTGTTATTCCCAGTGCACATATCTCTATATTTTGTTATGTTATCTGCAGTTTCGTTGTTTTTTGTTTGTTTGTTTTTTAAATGTTTAAATCTCAGATTTTTAATTAAACACTGATAAAACATTTATTAAAAACTTTTTTTTTTTTTTATCAAAAGCATTCCATCCAAATTTAATTCTGTGATTAATTTCATTCATTATGTTTTCATTAATTTTAATAATTGTACCAAAGTGTCTAAAATTATTAACTTCTAATTAATTATTATTTTCCCACCACCCTTTTTTTTTTTTTTTTGAAAAAACATTTTTTTATAATTCCTTTGATTTCCATTTTAATGTACAAAACATTTCCTATAAAATGACTGTAAAAGCTTCTTATCAATCTTGACTGTTTTATTTTCAATAAATTCTTTAAAATTTGATAATATCCTGGGTGCTTCAAAACTTTCTATTCCAACAGTAATGCTTATAGCGTTTCATAAGCTATAAATTCAATAAAAAAGTAATAATTAAATGGATAATTGCTTGGACATTCATAAAAAATTTGAACTTATGTTGAACTGAGCCAGAGTATATCACACTACCAAACCACACGGGATAACACAAAATGACAACTCATTGTTATTAGTCATTTCTGTTATTTTCTTTTAATGCTAAAGCCACTTTTAATATTAGCTTTTGATTTTTTCTTTTTCCAAACTCTCTTGAATCCAAATGTCTTTATAGATAAATTATAATTATTTTAGTAAATATATAAAAAGATAGAATAATGATAGGTCTGTGAAATATATCTTCTTTTTTTATCTTTTTTAAATTTCAATATTATTATTTCATTCTTCCAGTCATTTGTCTTTTTCATTTAGATATTTAGTATGTAGTTTTCCAGCTTTAAAAAAAAAAAAATCTCTTAATTCTATCAGTTTGTGGAATTTATTCATTCCTTAATCATCTTTTCATTTAAGCATATGGTATTTCAAAAAAATATCATAATTGTGGGATCTAGTTTATTTTTTTATTTATTATTATATAGTTTTGTAGAATATTTTTAAACATTTCATGTTATATCTTTGAATCTTTTGGGTTTTTCTGTTTTTTGTTGTTGTTTTTTTGCAGATTTCACATGTATATTTCTTTTATGTCATCAGTTTTTAATTCATAAATGTACTTTTTTTTAATATTTTTGTATTTCTAGTTGTATATATTATAACGATCGAAATGAAAGTGAAGATCGAATCTAACCGCAAACTTCGATATCTGCTCTACAGAGCGCCATCTAGGCATTTAAACCTAGAAAAATTTATAGAGTAGGCAGATACGCGCTGTTAAGATTCCACTTTCTTTAAATATTCAGATCGTTAGCCCAAGTCACTAGCTCAGTGGAGACGAAGAGATAAAAATCTATATCTTAATTTATATCTTAAATATCAATAAATAAAAGCCACTGCCAGAAATTAACACATAAAAATATTTATTTACGCACATATAAAATAACATTTAAATTTTGAGGAATAAATTCAACATTTTAGATTTTTCTATTAATCTTTTAATTTTACATTTAACTAAGTTTCAATGAGTTTAATATTTTATTTAGATAGCCAAGTATGAATAGACTACATAGATCTGCATTTGAAAAGAAAATATTCTTCCCTGATTTAACCTTAGGCAACAAATTTCGCAATCAAACTGGCGCCATTCCATCTGATACATTCATGTATTCAATGTAGCATGAAAATATGACAACACAAAATACTATACTGTCAGGAATGTACATCTGATCAGTAAGTAGAATTAGAGAAGACATTGTCTCTCCACCAACAGGAATGTGACATCTGTTGGCGAGTAGAACAATAAACATAAAACTCCATAGGAATGGACTGCGGTCCTTTGCCGTCTTACAAATCCATCCATAGGCAAACAGAAGGTGTGTGGCGTATATCTATGATCCTGCCCGTAGCGGATCTCATACTATATCTACAATTACACAAATATATCCAATCCATTGAACCAATTCAACTACGAAATGAATAACCTAAGATTACCCTCCCTTAATATAACTTTACAAAACTATATAGCCATTCACGCCCGACTTAAATTTAACATTTAAATACGTTCGCACAGATTATTTTTATCCAATTTGTTTTATAATGATCGGCTACACAGATTCCACGGTCAAAAACATTCCAAATTAAACACAACCGATCAAAATACAAAGTCAATCGATAACGTCAATTGCTGAGGGAATACAGGAGACCCTTTGGCATTCATCGTAAGATGCCTGCATTAACATCGTTGACCTATATATTCTAATCAAATGTGAAAACTTCAACATAATCAACCGCTAACGAATCTATGCAATGTCTATACCCAACTTACATGTAATGCATTTAATAATTTCTACTATAAATATTACTACAAATAAAAATAATAAAATGGAAATGATTTTAGCAAAACTTAACTATATAAATTTAAACAATCAATTATTAATTTGAAAATCAAATAAGAGTTCATTTTAAAATTTAAATTAGCTGAATCTTTAAAAAAAATCAATGACGAAAGTTCTTAATTACTTTTTTTTGGTTGTTGTTAATTTGTAAAGTTCATAGCTCACGGTAGAAGAGTCCACGTTTCTGCTTTTAATTCCCGAAATGCCTCCATTGGAAGATAATGTTCTGGAGATGGCAATAGCTGGTTCAAGGTATCACAGTCTTTCATTTTTCTTTTTTTTAAATAGAGAGTGTGGTATGTGCGTCCTACCGCATCTCTTAAACACACAACGCTGAAACTGTTAAAAAAACTGTATTTCCCTTTTTATATTATCCACACGGATTCAATCAACAAAACGTCACTAATCCGTCACTTTCGTTAGGGTCCGAGCCAAGGCTTAGTGCTTCCATTGGTCAAGCTAATTTCTTTTTATTTTCTTATCTATCTTTCATCAGATCATTTTAATTATACAAGAGCCCAAGGGCCAGTTTGGATTTCGATAATTCATAAACAATCATTTCCATTTACAGATTACGAGAATTAATTAATACCTGTTTTTATTTTTAAATCTTGTACTTTTTTTTTATAAAAAAGTACGTTCAAATACTTATTTATTTGTTTTTTTTTTTTAAAAAAATATTTTTAAAGTTTGGCATCTGTGCGAATGTATATACATTTAACAAACATTTTAATTTTAGCGTTTAGTTTTTTTACTTTTATTTGCGAACTTTTAAGTTTTTATTTTAAATTAATGTAACGACATATTTATATATCGTTACAATATATTGCTGGTATTAGTAAAAAAAATTATTAATGAATTGTTTTTTGTTTTAGCTTATCTGAGTAGTTATAATTTATGGAGTATTATCAGTTATCTATTTGATTTGAGTCTGAGTCATTTTCAAAGGATATTAATATTTTAAAACTTTAATGAAGTATTCTGAGAATTAGGAATAAATAACTGTTGATATTATCTTTCTTAATAACTTTGTCACTTTACTATGTTTAATCTAATAAACACATTATAGTCTTGAAATATGCATGTTTTACATTAGTCAAAATATAATCCAATTCTGCTGCTTCTTTATTTGAATGTTTCTATGACCATTTTGTCTTTGGATTTTTTTTTAAAAAAAGAATTCATAATATACAGTTTTTCTCATAAATTTCATAAGTTTATGTACTTTTCCATTACTGCTTTAATAATCAAATTTTGCCATTACATTTTCATCTTTCAGAGATTTCCCAATTCTAATGTTACAATCTCATATGAGAATTTTAAAATATAATTGGATATATTCAAATGTATTCCATACATCTACACTGTAAAGATAAAAATCTACTTCATCCCAATGAGGAATTATTGTAGCATAAAACTGAAATATTTGAAAATGGTATCTTCTATTAAAAACAAATAATTAATTTGGCTACTCTTTCTGATATACTATCTTCCATAATGTTGTTCTGAATCCCATTTCACTTATCCTGCTAATATTTATGTTTTTATGCTTACTTTTCGAGTCATCTTTCTAATTTCAATCCATTTTATTTAATTTTTTTCTGATTTAAAGTCTTATAAACGATTATTATTGAAAAGAAACCAAGTTTTGTACCTAATAATTCATAGGATCTTTTGTCTTTGGGACATGATCAATATAACTTATTTTTTGTCTGTCATAATTGTGAATGGAAAAAAAAAAAAATCAATCACCCACTTACATATGCAGCACCCTCAAGAAAACTCATATGTATTCTGATATTTCAATTAAATACTTGTCACATATGTAAGTAAAAAGACCCAAACCATGGTGCTATCTTTGTTTTACACTCAGAAGTAAATGTCACTAAATTTATGTCACTGATTGATCTGTAGTTGAGCAGTGTATCAATATGAACAATCATAAAGTAATAGCAATTGTAAGAATAAGAATGTACGATGTTGATATGAAATTGTTATATTGTTTTTAGATCTCAAGAGTAAGAAATTTTTCCTTTCACTTAATAAAACTCTTTTTGTTATATTTCTATTTTTTTTGTTTTAGGAGAAGTGTACACTTGGGGTGACAATGATGAAGGACAGTTAGGAGATGGTACTACAAATGCTATACAACGACCACGACTAGTTTCGGCATTGCAAGGTATTGTAAAATGGACTATGTCTAATTTTTAGAGTATTAAGGATCATTACATTGGTATTATAAATGCTAAAAAAATAATTTTACATATTTGGGCGATTTTAATATTATTATTAAATAATTTGACAAAAGACTAGTTCTGAAAATTCACACATATTTAGTTTAATAGTCTTCCAATATATCTATTTTTTATTCTTTTTATAAGAAGTTCAAAATTAATGAAAGAGATAACAGTAATCATTTATATGTTGATAGCTTCATACTTACAATCAAAAATAGAGAAATTCTGAAAATTAAAGATCAGAATGCATTTGGGATTATGAGTAATTATTAAGATGACAATAAAAACAATATTTTGAAATTGATAATAAAGTCATAAAAATAATTGACAATTCCCTGCTAATGTGGATCATGTATCTACAGCAGTTAAAATATTGTTTACAAATTATTCTAATAAAACTTATTATGAAAAGTTAGAAAATAATTTTTATATGTAGGGATATATCTTTAAAAGTGAGGATGAGAATTATAATATTTTCTGTGAATTTTTAGATATGAAAATTGAATACTAAAAGGCAGAATAAAAAGGGATATTGATTCTTTTAAATTGTGTTTTATGAACTACAATGAAAGTCAACAAATGAAAATTTTGGTCAGATATCCAAAATTTTATAATGAAGCACAAATGACATTGCTAATATTTTGTGATATTCTATTTTATTTAGAAAAAAATATAAAACTTTAAAAATTGAAAATAAAAAATCAGCAATTAAATGATGGAACCACATTGTCACTAAAGGAAGATGCATTTGAGGAGCTGAAGAATGATTTAGACCAGAGGTATCAAACTCAATTCAACCACAGGTTATTTTTCTAATAAATACAATTAACATTGGCTATGTGAAATTTTATTTATATTGCTACTCTTTTTTTTTTTTTCAAATTTTACATTTTTTTTTTTTAATATTCATTTAAAGATTTATCAAATTCATAACAAAATAAAATCATTTTATTTTGTTCCACTATCGAAAAACCATAATTAAATTAATATATATATATAGCTAATAAATAATCAAAAGGACAATCTAGAAATATTAGTAAACATAGCTATAATTATTGTTATAATTGATTGGTGATACATAATAGAAATTATAATATTTATTATTAAATTTTAAATAGTATTGGTCTATTATGTTTTTTTTTAACAAAAAAACTTATTATTTGCTTTCAATTAATTTTTAAGATTTTGAAGGAATTATTGCGAATGTACAACTTTCATCATAGTGAAAAGATTTTCATTGGTTAATCTTGACCTGTGACTATTTTATCAAGTTTTGTGGGCAAAACAATTATTTGCAGTTGTATAGAATATGTGTGATAAATTTTTTAATTTTGGGATATTTTTGTCCTAAATTACAAAATATTTTTGGAATCCCAACTTCTTTGTATTTTTTTTTAAAATTGAATCATTCTGCAAATCAATAAATTCCAATTTGTAAGGAAACAATAGCTTGTTCAGCTTTCAAAGAAAAAAATTCCAATGAAAGGAGAAAATATTTTTTTGTTCCTCCTTGAAATTTTTGAAGAGGTTATTAAATTCATTTTCAGTTTTTCATTTTAGTGCAATATTGTGAAAAAATAATAATTTTGATTTCACATTTTGAATTGTTCGCACCAATTTTCAGTTCATTTTTCAGCGGAGCCAATTTTTATACAAAATTTATAATTGTATTATACATATCTGTTATTTATTTATGTTGAGACTATAAGATGGTCCATAATATATCATTTAAAAATATCAAATGTTGTATCTATGCTGGATATTGTTGTATTGATATAGCTTGATTTTTGATTTCAAGAAACAAAATATTATTTTTTTCTATAAGCAAACAAAACGTTTTCAAAATTTTGTAGCAAGATAACCGGTGAACTTCTGTGTAATAAGGAAGTCCTTCGATTCAAACTCTAAATTCCTAAGAATCATTACAAATTAATTGTGATTGAGTCTACTGTTTTAATCTTAGTTTCAAATATCTTTTCCATTTTTAATACTTTGAAACACAGAATTTGTTAATGAATAATACAGTAGTAAGACTTTAGTTTTGTTTTGTCCACATAGATAGCTTTCAACATTGTTGCCAGACTTTATTTATCATTGTTTTAACACCATCAGTTGTCACAGTAGTGAGCCAGTCCAAAGGAATCTTGAGTTTCTCCAAAGTGTTTCATATCAGATCAGAAATATCTTTACTAATGATATGTCCATGGATGGAGATCATTTCCAAAACTCTTCTATTATTTTCATGTTTTTGTTGCAATCACCAAATAATATCAATGTGCAACATTTTGTGCATCTATAATTTCATCAGTTACAATTGAAAAGCACAGGACTGTATAGATACTTCTAAAGTTGATCATTCCACTTGTCTGCTATTTCACTTAATCTTTGTTACTATATTTCTCAATAAAAATATATTACTAAACAATTGCACTTTTTTATGACAAATGAATTCAGCAGCCTTTATCATACATTCTTTGACTAATACATCTTTTGTAAATGATTTTGAATGTTTTGTTAATAAATAGCTAATTTTGTAACTAGTTCTCATTATTGATTCATTGTTTTCATAAATTTTGTAAACAGTTGCTGTTGATTTTGGCCTGAGCTCTTCAACATTTTTAATTTTTCTTTTCTTCATTTACTTTTGAAACATACATACTCCTCTTTGTAATTTATATCATAATGACATTTAATATTATAGTATTTAGCCACACTAGATGTTTCATTTCTTATAATAAACACAATTTTACTTTTTATTTCTATGTTGAAATAATGCAATTCCTATTTTTCTTGAAATTTTCTCTTCTCTTCATCAATCTTTTTTTCCTTATTGACTTTGAAAGCAATATTTTTTTAAATAAAATAATATTAACTATAAAATTTATATGAATTTAAATGATTGTTTAATAATTAAACTTTAATTACTTTTACTTTTTTGTCAAAATATTTTTTTTATATCAACAAACAAAAACAAGTCATAATTATCACACTAGTATAGAACACATGACTCTGTTAATTGCACTAACACAAAAAGAGTGATTTAAATGCTTGATTTATATTAGTATTAGCTGGCATTATCATATCTAACAAAAATCTAGCCAAAATGTTTATTTTCTTTATAACCATATTATATTAAGTTGATATAAATTTTTACACTATGTCATTGAAGGCCAAAAAAATATGTGGCCCAGCTTCTAGTTTGAACATCTAATATAGATGATAGGTCATTCATCAAAAATACTGTTTATATGATTGTCAGGAATTAGCATCTTTTAATAATAATCATTTAAAACAAAAAATATAGCAACATTGAAAAAAATATAAATATGTACAAATTGTTTCAAAATAACATTTTATTTAGAAATTATATTAATGCCATAATAGTTAAAATCTTTAAAATTATGAAAATAATTTTAGAATGTATGCAGATGTGATGATTATTAACAGATCTATTACACCAATGAATTTGTCATTCATGGATTGCTGATTCATCAGTAAAAATATATGTAAAATAAGGTATTAAGCAACGTTATATGTAGAGTCTTAATGAGAAAATATTTAGTTAGAAATAAATGAATCACTATCTAAGTACATATTATAAATAGTTTATTTATTTAAGAAAAAATATTAATAGAGAAAATTCTATATTCTTTTAAATTACCATATCTGTGTGCAAGTGTGTGTTTCCATGTATAAATTACTAATTTGTATATTTAATTATAGATGAAAAATTATTCACTTAAGTTAATTTTCATCAACAATTTGATTATGTTTATATAATATGTAATAGAAAATTGCAGAAAGATAAACTATCAATTAAATCATGTGAATGTTTAAGTAATATGTATTTATAATTAAATTAGTCATAGTGTTTAATATTGATTTAATAATAAATACAGAGAAGTAATGTCATGTTATTTAAATAGTCCTGTGTGTCTGTAAAATTACAATACATCATTTAATTAAAAAATTGAAAAGAATATTTCTTTAACTTCTCCCATTTTTATAAAGTTGAATAAAACAAATATACAGAGAAAAAGTTTGTAAAAATGTTGAATTATCTTTTATTAAAGAAATTTTTTTGTTGTTTTTCATCAATTCTTAAGGATTTCTTGATCATCGATATTCTATAATTTGAATTATATTTATCAGGATGATCATTTAATTTACTAATTGGTGGATCTACTACATATGAAATATCAGGTTTATATATTAAGTTTTTCTGAAATTGAAATTATTTTATTCAAGGATTCCTTGAAGTCATATGATTAGACTTTTTAAGACCTAATGTTATGAAATCCCAAATCTTAAACGTTTTTGAAATTTGGAAAAATTACTTTAGAAATATAAATATGGGAAATATTTGTTAAGAAAACTCAATAACAATATTTTGATTTGTCATGTACATGAAAGAATATATATATATTGTAACGGTATAATATGCCGTTACATTATTTTAAAATTAATATATAAAAGGGAAAATAAATTTTAAATAAAAAGTGTTTTATTAAAAACTGAAAAAAAATTAATAGAGTTATTAACATGTATATATCGCACAGATGGAAAACATTAAAACTATTTTAAGAAAAAAAAGTATTTTAAGTGTACTTTTTGTAGAAAAAAAATAAAGATCTTAAAATAAAGATTAATATTTTTGTTTAAAAGCAATGAAAGGAAAAATGTTAATTAGATTCAATTTTTTTAAAAAAAAATCATGTTTTAATCTTAAAATGAAAATGATTGTTTTATTAATTAAACGCAAAGCACACTAGCCCTTGGGACACTTAAATAATTAAAAGGTCAGATAAGAGAATAAAAAAATTATCTTGACCAATGGAAGTACCAAGCCACAGCACGGAGCAAAAAAGAGACTCTAGGATTAGTGACATCTTGCTCGATTGATCCGAAAATTTACTGATAGGGAACGTCTAACCCTATAAAAAGAAAAAATGGGTGGCTGTTGTCTTAGAGCTGATTATTAATCTATATATGAACTGTAGCGGTATTGCAGATTCCACGATGTAGGACTCTTGCAATAGATTTAATTTCCTGACAACCAGCTGAGGCCTTTCAATGACAGTTCTTGACCAAAGGAGTGGCAAGCAGCGACTTCATTTCAAGAAGGACAAATAATCTACGGAAGTGATCACGAAAATGGATCTCTAAATCTGCAGAATCCGTAAAGTATGAACTCTTGTGTTTATCTAATATGAACTTTTTCAAATTTGCAATTAGTAACTGAAAATAAGAACTCTTATCTGACCTAAAAAGGAAAATTCCAAATCAATTATTAATAATAATTTTTTTTATGCATATGTTTAATTAATCATTTCCATTTTTTTTTTGTTATGTGTTAATTAAAATGTATTAAATTTAAGTTGGGTGTAGATAGCTGCTTAGATTCATTAATGTTTATATTAGTTATTTTTTTGAGATTTTCATTTGCATGAAATATATATATATCGGTAAATATGACACTTCATGCTGAGGGTCTAAATGTATTTACTGGTATATCTTTCAAGTTATTGTTGTCAATGCGGCACCTTATGATGAGAGCCATTGGATTACTTTATTGTAAATTTCCCTCAGCAATTTTCAGTTAATAACTTTATTTTTAAAATCGTTTATGTTTATTTTAAGGGGGTTTAATTTCAGACTATTTGTCTCGTAGTTGAGTCAATGCTTGTAGAGAAATATGTGGGTGTTTACATCAATGTAATGTGAAATGTGTTAGCATACAGAGCAACATGCCCAACTGAATGCATGATCCCAAAGATGTAGTCATGGCGTTGCAATGTACGCAGACATATTTCCTGTGACATTGATTTCCATTAGCTCTATGGATAGGGACTATAAGTCAGCAAAAATTCTGCTCTCCTGCCATACGTACCACTTCTCCTTAATATTTTATATACCTGATTCCCTCACCAGACAGACGCACATTCCTGACAGCGTGGTTTTATGCTAGCATCTTCATATTGCATTGGTTGCATCCGTATATCAGGAAGCAAGCTTTGGTCTGGTTACGAACTTTTAGTCTAAGATTGAATGATTGTTTTTAAAGTTTTTAACTGAGAAATCTATGTAGCCTATCTATACTCAACATAAAACATCCATCTATGCGGACTTTTTTAAATAATAATTTAAATTTAAAAAATAATAACCAATTTAAAATTAATAGTAAAGTCTAAATTTATTCCTCAATTTTAAATATTTATATATGTGCATTAATAAATGTTTTTTGTGTATTATTACTGGCAGTGGCTTATTTTATTTTTTTAATATTAAAAATATATTTTTAAGAAGTATTTATTATAAATCTCTGCATTTCCTTGAGCTAGTGGCATAGATTAACGGTCAATATAAAATAAAGTTGGATCTTAACAGTAAGTATCTGCCTGCTATATAAATTTTCCAGGTTCGAATGGCTTGGTGGTACCCTTGTACGGCAGATATGGTAAGATTCCACATTTTCCCCCACCATTATAATATTGAAGAACAAACAGATGTTGGTAAAAATGCTGATGCTATACATCCATATATTAATTATGTTATTGAATTTTCTTAACACTGATTGTACTATTGAGTTATAAACATAAAGTAGATTATCCTGAACAACTTTCTATTTAAAAAAAGTGGCCAAAGTTGAAATATGATTGGAGAATAGAAAAGAATTTTGCTGCTTTGTTGAAAATATTGGCTTGTTTGTTTATTGTTTTCTTTGTAGAATTATATCCCTATTGTTTTACTTTAAATAATATTTTGTATTGAAAGGAAAAAATAACTTTATAATGAAAGTAATTATTTTCCATGAAATCTTCTAACATATCAAATGTAAGTGAAAGATTGATCTTGTTAAAATGGATTTTATATATCTGTTTCCTGAAAACATGTGAGTATTGACTTGCATTTTATCTTTATTTTGTTAATTCTTAATAATCTATTTTATTATTGTTATTGTTAATACTTTTGAAACTGAGTTCACTAATTAATAAAAAAACAATTGAATGGTTGCTTTGGATTTTATATGAAGTGACAGAGCTATGCTGCAATCCTAGACTTTTAAGTACTGAAATCTATTATTCTGCATACTAAACCATGCAGATCTTAATTTATGACAATGTTCTTATAGATAGATATTTTTATATGTATGCACATTTTTACATATATTTTAATTAAAGCAAATATTACATTAAGTTATATTTGTTTAGAGTGTTTAAATATTGTATTTTTATAATTCTATATTTTTTGAAAAGGGAGGTTAATATATGTTAATTATAGAAAACCATGAATTAAGTTCAGTAATCAGAGGAAATAGTCTGCATTAAAATTTATATCATATTTTTAAATGTAAATAATTCAGCTAAAAAAAAATTATATTAAATGCTCTTATTGTCTGTGCATTAAAAAGTAAAATTAATTGTTTCTTCAATTACAATTAAGGGTTTTTAGATTTAACCTGAAATAAAAGCATGAGGGGTCTAGAAATTAATTAAGACAATCCCTTGTTATAAAAAATAGGTATTGAATTAATTAATTTTTGGATCCCCCATGCTTTTATTTCAAGTTAAAATGTAAAAACTCCACTTGTGATTGAAGAAACACCTTCCTTTTAATGTAATGTCAATAAAAGTATTTAATATAAAATATATATATATTTCTATTATTTTTAAGTTTTTAATATTGGCACAGTAAATAGAAATATAAAACTATCGTAGTATAAATAGAATGGACACTTATAGTTGATATATATATATCACTAGATATTTATGCTATAAGTTAAAGTGTATATCTTTAAGTATATATCATATTAGTATGTGTAAATAAGTGATTAAAAAATGAAATATTATTTTAAGAGAAAAGTATTTAACATTTTTATTTTGATTGGAAATTTTTTTGTTTTTTTTTTTTTAAAAAAAAAAAGCTTACCAAAACTATATTGTATATGAACTTCATTTAATGCTCCTAATGTTACTTTAAATCAATTTCACATATATAGTGTATATATATCATTAGATATTTCTGCAGTAAGTTAAAATATATACTCTTTATGTATATATCTAAGAAACTAAGTCACCTATTTAAAAAATTAATGTGTCAACCATTTTCATAGACATTTTAAACAATTGTACAAAATTTCAACAAATTATATTGAACTTAAATATATAAATATCAATTTTAAAAATTAAAAAAAAAAAAATCTTTATACCACCCTCTAGTGAGTTGACAAATAAACAAACAGACAAACAGATTTTTCAACTTCAATAAAAGCATTTAAAAACAAAGAAACTGTGATCTTTTAGATCTCTAGTGAGTTGACAAATAAACAAACAGACAAACAGATTTTTCAACTTCAATAAAAGCATTTAAAAACAAAGAAACTGTGATCTTTTAGAAATTCTTAAGGAATCTAGTTATGACATGTAGATTACTAAAACATGATCTGTTTTTTATTGTTTTTATCAATCTTTGTATAGTTAGTAATACAGTTTCTCTCTTCTTTTTTTTTTTTTTGTATTTTTCAAGCAATTTTATTTTCTTCTATTTCAATTGAATATGGGAAGTCATCAAAGATGTGTTTTATCTTTTATATAGATGTTATAGTCCATTCATCTATAATGATAGCCACATTTCCTTAGGAATAATATTAATGAGTTTGATTGGTATCTGTTGTTTATATATTAACATAATATACTATTATGTATTTGTTAAAAATACTTTTATATACATACTAATCTGTTTGTACAAAAATAGATAACTGGTATTTACTTGTTAAACAGATTGAAAGAAAATATTTATTTAACATTTTTTTTAATCATTTCTTTTAATCTTTTGAAAATATAAGTAATAAGTCAAAATATTAATAACTGCTTTTTTATTAGATGCATAACTCTACCAAAGAAATGAAAGAAAAAAAACCTATTTGTCCAATAGAGATATTGTGCTCCAATTTTTTAATTACATTTAACTATTTTTTTTTTTTTTTATCACCAAGAAACAAACTATTTTTTTAAAAAAATATGAATTTTAGTTATAACAATTCAAGTCATTTTATTATATCTTAAAATATAAAAAAGATTTTTGGTAGCCTGTGAATTATTCTTATTTTGCAATTTTAAGTATATAATTATTAAAGAAAAATCATTGGAAAAATACTATTAAGCTTTTTATTTTTAAAAAAATTTGTATTGAGCCTATTTACAAAAAATTATAAATAGAATACAGAAGAACATGTCTTATGTAAATGGATCAGTCCACAGTCATACTCCATGCTAAGGAATAAACTTGTATCATACCCTATTTTGCACATTTATTTAAGATTAGATCAAAATTAATTTCTAGGAATAACTTTTTTTAGAAAACAGACATGTCTGACACTATCTGCAATTACTATGCAAATAGAGTTTCCTTAATATTAGCATATTTTTCTCAGCAAATACTGTGCCTTTGTTGAGAAAAAGTTTTCACATTAAATTTCTGAATATTCAGTTAAATATTATCCTTTTGCAATAGTTTTCTGTTCTTTCACATATTTCTCCATCAGACATCAGAATAGAAGTTGCCTCATGGAAAGTATATAAAAAGCTGTTAAGCAGATCAGATTAGCAATTACTCAAGGTAGAATTTCACCACCTAAGACTCATCTCAAATCAAAATTCCATTTTTGTATGTTTAACTAAAAATCTATGATTGAAGAATTAATGGTGTAAGAAAGGCAATTCTTCTGAAGTTCCCAACAAATTTCTTTTTCCAAAGCTTCTTAGATATAACTGAAGTCTCAACTGATTCAATACTATTTACTGTTTTGTTGCGCTCATCTGTTTCACAATTGGAATTCAACAGCCATTGATTTATGTAAATGTTAACAAATACAAACTATGAATCATAGAGTTAAAATGATTATTGAATCTATGAATGTAGTGGCAAAATTCTACTCAATAAAGACACTAAGTCAATAGTCAAGCTGTGTAAAAAAAAAAAAAAAAAAATCTTTATGCTAAGTAAATAAAATGTAATATGGCAGAATTATTTTTGATATTTAAAACATATATTTAAAAAGTGTACATAATTGTAATGCATATTAGTGTTATCAATAAATCATGCCTTTAATTTTTGTAATCATTTTTAAATTTATTTAGATAAAAAAAAAGGTAATTTATTAGCTGTAAAATAAATAAAAAGCATTTACAAACTTAATAATGTTAACCAATAAAAAATTTCAATTGATAAAAGTAATCATTTAATAAAACGGGCAAAACTCTCCATACAGTAGTGCCGCTCAGTGCAAGCCAGAGTAATCAATGGATGCCAGAAGGCTTGTGCATAAAATATCTATCTAGTGCCTACTCATCCAATATCCCCAGACTAGTTTCTAGCTTGTGGCTTTCGTCAGTGAGAAGCTTTGGATCTGAGAGCACCGCATTTAGATCTTAGGATCTAATGCAACCCTTCAGCAGTCACCTTTTATCTCTACTTAACTAGAAATATGAGTCTGAAATTGAAAACAATAATATTTACAATCCAAGCTCATTAGCTTATATAGTCATATAGGTCTGACAAAATCCACAAGCTAGAAACTAGTATGGGGATATTGGATGAATAGGCACTAGATAGGGATTTTATGCACAAGCCTTCTGGCATCCATTGATTATTCTGACTTGCACTGAGTATGGAGAGTTTTGCCTGTTTTAATAGCAGTTGTGAGCAAGCATAAGAAATAGTGATCATGTGATGTTTAGTGGTTTAACACCAATCCTGCCTAATAAAATAATGGTGGCTATGGTTATTGAAGAACCAAAAACACCAAATTGTATGGGTACTGAACTGAGTTCAGACCTATATGACTCTATAAGCTAATGAGCTTGGATTGAAAATATTATTGTGTTTTCAATTTTAAACTCATAGTTTTGTAGTTAAGTAGAGATAAAAGATGGCTTCTGGATGATTGTATTTGATCCTAAGATTTAGGTGCAGTGCTCTCAGATCCAAAGCTCCTCACTGACGAAAGCTAGAAACTAGTCTGGTGGTATTGGATGAGTAGGCACTAGATAGTGATTTTATACACAAGTCTTCTGGCATCCATTGATTACTCTGGCTTGCACTGGGTGGTACATTTGTATGGAGAGTTTTGCCTGTTTTAATAACAGTTATGAGAAAGCATAAGAAATGATGATCATATGATGTTTGGTGGTTTAATCATTTAATAATTATTAAGAATTTCTGTGGTTTTCTATTCAGAAAATGATTAGATTTGATTTCTTCTTCAGTTAATAAATAAGTCAGAGAGGCAAGCTTTGATTTTCTACATGTCAAAGTTTGATATATTCTTTTGTATATTATATATTTTATTTTTTTCTGTGGTTTTGTTTTTTTTTTTTGTTGTTGTTGTTGGAAATTTGTTTATGTATATGAATCAGTATAGTTCAGATTTATGTATGTCAGATTCCTATTTTAGATCATTCTGGATTAGTCTATTTATATATTGTATTACTTCAATTGAATTTTTATTTGGGATTCTATCAAAAGTAAATAAACATGGAAAATTTTTATACCCAGTTTCACAATTGTTTAACATCATAATGATAGGAAATTGGATGATGAATATTTATATAATGGAAATATTCTATATCTAGGATTTACTGATTAAACTTTTATTTCAAATTTAAAATAGTACTATAAGTTTACAAAAAATTTTCATATAACTCAACATAGTTATTACACTCTTGTATTATGTATTTTATTGTATTCTAAAAAAAAAAAAAAATTTGTTATTATAGATAAATTTAATATATAAAAATATATATATATTTTATTTTTATATAAAAAGATACATAATAAAATAAATCTTAAAACTATATAAAAAAGATACATAATAAAATAAATCTTAAAACTATATAAAAAACAGATGTACATTTTTTTTTGGGAAGAATAAAGACACAAAACTTTTTCTAAATCTATAAAAAAAAAAAAAAAGCAGCAGTTCTATAAAAATGTGAACGGAGTGATACAATAAATAGATTTAAATGACTTTCAATTTTTAAATATGGCAATATAGATTGTATATATTTATTTATATTAATTATTGTTAATTTATTTGTATTTATGAACATAAGTTCAATATAATTAATAATAATAACAGATAATATAAATCTTTTTATTCATTATTATTAGTAATTATATTTATATATATAGTTATACTATATAAGTAAATATTCTAACAACATATCATATAAGAACCTGTATTTGATAACTGTAATACTAATAAAAACTTGGTATCTAAGTTTATAAAGTTTTACAAAAATAATATTGATAAATAAATAACTTGTTATATATATTTGATACAATATATATATATATATTTTAATTTTTAGGCAAGAAGATCAATCAAGTAGCTTGTGGTTCTGCTCATACACTTGCATGGTCTACGAATAAACCTGTTAATGCAGGTAATCTACCACTGAAAGTCCCGATGGAATATGATCATTTGAAAGATATCCCTATATCTTATTTGAGAAATCGTTTAATTCTTTTGCACCATTTTTCGGATTTATTTTGTCCTTCAATTCCCATGTTTGATTTAACTCATGATGTTAATGATCCTGATAATAAGGGAACTTTTATTGGGACTGATATGTTAAGAGGTCTGTTAGTTTCTTCTGGCAAGGAAGTAGCATTTAGAAAGGTAGTGCAATCCACTATGGTCCGAGACAAGCAACATGGTCCTGTGATTGAACTTAATAGAATACAGGTAATTATTACTCATATTTTATATTATTATTAGGATTTCTACTTTTTTAATTTTCATATATAGTTAGAATGGCTTGAATGAATTGTATTTACCGAAAATGGTTTGCATCATTTCTGCAAAACACTTTATTGAATCAGTGGTGTAATATGTATTATAACTGCATATGTGTTTATACATAAATATATATATATATATATGAAAACAATAGAGTTAGCTAGCCATTCTTGATTTATATAATCATTCAGACATATGTTGGAATCATGCCTTTAGTTAATATTTGGATAAAATTGTTTATTTTTCATTGGATATACAATAGTCTTTACTTATCCATCATATTTGATTTCAAGTATTGTTGCAGTGTAGAAATTCATAGATAATACCAAACTATAAAAAATATGCATTTTTAATACACATTTAAAAATAATAATGTAGTAAATATCTATAAATTAATAAGCCTAAATACAGTGAATTCTCTGTTTTATTTTTTCTGTCTTAGTCTAATAGCTTTATTCTCTTCATTATCAGTACATAATTAATTCAACTAAAATGTCTGAAAGTTTTTTTATTTTAAATTTTGTTTATATTGGATTTAGAATTTGTTTGCTTTGCGATTTTTTTACTAGAATTAGAGCTTTCTGAAGGTGTAAGATAGTCAAGATTTAATTTATACATTGTATAAAAAATATAAATGCAATTATCCACTTCTTTGAACACTTGTTAGCAAAAAACTTTTATTATACCTATATGCATACACAATCTTATGTTTCGACTGTCCTGCAGTCTTCTTCGAGAGTTGTGATATAATGAATAACATGAAATAAAATATTTAACTATATAAATAATACCATAAAAATTGTAAACAATAAAATTAATAAAATAATTTTAAAAAAAACATAAAATATATAACAAAGCATAATAAAACTGAAATAAATATAACCAAACCCAAATAAAATAATCCATTTAATATAAATATAAAATAAATATAATTATACATGTGTATTTCTGATTGTATACATATATATTCATGTTTTGTTATATATTTTATTTTTTTTAATTAAAAAATTTTGTTTACATTTTTATGGTATTATTTATATAATTATGTATTTTATTTTATATTGTTCATTATATCATAGCTCTGAAGAAGACTGTAGGGCAGTCGAAACGTAAAAATTGTGTATGCATATAGTACAATAAAAGGTTTTTGCTAAAAAATGTTTGAAGTAGTGGATAAATTGCAATTATATAAGATATTACAGCAAAATAAAGGTGGTGAATTTGGTAATAGGTATAAAATGTATAGAATTTATATATTATATATACAAAACTATAAATAGTAAAGTTAATTTTTATTTAAATTTTCTGCAGAGTTTGAATGGTTTTAAAAAGCAGAAGTTTTATAATGATAGGGTAAAGGATATGTCGGGTCATTTGTTTATGTCATATTTTAGAAAATTTTAAGGAATATAGGTGATTAATGTTATTCCTTGTTAAGAATATAGAGAAAGGGGAATGTATTTGATTATTTGAATAAAAATGAATATACTGATTCTGTCACTTTAGTGTTCAAACGTTACATAATCTCCTGTCCATTTGTCCATATAATTATTTTTTCACTCAGTTTAACAAGAGGGTAGTGGATTCAAGAAGCCAAGATTTCTGGATCAATTCCCAGCTGTGAAAAATACTTATTAAAAAAATCTCTGTTTGCTCATTTAAAAGAAAATTTTGCACTTATCACATCTGTGGCATATTTAAGATGGAAAAGATTTCTACTTAATTTTCAGCTAAGTAATATGAAAACAAAACTCGGTTGATCACTAGAATGGAGCTGTCTTGCTCATACATCCTAAGCAATTTACTGTAAGATTATTTGATTGTAAAACGTAAAAAAAGTGTTGTAACACAAAATGTTTTTTTTTTCTTTTGCGGCTTATTATTAAAGTAAATGTTATCATTCTTCCATTCTATATTATAATTATTAAATTTATGTTGAAAATTTTTATTGTATATAAATTATAAAATTAAAAAATTTTAGGTAAAGCGTTCACACAGTAAAGGTGGTTTGGCTGGACCTGATGGTATGCGCTCTGTTTTTGGTCAAATGGTTTCAAAGATGAGTATGTTATATCAAGATAGTCTTTTTTTGCCACATCGAGTTTGGAAAGTTAAGTTTATAGGTATGTGTTTTAATACTTGTTTGAAATATATTCTCTTGAAACCTATATATTTTTTATTATAACCTAGTTATATATTTTTTTTCAGGTGAAAGTGTAGATGATTGTGGTGGTGGTTATAGCGAATCCATAGCAGAAATGTGTGATGAACTTCAGAATGGTCTTCTGCCTTTATTAATTGTGACACCTAATGGTCGAGAAGAATCTGGTACCAACAGAGACTGCTTTCTTTTCAATCCTCTGGCTAAAACCTCTGTGCATCTTAACATGTTTAGATTTCTTGGTAACACACATTTTCACTTTTATAAATACAGAAAAATTATGCCTATTGAATAAAAGTAATTTATTAACTAAAGCCCTTATAATTTTTAAAATTAGTAATAATTATAATAAAGTTTATTTAACGTCATTACTAAAAAAATCATTAACTTTTTTAAATGGGAAAAATATTTTCATTTAGAATAAGTTTCTAATTAAATAAAAGTGATTACATTTTATTTCTTTTACCATACAATTGAACTTTTTAATTGTTAAATAGAAAATATAAGATAATTAAATTACATTTACTTAACAATTAGTTATTAAACTTATGAATATTTGATTCATAGCACTAATGCATTCTGAATTACTAGTGAAATAAAGATTTTTTTAGATTTTATGTAATGAATTCCAAGAGTTCAGGATTTAAAAAAAAACATCCTCTTCTACTTTAGTTCTGGAACTGTTTTTTTTTTTTTTTTAAGTAGAAAATGTAAGATATGATTAAAAAAAATTTTTTTAAATTATATATATTAGTTGCTATTTTAAAAAATCAATTTTATTTAATATTTGAAAAAATAAATTATTGTTTTTATGCAGTTATTATTTTTCCTAGGTATTTTAATGGGCATTGCTGTACGTACTGGTAGCCCTCTCAGTTTGAACCTCGCTGAGCCTGTTTGGAAACAGTTAGCGGGTATGCAATTAACAGCGGCTGACCTGACAGAAGTAGATAGAAACTATGTCCCAGGTCTTATGTGTATTCGGGATATGGAAGCAGATGATAAAGCTTTTCAAACAATGGACATGCCATTTAGTACCCCTAGTGCCTCAGGAGATGAAGTCAAACTCAGCTCCAAATATTCATGTATAACAGTAGAAAATCGATTAGAATATGTTCGCCTTGCTCTCAATTATAGGTATATATACATTTAACATAGAAAAAATGTATATGCATGCTATAAAATTTTATTTTCATTATCATGTTTATTACTATATTTTTTTTAAAAAAATTAATAATAATAAATAAACTGTATAGCATTTTTATTTAATTAAAACAAATTTGTTCATTAGTTTCAATAAGAATTAAAAAAAAAAAAGAAATACATAATTATTATTATAATTTAAGTTTTGTTTTGTTTTATACTAAAATTAAAAAGAAAAATATATCAATTATTTATGTAAAAAGATTCAGACTATTGATAATAAATAAGAATAAGAAAATAGCTTTGACAACGAATTATCCATGGAATTATATCTGTCTCAAAATTCAAGCATTGATATTATATTTGTTTTCAAATAATAGCTGAAGTTACAATATTATAACAATGGAAGAATGACATTTAAAACAATTTTTACATAAAAATAAATGAACTTCACAATTCGACATTATTTTTATCTTCAAATAAAAAGAATAAAATTTGAAATGAAATCTAATATAATTTTTTATTTTAAAATAGAATCAGATAAAAAGGAGTTAAACATAAATAAAAAAATGAATATAGCATAGCTTGAATAAAGTGAGAAAAAATAAACAGTACAGTTACATCCAAGAAAATAATATATATTATCTGTTAATAATTCTGCTTAATTAGAATAACTATCTATCAATTGTATATCACCTATATAATATTTCATTTTATATTTGGCTTCATAGTTAACTGCTTAAGAATCGTCATGGTAATTTGTCATTAAATTTAAAAAGAAAAATATTTTTTATTTTATCATTTATTTATATAATATGTGCTTAATTTATTTCATGCCTTCTACAATGGATTAGATTGTTGAAGAAAAATTACTATTCTGTTAATTTGTGGATTTTATTTATTTTTTAATAAAAATGATATTATTAATGAAAGGTAAAGAGATAATATTAAAGTTTAATTTACTAACTAGTTTATTTTATGAAAATATCTGATACTATATAATTCTTTATGTGTACCCTTTTTTTTTTTTTAAATGGGTGAATTTTAATTCTAAAATTACAAAATGAGTGAAAGTTATAATCTAGTTTATTAATTTTTTTAATAATATTTACTAATAGTTTCAATAAATCAGTTATTATATTAATAGATATAAATTAGTTTATTCAAGTTCTAGCAAAGTGTATTGAGAATTAAGCCTGAAATTGTCTTTTAAAAATAATAAGTCCTGCAAGAAAGTACTGATATTTGTATTGATTATCTTAATGCTACATGGATATTTAAAAATATAAATTATTAAATCTTCTCTCTATGATTTGGTGCAATGTTGAATTGGCTTTAAGCGAATCACTGTCCAGCTTTGTCGCTTTTGGTAGTATAATGATTTGTATACATATGAAATATTATGGAAATAAACTTCTTTTCACATATGTTATAAAGTAGGCACACATTTTCCCATGCTTAGAACTTCTTCAAATTAGATATTTATGTGTAGTTTAGGTATGTGGATTAAAATCAAATATAGTTAGTTTTATATATGCATTAATTAAATCAGTAATTAGTTAAGCGTTAAATTAATTTAATAAGCTTGGTGTGAAAATTGTTTATTAAAACAATCTTCTAATTACATATTTACAAAGCTTCATCTAGAATGACCATATTATTTAAAAGTAATTCAGAGGGGAGGGGATTATCAGTGTAAGGATTTCTAATACCAATCCCTCCCTGTTTTTCAGCACAGGTATGGAGTTTTGTCAGTATTAGTAAAACACTGTTAATGTTACACTGTTAATTCCCAGCCTTCTAGATTAAAAAGTCATTAAGTAAAATAATAACTTGACCTTTATATATTTAAAAAAAATTTACTAAATAACAATTCACTTTTTTTTTTTTTAATTCACTGAAATCTATTTTTTAAATCTATTTTTTTTTATGTAAACTTTACATCAGATAAGTTTTCATTCTCATTAAATTTGTGGGAAATAAAAAAAATTTTTTTTACTGAAAATAAAAGACAAAATGGAGACCTAGCACAGTTAGTTTTACTTAATTGTAGATATTCACTTGAATGTGTTTTTTTTTTTTTCAGTTCTATTATAAAATATTTGTGTGTTCAAAAATTAAATTAACAAATATTAGTTAAGTCGTGAAAATTTAAAGGGCTTCCTAATAATTGTGTTGCAGACATTAAAAGTTATTGAAATTTATAGTTTTATGTCAGTATATCTGTATGTTTAAAATTTCATATATATAATATTTTATAATTTTATATATATATAATTTGATAAAATCCAGCATTTATACATTAATTTTATATATATATATAAATGTCAAAACCAAACATTTAGTTATTCTTGCTGTTTGTTTTTTTTAATCAAGTCCATATAATATTAAGTTATATCATTGTATCAGCATGGAATAACAATAGTTAAAAGATATTGGTAACAGCCTATACAATAATTTTGTCTTAGTGAAAATAGCTTTGAAATCCACATAGTAATACAAAATAAAATTATGCCATCTTTGCCATGAAAAATATTTTTAATAGCTTATGCAGTATTTTGTCCTGTGCCCTGAATAAATTATACAATACAGTAAAATTCCTATTGTAATTCAAGTTTATTTGTAGTTACACAACTTATGGATATGAGTAGAAATTCAGGTAAACAGTTATATATGAGTTTTATAGATATAGAGAAGGCATATGATAGAGTAAATAGAAATTGAATGAATGAAGCTTTAATGGATATTATTAAGAAATTATATGAAAATAATTATTATATATATCAATTAGGGAATATTGAATCAGTTAAAGTTAAAAATGGGGTGAGACTAAGGCAAGGATGCCCTAGTCACCTATTTTGTTTATGTTATATTTAAGTGAAATGGAAAGAGCAATAGAAAGATTAGGAAGAGGGATAGAGATATCATTAATAGGTGGTAAGGGAATATATATTTTGTCGGGTCTTTTTTTTGCAGATGATATTTTTTTGTGTGCAGAAAGAAGAGAAGATATGGAAGTTATGCTGATGACATGTGCAAGGGTGGGTAAAGAGATGGGGATTAAATTTAGTGAAGAAAAATCAAATATAATGATGGTTAATACTGGAGAAAGAGAAGTTGTAGAATTTTTATTGGGAGATATTAAGGGTGGTGAATAGATATAGTTATTTGGGAATTATTTTAAGTAATCAGAAAAATTATTTGGATGAATGGGAGACAAAATTGATAAATGAAGCAAAGAAAAGAAAGGGATTGATAAAGAAATTAACAGTGTTTTCATTATAATAAATATGATGTAGCTAGAATTATATGGGAGTTGCAGTAGCAGGGTTAACATATGGTAATGGTGCATTATGTGTTAGTAAAGGGGTATTAGATTATTTAGAAAAAGTTCAAAGGGAAGTATGAAGACATGCATTGGATGCAGATGTATGGACAGCAAGGGATGCAATTCAAGGAGCAATGGGATGGTCAAGTTTTCATATGAGAGATGCAAAAAATAAAATGAAAATGTTTGGTATATTGCAGTTTTTGGATAATAAAATAATAGCCAAAATAGTATTTAATTGGGTTATGAGTAAAAGGCAGGTAACAAGATGGGTGAGAAAGGTAATGCGGTATGCAAAAGATTTGGATAAAGAATTTATATCAGTATATTTGTACAAAAGATGGGATGATTGTATTAAGAGGATTGTTGAGGGTTATAGTAGTGAAGAATGGGATAAAAGAATAGATTTATTAATAAAGAATAGGGAGTTAGAGAGATGAAGAAATAGTATGGAGAGTAAAAAGAGTTTAAATATATATATATAGAAACAAACAGCAGAATATTAGGTGCGAGTTAATATATGATAATAGTAAGGAAAGTAGTTTATTGTTTAAGGCTCGAACGGGATCTTTAGCTACAAGAGAATATACATGTAAATGGAAAAATATGGACGATTTATTTTGTAAATTATGTAAGGAAGGAATAGAAAATATTTGGCATTTGTTAATTGAATGTAAATGCTTGAAAACAGAAAGGGTACATATAATGAAGCTATGGAAGAATAAATATGAAAAAAGTGATCATACAGAAAGTGAATTATTGGTTTTTATGTTGGGTTTGGGAAAAGATAAGGGGGATTTAGATATAAAGGCTATAGAGTTGACAGATTATGTTGTGGAAATGGGCTGGAGCAGAATATGGGAAAACTTAGAGTGGGGAATGGAAAATAAAGTGGCTAACAGGTTTATCTGGGCATAATTGTTAAAATATTCTTGACTTCGTTTAAGGATAAGCCACAGTACATCACATCACATAGAAAATTTATTTACTGTGATCAAAATGGATGAGGATGATGGTTTGCGCCGACTAGATTTAGGGAAAAACAAGAGATCTTAAATATTGTTTAGACAATTGAGAAATAAAAGAAAAAAAAACAAAATTAAGTTTAAACACATTTTAAAATTTTATTTAAGAGAGATATAAAATAAAAATTTATAACACAACAAATAGGATTATTAAAGGCATGTACCGGAAAGAATAAAATTCAAGCTCTGGCAGACAGACTAATTTTCTAATAATGTATTAGAAAGGGGGGGAACAAATTCCCTTCAACTGAGAATTCACCAAAACATTGGTTTCCCCATTCAGTGATATGAAAACAATACATTCTTGAAATAAATCAATGAAACCAGCACCAGCGAGCATTTCTTGGCCCTGAAAATGTGTCTGGACCAAGAATGTCATATTGTCGGTAGAAGCTGCATCTTATACTACATTTAAAGCAAAGATAATTGATTTACCCCAAGAACAAAAGAAAAATATGATTAATACGTCGGAGTATAAATTATAAAACGGGAGGAAATTTACGTCTCCAATTTAATGAAATAACAAACTTAGAAAATACTCCAACGTAAATGATTTCAAATTAATAAAATATTAAACCTAGGATGAAAGGAAAACTGGCGAATCCCCAACCAAATGATTGGACAAAACTAATCTGAGAATAATAATTAGAGATCTCAGTGGGAGACAAGTAAATAATTAGAAAACCAGTTATGTCTGCCCAAGCATTTCAAGAAAGTGAAATAATTATAATTACAAATTTACAAACCAAGTTCTGAGTAACTGATAAAATTTAAAGCCACACGTAAAATACAAAATAAATCTAGCAAGCTAAATATATAAATGCTGACATAGATTTTTTTATAAATTAGTTTATCAGAGAGTGCATATGAGCAGAAAATATTAAAACATTAAATGCTTTAGCAGAAAGGTTTCTTTCACTATAATTTATAAAAGGGAATTAATATTATCTTCCTGCTGGCGATTTATAAAAGAACAACAATCCTAGTTTCCTGATTCAGAGATATATGAAAATATACAGTCTTGCAGGAAATCGACGAAACGCACCAGCGAGCATTTCTTGCCCCAGAATAATGCATCAAGAATGTCATATTGCCGGTAGGACAACCCTCCGGTATACTACCTTTAAAGCAATTTGGGGTGGATTTACGTGCAAGACAAAAGAAAAATATGATTACGATCTTATGTTATCTAGAAAATAAGAAAATAAATCTCTAACTACAGAAAACCAGAAAAATAAACATGATAAACCGCCAGCCAAAAAGATTTTGCAGTTTGCAAAAGCGCAAACACAGTATTTTAAATCAATTATTGGGCAATAAAATAAATACAGGTGAGCAAATTAAAATTACCCAAGTCTGCTGAAGCATTTTTAAAAGTTAGGCCTATAATTAGAGATATATTAAGCATTCAAAAATACAAACTCACTAGACACTCACTGATAAACAAAATTGAAAGCAAACTTGGAATCTTAAAACTAAGATTCCAAAACACACATACAAAATACAATGAGAAACAAATACAGTTAGTAAACAAGAGGTTAAATAACTATTAAGGCTACAGAATTATTTTAGATTGAGCGGAGATTTAACTAAAAGAATTTATCCTGGCAAGAATAAAAGAAAAATATTTACCTTACGGTAAAGCAAAGTTCGTGTATTTTCAAGGGGTACGCACTTTTATTTAAGTTTATATTTCAGGTGTTTTGACAGCGGCAAGTGTAGAGGCATAGGGGATCCAGTTTATCTTAGACTTTTACAGTATGACTGAAGAACAGCTGGCAGGCGTGGGTCTGTCGTTTGATTAAGCTAGCAAGACATATTGTTGGTTATAAAACGTACAGTAGTATTTTTTGACATCTTGGAGAAAGCAAAATTGTTTTAACAACTGCAAATTTTGTTTTTAAAGAAATTAAATGTCCGAACTGCTAAAAAATATGGTAAGAATGTTGAATGAGTCACTTGGACTAGCTTGTTGCAGCCAAGAATAAAAACTCTTGTCCTAAAATTTGCGGGGTTATTTATATCGTGCTATATTTCCCGCGAAAACTTTCTTTGTTGTTGAATTCTATGCCTTAGGACAGGGAAAATCTCAATCTAATGAAGAATTCTAACCAGAGATTATTTTAAACAAAAACAACAACACAAAATTAAATCTCCACTTTTGGAATGAACTTAGAAATGATTAAAATAAAAGAGACAGGAATGTAATTACTAAGCTTGCTTGTTTTTAATCAAATTGATTAAAAACAAGCGGTAAAAGAAACTATTTTCAAATCAATTGTAAAAAAAAAATTAAAATGCCCTATTTGAAATATAAATGTGTATGTGATAAATACACGTACTCGAATAAACATTTTTTTTTTTTTAAATAGCTTTATGCTTTCAATTTAATAAAAATGAAAGTTAGTTCTACTTTTGGAAACAATCTTTAAAATGGCTACTATCCAGTTCAATATATATTGGAATTATAATTTCAAAATGAACAAAAAAATAAAGATTGAAATAAAAAGTTTAAATACAAAAATTACAAACTGCATGTGGCATTTTAACAAGATATAAAAAAGTGAAACAAATTATTTTGGTGTCCATGCCTTCTTTTTTTTTCTAATGAAAAAATATATGGAATTCCGCTGATTTTAATTATTTAAATACCTTGTTTAAAGTTCAGAACAATTACGATGCATCATTAAATCTTCCTAAAAATGATATTATTTAAAACATTTGTTTTACTTCATATTGATTGTGCACAATGAAAAAGTTAAATAGAAATTGGAATCACTAATTATGGTAACATATCACAAAATATGAATTAACATTTACGGAATCAGAAAAAAGATTATATCATTCTTCTACAGAAGAATCTATTGTAATATTATGCATTGGTTATGTAATTAGCTATTATTATGTCATTTATATTATGCTAGCAAATTTTCAGGACTGATGAATCAAACTCAGAGTAATTTAGTAAGTTCTATGAGAAATGCTCTTCTTAATTATATTCGTAATGAAATAAAATGTTCTTTATTTATTGCAATATGACTTGATTAACCTAGTGATTGTAGAAATATTTCACAATTATTTACTGTACTTAAGTACTATTTAAATGAAAAAATTAATGACTGATTTATAAAATTTGTAATTATACGTGCTTTGGTTGAATACATATTCCAACTTTTTAAAAAATACGACTATAAGGAAAAGTTAATTGCACAAACTTATGATAGTACATTTTAATGTCTGGAAATTTATGAGACTTCAAATAAAGGTAAAGCAACAATATGCTGAAGCTTTTATTATTATTATTTGCTGTGCTCATAGATTAAATCATTTTGTCTCAAGCTTTTGAAAAATCACAAATCAAAGATTATGATATTATTATAGAGATATCAAAAGCATGCTCAGCTTAATATATTAAGCATATAAGAATCCCATTTTAAGCTTTTCTTATTTCTTGCTTCCAAAGTATTTGGCTTGAATTGAAATTAAAGAATATATAATCTTTAAAACACTTTGATTTAGCATCCTTTTTCAATAGTTCTACAAAACATTGTAACAAGCTAAATTAAGAAAATAAAACATTTCCAACTGTAAATGCAACACTATGGGCATATAATGAAAGATTTATTGAAAGACCTTTTGGATGCTTAGAATGGAAAATGTAAGTGATCCAAAAAGCAATTTTTGAAATTTTAGATAATCCTGTCATACAAATGGATGAGTGGTTTAAAGATTTGTCTAATTTACTTTTTTCAAATTTATTAATCCACAAATGTCACCAACTTATTGCACAAAATTTGAAGATGCTTATGGAAATTTAAGGCTTATTTACGGTATTTTTATTTTTCAAGGATAAGAAATGAATTAGAAGGCATTTATTATAATTCAGATGATTTAAAAAGCAAAGTCATTAAGAAACTTCTTGAATATATATAAATACTACAGATTTAAAATGTATTTTTTCTGATATTACTTTGAATCTTAATCTTGAGTGTCTTTTATCAATGCATCTATAGAAGGATCTGTTTCAGTATTGCATAGAACTAAAACTCATGACTGAAATGCTATTGGGTAAGAGAATCTATCAAAATTAGCTTTAGTATCAATAAAAAGACTTTGCTTAATAATCATTTGAAAACATTTATAAACAAAATAAAAATAGTCAGGTGGAATGAATTATTAAGAAGTGAAATTTGGGAGACGCTAGAAAAAAGTTCTCAGTAAATATTAGAAGTGTTTTTTAAATCTAATATATAAATAATTATATTTTCCAAAAAAATTTCTTCTTGTTTTAGTAATCTTAGTATTTTAGGAAATGATTATTCATCTTCAATATAGTATATTCATGGACATCTATGCTAACAATTTGAAGAGTTTAAACAGGCAAAACTCTCCATACAGTAGTGCCACTCAGTGCAAGCCAGATGCAAGATGGTTTGTATATAAAAATCCCTATCTAGTGCCTATTCATCCAATATCTCCAGACTAGTTTCTAGCTTGTGGCTTTCATCAGTGAGGAGCTTTGATCTGAGAGCACTGCACCTAGATCTTGAGATCTAATGCAATCCTCCAGAAGCCACCTTTTATCTCAACTACAAAACTATGAGTCTAATATTTGAAAACATATTTTCAATCCAAGCTCATTAGCTTATATAGTCATATACCCTGAACTCAGTTCAGTACCTATACATTTTGGTGTCTTTGATTCTTTAATAACCATACCCACCACCATCCTATTAGGCAGGATTGAACCACTAAACATCACATGAATACCATTTCTTAAGCTTGCTCAAGCTGTTAAAACAGGCAAAACTCTCCATACAATAATGCCACTCAGTGCAAGTCAGAGTAATCAATGGATGCAAGAATGTTTGTGCATAAAATCCCTATCTAGTGCCTACTCATCCAATATCCCCAGACTAGTTTCTAGCTTGTGGTTTCATCAGTGAAGAGCCTTGGATCTGAGAGCATTGCACCTAGATCTTAGGGTCTAATGCAACAACTCTCCAGCAGCAACTTTTTATTTCTACTTAACTACAAAACTATGAGTCTAAAATTGAAAACATAATAATATTTTCAATCCAAGCTCCTTAGTTTATATAATCATATAGGTTAGAACTCAGTTCAGTACCCATACATTTTGTTGCCTTGGGTTCTTTAATCACCATAGCCACCACTATCCTATTAAGCAAAATTGGTAATAAGCCACTAAACATCATATGATCACCATTTCTTACACTTGCTCAAGCTAGTAAAATAGACAAAACTCTCCATACAGCAGTCCCACTCAGTGCAAACCAGAGTAATCAATCTGCAGTGATTGGCACTACTGTATGGAGAATTTTGCCTGTTTTAACAGCTTGAACAGGCATAAGAAATGGTGATCATGTAATGTTTAGTAATTTGAAGAGTTCATGTTGATATCACAAGTCTTAGAAATACTAAAATAACAATTTTAAATGTAATTTTTAAAGATTTTGTTCTTAAATTGGTATTTTTATTGTTATACATTAGGAATCCTGGTTTTAGATCAGCAACTTGAGAATGTTTTTTTATCCTACTGTTTCAAGATGAAGTTGATTTCTTAGTGAATATTAATTGAACTTTTTTTTTATATGTAACTAATCAGATCAGTATTTTTTCTTTTAAAATAGCTAGAATTTAAGAAAGTTCAACTTTTTTTGAAAAATTGTGTCATAATGGTGGTATTACTACTACTGCTTCTGTAAAGCAACAATTTTTCAATGATTAAAAATTTTAAAATGTTATTAATTCTTCTGGATGATTAAATATTTAGCAAAAATTTAATAGCAACTTGGCTGGCCAAATCCAATGTTACTGACCAAAATACAAATTTTCAGGCATATCTTCTTTATTAAGAACATAGCTAAATATAAAAAAGTTTTTTATTAACTATAATTTATAACAATAATAGAAAAGCAAACCTAAAAATAGAACTAAATATTATTTAAAAAAATATTGAATTTGATGTTGTTGTTTTTTCTGTATGTTAAAGCTATTGCAAGCATTCAACTCTATTATGTAGAATTTAGATTTTTAAATGAAGCAGAGAGTGCAAATAAACAAGAAATATGTATGACAAGTTCTGTGTCCAAAATCAGTCAAAATATTAGGCAGGAAAATAATAGAATCAAGCAATAACATTTGGTTATCATCAGGGATTTGCTTTGCTTGCTAATCTTTAAAAAATATGACGAGAGTAATAAATAAGGTTACAGGATTTAAATCCAAAATGGCATTTGTGATTATAAAAGGACTAAGAATATAGCATAAAAAGAAGTTAATTATTCAATTCTTAATTGGATACCAAAAGATAAGGATTGTAAAAAAAAAAAATTAACTTGAGATAGGAAAATATAATCAAAACTTTATTTACAAATCATTATGTATAATTTTTAAAATGTGGTGATATGTTTACTTCAAAAATATTGACATTTTTTTGGAATACATGGACTTATGACATTATACCATTTAATCTTAAGGATGCCAATTTTTAAAAATAAAAGGAATAGATGAGATTGCAATAATTATCATGCATTACCATTATTATTCACTATAATAAAGATATTTTAAGATAATTTTGTTGAATAAATTGCTTCCAATCAGAGATGAATGGTTGCCAAAAACTGTGATTTTAGAGAATCAGAAAACACTATAGACATAGTTTTTATTACCAAGCAAACAGGGAAACTAACAATGATTTATATATTGTTTTTATTGATTGTTTCAAGACGTTTGACTCAATTAATCAAATAGGTCTTTGACATTCAAATTTAATTGGTTAGCCACCAAAAGTTATTTGTATTATACACCTTCCTCATGATGGATTGAGAGAAAATATTATTACAGGTGAAAACTCCGGCATTTAAAATGAAATCGGTGTTAATCAAGAATGTGTACTTGCTGCAATATTGTTTTGATTTTTATTATAATAGTTTTTGGATTGTTTATAGAAGACTTAATGAAACAAATGAAGATGTGATACAAGTTTGACAATGTAAATTTTTAATTTCAATTGATTAAATGCATATTAATCTTGAACTGGGTTTAAAATTTACATCTGAATAGAAATTGTATAATTTCTAGCTTAATAAATGATTAGTAATACTCATCAATGTTTGGATTCTGAATTTATAGCCTGCTAATGATTATACTATTTCTGCCAGTTCAAAAGACATTCTATAGAACATACTTAATATGTTTAATGTAATATTTAAAGACTTAAATTTTAATAATTAATGTTCCAAAACCTCAAGTTATTTATCAGCCAGTAATGAAAGAAAAATTATTAGCAACTTTTAGTTTGAATGGTTGTCAACTTGAAAATGTACAACAATTTAAATATATTAGTAGTTTTAGAAGTAGAAAGATCAATTTAAATATTTAGGTTCAGCACAGATTCCAACTTGCTGCTGCTGCATTTAATAAGTTAAATATAGTGTTTCATTTTAGGCAATAATGAATATAATTAAACTTTACTTAATTTTTTGTCTGGAAGAGAGACTTGGATACTCTATCAATTCAACATGAAGATATTATAAAAGTTTCATTTATGAATGTTCCATAAAATTTTAAAATTATAATGGCAAGAGCTTATGACCAATCAATACATTCTTCAGTTAATACTGTCAAGTTTATTATAAAATCACATCTTTGGATTGGACATGTGAAATAAATGAACAAAACAAGATTTCCTAAAAGATATTTTATAGTGAAGTTGAGTATAGGATATCTTATAGTGAAGTTGAGTGTGGCTTTTATGGGAAAAATCAAGTTCCAAGAATTATATCCAATTAAAGAAATGTAATGTTGTTTGTTTTTACATTGGGAAAATATGGCAGAGAATAGAATAAATTGAAGAATAGTATTGAAGAATTTTAGAAAGAAAAAATTTTTATAGAAGAAATTAAAAGCATAAAATATTAAGGTTTCACAAATTGATTTGTGTAGTCATCACAAAATTCATTTCTAGTGTAGTATTTTTTTTTTTTTTTCATATGTCATAGCATCGGCCGGGACGCGAACCCACAACCGTCTGCAACCAACTACTTGCTTGCAAGGCGGCTGCGATACCTCTCGGCTAACAACGCAAGACTAGTATTATTTTTTTTTGTTTTGTCTTTGAGTTGGGATAGTCATATTTATTTGTGAGTGATTTCTGCTGTTGATAATGATGATGCAAAATATTTGCTGGGAGTTTTTTTCTATAGTTAATTAATAAATCATTACTTATGATGTATATATTTCTAAAGAAACAATTGAAATATCATGGGTGCTCTTTCACTTCATAATTCTTGCAATTTTTTGCTAAATATTTTTAGAAGTATATTGTAGGGAATAAGCTCATTCCAAATTGCCAATCTGGAGTGTCTCTTAAAAATTTTTCCAGGTAAATAAAGTTTCCAGCTAATGCAGAATTTTTTCATAGTCATTTTGATCTGTTTTACTATTTAGTATTTGTTAGTAAATAGAATATCTAGTTATTCGCAATTATCTTGGCTTAATTTGTCTAAAACAATTACTGGTTCTTTATGTAGAAGTAAGATGTGTTTTTGGTAGAATAGTTTATAATAAATACTATAACTGTAGGCGGAAATCTCAATTTTTTTTCCCTCTAATCTTGCTATTACAATCTTTGCACAGTTATCTTTATTGATGAGACCAGACATGTAAGGCTTTGTTATACAAAATGCTTTGTGCAGTTATAAATAAAAATTGATTTATTAACAGAACCCTTTGTATTTTAAACATATTTTGAGATATGAAAACCAAAGTCTGTAAAGATAACAGATTGAATAAATTATTTGACTTATTTTTTATTTATAGTATATGACAGATTTTTCTAACATATTGGTATGGATCAGGAGGGGGGTTGTTTTGTTTTCTCAAATATCTTTTATAATTTATTATTTATAAATATGTTGGAAAAAATTAATTATAAAATCAGGACACAAATGGTGATAGAAATAAAAATCATTTCTGTATTATTTAATTTTTGATCTATTGTTTGTTACTATTATTTGATTTGTGATAATTTATTGCTTTTGAAATTAACTAAATAAATCAATATTTAAAAAATTTAAATAATGATAAAGATAATAAAATTAGATTAGCATTAATATTGTAATGGGATTTACCAGTTTAATACTTTATTATATTTATATTTTAAAACCCTATTACTCAAACGGAGGAGTCAATATGATCAATATTTACATATTAACCATATCCATGGTCAGACAGAGATTGAATAAAATATACAAACCGGGGGTCACCTTTCCAGACCATGGCACAACCTCCATGACTGCAAGCGAGCTACGTCGCCTGATATTTATAATGAGATTTAATCCTATGGGCGCCATCTAGTCTTACACTGGACCCCAGGAGCTGACTTTATCACACCTCAGCTAACTTAAAACCATGAGACCGCAATAACACATACTATCAAAATAAGATTATTTACTTAAACCCTAGGTAAATGAGAACGATAAAGAAACTCAAACCACCCCAATAATTTGCAACATATTTATTAGAAGATAAAAAAAACATATGCAGAAATATTTAAAAAAAACACACACACACAATATAACCACTTTAGAAATGAAATTCAAAAGTTCACACTATGAATAAAAAGTTGTTTACTAACATATTTACCTAGGTTTTTAATACAGTATCTGGGTGATCACCACTGTCTTCTGATCCTGTCAGATTTATAGTGGGCTTCTGTTAATAATAGTTTGGACGATTCTTCCTGGCTTAGTGTACTACTGAGGTCTGGTTCCATAGATTTGGTTTATGGTAGGTAAACATTGACACATGCAAATCAGACATCCTGCATCTGGCTATTGGTGTTCAGGAGATGGCGGTGGAAAATGAACAGACACTCAGCTCTAATCTAATAACACATTTTAACTATTACAATAACCATATAAAGATTGACTCATCTTGCTAGATTCGGTCGTTTTGGAAATTTTCTTTTAGTTTTAATAAACAAAAGAAAGACAAGATAAATCATTAGTATTTCAAAGATTTTTATTTTTTTGAATAATAAACATTAAAATATAAATTTCCTTATTTTCCTTTTATTATGGTGTGTATATATACTCATTGTTACAATATAGTTGATTTTGTTTTTAAAGATTGCATGAATTTGATGACCAAGTTGCTGCAGTAAGAGAGGGTATGGCCAAAGTTGTTCCTGTTCCATTGCTGTCTTTTTTTACTGGATATGAATTGGAAACAATGGTAAGAGTTATTACATTTGTAATACTAAAGTCATTATTAAAGCATATATACATATATTCTATTGTTCAATGTTAGGTTTGTGGAAGTCCAGATATTCCCTTAAATTTGCTGAAGTCTGTGGCTACATATAAAGGTATTGATGCCTCTGCTTCGCTTGTTCAGTGGTTTTGGGAAGTAATGGAGGAATTTACCAATACTGAACGTTCTTTATTTTTGCGATTTGTGTGGGGGCGCACAAGACTGCCTAGAACTATAGCAGATTTTAGAGGGAGAGATTTTGTATTACAGGTATTTGTTTTTGATTTTTTGTTATTTTATGCAAGAAATTAAATATATATACATATATATGTATTTTTATTTTCAGGTTTTGGATAAATATAATCCACCTGACCATTTTTTACCCGAAAGTTATACCTGCTTTTTCCTTTTGAAAATGCCCAGATATTCCTGCAAAGCAGTATTACGAGAAAAGTTGAAATATGCCATTCACTTCTGTAAGTCAATCGATACAGATGACTATGCCCGCATTGCTTTGACTGGAGATACAATCCAGGATGACACTACTGATGAAAGTGAAAGTGAGGAAATTGATAGTGTGGATTCTGATGAACCAATTCCTGATTCAGATTGATATCTTCCATTTTGGTGGGATTCACAAAGTTAAATCTAATATCTATTATATTGATTTTTATTGTTTACATTATATATATAAATTATTTTAATTGATTAAAAACAAATATCAACTATTTAAATTGATTAAGTTTTGAAAGACAATACTGAATTTCTCACCAAATAAATTTGGGTCCACAAACTTGACCATTTTTTTTTTCCAAAATAAAAAATGTGAATTGAAACAAAAAACCAATATTTACAAGACAAAAATTGGTTTATTATTCAAATTTTATTACATTAAAGAAAAAAGAAGTACAACTCTTTTAAATTCACAAATCCTGACCATACCCCAAATCTTCGAGATTATATTTTTAGATTGTATAGTGTTCACCATGGGTTGTTACTGCAAATTTACCTGGACGAATTGTCTTGCATTGTTTTCAAATCATTTGTTGATTTATTGAGTCAATAATACTTTAATTTTGTACAATTTTTATGTATATTTATTTGTGCTGTATATTTATTATCACTTCATATTTTGATATCAAGGCTGTGCTTATTGTATATTTTCCCCCCATTGCTTCTTTTTTGAAATTGCAATGGAATGGATTAAAGTAATCCATTAAAACTTATTGTCAAGAAAGAAAGAGTAACTTTGTGTATTATAAAAAAAAAAAAGCTATTAAAATATTAACAAATATAAAAAATTTGTGTTTCTGGGTCAATTTACTCTGCATGCATAGTTATTTAAATCATTTTATCGAGGTCAAAAAAATATATTATTATAAGGAGCTTTATTATTTTTGTAGTTCTAATAATTATAAAATATTAAACTAAATTGTGAAAAAAAAATTAAATGAATAAATACAGAAGACCATAGAGGAATTGCAAACAAATTACAATTACCGTTTAATGCTTATAATACATTTATCTAGCTCATGAAAATTCAGAAGAATGAAACAAAAAATATTAAATTATTTGAAAGGAAATGAAAGATATATTGAAAAGATAACAAAATATTGAAGTAACTGTATATAAAAAACTCTTATGTTTATGTTAATCAAATTTTAAAAATGAAGTACATAAAGAATAATAGCTATAGAAACAGAAGAAACTGTAAATGCTACACTAAAAATGATGTATAAGACAATATTAATAATAAGCTGTTTTTGTTTTTTTTTAAACTGAACAAGATTTCAATTCTTGTAGACGGTAGGTATTAAAAAAAGGTTGAAACAAATTAATTAATATGTATAATATTTACGACTTGAATAAATGGACAGTAAATTTTATTCAGTAATAGTAATAGCGCTGGAGAAAAAAATGATAATAAAAAATAGTTTAATCTTACTAAATATTATGATTGTATTTAGACTTTCTTGTATTATATATCATGAATACTTTGTTTGTAAAAGAATCAACCAAGAGATGCAAAATAGAAGGGAGATTTGGAAAAGAAATAGAGATCTAGTAATTAAATATTTCTATTTTAATTTAGTTATTTTACTGTAATATTGTTTTGTTTGTTTTTAAGTCTTTTTAATTTTGTTCATGAATGTTTAATTTATTTGAAATATAACTATTAATAAAATATTACAGTAATTTTTGATGAATTTTTTTTAAATTTGTCTGACAAGTTGTAAGCATATATATATAATATGGATAGGTTTACTTTTATTGAAAATATCTATTTTCATACGAAAAATTTACTATTCTTGAATGAAAAGATAGGTTTGTAGATAAATATGGACAAAAACAAAAATATGTGAGAATGCTCCACAAAAAAGAAATTCTAGAAGAGATGAATGATCTTGTGTATGGAAGAAAATATGAAGATCAAGGAAATGACATAATAAGAAAAAGAATAGGGAACATATCATACACTAAATTCAGAAATCAAAGAAAGATTATGAACAATAAACTAGATGGATAAAATTATAGATGAGAAGATAAGTTAAAGCAAAATGGGAAAAATAGAACAAATGGGTAAATAATGTCCCTCAAATAAATTCAGAAGTTATCTTGGAAGACGGTGAACGAAATTAGGAAAATGGTAAACAAGATGAAACTGCAAGAGATTGTTAAAATGTAAAAAAAAAAAAGATGAAGAATGTAGCAATAGCATTCATGATGTGACAGAAGGAGTTAAAAAATGGACTAAGACAACAGATTGGAAGTAGTGGCCAGAAACTTAAGAGCATTATCAACGTAAAGTGAGCGTGAAGTGGCTCATGAAGATTTAGTCAAAATGTTCCAACAGATAAAAATACAACAAGCAAATTTCCATTCAGAAATAACCAGATAAATATATGTGGAAATATTACAAGAATAGATGATATGGATAAGTAAATGAGGTTTTAAAAAATATATGAATCTTAAAGGATTAAAAAAATAATGTATAAAGAAATATAAACTTTTCCAAAAGGCAATGAAAGGATTTTTTAAAGATCCAAGATATTGATGGGAATTAAAGAAAGATATTTGTGGAATACCTTGACAGTTTAGATAATTAGTTATAAACTAGTTAAAAAATAGTATTGTGCAGGATCGGAGATATTGACTGATATTTTGAGTTTTAGTCGGTGCATTCAGTCAAACATCATTTATGCATTAACATCTAAATTGTCGTCATAAGTCTAACCATAGTGTCAATAGATGAAGTAAATAAATAGAGACAAGATCCTGAATATATCCATGCTACTGAAAATGGATTATCTAGCCAACATCATGTAAGTGATAAATCCAAATATTGCACTGATATGATTATAATCTAATCAATATTAACTACAAGAACAAAAAAAAATGTGGAAGATAAAATAGTATCTTCAATTATAGAAATGAAGTTTGTTTGTATTTGTATATCTATTTATATGGGCATTATAAGTCCAAGAAAATAGAACAATTGTTTGTTTTTTAGGATGGATTCAAGTATAATATCCATACTAAAGGACTGGCAGAGCTTCTTATCATTGACTGCTTGTGACAGTCTACCCAATACAACAAATAAATGACAAACATTATTTTGTCACATCATAAATGACAACCAAGTAGTAGAAATGTGTATCTAGAGTGGAAATCATATATTTTTAACTTATAGACATTCTCAGTTTAATCCTTGTGAACATTTCATGTGAGATTTTTGTAGGTTAAGTTCATATATATAGAAACAGTGATCATGGAAAATGTATGGATCAGGTTAGGCTGATCATGAATATTAACTGGACCCTTAAGGACAGTATTCACTTACATATCTTTGCATTTTATCAAAATATTCCCCAATGCTATGGAAAACTTTATATATGACAATAATGGCATCCAGGTCAAAGACCCATATTAACATGATCAGGCAAAAGAGAAGATAAAATACTAAAGCGATAATCATTGATGTCAGGTATTTGTAAAAATGATCCAAGCTAATCTACTCAGGTAGTATTTTTAGAAGAAAAAATTTCAATCTTTATGATCACCTTTACAGCATTATGAAGCAGAAAGGAAAGCATAACTGCTAAAGATGAAAATTAAGAGTACCTAAAATGTGTATCTTTTATGACACTCCACCAGAAATGAATGAGAATGGAATTTATCATTGATGTTGAATGGAGGTTTGTTTTTAAGAGAACTAAAAATTATTTTCCTGAAGTTTCTGAGGTCTTTGAGCATTGAAAGTTGAATTTGAGTCCAAGGTAGTCATGCATTTATAGTAATTACATCATCAATAAATTGTGAAGACTTTAAGTATAGCATCTGATGATTCATATTATCTAATTTTGCAGAAAATTCCTGTTTTGTTCATTTTATGCAAAATATCTAAATCCTAGCAGTCATTAGACTTCTCATTCCTGGTGTTAGATCTACATTATTGACATTTTTGTAACCACCTACAACTGTTAGGCACTATCAAATTGACAGAGGTAATATGTACTTGCATAACCTGATTCAAGACTCGATAATCTTTAAAGCAGATGCAATTATTGGACCTGTTCTATCAGAAGACTACTAATGGTTATTTTTAGAGTGCATGTGCCTTCAATCACATATAAAATATATAGATATTGAAATGTGTACTTTTTGTGAAAACCATGAAAATGTACCATGTAGACATGATAAGAATGAAAAGTCTATGAATTCTAGCTACAAATCCAAAAGCACAATAGATCATATTACAAGAAATCACTATTAAACACCTTATCAGAAAACAAAGACTTCTCAAAGATAAAGTAGAAAGAAAATATTGACAAATCAAAGATTGCAAGAAAAATTAATGCA
The DNA here is from genome assembly GCA_028023455.1 of Epiperipatus broadwayi. Lineage (NCBI taxonomy): Eukaryota > Metazoa > Onychophora > Udeonychophora > Euonychophora > Peripatidae > Epiperipatus > Epiperipatus broadwayi. The sequence goes on from JAQFVV010012463.1 coordinate 5,925,497, forward strand.
ATGTTTGTTAGACCAGATATTTAATCCTTGGATGTATAAAGAGAATTACAACAAATCAATACCTTTTATGTATTAGATAATGACAAAAGACCAGAAAATAACAAGAATGATTGTACAAGATAGACATGATGAAATTTAAATAAGGCTTGTAGTGAATGACCATTTTTTATTCCCATTTCAGATGGATATAAATGCAACAAATCAGTTTCGTGACCATTAGTTATATTATCAGTAATTAAATCAAGTATTTATTCTAACGTGAATAGACAAATTTGGCAATATGACTAGAAAAATGATTATATTTTGATGCATTGAAGATATATGCATAGTTTGAAATATTTAGGATAGATTTATTTTTAATGCCTCGTGCTTACAGGATTTGTAAATAATTTACATTTATGGAAAGACAGAAAAGAAAAAAATCAGCAAATAGTTTGTAAAAGAGCTAAAAGTTTTTGTAAGAATTTAGAAGAATCTGCAGATTAGTCAGTTCATAAAGCTGTGAAATTGTTAACTTAAATTGACCAAAGATAATAAATATGTCTATCAGTTGTTTTAATTATTAAAAATAAACTCATTAAGAGAAATAAAATAATTACTTTAAAAGATCAGTTGTTGCTGAAGTGAAATTATGATGCAATTTGCAAATGTGTCGACCAATAAGCAATACAAAGGTTTATTTTATTTTAGTCTCATTAGTGATTACTACTATTAAAGAAATTTTCTTCAAGCTGGTAGAAATCAGAAGGAAAAATAAACTGCTTGAAATTTCCAAAAAATCTGTCAAGACAACTACTGTGAAAAGAGCAGAAAATAGTTTAAAATGCATTAAGTAATATAATACAATCTCTAAAACTAAAGATGATAATTCAAAAAGTTTGTGACTATCATATATGTCTTAAGTTTCCTTTTTATTTGTGCATTGACCAACCTTTTAATTGAAATATGAAAACCTTATCTAGAGCTATTGTATCTATAAAGATGACTATCCAATTGTAAATCAGATTCCAGATAACCTATTGCCAAAATATAAAGAAAAAATCCATGTCATAATTTAATATTGTTAAAATTGATATGTATACTGACACATTAAAATTTTGAGGTAAGATGTCACTTAATTACTTTTGTTATAGTTATATTTATTTAAAAACCTTAAGTAATATTTTAATATTGTTTTTAAGTTTAAATATCACATTTTTAAAATTTTATTTACTCAATTTTATCGCATCTAAATAATTTTTTTTGGGAGGGTCAGATCACATTTGTATTATAAGAATTATCTGAAAGATATTTTTAAGAAGTGTGATATTGATTATTTTCACTGTGAAGATATAGCAAAGAATAGAATACGGAGAGCTACAATTAGATAAGGGGTTGAAATCTTACAGAAAGAAAATTAAGACAGCATGCAAAATATTAAATACACAGAATAATAGATCAGTATTTTTTATGTATAGAGATACTTGTAGAGCCCAAATTGGTCTGTATAGCAAATTCAAAACTCATCTGGAATGCTTATTTATTTACATAACGAAGATGTGGTAAAGGATATATATTTTATATGTATACAATGGAAATACATCATAATTCATTAGAAAACCTGTTAAAAATTTAATATCTTGATTGACATATATTGATTCACTTCTTGAGGTTTACAGCCTTAGTAAATATTACTTACGTAATCAATGTGCATTTAAATAAATTTATAATTACAACTTTAAATTATCGTAATAGATTTCTTAACTATAAGATCTTTCCATTGATTCGTAAATCGAAAGATTTCGCGAGTACTAATGTGTAATAGGAATTGTGGACTTAATCAGTGAAGTATTGAACAGTTTCATGTTCTTAGTCTAACTGCTTCAGCTTCACTATTCATATAGAAAGTAGGTTGAAATAAAGAAGGGTTCCCCTCTTTTCTTCCAAAGCGTAAGCTTGTGGTTAAGACCTGTAGAGGTCCCTACCTTCGTATTTTCACGTGCATATTCCTGAGGTTTACAGCCTTAGTAAATATTACTTACATAATCGATATGCATTTAAATAAATGTATAATTATTTATACTTAAATAAATCAACAACATAATATAAAATATCTTTATATAATAGCAATAATATATATTTATAACAATACTCATACACAAAAAAGCTCTTTTCGGCAAATATTAATTTTGCTCTTTTCAATGTGCTTTAACTAATTTACAATTACGATTTACATTGTATATATAGCAACATCTATCTTTTATAAAATTAACTATAACTTATTAAAACCATATAATATTTTTAAGACATACAAAAAAAACCTGGTGAAAATGTATATTCCATAACCTTCCATTCATTTATCATTAATCAATTTTTTTTTTTTTTTGTCTTAAAAATATTAGTTTTAATTAATTGTAATTAATTTTATAAAAAGATAAATGTTGCTATGTGTGCAATGTAGATTGAAATTGTAAATTAGTTAAAGCACATTGAAAAAGATAAAAATTAATATTTGCCAAAAAGAGCTTTTTTGTATATGATTGTTATATATATTATTGTTGTTATATAAAGATATTTTATATTGTTGACTTATTTAAATATATGTAAAAGCAGCATAATGGATTAAACTTTTTTCCATTTTTGATTATTTATACTTGAACAATCAAGAGATTTCCATCTAGCATTAGATATCTAGAATTTATAGTCACATTTTTCAAGCTTTTGCATTTCATATATCTTAGTAATTATTTATATAACTCTAGATTTGAGTTTATATAATTTGAGAACCGCCTATTCTTAACTTGAAGAAATACATATCTATACATAAAAAAATTAGTTGATCTTAATATATCTAACAAATTTAATGCTTCTTGAACACTACTATTAAAATTCATTATGTAACCCAATAAATCAAAATTTATAGTGTAATCTATCAGATAATTTTTTTATATACATGAATTAAATAATATAAGTTTTATACATTTAATTTTTAGATTATTTAAAGTTTTATCATAAATTTTTATTAAAATGAGATCTAATAGTTTTTACTAGTATAAATCATTATCACATACATTCCTTGTTAAGGCATTGATTGTAAACGTGAATATTTTTAAGACAATAATTTTTAAAAAAAAATTTTCAGCCCTATTGCAATAGCAGATTTTATGTTAAAAGAGAGCAAATATATCAACTTAAGTAAGATGCTTAAGAACATAAATTTAATATGATGGGAAACTTGTATAAAACAATTGTTGAAGCTAGCCATATACCTAACATTGACTTAGTATAATTTTAAGAAAAAACTTCAAGCATTGTTTTATGCGATATTTGAAAAAACTGAGATTTATAATTTCTATCTAATATATTTTTTTTACTTATATGTATATAAACTTTACTTTTTTGGCTTTTATTTTGGACAGATTACTTTTTATAATATTGAGAGCTACATAAGATTTGAGGAAACTGGTTTGCTTTTTAAAGGATCTCATTTAAAATATCTGTAATTGAGAAGAGCATATACTGAAAATTGAGAAGAGTATATACTGAAAATGTAAATAACAATCAATCAAAAAATTCATCATCTAAAATTGTATCATTTATTATCATAAAATGTAATTATTGCCACATTATCACAGAAGAGACTATTTAAATATGTGTATGATTGTGATTTAAATAAAAATAATAAAAGTCAAATAAAGTATTGTTATAAAATAATTTTATTAAATATATGTATTCAAAAAATGAAATTCACAGAATTTACTTCCCTATAATTTTTTTTTTAAAAAAAAATTATTCAAACTGAGATACATATTGTTTAAAATGGTTTAAATGTTGCCTAGAAATAGCATGCTGTAATGCCCAATGAGCAACTTGCTTTCCAAGCTCATGAATTCCATTATCCATATTTTTATATTTTAAGCATATTTCAACCAAATTACTTGCACAATCAAAAACATCAGGATATGGCAGGTCCTACAAAAAAAATTAAATAATAGTCATAAACTAAAAATACAATGTCATATTTTATATTTAAAAAAAAATTATTTAGCTATTAATAATGACAGCTTTAAATAATTTGCTGAAAATCGATTGTAACTTCATAATTTAAATGATGTATCATTTAAAATATAACATTACATTTATCCATTATTACCACCATCATTTACAACCATTATCATTCCACTGCAGAATGAAAGTCTAAATCCAATTTCTCAAATCCATAACCATATTTCTCCATGTCACATGAACAAATTTCTTTATTTCATCTATTCATCTCACATTTCTTTCTAGCTATCATCTTTTCTAACAATATGTTCTGCCCAGTTCCATTTCAGTCATTTAATTCTTTAAATGATGTCAATGATATTTATTTGTTCTCTCACCTAAGTAGTTTACTTTTGATCCCTTTTTGTTATTTCCAACATACATCACTCCATACTTTAATGAATCATTTGAAATTTCTATAATGCTCTACTTTTACAGATGCATAATTAGTAACTGGTAAAACATATCTATTAAAAACTTTACTTATCGAACAATTAAATATATAATATTTCCTTTTGATATAAAATTGCTTTTACCAAAAGCACTCTATTCAAATTTAATTCTATAATTAATTTCATCCATTAAGTTTCCATCTGCATTAATAATCTTATCAAAGTATTTGAAGTTAACTTCTTTTAATTCTTCATTATCAATCTTATTTTCTTTATATGAGAAAATTCATTAACATTATTTGGTATTTATCCTTCATCTGATAACTCGTGCAACATTTCCTAAAGTTCAGAAGCATTATTTTCAAAAACTACCACACCATTTGCAAAATTTAAATGACATAAATAATCTTCATGTATGTTGTTCCCTTAGTATCCTATTTTAATCCATAAATAACTTAATAAAATAGCTGCAAAAAGGTTTTAGATATATGGAATCACCCTCAATGTTAATCTTCATAGGATAACTATATAATCTAATCACTACCATTGCACTTTAACAAATAGACTTACAAAATCAAATTCATTTTCATAGTGATCCAAAGCATAATGGCAACTTGAATCCATTAGTCCTTTCTACAACTCTCAATAGTTGGATATTATTCATTAAGGTGAGATCACTTTTAAATCCAGCTTGTTTTTTGTTTTTTTTCTTTGGTTGGTTGGTTTGAATCCAAAGTATGCTGTAAACACATAATTATTTTAGTAAAAAGTTTGTATAGAATTAATAAAACACTGATAATGTTTGTAAATGCTGAGATATTCTTTTTTATCATTTTTCTTTTCTTAAATATCAGTATTATTACTCCAATCATCTGGTACATCTCTATCATATATATATTAGATATATAGTTTTTTCTAACATTTTTTCTATTTCTTCACCTTTTTTAAGATACAACAATTCCATTGTTTCTTAGGGCTTATCTTTTTTTAATAGATTTAATTGCATGTCTCATCTCTACTGTGTAGTAATTGTAGGGGATGTTTTTTTGTTCATTATAACTATATAATTCTTTGTAGAATTCATCCCCACATTTCATGATTTAAGCCCCTTTTTTAATAATAATTCTATCCTTACTGCTGAAATAATTTTTCTTCCAATATCAAAATATTTCAGTAATGACGAATTGCCACTTTTTTGTACAAGACTTTTCTTGTGATTCTTAGCAGAGTATCAATTATTTTTTTATTGATTTCAGTTAAGTTAGAATCATCTTCAAGTCTGTCAATATTTTAAAATCATTAGCTCAAGTTCTAATTTAAATTCATTTGAATGTTTCTGAAGATTATGAATATCAAAGGTCAACAGATTCTTTTTTAATTTTTTTCTCTCTAGTTTTACACATCTTACTAATGCTTCCTATGTCAAATGTATTAAAAACATTACAATCCTAAAATACATACTTTCTGTCAGTCAAAATATAATCTAATTCTGTGTACTTTCATTTGTTTATTTCCATTTCATAAAAATGTGTTCTCTCTTATTTCTATCACCATAGCCAAATTTATTTATTGCACTTTTCATCTCTCAATCATTTCCCAATTCTAATATTAAAATCTCCCATGACAATTTTAAAATATTGTTTGGTACAATCAAAACCATTTTATACATCTGTATAAAAATCTATTTCATCATAATGAGCACTTGTTGGAGCATAAACCTGAATTATTTGCATTAAGTTGAATAATTAATATTGTCACTCCTAATATACTACCATCTGTATGATGTTATTCTTCCTTTTTTATTTATAATGAATCCCACTCCATTTCTGCTTCAATATTTGTGCCTTTGTATTACAGAATATGTCCACTTTTCAAATCAATTGTCTCCTCACAATTTCTTCTGATTTACAATTATTATCATCAAGTATTTATAATATTTTATTATATACACCTGGGTCACTTATTATGCGGTAAATAGGTTCCACAGAAAACCCACATTAAAAAAATAGACTTGACTTACCTTGAAAAATGTGGGATATGTTCCATAATTTTCAAAAATTGCATAAATCCAAAGCAACAAGGTAAAATTACTTTAAAATTTGCATTAAAAAAATAAGAAAATAAAGTATGACTAATAAAAAATTTCAAATATTTGAAAAAAATTAATACAAGACCAACTTTTTTTATTAGCTATTTTATTCAAAACAATATGTTTTTATGTGTAATTTATTTTACATTTTTTCACACATATTTTAATCATTATCCCTATTTGACAATATGCAGTTCGTTTGTGAACTAGTAAGAAATCAGATTTGTCACAAGAGAAAATAAAATTAGCACCAACTTCAGTCTCGTGCTGTGTTAATGGTTTTATCGGCAATGTAATCAGTAATTAAACTTTGAGATGATAATGTTATTAATTGTATATGAAGCTCGCGATATCCAGACTGCTATGTTTAGCTGTTAGAGAATGCACTTCCATGAATGCAACTATATATATATATAACATACTTCCACGAGTGTGTTAAAAATGACTAACGGTTAAATTTTCTTTTATACACATATATATATACATGGAGAAATTTTTAGACAGAAAAAAGTTACAAGTAAAATACTTTTAAATATTTTTACTTGTAACTTTTTTCTGTCTAAAAGTTTCTCCATGTATATGTGTATAAAAGAAAATATAAACATACACATATATAACACCGACTACAACTAGTTAGCTCTCTTTGGAATTTAAAAGCTCGTTCATAATTTGTGTCATTAAAAAAGAAAATGATTTTCCAATTAATTAGAAAGTTGAAGACTGTCTCGAATCGTTTTTGCTGTGAAATGAACAGGTTCCACTTCTACTTTATTATCTTTTTCTAAATCTTCTACAGTATCTAAATTTATTGTCGAACCTTTTTCCAACAGGCATTTAAAGTATGTAAAATGGGGAAATCCCGATTTTATGTGAAATATGAACTTCTTTATTGCATTAAAAAAATCCGCACAAAAAGAGACTCAGGTGTATATATCTGCTTTTGGATGTTTTTTTACTTAAATACTATTCTTAATATTTTCCATTATCATTAGCAGCCAAAGAAAGACAAAAAGTTAAAGATTTTGCAATGACAAAAAATAATTTAGGAACCACAAATATATCAATATATTATAAGCTGCTTTTTAATCTATTTATGTGGCATGTTGGCAGCTGTCTTTTATGTAATAATAAAAAACTGGGATTTAAACTAGGCTGTAAAAATGAAAATGATTAAGTTGATCATATATTAACAATCCATCCCACTCTGATACAGCAAACTTATCACAGTAAAATTAAAATGGCTTTAAATATGTGTACACGTAGTCAATACATTAAAATACAAATGCTTATATAGAATGCCATCTGCCTTATAGGTAAGGCTAATCTATAATTCTGCATGTATCTTAATGCTCATTATAAACTAGTTGTAGAACTCAATGGTTGTAATCATTAACTAATTAATCAACTTAGAAAAACGTGAAATTGTGATATTCAAGCACAATATTATTAATCAAATATTTAATAATATTGATCAATAAATAAATATATAATCAAATGATTTCTTGCTGGGAAAAGAAAATGACTAGAAGTGATAAATAGATCATGGATCTTGAGCTCTAGATTACATTATACGAAACAAAACAGAGCTTTTCTTGCATAAGAACTATATATATAAAAATTAATCAAGATGTATTTCGAAGTATATACTATTTTTAATTATTAATCCAAATAACTTTTTTATTTCATATCTAAAGAACTAAATTAATTTTATTTTAGTATGCAATATAAAAACATCCTGATTTAATACACATTTAAAGTATGGTTTAAAACATTACTGAATATATAATGATTATAAAATACATATAATTTACAAATAGAAATTATTAAAATATAAATTAAACTGCATAAGTAGAGTTTAAATGCAATTAAAAGACAAAGACCTCTTTTTAACTTATTCACAGGTTTTAAATTAAATCAATCTGCATGTACATTGCTATTTAAAATTTTCTGAAAGAGTTTCCTTGCATGGAAATTCTCTAGCATGCTACAGATTGTAACTTTAGTTAATAAAATCCTTGATTATTTATTTTAAAGATAATCTTTTAATTGCTTCTTGTACTTAAGGCTGACTTTAAATTTGTGTGTGTGTGTGTGTGTATATATATAACTTAGATAAATTGAAGTTAGGAAAAGTAAAAAAAATATAAATCCACAGCATTTTTGAGGTGTTAAATCTTAAGCAGTTTTCTTCATAATTGAAATATAAATGGCAGCTGATAATTTATTTTGAGATTAAGCTTAAGATATAATTCAATAATAAACCAAAACATTTCTTAATTGACTGCTATTGCAGGATTGTGGGTGAAGCAATGGATAACCAACTTCCAAAATCAAGGAAAAATAAAATGATTTGTTAATAAAAAAATAAGAACATTCACAAAACAAATTAAGATTTGAATATTTTCTGATTAACTTGAGAAATTTTTAATGAAAGTAAATTATTCATTTCTTTTCACAATAATATATATATAATAAAAGTATTTTAAAAAGTTTTATGCTAATTTAATTTGTGGATCATAATTATTCATTGCAATAAAAGTGTCTGATAGAATAGCAAGGAGAAGTAATTAATAAAATTTAAAAAAACATGAAAATCAATGATATAATATGCTGGAAAAAAAAGTTTTAAAATTAAAATACATTCTCTCTAAATAATACATATAAATGCTAATATTTGAATTGTTAGTGGCCATTTGCAATTTAAGAGAAAATCAGACAATTTCATAGCTTTGCTATTCTCTTAAAAGTAGAAAAAAAAATGGCTTGTACTATATATACATATGGTACTTCATTTTAAAGATTTAAACTTCTGATAAGATGACCAAAACCACATATAGTTGATATAGTTTTTGTAATGATATTTTTTTAAAGAATAAACTTTTTTTTAAAAATTATAGAAAAAAGAAACTGGAGAATTTATATGAGATGAACATTGTAAAAGAAATTGATAGATACTTTCAGAATGAGTGTAGACTTTTTTTTTTAATATAAATTTACATTATAGTAAAATGTCTCAATTTTTTTTTTTCTCCAAAATTAGTTATTATTATACATAAAAAAATTAAATCAAATGATAGTCAGCTTAAACATGTTTTATGAAGCATATAAATATATGTTTGTTATGTGAATATAAATGTATGCATTTGTAATATACTGATTCTTAGTATATTTAGATTATAATTTATTAATGTTATTACTAAATAAACATTTATTCTATGCAAATGGCCACCATTAATCAAGTGAAAGCTAATATAAGTAATTACTAGAATCATTAAGACAAGATTAAAACCGAGAAAATGTAATCTAATAACTCAAAATAGGAAATAAATGAACGAATTTAAAATGTAATCTAATAACTCAAAATAAGAAATAATAACAAAAATCCTAATTTTGATGATCGAACTAATTTAAAATGATTAGAAAATTAATACCTGTAAAAATAAAAGTGAAGAAAATAAGTTCAACAATGATATTCCTAAGAATTCAAATGTAACTCCTGATACCAAGAAATAAAACTGCTTTCAACAACTACAAACCAGTCAGGGAGAATGGAAAACAGTTGAAGAAGCATGTCAGATGTAAAGATTAATCAAAACCATGGAAAAATGTTTTTCAAATGTTAAATTTTTCATAAAGAAAAAATAACGATATCGTGATGTCAAACCAGAAGTGGCCGTAAGCGGCAAAACTTTGCAGGAAAGAAAATTATTTTAAATATTAATTTGATCTCAAATTAAGAATTAAGCATTATGGATTATGATTTAAGTCACCTCCCTGCATAAAAATTATAAATTTATGATGATTAGATCAAAAGTTATTGGGCCACTCCCGGTGCGATTGGGATGCCACAAAAAATAAACATTTCAAATTGACTTAGAATTATGACGAAGTGAATTAGAAGATAAAAATGGGTTTATAGGATATTATAGGCCTAGACAGAAACATAAGTGGTTAATTATTCAATCCCTTTAGATTTAAATTATTAAGGAAGACCCAAAGACTAAATACAAACCGTTAGATTTTATAATTGGAACTTTAAGAATCAAGAATTAGAACTCAACTTGGATTAGAAGAACAATAGGATCAGTAAAGCAGAATCACAATTGAAATTTTGTCACAATCTAGTTCAGAACAAGGTTATATAATATGAACTGGATCATGAATCCTGAAGACTTAATGGGATCATGAGACTAATTGTTTTTTTTTTTTTCCATTTGGTTTTGCTTGAATTCTCAGTCTCAAGGATAGAGGCGTTGGCCATAAAGGGTTTGTTGATTGGCGGGATCAGGCAGCGATCATTGCCGCACCCAGGCTTGGGAATGATCTGGCAAGGTTCTCGTGGCCCTCCCTGATTCGATTGGTGTTCCGGACATGCAGAACTAACGTTGCACCCAGATAAATTGCAACCCATTTACGGTGGGGGCCAAAGTGGTTTAACCTTGTCCAAGGAGTGGGTCTGGGCTCTCGCTAAACTGAGTTCTGGCTGACGGGTCATAGATGGAGTCTGTGGGGGCTGCCTGGGGACATGCCAGGTGGATTGAGAGTCGATTGTCCCGCATAGACATTGCCTCGAATGGATGTAGCATCCCCTTGATTGACTGACATTTGATCTGTGATAATTCATGACCCTTTTTTTTTGGTGTTTTTTCTAGATGTTTGTATTCCGAATGTAATTTTCTTTTTCAGATACCTGTAATACCTAATCTATTGGACAAGGCGGTTGTATTGCTTTGAGCCACCGCTCAGTTGTAGAATATAAATATATCATTGTAGCCTCTATTGCCCATTGCTGCAGGTGACAGAATAAGGCCCCTGCACAGGTGGATCATACTTTAGTGACTTAATAGAGTTGCTTTGAAACATAGTCATAAATTTAAAAATATCAATGTATTGTAATTGACTTAAATGTGAATAAATTTGATTTTGAAAGTAAATAAACATTGAAAACAAAACTAGATAATTTAATATTTATTTTCTTAAAAAAAAGTAAGATAATCCCTGAACATAGATTCTTAGATATAGATCTTGATTTAAAAATAAAATCAGAAAATTTTGCCATAAGTTGTGTACTTGGGCCAATGTGGTCGTGTGATGGCATTGTTTCTCTGCAAAAGCACAGAAATATGCCATTTACACATCCCAACTTACAGCCTATAGAACAATTCTGTTCATATTAGCCATTAGCAGGCCTATTACGGCCCGCTGATGTGTTTCGCGTCACTATGGAAAATAGCGCACACTTCACAGATCACTACTGGGTGTATGGAATTCAACTGGCCATAAGTGTTTTAATGCACATTCAAAGTAACGATCTTACAACTTATCTGACATACTATTACATACTAATAATTGTAAGCCCATGACCGCATTTCCCTACACATCATAAAAAGACTGGCATGAAGTATGTTCAGTATTTACTATTATATTTAATTTTAACAGAAACTTTATTAAACTTATTAACAAAATTACTATTTTAAAACTTAAAATCAAACTTAATAATTTATAAATAAATTAATAATTTTAAAAAAATTTTTATTTTTTTTATTTTATGATAATTATTATATTTTCTCAGGTTTATTGTTTTTTATATTAGATTAGCTTTATGAAATGTATTTATTTTTAAAATCATGTAAAGGCGTTGTGAAAATTACATTTTCAACCAAATGCATTAATTTAATTAATAAGATGCATGCTGCACACAACTTAATAATAATATCACTATATTTCAAAAACTAAGAGAATATATTAATTAAAGAAAAAATATACAGAATAATTAATAGAAAATAATGCTAACATTATTAATTAAAAAAGGGAGGACAAATCCATAACTGTTGTATTCAAATAATGATGAACTAAATAAAATATTGTAAGTAAAAATAATGTATAAAAGAGAGAATGTGTCCCATATAAATTTGTTTTAGGGACAGACATACAGTGATTAATGGTTGTGTAGATGATGTATACTTGTATTAGAATTTGACATTCAGATCACTGTGAATCTTTAAGTTAAATCGGGTGGGGAGGGGGTGCAGTAACAACTATTGAAACTCGTATATATATATATTACTTATAATCAATCTCATCATATACACTTTAATGCAAATTTTTTTTATATAATTTCCTAACAGTTTAGACTGTCCTGAGTCTTTCTTCATCAGAGCACTTGCATAACCTTCCTCTTCCTTAAATTTATAAATTTAAAAGGAAGGCTATGCAAGTGCTCTGATGAAGACTGCAGGACAGGTGAAACTGTTAGAAAATTAAATTAAAAAATTTCATGAAAGTGTATATGTGGAGATTGATTATATGTAATATATATATGAAGGAATGCAAAAAAAAGGAAAGGAGAAAATATAAGAATAACTATTGAAACTATTAATAATTGAATGTAAATATATTTAAAATATTCAATTATTAACAGTTAATTATTGCAAAATTAGCTATTTTAAAAAATGAGTGCAAAAGAAGGGGGATGTGACATTGCTTACAGACATAGTTTGGTTACATAGTATATAGTTTAGTTTATTAGTGCTATAATTGCAAATATATAATTTAACTTCTATAAGAAAAAATTTGGAAACAATAAATCATGGCCAGAAATAATTTGTTAAGGCCATACTGCAAAATTTATTATTTGAATTTATTGTAATATAATATTGTAAGATTATACAAAATATAAGGTTGTTATAAAATTAATTTCTGTAAATTTCAAAATACGAATAATTGAATCCTATAAACTTTTGGTATTCAAATTGGAATCTAAAAATATAATATGTAAGCCATTAAGATGGAAAAATCTCTTGGCAATTAGGAAAACAAGCTATTAATTTATGTTACATGAGTAATATATAATATAAACAGAAGGCAAGATATAAAAGCATTTAAAACTAAATTAATTCATTAATAGTTAATTCTAGAGATTTATCTATATAATAATCATTTGCAATACTATTTAAAAGCAAATACTAAAGAAATGTTGAGAAGTACTAATTTTCATAATATTTCTCCAACAGCAATGAAGAAAAATATCCTTAACTGTATCATCTTTAGAATGGATTGCTGAGAAAATTGTTATTTGAGTTATAAGTTCCTTTTTGAAATCTGATTCTTGAAGGAAATGAATATGCAACTAGAATATTCTAGTCAAAAGCTCTTAATATGTTTTAAAAAATACCTGTTAACCTAATCTATATTATGATATATAAAAAAAAAATATATCACCAAGGAAAGCTGATCAACAATCATATGCTGGATTTATAGTGAATTACAACATGAAAGCAATAAAAAACTACCACAAGAAAAAACAAGCCTACAGTATATTTTAGAGTAGTGGAAAAAAAGTATACATATATTTTCATTAAACAAAGTATTAAATCAATAAAAAAGATCACATGAATATCTTTTTTTATGCTTACTCAAGCTGTTAAAACAGTAACAATTTTTTTTCCTCCCATACATTAGTGCATTGACACATAATGCAAGCTATAGTGATTAATAGATGCTAGAAGGCTGTGCATGACAATTCGCAGTCAGTGCTTTGCCATCCAAATATCTCCCAACTAATTTCTAGCTTATAGCTTTCATAAGTGAGGAACTTTGGATATGAGAGGAGAACATCTGGATTTTGGTTCTAATGCACCCTCCAGCACCCATCTTTTTTCTTAACTATAAGACTATGAGCTAGAATTAAAAATATTAATATGTTTTCAATTTGGCCTTATAATTAAACTAAAAGATGATGCTAGAGAGATGATGCATGCAGATCCAGATGCTCTGTTCTCAAATCCACGGTTCTTCACTTATGAAAGCCGTAAGTTAGAAACTAGTCAGAGGGAAGATTGGATGGGAAATCACAGGATAGGGATTGTGATGCACAACCCTCTAGCATGTATTCATTACTACAGCTTGCATTAGGTGGCACTATTGTGCAGGGAAAAATTTTGCTACTGTTTAATCCGGTGATGAATATTTTGAAGAATTTTGTTCATTCTACTTAATAATATATCTTTTGGTATATGTAAAATAGAAAATTATATAATATTACAATACTTAGTCAAAAAAAAAAAATTCAAGCAATATATATATACAAAACAAAATAGCCCTTTTCATCATTCACTTCAAAAATCAACTTTTAACATCAAAGAATGTCTTCATGAGTTTGATGGCCTCAGTTTTAAGAAAATTTATCATCAGTTTCTTTTACTCTTTTTTTTAATTCATTTCTTTCATAAAAGATAACTTCTGCATTGTCAAATAATATTTTATGGCCTCTATTCAGTTCATAAATATACAAAGCTGAGTTATGATATCTTTTTAATTCTACTCTTATAAAGTTTAACTCTTTTGTTAAGACTTAATTTACTTTGACCTATACAAATTTTATGACAACTGCAAGAAATCTTATAAATTATACCAGGAATAGATTTGCTATCAATTGACTGTTTTTGAAAACAATCAATTGATACCATTAAAGTATATTATGAGAATGAGGAATTTAACATATTGTGACAGTCAGATGATGTATGTTGGTTTAACCCAGTTCGAATACTAGGCGAAAGTACCTCGAGGCCATTAATACGCGAGATATTAAATCAAGAATACTATGACCTCTGCCCTATTTGCCTATTCTCGAGGCTAATTACGAACAAACAACATTATCTGAGACACACATAAATGATTTTCTCACCGGCCACAAAGCTTAGCAACAGAGGTAGAGACATGGACGGGAACACCTACGGAACTAAATAGTTAAATGTGCAATAAAAGTACTAAGAAACATGTGTTTTGCGTGCCTGGATCATTGGAAAAGTAAAATAAAGCATTATAATAAAATTAGGAAACTCAAGCTTTTTTAGTTAAATAATAGATATTTAATTAATGACTTTAAAATATTAATAGTGATTTAATGGCCTCCGCTATTCCCCTAAATTAATGAAAACTAATTAGACAATGAAAACAGATTAAAGGATATAATATTTTTGCGGTCTAAGTCTTTTCTTCCCAATTTTAATAAAATTGTCAACTCGACTCTCCTCGATGAAGTACAATAATAAAAATCTTTCACAAAGCATTTTCTAATTGCTTTGCGCTAGAAGCAGAGTTTAAAAATTATTTAAAATGTATATAGCTAAACCTGATATACATAATAAGCTAGTGGCGGACAAAAGAGGCGTTATCAAGGAGATCAAGGTGGCAAACAAAGGAAACTTACTCGTATGGAATTTTACAAATATAAATGAAAATTGGAAAGAGATTTAAATGAAAAACTAACCTTTAAACTTAACCGCAATGGAATACGAAATATTTATAAATGTTAGTAATGAAGAATAGCGAAGGGGGAAAAAAGGTTAAATATAGATAGATGATCACACATATATATATCTAATATTAATCTAATAAAAATGGTTACATAACAAATATAATTAAATACATTTCAGAAATATAATTCAAATAAGCGCTTAAAAAAGGTATGTACAAAAAAGGGTAGAAAGTAAATAGTTCAATGGAGGAGAGATATGATTACCGTCCTGGTTCCTTGCTCCTGTTGGGCGGCGGCGTGGCTTGATCCGACCGTCGATAGGTATTTGTCCGGACAATGAAAATGGAAATATGTAGCATGGTTTCACGAAGAGTCCTACATATACTGCACAGAGTTCAGATCACTATTAGGTGGATACTACGGCATTTTGGATGGTATTTAGGAACCTCAGCGATAGGCAAAGCTATTTATTTGCCTAGCCAAGCATAGTAGAATCCATCAAATTCATATGACTTTTTTCTTGAGCATGTTCAAACTTCTCCATGATTTTGAAGACGACAGTTGTATAACTTTGTGGAATAAAATCTTAACAACTCAAAAGCAAAATCTGCAAGAGTTCTCCAAAGAGAAATCTGAATGCCAGCAAGAAAACTCTGAATCACCAAGTCTTTTGTTCTCACTTTTATTTATACCCTCTTTGTCAGCTACCTTCTATTGTTTGTATGGTCTTAGATCTTGATAAGCCCCCATGCTCCTTTGTTTCAAGGTAACATTTTCTAAAAATAACCTTTACTTTTTTTACTCTAAATTTCTTTCTTTAAACTTTGAATTTTATTAATTAAAAAAGAAAGAGAAGGCCATCTTTAATTTGCCTTGAATGGGCTAATTAATTAAACATATACATTCTTTTAGAAAATGTTGGCAGGCTTATCTCAAAATCAAATCATACTAAATATTTGAACAAGATTTAAAAAGAAAAAAGAAAAATACATTCTTATTTCTTTTAATAAAATAAGTATTTTATTTCAGCAGAATTTTGCATTAACTCATATATATACGCTTGACGTATATATATATGTTTGACTAATAGATTTTACAAGTAATTTTTATTAACAGAAATCTAATCTTAGAAATGGAATTTATTTAAAATGAAATAGTTAAATGCAAAACCCTGCTGATATTGGACTACAAACTTAATTCAGGCCTACAATACTAATTAGGTTTATAGGAGGCTGTGAAGCATGGATCGGACTTCAGATCCATTGCTTCAATATTAAACTAAAAAATCAAAATTCTATTTATATGCAATAATTAAATTTGAATGCTTTAAACTGACTCAAAAACTATTCTTAATATATATAGAATTAATAATTTTTCAAACAACTTAAGGCAAAACTTTTCAAAAAGTTTTATAATCTTAAAGCACAGACACTCAATTTTTTGTGAGGCATTGTTACCTGTACTGTATACTATTTTTAAGATTTCCTTTATTTTCCAATTATAACAATCCATTTGAAAATTATCGGGAAAATTTTATTAGATCATTTATTAATGAATTTTTTAGAAAAAGATTTCATTCATTTGAAAAAGTTTTTAAAAATTTGATAAAAGTGATTAAAATTTACATTTAACAGATACTAATATTTCATCTATATATTTGTTTTCTTTAGTGAAAGAAATAACTACTTAATTATTAGTAAAATGAAAATAATTTCTATGATATACACACACCTCTATGTTTTTACATCCTAAATTTACCCCATAATGTGATACTTGATATTTAGACACTTTCTTTCAGTCTATAAGAACATTTAAATTTTGTAGGATCTCTTAATAAATAAAATCAACCAATAAGTTATTTTTATTTTTTTTAATACAGTACAGGCATAAACAAACACACATATTTCAAAAATTTTTAATTATCACATAACAATATAGATAAAACACTTACCAAAATTGTATTATTAAGCAAGTCAAGTTGGTGTTTTATTTTTTGTTGCTCATTAATTAAATCTTCATATGTAATCCAGCTATTTGAATATAAATCTTCTACAGCTGGTCCACTGGATAGTGGTTTACAAATTCCAGGCAAATGATCAGCTGTAAGAACCATTTGAAATAAATCATCTAAATATTTTAGCATATTTCTATATGCTGCTAATTCCATTTCATTTTTGATGTTTACTTGTGATTCATGTATTTCCAGTGGTGAACTATCATTTAGCTCACTGACTAAATCAGAATCTCTTTCTTCGGCAATGTTAATAGCTTCATTCTTTTCTTGTGTTTCAAGATGATTAGACTGTATATTTTCTAATACTAATTCACCAATAGCTGGCAGAATAATTTTTTTTGATAAATCAAATGCCGAATGGTTTTTACTGGAGTCAGATGAGAACTTCGACTGGCTTTCTCTAGTCTGAATAGAGATAATAGCAATCATATTCACAATGTGTGAGAGTCTTATTTGTAGAGACAATTTCTGAGCTTGGACATCCCATAATAATAATCTGGTGATTGTTTTTAGTAGTGTTATATCTATGCCAGATAAAGAACATTTTGAAAGAGTTTTTTTCTCATCTAATGCGACACAAATTTTATCATCTTCCAATTCACTTGGAAATTCTGTATTCTCAGAAACATTATCACATTGTTCATAATTACTATCACTCTTTTCTGATTCATTGGGATGTTCTATATTTTCTGAAGTATTATTGTACTGTTTACATTTATTATCATCATTTTCTGATGCACTTGAGAGTTCTATAATCTCTGAAAGATCATTATACTGTTTACAATAATTATCACCTTTTTCTGATTCACTATAAAGTTCTATATTTTCTGAAATATCATTACACTGTTTATAATTAATATCAACTTTTTCTGATTCATTGCTAAGTTTTGTGATCAGTATAATATCATTACAATCTTTACTATCGGAGTTTTTTAATTCACTTTCCAGTCCAATATCTAAATCCACTGCGACTGTTTGACTGACTGTTTTTGCTTGCTCTAATATACTAGACAAGCTATCAGAAGAATTTGATTTTGATAAAATTATTTCCTTTTTGCTAATTTTATATAAGTGCATAAGTTGAGCTAAACTATAATAAGCAAAAAGATAGTCAATTTCTTGATAAAATCGGCCACTTGAGAAGTTTACGCTACTATCTCTATCAGCAACTTTTAATACAGGTGACTGTAAACTACATGTAACAGGCAAACAAAGTTCCAGATCTTCAGGACCTAAATAAATGTATAAAATAATTCAATTATTATTTTTTTAATAACTTCTTTTAATAATAACCATATTAAAAAACTTACCAAAAGGGAGAATAAGTTGACACATATTTTCTAAAACATTAGGCTGTTTGTGACAAATATAAAGAACATTGATAAGATGAGAAATACCTTTTTGCGTTAATTCTAATTGGAAAGCTAATAATGACAATGTTAAGTCAAAAGAACACTGAAAAAACATCTAAAAAAAAAAAAAGAAAGATATAAGACAAATACCATGTAGGAAATTTTAAAAAAGGCAAAACATTAATAATGAAGTTTTTAAAATATTAAGAGTATATATAATTAATAATAGTTTGTTCCATTTAAAATACAAGCATTCACCTTTTATTCATATATATATATATTGCTTATAATACTTCTTTCATATACACTTCAATGCATTGAAGTGTATATAAAAGAAGTATTATAAGCTATATATATATATATATGAAGATATGCAAAGAAAGTGAAAGAGAAAAATAAGAGAATATACTTCTGATAAGACATTCACCTTTTACTATAGAAATTATTAATATTAAAATAATCATGCTATTATTAAAAAAGTTTAAAATAATTTCATAAATATTTATATATATAATTTTAATAATGATATCTAGAGAGAAAAAAACTTATTTCTAAAAAATATTTATGATTAACTCAAAAAAGATGACCATAAAGAGCTTACATCATTATAGCTTGAAATATTCTTTCGAAATTGATTTTCTTTCAATGCAACATAATCGTTAGTTAAAGTTTCATAAGAAAACCATTGATTTTGAGTCCAGAGTTTACTTAAGTAAATGAAAAAGGCTTCTCCTAATACCAAATGAGGTGTCCAAACTTCATCATCCTCTGTACAATAAAATATTATGTGCTAAGTAGTGTCTTAAGTCATACAACAAAGGTAAACATAATTTAACATTTTAAGTTTTATCAATACATGAATTTTTAATTACAATACATGCATCACAAAACCCCTTTTAAATATTCTTATGTAATTTTACTTTTTAATCAACACATTAAAAACCACATAAAACAAAAAAAAATTACTTCAAAAAATTATGAATATTAGCAAAACCCCTTTGCAATAAATATTCAAACTTTAGATATGTATATATTTGACAATCTTTTCATAATACTTGACTAAGTTTAAAAAATGCATTCTAAATAATGTTCACTATATTTGTGAAGCCTATATAATTTTTGTCACATGATTTTGATTGATTCTAAATAACCTTTAGACTATTTCAATTTTTTTTTCCAAAATATTACTCCACTGATAATTACTTTCAAATATGTCTAAAATTATTGTTTTATATAAACTGCTTTTATTAAGGTTGTATATTAAGTTCTTTCACCCGAGTATAGAATTTAATACTAGAATAGTTTGCTCAAGCAATAACACTTTAACCTTATTGATGATAGGTTTCCATTGTTTCTTAACCATTTTTAACACAATTTATTCAAGCCTTTAAATAGTTTATGGCAAAGTAAAAGCTAGATTAACATTTGACTATGAGAAATCATGAAGAAGAACACAAAAATTACCATGGACAAAAACTGAATGGTGAAATTTAGTTTTCTTCTCTTGATTTACATTTTAGCTAACAATAGCTAAATGCACATTTATTAGCCAGTGAATAGATTGTTAGTCAGGTTAGTTTTCATCTGCCAACATAAAAAAAAATATCATAAGCCTATTTAAAACTTACAAAAAAAAAATTTTATTTTCCAATCTATATTTGAACTCCAGATCACAACCATGGCAGACAGTTTTTTTTATATAAAGTAATTATACTAAGAAATATGTATAACAAATTTGGGTAGATGTAAGCTCCAAGCACTAGGACTGGATCTTATATCTACGAACGCTTATATATATATATTGCAATGGTAGAGAATAAACGGTATCCAGTAGTAGTGCAATTATCATCATTAAGTAAATGCCAATACAGTAATTGAAGACGAGTAATGGTACAGATTCCCTAAAGAAGAAACAAGGTGGTCGCATCTCACTATAATCAGATTTGAGGTCTTCATATAGGATGCTATGAATAAAATGATTTAACATTAATCTAAAATTAAATTCATTTCAAACAGGATTATTTAATATCAAATATTAAATATGGACACAATTTAAACTAAATCATTCAATCTTCACCTTTATTAATCATTCCATTATGCTCAGAATTCAAACTCATGGTAGTTTTTGCAATTAATTCTCTTCAAGGGTTTCCATCAATTCTACAGCAATAACAATATTCAATATAATCTCAATATAATTTTAAAATTTATTTCATCCAAATTATTAGGATATAAAATAAATATAATATGTGTGTGTGGGTATATGTATTTAACTGTATTTTGTTTCGCAAAATGAATAAATAAATTAGAAACTTCTTTAAATTTGAAATAAACTTTAACAATATTTATTGATGAATAACAATCAAATTTATTTAATATAACAAAAAAAATTAGCGTAAGTGCTTTACTCACATTTCTACTATTTCATAATATTAAATAATTAATATATTTTCATATTTCAATAATAGATATGTATCTTGTAACACGAATAGATTTTAATAGTTTATAACATAATCAACAAATAGTAATATTATATTATACAATCCATATGAGAGATGTATAATCATCATTAAAAAAATATATAAAATCTTTCATACAAGATATTAGACATTTACCAACTAACAACAAACAAACAATATATTAATTAAATTAGTAACAACAAAGTTCTGTCGTGTCTTGAATAAATCCAATATGAAGAATGATAAAATCTTACCTTCATATTAAGTTTACTTTTATACCTCAGTTTATATCTTAGTTCGTACCTCAGTCAAGTCGCTTTTATAGAATACCTAAATTTTATTAAATATTAAAAAAAAACACTTGACTTCATGATTTTCTATTCCTCTTAATTTAGTCTTTCTTAAATGAATTATTCCAATGGCAAACAGATTTTAATAACAAAGGGAATAAAATTAAATATTTTTTACAATTCACAAAGATAATAGGTTCTAATAAAAGTTCATATTATTGTCCTTTCATTTCCATATTTGCAAAGTAATGTTCATTAAGAATAAAGTTCTTTATTCCTCAGTCATTCATCATCATAGATGCAATCAAGATATCCAATTGATCCAAAACATTCTTTTTGCATGATGTTGATATCTTCCACAAACGATTTCACTTCCATTTGGAATTTCATTTACATTGTATAGATGAAATTTATATACCTTTAGGCATTTCAGTGGGAATAAGTAATTACATTTATCTTCAGTTAAAACGATAGTATTATATCCTATGACAAGTGGTGTTTACCCACAATGCATTTTTTATAAATATAATCTTAATTTTAGTTTAATTATATCAATGTTTTCTGAAGAAATTTATCTGTTTCAGAATTCCAAATTAGAACAATTTTATAAGCTTTTCTAATTAATAAAACATATATAATTTTGTTTTGAAAATACAAATAATATTAATAAAGAGTAATTTATTTATTTTTATCTTTGAGTGATATTAGAATTTGTTTTTTAATAAAACTTTTATCAATAAGCAAATCATTCAAATTATTAAAATTCTAAATTCGAACACAGTAAAATTATTGTACGTAGTGACTAGTACATCAGCAAATGATAGAATTCTTTAATAAATTATCTAATTCAGTATTTATAGTAGAATCAACTTCCGGTAGCATGTACTACATATATCATTTGGTTTTCACGATTTTTACATTCTATAATTGTTAATTATATTAATAATCAAGAATTGAATTTAATTTCATTTCCTTTGTATTAATTGCTAGTCTGCGACTTGACCTTGAGGTTATCTCTATGTCAATGTCTTGGTTAATGAATTTTATTAATTTAAACAATAGTTTTAAACCAATGAATGAAAAATAACTTTTTTAAATTGTTTTAATTTTATTAAAACAATTATATATAAAAAAGAAATAACATAGATACTAATCATATATACTTATGTTATAGTTGTACATACTCTCACAATATGTAATAATAAGTAATAAATACAGCATCACCAGCAACTATCGTTAATAATCAAAGTATCTACAAGTTAATGAACAATCAAATAATCAATCATTCTTTGTGAACATAATATAAAATCTTAGGCTAACCATCACCAAGTATATTATAAAAGAACAACTATCAATATTTCAACTGCATGTACATGTATAAGTGTTAAAATAATTATAAAATTAAACATTAAGAAAAAGCTAAGATCATTATATTAATGCTGATCATTATCAAAAGTCTAAATCATCAAATACCATGAGTGTACTGCTAGGAATAAATTAGTCATTATCATCATAAAACATAAAGTTTGTGGAATTTAAAAGTGATCTTCGTTACTTTAGTGTCATCTGAATTATTTTAAAGAGTTATATAAACATCACAAAATATGCATGTATATAGTTCAAAGCTAGCTTTGGGATTGCAAGAACTAATGAATAAGAGAATACATACAATATTTTATTTTAGTATTAAACAACTTCGCTGGAATAACTTGAAATAATGATTAATAAATTTATAGATTAGAAATAATAAAAACGAAATGTCTGATAAACATTCTACATTACAAATAAATCATTCTGATTTTGATTATTTACAGATCTCAAATATTATTTCCATAAATTAAAAAAAAAAAAAAAACACTATACACGCAATATTGTGTAACGGAATAGCGTTACATAGGGTTTAAACCTAGGAAAGCTAAAGATATATATTAATGACGAAATAAATGACAGGTACCAAAACTTTTTAAAAAACGATCTTGTTTTAAGAATAAACGAGAAACAGCCGTTTCTAAAGCAGATCGCAGCTATATATGAGTACCTGTCAGATTTATTGAACTAAAATTAAAAGAGTTTTTATTTTTTTTAAGGAATTAAATTTATTATAATCATTATTTGTAAGTTTGTTTTTTTGTTACTTCGTTTTAAAAAAAAGAATGATCGAGAACAAATTAGAAATTTTTTATTAAATCATTTTTAAACAAAAAAGAAAGAAAAAAGATAAGTAAATTAATTAATCTGCAATAGGTTAAAGGATTCCAAGCGATCTAAGATATTTTGAATGGGGGTGCAATTAGTAGATTAAAATTTAGAGAATTTAAAACAATAAGCAGGATGTATGTTGGTAACGTCTAGATAACAATCCAAATTTAGAAACAGAGGTGATAAAAAGTGTACACTGCTATTGTACTACTTAGACTTCTGGCTCCAGCTAAAACAATACTTAAAAAAAGATGGTAAAACTAAATTAAATTCCAACGTGGTGCAAATGTCCCAGAAACCATTGAATAAAGAGGACCCTTAATTAGCAAATAAGAACTGATGACTCATGAGTGCATGACAGAGATTGGAGGAAAAATTCAAGGTGTCGTGGCGGGAAAGAAGAGAAGAAAAAGGCAAGACAGAACTGGAGAGGGACATTAATTACAATTATTAATTATTGATTAAGAGTTGTGGAAGGCGAAATTAATTTGAATTTTAGCGGAGAGTATTATTAATTTTTTGGCAGAGCTTCTGATTAAGTACTTGGACTTCTTAACCTAAACTTTGTGTGATACCGTAGACGAAATGCGTTGCTGAATCCAAAATTCGCGGCCAAGCCGCGAATTTTCGCACCTGGCACCGCTGATCGATCCTAGAATGCTCTCAACCTCGGAGAAAATGAACTCAAGGACCACACACACCCTGGAAGCCTCACCAAAAGCCGGCATGCTGAATTAAAGAAAACATCGCTCAGGATCCCATTACAGTCTTCTCGTTCCACAGGTAGTTATATTTTAACATTTGCTCACACATTCATGCACCAGCTAAATTAACTTTAAAGTGGACAACGATTTACAAACATTAAGTGTAAAATAATAAAATTACTAATGACCAAATTGAATCACTAAAGAACTCAACCAGAATCATATGTACAATTAAGATTCAGCAAATATCTGTACAAATTCATACCTAATTCCGTAATTATGTTATCTAGACTTACTAAATCATATATCTGCATGATAATTTTATTTACCCAGTTTTTTTCTAAATAAATCATTCATTTAATTAATACTTCGTTTATTGATCTCTTCCGATCTCTCAAATTTATTTAAATAATGTTGAATGAGTGCGAGAGTGATCTATTTTGTATAATTTGAACGGGTACATTTAATATTTTAGTTAAGATTTAAGTATATTTATAGCGTTTATATTTGTCATACAATTCTTATGTTAATGTTAAGTTATGGTTAATTTATTCTGGGGGATATAGAGCGGGCCTAACAGTGATAAAGGTGTTTCAATATTGTTTTAACGGTAATGTGCAATCTAGTTCGGAAATAGTGTTGCTGTGTTCGTTTCTTGCTGTCCGCTGGAGTGATGCTTGGGCATGTTCTGTGATATAGTTGAGTGAGCGTGTGCACGTGCGTGGCGAGCTTGTAAAGGTTCTCCTGGCACCTATTACTCGGGTTCAATCTGAATCTACGTATGAAACAAATAAAAGCGTACGTGTATATGTGTTTGAAATTATTTTCACAAAACATTATGAAACCCGGACGAAAAACACAGCAGATCGTAAAAGGGAACCAACAGAAAAGCCAAAGGGAGAAAGGTGACTGCAGTAGCAGTGGGTCAGCGGGTTACAATTGTTTAAATTATTGTTTACAAATATATAAATTGTAAATAACATTAAATAAACTCATATATAGATGCACAGATATGTATGTCTAATAATGCAAAATATACCACTCATTAATAAACAATAAATAGTATTCCATTTTAATATACAAATAGAAAATGATTTTAGATATATGTGTATACTTATAGCTATGAATACACCCATGAATTTTATAATATACAAATGATATTTCATTTATTTTCATTAAATTTACAGACCAATATTATTCTATTTCAACAAGATATAATTAAACCACTAAACATCACATGATCACTATCTCTATACTAGCACATAATTGTTATAAATAAAGGCAAAACTCTCCATACAGTAGTGCCACCCTGTGCCAAACAGAGTAATCAATGGATGCCAGAAGGCTTGTGCATAAAATCCCTATCCAGTGCCCACTCATCCAATATCCCCAGACTAGTTTCTGGCTTGTGGCCATCATCATCATTGATTACTCTGTTTGGCACAGGGTGGCACTACTGTATGGAGAGTTTTGCCTTTGTTTAAGATATAATTAAATGTATATATAATATAAGTACACACAAACATGCATATTCTGATGTAAAATATTCCAATAATTAATAATCCTAATATTTAAACCAAATTAATTTTGCCATCTAATTATGACAAATGCAAATATATTGAATCAATTCAAAATCTACATTTTCACCTGCTAAATCAAAATATATTTGACATTTTTCTAACTCTAAAACATATCTTTAATAAATGATAATAAAATTCTAAGAAAATATACTAATTTCTAACATCTGGAGACTTTTAAATTTGTTTAGATCTTTCATTAATAAATCATTTTTTATGTTCTTCCTAAACATTTTTCCTTCTCAGCAGATATAATTTATTCAACAGTTATTTACTTTTAAAACAAATCAGTATAATAGAGAATGATTAAATATTTTTCTTTTGGGCAATAAAATTGTAAAGTTAACATTTGAAAGAATATGTCTATATATACTTTACATACTAGCCAATTTTTTCTATCTATGCTTCATATGTTTGTAAAATAGATTTCATATATATGAGTGACAGAAAATTTACTTTATCTGTACTTTCATGCATATATAAAATTACATATGAATAAAATAGAGCACTGTAGCTTCAGGATTAGTAGGCTGGCTTCTGATATAAATTGCTGGTTTGACATTCCTGGTTAACAAATATATTAGATAAATGCCGGTGATCTTTAACTCACTTCAGTTTCTATAATTTCAAGAACTTCAACCAAGCAAGTGGTCAACTTATCACTTATTGGCTATGAAATCAAGAAGCTGTCCTGTTAAACTTCTATGGGAGTCCAAATTCAAGCAACATGGAAATTAAGAACTGCCTTTCTTTTAGAAGCTGATCTCATGCACTCTTTCTAATAACTATCAGTTAATCTGAACTCAGTATTTATATGAGATACAATAAAATAAACTGTATAAACAGAAGGATTAACACCAAGTCCTTTCCTTCTGATTAATAAAACAAAATAGCTAAATTATCATTGTTCTGTTTTTTAATTTAAATTTATTAAAACTAAAAATGTTCTAATTAAATAAATTCTTAATTTTTAAAATAAAAACACATTATAGAATTAACTCCTAATTACAAAAAAAAAGTCATTGTTTTAGACTAAAAAAATTTTTCTTTTGTTATATTGAAAATTTAGATTTTTGTCAAAATCAGAAATAAAATATTTGTATCAGACTTTTTCACATAATTTCAAATAACATAAAAAATACCAAGAAATATTACTTGGTCATATTTAAGTTATTCCACATCTCATTTTGTAACGGGCACACATGCCGTTACATTCTAATAAATAAAATTAGAAATTAAAAATAAAAAGTTTGCAAATAAAAATTTGTTTTTAAAAATTAAAAATTGAAAATTAAAAGTCATCTAAACTCGTATATATATAAAATCGCACAGATGGAAAAATTATTAAAAGAAATCTTTATTAAAAAAAAGAAAAAGTTTTAAAACTAAATTTAAAAAAAAAAAAACTTGCAAGATATAAAGATAAAAATATATATATATTTAAGAATGTACAATAATTTAATTAATGCTATTGTGTAAAACGGAAATGATTATTTTCAATTAGTCAAAGTAAATTAGCCCTTGAGCATCTCAAAATTTATAATTAAAGGTCAGATAGGAGAGAAAAACAATGGGAACAGAATAGCCAATAAAAGAAATCCCTCAGGAAACGGGCCTCAGCGAAAGAATAATCATCATCATGATGTCATGAGTTAATCCGCAATTTTAATATAAAAAGGAAAAGATTGGAAATAAATTAATATGTGTGTTATATGTGTTAGTGCCGGGAGAGTTGAAGAAAAAGGGATTAAAAAGACGCACTTTCAATCCCTTTTGTTTTCCCAAAAGAAAAGAAAAATGGAAGTATCGTTTTCCTATATTGTAAAGCTATACCAAGTAGAGCAAAGGACCTCTGGATGATACCAATAGAATGGCAACAACATATGTGTCTCCTCCAGGAAATCGTGGGAATTAACGCTGGATCTAAAAGCAACTAGAAAGTATGGACTTTTTCCTTTTAAAACCATAAGAACTTTATGAACTCTAATGAACTTTAATTATAAAACTATTCCAATATTTAAATATGAATTCCTATCTGATCAAATTAAATCATTAATAATTATTTTATCATATGTAGTTTTAAAATCATTTCCATTAATTTAATTTTTCCATTCTTTTAATTGTTTATTATGTTTTTTTTTGTTTTTTTTTCACATTAAGCTAAAACTTTTAATTAAATCACGTTAAAGTCAGGCATGAATGGGTGCATAGATTCGTAAAGTTATGTTAGTTTAAGGGAGGTAAATCTTAGGTTATTTGTTTCGAAGTTAGATTGGTTCAGTGGATTGGATGTATTGGTGTAATTAGTAAATGTAGCATGAAGATCTGCTATGTGCAGGATCACATTATATGCTGCGCACTTGGACAAAATAAGACCCATTTCTTACTGATCATCGGATGCAGACAGTATTCCCTGCTCCTTGGATCACCCCTTTAGCCTATGGAATGGGATAGTAAGACAGCAAAAAGGACCACAATCCCTTCCTATGGAGTTTTCTTTTTTATTGTTCTTCTCACAAGACAGACGAAGTATTCCTGTACTGGACGAGAGACATTTCTTCTCGATAACCGTACTGTTCAGATGTATATTTCTGACAGTATGGAATTGTGCTGTCGTATTCATACTGCATTGAATACATTGATATATCAGATGGATTGGCTTTAGTTTGACTACGAACTTTTGGCCTAGGGTTAAATAAGGGATATAGAATATTTTCTTTTTCGAATGCAATCTATGTAGTCTATATCCATACTCGACACACTAATAAAAAAAAAATTAATCCATCTATACAAACTTCTAAAATAAAATAAAAAGTTAAAGTGTAAATAAAGTTCTAAAGTAAAGTTATACGAAAATAAAATAATTCTGAATTTTATATGTGTGCAAAATAAATGTTTCTGTGTATAGTTAATCTGGCAGTGGTTTATTCTTATTTTTTATTATCTTTCTTTCTTTAAAAATAAAATATACATTATCTCTGCTGCTTCGTGATCTAGTGACTGGGACTAACGGTCTATAACAAAATAAAATTGGATCTTAACTTAAGTATCTGCCTACTATATAAATTTTCCAGGTTTGAATGGCCTAGTGGCGCCCTGTATGTCAGATACAGTAAGACCCCATTACACCCTGACCGTTATAATTTCAAATTATGCACAAACATTTTATGGGTTCATTTCCACTTGTTTTTAATGTATGCTCACACTCTATTGTGTCCATAAAAACAATCCATCTCATTATATACAGATATTTAATTTCCTAAAAATCTAAATAAATATCTGTAATAGTTGTATTTATTGTTTGTCCACTATCTAATATGAATATTGGATGTCTTTAGAAAAATTTAACTTCATTTAAAAATTCCAAATACATTCAACTGTTAGTAATAGCATATCTAACAGGTTAGTTGGAATGTATTTGGAATATTTAAATAAAGTTAAATTTTTCTAAAGACATTCAGTATTTATATTAGATGATGGAAATAGTCCAAACAATAAATACAATTAAAACATTATTATCACAAACCTTCAGGAAAACACTAAATATCTGTAATAATTTTGAATATCATATTCGTTTACAAAATGCAACATTTAGTTTTAAAATTGTTACAATGAATTCATTATTTAATATGCTTTAAAGCAGGGATGGGCAAATAGCGGCCCGAGGGCCACATGCGGCCCGCTAAGAGTTTTTATGTGGCCCGCCAAGACAATCAGAAAAAAATCCACCTTGGACTGAGATTTCCTTCCCATTGCTCGACCGAATATTCATCTCGTATTTTCTACTGGGATGGCCACATCAATACACATGCACAGTGTAGATACGATGTGCAGTGCTTTTCCAGTTAATCTGGTTAATTTCAATTTTGTCTTTGCATTAGCAAATATATACATTTCCAACTTTAGTGAAACCATGAACCCTCCGAACAAATGTAAAATCGGTAATGAATGTCATGTGTTTAATGAAGAATGGACAAACAAATATTTCTTTGGTAATACAGGGAATAAAGCAGTGTGTTTATTGTGTCATGAATAAAAGGTGCGGCCCTCCGCTAACCTTCACTTCCACAAAGTGGCCCCCAATGTGGCCCTCCACCAACCTATGTGGCCCCCGAGCCAAAACAATTGCCCACCCCTGCTTTAAAGCATTTGCTAATAAAATAATAAGTGTATTAAGAAAGAAACAAATAATAGTGAACAAATTATCACCATTGATGATAAAGGTGCACAACTGCCTCTCTTCAGATAAAGAAGTTAATATGCGAACCTTAGTAAAGACAATAAAATATAATAAGATCAGTAGCATGAAAATGTATTTCAATTTAATTAAGTTATGTTAATTTTTAATCATAAAAACAAAGAAAAATGGATTACATAATTTCTTCTTTCATGCAGACATAATTAATAATTAAGTTTAGGACTGTACATTATTGCAGTAGGAATTCTCTCAGTAGAGATGGAATGATTTCATTATCTAAATACATCTAATGTCACTGACATGTATAAAATGATACATTTACTCATTTAAATAATGAATATTTTTTTTAATATATTTATATACAAAACCAACAAAACATCACATGATCTCAGATTATACAATGTGTTTCAATAGCAAACCCAATTTTTCCTACTCCAATTATTTATATATATAAATAAACATCAATTTTTGTCTTAATTTTTTTTTTATGTTGAGATTGTTTCTAATAAAAATTGCTAATCTCTATTCTCACTGAAAGATTAAAGTTTAATACACAGAAATTGCATAAAAGCATTTTAGAAATAAGAATTCTATTTGAAAAATATATTGAACCTTTAATTGCAACAATATCCATAAGTTTTTTAACTGCCAAACATTTTCTGTATTGGTCTGACATAACTGAAAGTACTAAATATTTATGGATACTTTATACTGATACAAATTTGCTCTAATTGTTTATGGCTTGCGAGAAATTTTCTTAAGTCATTCATACTATATGAATACTGTTACAACAATCTTTAATGTTTGACCACTTTAACACAGTTTTTGAATGAACTAGAAGTGAACATTAAAAATCCTCATCATCATTCATTCTAAAAGCAATCTTTTTAAATTGAATCCTGGAGATTTTCTTGGACATTTGAATGCTTGTAATATCTATTTCACATGATTAATACAAATTATAAGAGATGGCATAGTTTTTTATCCAGTTATTCTACTCATGCATTTATAAAATATGTAATGATAACGCAAAAAACTCAAAGATTTCTATAACCAAAAGCTATAATGGTTACCAATAATTCAAATAAAATAATCAAATAGGAAATACTATTTCACACAACAAAATATGTAAAAATATCATATTATTTAGTTTCCCTGAAAATATCAAGTGCTAAGGATATAAATAGATTGAACTTTGGCCTTATTTAAATAAATATTAAAAAATGTGCTACTTTATATAACACTAATTAATTTTAATGACAAATAGATAAATATGTAGAATGAACAAATAAGAAAAACAAATTATTTTAAACAAATTTAAATTAAAATCAATAATTATATTAATGTCATAAATAATATTTATTTTTATTTTTTTAAAAATTACTACTTCGGGGAAAATGAAATTTCTTCAATAGATAATTTCCTTTGCAAAATGAAATTAACTAATAATCATATATTCATAAAAGACTGTATTCCTTTGAGATAATTTTGTTCAAGAGCTATTCACTGCTGTGAAGAGAACAGATTGCATAAGCACCATATTGTTACATTAGATAGCAGCTGTAGCAAACATAAGATTAATTATTTTTAGAATAATCTCAGTCAAACAGCTATAATCATTATAAACTTGCATTTAGCTTTAAAAGTACTCATGTAATATGAAGATTAAGACTGCTTGTAAAATGTAATTACTGTCAAATCTGATTTTAAATGTCTATTACTTTAGTAAAACTGTCAGCATTAATAAATATTATAACTTTCAAAGGTTATACAAAATATGTATGATCATTATTTTATTAAGATTAAAAATAAATAAAATCAATTGTTATTTACCTTTCTTTGGTAATAACTACAAATTGTAATAATAAAAAATAAATTCAAAAATAAAAAGTTCCTTGCCTATCTTTCTCCACATATTGAGATAGATTGCCTATCTCAATTTATATTTAAGAAAATAAAAATATCACATGATCACCATCTCATACTAGCACATAATTGTTGTAAACAAAGGCAAAACTCTCCATACAGTAGTGCCATCCTGTGCTAACCGGATTAATCAATAGATACCAGAAGGCTTGTGCATAAAAGTGCTGGAGGGTTGCATTAGATCCTAAGATCTAGGTGCAGTGCTCTCAGATCCAAGGCTCCTCACTGATGCTGGCCACAAGCCAGAAACTAGTCTGGGGATATTGGATGAGTAGGCACTAGATAGGGATTTTATGCACAAGCCTTCCGGCATCTACTGATTACTCTGGTTAGCACAGGGCGGCACTACTGTATGGAGAGTTTTGCCTTTGTTTAAAATAAAAGTAGTTGACAATCATGAGCTGGATTCAGATTTTATAAATTAGATTAGATTTTAGAATTAAATTTAAGTTTCTATAAAAAAGAGTATTCTTGATTTAGTTTTAAAAAATATTTGTTTAATTTAAATTTGTTTAAAAAGATATGTTATAGATAAAAAATCAAATAATTTTCTTTGATGAAGAAAATTAATTCAAAAAAATTGAAATAATTTATAATTAAAAGATCAGATTAAATAAGAAAATTTTTTGATATAAAATAGTTTATCTTAGTATTAAACTAAATTCCTTAAAACCGATCTTCAAGATTAAGTTTTGTTAAGTATTTGGTAATTAAAAATATTTTTAGAAATTAAGATAAACTAGTTGTAGTGACATTTAATATGCTTTTTTACCTAAGAAATTTTGTATAATAATTACTAGCTTGTCTTAATAATAAATTTGTTTTGAAAAGAGGAACTGTATAAATAGCCAACTTCAGAAATAATTTTGGATCTCTTAGCTGTTCTGCTTGCTATTTGCCAGGATCATCTCCATTGTTACCATGTATTTCAAGAAACCTCTTCAAGCAATTGCAGCATCTCTATGCATCAATAAAGTCACTAAAGAACTTTCTAAGTATGAATTCCGGAACCAGGTTGTTCAACTCCAATCTCGTGCCAACCATCCTCATGCTACAACACACACTTCTCAACAGTGAAAAATTAATCAAATTTAATATAAGCTATAACCAGAAGCATGAAATTCTGATTGAGACTAAATATTTGGTAAACTGTGAACTGCAAAAGAGCTCTTCTTCATCATGTCTAAAGTTAAAATGTATATGTATAAATTTAATCCTAGATTCATGCAGAAACAATCTCTTCTCAGCAGTATATGGACTTAAATTAATAATTTTATTTAGTTTATGAACAATAATGATTTAATAAACTTAAAGAGATTCTAATTACCAAAAGCCAGTAATAATTAAATATAGCAGTTAATTTGTAATTTAATTTATGCAATTTTATATATCTATTTTATTTATCTTTCAATGTCAACATAATCTTCGGTACTTTCTCTTCCTCTTTCCTTCTTTATTTTTGCTTTTTTTATATAACATATAATAACAATATTCTACTCTTCTTATACTTTATAGCAAAATATATGCATTTATTCTTTACAGTTTTGACTGTTCCTAGCAGTCTTCCAAAATAGAAGAAAGATAGAAGTAGAGAAGAAGATCTGACAAAAACTGCTAGGAACAATCAAAACTGTAAAGATTAAATAAATATATTTTGCTATAAAGTGTAAGAAGAGTGGAATGTTGTTATTAAATGTCAACATAGTTTGTAATACTTATGTTAATATCATTAAATTCAGTTTTAAGAGTATTTGTCATATACATTGTGGTATGCCACTGAATATTTAAAAGTGATAAATGTATATCTGTTATTTTACAGTAAGGAGAAGAAAGTTTAGGGAGTTCAGTTATTAATTAAAATAAAAGATAAATCAAAGTCAATTTATTTTATGAATATTTCTCAGGAATTTTAAATAATCAAAGTTTAGTTTTTACAAAATTTATTTCTGTGAAGCTACCTAGAATCATTTAAATAATGTATTTATAAATTAATGAGAACAAAGATATGTGTAAGCTGATGCCAATGTGAGTATATGCATATAATTTAATAGGATGATTATTATTCAGAATTTTTACGCAGGTTTCCATTAATTTGTATCACATATGTGTGTGAAATTAAAGATTAGCGTATATATGTGTATTTATATAGAGATCTTGTAGATATTTTATCCACTGCTTAATTCCCTGTGAACATATAATTTCCATGCTTTAGTTTTTGATATTATGCGAAATCACTCATGGATGACTCCAATTTGTATTCTGGGTTTTTAAAGGCATATCTCCCAATGAACATATACTTCTTGTGCTTGAGAATTGATCTTAGATGTAATCACTCGCATGATGTTTTGATTGATACTCTGGATTTTTAGAGGTTTATTGTGTTGTTATATTTTTAACATAGGATCAGATGGATATTATAGCAGGCTGATGCTATAATTGCCTCCACATTGTAAATATTCAAATTAATTTTAATCTGTTTTATTAATGCTTATTCTTTAAAATTAAGAGCAAAATATATAAATGCATACATCTTGACATGGCTAATATATATCTAATAATAAACGAATCAGATAAACTCTATCATTATTAAATAATAATCTTCAGAGATGATACTGAATTAATAATATAATGTTTTGTTGATATTATTATTCAAAAGGTTATTTGTCAAATGAGACATATTCCAGCATAAAAGAGTAATTGAAGTTTAGGTAAATAACTTATAATTGAATGGTTAATAAAATTGTTTGTTTATTATATCAACTTTTAGCATTTATTTACTGTTGTCTGCTCTAGCCAATTAATGCTTGTAAAGAATCTCTGCTCTCTATGACCAAAATTCTCATTGGTAAAATTTTAAGATAATGTCTCTTGAGAAACATTCTAGACTACAATTTTAATATCACCCTCTGGCATTGTATATGGATTGTGCTTATACAGAAAGATGGTTTTCCATTACAATATATATACATAGACATACATAATAGAAACTCAAAAAACATTCACATAAAAGGTGAATAAGCTTCTTTTTTAATCAGTAACTGTTTTCAATGGTGACTGTATTTGATGCACGTACTACTGGAGTGAAGTGAGCTGTGAATTTCTTTTGTGGGTTAAAAAAGGTTCTAAAATAGCTGTTATATACATTAAATAGAGACATTTTTCATGATCTAGGATATATACAAATGACAAACACAACAGATTTCTATATTGCTGATTTCAAAAAATCAATAAAGCAATAGCATATATGTAATAATCTTAGTGAAGATATATATTAAGAAAGAAATTTTTTTCAATTCACTTTAATTAATTGTTCATGAATATTTAATTAATTATGAATATAATGATTTAACAAGTTCTCTGAACTGCTATGTACGACCATTGTTTTATTTGATCTCAGTGGATTGTAAGTATGCTAAGCAATAAATTGTTAATTTTTTGAATTATTTTTTTATAATTTCTTTTTATTTATTGTAAATATGTACATATACAAATACCATTAGTTTTTTTGTACGACAATGTGTAATAACTCTTCTAAATAATACATTAATAAAATATGAGGATATAAAAATATATTGTAACCTTTGTCATAACAATGCAAAGGCTACATGATAATATTTTGAGAATAATGTGTGTGTTCATTTATGCGTAGTGTGTGTGATGGAAGAAAGAAGGGAGTAATGAAATATTCACACATATAAAATTGTTATGCAAATAAAAATTATTTATTTTGTAAATACACACAGATATATTTACTTAATTAATATTCTCTTTATTAGAAGAAAAGATTACTTTAGAAATTCATTTAGGTGACAGTCCCAACAATTCTAGTAATTTAAAAAGGGGATTGTATGCATATAAAGCAGGTAGTATACAAATGAGATACTTTCTTTTTCTCTCTCATTTTCGCTTGTTGTTGTTGAAGAAGAAAAGGGAGGAATTAGATAAAAAAGTTAAACTAGAAAAGAATGTGTTGATTCACATTACTAGCTCATAAAGAAGTTATGAAAATATATATATATAAATGAAAGTATTACTATAAAAACTATATAAAATAATTATTATTTTTTATATACATATGTGAGAGGCTCTAAAAAAAGAATTAGAGAAAATAAAAGAAATGAACTTTTGATTATGATATCCAGCTTGATAAATTTATGCAAGAGGAAATCTACAAACTAAGACTATATTTATTTTATTTAACTTTTATTGTATTAATAAGATTTGCCTCCTAGTGTTTCAATAAATAAAAACACAACACAAGTAAAATACAATAAAGCACTTCTGATTATAAAAGTCATCATTTATTCTTTTGAATTAATTCTATTTTATTCATATGATTTACAAATAAATGTTTCTATATTTGTCATGTATTATTGGTGAAGATTTAAACCCGAAATAATAAAGTAATGTCATAACACATTACACCACAAAAAAATGATATCATATAATTGGCTGAGTACTCATTAGTACCGAGAAATAATTGTTTGTACCCTGGTTACTGTTAAAAATATATAAACAGAATCAGTTGCAAACGCTAACTGAAATTCAAGTATAAAGAATACAAATCACTACAAAAGCTAAATTATTCTACCAGCACTCCCTGTGAGACAAATATAGTCTGAATTAATGGCGCAGGTAAAAGATCAATCACTTACATTTTACTATGCTGTCAATTGAGACTGTTTGTTTCACAGGAAATGCTGCTGTGATAATTTAGCTTTTTGGGAGATTTAAATTCTTTAATTAATATATATGTATACAATTACAAATCATTTTTAATAAATAAAAACAGTGCTAAGCTATTAATATTCTTGATATTGATTTTTAGAATCAATTCTATTAAGATAATCAATTTTAGAATAAATTATTCAATGCCTCAAATACAGCAAAAGTATTATATATATATATATTAAAGATAATGCTAAATTGATTTACAAAAACATTTTTCTTTTAAAAATTTTAACTTACTTTGCACTGCTGAAGATATCCATGTCTCAAAATATTTAGATGGATTAGAATTTTCAAATAAATAAGCTGGACAAGCATTACAGCTAAGAAATTCTTTGATCAAAAGTTCGTGAGTAGAAATAACAAGATTCCATTCCTAAAATAATATTAAAATAATTCATTAATGTTACAGCAATAAAAATTTGACTTAAAACTGATCAAAAATACCTTAAGTCCGTTTAAATCTTGTGTTGCTTGATATGCATTTACCCAATCCCCTCTAGACACAAATTCTCTAATACATTGTCTTCCATACTGAATAGCATCATCCTTTTGACCAGATATTTGAAATAAATAAGCTACCATTTGTAGAGAAAGAGGATCAGATCGACGAGTAAGTAATTTTGCAGCTGCAATGGGATCTTTTATTGCCAAATAACTATCAAAAGCAAGAAAATAATATGATTGATTTCTTTTCACATTTAAAAGGAATCTTTAAAAATTTATCAAAAAAAATTACCATTTTGCTGCTTGTTCAAAATTGTTTTCTTTAATGAGTTGATTGGCCCAATTAATGTATAAGTCTTTCAATAGTGGATCTTTTGGAGATAAACGTAATTTAGCCAATGTAATAGCATCTCTGAAAATATAAAATTTTGCTAATTTAAAAATTTCAGCTTAAAAATTGAAATTCATTATATGAACACACACAAAAATAAATAAAAAATCAATATTAAACTAATATTTTCATAATAACTGGTTCTGTTAAAAAAATTGTGGATATTGAATTTTCAAATAACAAGGATCAAACTCCATAGGAATATTGTTAATAAGATTTGATTGATACTTATCTTAAAATTATGGTATCTACTTGTATATATAAATACATATTTGCATATTGACATTACATATAAATCTACATTTTTTTCAAGTTTTTTTATTTTACTTACTTATTTAGAAATATATATATATTAAGCAAACAAAACTATATTTGGATATGTTATGTTCTTTTTTTCCAAACTAGAAACCAAGCAATAGAATTCTAAGAATAAGTGACCATTGTGGATTTGTTTGATAGTTGTCATCTCCTTAATATAGTTTATTCTATAATCTTAAATTTAGAGCTATATTATTAAATTAAACAAAAAATTGTATAACAACATTTATTTTAAAAACTATACGGTTAATTAATTTTTCTTATTTATCATTTTCAAAGACTTTAGAAGTTCCATTTATTTCTGGTTAGCATAATAAGTATTATCTTTGTTTTAAAAAATCTTTCCTCTTCATCATAATGATAAAGATTTTGTTTATTTATTATGTATGGATGACTTCCTAGAAATGTGAAATAAAATTTGAATATCAAAGCAACTAGACAGACTTGGTTTCTTTCATCTTTTAATTATTATTTTTTTAAAATCAAACTGATCAAACATTATTTGAATTCATCTTAAGTTTTAATAGGGATTTTTAAAAAAGTATAATTTTGAATTTTTCAAAAAAACAACAACTTACAAGTGAGATTAAACAACCTTTGTTGAAGAA
Organism: Epiperipatus broadwayi; assembly: GCA_028023455.1. Taxonomy (NCBI): domain Eukaryota; kingdom Metazoa; phylum Onychophora; class Udeonychophora; order Euonychophora; family Peripatidae; genus Epiperipatus; species Epiperipatus broadwayi. The sequence goes on from JAQFVV010012463.1 coordinate 5,964,471, forward strand.
ATATAATATTAAAAATTATTAACAAAAAAGTACAAATGATTTTATTTTTATTTGTTTACATTTTTTACAAATACATAGCAATTACACACAATAATAAAAATATGTGACAGTGATGAAATTTACAATTTGACAATAAGATTAAATACACAAATTTCTTATACTTTCTAAATAAAAAAAATAGTCATGGACCCCTTAACAGTGTTTATACATGTTATATCTCAGTTTGAAATAATGGATATTTTTATCTATAAAAAAAATATTAATATTTAAGCTATACAATTAATGTCTATAAATTGGGCTAAATTAAATATACCTTCAAATATATAGAAATAAACAAATTAAAATAAAGAATTTAGGTGAATTAAAAGTTTGAGCGAATTTATTAATTTTCTTTCTTAGCAAAAACATTAATAAGTAAATTTATCTCATCCAAATCGAATTTATTATTAATAAAAATCACATTTATGTTAAAAGAAAATATATATATAATTAAAAAAAAAAAGATTATTCTAGAAAATATCTCCCAAAAAAGTTCAAAATATTAATAATAGAAAAAAATTTGTTAGTAAAGTGAAAATTCATGATGCAGATTATAAATTCTATTTCAATGAAGGAAAAAATAAATTAGTCACAAAAGATAAAAATTTATCATTAGAAATGAAAATGCTGGATATTTAAGGACCCCCTAAAACAAGATAGATTATTTATGAAGAAATAAATGAAGGTGTTTAAATTTTGTATTCTGGAAGTAAAAATAATTAAGTGTACAAATATTGTTTTAAATCCAAAAAAAAAAAAAAAACAGAGCTGTATTCCAATAAATGATAGATTGATAGTGGTAAAATTGAAAGCATTTTCAAAAGATCTGAGAGACAAGTTTAACATATATAAAAAAAAATTGACAAGAAATATAAAATAGATTGCTATTGTAGAATAGAGTCAAGATGATAAAATTGTAAAAGGTTATAGTTTGGACATAATAAATGGAAGAGGTTAAACAATAAGCTTTTGTAGAAAAATAGTAGAGTAGTAGTGAAAACAGCAGGTGATAAGAATAGTTTTCAACTAGATTATGTTTTGATTCAAAATAAGTTTAGAAACAGTATTATAAGAGCATGTATACATTGTGTCCTGCAACTGATAATTTAGTAGAGGTTGAATTGAAATTATCTTTCAAAAAAAAATAAAACTCAGACAAAAATAAAAAAATATACTATTGGTAAATTAAAATGTTGGATAAAAAAAAAGTATAAATTCAAATAAAAGATGAATATTATTCAAGAAAAATATAAAAGATTCTGCATTTTTAGAGCAATGATATATAAAAGTAGTAAGAGAACAAACAACTTAGGATTAATAATGAGACAAAAAAAAAGATGAAAAATTTTAATTTTATAAAAGATAGAAATATGTGTAGAAATTTTAAGAATAAATTGAGATATAAAAACAGATAAAACTAAAAAAAACTGTAAAAAAAAAGAGAAACTACAAAAATAAAAAAAAGTAGATTTGATTTAATTTATAGTAAATTAAATAGATTGGATGAGATACAGAATTATAGAAATAAAATAGTGATTTAAGATAGCAATAGTAAATTATTAATAAAGAAAAATAGATACATTGAAAAAATAAAAAAATATATCAGAGATTTATATGATAAAATAATAAATTCATTTATACTAACTGAAAAAAGTTATAAAGTTAAAATAGACTCATAATAATGAAGTTGTATAAGCAGTAACTAAGATGAAAACTGGCATGATGCAGGAAATTGATGCATTTCAGCTGAATTATTGAAAGCTATGCAAAGACAGAGTTTGAGAGGATTGATATTTGTAATTAAATTATGACTAAGGAGAGTGATTAATGAAACTTATCAATAATTACTACTCCCGAATAAAAATCTTAATTCACCCAAAGATGAAAATTTTAAAACAATTAGCTAAATTTCACATGCATTTAAGATATTATTGAGGGTCTTAAATAGACAGATTTCAATAGATTAGGATATTTTCCTTTCTGGAAAATTGCTTAAACTTAAAAAAAAAAAAAAGATTAAGAGATGCAACTTGAGTAATGAGAACTCTTGTTGATAATATACATACGGTAGAAAAAAGGATGACTATACATAGAAAGGAAAAGAAGTTAATATTTGTTTTATTTATCATAAAATGGCATTTAATAAAGTAAAATGAATTGTTTTATTGAATTTACTGAAGAAAGATATAGATAACAAAAAAAGATATTTTCTGAGAAATTCATATATAAATTAGCAGTTCTATATATAGCTAAATAGTCTTCTTCAAAAGATATAGTTATAGAAAAAGGTATAAGAAAGAAATATTGCCTGTCTCCTATTCTATTTAATATATATTTAGATCAGTTATTAAACAAATGTTGATAGGAACGGAAATAACAATGAGCAAAGGAGGATTAAACTACATTGGATTTGCTGATGATATGGAAGTATTTGCAGATATTGAGAATGAGCTCAGTAAAATTTTATCTAGGACTGACAAAAATTTGAGATAAAAAATAAAATTAAAATGATAACAATTGATAAGAAAATTAAGAGAAAATATTGGTCAAGTTAGCTCTTTTAAATATTTAAGAAATTATATAACTGATGATGGAAGTAGCAATAAGCAAATGAAATTGAGGTTTGCAATGGCTAAAAAGTTTTTAATAAAAATTGTTAAATATTTTACATGGGATATAGCTTTACATGGAACAAAACCATGGATAATTGTAAAAAAAAAAACAGAAAAAAAATTGTTTTAGATATAATAATTTTGAAGAAAATGGAAAAAGTGAATGATAAAGATATGTTGAAACAGTAAATGAAAAAAAGATTTTTTCTTGAAAAATAGGAAAAATATGTTGCAATTAACCATAATAGATATGATGAAAAAAGAAGGAAAAAAAAGTTTAAAAGTGACATTAATAAAAAAAAAAAGAAAATAGCTATGAATATTTGAAAAGTTGAGCAAAAGACAAAAATATCTTTAGAAATAATAATTATTCGTATTACTTTATAAATATGAAAATTTGTTATTGTTACTTTATAACTCAACAAATATTGCACCAATCTTGATGAATCTTGCATGATTTTCTTTCCTTTTTTCCGGAGAATTACATAGGCTATGGATTTTTACTTGATGGTACTCATTTCAAATAATTTGGTAATTTGCAATATGTGTTGAAATCATAACCATTTTCAAATAACTTCATAAAAATACAAAATGACGGTAGCATTGATTAAAATATTACAGACAATTACAAAATATATTGTAGTCTATTTATTGAAATATATATTACAGAAATAGAGATTATTATAGTTTTTAATAAAGCGAGATAAAATCTGATTTCAGAAATATATTTTAAATTAATTAAACTTCATTTCTGTCACATATTTAATTTCTCACTTGCAAGTGGAACAGGAACAATATATCACAGTTTTAAAATTTCATAGACATTTTTAAAAATTACTTAAACTAAAACCCTAAAAATTGAACAAATTCAGTAATATAACTGATTATAAAAAGTTATATATTTTGCGATATTACTATTGATAATTCAATGATTACTATTTCATATAAGTAATACATAAATATATAGGCCATGGGAACAGTTACATATTGTGTTACATTCTTTTATTCTACTAAAGTGAGTAAAGTCATGCAAACAACTAATACAACATAAATATATAAAAAATAATTGTTCTATATTTATTTAATTGTTCATATATTATGCATCTATCTCAAAATTCAGAACTACTGTACTATAATATATACTTTTGTGGGTATTTTTAGTGAAGTCCAAATATTTATAGATATGAAAACAAATTTTTAAATATACCTAAATAATCCTTGGTTTTGTAACATCTCTATTGCTTCGTATATCTTCCCGCAACATAAAAAATATATAACAGCTTTTTGATAGGAACCTTCTTTGATCAATTGCTGAGCAAAGCATTCACAAGATTTCAGCCACATTTCATAAGAAGCTATTGGTAAAAGAATATAAAAAATGTCTTATCATAATTAATATTTTCTAATGCATAAGGCAATTTAAATAATAATAATAATCCACAGAAAAAAATATAAAAATTTAAAAAATTACTACAAAGTAATTTATTAACAATGGATATTTAATTATTTAATTAATATGATTGCAAATTATTTAAGATGCATTACTACTTAGTAATAAATAAATTACATAAAGTAAAGATCATTAAATTGAAATATGAAATACAAAAAGAAAGAACACAAAGAAATAGACTAATAGAAAGTTTATTAAAATGAATCTAAAACAATAAAAAAGCCTTATTTTTATCCAAATAGTGAGAGATTAGTAAATTGTTTATCATTGCATGACTTCAACTCAGCACTATAATGTAGATTTCACCCATAGTTTTATATAAGCACAGAATAGAGAATGAACACTAGAGAGATACAAACAATTTCTTCAGGCAACATCAACTAGTTTCTGACTTATTTAGACTTTGTTCAAGCTTCAGAAACTGAACTACAAACATATAATCACTCAGTAGCCTTTTTCAATTCATTATACTAGTTAAGCTAAAGACTATTGACAAGTGTTCGTCTGTGGTTATAGAAGTTATAAATATAAATAGATATGTTACTAAATATTTAATGATATATTTTATCATTATTAATTTGACCTGATCAAACTGCCAATAGAGAGAGACAAAGAGTTAAAAGATTACTAGTTATAAAATCATTTGATAAAATAAAAGACAGTCCCAGAATAAAGCTAAAAACTATTTCATGTTTATAAGAAGACTATAGTTGGATAAGAACTTATTGTATAATTGAGAATATAGCAGAGTAACCATCAGTATCTTGGCAACTAAATATAATAAATAAGACTAGAGCAGTGGTCTTCAACCTTTTCACACCTGCGGACTGGTAAAAATAAAGATAAGGTTTCGCAGACTGGCAAAAATAAGGATAAGGTTTTGAGGACCAGCAGAAGTCTATAGATAAATTTTCTTAAACATGTAAACTGCTTAGCCTTAGATGAGCATAACTGTTATAACTGATCAAAACAACAATGTTAAATATACAAAATAAAGTTTTATATATATATGGAGTTTGTATAATAAAAAACTTTTTTTTTTTTAATTTTGAATATTTTTAGAAAGATAATAAAAAATTTAATTCTATCTCCTCCCACCACAAACATCTGTGATAACTAGAAAAACAAATTAATTTATGTATGATTGATTAGATTTTGTTTTCATTCTGTTTCTTTTTTTTTTAATTAGGTAAAAATGAGATGAAAAAATAAATAATAATTGTTTATATTAATTAAAAGTTTAAACTCATTATTTTGTTATTACAAACTTTCCTGCCAGTCTATCACGGACCAGTAAAAAACTTCTGCGGCCCGGCAACGGTCCGCGGACCAAGGGTTGAAGACCACTGGACAAGAGAATATCATATTGTCAGTAGATATTTTAAAAAAACACAACATAAATATTAAATGATATCTGTAATATTAACTTCCTTCAAATAAATTTAATGATTTTTTTTTCAGAAAGTAAGGATAGTTCTCAACTAATTTGTTAAATTAAATAAAAATAATTGAAAAGTTGTTGCTTGGGTGATCATGTGATATTTGAACAAAGTGGTGAATTGAGCTTTGATTCAAGCATCAAATCAATCATTCTACCAATGTGCTTAACTATATATGGTAATTAATGTTTATTTTGATCCTCTCTTTTTATTTATATATTAATTTTCTTATTTTTTGAAAAATATTTTCAGCTTCTATTTTTATCAAAATTTCTTTGTTTTAAATCTAATTTAGCTAATTTATTATTTTTATGTTTCTCAAAACGATTTCTAAATTTTTCTTTTTTAAAATTAATACATAATATTATTTTATATAATATTAATAAGCCAATAAGCTAATACACATGCGCTTTGCAGATGTCACTATATAAATGAATACTCCCACTTTTTCAAACACAAGATAAAGTCTTTAAGAAAATATAGAATGAATCCATCTATATTTTCGACCCAACCGTATATGTATGGGCAAATCTGAAGTGTTTGAAATGAAGAGCGTGAAGTTATTAATTGATCACTTTAAATTACTTTTTTATTACGTAAATGAATGACGCCAATGAAAGTTCTAGAATTTACGATACGTCATTGTGTTTGAAAAAGTGGTAGTATTCATTTATATAGTGACATCTGCAAAGTGCATGTGTATTAGCTTATTGGTTTATTAATATTATAGATTATAAAAACATTGCACTATATAAAAAAATAAATGTCTTGTTTAAATATTATTTTATGGGGTTTTTTTAAAAAAAAACACCCATTATCAATAACTTTACCTAAAGGTGCCACAGCCACCAACCAATCATGCAATTGACCCTCTTCAGTGGCAGTCTGCAACATACCCTCAACATTGCCTTTCCAAAAATCAAATTGTAGACTTAAATCACTTTGACCATTTTTTATATGATAATCTCCTAAAATTATAAAAAAATTAAGAATAACATATTTTAAATACAATGATTCAAATTTATTTAATACATGAGACAATTAAATAAAAGTAAAATACATTTTATTTAAATTATTATACATACCTTCGCTTTTAAGAAAGCGATAAACAGAATTTCTATATCCAAATAAACCTAAATGATTAGGTAAATCCTGTTCTTGACTGACATTCTCTGTATGGCAATAAAATTTAGCTAATGTTTTAATATCTTCATGTAAATATGACTTCCCTCTATTTTCCATTCCAGAAGATTCAGGGAAAAGAGATTTCTTTTTTTTCTTTGATCGATCTTTGACAACTAGGGGTGAAAAATATTATTAATGAATACATTGTTTAACAATATCTAGAATCATTTTATATAAGATTATAATTAACATATATTTTTCTTTACTTTATGGAAATATCAAATAATTTTCATTTCAAAAAGTATCATATTGATGCTAATCTTAAAAAACTATTTATTTGTTAGTTTACACTCAAAAAAAGTATTCATTTAAGATAGTGAGAGCTGAAAAAAAAATTGATGACCCCAAAAAAAAAAATACTAAAGTGTGAAGACAACAGTGAATCTTTTGAGGAATTTTCTTAATGTAATATTCTTTTAAAATATATATATATGCATGATACTTATTTATTAAAAGTGTGATAATTAATCTTATTTAATTAGTTTTTATACCATAAATTTAGGATCTTTTCTTGTTTTTCATGCCAACCATCACTTATGTTGATTTTTTACAACCTCAATGTCTTCAAATATTATTTCCAATAATTTATCTTAAGCCTTTCTTCTAATCATTCCCTTACTTCATTATTATTTTTAATTTCTTTTCAGAATGGTACTAAATGTGATTAAATCAGCATAACAGGTTTCTCACACCTTATCTAAAATATTTGCATATTCCTACTACTTAGTTAAAACAATCTATAACAGTATACTGTTATTTATTGTTTATATCATTTAAATATATTGACATTCAGTTGCATAAAGCATTGCAGATTGAGTGACTGATTTATATATTTGTAGGCATTTCCTGGCCATACAATTTTTAATGTAATCATCTTATTATTCTGATATGAAATAATCATTACATAATTAGAATCTGACCATTAAAATAATTATACTTAATTTCCACTTTATCTACAGGGTAGTTGTGAATTACGTCCAATGTGCCGCTTGATGGCATTGTTTCTCTGCAAATGCACAGAAATATGCTGTTTATGCAGCCCAACTTACAGCCTATAGAACAGTTCTGTTCAGATTAGCCATTAGCAGGCCTAAACAGCATTACACACTGTGCTTCACATCACTATGAAAATAGCACACACTTTACAGATCGCTACCGTAGGATGTGAGGGTGTTTGGAATTCAACTGGCCATTAAGTGTTTTTATGTGCATTGAAAATAATGTTCTTACACCTTACCTGACATACTATTACATATTAATAATTGTAAGCCCGTCACGCGGTTCCCTACACATCTTGGAAGGTGAAAACAATTGCAAAAGGATATGTCCCAGAACCATTCCACATAAGTCACATGAAAAGGCTCATCTGCGGGACAATAGCTATGAGAGTAATGAAATGGCTGTCATTGTACGTTGCTTTGGAAATCATAATCTTTGTTTTCTCAGACTAGTGCATCTATTGGCCAATCCTTCGGATCGTCAAACCCATCGTCCCTGTCCCCCACATTCTGAAAGTCTGGTTTGTTTAGATTTTTGCATATTTTCCATCAGACATCTCCCGCACATTCCAGCGCTACATGCTAAAAACTTGGTTTGCGCTATGCGCTGAAATGTGTAATGTAATTAGAAAATGTAATTTAGAAAATAATGTTGGTTTGTAAATTTTTTAAAAATACTTTTAAAAATTGTCAGAGACCAGAAAGCAAAAAATTATCGGCCCGGTAACATTACATTTCATTATTTTTGCAAGCAACAATGCCATCAAGTGGCCACATTGAGCATAAGACACAAGAACCTCTACGGTTCCCTTAATTCTATGAAGTGACCAGTTTAATATATGTATAAGCATTATATCCCCATAAAATATTTTCTATTGATATAAAATGATTCACTGAAATTTCTAAGGCCATTTTAAGATTAGAGGATTTTCTTCTTGGTTAAAATGTATACAGACTTACATCTAAGCTTTACTATGTATATATTGATAAAAATAATTATAATAAAAAATTAATATCATTACTAGGAAAGTAAATGTACTGAAACAAGTAACTTATAAGTTTTGTCAGTATAAGTTTATATAACTATAAAAGAAAGTTAGCTTGCATTAAAAACCTTAGAATTTCTTTGAAACTTGGATAGTATAAAATAGGTATAGGTGATTGGCATATAGGTAAAGACAAATCCTATTTCTCATTATTGTTAGCCAAAATCTTCCAATAAAAGCAATTAATATTGCACTTCTTTAGAATGACTTCGATATAATTTTTAAAATGTAAATAGAATTTGTCTCAAATACCAAACACCATTCACTTCACATGCCTAATCCAAATGATCTTTACATTAGTAGATCGTCATATACAATGATATTTTGAATAGTTAGAAGGAGTATTTTGATCAGTTTTTGAATGATATAAAAATTGAGATGACTCTTAATGATATATCCATTTTATCTATTCATTTAGATTTGGACAAAGATATCCAGTTTTATGAAGCTTAAAAATGGAAGGACTGCAAGTGCTGATAAAATAACTGAGAAAGTTTTAAAATATGGTGGAAATAACTGAGGAAGTTTTAAAATATGGTGGTGTTAGTTTCATAAATATTGGAAAATGTTAGTGCCTAATGTTAAGGATATTTCTATTGTTTAATTTTTACAAAATTAAAGAAATAGACAAGATTGCAGTATGGTACTTTCAAAAGTTTTGATCAATAAGTTAAATTGTTATGGATGAATGTTTACTAAAGACTCAATGTGAATTTTAAAAAAGCAAAAAATGCTATAGACATAATTTTTGTTAGCCAGCCAAATATAAAAAAAAACTATTGAGAACAAAAAATAATTTATACATTGCTTTTATTGATTTGGTCCATGTGTTTGACTCACTCGAGCAAGGATTTATGGCACTATTTGAAATTAGCCAGTTATCCACCAAAATTTATTAGCATTATACAATTTCTACATGATGAAATAAGAAAAAGTGTTATTACTACAAGTGGAAAATCTGAAACATTTTAAATGAAAATTGGTGTTAAACAAAAAACACTGTTTTCAATTTTTATGACAATTGTTTATAGAACCGATTATAGATAGCTTAATGAAATAGAAAATAAGATGTGATACAGATTTGATGATAAAAATTTTAATTTTAATCTATTAAAAGCTAAAACAAGAACTTTATCTTCTTGGATTGTAGATTTACAATATGGTGATTGTGCTATTTTTGCCAATTAAAAACATGATTTATATAATGTTCTTAATATCTTGAATGCAACAAATAAAGATTTGGGTTTATTAATTAATGTTCAAAAAAATTCTTAAGTCAATGATAGAAGAAAAATCCTTAGTAACTTTTAGTTTGGACAATTATCAATTTGAGAATGTAAGACAGCTTAAATATCTTAGCAGTTTTATGCATAAAAGATATACTTCGATGCTGAGCAGCAGCAGACTCTAATGTGCTGCTGTTCCTTTTAACAAGTTAAAAATAGAATATTTCATCACAAGAAATAATTACTGCAACTAAATTAATTGTATATAGAGCTATCATTTTGTTTAATTTACTTGGACACTCTATCAAAACAATATAACATCATTGGAAAAGTTTCATTTAAGGATACTCCGTAGAATTTTAAAAATACAATGGCAAGATCATAAAATCAATCCATATGTTTTTCAAATGGTTGGCTATGATACTATGGAGTCCACTATTGTAAAATTACACCTTCTTTGGATTGGACATATAAAATGAATGGACCATGCAAGATATCCTAAAATGATGCTTTATTATGAACGTGAACATGATTTTCATGAGAGAGGTAGATCTGATCTAGGTTTTAAGGATTATCTCAGTTTTTTAAAGAAGGGCAATATCAATTGTTTTCATTGGAAAGATATGGCAGAGAATAGAATATATAGAAAAACTAACAAATAGACATAGTTTTGACATATTTCAAAAAGAAGTTTTCTGCTGATGGAAGTAAAAACCAATTAACATAACACGAAAACATAAAAATAGACCAGCATGTTCTATATGTAGATGCCTTTGCGTTACGCAGATTGGTTTGTGTAATTATCGCAAAACTCATTTCTAGTTTTCTCTCTCTTATTGTTTCTTTCTTTCTTCTTTTTGGAGTTGCAATGGTCATACTCTTTTGTGAATGGTTATTTATTTTTTTTACATGAATACAAGTGCATGTTTAATAATATCAAATATTCCAATCATTAATAAACCAATAAATAATCTATTTTAACAAAAGATAAATAATTAAATGTCAAACTTATATATAATAAATGCACCTATATGTGCATATTTTAATATATTTTAGTTTTGCTTTGTTTTGAATTGTTATATTTTAGTTACTAATGTAAATTATTTTTGTCTTAAGAATCAAGTTATTACTATTCTTAAATGTAAACAAAGTTTTTAAAATAAAAAAACATTATTTCCTTAAAGATCCTCTTGAAAGTTCTTTTGTTTCCAACTTTTCTCTCTTGTTATTGTAAAAAATGTTATTCTTTTTGAAAAAAAAAATTACAATAAATTGAATTACCTATAGTGAAATAACTTTTTCTTCATCCTTTAGCATTATTCAACCAAAAATGCACAGTATACATATTTGAATGACAATACAACTGTGTTTCCAATGTATTTACAAGTAGCGTAATTATAAAGTATAGTACTGGAATCTCAAAATCAGTAGGATGACTTCTTGTATTAATAGCCAATGTGGTATTTCCCAGATAGTATATATGTAAGTGCTGTTAGTCTTCAATTCTGTTCCACTTTGCTACAATTTCATAAAATTTTATTTCATATATTGTATTATGAAACATGGAGAAACCATCCCAAAAACTTCTCTAAGAATTCAAACTCTACCAACATGGAGACTAATTAACTCTGTAATTAAGATATATTATAAAGAAAAAATATTCTTGTTTTAGACACAAATTTTTTTTTTTCCATTGTTAAACTAAAAATTTAAGTTTCTGTCAAAAAAAAACTAAAATAAAATATTTGTATTAAAGAAGTCGATATTTCCAAAAATAACATTTAGTATTATCATCAACTTCAATCATTTAAGTATATACATAAATTTTGTCTGTGTTCATTTCTACTTTTACCTTTAAAGCACACTTACACTTGCGTGCTATGAGACCAATCCATTTCCATATAAATATATGATTAATTCACTATATGATTAATTCACAAACTATATCACCATGATGAAAGACCCTATCTTTTAACTCATTAAAAGCAGCAACAATATATTGGAGGTTATAATGTGCCTTAATACCCAAGTTCACTTACTGCTTAAAAAACTACCAAGATATTTAAATTGAACAATTACATACAGACATACATAAAAATATATACATTATAAACACACACTTAGCTAAATCTCAAAAGAATCATTGAAATAAACTTGCAAATAATGATCACTTTCACCTGACCTCCAGTTTTCTATCTAGTAATATATCCAGTATTGATATTCAAAAGGTCTTTTTCTGAGTATCAATGCTTGATTTATTACTATATGATAACCTGAAAGTCAAATAAAAGTGGTAATTTTTTATCTGACAAATAGATTGGTATTGACATAATAAAAAAAGTGGACAGTATTTCCAAGTTCATTTAAATTATTCTTTGGGAATTTGGCTTATGATTAATCATAGTAATGTTTTCAGACTTGATTGTTCTCTGAATATATTTACATACACACACATATATTTATATACAAATATATAAACCTGAAATACATGTACATAGAATGAAGGATATGTATAAATATAAAAATAAGATACATATTCAAAATAATAAACATATATGTACTATAACTATTGATGAAGTAGCAAATCAGATATAAAGTAGTCATGATTCGACCATGGATTTATTAAAATATGTGCAAAAGATTTATTTTGATATTTGTTTTAATCATTATCCAAAGAGAAATGGCATTCTTATGAGAAAGAACAATTTAAGTACATCAGTAAGTTTAAGTCAATATTAATACTAATATACGAAGAAAATTTTGAAAATATTAAATGCAATCTAAATAATTTTTTTGTGCTAAATACTATTGACAAAGGCAACAATTATATTCAAAGCAATAACAGAAATACCAAATTGCATATTTAAGTGCATATGTTTTAAAATACGCTCTACTCAATACTAACAGATTTTTTGTGCATCACTAATTCTGTTACAAAGAACCACTCTCTTTAATTTTGCATTTCCTATCACTATGTTCAGTACTCCTGCAATTTTCTTAGATTCACAAAGATCTATAAAGTCATTAGTAAAAGAGCCCAAGTGTAAATATCATATTTATTACAATGAGATTTATCACATTTAAAAGAAACACCAGGAATTACAGCCAAAAACTATCAGTTATTGCAAAGCAACACTTTGACTTCATACTGTTGTCACCACTATCCAAAGTATTCAGAAACTGAACCCTTAAAAGAATAGCCTCCTCTGTACATTATTCCAAATCTTATAAATGTGATCCATCAATTTATAAGATCACTTAAAAGCAGTTTAAAATGGTGCAACTTGCTAAAGATTAAAAAGCAAAACAGTGATTATCTAGACCATTTTTCAACTGAAAATATTTTCTAAGAACAAAGTTAAGTGTGTGAAAAAGTGAAACATATGCAATAAAAAAAAACAAGAGCATAAATTAAAAAATGGTGTTATCATTTTTATTGCTGTAATAAATTTTTAAAATACTTTACAGATAATTAATAAATCACCTTCCATATATATTTATAATATTTCTTATTTAAATAACAAAACAAAAAATAATAATTATGAAATAAATTTTAAAAAATGTATGTTTCTTTTTTATACACATTATAATAGAATAAATGGTTTGAGATCAGTATGTGTAATATACAATATGCCATTACAAAATGAGACTTTCTTCATTAGCTAACATGACTGTCTGATTTGGACAACTTTTCTGTAGCAGAAATATTATACACTTCTTGCGCTCACACTTATTTAACAAAGTTGGTCAGTAACTGGACTTCTAACTGAACCATCTATTATTATTGAAATACATAGTCTGATTATGCAAAATATTCAAGAATATGATGATGAACTGGTAACATTTTCAAAGCAACAATCATCACTCCTTAATTCTTCTGCTGCCTACAAAAGATAGTTAGTGAAAATCAGCTTTATTTTTTTGCTAAGACAAGCATCTCCGAGAGCTTCAATTTCCAAGTTTTTCCAATAAGGCTGATTTCATCTCTTTCTTTTTTACACTCTTTAATGTTTTAATTATTCTATTTTACATTTGAGATTCTCTCAGTTTTAAGTCAGAGACTAGGATTCTATTTCAGATACTAAAATATACAACCATATTATTAAAGAATGCATATAATGAAATATGATACTAACTCCCAAGATAAAAAAGAATATTTCCAACACAAAAGTTAATTTTACTACCACTAAGTTCATCATTGTCATCACTGCTGCTACCATTGTCCTTGTCAACAGCAGCGGTGGCAATGACAGTAATAATATAAAAAATGCAAATGTGAAATCATGTCAAAATCTCATATTAAAGCAATATTTTTATGCACACATCTTTTCTCCAAACTAATTAACTATCTTAAATATTAGCTCTATTTAAAAAATCTCTCAAAAAGAGTATGTATAATTAAAACACATTATATAAAAGAAAATATACCAACTAATCAATAAATTTTGACAAATGGTCTTAAATTAAGCAGTAATTATAAAAAGATAATGTCATAATTCAAATATATATATATATCAAAAAAATAATAAAGACATTATGAGTGAATTTCTTCATTTATAAAAAAATCATATAAATAATGTTATTAAACAAACACCAAAATACATATTTCCAAGATTTTGAAAAAATTATTTCTTATTGGTATAATTCTTCATATTTCATGAATTTTGTTAATGACATAAAATATCATTTCTTATAAACTCTTTATAATCAAATATTATAAAAAGATAAAAATTGAAGTTCAAAATTTTTATAATGCACTAAAAGGGCATTCCGCAGACGACTGCCAAAATCATAGTGCTGTTTAAAGTTTAGCAGTTAGAACTATGCCTATGTATGGATGTAGTTTGATGTGTAAATGAGGCTTAATATGCAAATGAGATGTTTAAATGTTCTATTTTTTCAATAATAATAAAACTCACTCTATTAAATTTAATGGAGATTTTTTCCTTTCTTCTGGACTTTTTTTATTTTTATTCCACAAAGATACTTTTATCTTTAATAAAATAAATTGTTTAAACTAATTCATCTATATATAATATATGATAAGACAATAATTTACCTAAACATTTGAATCCCCAATTTAAACATAATTTAACTGATTTAGTGTTCAGGCTTTTTTTAAACAAGTATTTATTAATGAACATTTTTTCAATTACATTTCACAGCTCTTATTATTTCGAAACCAGAATAATCACCACCCTTCTGACTATAATAATTCAGTCTCTATTTATTCCCTCACTTTTAAATATCATATTTCCAAGTCTAAATATTTTAATATTTTAATTGATAACCTATAAAAATTTCAACTACCAATCCGCTATAGAATCAAAGTCTACAATTTTATAAATTTTTTATATAATTTTTAAGATTTATAGTTTTTCTTCTTCATGCCACTTGAGAAAATTTCTTTATCTATTCATATATGGTCTCTTTTGAATCCGAGTATGACTTCAGTTGTCTGCCTACTATCATTTCTAATAATGCTTTCCAACAATACACTTTTATTCTCATAATTCTTCCAGTGATGATCTATTATTCTTTCACTGAAGTATTTTGACACCCACCCCCTCTCCATACTTCCACAGCATTAGTAAAACTATTAAAAATTTTCAAAATTTCATTTTCAGCCACAAAGACATATTTTCTTTTAAGTTAATTCATAATCATTTCACACCAAGATTAATTCTAAAATTATTTATTCCTTATAATTTCATCTATATTTATAACTCAATAAGCTTTTATTTTCTCATTTTGAATGTTACATTAGTAATTTTAGTATTTAGCTTTATACTTATTTAACTGCTCTCTGAAAACAACCACATCATCTGCAAAATCTAAATAATTTAAATAATCTCCATTTACTTTTATTTCCATTTGCTTATTATTTTAATTCAAAAATTACCTCAGTAAAACTACAATATAAACTCTTAGAGATATGGAATCAATCTGCCATACCCTTACCAACATTTATCCTAATGACACATTTGGGGCATTTTGATAAAATATTTTTTCAGAAATACTTGATCTGCAACAGAATGTTCTAAAGCTTTAATCACAGCAAAAATATTTATAGAATCAAATGCCTCTGGATTTGACATACAATTCCAATACAAAATATCAACTCATTGCTATTAATCTTTCCGATGACTTCTTTTAAATTCGGATTGTATTTATATCTACTTTTCAATTCAGCACTAGAAAAAAATAGATAAGATATGCTTTTTATTGGTTTAAATACAAAGAATAAATACATGTATGTGTTTTATATATATGGTGCATATGTAAAAGTAAAAAATAAAATTAAAAAAAGTCTTTTAAATAAGCCATTACACAGCAAAGGCAATTTCAATGACTCAATAGTGAAGAAGAAAGTGGTTCTCATAAGGTTTTGCCACTTGCTGGTTAATGAGGACCTGAAAGGTTTTCCAATCTTATTTTATCTTCTATTTTAAAAAACTAGACATTAATTAATTAATATTAGATAGTTAGCTGGATTAGACTAGCTATCTGAAAAAAAATCCTAGGCCTGTTATTTACTCTGACTAAATTCAAATTTTTGTTACAGGTCATGGTACATATATTTAATGTGATAAAAAAATCAAGTCAGATGTCACATGACCTAATTTTAATAAAGCTCGTGTTACAAATGTTATATATAGAGTTCACTTAAACAAACTCTTAATAAACTTTGAGAATACCCTCAACCTCAGACCGGTTTCTGCATCTAGCGTCGTCAGCGAGGTGTTAGATTATTCATTAGATTAAAAATACTAGGACTAGCCCAGCACTTTATCTAATGTATAACTATTGAGAAAAAAATCTGAAACATTCAGACATCTATATGTCTAAAAATCCAGCTATCTAACTCAAATAGCCATATGGGACTAAACTAAGTTCAGATACACCATATATTAATAGCTCTAGCAATATAAAATCGCCAAAGCCTTAGTAACAAAAAATAAATTGATAAAAAAATCAAGTCAGATGTCACATGACCTAATTTAGTTCAGTCCCATATGGCTATTTGAGTTAGATAGCTGGATTTTTAGACATATAGATGTCTGAAAGTTTCAGATTTTCTTCTCAATAGTTATACATTAGATAAAGTGCTGGGCTAGTCCTAGTATTTTTAATCTAATGAATATCCTAACATCTCACTGACGACGTTAGATGCAGAACCCGGTCTGGGGTTGAGGGTATTCTCAAAGCTTGTTAAGAGTTTGTTTTGCAAACTCTATATATAACATATAATATATTTAATGTATTTATAATTCATGAATTAGTTAGCATAATCATCACAAGATCTTAATATTAACTTGTGAATCAAAACATTTCGCGAATGTTGATTTCTAAACAAGGTAGTGGACTTAATTAGTGAAAAACTTACTAGCTTCACTCTCAAACTAAAATGCTTTATATTTGCCTATATAATTAGAAAATAGGTTGAAGATAAGATGACTGCTCTTAAGTTGTAATCTTGTGTTAAGATTTATAGAGGTCTCTCTTCTGGTAAAATTAAGCACTCAAGGCACATAGTATTAAGATTAAAGCCTTATATGTATTTATGTGCTGACCATACGCTTAATAAAAATTAATGTTTACAACTTTAGATTGATTCAAAATATTTCTAATTATAAGATCTAAATATTAACTCGCTGTGAATCAAAAGATATTGCGAATGATGATTTCTAAACGAGGTAGTGGACTTAATTAGTGAAAAACTTACTAGCTTCACACTCTCAAATCAAAATGGTTTAGATTTGCCTATGTCATTAGAAAGTAGGTTGAAGATAAGATGACCATCTTTATAAAGTCATAATCTTGTGTTAAGATTTGTGGAGGTTCATCTCGTGGTAAAATTAAGCACTCAAGGCACATAGTATTAATGTTAAAGCCTTCTATGTATTTATGTGCTGACCATGCGCTTAATAAGAATTAATGTTTAAAACTCATTATTATTTTTGTTTCCCTCTTTTTTTATCTTGAATTGGATCCTATACTTAACTGCTGATGATATATAACCAGATATATTTCATATATATATATATATATATACACACACACATTATACAAACAATCACTAACCTTGTTTTTGAAATGTTTTATTGCTCTCCTCAATTCCATGTTTATCATCTTCAATTTCTGTGACTGAATTTTCTGTTACAAAAAGTTATAAACAGTGAGTTAAAATTTAATAATAATACAATCTATTATGAAAAAAGTATTTGACTCTTAATCTAATAATTTGTATTTTAAAAAAATTTTTAAATTTCCAGACACA
The DNA here is from genome assembly GCA_028023455.1 of Epiperipatus broadwayi. NCBI lineage: Eukaryota > Metazoa > Onychophora > Udeonychophora > Euonychophora > Peripatidae > Epiperipatus > Epiperipatus broadwayi. Next base: position 5,982,747 of record JAQFVV010012463.1, read on the forward strand.
TAATTATTATGATTTAAAAAAATACAAATAAAATAAAATATTGAACTTCTTAAATAATCAAGAATATGATGATCTATGAATATAAAACATTTATATAAAATTTACTCATTTTTTTAAAAAAGATATGTCAGAAAAAAAAACCAGACACATTTTAAAATCCCTTTTATTTTTCCCAATACTTCCAGATATATATATACCATCAAAATCAATTACACTATTCATAAAAAATTTTAAACTTTTAAGTACATATTATTAATATATAGCATTCAACCTTTATCATACAAGTATTGGCAATAGAAGAAATGTTATAAGTAATTACTCTTAATATTTTAATTGTTAAATTTCAAGTAAATACGCATCAATACAAAACAAATAAATTCAAGGTTAATGTGTTCATTTTCTACTATTCAATTAAACATCTTTTTAAAAAATCTTTTTTATAATTCTTCTCAATAATTTTGCAACATATAAATTTTAAAAATTCATCTACCAGAAGTTCCTCAATTTAAACTAGATTTAAATCTATTTAAAAATGCAGAAGAAACTATTTATTTTTATTACTATCTTTCGTTATTTTTGATATTTTATAATTATTATCAAGAGATACTTTAAGGATATAACTCAATACCCAATTATATACTACAATAGAAGTTAAAATTTTATTCATAAATTTTTCATATCAAATCTACTTACTTATTTCAATGATTAATATATACTACTGAACCACTAATATATTTATTTTTTTTTTTTAATTAAGCCATTAAGTGTTCTATTATATTTCATCTATCCATAAAGAAATTTAAAATATTTTATGGAAAATATCTATAAGAATATGAAAAATTTCAAAAGAAAAAATTTACTAAATATTTAATTTTAGCAATATCATAATCATTTTTTTTATTTTATCTCCTGAGAATATGTAAAATTTTTTAATAAAATATGCAAAAATTTTTAGTAAAAAAAATAAAATAAAACAAACTAACTCCTTTTTAAAACTTTTTTTTATATACTATTACATAAAATATATTTATTTTTTTTTTTTAAATAAAAAATTTTTTTATTTTTTTAAAATAGGAAAGGGAGTGAGATAAGGTATATTTTTTTGAATATATTTTTTAATTTTTTTTTATTTACTTATTTATTTATTTTTTGGAATATTTTATTTTTATATTTTTTATTTTTTTTAGGTGAAAAAGACTATATAAAATAGTCAAAAGTTATTTTTTTTTTCATTAATAGCATATAAAAAACAAGTTTTAAAAAGAAGGAGTTAGTTTGTTTTATTTCTATTTTGGATATTTATAAACTATTTTGAAAAGAAGAACTCTGTGCTTGATATATTAAATTATTCAAAAAAAAATATTAACTGAATATTTAACAAAAATAAATATATAATTTTTTTAATAAATTCCAACAAAACAGAACAAATATACTTTAAAAATGTATGTTACATTTAGATAAATTAAACTATACATTATTTTTACCTAATTAATTTTAATACATAATAATAAACTAGACATGAACAATAATCACTTTTTTCAAAATTCTATATCTAAAAAAATCCAGTTTTATTTTTATTTTTCAATATTTTTTTAATATTTTCCCAATATTCAAATGTCTTCCAATATAATTTTTTATAAAATACAATTTATTAATATATATCAAAATATCTTTATAAAAATATAATATATTTTTTTAAGTTTTAATTTTATACTTTTAAATTTCTATTTTTATTACATATTAATTTTACATGACTATAGTTTACTAAATACATCTATACATTTAATATAATATTTTTAGAAATGAATGAAATTTTAGTACCATCTATACAGATAAAAAGGACTGATGCTTCTTGAATATTTTTAGATGACAAATATGGAATGACATATATAAGATTCAACTTAAATTTCTGAAACAAATTCCTAAATAATATTACACAGTAGAATAACTTTAAAAAATATAGGATGAGAAGTTAATTAAATTTAAGTAGATGATGTAGATTTTATTTTCTAAAAATATATATATTAAAAAGATTTATAAATTTATCTTTATTTATTTATTTAATTATAATAAATATAATAAAAATATGAAAAGAGTAAAATTAGAAATAAAATAGATATGAGAACATTAGTATTCATATATATATATCATTAAAATATCAACATTTAGACAATCCCAATATTATAACAATAAACAACTCAAACGTTAGTAACTTCCTTTTAACAATATATCTAGATATATTTAAATACACCTGCTCTTTTTCGTTTTTAATCGATTTATTATCAATTCTGTTTCTTAATATCTTATTTTATAAAGAAGTTAATATTTACATTTATTAGATTAAAAATATAATTATTAATAATTATCTTGATTAATTTTTCTCAAAAACATAACTTATATTAATAAATTAGCTATTTAAACTTCTAGATAAACAATCTACTTTACTTAATATAAAAAATCGAATATATTCATTTTAACTTTTAAAAAAAATAATATTTTTATTTTTAAAAAATATAATCGAAATAACAAAATTTGTAAATGAAAATAATCTTCTAGAAATAATAACTTTTTTTCATCTCATTTTTTTAATATTTATAGAAACAAAATGCGAACATTTAAAATTTATTTAGTAGTAAATAAAAATATTGTCAAATTTATTATTTTTCAATAATAATCATTTAACATATTTTTACGTTGAGTGTGAGACAAAATGCTAAATTGAGTTTTAATGAACAAGCTTAAATCCAACGAAACTAAATAGTAGTTTTTTTTGTTGTTGTTTATTTTTTATACACATATATATGAAACTTTGACAGAAAAAAGTTATAACTTTTATTTTTACTTAAAAAGAATGTATCTTTAAAGTTTTTATATTTCTTTTATACACATATGACTAAGAAACTTTAGACAAAAAAATTACAAGTAAAAATATTTAAGAACTTTTAATTTCTACTAAACGTATCTTTAAAAGTTTTGAAAAATTTTTACTTGTAACTTTTTTCTGTCTAAAAGTTTCTCCATATATATGTATAAAATAAAATTTAACCGTTAGTCATTATTAACACACTCGTAGAAGCTGATATATATGTGCACTAGAAGTGATTCTCTAACAGCTAGACATAGCAGTTGTAGGTTCATAAACATTAGAAAATATCATCTAAAGTTTAATACCGATTACTTATTGATAGAAAACCATTAACATACACAAGACTGAAGTTACTAATTGTCCTTTGCGATGTTTTAAGTTCACAAACGAAATACTATGCAAATAGCGGTAATAATTAAAATATGTATGAAAAATTAAAATAATTACACATAAAAACATTTTTTTAATAAAATTAAATATTAATAAAAAAATTTTGTATCAATTTTTTAAATATTTAAATTTTTTATTAGTCATACTTTTATTTCCTTTTTTTTTTAATCAATTTTAAAGTAAGTTTATTTGTTTTTTTATGATTTTTGAAAATTTGAACCGACCCCCATTTTTCAAGGTAAGTTAAGTCTATTTTTTTTTTTTTAATGCAGGTTTTGAGTACCTATCTACCATAAAACAAGACCCAGGTGTACGTTATTGACTATACTAAAATTAAAGTAATTATAAGGGACTTACCTTAATACCTTTATTATACAGAAGAGGATGTTCAAGTATCTTATAATTACATTAGTTTAGTATAGACAATATACATATATTTAAATATTACATTTTAGCCTTTGCCCTTTCTCAAGATATGGAGAGGGATAGATTGACTAAGGTCAATGGGATGAGAATAATATTGGAAAAGACTTTAATATATCCTCGGATTTCAATGATAGGAGTAAAAAGTGGAGAGTGGAGAAGATTAAAGCTTGTCCATTAAAGTTTGAAGATTTTCTATCTTAATACAACTGAGGTATTGTATATGGATGTGATCTGAATAAAGAGTTTCAAACAAAACATATTTGGATCTTGTTTTTAATGTAGTTGTATAGAGATTGTTGGGTTTGAAAGTTGGTTAGCATATATGCATAGATATATATATATTGTGTATAAGTTTAAATAGATAAAAATACATACATATTTTTATATTTAAAAAGATTTAATATAAAAAATTTTATATACAACCCAAAATCATATTTTATGAAAATTTTTAAATAAGATATTATTATAGCTCCAAAGAAAACTGTTAAACAATTGAAATAGTAGAAAACAAAACAAATATAAAATAATGTTTTAAACTATTTGGAGATGATCAAAGATATGTTTTCAAATATAATAAATTATTATTCTTCCTTTAATTTCCACTTAAATACAAAATAAAAATCTTAAAAAAGAAGAAGATTAATTCAAATATTATTGAATTTTTTTACTTTGGTGAGTATTGGTATTTGTATTCCTTGATAATGAATAGTTAAATACGTTATCCATTTAAATAATTTTTGAGAATTTACTAATTTTTTTCTAATAAGTGTTTTTAAAAAACCTAAGATATATTTTATTATTATATTATTACTGAACTTATTTATTTCAAATACTCCTTTCATCTTAATATGAATGAATCTATTCAGAGGAAATATCTATAATTTTATAACATTTTGGGCATATGCAAGATATATGTAATAATCAATGAGGATTTAGTAGTAGCTAGAAAGCAAATGTGTCCCTATCCCTCATCTGCAGGATAATTTCTATCAATCTTATATATCTTGTAAAAAGTAAACATCCCACCACAAAAATATATACTTAGAGAAGTAGTTCAATAAGACCTATCTCAATTCCATAGGCAACACCACAACTTAAAATTCCAAACCAACATCTCCACTATACATATTTGAAAACTTCATACGATCTACGATTTAAACAGGGACCATGAGGATAGTAGACTGATAAATTATATATATATATATATATATATTGAACCAGGTGGGGTTTAGTAGATCACTGAGGGAGAAACAAAACTATATTCACTTTATTTAATAAAATAACATTATACATATAACTTGACTTTTGCAAAATATGATACAATTATAACTTATATATTTGACTACACCAATGCATTTAAATATTGCACCTTTAGGAGAGAAGAATAAAGCAGGAGGCACTGTACAAGCCAGAGCTATATATAAAAAATATAAGAACGTGAAGGACATAGATCCTGGGTGAACAAACTATAACATTTCAAAACCAGATAAAGTGATTTAATGAGCAAACTACAGCGAATAGTCAATCAAAGAATAGTATAATATATTTATATTTAGGTAAAAATTGACCGACAAATATTAATTTAAAGATAATTTACTAACTGAACAAATATTTATTATTGTAAATTTTAAACTACTTCTAAATTTTCTCAATTAAATATACACAATGGTATTTTTATATAATGACCACACACACACTGAATTCATACACTAGAATATAACAAAAGCATTAAATAATACACGACATTTAAAAAATATGCACATAAAGTTCTTTATGCATGCTATAGAGTTCATTTATTAACTGACTCTGGGAGGCTTCAAGATTAGCAATGGCTACATTATTATCAAAAATGAAATAAGAAAAGTTATTCATTACTTATAGGATTTGAACGTTGAATTCTTCTGTTTGCTGCTTCATGTGTAAATTTTCCAAACAGTTGGATTTGAGGTTTTTTGTGGAGGTTTAATGCTAACTATTCCATGGCACTATTCTTTAAGACAGTTAGATATTCCTGGCATTTTTTTTTTAAGTTATTAGGCAGGCATCACTTTTTCTGGGCAAACTGCTGATCTTCCATTAGACTAAGGGCTGGAGCAAAGTCATATGATTCCAGTGGCTGTTAGCACTGCATAGTCCTGGAAAACATTGATTGATTGACTGAACTGATTGAAGAACTGATTTAATCTGATTGTGATCTCAACTGATTGACCGATGAAAAACCAGACTATTTATGTGATGACCTGTTGTCACTTCGTTAATTGGTTTTTATATCCGCCAGCTATATCTGTTGTTGGAATTCATCCATTGTTTTTGATTACATTCCTTTGATAAGATTTTAATCCTGTTGTCAGTTGGTAGCCATTCCTAATTTGTTGTTTTGTGGATTTTTAATTTGTAGCCATTGCATATTTTTTATTTTTTTATTTTTAACCCGCACACATTTATTTTATTAACACGCACACATTTATTTTACTATTCCCTATGTTTACAATCACTATAAACACACATATATATTTAAATTTCTTTGAATTATGGGGAAAGACCTTTTTCTTTAAATTAAATGACAAGAGATATTTTTAATTTATATAAAAGATTTATATTTTAAACTTTTAGTTTCAACTTGTCTTTTTTTTTTTCTTTAATATTTTAAATAAAGAGAGGGGTACCTTTAATTTTATACCATTAACTTTTTTTTACTTTTTAAAATTTTTAAGTTAATTCCCTCCCCCTTTCAATCAATCTTTAAACTTTTAGTTTTAATGTTTCTAAAGCAAACCATCCCCCCTTTCTAACTAAGTACTTTGTACTTTTACTGATAATAGCTCTTTAGATTTTTATAAATGTATTTATTTATTTATTAACCTTCGCGTTATTTATGAGAATTTTATTTTAATAATTTTTAGACAAAAATGTCATGAGGATCACTTTTTCATAAGCGGAACAAAATATATATATTGTAAATAGAACTTGTTTGATTTTAAAGCTTAATTTGAATCAAATGTACATTTCTATTGTATTTAACTCCTCAATGCAGCATTATCATAACTTTTACACAAGATAAGGTAATAAGAAATAAAAAGAGTAGACGAGTTTAATATAGTAGAAAAAAAATGGTTTTAGAGGAAAAGAATATTTAGCTTGGCTAACCAGGTTTCTTTATGTAATAGTAAATCAAACATATAATGAGCCACTTTTATATGTAATAATTAGCAGGGTGTAAAATATTTATCCAATCAGATTTTTCAGTACATTCTTCTGATTTGTACTTTGTTATATCATGACTAATCATCCTTGACATGACATGGCATTACTCTCACCTGGACAATTTTTATCTACTTTATAACATTTTGTGGAACAGAAACTCTCAAATTACATGGAATATATGTGAAACAATCAATAGTAGTGTTGCAAAAGTGTATGGTCTTATGTCACATTAATAGTGGATAGTTGTGATAAAATGGAATCCAAAGTAGAGAAGTAAGCAGACAAAAGTGAAATCTGATTGGATAAATAGATTCTATTTTGCAATTGCTAATTATTATATATATAAATTCTTTGCTGAGTATGAATTACTATTTCATAAAGTGTTGCAATGTGAATAGAAATGTTGTCATTTTGTGTGAGAGTTATGGTGATATTACATTGACAAGTTAAACACAATAGAAATCTATATTCAATTGCAAATAAATTCAAGCTTTAAAATCAATCAGGTTTTATTTACATTAAATATCGAACTGTATAGTGAAAGAGAGTATAGAATATTTATACATGTGAATAATTATGAAATAATATAATAAGATTAGGAGTATCCTTATAAATTTAAAACTGGCTTCATTGCATATTTCTACAATACATTTACTGTTCGCTAAGGTTTATAGAATAAACAGAAATTATTTCAACATTACTGTGAAAGGAATGTGATCAGGAGTACTGCCAAATTTGACTTCTGCATTTCTTCACATACTTCAATAGTGCTAACATTGATTATTACACGTATGTAATACAATACTTGCTGTTCATTAAGATGACAATTCCCATTTTGAGTGAAAGTGGTATCATATTGTGCTAAAAAATAAAATGTAAAGTAGAGAAGTGCACTGACTAATCTGAAATTTGATTGGATAAATATATTCTATTTCACAATTATTAATTATAATATATATAAATTTCTTGCTAGATGTAAATTACTATTTTATAAGATATCATAATGTGAATAGAAATATCTCAACCATGTCTGAAAATTGTGCTGGTTTGTATAGAAAAGTTAAACATACTAAAGATGTGTATTTGATTGCAAATAAATTCAAGCTTAAAAATTAAGCAAATCATATTTCATGATATATATAAAACTGAATTATCATCATAGGTAATATGCAAGAGCTTTAAGTTTTTATCTCATTTGAAGAAAAATTGTTCAAAAAATACATGTAATGTGAGAAATTGTGAGCTAGAATTTTTCTACTTGTGAATAGTCAAAATATAATAAAATGTGAAATGAGGAATGTGCTTGAAATTTGCAATGTGATTGGTTACATATATTTCTAAAGAATAAGAATAATTATTACATAAATATATAATACAAAAGGCACTATAACATAGTGTATAATTTAATATTTATTTTAGTAAACTTAATTTACTTTCAACACATTAGCATTCTATTCATGACTATCAAAATTATGACCATTCAATGATAAAGAACCTTTGAAAAGTCCATTGATTTACTCATTTGAATTCTGTATCAATTCTTTCTTCATGATCGTTTCAACAATATCTGAATCAAATCCATGTCCATGTTTTTTTCTAATGATTATAGCATTTTTTCTGGATTTCTGTATTTGTTTTTTTTTTTTTTGTAGTACGTTTCATAAGACTATATGTTCACTATAAACATAGCAATAAATATTTCTATCAAAGGTGTGCTTCTGTGTGTATGCATGATAGACTTCATACCAAACAATGGAAATCTTATTCTGTAGGAGCTTCTAACATGTCTATCATACTTCAATATTTATCACTGGAAACAATCAGTATGGTGATTTCTTATATAAATTTGCAGTTTGTCATGTCCTAGTTTACAAATATACAAAAATTCTGACAATTCTCAAGGCAATTCATCTTCTATAATATCTTAACTTCAAGTGCAGAATGTGATGTTTGCTATATATATCTGGTGATGGATCATCACAGAGAAAGTCACTCAATTATTTCTCTGAGTACCACATGTGGATATTAAGAACAACTGTTTTTCTTTTGCAGCAGTCTCTTATAAAATTCTCTTTTATTAAATTGAACCTACTATTTATAGTAGATGCTATGGAATTTACAAAAATTTATAAACACAGGATTAAATAAGTCTTTTTCTTCTTATTTAACAAAAAAAAAAACAAAATTATAATTAAATTACAATTGTTCTTCTTTTCAATTAAAAAACATATTACAATTAACTTTTATAATCACAGGTATTTTTTAAAAATACTTTTCTTTAACAAAAATAAGTTTTCTTTTTTGTTGTTATATTAATTTTTTTTATAATAAGAAATAAATCAAATAAAATATTTATTTGCATCAAATAGAGACCATTTTTATGTCTAATTTTAAATAATTTAATATTTTAAAAATATATTAATTATTTATTTTAAATAATTATATATATATATACACTTTTTGTCTATGTTCATTTCTACTTTTCCTGCAAGTTTTTAGTATGTGTGCACACATATAATATCAAGAATACATATTCACTGTTATGTGTCCCATGAGGCTAAACCATCTCAATATAAATACACATCACTTTTATAAACTTCAATTAGTTTATAAATTTAATAATCCAAAATACAGTAAAAATTATTTCATAATATAGGGATTATTACTGTCTAATGATTTTGAATACAAAGCATTCAAATCATTTTTATTATGGCTTGGAAATAAGCAGTGGAAAACTACAACTACTATGGCTTAGCCTAGTGATGAGCTTAAAAGTTAAAAGTTTCAAAATCAATTCACAATTGAAAAAAAAAAAAACATAAGTAAAAATAGAATTATTGTCAACAGCCTATCATCCTTTCACTTCAATGTTATATGAACTCTTGATAAAATGACTATACAATTAACATTCAACCACAATGTTCTTTAGCAAAAATCTCTCTAGAGTCATAAAAATTGATTTTCAACAACCCCTTAACATAACACAACTTATATCAATAATTTTAAAATAAAATCCAAAATACCACTGCTAAGAACTGTTTTATCAATTGGTTTAGATGCATTAACAAGTTCCAATCTTTTTTGCTGTAAAAGAACTTCTAATTCCTGAAAAACACCATTCTCAGAAGGATTATCAATACCGTTGTCTTCATTCTTATTTTGCTGTTTGCTTTTTCCTTTCTTTTGAAACTTTTTATCAGCTAACAAAATATAAAATAAATTATTAAAATTTGATTAATGGATGTAAAATAAAAATAGTTATATAAATAACAAAATATTAAATGATACAGATTAACATCACAATAAGTCAAACGTTTTTAATTATATATTAAATTTTTACAAGTTTTTCAATTGATATACACAGAATAATAATAAAAATATAAGATAATATTATATGTTTATCTAATCAAACAATGGTTAAATATATAATAACTTTATTTTTAAAACATTTTTTTTAATGATAAAATAACTAACTACTGGTTAATCTTCAGGAGACCATTATAGGTCTGCTATTATTTAGTTAAGACATTGAATAGTTTATTGTAGACTAAAGACCGCTCCAGAATTCCTCTAATAAAAAATATTAATACTTATTAATCTAATCAAATAACAGATAGTGAAAGTTTGTTTTTCCTTTTTTTGTTTTACTTTCTACTAAGAATAGCTAGATACCGATTATCTAATTAGATTGCAAGCTTGTTTGGAAAAAGAACCTATTTCCAAATTTCATTTAGATTCAAAACCCACACATATTCATGGCAGGCAGATCAGCTCATCACTATGGCACAAGTGATTTGCCAGCTTTTATCTAATGAATATTAAATTATCTCATCACATATTAAATGGAATAATATTAGTTTTAAATATATTAACATTCAGTATATATATTCTTAAATTCAGGTATTAAAAAAATATTTACAGGCAATGCTATACTAATATTATCTAAAATGCCAAGTTTATTTTCTTCTATAAGTTTAGAACTTAAATGAACGTTTCAAGTTTTTTTAATTACTTTTTTGCGAGTTTGTGCTTATTTGTTGCAATGATTAGTGTTTGAAAATGTTGATAAATATAGCTGTTGGCAATCAGATTCACTTTTTAATAGCATAAAATTCACTTTAATGAAGTATCTTCTCTAATAGAATTATTTTGGCATCAATTTAATTTGAAAATTGAAAATATAATTAGAGATTCTTTTTAGATAATAATGCTTTATCCTATGCAATGGTTCCTACATTAACCAGTTTTGGTACAAGTCATGTTCAGATTTAAAATAAAATAAGAACTTGTAAAAATATAACAATCTGTCCAATAATAAAAATAATTGCATCATATCATGTTCATGTTTTTTCTTTATATTGACACATCAACATTCATCTCATTGAACTATCAAAAACTAATAAACTTTTAAAATTTTATACACTTGGAAAATCCTCAGCTATTTAAAAAAAAACTCTAGAAAATATATCCCAAATATAAGCATGATAAGCAACCATTAGGCTATTATATACATGATAAGTTCAAAAGTTATTATCTTATCCAAATTTAATGTGCAGTATTTTGCATAATAAAATATTTTCTGAAAATAATACTTTTACAAAATTTTAGAGCTTATTAAAAATAGATATTGACTTTAAAATATCAAACTAATTAGAGAGATCCTAATTTCTTGATAACAAGACCATTATTATGTTTTTATAAGAGAAAAAGTTATTTAAAATATATATGTATTGCCCAGAGCATATTTAATAACGAAGAAAATCAGACATTTTGTTATTTACTTTATTTTAAAAATAAAAATACATTACTTTTTTTTTCTTATTCTTACTGCTTCAATGAATGCATGAGTCAACAGATTCAGTAAAATATATATAATAAATATGTCCCTTCAATATAAGATTAATAATTACATTATTATTATTTTAAATTTAGTTAATATGTATATCATACAAATAAAAAAGTATTATTACATATGATGTATAAGTTTTAAGAACAGGTATATTATTTATAATAATGATGATTTATTCAGCACATCAATGTTGCTAATGAATACAGCAGTATCTTATATGTTGCATAGAAAATGGATATTAATTAAATATTTTATATAAAAGAAAGATGAGGAGTATATGTGTTCTTGTTAATTTAAAGATATTTTTCATTTTAAAGAGAATGAAATTAAATAGCAAGACAGCAAATATTTAATAGAATATTTAGGAGATATCTTCAATAATATATAACAGGTTTTATTATTAACATTTTTGATATAAATATATAAAATTTCTGCTAAGGTTCACAAATGAAACATTTAACAAATCAATATAAATTATAGATGTTAAGTAAATAGTCAGAATGGCAGTAATCGGTATGCAAGATCAAAATAATGTATGTTACTGTTTACAAATTATTAAAGTTTATTTTATATGAGTGTAAATATTCTAGTATTGGGACTATATATTTATTTCTTACTAGCAATAATAATTTTCAAAATACTTATTTATCTATTTATTTTTGCAAAACAATACAGGAGTACAATTCTAAAAAAAGAAACTGCGGATAGTCAATTTTAGGATAAGGAAAATGAGTATAGAATGTTGTATACATCAAGTACTGTATTTATTTACTGTTGTTTATTAACTTATTATTGTTATCGATTGCCATGGTGATCCTTGGCATCAATTTCATTTATGCATTAATTTTACTTTGAGTTTAGTGCATATCTATGAATGACAGATATTATGATGACTTTATAACATTAATTCATTATGTTCTTTGTATTACCATCCACATAATATTCAATAATTGTCTCACTTGTAGTCTTAGTGTGCTGACTTAGGGTAAGGAGAGGTAGCATGAATAAGCAGTGAGTAAGCAACTTGACTTTGCATAGTGCTTATAATTTAGAAATATTTGCAAGTTGGGATAAATTATAATCCATTTCCAATCTATATGATCCTTTCCTACCATTACAGTATATATATAAATATCAAACTTTACTTTTAAAACTCCCAAATCTTTAGATATTAGCATAATTATATTACAATACATTATTCAACATGAATTTTTTTTTTTAATTCAATTAATTTTTAAAGATTAAATCATATATATTTAGCTTGGTATTTATGTATAGCAATATAGTTACAATATTAAAAAGATTTGGAATTTTAAAAGTAAAGTTTATAATTTAAATTATATGTCAGAAAGCTTGTGCATAAAATCCCTATCTAGTGCCTACTCACCCAATATCCCAGACTGGTTTCTAGCTTGTGGCTTTCATTAGTGAGGAGGCTTGAATCTGAGAACACTGTACCTAGACCTTAGGACCTAATGCAACCCTCCAGCAGCCACCTTTTATCTCTACTTAACTACAAAACTATGAGAATAAAATTGAAAACATAATATTTTCAATCTAAGCTCATTAGCTTATATATTCATATAAGTCTGAACTCAGTTCAGCACACATATTTTTGTGTCTCTGGTTCATTAATAACCATAGCCACCACTATCCTATTAGGCAGGATTGGTATTATCACTAAACATCACATGATCACTATTTCTTATGCTTGATCAAACTGTTAAAACAGATAAAACTTTCCATACAGTAGTGCCACTCAGTACAAGCCAGAGTAATCAATGGATGCCAGAAGGCTTGTGCATAAAATCCCTATCTAATGCTTACTCATCCAATATCCCCAGAGATACCAAAATGTATAGATGCAAAACTCAGTTCAGACCTACATGACTATATAAGCTAATGAGCTTGGACTGAAAATATCATTATGTTTTCAATTACTTTGTAGTTAAGTAGAGATAAAAGATGGCTGCTGGAGGGTTGCATTAGGTCCTAAGATGTAGGTACAGTGCTCTCAGATATCCAAGGCTCCTCACTGATGAAAATCACAAGCTAGAAACTAGTCTAAGGATATTGGATGAATAAGTACTAGATAGAGATTTTATGCACAAGCCTTCTGGCATCCATTGATTACTCTGGCTTGCACTGAGTGGCACTACTGTATGGAGAGTTTTGTCTGTTTTAACAGTTGGAGCAAAAATAAAAAAATGATCATGTGATGTTTAATGGTTTAAATTAGTATCAATTTGTTTTTATATATACACACAAGTTTTTGTATTTTTTTTTTGTTTTCAGGTTTTCTTGATGAGCTGCCTGGTAAGTGATCATCTTCAATGCTCTGTCATCATAAACTCTTGTAAACAACTTGAAAAACGTTTTTGTGACTCATGGTTTCACTATCATATACAGTTTGAATCATTTCAAATATTACAATGGCAGTTTTGTACAATTTAAAATAAAATGTAAAGATAGTGTATTGTTTCATCCAGGATTTTCTATCAAGATTCAAAACTGTTTATATTTAATGTTGTAACTCATGATCCAAAAAAGCTAGTGTCTTAAAATTTTTTTAGCTAACCTATATTGATATATAACATATGTATTGAATCAGAGATGCTGCAACTTGAATAGAGACCCAATGGGTAACACTATGTATTACATATTTTAAATAAAAGATTTTCATAGTCTTATAAATTTCAATGATAATAGTTCAATCAGATTTCACCATATATTTTTAATATCTAAAGATTTGACAGTTTTAAAAGTAGAGTTTGTAATTTAAATTATTATCAACTTTATATAATTTAAATGATAATAATTAGTTTAATTTTTCTATGTATATATAGATATATTTCGGATATAATGCAATGAAACAAAATATTAATTAAAAAATAGCATTACAAATAAAATTACATAATCTGAAACCATAAGTAAATTAAATTTTAATTTATTACCTAAGATTATATAAATCGTAGCTCAGATATTAATATATGTGTGAAAATTGAAAATGCAACAATTTTTCAAATATTTTCATAATCAAATATGCTTCATGGCATTATAAATGAAATTAATCTATAAAAATACATTATTAAATTATCATTTAAATATATATGTAGGTCAGTACACATGCACACACACACACACACATTCATAATTGCATAGTCCAAAAATATATTAATAGTTTAAATGAATATTTACCTTTGGGTGGAACAAAAAATTCTTGTTTTAATATATTCCATTCATAAACACAAAAATCTTCACTTCCAGTAAAAACAGAATTTATATCTAAAGGACTCCAAGCTACACTAAATAAACGTCCACAGTGACCTCTAAAATTAGCTAAAGGTTTGTTAGCAAGGACATCCCAAATCTGAAACATAAACATATATAACTTCCTTCTTAAAAAATGTTGCAATAATAATAAAAATCATTAATAAAGAGGTTTGTATTAAATGTAACTATCACTTTAAATAAATTTAAATAGCACAATAATATAAAGAATTCATTAAGATTCATGATGCAGCTCTTAAATTATGTTACAATAAAAAACATTCTCAGAATGGAAGCAATGTCAAACTATCAATGATGATAATCATAGTGCTCTATTGCCCCATTATTCAATCTGCATATAGGCAGAATATAAAACAATACATTTTTTTAAATTGAAAATAGACTTTATTTATAATATTAAAATTATATACATAACCATTAGAAACCAGTCAACATTTAGACAATTCCAATATAGATGACAATCAACAATCTCAACTGCAGTCAAGACAACCTCCTTTTAACAATAAAGATGGGATCCCATCTTTACTTATGGTCTCATATACTTATATAGACACTAAAGATTACAACTTGACCAGAGATTGAAATTATTGATACAAAGAAGTTTAAATACACCTTCTTAAACAGGTAAATATAACCTGTTCTGAATGCAGATTAACAAATAGTCAATTATAACATTACAAATTACAATTATAATTTTCATATTGCACCCAAAGTATTAATTAAATACTAAGTGTAATAATGCTCAAGATTAAATGGGTTTATAAGTAACTGTTAGAAGCCAATCAACACACCCACACACACATATCTTATATATAAACCATTAGTAAATCCACCATTATAACATATATATATTTTTTTTTTTATTTAAATAGATATATCCATTTCAAGTATAATTAGATGATTGGCTATAAGGAGAGTAGGTTCAAACATTAGGTTGCATATTAATGACATATTATAGCCTAGTAACTATTACATAATAGGTTACATTTTAAATTTAGCATAGATATAGGTATACACATTTTAGTGATAGAAAATTCATGTGTATTAAATAAAAATACTCTTAATTTTTAGATAGGAAATAAAAAAGGTTTTCTTTTTAGTTTAATTGTTTAATGAAATAAAAGATTTATTTAAACAAAGTTTTCATTAACAAGGTTCAAGTAAAAAAGAAAAAACTACAACATATCAAGTTTTTACATAAACTCAATTGAAATCAGAAATAAAAATTTGTATCATATTGTTCTAGTATCAAAATTAATTACTGGAAAATGGCCTGTTATCTTGGATTTGTAATTAAGCTTTGTTGTATATTTAATTTCCTTGTTTTAAAGTTTTAATTTGTTCAAACACAAAAGTGTTTTTACACAAAACCTGATTCTAATTACAAGGTTTAAAAAAGTCTTCAATAAAAAAAACTAGTATAAATAGACATCAGCAGAAATCAGCTTTTCTTGTGTTCTTCTGTTCATTCATCTGGTCCCTGCATTGTCATGCAGATCGTCAATAGAGGATTTAACATCTAACTAATGTGAAACTAACAAAAATCTCTTCCAGGCATCAGAAAAGACTTCTATGCATTGTTAGCTTATACTTGGGATCTCCTTCCTAGGTATATAGATCCAGTTTACAAGAATGTTTCTAATCCTTGAAATAATTAAATTAAGACAACCATGTAGCAACCACATAAAACCTACAATTATCAACAATATTCTTTTCAAATACATGGAAAACCGATTATGACCCAATCAATAGTTCAAAAATACACTAAAACCCAATCATGACTCAATGTTTTTAAAAAAATTAACCAACGAAAATACATCTTGCAATACAAACTTTAACTTGGAATTTCTATACAATTCTTGTAAAATCAAATCAAAATATATATATATGCATTAAATAAACATCACATCATAACCATTTCATATGCTTACACATGCTCTCTGTACAGTAGTGCCACCAAATGCAAGCCTTCTTAGTCAATGGATGCAGGAAGGTTTGTCATAAAATCTCTATCTAATGTCTACTCATCCAACATCCTCTGACTAGTTTCTAGCTTGTGGCTTTCAGAGGGACCAACCCAAGATCATTTGCTTGTATAGTCATATAGCTCTGAACTCAATACAGCAACAGTACATTTTGGTCAGTCTTTCAAAAACCACAGTCACCATTATCCTATGGGCAGGATAGGTATAAAGCCATCAAAATATCACATGATCACCATTTCATATGCTTACACATGTTATTAATAAAAGTACTAAACAGTTCATATAGTAGTGCCATGCAAGCCTTCATAATCAATGGATGCAGGAAGATTTGTACATAAAATCCCTATCTAGTGCCTACTCATCCAACATCCCCAGACTAATTTCTAGCATGTAGCTTTCGTCAACGAGGAGCCTTGGATTTGAGAGCACTGCACCTAGATCTTAATATGAATAGGTACTAGATGGGGATTTTATGCACAAATCTTCCTGCATCCATTGATTATGAAGGCTTACACTTGGAGGCACTACTATATGGAGAGTTTGGTTGCATTAAATAAATATTTTTTGTTTCAATATTGCTGATTGTTGCATAAAAACTGACTTAAGGTAAATTATATGACTGTCATTTTAATTTACAGATAGTTTATGTATTTAATTTGTACTCTTATTATTTCACCATCAACTTTTTAGTTAATATTTTTTATTAATTTATTTTTTTAAAAACTAATAAATATTGTGTTAATATTTATTATTATTATAATGTTAGTTTAGAAGTTAAGAATTAAAAAAAAAGAGAGTGATTTGTAAGAGCCAAACTCCACAGCTAAATTATTTATTTAAATATGTATATATATATCATCAGAATAAATAGTTTGGCTCTTGTAAATCGTACTAACAATTACGTACTAGAAAATATTATTTTTTTCTGTAAACTGTGTAAATGCAAATCAGTATAGGTATGGGGATTGTTATTTCAAAATTAACATCTCTGAATATTAATAGATTTTTAAATATTTTAATAGAACCAGTATTTAAATATTATATTTAAAAACGAAAAGAGGAGAAATAAAGTTAAAAGATTTATTGGTAGCCTGATGCTGGAATGTGCCTTTATTTATTGATTTATAAAAATAGATTCAACTTGTTAATAAAAGTTTTAACGGGTTTTGTTTTTATCATGATTTATATATATGTCACATATGCATTTATATGGTAAAGAGGATATCTAGGTAGTTATATGCTTTTAGTAAAGTATTTTCTAAAGATTTTACGTGCTTTACTGTCCACTGTGGATTGATCATCCAAACACTTATATTCCTATTTGGAAGTAGAGATTTAGGTAGAATTATTAGTGTGATTATTTTTTGTATGTAGTCCAAATATTTATAAATTGAGTAAGTAGTTGTATTGTTAATTTATATAATGATGACTGTTTGGTGCAGTACTGAATACATACTGTTAAGAATTCTTAAACATATATTATTTGACATATGATGACGATAAGATGTTCTATTGAAATCTATGCTATTGCTCCTTGCTAAGTAAAATTTAGAAGCTATATACATGCGGTCATATCCTGAACTTAGCTTTAACATGTCAATCGATTGAAACTTGATCCATGATGGTATTCAAAAAAATATTAGAAATGTCAAATCATTGCAATAAATTTTTATTTTGTTTATTTGGTAAGTCTCTTTTATTAATTATTGCTATTTGTACTATCATCTGTTATTGGTTAATTGGATGTTCTAAGGTGTCTCTAGATCTCAGAGACTTAATGAACATAATTAACTTTTAGTAATGGTTGAGGGAGGAATTTGTAAGAGTCGATGGTGCATTCAATGTTCTCACCAGTAAATTATAGCTTTTTTATATCAAGATCAATGGTCAACTTGAAAATCTAGATAATAAATCTAATAATGACCTCTGATGATGGGTGTAGTTCATATTTGAAGAGACTCTTTTGTCCATTACATTTTACAAATCATGATAAATCCAAGCAAATGAATTCAAATAATTTAACTTGTAGAAAACTGTATCCAAACCAGGACAATCAATAACATAGCAGAAAGATGTATTGATGGACTTGTAGCAAACATTAAGCAATCAGAATCCAGATATGATAAAACTATACAATAGATTTTCAGGAATATCAAATGATGGTGATTGCTAATCTAGTTCATTGAAATAAGAATACCAAAAGTTTTTCCATAAATTATCCAACAAAACAAAAACATTAAAAAAATATTGCAGCATCTATCGTATTCTTAGAGCTGCTAATAAATGACACCCATATAATTTTCATCTTCTAAAGAAATCAAACTGTGAATGTGCAGAAATCGAAAATAAAAAAAGATTTTTGAACAGTAGTAACATTGCCCAGTAATTCTTTACTCAATACAATGTCAAAATTTGTTCGATAAAAGTAATGGTGAACATAGTGAACAATTTCTATAAATATAAATTATCTATTTATATATTGTATTTTTTATCTATGATGCTTAATTTAAAAATTAACTATATTTTATATGCGAAATAAAAACTGAGAATTGGTATAAATTGGTATAGAATCATACAAAAGTCATTGCAGATAAATTTGCTAGCAAAATTTTATATTTTAACGAGCATAGAGTTCATACAAGTTATTCATAAAATTTGTTACATTACTTTTTTATTAGTAAAAGAATTGAATAAGCATATCTAATATTTTATGTTTAAATAAAAAATAGTCAATGAATAATATAAATGTGAACACAATTACTGAATTAAAGTGTTAACTAATAACTATAAATTTTCTTTATTTATAAATAAATCGATACTAACATACAATCTATATTCAAAAGACAAGCTACGTAAATATGTTTTGTTTTTGTTTTTTGCAACTTTCTATCCTTTTATTTATGATATCAACTTTTTTTATCTTTTTTTAATTTCAGTTTTATAAACTCCAATAAGTCTATTAATTCCTTTACATCTAAAAAATATCCAATATAATTCATATTAAATTTTCTATTCATCATTTTTTACTTTTAATACCAAGATTTCATCTCAGAAGTCTTAAATCATTCCCTCCATCCAAACATATTGTTTAAAGAAGTGTGTTTTATCATCAATGACAATAACACAATTAATAGATGTGACACATGCTTCACTATCTCCAGAAAATGGACAAGTTGATTAATTTACATATGCATTTGCATACATTACCATTTATCAATATCACAATGATTTAAAACTTATTTTGGCTATGATTATGAGGGATAATACCTCAAAAGCGCTTAGCCTACATTGATTTATTTTGGTTGTTTTTTCTTCCCATTAACAGCTTCTTCACTCAGCGTTTTAAAGTCCTGTAAGTTCAACATTTTATAAAATAACTTCCATTTATTAGTAAGCTGTTTAGACATCGTAATTCATATTCTGAGCCCTTTCTCATTTTATCCACTTTACTGAATATTTAAAATCTTTAAACTAATTTCTGATTTTTTGTACAAATATTAATTTTAACTTAATCTCCTTACTAAGGATAAATATGACCCTTCAACTTAAATATGACCCTTCAACTTAACATAAGCAAATTACATCACCATTTCAATCTGAAATCCTTGAAAAATATATAGTGACATTATATAAAGTATTCCATTGTTTTCCTCAATACTTCACAATTTTCGGCCATAGACTTGTCTAATCTGATCATCATTTTCCAGTAAGAAGTGACCATAGGGATGATAACTTTCTACCTTTTTGCAGTGACAAGCTTTTCCATAGTTTTGGGTTTCCTCACTGCATGTTCAAAATATGTCATTATCTGTCTCCTTACTAACACCTACAGTCTTTTATTGATCTTAAATTTTAAATAGATGCATTAATCCTGTGAGCCTTATAGGGAATTAAAATCATTCTCCAAAAGTGTCTCATCTCAAAAGTATCTAACTTTTTCAACTCATTATTTGAGTGACTATGTTTTGGCAGCACAAATGATAATTGGAAATATACTTTGATCTTTTTATATTTTGAACAAATTTTGTCATTGATAGTGCAATTCTTCAGCATATTCCTTTTCACATTGAATATTATTAACTACAGTGGAATCCAAGTATTCAAAACCTGTCGTACTTCTAATTTGGGAAAAACTATTATGGCCCAATCTATAACCATGACTTGGGGGTTTTAAGATATTTGTTTTAAAATCATACCATTTGTTTTTCTCAAATACTTTTTCTACGATATTTATTAACTTCTCTTCATCAGCTGCCAAAGTCAAGATATTCTCAGCATATCTCAAATTACTTATGCACCTCCAATCTATTGCTAACCCCATCATCCCTATCTGATAGAACATTGTGCATAATAATCTTAATATAGTCATCAAAATCAATGTTGGAAAGTATACAATCTAAGGCTTATTTGCATCTGAAATTTTGTCAATAATGTTCTATTTAAAATTTAATACAATTAAATTAATAAAGAATTTGGATACGTTGTACCAGATATATAAATATCTCCAAAACCAAGAGCATCACCATAAATTTTTCTATTTTATTTTATCAAAATATTTTTTTAATAGTCCATAAAACATATATATGTTTTACCATTACATTCCTAACTTTTTAATCTTCTAATGAATCTTTAACATCCATTCTCTTATGCCTCTTCCAGGCATATACTCTGAATATTCATTAGATAATTATTTAAAAAATCAATTTTAGATATTCATTAATTATATTGAGTATTATTTTACTAGCATATAAAATTAAGATAAAATTGTCTCAATAAGTTGGACTGTTTTTCTTATAAAGCAGAATAAAGATTGGGTGACATTATTCTCAGCCATATTCCAATTCTCTAAATCCTTTGACAAAGTTGAAGAATGGTTTCATTTCTTTCTAATTCCATATTTTTTATGATTTCATCATTATTCCATCTGCACTCGGAAGCTTTTCTGTTGTTTAATTTTTACATATCTATTACTAATCTAAAAATATCTGATTTAGATTATTTTCTTCCCATTTGCTCAATGTACATGGTATGAGTCATAGTATTTTTTTTACATCTCAGACATTTCATTTGTGTATATTTCCTTAAAAGTTTGGTTTTTTTTTAAATTTGAACTCATATGAAAGATAATGTATTTTATTGTATAATCCTGATAATTAATTACTATTACTATGGTGCTCTAATTCTAGCACATCTTCATATCTTTCCAGCAAACATATATAATTTTATAATTAATTTCCTGTATTCTTTCCATTTTATATTTCGTATTTTCATTTAACAAAATCATTTTTCACTGATCTTCAATAAGATCTCATGTCATATTAAACATCTGTTGTTGCATTTTATTTATACTTATTCATTTAACTAAATATTTGATTATTCATTTATAAATTAATAAATGTATGGTATCTGAAGTAATGAGTTGGCTAATAAAAAAAAAATCCTAAGCCACCTTGAACGAGAGAAAATTTCTAAATTTGCAATAATTTCATAATTGTCCTTCTATATACATTTAGAAAAAAAACTACGATACAAATGAATAATTAAGAAAAATACCAAAAAAATATTACCTGGGATGTTCCATCATACGAAGCTGAAGCTAGTTTACCATCAGTATGAGGACTCCACGATAATTTACTAATTCTATTTCTGTGCTTATTAAATTGATAAGTACTCTCAGTTATAGTAACACATTTATCTTCATCTAAAGAATTTCCTATAATTTGCAGGATTTAACATAATAATAACAATTACAATTAGTAACAATATTTTTTACTTTAAATAAATTAATATAATAATTTTTTTTTTTTATTTATTTAATTTCAAATATTATGATAATTAACTGTTCTTAAGATCAAATAATACTAGAGCGTTAAAATGATAAAATTTCAAGCATTTCAGTTGGGAAGGTAGATTTTTCCCATTTTCTTCATTTGATAATCAATTCATAACTTTTTGCCCGATCAAGATACTCTATCTGCTGTGTCAACTATTCAGAGCTATGTTATTCATTATTTAGAAATAACATTTCTGAAACAATAATCTGATTTTAAGCCAATAAACATCACATGACCACAGCCTCTTACGCTTGTGTATAACTGTATGACCATTGATTACTCTAGCTTGCTGTGTGTGGCAATACGTATAGTGAGTTTTGCCTGTTTTAACAATAATCTGATTTGTTAAGTATTATTACAGTATATATAATTTAAAGATTATCAGTGCTACATATTCAATAGCAATTATTTATTCATACAGTTATTAAAATTAATAAAAATTATATCGGTTTTATGATCTGAAATTGTGAGCTACTTAGATGAAAGCTTTGCTAAAATCATCACTAATATATGGTTTCATCCTTAAAAAATATCAATGATTAGTTTACTATCATATAAATTCTTAGAGACCAGATGAAAATAGATTCCTTTTTCATCTGGTTAGTATCAGGTTAGTAGACTGTTGCAAGAGGGCATTAATGGAAAGTTTATTAATATGACTGTAGAAACTCTTACTTGTAAAGTATTTTTATAATTTGTTCATATGAAGATAATTATTTCAGAAATATTCCTATATATTATCAATGCTAATAGGGTTATTAAAATTAATAGAATTTATATCTATATTATTTAAAAAATACAAGTAACTGATAGAATATTACTTTATAATAATTGATTTTGCTATTTTAAATTACTAAATATTTCATTGTAAAATATTAAAATATCTTACAATCTGATATATTAATACAATCAACTTCAAATAGACATAATTTTCTATATTTATTAATGTGTATTTTAATATTATTAAAGTATATAAATTTAATACTAAAATTTGAACAGTTCACTATTGTAGCACATTTTAAGCCAAAAAAATATATTTTATATACCAAAATTGAGATTATATATAAAAAAGAGACAACTAAAAAATTAAAATAAATATTTACCTAAAATGTTCTGAAGATCAGTTACATGAATTATGCTTTCAGTCGAACAGGATGCTAATAAAAACTGGCAGGATGAGGGATCTGTTGAAGACGCAGTAAACAAGGGATGCCACTGAATACACTGAATTAATTTATGATGTATTTGTAATTTGGAAACCAATTTTAAATAAGGTGGCTGAAAAATTTCTATTGTTCTGTAATAAAGCAAATCAAAAAATTCCTAGCAATGTAAGATTTCAATTATGCAAATTTTGTAACTTTTATTAAATTAGCATATTTTTGAAAATAAAAATCATAAAACCCTATTTCTGAAGTCAAAATAAAATAAAATTGTATGAAACATTTATATATAAATTGTTGAAATGTTTTGAAAATTTTTCTGTTTTTTTTTCATTTCTTCAATTTATTTAATTAAAATGATGATACATTCTTTTCAAACATTTTGACTAACAGCACCAATAAAACAATTGCTTACTTTTTTTTTTTCTCATTACTTAACTTACAATTTTTACAAAAAGTAAAAATCCATAATTTACTACACTCTGCTTGACCCAATTTAGAGAACAACTTCTAGAATTAAATATCTTGTACAATAATTAAAATCAAATAAAATATATACATGTATAAGCACTTGATCATGTCATGGAAAACAATACAGTACTTTACAATGTAACATACATAGAACAGAATTGGCCAATCCTTAATATAATATTAGTCAATAAAATTATTTTTTTAAAAATAATAAATTAGATCAATTTTTCTAGCCAATATCATTTTTGCTGAATAGTAATTCTTCATCAAAATCTTTTTCAGATATAATACTAAATTATTTTTCCCCCATTGAATTTAATCTAGTGGCAAACACCTTTTTCTTGAACAACAAAAATTATAATAAAAAAAGAGTAAAAAGTACATATACTTTATCTTTAAATACCTGTGTTGAAAAAAAACTAAAAACCAGTATATGAAAAAATTAATATACTATAAATATAAAAATATTATTCATGTAATTTATTTTTTTACACATTTTTATAAGATAAAAATAAGAATAGACTAGTACCCATAGAAATATATCTCGCCATCACTGAAATAGGTCACACTATATTACAATAGTTTTTTACTTTTATAGTCAATCACAATGACATCTGTCTGATCAAAATAGATTACCTTCAAGCTAATAAGAACTAAATATTCTTTTTCAGGTGACTAGACAAATAACTAAGGGCTAGCTATTTGAGGAAAAAAAATTCTAAGTGTATGGTTACTGGAAAAAAATGTTGAATTTATCTGGCCTAATTTGAATTCCATATTATAGACATAGCAAGTGAATATGTTAACAACTATACAATAAGGCTCTTTTATAAAAGCCTTAATTAAATATAAATTGCATTATTACTTATTAATAATAACTATAATAAAAAAAAGTGCAAATAATATTTTGTATGCAAAATTCCTTTTTGGAAAATTCATTTTGTCATTGATTGTTAATTACTTTTATAGTCTATTTATTTTTATTATAAATTTATAAAATTTAAAAATATATAACTAAAAAATAAATTATAGAACTACATAAGTATTATGAAAATATCTTAAATACAAATAAAATATTTACTTTTGATTCTTGAAATATTTTGTTTATAGTTATTATTGTTCATTTTTTATATCTTTTAAACTACTATAGATATAAAAATATTTGCCTTTGCACAGTCACATCATAAATACAAATCTCATAGTCTCCAGGAGTAGCTTATTTACTTGTTTTATGTATTCATTAATATATTACATATTGAGAAATTCAGAAAACATATGAAAAGAAAAAAAGTTTTACATTGAGTATAGCAGTACTTATAGATCAGATTAAAAAATCCGTAAACTCAACATCAAACCTGAAAAAATAGTCTACCTACTTAAGTAAGAATGCTAAAAACTGGGTTAATTGATACATATAATTGCAATTAACTTAATTAAAAATTTTGGTATATATTGCTTAATTGCTATTTTTATTATTTGTTAAATAAAGCAAATATTTGAAATAAGTATCATATAAATGAAAAAAAAAAAAAAACATACATAATAATCATAGAGTAATAATACTAATTACTTAAAAAAATCTGAAGAATAAAGAAAAATATCAACCAAAAAAAAGACACTAAATAACAGAAATTAGAAGTTGTACTATAAATATTTTCACTTATATTTAAATGTTAAAATGTATAATTAAAAATAATAAATTCATAAAAATTATTTTTTATAATTTTTTTAATATAAATAATAAATATAGTAGATAATCATACCCATCTTCATTTCCAATAGCAACTACTGACTTATCTGCTTTCCAACAAATTTCAGTTCTCTGAGGGAAAATATTCTAAAAAAGTTAAAATATAAAGATCTCGCATTGCCGCTATGAATATAAGGCAAAGGCCTCGAAAGCGCTTAGCGTCTTTATAGTTCTCGTTCAAGTGTTTCATACGCTTTTTTTTTAAATTTGTATAAAAATATTTTATTTAAATGCTGAAAACATATATATTAAAGCATTCTTAAAAATATTAATTCCATTCCAATTCATATCTGTATATATACAAATAAATTTATACATAAAATATTAAATCAGTATGTTTCTTCATGCATTTTTTTAATGATAAAGCTTTTTTATTTAAAATAATAGTTTTGACTTTCCAAAAATTGTATTCGGAGATATAAAATATAATTGTGTTACATTAGTATTATTGCTTATTTAAAGAGACATATACGATTTTACATTCATTTTATATATATATGTTATATATAGAGCTCGCAAAATAAGCTCTTAACAAGTTTTGCAGAATATCCTCAATCCCAGACCAGTTTCTGCTACTGGCATCATTAGTGAGGTGTTAGGATATTCAAACATTAGATTAAAAATAACAGGACAAGCCCAGCACTTTATCTAATGTATAACAATTAAGTAGAAAATTTGAAATTTTCAGACATCCATATGTCTTCCAATCCAGCTAGCTAACTTAAATAGCCTTATGGGACTGAACTATATATTAATAGCCTTAGCAATATAAAATCGCCAAAGCCTTAATAGCAAAAAATAAAATTACAAAAAAAATCAAGTCAGAGGTCACATGACCTAATTTAATAAGCTTGTATTTACAAATGTTATATATAGAGCTCGCAAAATAAGCTCTTAACAAGCTTTGCAGAATGTCCCCAATCCCAGACCGGTTTCTGCTACTGGCGTCGTCAATGAGGTGCTAGGATATTCAAGCATTAGATTAAAAATACCAGGATAAGCCAGCACTTTATCTAATTTATAATTATATTGAATAGAAAATCTAAAATCTGATGACACCAGTAGCAGAAACCAGTCTAGAGTTGGGGATATTCTGCAAAGCTTGTTAAGAGCTTATTTTGCGAGCTCTATATATAACATTTGTAAATACAAGCTTATTAAATTAGGTCATGTGACATCTGACTTGATTTTTTAATTTTATTTTATATATATACACATTTTATATAATGCACATGCTGTTACATTATTTTAAATAAAATTAGAATTTAAAAATAAAAAGTTCGCAAATAAAAATTTCTTTTTTAAGAATTAAAAATTGAAAATTAAAAGTCATCTAAACTCATATATGTATAAAATCACACAGATGGAAAATTATTAAAAAAAAACTTTATAAAAAAAAAGTATTTTAAAACTAAATTTTCAACAAAAACTTAAAGATTTAAAGATAAAAATATATCTTTAAAAATATACAAAATTTAATTAATTCTATTGTGTAAAAAGACTAAAAATGGAAATAAATATTTTTAATTAGTCTTAAGTAAATTAGCCCTTGGGCATCTCAAAATTTATAATTAAAGGTCAGATAGGAGAGAAAAACAATAAGAACAGAATAGCCAATAAAAAAATCCCTCAGGAAACGGACCGCAGCGAAAGGATCATCATTATCATGATGTCACGTCCAGTCAATCTGCAATTTTAATATAAAAAGGAAAAGATTGGAAATAATTTAGTATGTGTACTATATGACCAGGAGAGTTGAAGGAAAAGAGATTGAAAAGACGCACTTTCAATCCCTTCAGTTTTTCTAAAAGAATAAATGAAATATCGTTTTCCTATATTGCGGACCCCAGGACATCAAGGTCCTGCCAATAAAAGCCTGCAAAGAACTACACCAGCTACAATAAAGGACCTCCAGATGAATGCCAATAGAACGGCAAACAGCATACTGGTCTCTCCTAGGACGCCGTGGGAATTAACATTGGATCCAAATTACAAGCAACTATTAACGATGGCCATTTAAACTGTAAGAACTATATATACAATTCATGAACATTAAGTATAAATATTTCCAATATTTAAATAGAAATATAAGTTCCTATCTGACCAAACTAAATCATCTATCAATAATAAATTTTTTGCAACAACAGACTGAAACATGATCCAATCCATGCTTCTTAGTTTAACTTTGGACCATAACCTAACTTCCTCTTTGTCAAAGATAAGATCTAAAATAATTTCTAAAAATAATTTCCCTGGAATGTTGTCTGGCATTGCTTGATGTTAAAATGCAAATATTCTCACAAAAGCTTTCTTAGGCCTAGATAGATAATTAAATTTTACCATAAAAAATATTACTGGTATAATCAAGTATATTTCCTTGCAAAGAGTTCTCATTCTTTCATATATTCCACCAACAGATATTATATAATGAATTGTCTCTTAGATATATATGGAAAGTTATTAAGATCAGATTATCATTAATTCTAAATATATATATATGTCCCTAAGACAATCTTAAAACAAGATCGCCTTTCTGGACATTCACCCACAAAATTTTTCAAACAACTTAAAGATAATAGCAAAAGTAATAATGGGCTTCTTATGAGATACAAAACAAATTTCTCCTTTTTTCAGATTTAACAATAAAGTTAGCATGATTTAATCTTTCTAATATTATTTGAATCTAATAAACAAATTCAGGACACAACTTAGATTGGTGTGCTTATCTGTTTTAGGAATATAATTTAAAAGCCAACGACTTTTGTCCAATTTAGAGACAGTGACAGAATTAAAAAAATATATTAAAACGACTACATAATTTCTATGTGGAATTGTTCCAGATTCTTTCAAACTGCATGTGTGAATATTTAACTACCTAAAAAAAAATATTCCATTAACTTAAAAAATAAAATAAATAATATTGTATACTAAACTTCTTTTATATTATGCAGTTCATTTTCATTATAGATATTAAGTGACCAACAATTATTAAAAAAAAAACTGGTAATTCAAGAAATCCAGATTCTGCAATAAACTTGTGGTTTTGATTTCTTTCTCTAAAAATAAAAAATTAACTTTTGAAAGAACAAAATATTCTTTTCAAATTTAATAATTAATTTATTAAAGTATGATTGCAACAAAAAAAAAATTCTTGCAATTTTCTTTGAAAACAATGCTTCTTTTATCTCTATATATAGCACAATGATTATATTTTCTAAGTTATAGAAATTTTAAAACAATTCATTAAATTATTTTTATTTCAATTTTTTGAATTCTAATTTATATTTTAGAAATCCAAGTTTTAAAATTAAAATCAAGAGGATTCAAATAAAAATTTTTTATTAAATTTTCAAATGTACTAATGCTTCTATCCATATAAAAGTATCTTCTGATACAATAAAAGATCCTTAGATATAATGGTTAACACTCTCGAGTTATACCACAAGGGTTTTGAATCCAGCACTAATGATTCTTGTAATTTTTTCAGGTTACAATAGCAACCAAGCTAGCCAGCCAATATTGGTTAATAAATTGGTATCTAGCTATTATTAATTTGAAAGTAAAAATTTCAGATTAAATTAATTTAATAATAAAAAGGTTTAATATAATGAAGAAAGTTAAGAGATAATTGTTTCTTTAAAAATTAATACATAAAAAGTTTGATATAACAAATGTAAATTTATTTTTATGAATTCTTTAATATGCCAGCAGTCATTTATTTATAACTAAGAATTCGGCTAAGCTGATATTTTTCAACACTTATTTACAAATGTCATCAAATCATTGAAACAACTAAATCTTATTTCTTAATAACTTACAATTATTAATAATTTAGAATATTACTGAAGTATTAGTTTTCAAGAGAAACATAAAAATTACTTTTTTTGAATTAAATAAGTAAAAAAATAATAATAATAAATGAAAAAAATAAAAACACAATAATGAGACAGATGGCTTTATCCACATATTAATAAATGTGCTATTGATTACTTTTAAAATCTAAACAAATAACAAGGTACTTTGAGAAATGTCACTTATGCAAGTTTGATGAATCACATTATGATTTTAAAACCCTAAAAACATATATTTAAAAAGCAAGCAAGCAAGTAAAAATCATACCCTTAAATTATTTGTAGTTTTGATTAGATGATTCAAGTCTACTGGTTGATTATTTAAATTTTGAGGATTATGTTGAAATACAAGTCCGCCTCCACACGTGAATAATTGATACATATCTGATGTAGCACCTAAAAATAATTTTAGACAGTAAAATACAAATAAACGTAATTGCAATAATAAAAATTGGAATTAAAAAATAAAAACAGCAATAAGAAATTGACAATAGAAATAATGAAAGCATAACAATAAATCAAAATAATAGTGACACAGTAAAGGACTGGTAGAAATAATAATAACTCAAAAGTAAAAATAAATGCATACATTCAAGTTATCGTAATGATTTTATTAGAAGTAACAAATAACAATTGAAATAATAGAATAATAATGTTATAAATAGTAGTAATACTACAAAAGTTATGATAAAAAAAAAACTGTAACAGCAATAATTCAACAAGAATAATACTTAACAATTACTATTAATAACAATTATTAAATAATTAATTGCTTGATAAATCATGTGATGTCCGATTATTAAAAATGATAGTTTAGATTCAATTCCAGAACCTTTAGGTCTCAAGAGTCAATTTTTCAATGTGTTAAACCACACAGGCATGGCAATATAATAATTGTCATAAAAGTAACATCTACATAAAAAATAATAGTAATAATAGTTATAAAAAACATCAGACATGTAATAAAAGTGAATTACAGCAACTTATATTTCAATTTATTGTCTGTACAAACTTTAATAAATGCAGCTATACTTTTACGAACACAAAGAATATTTCATGATTTGAAATGGTTACACATAGTACAATGACATAAATAAAACTAATATATTACACTTGAAGACAAAAATGGTGAATAACATTCATAATAACAGTGGCACGATGATGACCTATCTTAATAGCAGTTACTTTAAAGAAATTATGGAAGTTAATGTGCCTTAAATGTCTTCACTTTTCTACAAAATCCTTAACATTAATGACAAAAATAGTTCTGACAATCTGATTTCGAAAAAAATGATTCAACTTTCAACTTATCCTATAAAGAAAAAAACATTCCATTTAAATTAATGTCCGTATGTGCACAAATTCCATTAAAAATCCAGAAATTTGTACAAAAAAACTCATGATAATAATAATAATGCCAGTAAAACACCAAAACATCAGATTTCATAAACAAAGATGTATGAAACATATAGCACTTCTAAATGGAAACTGATCAGATATCAGTTGTAATTCTTAACATTAAAAACTATAAATTCTTGAAGAAAATTACATAAATTAATTCATATGTCTTAAAAAAAAAACTCATGTTCGATTACAAGATTAAAAAACAAAACCTAATATCCCAAATTCATATATATTAAGACAGCTCTCTGATTCCATCTATCAGACAAGTATACATTAACAAGACACATTTATCATTTAAATAAGAAAAGAATCATAATGAGGTCTCCAACAAATATTATTATCTCTTTCACTTCATCATCTAAAATGTATTACATTGCTATATGTAATAATAAATGGAATAGGATGTGATGTGATGTACTGTAGCTTCTTCTTAAATGAAAGAATCTCTCAGCAATTATACCAAGAAAAACTTGTTAGCTACTTAATTTTACATTCCCCAGTCTAATTTTTCCCATATTCTGCTCCATCCCATTTCCACAACATAATTTTTGTCAACTCTACAGCCTTTATATCTAAATCCCCTTTATCTTTTTCCAAACCCAGCATAAAAACCAATAATCTACTTTCTATATAATCACTTTTTTCATATTTATTTTTCCCTAACTTCATTATATGTGCTCTTTCTGTTTTCAAGCATTTACATTCAATTAACAAATGCCTAATATTTTCCATTCCTTCCTTACATAATTTACAGACTAAATTCACCCATATTTTTCCATTTACATGTATATTCTCTTGTTGCTAAAGATCCTGTTTGAGCCTTAAACAATAAACTACTTTCCTTACTACTATTATAAAATAACTCACACCTAATATTCTGTTTATTTCTATATATATTTGAACTCTTTTTACTCTCCATACTAGTTCTCCATCTCTCTAACTCCCTATTCTTTATTAATAAATCTATTCTTTTATCACATGATCACTATCTCTTATACTAGCAGATAATTGTTTATAAACAAGGCAAAACTCTATACAGTAGTGCCACCCTGATTCAACCAGAGTAATCAATGGATGCCAGAAGGCTTGTGCATAAAATCCCTATCTAATGCCTACTCATCCAATATCCCCAGACTAGTTTCTAGCTTGTGGCCTTCGTCAGTGAGGAGCTTTGGATCTTAGAGCACTGCATCTAGATCTTAGGATCTAATGCAACCCTCCACCAACCACCTTTTATCTCTACTTAACTACAAAATTTATGAGAATGAAATTGGAAAACACAAAAATATTTTCAATCTAACCTCAATAGCCTATATAGTCAAATGGGTCTGAATTCAGTTCAGCACCCATATATTTTGACGTCTTTGGCTCTTTAACAACCATAGCCACCATCATCCTATTAGGCAGGATTGGTGTTAAACCATTAAGCATCACATGATTACTATCTCTTATACTAGCACATAATTGTTTATAAACAAGGCAAAACTCTCTATACAATAGTGCCACCCTGTGCCAACCAGAGTAATCAATGGATGCCAGAAAGCTTGTGCATAAAATCCCTATCTAATGCCTATTCATCCAATGTCCCCAGACTAGTTTCTGGCTTGTGGCTAATAGGATAGTGGTGGCTATGATTGTTAAAGAGCCAACGACACCAAAATGTATAGATACTGAACTGAGTTCAGACCCATATGACTATATAGGCTATTGAGCTTAGATTGAAAATATTTTTTGTGTTTTCAATTTCATTCGCATAGTTTTGTAGTTAAGTAGAGATAAAGGGTGGTTGCTAAAGGGTTGCATTAGATCCTAAGATCTAGGTACAGTGCTCTCAGATCCAAAACTCCTCACTGATGAAGGCCACAAGCCAGAAACTAGTCTGGGGATATTGGATGAGTAGGCATTAGATAGCGATTTTATGCAAAAGCCTTCTGGCATCCATTCATTACTCTAGTTGGCATAGGGTCGCACTACTGTATAGAGAGTTTTGCCTTGTCTATTCATTTATCCCATTCCTTACCACTATAACACTCAACAATCCTACTAAGACAATCATCCCATCTTTTGTACAAATATACAGATATAAATTCTTTATCCAAATCTTTTACATACCGTATTACCTTTCTCACCCTTCTTGTTATCTGCCCTTTACTCATAACCCAATTAAATACTATTTTAGCTATTCTTTTATTATCCATAAACTGCAATCTACCAAACATTTTCATTTTACTTTTTGCATCTCTCATATGAAAATTTGACCATCCCATTTCTACTTGAATTGCCTCCCTTGCTGTCCATACATCTGCATCCAATGCATGTCTTCCTACTTCCCTTTGAACTTTTTTTAATACCCCATTACTAACATGTAATGCATCATTGCCATATGTTAAACCCGCTACTGCAACTCCTTTCCATATAATTCTAGCTACATCATATTTATTATATGAAAACAATGTTAATTTCTTTATCAATCCCTTTCTTTTCTTTGCTTCATTTATCAATTTTTTCTCCCATTCATTCAAATAATTTTTCTGATTACTTAAAATAATTCCCAAATAACTATATCTATTCACCACACTTAACTTAATATCTCCCAACAAAAATTCTACATCTTCTCTTTCCAAAGTATTAACCATCATTATATTTGATTTTTCTTCACTAAATTTAATCCCCATCTCTTTACCCACTCTTGCACATGTCCTCAACATAACTGCCATATCTTCTCTTCTTTCTGCACACAAAAATATATCATCTGCAAAAAAAAGACCTGACAAAATATATATTCCCTTACTACAATAGTGCCATCTATTGTAATATATAGTAATCAGTAAGAAGCTAGAAAATGTGCATTTTAATCCTCCCAGTGCATTTTGATTCAAAAGCCCCAGCCTCTAATTTCCAGCTTATGGCTTTTATCAGTGAGAAGTCTAGCAAATGAGAAAATTGCACCTGGATTTTTAGGTCTAATGCACTCCTTCAGCACCCACCTTTTACTATTTTGGTCAATTATAAAGCTATCAGTTCAAAATAAAACCACAATAATGTTTTCAAACTGCGCTAATTTGCCTATATAGTCATACTGATCCAAATCTAGTTCAGTATCTATATATTTTGATGTCTTTCATTTTTTTAATAACTACATTTATCATTATTCTGTAGCTAAGATTGGCATTAACCATTAAAATATCTCATGACCATATTTTTAATATCAATCCTAGAGAAAACATTATAGTGACAATGATTATTAAAAAACTAAATACCCCCGGGTCTCGTTTTATGCGGATTTATTTAATGCGATTTTGAAGTTATGTGATTCATGATTTTTCTTAATATCTTTGTATGTGGTTTTCTTTTATGCGATAAAAATTATTAGATCAGAAGTTGAGCTCCAATAATGCGCTATTACTTTAAATATTATAAATTTTGCGCACTCACGTCATATTTAAAGTAATAGCGCATTATGGGAGTTTGACTTCCATCTAATAATTTCAATATGTTCAGCACTTTATAATAGTACTGTAATAGATTTTATGTAATAAAGAGATTCATAATTCATTTAAAATCAGAATTTCCCCATTTTATATACACACATTAAATTTTACAAGACTATAATGTAAATCTGTTCAAATGTTATAGATGAAAAATACTATGTTTGTTGTTGTTTTTGCATTTTAAATCACGTTCTATTTTTGCTTTTTATAAAAAGAGTACGTAATCAATTAATCATTTAGTGTCCGCAAGTAATAAATTTTACAAGATTATAAAGTAAATCTGTTCAAATGTTATAGATGCCTATACGATGTATGTTGTTGTTTTTGCATTTTAAATCGCGTTCAATTTTTGCTTTTTATAAAATGAGTACATATTCAATTAATCATTTAGTGTCTGCAAGTTTATTTTTAAAAGGTGAGTAACAGCGATGGGCACAATTAAATTTGGCAATTAAAATCTGATTTTTAATTGTAATTAACAATTTAAAAATTATGTAACGAGGTGATGTGAAACGATGAAATTTGATTTTTAAATGGAATTGAAAATTTAAAAATTAAAGACAAAAATAGGAATTTAATTTTTAATTGTTAGTTTTAATTAAATTTTGCCCAACAGTGGTGAGTCGGTGTCTTTTTATTATCGTAAGTCTAAGTTCTTATTTTTATTTTAAACTTTTAGTTTAGTCTAACGGAGAGAAAAAAAAACACCCAAGAAAATAAATTTCTTTGGAAACAAAAATTTCAGTTTTAGATGGCTTAGCGAAATGGGAAGGATCAATAGCGATTGGAAAACGTTTTAGTTGTATTTCCTCTTGACTTCATTTAGAAGCTACAGTACCTCACATCATATCACATCATGATGAATCTGATATCTCAAATAATGTTAATAATTAAAATACCATACATGTATGAAAAAAATGTAAATTACGCATAAAAATATATTGTTTTGAATAAAATTAAATACTGCAGTTAATAAAAAAAGTAAAAAAAGTTTATCTTATATCAATTTTTTTCAAATTTGAAATTTTTTATTAGTCATATTTTATTTTCTTATTTTTTTTTTATGCGAATTTTAAAGTAATTTTACGTTGTTGCTTTGCTTTTATGCGATTTTTGGAAAATTACAGAACATATCCCCCATTTTTCAAGGTAGGTTAAGACTATTTTTATGCGATTTCTTTTGTGCGCGTTTTCTGAGGAACCTATCTACCGCATAAAATGAGACCCAGGTGTACACCAAAATATATAAATACTGAATTAGATTCTGATCTGTATGAATATACAGGCAAATTAGCTTAGTTTGAAAACATTATTGTGTTTTCATTTGGGGCCGATAGCTTTACAGTTAACTAAAACGGGAAAAGATGGGTGCTAGGGGTGCATTAGATTCAAAGATCCAGGTGCACTATTCTCAGATCCAAGGCTCCTCACTGATGAAAGCTATAAGCTAGAAACTCATTGGAGAATATTGGATGAAAAGATACTAGATAGGAATTAAAATGCATAACCGTCTAGCATCTAGTGATTTCTATAGCTTGCACTAGATGGCATTATTGTATGGAGAAATTTGCTACTATTTTAAAAGCTTGTGCACGCATAAGAAAAAGATGGTCACAAGATGTTTTAATGGTTCAATAATGATTCCAACCCAATTGTTAGGGATTAATGGTTCAATAATAAAAGCAATAAACTTGAGTTGAAAGTTCCTAAATCGATTTTCGGCCTAAGCAAAAAAAAAGATCTGTTAATTCAAAAAAACTGTTGTGTGATACCTGTCACTTGGATACTCTAATATTACTAACCTCTTTAGCAAATGACCATAAAATTAATATTATCATTCCAGATATCATCAAGCTATTCTAACAAAATCATAACAATAATCGATATACTTGCAAAACTTTTTACTCTATCTTTCTACATTATGCTAAAAAAAAAAATTAGAACCCACATTGCAAATATAACCATATAACACTTTCCTTTTACTAATAGTATTTATTTTAAATTTATATGATCATTTTCTCTGACAAGATCTCAATAAACACAGTATTATCTATATACTTTCAGATTCAACATGATTTGCAATTAATTAGATTTTAAATGTCCAATTAATCATTAGGTTTTAATGAATTACATTAGAGTTCTCATTAACCATCTGATATAATAATGAAATATTTTAAAGGATACTATCACACCAAGTCTGGATATTCATAAATCAAGATTTCAGAAAAACATTTTTCAATCTTGCATGACCAAGCGATGAAAAACAGATTTGCATCAATTTAATAGGATAACCTTTACCACAGACCAACCTAGTTATAGTTTTTCTTAATAAGCAGTATAATTCAATTATTTGACATCATTCAAGATAAT
Source organism: Epiperipatus broadwayi (assembly GCA_028023455.1). NCBI lineage: Eukaryota > Metazoa > Onychophora > Udeonychophora > Euonychophora > Peripatidae > Epiperipatus > Epiperipatus broadwayi. The sequence goes on from JAQFVV010012463.1 coordinate 6,020,092, forward strand.
TCAATTATTTGACATCATTCAAGAAATAATAATGATTTTCCTGTTGTCCACACCTATAAAAATATACCTTCTCACTTCAGAGAATGGAATTATAAATGATTGGCAATCAGGTCAACTTAGTAGTTATAGCCACTTTCAAAAAAAAATTCATTCAATCGTGTAACACTTAAAATTGGCTCACTGTCCTAAATTTCCAAAAAAAAAAAAAAAATCTTATTTATGCATATAATGTTGAGTTCCAAATCAAGAACTTATACCTAATAAACTTCTCCGCAAGCATAAACATCACTGGAATCTATTTTTAAAATCTCAGCCACATCCTTAGAAAATTTTTATAGCATGCTATATTTGAAAACACAAGATAGTAATAATAAAACAAAAAGATACTGAATCCCTATTATTGTCAGAGCCCCTAAGATCTCAATAGAGAATGTTCATTTAAAGATGTTCATCTTTTATACATTCTACAGATGCTCCACTTTTTATTATCTTCAATCAACCACTTCACACTGCAAGCCATAATATATACCATATCATCCTCATCCTGAATTAATACATTTATTTAAGAATAGCCAGTTCTTTTATCTGTAGTTATTCAAGAAGATTTTGATAATGCAAATCTTCACAGATTACCCCAGCATAATTCAATTTGCACTCTAATTAGTTACATCAAAATAATTCTGCCACCAACTAAAAACTTTTTAAAAACATCACAAATCTTTTATACCACTTGGAAATTGCTGGGAATGATCACTATCTCCTGCATTATTTGTAATTTATGTTGACTCAATACTTCAGAAAATAAGATATATCATCAGAAGTCTATATTCCTTTCCTGAAAGTTCATCTTGTTTTTTTTAAGGGTGATGTTATTAATATAATAAAAGACAAATGTACCATTTATAAAACAATAATTGATAAATTCTTCAAAGCAGTTAGTTAGTTCTCCTGAATCCCTTGAAAAATCATCTATGTGTTAACTACTTACTGATATAACCATTTACTTGAATTTCTTTCTCGGCATAATTGGTAAACACTTTATTCACATAGATAAGTCTGCTGATAAAACAAAATGTACAATAAAAATATACTTCAAATTACTTAATTTACAGTAATTACCTATAAATATTAAAAATTATCAATGTAAATGTCACAGATATACTTGCAGTTTATTCAACAATATTGTCAAGCATGAGCCACTACTATAATCGAAAAAAATAAAACTACATCTGCTTATCCTGCAGCATAGCTATAAGACTCCTATATTTGCAGGTACTGCGAATCATCCAATACAAAGGAACAGCCTAGGACCAATTAGTAATTTTTACACTATATCAATGCTAGCTTATTCATGAGAATATGTGAATCTAGCATTAATTTTTAATCCAGATACAATTTATGCTACCAAATCTTCACTTTTTTTAAATGGAGTTTGATATTTAAAATGTGAGTGCCCTAGAATATGAAACAAATAACATATAATATGTTATCTACTCATTTAGGATTCTTTATTCAAACTTGAAAGTAAATGTAGGGTTAAATTAATTTATAGATATTTTCCTATGGCGAGTTTCCTCAATGAGCAGAGGTTTTGGTCATTTTATAGGGCAAAAAACTCTTCAATCATGATGCTGGCTTGCACAAAAAAATTATGAAAAAACAAAACTTAAATAAGACTTTTTTCAACCTTGCCAACAGGAAGGTATAACTTGTTATTACTCTTTTTTCTTTTGAACTTTAAATTCCTTTTCTGTGACAACTATACTGATTCTCTGTTAAACTTTTATACCCAATGACCTGAGCATACCATTGACCTTTTAAATATATGTCCAAAGTAGTCAGAGAAACAATATGACTTTTTAAAAGTATAAAGTCATTGTAGGTTTCTAAACTTTAAAATTAAATCTTTATGACAATTGCCTTGCAGTACATAAATTATATTTCGATATGTAATAATTATTAAACTTGCATATGTAAGCCATAATTCCATTGTTAAATTTTAGGCTTACTACCAATAAAATGATAATTTTTAATGCATCAATAATTATATAATTCTCGATTTTTTAAAATACCTAGATGTTGTATGGATGTGTGTATGTCTACATAAATATATAAAGTATATTGTGCCAATATAATCCAAGTACATGCTTTTAAACTGTAAATATACTTATTTTATTATAAAATAATAATCATATAAGAAAAAAAAAATTACCAGAAAGTGAACATAATGGACCCCAAGTTACAGTATACACCATACCTCGATGATAGGTACTTGACATCAGTGGTGGTCTAGAAAACAATAAATTCTAATAAATTTTGAAAAATAAAACATTTCAAAAAAATTTCTCTTTCATATGTTAATTGCTCTAGCTAGTCACAATAAAAATAAAAAACAATCTGAAGTCAAATATATTTAAAGTGAGTACACTGTTTTAATGTCCTATCCAAAAGTAGTGTAGGAAAAAAACACAACTCACAGGTGTAATCAGTAAATAAGCTATGCAAAATATTATAATTGATGACTAACATGAATAAAGAGTTCACTACAATCATTAAATAAATAAAAATTAAAAGTTCTTGAAAACCAAATTGTCAAACTCTACAGCAAATAGAATTTTTCAGAAAGATGTACTTAGTAACAACAGGTTGAGAAAGATACTAATGGACTTCATAGACAAACAAGTGCAGTCAAGCAGATACTTATGCTTTATAAACTATTGCAGAACATTTTATAAGTAGTAACAATAATAATAAATATCATTATCACAAGTTAGAGAATAATTTAAAATCTGACTGAGCCAGAAGTAAAATCCTATCAACCTCTGCAGGATTCTCTTTGATAAAGATCTTACTAAACTTCAAAGGAAGTCAATCAGCATAGTGGCAAGAAAAATAACATCCTGTATTCAGAAATAAATTATCATATTTTCGTGCATATACCACACACGTATATAACATGGACATGATTTTTTAAGTAAAAAGTTCAATTTTTTTTTTTTAATTATTATAAAAATCTATAATAAAAAATAATAATAAAGAATAATACTATAAAGAAAATTGTCCTATTAATCATTTAATTATAAAAATCTAAAAATTTCTCATCACTTTCATTCATATCATTATTATCCACACCTGGCTCATCACTACTTTCTCCATAATTAGCCTCGTTTTCGAGCTATCAATGGTATTAGAAATTCCAGGGTTTTTTTTAAAGATTTATATGATTTCTTCATCCAATCACACACTTGGCTAATTGCTAGCCATTTTTATTTTTCATGTGGGTGTTAAAATCATGACTTCCTGATACCAAGTAATTATTCCAATTTTCTCTGTACTACAGGTATATAATAAACATTCCATTTTTTTCACTCTAAAATTTAAAAAAAGAAAGTAGTATATGCATAGTATGATAATTCAAAATCTAATGATGATATGACAATAAGATTGTCGACTGTTGTTTATGGATAGCAAACTGGTGCTTTACTAAGTATTAATCTATCATTCTATCAGTTACAATTGATAATCAAGCTTACACGATACTGGATAAAATTTTACAGCCTATTTTAAAAGTGACAAATTTAAAACCATTTCAGCAGAATAAGCCCAAAATAATACTCTAATATTTCCAATTATGGTTATAAGAATCCTGATTTCTTGGTCAGTTTAACCTTCATTCTTTCCTTCACTAAGTATCTACAATAACTCATTGCATGATATCTGTTAACTTCAAACAATGATGTCACTGAAATATAGATCATGTAAAATGATTGCACTGCATATTATGGTAGTATGCTGACTGCTTTAACATGGTTCTGACTTTTTTTAGTCTAACCAATGTTTTGCTTTGAATATTAAATGATATGTCATTCACATACTACTCTATATATTTATTGAGTTTCACCTCATTTACATCATATCTTTTAAGTGGGCAATTATTATATCAAATAATATGAAATATATGTATTTTAATAAATTATGTGTCTTAATAAGTTATGAAATTAATTTGCAGAGAGAATAAATAAAATAAATAAATAGCCAGAATAAGATAATTAAATTTACAGAGACAATATTAAACTGATGATAAACCCACCACCCAGATTTTCCCCAATGAGCTTAATTACTCCAGAAAACAAAAGAACTGAAAGTATATAAACTGTGGAAGAAAGCAACATGTGCTCTTCTTCATAGTCTTTTTGAGACAACAGTGTCACAAGAGTGAAGCAGCGTAAAAACATCTTATTCCCAGAATCTCAGCTCTTGAAGATCAATAAGCCAATTAGGGTTATAATAGATCACCCTGATCTTATTATTATTTTAAATACCTTAAAAGCTACTAGGCTTAAAGGACAATGATGTTGTTCTATAAAGGGCTTGCAAATAAGCTACTGACAAGCTTTGCAGAATATCCCTAACCCAGACCGATTTCTGCTACTGGCTTCCTCAGTGAAGTGCTAGGATATTCATTTGCAAACTCTTTATATAACATTTGTAATACAAGCTTGTTTAAATTAAGTCATGTGACATATGATTTGAATTTTTTTTTTTGTAATTTTATTTTTTTGTAACAATGATGATGGTAAAGGTAAATGTACTGCCTTTAGTATATTAATATTAGTGAATAGACTTAATAAAAAAAGGACTTGTTTCTAATTAGCTGCATTCAGGTTATATAAATTAAAATAGAGTTTGATTCATGTATCTATATTGAAAGGGTGACTTACAACCAACAGCTCACCTGCACTAATCTACACCATACTAAGCTCTAATCAAGTGATTATCAAATAATAGTTATCCTTTGTCAAACACATATATATACGCAAAACATCGCAATAAGCAAATTATTTTTTTTGTAAAAAAAAAGAAAGATAAAGTCTTAGATTTCTACATTAAGAAAATAAATACACTCACATATATACATAATATGACTAACCACAAGTGTCCTTAACTAACCAACATTATGACATAGACAAAATTAAAACATAAAAAATGATGACCTAATGTCAAGCATATTGCTAAGCGACCAGGCTTGAAAATGAAAAGATAATTCCAATAAATAATTATCCCAATAATATTACATCGATGTACATTATGTAACAATAAACAAATACTGCAAGCACAGGAAATGAAAGCTACCACATGATCCTACTACGATTAAAACAAAACAAAGGTCATATATACTACTTTCATTTTTATAATTGCAAAGACTGCACAAGAAAAAAAAAGTCAACATCTCAATAGCCATATTTTTAGAACTAAACAAGATGGATGTATATGTTCGATTCTAGAATCGAATTTTGATCACACAAGATTAAAATGAATTTGTTTCAACCACCAATATAAATCAAAACGTAAATACACTTAAGTTATAAAAGCAAATTAAAGCAAATTAAGTGATTTAAACTGATTATAAAGAATTCCAAATTTGAATAAAATCATTCCGTGAAAAGAAATAAACGACAGCTAGAAATTGTCAAAAAAATTTTTTTTTTTATTACACCTTCCCTATACAGAGAATCAACCCTATAAAAATTACATATACTAACGAGGATAGTGCAATATGGTCTGGCTAAAGGAACTATGCCATAGGAAGCTGGACGCCAGCTCTTCATGCCCATAGAAGCATTATGATATATGGAATGTCTACCTTATTAAATACTGGTCAAGAACGATGATCTTCAGTGGATCTTCTGCGCTTTCTTCCAAGGAAATAACTGGACAGTGTTGATGATTTACAATCCCAGAGTGAGAGCATGTCTACTAAACCTATGGACAGTACACCGCCCAATGAGATCTACCACCAGGAACAAAAGACTGTGAACATAATGGACAGTGTTTGCCAGACTCAGGCATTTTATTTTATTAATCCAATTGATTTGTATTTTTTTTATAAATTATTTATCATCTTATTTTTATTTTTTCACTTTTTTCTTCATTTTCATGTTTGGAAGCTTATGCTTCGGAAAATGGAAGAGTTTATTTTAAGCGTAAAGAGGGAAAAAATTAGATTGAATAAATGTTTTATGGTGTTAAATAAGATTTAAGTTCGTTTACCCTTCTAGTAATTTGATACCATCAGCCTGAATGTGGAATAAGGAAACATTTTGATGATGTTCCACGTTAAGAGCATACTATAGTGACAGAACAGTTTTCGTTATTTGTTGAATGTTTTACTAATATTTGTTATATGTTTATCTGTGTATATGATTAACTTTCTTGAATGGATGATCTTTCCTATCAACATTAAGGAATTACACATAGGTATAGGGGGATCCTCTTCTCCAAGAAGGATGATCATAATCATCATGAATTAGACACCAAATGCTACTCTATAATGCGATTGTAAATATATTAATTAATAAGTCAGATTCGCGATCTTCTGAAATATTTTTTTTTTTAGATTATTTTAAACTTTGTAAATAAAGATTGCCAGGGTATGGACTTCTATCACAGGATTTGGGATTAGGGTATCCATTGTATCTAGCTCTTAAGTAATAAAGCTATCTTTGACTCATACAATTATATATGTTAATATTGTTGAATTCGATTTGTTATTTAATAAATGTGATTAAGTTATTTCAATCAATTTGGTTTCTGCCTTATCATCATCATCATGCATTCACACCACTAAAAATATATGCTAAACATTAATATCCACATTTCTTATATGTATACTGATATTAGGAATATGCTGGGAGAATGCGTTAATTGATCCTTGCTTATATAGAGGCACAGTAGTTGTTAACCTGAGTAAGCCCATCCCTGAAAAGAGCAGAGTGCAAATTCTCCCCAAGTTCGAATACTGAGGCATAATTGAGCCAGAATGAGATGTGCATGAACTAGTCCAAATTACATCTAGATTTAATGAGTTAATATTGAGCTAGTCCATTGAAGATAGATATGATCATAGGCTAAGAATTTTTTCACACCATCACCAGCATCCTATCCAAAGCGCCTAAGTCCGACCATAGTTAGATGTGCTCCCCCTTTCTTGTGACCATGACCACAACCCACCCATTACAATATATATTATGCTTGTATATGTTTACATGTATATTAAATTGTATAAATTAAAATCTGAGTCGATGTGTTCTTTGTGTTTTCAAAAAAATAATAATCCATACTAAATTTGTTATTCTTACTCTAGAAAGAATTAGTGAGCCAAGGCATAGTAAAATCTGGTGCAGTCATTTAAATCGAATCTAACTTAGAGATAATTAGCAGTTTAAAAGATCAAATTAGTTTTGAAGAATTAAAAATGTCATCATTTGGCAAACCTATATTGCTGAGTTCAATGTGGGTAATGCTGTCGAATGGCATTGTAATTAACCCAAGTTGAAAATTTTTTCACACTAAATGAACTAGAGGACAATAAGCGAAAAGTCGCAGCAGTTTTATGTTTTTCTAGTAAAAAAGTTATTGAGATAATTAATAAGTTTTATGACCCTTCTGTAACAAATAATGTACTGCATGAGGGAATAATAAAAAAATTAAATGAATATTTTAGCCCTCGTCCATCTTGCCATATAGCTCACTTACATTTAAGAAATAGAAAACAGTTTAAGGGTGAAAAAATAAAAGAGTATAATTCAGCCCTGAAGGAGCTAGCAAAAGATTGTGGGTATGGGGAGTTTGTTGAGGAAATACTTATGGATCAATTACTTTGGGGCATGTCTGATGACAAACTCAGACAAGTTTTTAATAGACTGATCTAACGTAGAAAATTTCTAAAAAGAAAGAAATAGCTTACAAAGTTAATTTTAAAACAGGCTCATGCTTTTAAATCTAAACCTGAGAATAATATTAATGTGCAAGTTTTAAGATAGAAAAAACAGTTTTAATCCGCTAAAATTTAAATACAAAAAGGAAATAAAGTTACGTGTTTCTGCTATGGAAAAATAGGTCGTAGAGCAAAAGATTGTAAATGGAAGCAAGAAACACGTTTTAAATGAGGAAGTAAGGGTCATTTAGCATTTGTATGTAGAAAATTTGGGAACAAGGAGAGCCAAGAGAAAACTCAGGTGCAGGAAAAATAGGAGATAAACCTATATTCACATTGTAAAAAACATGAATGTAGAGGGATTGCAGCAATTTATTATGAAATTGCAAATTTGTGAAAAAGAAATTACAATGGAAGTAGAGTGTCTCAGGGATATCTATAATATCCAAGGTAGATTGGAGTACACTATCAATTGCAGATAGAAAAAAACGGACATTAAGACTCAAGATCTGAGCGGAAACGTGTTGAAATTACTGCGGCGAATAAAAGCACCAATTAGATACCACGAGAAAATACTGCTGTACATAGTAAAAGGAAAAATTAGCCCTATAATAGAAAGGGAATTGTTCCACATGATAGCAATCCAAGTTAGTATTATAAAAAAAAATTTCCCTCAAACAAGAAATTCAAAATAAATATTCAGATTTACTCAGTAAGGAATTAGGTATAATATCAACGGGCATAGCAGAGATTAAGTTAGTTGAAAATGCATGTCCAGTTCTATGTAAACCACAAAACATCCCATTCACGGAGAAAACAAAAGTCAATGAAAAAAATTTGATTGGTTCAATAAGGACATATTGATGCCAATAGAAACATCAGGGGCCACACCTACAGTCATAATAACAAAACCCAATGGTCAAATACGACATATTTAAATAAGGCAGCATATCCAATATCTAATGTGAGAGAGATATTGGCTAGCCTGCAAAATGTATCATATTTTGTGAAATTGGACCTAAATTCCACTTTTCACCAAATAGCAGTGACAGATAAACTCCTGTGGAATTATTTAAATGCAATCTTTGCTCCAAGATTTCAAAAGGGATAGATGCCATCTCTTGGTATTACATAGAGATAAGTGTTAACAGTATTTATTTACAGTATTATATAAAATCTATATAATACCAAGAGATTGCATTTAGAAGAAGTATCCTTTTGAATTCTGGAAGCATTTACAATTTATTATTTTCATTGATTATTGTCTATTAACATCTGATAGTGATTTTTCTAAAATAAAAATGTAACAGATATTTCCACATATTTAAATATTTAAACAATAGAACTGTTAAAAATTATTAATTTATAACATCAAACAAATTCATAGAACAGTCTATTATTTCTAAGGAAAGTGTAAAAGGTTGTTAACTATAAGTACTTTAATATTTTAATATCTATATAATGTCAAGAGATTGAATTTAGATAAAGTATCCCTTTTGAATGTAGGAGATTTTATAGTTTATTATTTTCATTGATTACTATCTATTAACAATTAATAGTGATATTTCTACTATGAAAATATAACAGATATTTCCACATATTTAAATAATTACATCTGTTAAGAATTATTAATTTATAACAAATATATAAATATTTGTAATAATAAATAAATTAAAGAATACATAACACTAGATGAAACCCATATAGTAATAGAATAAAACCAACTGCTACAGTTTCAACCACGCTGTGTTTAAAAATCCAAGTATAAATCATGCACTCTAGATAAAGGTGAGCGATTCAGACTTAATTACTATAATGGTCAAATATCCAATACAATATATTTGTCCACAATGTTATATGAAATAAACAACTATTAATAACTATACTATAATATTTATTGAACCGGCTTTCATCTCTATAAATTATTAATAATTGTTTTTTCAATCTTATTTTGATTGATTATTTATTGATTGATTTGAAACTTTAGCAGTTGATTGTATTTTATTACTATAATAATAAATGTATATATACACAATAATTTTCTTTTAATATCTGACTTTATTTCATAAATGCTTATTTAATAAAAGTACTGACATTAAAAGTACTTTTTTATCAGATTAATAACCAACACGTTCACATGGAAGGGTCTCATGATGCAATGGTAATTAATCTACCTTACACAACTCAGTATTAAGTTCAAATCCTATTTGAAATTTGAAAGTTTTCAGGTATTAATCAAACTAAAAAAAATTTTTTTCAAATAGCTAGCCCATAGTCAACCAAGCCTAATCATTCAATATTAATCATTTGATATCTAGATATTCTTAGTTAAAGAGGAAAGCAAGAATGTCAAATACATGTTAATCAGCAATTAAAAAGCCTGATGAATAATTCTTCCTTCACCACAATTCCTCTATTAAAACTGTTGATGAAACTTTTACCCTGCAGTGGTCTATTAAGATGTTTTTTTTTCCATTTTTGTTTTATATTAATATTATATATAGCTACTAAATTAACTTTTATCATAGCTATAAGCATTATGATCTCTCCCAGTAAAAATCTCTCTTCAAATAATATGTGTACAATTAGCAAAAACATAAATACTTACTTATTAGAAAATACATCATAAATACCAATTCGACCTTCCTCTGTGCCATATGCTAACCAGCTTTCTTTTGATGGATGCCATGATAACTAATTTTATAAATTAAAAAAAAAATTTTTTTCAGCACATAAAAATATAATTGGACAAATCTAATATATAAATAATAAATATGGTATATACAAACTCAGACCTTAGGTTTCTATAATCAAACATAGCCTGGAATCATTACTACATTTCATTTGAAAGTTTTCCAAGTACTTCTTTATATATATTTTGAGGCTAATCCTGGTCTCCAAATATATTTTTCACAATTACTACTTTAATATGATAGCTGCTGCTTTTGTTTCACACTATAATTTTTTTTTTTTTTTTTAAATCAATAGCTTTCAACTATAATATAAAATTTTATATCAATTTTCAGCTTATATAATTTCTTTATTTATCTCCCACTGAGTATAATCTAGTTATTCTTGTTTAAGAAAAAAAAACCGAAATCTACCAGCAACCACTGAGGAGCCTGATAAACACCCCCCCCAACAATGTTTTTCTACAGAGAGATACAGAAGAGATATTTTCTTTGCAGTGAACTAATTAAAGATTGTATTATCTTTTTTCCAATACTATAATTACAAAATAAAAGAATAGACCTGGCAATATACATAATTATTATAAATAATATATCCATTGAGTATCCACTAAATTCCATAATTATCATGGTTAAAGTGAATGCTCTAAAAATCTCAAGAATTAGAATGACAGTTGCAACATTATTGGAATACAAATTAAATGCCTCTAATAAATTATTTATCATGACAAATAGAATAAAATTTACTCATGGAAAACTGGTCATTTATTAAGTTATCAAAGGCTAAGCCTCATATAGCTAAATTCCTAGAAATCAAGTTAAAAAACTACAGGGTTCCATTTCAATAATGATTTTAAAACTGAAAAAAGATTCAAGAGAAAAGCTTTAACATTTAAAAAATTACTACAAAAAAACATATATTTCAAATCTTTACTTTATAATTCATGATAATAATAATAACCATATATCCATACTAGATTAAGCAAGCAACATAAAATTATTGTTCTACTTCAAATGAGGTAAAGCTAAGGATTAAAAAATGGAATATTACAGATTTATCGGAAATCTGACATAAACGTAAACAAAAATAGAAAAAAATACATTTAGATATAATGAATAGAACGGGGAAAAAAACCTGCATCACACATAACTATCATTGTATATTAAATTTCAGTTAATCCCATAGCAAAAATAATAATTTCATAAGGATATCAAACATTAATTAATAATAGCAAATTGTACTTTAGAATAGTAATGGTAGATTTTAAGACAAAGGTCAGAAATTAAGATGCTAACGTTTATTATATAATAAGTTTTGATACCATTGCCAACTTTCTTAAAAACTTCAACAATACTATTTTTGATATCAAAACTTTATTCTTACAGTTTCAACTATCCTGCAGTCATCATCAGAGCTCCAATATCCGAATATATAATTATATAATTAATACATTTTATATACATATTTATATAAATCATTAAATACAAAATTAAAACATACATCTTAACTTGACCACTATAATTCCATTTTATTCCTTTACTCTTAATTAATTTTATCGACATTTATTTTATATTATTTTATTTTTAAATTTTAAAAAACTTTTTATTCTATTTAATATATATTATTTTATTATTATCTCTTTACTTATATTTTTAGTCAACTTCTAACCTTTTATTATTTTATTATATATTTTATAATTAACTATTAACTTTTTTCACATTACAAATTACTTTTTTACATTACAAATTACTCATCTCTTCTCTTTTTACTTATATTTTTAATTAACTTCTAACCTTTTCTTATTTTTATTATATATTCTATAATTACCTATTAACTTTTGTCACATTACAAATTACCTTTTTACGTTATACATTACTCATCTCTTTACAATCCTATTTTTAAAAACCAACTGACAAAATTTCCAAAATTTTTATACTTGCTTAACACCTCCCTCTATCATGATTTGCTTCAACTTTAATAATAGTTTGAATATAAAAAAAAGTTAAAAAAATAAAGTTGAAGAAAATGATGATATAGGAGATATTAAGCAAGAATAAAAATTTTGAAAATTTTGTCAGTTGGTTTTTAGAAATAGAATTGTAAAGAGATAAGTAATTTGTAACATAAATTGGTAATTTGTAATGTGGAAAAAGTTAATAGTTAATTATAAAATATGTAATAAAAATTAGAAAAGGTTAGAAGTTAATTAAAAATATAAGTAAAAAGATAATAATAAAATAATATGTATTAAATAGAATAAAAAGTTAAAAGTTTTTTTAAAATTAAAAAATTAAAATAATTTAAAAATAAAATAATATAAAATAAATGTGGATAAAATTAATTAAGAGTAAAGTAATAAAATGGAAAATGATTATTTATAATGGTCAGGTTAAGATATATGTTTTAATTGTGTATTTAATTATATATATAAATATGTGTATAAAATGTATTAATTGTATAATTATACATTTGAATATTGTACCTCTACTTCTGATGATGACTGCAGGACAATCAAAACTGTAAGACTAAAGGTTTTGATATAACAAATAATATTGTTGAAGTGCAGTTGGAAATGGTATGATATGTAAAAATAGAAATCAATACATAAGAAAAGGAACAAGAAAAAATTATATTACTTCCATAAAAAGTTTTGATACAACCAAAAGAAAAATTTTTAATGAAATTCTACAAAATAATTCTTCTTTTATTTTCAAATTCTTTTCTTAAGAAAGTGCTTTTTAAAAATGAACAGAGAAGAATTAATGCTTTTGTAAATGAAATTAACTTTGTACAATATAAGTATATTAGTCAAAATGCTATTTCTTAAAAAAATTAATAAAATTATTAATATAATCAAGATAGAAAGGAAAATAGGTCAAAACTGAAATATTTCCATTTTTTTTGCCATTATTTTATATAAAAAACAAATCTATTTACATTTAGTAAATCTAAGAAAATAGTGAAAGATATGATGGGGTTGGTAGAATGGAGGATGCATCGATTAATATAAAAAAAATTGTACCCATACACATTTGAAAGCAAATAAATATTATATGATTTGAGCAATGACTAAGTTAAAAATTTGGTCATTGAAATGAAAATTTAAACAAAATTTGAGAAATACTAAAGGTATGATAAAAAGAAAAAGAAAATTAAGATATAATTTCAAAAATGAAATTTGTTGAATTCCATAAGACATTCTTTTTGAATTCCATAAGACCTTCATTCCACATCTTCAACATATACTATAATATAAAAAAATGTTGAAAAGAATAAAAAGTTAAAGAAATTAAATGAAACCTATAAATAAACTGGACTTATAAAAATTCTAAAGAAAGTTCTAGGGTTTTACATTCATGTATAAGAGTAATACATTTTTATAAACTATAAAAAAAAAATTCAGTTATTTGTAAAATTCCATTTATTGAGCATACTAAAATAAAATTTTCAAATATGAATTAATGAGAAATTATGTTAGATAATTATGGAGTAGATAAATTACTGAAGACGAACTGGTGAAGATGTCATCATTCTTGATTAGAACTTATCTTAAAAAAACTACTATTTTCAATAACTATAATAACATTCTCAAACTACTAATAATAATAATAATAATAATAATAATAATAATAATAATAATAATAATAATAATAATAATAATAATAATAATAATAATAATAATAATAATAATAATAATAATAATAATAATAATAATAATAATAATAATAATAATAATAATAATAATAATAATAATAATAATAATAATAATAATAATAATAATAATAATAATAATAATAATAATAATAATAATAATAATAATAATAATAATAATAATAATAATAATAATAATAATAATAATAATAATAATAATAATAATAATAATAATATAATAATAATAATAATAATAATAATAATAATAATAATAATAATAATAATAATAATAATAATAATAATAATAATAATAATAATAATAATAATAATAATAATAATAATAATAATAATAATAATAATAATAATAATAATAATAATAATAATAATAATAATAATAATAATAATAATAATAATAATAATAATAATAATAATAATAATAATAATAATAATAATAATAATAATAATAATAATAATAATAATAATAATAATAATAATAATAATAATAATAATAATAATAATAATAATAATAATAATAATAATAATAATAATAATAATAATAATAATAATAATAATAATAATAATAATAATAATAATAATAATAATAATAATAATAATAATAATAATAATAATAATAATAATAATAATAATAATAATAATAATAATAATAATAATAATAATAATAATAATAATAATAATAATAATAATAATAATAATAATAATAATAATAATAATAATAATAATAATAATAATAATAATAATAATAATAATAATAATAATAATAATAATAATAATAATAATAATAATAATAATAATAATAATAATAATAATAATAATAATAATAATAATAATAATAATAATAATAATAATAATAATAATAATAATAATAATAATAATAATAATAATAATAATAATAATAATAATAATAATAATAATAATAATAATAATAATAATAATAATAATAATAATAATAATAATAATAATAATAAATTAATATAGATTTATTAGTCTATTATTATCTCCAATAAATTTTTCACTTATGTTTGTATAAATTAGAAAATTAAAATATGCCAACCAAAGAGAAGACAGGATTTAAATGTTATGAACTACTGACAAATAATAAATTCAAAGAGTAATAAATTTCTATTTATTCAGACTTTGCTAGTTAAAATTTTAAATCTATAAATAAATTATCTATATAACATTTTAATAATTCAAAAATTAAAATGGTTTATATTGATATTACTAATAAAATTTATAAGAATGTCATTTTATCAAAAAAAAATTACAGAAAATGAAGGTACTTAAAAATAGGAAAAGATTTATGTCAAAATGAGATAAATACTTTCTCCCTAAATGTTTTCTACAATTTTAGAATGAGTTCATATAAGTTTTCATTAAAGAAAAAAATCAAATATCAATAAATAATTAACTTTTTTTTTTTTAATGTAATTTTTGCAGTAATTCCTGATAAATTAAAATCAAATAAATAAATAATATTTAAGGCAAACACAAAATTTTAAATAATATTTTCCCATGGGATTCTTTTATCTTAATATATTCAGAAATGATCTTCAAAAAAGAGAAAGCACAAAATTCATTCTATGCTGATGGCATTGCCCTGACTTCACAAAATAAATCCTTTTCTAAACCAGAGAAAACATGTTTTCAAAGATTTGATTTTATCCATAATATTATCTAAACAGCATGTTCAAACTTTCTTCTATCTAGAGAACAGAGAAATATCTTGCAAACTAAATATAATCTTCTATGACAAAAGGCTGAAATACTATTATATGTATTATTAAAGTAAGCTTGGATCCCATAATCTGATTTAATTTATATATCAATCAAAGGACACAACTAAAATTATTTCCAAAATAACTTTTTGGATATCTACTTGCAAATATGATGTCTATACTTTAAAAATACATTGAATTTCTATTGCATTTCTACTGCTGGATACTACACTCTGTTTGGAAAAATGTTCACATCAAACTTAGGATATTCAATTAAATATTACTATGAGGAACACTATATTATGCTCAAATCTAGACTTTATAATAACAAAACATGCTTTATATATATTCTTTGACCAGACCTTAGAAAAAAAATTGCCTATCAAAAAAACTTCAAAAATAGTCTTATTACCTAATAATACTTCAATTCAGGACCTTTTTTTGAAAGCTCAATTAGAAAAAAAAATGTATATAACAGAAAATGTATTGAGCAAAAGATAGCTTTCATTGAAATTCTAAATAAATTTCTCTTCCAGAACCATCAATAAAACTTACTTCAATATAATCTTGTCAAATATTATTAGAATATTATGAATAGGTTCAAAACTATCTATAGTTACATATGTTTATTTCTTTCAGAAATGAAAAGCAACAGTTTACAACTTATATAATACTATTAAAATTATACAATTTTTATTAATTAATTGTCCATTCGCCTTCCTTTCAAAATAATTCAACCATTGATAAATATTAGATAAAAATAATTTCTTTCACTTTGCTTTTAAAACTTGTATTTGTTTTAAATGAATCTTATTATTTTTACACAGAATACATAAAATCTTTGCTAATGACCAGAAAATATGCCAAAATGTAAGATAAAATTTTTATATAAAAATTATAGAATGCATATAAAAATACACACTTTTATAATAAAAAAATGACAGAAATGTTTTTTATATGAAATTCATCTACAATTTATACAACTTCAACACATACTATATATTATAGTTTTTAGTTTATGATTACAATTACAAAATTAAAAAACTTAATAAAACCAGAATGAATTCATCTTCTAGGTGCAATTTCTATGAATCTCATTAAAAACTGATGCAAATAACCTTTTTGCACAAACAAAAAAACCAATCAAATATATATACTAAATTAACATTAAGATATTAATTTACAATTAATATTTGTAACAATGATGTTCATAATTAAAAATAAATAATTCAATAATTTAACAGATATAAAAAAAAAATCTTACTGAAGTTACTTTAGCCTTAATGCCCTGCCAGAGAGTTATAATATCATGAGCATTTGCTGTATTATTCATATTCCAAACTCTTATCATATTATCTCCAACACCTACAGCAAGACGACCTAAAAGAGAAATGCATTAATTAATATCTAGTTTTCTGATTGGTACCTAATACATAAATTAATTTTATAAAATTAAAAAATGAAGACTGATTTGATAGTTTTATTCAGCATTAAAAAAAAAGATTTAAAAAAAGTACTGAATAATTTACGATCATTTCAAGTAAAAATCTGCTGAATAAACTTAAATGCACACATATACACACAGCAAAGGAAAATTCTGCAAATGAACAAAGTCTAATTTTAAATTTTTGCATGAATTGCTAAAATATATTTTAATATACTGATACAGTTATCTTTAATTCTTACTAATATCAAAACCTATTATTATAATTAATTTTAAGTTCAGATTAAATAGTTTCTCATTAACATATAGTTGCAATTTTTATCTTATAAACTGCAAGATTTAGGCTCCTTCTAGAAGCCATCATCAGTCTCTCTTTTTTTATAATTTCACTTGTCATTTTAAAATAAAGATAACTGAAATTTGTTTTAAACTGACAATATAATAGAAAGGGGGGAGCCTTTGTAATAAAATTATACAACAGACACTATTTCAAATCAAAAAAAAAAAATTTTAATATTTTTAGAAGCTCAAAAACATTAATCATTTGTTCATTATAGATTAAAAGTTATTAGTTATGTAAAAAAAGAAACAAAGAGATTTAACATAATTAAAAATTAAGTTAACACCAGCACTAAAAAGATGAATTATATAAATTGTTCAAACGTACATAAGAACAATTTTGTTTTAAAATATTTTTTTTTAAACTAAACCTTTATAGTTTTACTCTGAATTATTTATTTAGTGTTAGGTTTCAAAATTCAAAAACTGTGTCAGATTTCAGTTTTTATAAATTAAAAATCGTTACCATAGGCATTTTATTTATTTGTAAAACCAATATTATGTATATATTTAAAAATAACTAATCTTATTAATAACAATGCCATTAATATTCAAACTACAAATTGTGAAAACCCAATATAGTATTATTAAAATCTGCTCAATTTTTATTTTCAAAAATATCTTTTTTTCACTTTAAATGTGTGTACCAGAAACTAAACCTGATCAATGAAAGATAAGTAAATAAAATTTATAAATAAATAGATTCATAGAAAAAAAATTTAGAAGTAAAAATGATATAACTGCTATAAGCATAAAATTATTTAATCTTAAGATGTATATATTTATAGGATCTATTTAAAATCATAAATAAGAGTAGGAAGTGAATTTTCATTTCTTATCTATTTGTCTTATTGTCTTAACAATGGATTGCAGAAATAATTATTGGTTTAAATTTAAGCACTAAAACTATGTGATATAATTTACATATAATTTATCAATTAGCTATTGACATTTTGAATTTTATAAATATATATTTAATATTTAAATATAAGTATATTGTCTATACTGAACTTAATGTAATTAGAAGGAATTTGAACTCAGATTTTCAAGCTCCCTACAGCTATCCACTTCATCTTATACAACCGATCCACATGACTACATACAAAAAGATAAACGATTTCCAATATATGTATTTCATGCTAAATCAGCTCTCATCAGTTGGTCCAGATCATCATCTCACACATATATATAATGCTCAGTTTATATTAAGATAGCAAATCTTCAAGCTTCAATCTTCTCCATCCTCCAACTCTTCATTCATCCATATCATTGAAAATCTAATGATAGAATTACTCAAAGCCCTTGTTGAAACCAATCTTAATTGTCATACCACAGGTGAATATGTAATATTTAAATACAAGTATAGTGTCTATACTGAATTTAATGTAATGAGAAGCTCTGCAGCTTGTATAGACAATATACTTGTATTTAAATATTACAAATTCAGCTTGTATTCTGTTCATCTCTCTTCTATATATTTAAATAAACATATTAAAATCCTACATGAGAGGGGGCCAGAGTAACTTAAAGTCAACATGGATATAACAATAAGATTGGCATCAACAAGAGCTTTGAGCAGTCCATCATCAGATTTTCAATGATATGGATGGCTGAAGAGTTGGAGGATGGAGAAGACTGAAGCCTGTCCATTAAAGTTTGAAGATTTACTATCTTAATATAAACTGAGCACTAAGATAGCAGACCATGTATGTACCAATAAACATATGTTCTGCTGGGAAAATACAAAAATATTAATTAGACGAGAAAAGATACAAAGAAGAAAATTTAAAGAAGCTGCTCATATAACAATGGCAAAAAATCCCATAAGCCAATCTAGTGTGACTATACATAATGTATGGAAACCATTAATCAACTATGCTCTTAGGAAAAAGTTGAGAAATTCAGAAGGAACCTCATAGATAAGTATGTGAAATTTCTACTGACTGTTGCTTTGGCAGGATGATTTGGTTCGAGGGTTACCTTAAAATTCAATAATCAAGAATCTAAGGACCCATGTTCAAATCCATGTTAGTACTGTCACTGGTCAAGCCAGCAACACCTGAAGAAGAGGGAAGAATAATACATCTCGAAACATTGTGCATATACTAACCTGTTTATATTATTAACAGTTAGTGCATATACCAACTTGTTTGCTGTGATATTACTAACAGTTGTTGCATATACTAACCTGTTTGCTGTGATAACAATTAAATGTATTTGGAATATTTAAATAAAACTGAATTTTTCTAGAAGACATTCAACGCACATATTAGATAATGAAAATAGTCCAATATAAAAATACAACTAGAACACCATCATCACAAACCTTCAGGAAACATTGATTATATATATATGTGGAAGATGATGATCTGGACCAACTGAGGAGTGCTGGTTTAGCATGAAATACATATATTGGAGATTATTTGTGCATCGGTTGTGTAAGATGGAGTAGATAGCTTAGGGAGCTTGAAAGTCTGAACTCAAATCCCTTCTAATTATATATATATATATATTTATATAACAGTTTGCTGAAAAAGTTGTAAAATTCATTATTTATTAATCTGGGTTGATTTGTATAGAGTTAGTGCAACAGAACTTATTGGCAAAGTTTAAATTTTAATTCATTATGATTTATATAAGTGATTTCCATTTCCTATATGTTTACAATATTTTTTTTACAATGGAGTTCTAAAATATTTATTGATTTAAATTTAAGCATGAGAACTATGGTGACATAATTTACACACATATATATTTTTAAATAACTGACATTGATGAAGACCTTCAAGATCATCAAGACTGCTCAAGTTTTAGTCTGGTTTATTTGCTCAATAAGAATTTTATTATTTGTAATAGTAGCTTTACTATTTTTTTGCTGAATGTTTTGAGAAAATAACAAAGTAGATCTATATATCCTTTTGACTTGCAGAATAGGAGCCATTACAGAAAACTCTGCAGACCCATATCATTAACTTTTAATAATTCATCCAGAATAGTTTTAATGACTTTTCTGTCTTCTTTTACCCACCAACTATATTTCAGAATTCTATTTGAACTTCATAGTTATGGCTTGATTTAGAGTTCTTGAAACTTCCATTAACAGATTGAGCGCTTCCAGCGTGTTATGCGGCTGTGGCAGCTGATTTGTTGATATTTTATTTTCTTTTTTAAATTGCATGAAAACTGTAAGCATGGCATCAACAGAAATCCTAGCATTTGTTGCTGGTTAATTCCATCTTTAAAATCATGTATCACAATTTGAAATCAGATAAAATTTGAATTTTTTATTAATATTTTTATTAATAAGTGCTTTTAGTTTTTTTGCTTTTCTGGTCAGTTTTATTTGAAGACGAGAAAGACAGAAAATCTTTATCGGCCTTATTAGTGAATAAAATAGATTAAAAATATACTGATAATTCGCATTTCAAGGCCTTCAACGCGATATAAACGTAATCGCAGAATAGAAATATCGGTCATAAGTATTCAATTTTAATTTTTAATTATTTGAATAATTTTTTTTTTTTTTTATTTGATAAATGGTATAATTTATTAATTTGTTTGTGTTTGTATTGGTGTGCCTGGGTAGTATATAAATTATATATTAAATCATTTATGCTCTTTATTATATAGTATATAAATTTATATTCAAATATAACAAAAATGGTATATCTGATACAAGTTTGAGGCAACCTTATTTTATAGAAATAATGATTCTCAAAAGCTTTAATAATTTATTAATGTGTTTATATTTGTATTTGTGTTTGCACTTGTATGTTTGTGTTTGTATAACAAACAAGTAATGATTTACATATATAGAGCAGTGCAATGTAAATTTTAAGATTAATTATCAAATGTACAGAAAGGTTGCAGTTGATAAAGCAATCCCAAAATTTATTAAGCATAGTACCATGTGAAAATATAAACACTTAAAACCAATAAAGAGAGATCCAAATGGTGTGTGCGTGGTGGTAAACCACAATAGTTATGCATATACTACATGGAATTGTATGCAGGCAAAGAATCAAATTCTGATTCTTGCCTATGCCTTGATACTCATGCTGTGGAGTCAGTAGTTTTGCCACATTTTGCATCACATTATTTTCAAGCTATAGCTAGCAAACGAGCTATACGCAAATAAATTATATCTCTGTGGGACAATAAATATAACAAGATAGCATCATTGGTGTGTATAAAGAATATAAACATCATTGATGTACACATAAAATATGAAATGAAGAGATGAAACTCATTTTATCAGTGATACAGACAGTAGCCTACAATTTCTAATTTTAGATAGACATGAAGCCAATTGCTATGATGACAAATGCATATCCACCTTCTGAAAATTTGCTTTGTATCTTTTATTAGGATGAATCTTTTTCTTATAGACACCTTTGGGATTTGTTAACTTTTGGGATACAACATAAAAATAAAAAATTCTTATGTGACCAGTTTTGGAGATTCTGAAGCTATGGGTTATCTCAGATATCAAGTACTACATATGATTTGAAAGATAATTTTGTGAGGAAATAAATTATCAATGAAGATGTAATTTAAACTGAATTACAAATTATGAACAAACAATAAAGTAATAATTATGTCAGATGTTGAAATTTCTTTTTTTCCTTATTTTTTAAATCGTTATCACTATTTGTCTTAGCCTTATTGTTTTCCTTAGTTTTTCTAGTTTCTATCAATGTAAAGTTTTTTGCTCGAACATTATTAAAACTGAAGTTATTGTGAAAATTGTGTCTCAGGTCAGGTTTTTTTTTAAAAAATCAATATGGCGCCTGGAGAATCAATAAAATACTTCATCTGAACAAACAATAGTCTAATTATAGAATTATAATCAGAATAATGCATAAAGCTTACAAAAAATATAGAAAGATTGGAAAACTAGATTAAAGAAAAAATTCAGAATGATATTAAAACAAGACAACTCAAGACATAATCAAAAATCTGAACCTGAAAAATATATCATTGATTAAAAACTATGCTTCAGTCAACTTTATAATGAAAAAAAAAATAAGTATAATATAGTAAATCTTATTATTAAAAAAATAAAACTGGCTTAATTTTTGTCAAAATAAGTATTCTGGGTGATTTCGCTAAAAATTCATTGCAACAAATTATTTAATTACTTTAAAAACAAACTTATGATGTAATTACAAGAATATACTTTCATTTCAGAACAAATCATATAATGAAAAACATTATTATACTTTCAATAATTCATCTAAGTAGTTCTTGCAATAAATGATTAGTTAACTAATTAAAAATTATCCAATTACTATTAACATTTTTATTTTCAATCTTTAATGTTTGCAAGTAGTTATGAAATAAAAAATTTCAATGCAAATAATAAGCACACTAAGTATTGCTAAAAATAATCAATGAAGTATATTAATAAGAATAATTTAAAGGTTTAAAAAATTGAGAAAGAATATTTCTTTTTCTTAAAATAGATTAGTAATGTTGATTGTGGTGAACTAATAAAATTGTATTACTTATACAACATTATAAAATTCTAAATTATAAGCAATTTACCAGGATCTACAGTTGAAAATGATAATGCATAGACAAAACCTCCCAATGTTGGTAAAGTATACTGATGTTCTAATGAGGATAACTTCCAAAACATTATCTAATGAAAAATAAAAAATAATAATATCAAATAAAGTATATCAAATACACATTCATTTTAATAAAATAATTTTAATAAAATAAATAAATTTAATAATTATACAAAGCCACTATGTCTAAATGTATAAATAAAAAATCCTGCCCAATATAGAGTGGCTTTGTCTTGCCTTACATGGATTAGAATAGATGTGAAAAGAGTGGACCCAAATGCTAAAGGTTCCTTGATTCATTGCCAATTGGAAAAAAATAATAATAATAATAATAATAATAATAATAATAATAATAATAATAATAATAATAATAATAATAATAATAATAATAATAATAATAATAATAATAATAATAATAATAATAATAATAATAATAATAATAATAATAATAATAATAATAATAATAATAATAATAATAATAATAATAATAATAATAATAATAATAATAATAATAATAATAATAATAATAATAATAATAATAATAATAATAATAATAATAATAATAATAATAATAATAATAATAATAATAATAATAATAATAATAATAATAATAATAATAATAATAATAATAATAATAATAATAATAATAATAATAATAATAATAATAATAATAATAATAATAATAATAATAATAATAATAATAATAATAATAATAATAATAATAATAATAATAATAATAATAATAATAATAATAATAATAATAATAATAATAATAATAATAATAATAATAATAATAATAATAATAATAATAATAATAATAATAATAATAATAATAATAATAATAATAATAATAATAATAATAATAATAATAATAATAATAATAATAATAATAATAATAATAATATAATAATAATAATAATAATAATAATAATAATAATAATAATAATAATAATAATAATAATAATAATAATAATAATAATAATAATAATAATAATAATAATAATAATAATAATAATAATAATAATAATAATAATAATAATATAATAATAATAATAATAATAATAATAATAATAATAATAATAATAATAATAATAATAATAATAATAATAATACACAATAATAATAATAATAATAATAATAATAATAATGTAGTAGTAGTAGTAGTAGTAGTAATACAGTTTGGTGGTTTGATTAACTGAATGGACTAGTTGTGCTCAGTCTAACACAATAGTGTTTGAACATCATTTGATCTTATACAACTACCAGCATGATTATTGTAAATTAAAGAATATAATTCCATTATAAAATCTAAAATAGATATGCATTAAAGGATCTAAAATAAATTATGTTGCAAAAACCAGATGAAAAAAAAAATCTGCTTCGGTTGTTTTGATAAATTCATGGCCTGATTTTGGTTAATATATATATATATATTAACACAGGCAAAACTCTCTATACGTATTGCCACTCAGTGCAAGCCAGAGTAATCAATGGATGCCAGAAGGCTTGTGCATAAAATCCTCATCATATTCCCAGACTAGTTTCTGGCTTTTGGCCTTCATCAGTGAGGAGCCTTGGATCTGAGAGCACTGCACCAAAGCCACAAGCTAGAAACTAGTCTGAGGATATTGGATGAGTAGGCACTAGATAGGGATTTTATGCACAAGCCTTCTGGCATCCATTGATTACTCTAGCTTTCACTGAGTGGCACTATTGTATGGAGAGTTTTGCCTGTTTTAATAACAGTTATGAGCAAGCATAAGAAATGGTGATCATGTGATGTTTAGTAATTATTCTATCTAAATAAAATATTTGTAATAGTGAATCCATGTATTATGCAAAAATTCATAATAATAAGACCATTTAAATTTACAATGCCATATTTCCAATAACTTTGGGCCAAAGTTTACTATTTTATACCAACATGAGCAAGGAATAAAACTTTTCTTTCTTCAAGTTCTCTGAATTTAATGTTGCAATATATGTACTAATAATGTGAGCACTAACACTATACAAGTCAAATTCTGTCAGCATTGACCTGTCACTGATAATAAAAACATCATATTATACCTATATTTCTTAAACAGTTAAAAAATTCAATTTATATATATATATTTCAAAATAAAAAAATTATATTTATTATGTCTACGAAAAATTGCAATAATGCTCATACAAAACTGTTAGTTAGGTGCATATATGTTGATAAAATCACTTTATTTATTTATTTTAATAGTCATACTTTGACTTGAAATCTTCAACTAAAAATAAATAAATAAATCATATGACCAATTAATGAAATGATGATGAGATCAAATAACAATCAGTATCATAAGAGACAAATTAAGCAAAACAGCTCCATTTCCAATTGATCAAATAGTGATTTTTTTTTCAACTTAATGATTAAAATATATGCAATATTCATAATCTTAAAACATTCAGTTAATAACAAGCATTTAAATATCTTTCCCATCAAAGTCAATTAAAATATAATTTAAGAAAATAAAACTAATGTCAAAAAGTACAAAAATCCCAAATCTTTTGTACAGTTTTATGCACTTTTAATTATACAGTTTAAATAACATGAATATTTTATATGAATTAATCAAGATTTCAAATTATAATCTTATACAGGCAATCGCTCAAAACAATTTAATCTGTAGAAATATGAAGTCTAGTTTTATTTCTGTCAATTTCTTCATTCTTATAATACTTTAGGACTCCAAATTATGAGCTTAATGAAAGGCTGATATTTAACCATGCTACCATTTTATTATATAAATATATTTATAATGATTAGTTAGTGCTACCAACCTGACGATCCATGGATATAGTACATACAGTATTTTCATTCACAATACTAATTCCAAAAAGAATGCGTGTATGCGTTTTTCCTTGTTTGTGTTTAAAAGCTCGCCAACAATTTTTACTTTTTTCCAAAATGTTGCATTGTAATAGTTCACCACTGTAAAATAGTATATATATATATTATTATATTAAATTAATAGAAACCAATGTAAAATATTTCAACAGTGCTATCTGTATTTAGAAACACAAAGTTTGAATCACACAACATAGGCAAAAAAAAAAATTCCTAACGGAAATTCCTCTTACCTATAGGGTTGCAAGTTCTTAAGTATATTGACTTCAAGACTATTCTAAACACAAACGCTAATTTAAATAAGCTTAGATTTTAATAGCTATTAAACAAACACATTAAACGTTCCACATACAAAGCGCAATTGATAAATAATCAATTTACAATTGAAAAAATTCCAAACGTAACTATGTAAAATAAACATTTCATAATGCTAAATGAAACTCAAATATAGTAAATAAATGCAAACTAATGTTAGAATGTTTCAACAGTGCTATCTATATTTAGAAACACAAAGACTAAAAAAGCAATATAGATAAAATGAATTTTCTTTTATCTATGTTGCATGATTCAAAGTTTGTATTTCTAAATACAGGTAGCATTAGTGAAAACATGCTATCACTGGTTTGTATTCACTTACTAAATTTGAGTTTCATTTACTGTTATGCAATGTTTAATTTATATCACTGTTTATATATAAACATTTGCATTGTAGAACAAAATAATCAAATAGAGGGGGAAAGTTATCTGCATACCCTATTCACATTTCTCTCACATGAGATTGTAAAAAATGCCATGTGGAACAGCAAATAGTGCATTATATTCGCCTTTTAATTATTTTACTCTGCAATCCAACTGTTAATAATTACATATATAATTATATCTATGATCTATTACTTATATAAATATATATGTACACAAAAAAAAAATAATAATAATATTCATTTAATTAAAAAAAAAAAACTTTATTGATGAAAAGATAAGCTAATAATAATTATATGCAAAAATAAGATTAAAAATCTCAAAATATAACAATATAATTGAAATAGATCAAAATATAATAAATTACATCTAACTTTATAAAAAAAAAATCAGAAACAGTAATAAATTTTATAATAAGAACTAAATTACATGTAATAATATATACTCACAAAAATAATAAAGCAATGTTTTATAATAAAAGAATTCAAAATTTAATACCAAGTTGTCATTATTGTCCATTTCTAAGATTGAAATAAAGAAATGATAATGTAAAAAGAAAAGGAAGTTTAATTCAAATAGTAAATGACCTCTAAAGTCAGTATATACCTGTAATATTTCTTCATTAAAATCATTAGAATTTAAAAATATATTTTCGCTGAATTTTAATTTTATAAAATAAAAATGATCTCTCTTTTGGAATAAATTCTTATAAACTTAATAACAGATTTAAACAGCAAAAAAAAAAAAACAATAATAATAAAATTTTACTTTTATTTTTTTTTCCCACGCAGTTCAAATCTGTTATTACGGATACAATCATTTATTTTAGGATGGAGACAATTTATAGGTGAAAGATAAAAAATAATTTTTCTCTTAAAATACAGTTCAACTAATCAAAGGACTGTTAACTTGTAAAAAAAATTGTTCCAAAAAAACCTATCATTAATATACCTGTATTTTCTCATTCTTTCTATTCTCCTCTTTCATCTGCAGAAATAGCCTTACTCTAAAAACATTCATAAATTATAAACATTAGTCATTAAAAAAAATCATTGACCATGTAAACGAATAAATCAGGATTATCAGAATTAAGGTTAACTATCTTTCACTACTTCTACTGATAAAAAGCACTACACTATAAAATTCAATCAATCCACTCCTATGATTTGTAAAGCATAAAAATATTCACTTTCATAATCTGTATGATATAGAAATGTATAAAATAATCAAAAAAACAACCTGTGAGACATCCAGATTTGAAAAAAAAAACAAAAGAAGGATTTAACTTTGATGTTGTATGATAGAAGTTATTATAGAGAAGAAAAACTACTAGATTCAGAATAAAAAATGCTGAAAAGTGAAGCAAGTGAAAAAACTATTAAAAACAGAAGATCAAATCAAGGTGATCAATGTCATATTAAATGCAGAAGCTACAGTAAACCATCCAAAAGCAATCAAATGTATGACACACAAGCAGAAAAATTGTGAAATAATCTTCCTATCTTAAAAAAAATGAAGCTTATAAATCATGAACAAACTATAAATGTACACTTTCTTGAAAACCATTGCATCAATATACTTTTTTCTTCTAAATCATTCAAAACCATCAACAGCAAAAATTTATGCAGATTACTCAAGTATAAATCAGTATAAATATTAATTTAAAATGCAATTTCTGGTCAACTATTTTAAGTGTCTTTAGTTCATTTCAGAGCTACTATTAAAACACTTATGTTTTCTACTATGCAGTTACTTTATCATTTTTACACCATCATGAAATGTGACAATTAATTATAATTTTACTAATGACAGTGACACTAAGATTATGAATGATCTGTGGTAAGGTAAATAGCATAAATTTATAGATTTTTAGTAACATATATGTGAATCTTTTTTTTTTTTGCAAAATGATCTAAAAAAGATATATATATTAATATAAGAGCAAGATTTTACCTCCATTTTATTATAGCAGCAATAATTCTTAGTTTCTCAAAAATGTTTATTTTATCAAACATTTCAACACAAACTAAATGGATTAACTTGAAAATTAATAATGTATATATAAATTATTTTTTTTTAAAAAAAAACACTTTTTTAATTTGAAGACTAATTGATTGAATTAATTAACTATAAACTATTTTCCAAAATCCTCTTTTTGAAATTATTTTTTCTCATAAACAGGAAAGCTGTTCATATACATTTTTTTTTTTTAAAAAAGACAATCTTAAAAAATGTCATTGTATTTCCAATAATTAAATTTTTTTTTTTTTCATTTTTCATTTTAATTCTGCAATATTGCATTGTGATCTATATTGAACACTTTACAAAATATTAAAAAAATCTGTTCAATAGAAGTAAGTTAAAAATTGGTTACAAGATTTCCGTTTTTATTAAGAGGGCAATTTAAAAAAGCAAGTTTTACATAAACAAACTGCAGGGAAATTAAGATTTCATCCTTCATTTATTTTTCTTTCAATTTTAATTAACCATAAACATCTCTAAAATTTCTTCCTCAAATTAAACTAAAGTGTTTGTTTAAAAAATATACTGCCATCTGTTGTACAAAATTCAAACTTATTGAACTGATTTGAATGTGGTTTCAAAGGCAGCCTGCTAACACTGCTAAGCTGGACAACCCGGAAATATTGCACTGTCATAAAAACAGAACAAGTGTATAAAATTTGAAATAAATCTGTTGGGTAAAAGTAGATTAAAAATCAGTTACAAGATTTGACTCAAGCAAACAAAGGTCTTGAAATTTAAATAAAATCATTTAATAAGCACTGCAAATAAAATTCATAATAATTAATTCACTTCAAATTATAATTTAAAGAGGAAAGCATTCCTAAGTAAAAGATTTAGAAATACCTAAGTCTTCAATAGAACAAAAACTTTAAGGGTTAAATTAACCTACAAAATTTTTTTTTTCACTTTTTAAGAAAATATTTTTTCTTATTGAACCTGATTGAAATCCGATTCAATGGTGTTGTTATTAAACAAAAAAAAGAAATTTATTAAGCTTTTAATTTTAATTAAACGTAGAGTTTAAATTTGCAATATTATTTAAAAAGAATGTGTGTATCCAAGTATACACGCGTTTATATGTAAAACGGATTTTTTAAAAATATTTATCGATTTATTTTAAAATAGTTTTCATATACCGCCTGTTTTTAAATCCATTTGATTTAAAAACAAGCTGGCTAGCTAATTGCATTCCTGTTGCTTTTATTTTAATTATTGTAAACAATTTTGATAGCGGAGATTTGATTTTTATGTTGTTGTTTTCATTTCAATAAACCCTGGGTAGAATTCCTAGATAGATTGAGCGGGAGATTAATATTTGCCCTGCCTAAGGCGAAGAAATTGAACAACAAGGAAAGTGTTTCATGGGAAATGAGCAACGTATAAATAGCCCCGAAAATTTGGAGTGTCAGTTAATTCATTGTTCGTTGATAGACAAGCTGTTTATCAAGTGAGAATTTATATCAGCGCGGACATTTAATTTCTTAAAGGACATCAGCCGTGATTAAATACTTTTGCCTACAACAAAATGAAAAATTCTATACTTGTTACCACCACCCGAATGGCTTGCTAACTCCACAAAAGACGGATCCCTGACTTCCAAGTTTGCTCCAGTAATGCCTTGAACACCTAAAAGAAGCTGGAACCTCTCTACATCTACCTTGCTGCCTAAAGAACCTGAAAATGAACTTAAGTAAAAGTGCGCACTCTACGTGAACATTGCTTTTACCGAAAGGTAACTATTTTCGTTTTTATTCTTCCCAGGGTAAATTAATTCTCATTAAATCTCCGCTCAATCTAATCATAAATATGTATTCTTAAATCAATATAGCCTCATATTTAATATTTGCTCTAATTTCCAATATTTTGTAGTGTGTCTTGGAATCTTAATTTTAAGATTCCAATTTGCTTTCAGTTTTGTTTATTGGAGAGTGACGAATGAGTTTTATATTTTATGCCCCACTTTTGTAAATGCTTTAGCAGTCTTGTATACATTTTTTTATGCTTACCTGTAATTATTTAGTATTCAATAATTAATTTGTAATTTTATACTCTGTGTTTACCCTAGTGCTTAACCTCCAAAAATCTTTTGGCTGACGACTTTATTGTCTGATTTTCGCAGGTGGAGATTTCGTTTCTAAAATCTCTAAAAGCGGAAATTAGAATTGTGTTTTTCTTTGTAATTTTATAAGTCGTCAGCAGGAAGATAAAATTTATCCTTTCTTAAATTACAGGTGAGCGATACTTTCATTCTGCTAAAGTGTTTACAACTTTTAAGATTTTCGTACTCCGTGCACTCTCCGATAGATTCATTTGTGTATTTATTACGTGTGCTTTAAATTTATCAGAGCGTGTACTCAGAATTTGTTTGTAAGTTTATTTTCTTTTCATTATTTGCTGGGACAGACGTAACTGTTTTTCTAATCATTTACTTGTCTCTTATTGAGACCATTAATTATTAATTTTAAAGTAATTTTCGCCAATCGTTTGGCTGGGATTCACCAGTTTAATTGTTTCTTCATTTCAATGATATTTTTCGATTGTTCTTGGGGTGGATCAATCGCCGTTATTTTAAACATAGTAATTGGTGCAGTTCATACTGATATAAGGACATTCAAGATCTGACCATGTTTAGATCTCGAACAGCTCATCGGCACTGGTTCTTTGATCTATTTCAAGGGCATATGGTTTAAGTATCTGAAAGGGAAAACCAGTGTTTAAGTGAATCCTCTGCTGAATGAAATTTGCTTCCTCCCTTTTAACTTTGTTTATTAGAAGATCAGTCAGTCTGTCATAGCTTTGCCTTTAGTATTTCTGGTACACACCTGAGTTAACTCACATTTATTATGTCATAAACTTATATTTAATAATTTATTTTCTCATAATAAAATTTATGAAATATGTTTAACTTAATTTGGCTGACGTTTGTCTTTGTGCTTTTGTCTCAATTGTCTAAACAATTTAAGATCTCTTGTTTCTCCCTGAGTCTAGGCGGTGCAAACCATCATCATCATCTATTCTGATTACAGTAAACAAATTTTCCAGACATGTAGTTTTCTGGTGGCGCCCTCTGTTTCAGAATAGATTGAGTATCCGGTATATTATGAATTATTTGAATACAAACAGATGAGCAACTTCATTTTCAAAAAAATGTTTACATCATCTATATTTATATCATCTACAAATCAAGAAATATAGAGTAGATTTATTCATAAGATTTATTAAATTCACAAAAGATCTAAATACTTTTTAAATATCAAATTATTTATGTTGTGTTCATATAATTCATAAGAATTTTAAATAGTGAAACAAATAAATGTTCCAATCAATTAAATATAAATAAATAATTAAGAAACTATAAACATGAAAGTGAAAGCATATGACATAGTTCTTGTGCAACTTTTTCAAAATTTTATTAATAGATTTCGATAGCAATTCTAGTTAAAACTAGAATAAAAAAAATTTACTTAGGTACATCAAAAATCTTATATTTAATATTTTTGAAGGAATCAAAATATTTAATAGAAATCCTGTTATCAAATGGCAATTGAGTTTATAGAGTGAAAGATTTTGAGATTTTAAAAAAATTAATAGGCAGTCAAAATTGTTTTGGGGAGTTAAATAAAACATTATGAAAAATATATAAAAGAAATCAATGATAATAATCAGCGCCAATCATTATATTCAATTTCTTACAAACACAAAGGAGATTAGATTAGTCTGAATGCAATGTCTATATTCATAATACTAATGTATGAACTTAGATGTCTCAAGAAAAAACAAAATACACCTGAATTATTAGCAATAATCCACTATATGTAACTCTATTATAGAGCAATCAATGTAAGCATAAGTAATTTATAAGTATCAAATTATGATGCTAACCCAATTTCTAGATTATTTTCTGGTTAATAGCCTTCATTCAACAAACATTTTTACATCTTTTATATTATTCAAGTCAATGATTTAAATTTACAACACACTATGAAGAACCCAAACTACATTGGTATGGCATTAAATCAACAATTGGATATTTTAGTAATTTCAGATACATAAAAATGTAAGCACTTTTGATACTTTTAGGGCAAAAGAAAGGATATTTTGTAAACTAAAAATGTACAAAACTATGCATATGTAAAAAAAAAATTGTAATGTCATAGTTCTCTATTCAGAATTTATTATTATCTAACATCTATCTTAATTAGTCGATGAGCTAATCCCATTCACAATTTGATAAAATCAATGTGCACCATTTATCAAACATCAGTAATTTTCAAAGCTAGATAAAATCCTTAATAACATGCATTAATACTTCCAGTAATCGCCTTGCTAAATCAAGTATGAAGATAACAGGAAGTATTTCAAAAGTAAAATAAAATTGGACCTTTCTTGGAAGTCGAATCAGAAGAACAGTGAATTACATTACATATATATATCTAGTGCTCAAAATTCTATTCTTATAATGATATTGATAATTCATATGTAAAATATTAACTAAATCTCTTAAAATTAATCAGACCCATAAACCAAAAAAAAACATATTATAGTGAAAATAAATAAATAAATCAAAGTCTATTTACCTTCTTGAACCAACAAGCAATAAATTGGACTTAATCCATTTAAGAGGTATCCAAGCTCTTGACTTTGCTAGTTCGTCATTACCATGTTCTCTATTTTTGTAAGAAACAGGATTAGGCAAATGATGATTATATATGACTTTTCCTGTTTCTGCAGACCATATTCGAACAGTTCGATCACGACTACTTGATGCTATAAGATGGCCTTCATAACCTTTTCTAATAACTAAAAACATTTTGTTTTAATTTAATATAAAAATTATATTAATATTTTTGTTTAAATGAACAAATTTTTAAATAAAAACTAAATTAAAATAATAAATATATAATTAATATAAGCAAATGTTAAATAATATATTGAATATTTTTAATAAAGCATTAAAAAAAAAAACAATATGTGTGCATATGTAGTCAATGTCCATATAACATCTCCAATCTATGATGAAAGAGAGATCATATTAAATTTAGATTATTTTTTGCAGTCAGCACATCACACACTTATCTGGATAATACAGATTAATTTAGAATATTTATCCTTTAATACTAGATACCTATTTACAGATCAATATCAGTAAACTTTAAAATCTTACTGCAGAATTTAAAAATTTTAATTATTTATAAATAGAAGAAAAAAATAAAGATTTTTAAAAATCTCTATCTAGTTTTGTTAATAAAAACAGGCAAAACTCTCCATACAGTATTGTTACTCAGTGCAAGCCAGAGTAATTAATGGATGTCAAAAGGCTTGTGCATAAAATATATTTCTTCTCCCATTTATCACATTCTTACTTATTATACAATAAATTGTAGTTTTCCTACATCTCTGAAATCATTCAAGTCATTACTATCTTTAAAAGTAGGCCTATTTCAATTTTACATACTAGAATATTTTTGGCCCCTGAGCAACATGATTTTGTGACCAATAAACTGAAAGAAAGAAATCATATTATTCATTATTATCTTTTTCATTCTTGCTTGTAATAAATTGGCCGAAACATGTTGGCTAAGAAAAAGGGTTTATTATATGTATTTGTTTTCATTAAACATGACAGCACACTTTCAGCTTGGAAAACCAGATTCATAGCACTTATGGGTTGGCTGTGTATGCTGCAGTACTTATGGATGAAGTACTAATTATTTAAATTAGCTATTTAAATATTCCACTTGTTTGAGAGTTGGGTACTGTTTTCTTCTTTGCTATTGACGAACAAACATCAATATTGCTTGCACAGAACAAACACATCACTAACAAAAAGAAAACAGAATCCAACTCTCAAGCAAATGGAATATTTAAATAGCTAATTTAAATAATTAGGACTTCAACAATAAATATTACAACATGCCCAGCCAATCACAAATGTTATGAATCTGGTTTTCCAATCCAAAAGTGTGTTCAGCCATGTTTAATAAAAATAATTTTTTTTCTTAGCCAACATTCAGAACATTTCAGCCAAATCATGTTATTATATATGATCATATTGCACATGCAGTTGAAATAATAGAAGATTAGATGTCATCTATTTCAAATATCAAAAGCCTTTGATAAAATTTATCATATTTTTTTCTCTAAATTATATAATTTAGGTCTAACAAAAAAGATGGTTTGTCATGTTTTTTCATTAGAATGTCTTTGTCACTTTATTACTATCTTG
Organism: Epiperipatus broadwayi; assembly: GCA_028023455.1. Taxonomy (NCBI): domain Eukaryota; kingdom Metazoa; phylum Onychophora; class Udeonychophora; order Euonychophora; family Peripatidae; genus Epiperipatus; species Epiperipatus broadwayi. The sequence continues at coordinate 6,055,071 of JAQFVV010012463.1, forward strand.
GAATGGTTCAAAGTAATATTTTGATTCCTTTATTTTTTAATAGGAGTACTTCAAAGTAGTATTCGATTCCTTTATTTTTTAATAGTGATATCAGTAACCTCGCATTTTCAATATTACAGTCATAATTGCGAGATTTTTTAGATATATTTACTATATTAATAATTATATGGAAATGAAATAATACTTAGCCCAGATATGTGTGTGTTTATATCTTTCTCTAATAAATATGAAGTTCTATAATTCCCATATTTTATTAACGATCTTAGATCAAATTAGACTAACATTTAGAGAGATCTTGGAATCAATCTTTCCAATAATGGTTTCTTTCATTATCACATAGATATTATAATTAATAAAACTTTCAAAATAGTAATATATTTAAAAACTTCACTAAATGTAAATTTTTTCCTCACTTTGATTCTGTCAATATGAAAATTGTGGACATACTTATTTTTTTTATTGAAACTTGTAGACAATACATTGAAATTCTCTCCTATTCTTTGTCTTCCTGACACTAATATGATTTTTTTTGGTAAAAAAAAAAAAAACCCCTCTTTCATCTTGTCATCAAACAATTTTTTAATGACTTATACATATATATGTACAAGAGGATATCCAAATAAAATAACCAGAATTTTATGAATATAAGACTGTGTATTTAATTTTAGGTGTTACAAAGTATTATCCATTTAATGCAATGCCCTAGTCTAAACATATTTTTAACTTTTCAAAGTAGTCTGGAAACTCTTGCAAAGAGATGCCTTTTAACACTTCCATTGTTTTTTTCTTCACCACTTCTAAGTCTGCCAAAAAAAAAAAATTGAGGCATTTTTTTCATTTGAGAGAATAAAAAGAAGTTGACTAAAATGAGATTGAGAAAATATGGCTGATAAAAATTGTTCACACTCAATTTTTGTGCACTTTAAATGTCTGATAATGAATAAATAAATGTCTTTGCATCCAAAAAAAAAATTAACTCATTCTGACATTGAACTTCATTCAACAGGCTTTTTTGGAACTTGGTTAATTTGACACTTCCATTAAACCACTCATAAACTTGTGTTTTTCCCAGAGCAACTTTCTTGTAATCTGTTTCAAATATTACAACTGTTTCCTAAAAGGCAATAGAATTTCATAAGGCTCCAAGTTTTCAGCCATTGCAAAACTCAACAAATATGTAAAATGCACTTTACAAAAAAATGTGCTATGTGGTATTACATTTTCACATTATAATGTCATTTGGAAAATTGATGCAGAAGTGTCGCTGCAAAAAATATCTAGAAGCAAGTACTACAACAGAAAGAGCCATATTTGAGCCGCCAAAATGTAACAGAATATTAATATATCTTATTAAAATTGGGCACCAACAGTAAAATTTTAAAAAATGTGTATATTAGTATGTGCATGACTTTACTGTTTTGATTTTGTGGTTTCAGTTAAAACAATAAATATTATAATCATAAATTATTCAAAATTAAATAATATGTTGATAGCCAAAATACAATGTCTAATAATCTATGGCAAGAAGATTAAAAGTAATTATGTGTAATTACTGATTTTGTAGTTTAACTTATATGACTATTTTAAATGTAAATTCAAGACATACTACTATAACTTTAACTTGGCCCATAAATGAATTTATAGTAATAATAATCTAGATTATTATAGACTCATGTATTTATAAGGTGCCAATGAGACTATAAGGTGATAAGTATTTTATTTGATAGATAGATAATTCAATAAATAAATAATCGATTATCTGATGAATTGGTAGTTTGGAATGTGTGACTCAATATCTCATAAATAATGTGATTTGAATAATAATTAAAAAAGCAAGTCATACATAACGTGACATTACTTGTGATTTGAAGAATAGGTAAATCAAATGATGCATTGATTAATAATAATATATTAAGAGAATATCATGAATTAAGTTCCACAATTATAAATTTAAAATAGTCCATTGTATCATTATAATCTACTCTGGACATATGGCAATAACTGAGTTGCGATCTACACTTCAAATACTATTTAAACATATACATTTCACAATTAAAACAAAAGGTTAGTGCAGTGTTTCACAACTTGTGTTCCATGGAGTACCGGTATGTTCCATAAGCTTTTCAAAACTGTTCCACAATAAGGCCAGATTATTATTATATCAAGCTATTTTATAACATTTAACTTTATATCGATGCAATTATGTTTATAGTTTAATATTTAAAATCTCAATTTGATTAGATTATAAAATATTTTGTTATTATTTTAATCATATTAAAAGCACTGCAGCATGTTGATTATACGTATGGTAACCATAACATTCTGATGGTGATCTGGACGAATCAGATCAGCATCATGTTGGAAGCGAGTTCTCTCATAGGACAAGTGTGTTTATAAACCACACATTTTCATACAAAATGCATGGATCGTGAGCAGTCCAGATATTGATGATGGAGTGCATCATATACATCAATTTGCGTGCACTAAACCACTAGACTTCTGGCATAATTGCTGTGCTCTCACTTCAAATTCTACTCCTATCTGCTACTCCCTCATATTATAACTAAAGAAACGGAGAAAGGTCAGATATTTAGCTATCACTACAGTTTGCCTTTGTTTTCAAATGGAGATGTCACATGTGTATTGTTATGCAGTTAAAATTCTATTAACAATATTCTATTAACAAACAATTATAAATTAATTAAAATTATGTGAAAATGAACAGGCAGCCAGTTTAAATGAAAAGTCCAGCTGTTCAAAAAAAAAATGTAAAACTAATTGTCAGTATATGGATGAATATATGAATTATACTTTTATATGAACAGACGATAAAGATTATCCAATATGAATGTGTTGTGTATGTGGACTTAAACTTACTAATAGTGCTATGGTTCCTGCAAAATTGAAGTGACATTTTACAATTAACCATAAAAATCTTACTTCAAAGGGAAAAGAATTTTTTGAGAGACTTAAATATGAAAAACAAACAAACAAGCAACGTATTTCAAAAAATTATAAAATTATCAGATAAAACTCAAATAGTAACATACAAAATAGCAGAATTAGTAGCTATGAAACAAAAGCTACATAACATAGCCAAATTACTAATATTACCAGCATATTGTGAAATCGCCAATATTATGTTTGGAGAAAATGTGAAAAAATAAATAATAAAAATATCTATCTCAAATAATACTATTGAAAAAAGAATAATTGATATGACATGTGACATTAAAGGCAGACTTGAAAGTAAACTTCACAAGACAAACTTTGCTCTTCAAATTGATAAATCCACTAATATAAATGGTAAAGCCATTTTACTTGGATTCATTAGATTCAATAAAGAAAAGAAAATAGTCAATGTATTTTCGTGTTGTAAAGAATCATCAGAAAGAACTATGGGAGAAGCCATTTATAACGAAACTAATTCTTACTGTGAACATTTAAATTTGACCTGGAATCATGAAAATTTATACTAATAGGGTTCCAACAACGGTAGGCTCAGTCAAAAGATTTGTGACATTTGCAAAGCAATGCAATAATAAGATTTATTTAAACCAACTGCAAAATTAGAAAGTATTCCGATTAGCATCGTTAATATGGTAAATTACATAAAGGTAAGTCTGATGAAATCTCAAATTTTTAAATAACTGTGTTTAGCAATGGTAGCAAAATATGAAGACTTATTTTTTTATACAGAAACCTTTCTCAAGGAAATGTGCTTTTCCCTATATTAAAACTAAAAAAAGAATTGCTTTTTTTCTTCGAACAAGAAAATATGTACTTCACGCAATATCTTAAGAATGATAGGTGGTATGCTAAATTGGGCTATTTAACAAATATTTTTAATTATTTGAACGCTGTCAATACGACCATGCAAGGTGCAAATGAAAACATCTCAACATCAACAGACAACCTATCAGCTTTCCATAAAATCATTCTTTGGAAAAAAAGAGTAAAAGAAAATAATCTTAGCATGTTTCCATATGTGCACAACAATAGCACCAATTGTTTCCTTGATATCAGAACATTTATCAATAGTGGACAACAACATAAAATATTTTCCTTCAATTAAACAAACAAAACTCTCCATATAGTAGTGCTACTCAGTGCAAGCCAGAGTAATCAATGGATACCAGAAGGCTTGTGCATAAAATCCCTATCTAGTGCCTACTCTAGCTTGCACTGAGTGGCACTACTGGATGTAGAGTTTTGCCTGTTTAATAACAGTTATGAGCAAGCATAAGAAACAGTGATCATGTGATATTTTCCTTCTCTGGACATGAATAAATATAACTGGGTTAGGAATCCATTTTCAAAACAATTACCTAATAATCCTGAATTTAATGTGCCAGAGAAAGAGGAGCTTATATCCTTGTGATCTGACTGCATTTTGAAAATCAAATACACTGAAATGAGTCCTGATCTGTCCAACAAGAATATCATGAATATCAAAAAAAAGCCATAAAAATTGTATTATGTTTTTCAACTTCATATTTTTGTGAAATAGGGTTTTCCACGTTAACCAACATAAAAACTAAAAAAAAAAGAGAAAGTTAACCAATTTTGAGAAAGAAATGAGGGTGGCCTTATCTTGTATAAGTCCCAACATAGAAAAATATGTAAAAAACTTCAAGCACAAGTTTCACATTAAATGAGTTACATGAGTAAAATTATTTTTTCTGTAAATAATTTTATATAATTATAATTTTTTCAATAAATATTAAGATATAACAATAAATATTGAATTAAAATTATAAGTGTCCAATTTTAATTAAAGAACTGATGACAAACTTATTTCATTTTAACTTCGGTAAGCGTTCTATCTAAAAAATTTTCTCACAACCGTGTTCTATACTTTAGAAAAGGTTGGGAACCACTGGATTAGCACATACAAACTTTCATATCTCTTATAAAGTCAAGTAAAGCTTTCATCACAATTACTTACATATGTTCAAAATAAAAAATTTAATGTTAATTACACTTTTAATTTTAATTTTACTAAAAATATTAATGCTAATCAATTCAAGTCTTATCTACTTGATCCATTTATTAAAATCATATTGAATAATATAATAAATTGTATTATTGCTTTGAATTTTAAAAGAAATAATTTTGAAAGATATTTATTAATATTATTATTTATTTATTTTTTATAAACCACTGAAAATAGGGTAAAGCTTAATTTAATGATGAGTTCTCAGAAATCATTTATTTATGTTAGCGTCTATTATCAAGGTCGACATCTTTAACATTCTCTATTTACAGTCCCATTTTGCTGTGTTTTCCATAACATTCTTACAATAAGAGACGATGATGTATGTCTCCATGGGCATTATCCTTAGATGGTATCCAGCTATTTTTTATTAAATACTACTGTTCATATCAATATCAAAACATTCAACTGCTTCAAATGGTTCAGCATAGTATACTCCATGTTAAAAAATAATTATTCTTTTATTGTTGTTGTCCATTTCATTTATTCTTATGGATATTAATTTAGAAAGATTCACACCCTCTCCTTTGTAATATCTACTCAAAGTGCTTAAATCCACAAAATGTTAAAGAAAAAGCAGGTAAAATAAAAATAAAAAATCTTTCCAAAATAAAATGGGTTTTTTTCTTTGTGATTTTCCATTATCTGGCAACAACGCATTCATTTAAAATTGGCTCATGAATTGTAAATTTTTTTCTTTATAATCATTACAACGTTTATTATTATTCAATACTATATAATTAATATTTTAACTTAAATAAATCATACATTCATGCTGCATTCATTCATTCTAAATTTGAATCATTTATAATAATATGAATTATATTTAACATTATATAAGCATAAATGAATTCTAATTGTTTTCTTTATTTATGATTTGAGACTATAGATAGATAATATGTGATGGATGTGCATAGCACAATATATAATACTATTACAAGTGATTTTTTATTTTAATTTTATTTCTATTGCTTTTTTTTTATTATTATTTGTTTAATTTATATGCAATTTGTAATTGGCCTTTGGCTTGATATATGTACAAAAAGTAAAGATGAAGTGAAATAAATCTAACTAAGATATAACGATAATTATATAATAAAAATCAAATTCTAAATTGTGAACTATGACAATACAAAACTCACTGCACTGCTTTCAAGTAGCCCCTTCATAAGTAGTGTTAATCCCCAATATCATTAACAATGTATCTGAATAGGCTTGAATCTTATTTATATTAAATAGATTTCATTTGCTTTATTTCAAAATACGAACGAAAACTCTACTATTAAATGTGATGTTTTCTATAAATTATTTATATATATGCTAAAGGCAATTTATTAATAATTGTAAATTTCATAAAGTAAATAACATTTTTTCATGAATATATATATATTAATAACAATATTTGCTAAAAAAAAGAATGAAATTGATTATGATTTCTATCTACCCAGAAGATAATTACATGTGTGCTTGTTAACTATAAAAAACATTATATTTAATAACTGTATTTCGTTTTTTGAAATAAAGCAAATGATGTCTGTTTAATATAAATAAGAGTTAAGCTTTTCTGATTTGTGGGTAGTGATGTGGAGATTGATGGAAATAGTGAAATAAGTTCTTCTGAAACCAGTCATGTCCTTGTTAAGTTCACAATTCAGAATATGACTATTATATAACAACTTATGTCTTACTTAAATAATGACCTAACAGATGGTTCTTAAATGCTCTCACTCATATGTTATATAATAAAAAACTTACTTTTTTCAACCTGTTCATTATCAAAGGTAGGAGCCCAATTCAAACAATGAACATCATCATCATGCCCTTTAAGACGATAAACAATGTTAAAATTTTGACTGATATCAGCCACTGCAATATTTCCATCTTTATACCTAAAATATAAAAATCTAGCATAAAATAAAATTAACACAGTAAAAACAATTTTATTCAGCAACAACAATATATGCATTTAAATATAATCAAATTATAAATTACTTAATATCACATGATTACTTATGCTTGCTCATAACTGTTATTAAAATAAGCAAAACTCCACTCAATGCAAGCCAGAGTAATAAATGAATACCAGAAGGCTTGTGCATAAAATCCCTATCTAGTGCGTACTCAAGGTTCCTCACTGACGAAAGCCACAAACTAGAAACTAGTCTGGGGCTATTGGATGAGTAAGCACTAGATAGGGATTTTATGCACAAATCTTCTGGCATCCATTAATTACTCTGGCTTGCACTGAGTGACACTACTGTATGAAGAGTTTTGCCTGTTTTGAATCCAATAAACTGTCATATATTTATTTTCTAATTTATTATATTTTTTGTCATGAGGTGATCATATAAGTAGCATTTCTACAGAATGATTTATCATTTGTTTGATTTTTTTTTAGAATACTCAAAAGCATAGTTAATATTGGGTTGATAATATTGCTAATAATCCTCTTTCTCTTTCACCAACCTTTTCTCAGATTGTACTAAGGCCATTTGCATGATCATCTAAAAATAAAATATAAAAATTATACTCCAAATTCAAAAATAAGTAAAATTATAACTAGCTTAGTAATTGGATAAAGAAGCCTTTGTCATTTAATAATTGTGAATATTAATTTAATATTTTGATAGGTTATTGAAAAAAATTATGATTAGAAAATATTACAATTTATCCCATTTTATACAACATATGCAATGATCAATCAAAATATATACATAAATATACATGAGCATATGTGTATCTTTTTTATCTAAATCAAAATTGAAACAATACATTTTAATAATAAGCATAAAAAATTTAAAAGACCAATATCAATAGCACATGATTTTCTCATGGTTTTAGCCTTCATCAGTGAACCTAGATAAAATTTAAAGCCAAAATTAATCCACTTATATATCTAGAAATCACTTTTATTTCTATATACAATTCAAGTTATATTCTTGAGTTTAAAACCATAAAGTCATAAAGTTTTTTGGAATTTCAGATTATTAGTTTAAATAATATAAAGGTATAACCAAAATGGCTGCTAGATACATACGTATAATTGTTTTATCTTTGAATTCTAGTAAATATTTGGTAAAGGAAAAAGCCAGAAAAAGATCTGGGAATGTTATAATTACCTGCTGTAGGGTGGATGGATATCAGTCTTCTTGAGGCTCACCCTGCTAGTGGCTTACATTAGCTCATGAAAGTAATGTCTCAACAAGGAAATCAGATTTTGTCTTGATGAAATCCTGATTAAGACAATACATTATGAAAATACACAATATTTAATATGAATTTTGGGAGCATTATAGGTGATAGTCATGCCAGAGATAAAGAGGTGAGAGGCCTAGGCTCTTGAAATGAAAAATAACTACATACTGTTGACTATCATGCTCAAAAATCATGTGTATCCTCTATAGAAAGGCCTTTGCTTTACTTAGGAAAATAATAAAATTATTTCAATATAACATTTAGAGTATATTAAAAACAAAAATGGAGATCTGCAAATTAATTGTTCAACATAACATTAATGTAATGGTACTTCACAAGACTTATCATCTTCCTAATATTGCATATGTTTTTAAAATTCCTGGATTTTCATTGATTATTGGAAGAATGTATTCTAAACATGGTATTACTACTTTTTATGGAAGTAATACAATTTTTTTCTTCTTACTCCTTTCTTTATGTATTGATTTCTATATTTACATATATTATATATTTGGATAATGTAGATTTAATGGTGACTGCAGAACAGTCGAAACTGTAAGGGTAAAGTTTTGGTGTAAAAAGTAGTATTGGTAAGTATATAAGAAAGTTGGAAATGATATTACTACTTTTGTTTCAATATTTACAAACCCCCCAATACAAATTGGTCATATTCTCTACTTTCAGGTTTTCTATACCTTCTTTTAGTCTTTGGAGATATGTAAATAAAAATCAAGCAGTTTGTCAACTTGTAGAATGAATGAACACACCCTTACTTTACAAAGCCAAGTAAAAAGAAACATTTCATTCAGAAAAATGGAGAATAGAAACAACTTCTGATTTGTTTTAACAAAAAAAATAATTCACACTGCTGAAATACTGATATTAGATTATTTTCTCCATAGTCAACATATAGATGAAATCCATTTTGTTTCATGATGGAATTTTTAAAAAATATTAATAGTATTTCACCAACCTTATTCTATGATAGGTTCAACAAACTCATAATAACAGAAACAGAGAATCCATACTTCATTTATATATATATATATAGAAAGCAATTCATTCCATAATGAAAGAAAACTAGAAGGGTTCTTTAAAATCAATTTTACTCTACCAAAAATCCAGAAATTGCTTACAAACATAAAATGACTGGAAGAAGCCAGAAAGGAAAAGTGGAGAGAAACCATGGGAAAACAAAACTTCACAAAATCTAGTTAAAAGGCCTGGACACTTTTATGAAAGCTGGGTGCATGTAAAAGTATTTCTAGAAGAAGCACTACTATCACTACTAATCAAATTGTCAATCTTGTATACCAATCTTCTAAATCCAAGATTGATATAATGAGGAAAAGCATCATTGAAGCAAAATTGTAAGTATCTCTTTCACAATGTTTCTACTATTAATACCTGTAAATGTTGGTGAAATTGAATTTGCTCATGATTGTCTTAAATCAGGAAAAGTTCCAGGAGCAGATATCATACTTCCAGAGTTTCTAAAAAAATTAGGACCTAAAGCCAGTTAGCAAAATTGTTTAGCAACATTATTCATGCAGGAAATATATTGCAAAAAAAATTGGCATATAAACATTTTAGAACCAAACAAAGTCAACAATGATCCAAAAAAATAATCACTCAATATCAATATGGTGTTCCTTAGAATTTTGCCAATAGTTGACAGCCAACTTTTTATATGGCAGTCTAGTTTTCAGGAAAATGCTGCTATGAACAAGTTTTATCTTTAGCAATTCACAACAGTGAAAAAGATTTTCAAAATAAATTAAAAATTGGTGATATCTTTATCAATCTAACCTCAGCTTATGATTCTGTTTTGAAACAATGGCCTTCTTCAAAAAGTTTCTAGAATTCTTAAATGCAGAAAAACCATTAATTTACTTGATAAAATGCTCTCTAATAGAAAATTCAAATGACACTATCATTGTTATAAATACAACATTTTTCAGAATGGCTTATCTCAGAGTTCAATTCTCTCACCTACTTTAATATATTCATCAGTGATCTTCCAGATACAGAATGCAAAAAAAATCATCTATGGTGATATTACTTTGACTTTTCAAAAGAGATTGAAAATGTTTTTCAAAGACTGGGATCTTATTCCTAATCCAAAAAGATATGATATTAAGTTTTTCATCTAAACAGGAAATCATCTCATAATCTGATATAATCTTTTGCAATTATTGTCTGAAATATAATCCTATACATTATGTTATTTAATCATGATCTTGGATCATAGCTTTATTTTTCTCATTCATCTAAGGTTAACTCAAAATTAATTTCTAGAAATAATCTCTTTAGAAAGTTGGTTGACACTACTTGGGATTATAATGCAAGTATTTTACTGACAGCTTGCTTAGCATTGGCATATTCCATTGATAAATATTGTGCCCTCACATGGAAAAAAGTTTTTATACTAAACTTCTGAATATTCAATTAAATATTATCATAAGAAATATTATTGGTACACACAAGTTTCTTTCTTTCCAATGAGTTTCTGTTCTTCCACATATTCCTCCATCAGATATCAGAAAAGAAATTGCCTCATAGAAAATGTATAGAAACTATTAAGCAGATTTAGACTAATCAATAATTCAAGATATAGTTTCACCATCTAAGATTCAACTCAAATCGAGATCCTCTTTTTGGATCTTCTACCAAGATTTAACAATCAAAGATTTTATGGCATTAAAAATGGAATTCTTATGAGATTCTAAATACATTTCTTTTTCCAGTTCCTCCAACAATAAAGCCAACTGAATTTAATTTTCATAGAGACAACTGGAATTACATTGACAGATTCAGAATAACCATTTATGAGCCATTGACCCATGTTAAATGTGGTCAAATTCAAATTATAAATCACATAATTAATGATCTTCAAATTTATGGGTATACTGGCAAAAATTGAAGGATTTAATAAAACCATTAATAAATCTATCTTCTGGTTGAAATCTCTATAGTTTCCTATATAATATCTTATTAGTAATTAAGATATCTGAGGAAAAAATCCATACATTAAATATTAATAAACCTGTTTTTTTTTTATTACTCAAATTTACAACAGATGGCTCTAGAATAGAGTAAAAAATACTGTTCTTAGAAATTTAAACATGAATAGTGGTAAATTTTAATAAGTGATAAATTATTTAATGAAATCAAAAATGGGAATTATTTTTGTCGAAGTTTTAACCTTTTCATATTATTATTAAAACACTGTATTATTAACATTATTTATCAAATATTGTACTATTAAACATTTTATCAATCATTTTATGATTGATTATTATCAAGACTAAAATTATCTTAATGGTTATGATCTGTTGGACTTCTAAAACATCTTTTTCCCCTTGTATAATCAGCTTTGTCATGAATATTTTGTGTTTGATAAAAAAAAAATTAAAACTTATGACTAACATCAGAATGAGAACAAATCATACTAACAGTTATTTATTTTGATAATTTAAATGTAGAAAGTTAAAAAAAAAAAAGATATCCACATAAATGTCAAATTAAAATAATCAAATGTGAAGCCAAATAAAATCAATAATCATACTGAAAAACTTTCTCAATAAATCTAATTTAATCATTATTTGGATTAGCTATAAATTTGTTAATAATTATACATTTTCTTTTGAACACATTTACTTTCTAAAATCATCAAATAAAAAAACATCTACATTGTTAAGAAATTGTTATATTTTGATTTACATGTGTTAAACTTACTCCACTCATAACTTTGACACAATCCACTCTACAAAATTAAATAATAATTATCATTAATCATTTATTAAACTAGAGATAATCCCTAACCCAGATATAAGCTTTAAACCTTGGTTAAAGATTAATATTTTTTTTTAAATTAAAACACACACACACCCATGGAGTAATTCATCCAACATTAGAAAACTTTGTGTGCAGGAAATCTTCAAACTGGATGTAGAAAAACAAGTGACGTAAGTCAGGAACTTATTTGGCCCTTTAATATTAATATAATAAAAAAATTAATAAAGAATATTATTTAAATATAATGAGATTTTAAATAATATTTGTCCAACACATTTGTTTGCTTTATTTCTTTTATTTTTTGTACTTATTACTTTATTATTTGTTTATTACATTCTTAAGTACAGACATATTATTAAGCTATTTTATTGATATGTCATGAATTAAATTAATTCACAATAAGACACTTAATGATATTAATATTTATAATACTTCTTCAATAATATTTATGATAATCTTCAAAGTGCATATTATAAGAATTCTTTTCAAGTCAGACTTTTTATGATTATTTCAATAAACTTACAAGTAATGCTTTCTTGTAAAAATATGAACTACCAGTTGATTAAAATGACTACAAATTCTAATTTTTAAAAGATTCTTATAATATATGCATTTGAAGGTTATTACTTCATAAATATCCTTATAATGCAATACTACAAATTTAATAGTTGTTTGTTTACAGGTTTATTAAAATTGAAAAAAAATTCTCTTAAAAATAAAAAAAAATGTAAATTATTAATAATATTTAAATTTATATCTGCAATTTTAGATCCATAAAACAATAACATACAATTGTATCTCACCATTCTTCAGAGCATTATAAACGGGAAATAAGTACAATTATATGTTTATCATTTTAAAAATATTTAATTTTTATTTTAGTTTCCATTATATTTGACAATTGAATTTTATTCATTTAAATACATTAAAAGTAATTATTAGTTTAAAAATAATTTATAAAATGACAATAACTTAAAATAAATTTACATAAATAATAGATTTGACTTACGTGTATAAATGTGTAGATGAAAGCTCTAAATTACTATGTTGGATATGAACATTTGGAACAATCAATTAAATGTTTAAAAATTATTATAAATCCATTTTGTTATTTCTTTCTATGCTGGATAATTAGTCCAATAAATTAATAAATAATTGAGTATATTATCATAAAAAAAAATTTATGCTGAAATTCATATTGCACTAAGAGAGATAAAAAAAAATGTTGAATGATAATGATGTTAGTTTTGTGAAAGATTTTTCTTGATTAAAAACTAGCAAATAGAAAATATGTTAAGGCAATCTTTTTTTATTTTATATATTAAATAAAATGTTGCAAAATGTGGATAACATAGGCTTATACATGTCAAAACTTAAAATATTTTATGATAATGCAATGTAGATCTTGGGATTTAAATCCAGCATCCCCAGCAAGTTTAAATATTAAATGTATAAATGCCTTATTAAATAATCTATAACATTATTTTTATAAACTATTAGATGAGGAACTGTAAAAGATATTCATTAGAAGACAGAATAATTAATTAAATAAATATACCAGCTAGTGTTTACCAAAGATAATTACTATTCCTTTGGAATTATTCTGAAAACTTCATTGTATAATTTAAGACATATTTGATAAGAAATTCTCTAGTATTCCATCCTACGTATTAAGATTAAACATTTTAATGTTTATAACATTTAGAAAGAATGTGTCAATATCACTTATAACCAACATCCTCACATATATTCAACAGTCAGCAAGGAATAAAATTTACTTACTTAAAAATAAAAATTAATTAACAAATTTACTGTAATTTAGATTGCAAGAACAAGAGTTAAATTATTAAAATATTATTTTAAAAACACTATGGCAATTATGGCAAAGAAGGTAATGAATAACAGGAATCAAATGTTGGTTGTTTATTTAATAAAACCTGTATATCTCATATGTGAATTAATGAATCATGGTAAATATTGATATTTTGTTCACTATCATTATTGCAAGCATTTTAATTACTTTCTTAGGTGATTATTTATAATAATAAATCATGTTTTAGGGTCAATCTTAAATAATTTTGAAATATTCTATGGGATGAGACATTATTTCTCATGAGAATAGCCATGCTATTATATTATTTGCTTTGTGAATTATTTAAATTTTTTTATTGTTAATAAACTGTTTATATATATATAATAATAATATAATTTATAAGCGCAGTGTTTGTATTTGGGACCATTCTGCATACTCACTACAACATCGATGAGTTAGTAACATAATTAAACAGCACATATTGAAGGCTGATTACCTTCTGATTAAGAATTATTAATGAAAATTGCACTTATAAATTATATTAAATTGATTCTAACATCATCTAATATTTACCAGTTATAAATTTGAAAATTTTGCTGAGTTTATCTATAAATTAATAATGTAATGAACATAAAGTTATGAGAATTAAATCTTCATGCTCTCATTCCCAAATGCTTTAGATTGGCCTGTATAATTGCATTATTATCAGTGTATGTCGAAGGCTTATTATCTTCTGATATTAATTATACAATGTGTCATTATTTTTTTTAATAAAGAAAAGAAAGGTCAAGGTGATAAATTGAGTGCTCTCTTATAAAAAAATCCTTGCTATCCACTGATTGTACTAGATAAGACTAGAAGATAAATGGTCAATATAATTGTTGATAGTTATATGAGCATAGAAACAACAGGAAGTCAGATACATTATGTTTAAATTGTAGGTAACAAAAATGTACACATGTTTATGTATGTTAATTCTAATACTTATTTACAGACGAATAGACTTATCTAGGATAAAAATGTATCTATCAGAGACATGGATAAGTTTACATCATTTCATAAGTTATTAATAGGATCCAAAGTGATCATATGGTTCATAAAAAAAGCTTATCATCTTCTCCACCAACAGCCTTTAAATACAAACTTGTGTATACACTTGGCTGTTACAATATACAGTATATGTTAAACATGAAGATTTTTGCAAGCAAAAGATGTATGGATTGCCTGCTATTACTATTATAATTTTATTCCATTTCTTATTTGCATTGCTTAATTATACATACTATAATACACCATATACTCCTTAATTTACACTGTACAATGCAGTTAACATAAGATTTATTTTCTTTTCTTTCTTACAGTTTCAACTGTCCAGCAGTCATCATCAGAGCTACAACATTTAAACATATACAATTAATATAAATTTAATATCTATTCATACATATATCAACATATATATATATACACACATACATATACATACACAAATATACATATAAATATAAAAATAAAAATAAAAACAACATTCCAAATACTCCAACTATTGTCTTAAATATGTATCCTTAATATCTCTATAATCTAAAAAAATTTTAAATAAAAGAAGTTAATTAAGTATAAGGGTGGATAAAGAAGTTTAGATCATAGAGATATTAAGTATCCATATTTAAGACAATAGTTGGAGTATTTGGAATGTTGTTTTTATTTTTATTTTTAATATTTATATGTATATTTGTATATGTATGTGTGTATATATTGTGACGACCACGTAAAGTCGTCGACACACATATATATTTATTAATAAAATTAGAAAGTAATAAAGGTGAAATAAATTAGCTAATAAATTTTTTTTTAAAAAAAAGGAAGGAAAAGAAAAAAATTGAAATTCTAATGTCAAAATTACTGTGGATTGTGTAATAGTAAGAGAAGGGGAGGGGGCTGCATAAATAAAGAAATGCATCTCTTTCTCTCTTGTAAGTCCAATGCTAGAAAGTTATTTTTGTTTATTGTGGGAGAGGGGAAAATAAAGAAACATAATGATAAGAATTGGTTGGAAATCTAAGTCTTAATTAAAAAAAATTTTAAAAAACACTGAACAAAAGAATGAGATTAAGAAATTACAATTTTGTCTGGCATTGCTAGTAGAGACTTTAGAGAAGCAACAGCTAAAAGAAAATGGAAGAAGTGCGTGGCTAGTGGCGTTAAAGGGACGTGGGTTCGGATTCAAGCCGTCTCATCACTGACTCACAATGTAAGATCTTTGCCTGACCTGCTAGAGGGACCGCCGCTTCTGTAGCTGTCAATTGAAACTCAACCTAAAGAATCAACCAGCAAACTGGATGAAAATAACCCCACAAACTGAGGAAGTTAATGGAGAACCTAAGGAATCAACAAGCAAAAACTGGAACGAAATAACCCCACAAACTGAGGAAGTTAATCAAGAGCGCTCGGAAGAAATACCCATGGGACAATTACAACAAAGCCTAGGTAAAAGCATGCATGCATTTTCATTCGTCTACTATTCATAATTAAATATAAAATTAATGATTCGATAAAATAGAACTCTATCTACAGGACTTTAAGAACTTTAATATTTGATCTGTTTCATATGTTACTATAACCATGTATTTATAAGTGTGTTTTTTGTTATTATTACTATAATGTATTTTTTTTATATCAAGTGTGAGTATTAATATTAAACATATTTATCATTAAATTTCGTATCCTTGCTTTATTCTCCTATCACCAAGCTACGACAGGGGGGAAACTGTAATTAGTGATTAAAGGGGCATACTGATTTGTTTAAGATATTCATGTGCTGCTTGTTCGTACGGAATCCCAATTCTAAAAAATAAATAGCATAGCGCTGGACATTCGCTAAGTTTCTTTGAAATAGTTTGCTCTGTTCAGCAGCCGAGAGTTTTGGCTGGGAAAAATAACACCAAGATAATATGTACGTATTGCCTTGGGGTTCAGTCAAGGGTATAGATATGAAGTTAAATTTGTATCTGTATTAGCTCTCTGCTTGTATTGTAACGGCGTTGGTTAAAATAATGAATAAGATAATAAAGAATCTAAGTTGAAAACAATAAATGGATAAAGAATCAAAGTCGGAGAAAGAATTAAAGTATAATAAATTAAGTATAATGTAGAATAAAATAATCGAAATAAATATAGTTGAAAGTACAAATAATTACTCAACCGTCCGAATAACCATTTCCATTATAATATATATATATGTATGAATAGATATTAAATTTATATTACATGTATATGTTTAAATGTTGTAGCTCTGAAGATGACTGCTAGACAGTTGAAACTGTAAGAAAGGAAATAAAATAAATCTTATGTTAACTGCATTGTACAGTGTAAATTAAGGAGTATATGGTGTATTATAGTATTACTATTATAGTGATAATCATATCAGTTGGATCTTGGCTGCCATCATCTAAATAGTATAATTGGCCCAGCAGTTATTACAAAGGATGATCATCACCACCTGCACCATGAATGACAACAAAGTCTCCAGATGACAGAATTACTAACACTAACATTTAAAGTTTTTTAGTTGATTTCCTATAAGTATTATTTAAAATATTTAAAAAATAGTAAGCCTGTAAATTTACTAAAAAAATTGTTGCCTAGAATATTTAAATAAAATTAAAATACAAATTTCAGTATTTACATGGAAATATCATCTTCACAATTTTCTAATTGTGATAATTCAATATATAACGATACAGTTACATGCACACATAAAGCATAAAACTTTTTTGCATGATACATATATTCTCACATATATATATAATATACACTTGAATAACAAATAATTAGCTTACCCTAATGCAATCAATCTGGCATCATCAGGGCAACATGCCAGGCACATAATTACTCCTTTTTGAGGACGAGCTTGAGTGATTACAGCAGTTTTAAAATTCCAACTAACAACTTGCCCTTTAATATCAGCTGATATTATAAGATCTTTGTCAATTTGAGACCAATCAATGCATGAAATTTTTTCCTAAAAAAATATTTTTAAAAAAATCTGATCAAATGCTATAGTGTTACTTTCAAAATTTATTGACTCATTAATTTGAATCACTAATATTGGGAAAAGAGATATACATACTTTTTTTTAAAATAAAAAATGTAAAACATATATGATTTTAATTTTTAATTCTTTATATATATATATACAAATTGTGGACCTACATCATAAATGTTTGAAGGCCAGTTTCTATCAAAGTACAGAACCAAATTATTCATTTTTTTCTTGCTATTATATATGTATATACTAATAGCTTTTGTCATGTTAACATTGGCTTTTGATGACTTCATGTTAAAATATTGCCAATTTCTTTCTGTTTATCATATATATATATCCAAACATACATAAATGTATTACATATTTTAATGATGCATAATACAATATTATGTATCTTATATAAAAATATCACCAAACTTTATAATACAGTTCTAAATATTGTTAATCACAAAAAATAGAAAATTATTACTAATGATGATTAAATATTGCTCGATCTTAACCTTTGATCACATATATTTGTGCAGTAAACACAAAGTTTATTTCTAAGCAATTTTTTTAAAACTAGTCACTTTCTAAAAAAATCAAAAGATGCTGTAAACAAGTCACTGGAAAATTTGTTGATTAATTAATGCAAACAAATATTGTATAATACTCATTGTGAATGTTCAGTGAAGTTTGTGATAAATTATCTAGAGACATTCCTACACATTTTATCAAAATTAAAATAAGACTTTAATAATTAATATTCTAAGGAAGTATTTAAATAAATTATTCAAACTCTTATTCTAAATTTTTTAATCTTTATACGTGATGTATTAAAAGCTAATTCTGTAATCTACCACAAAATAAATGTAACAACTTTTAGCTTCATCATTTTTCTCAAGCTGTTCTTCAAAACTACATAATTCTTTCTCCTTTTAAGTTTACCTACCAGCATATTCTATTACTATTTTTCACCTTTTATTAAAACATTCATAGTCCACTTATTTCTAAAAGCTTTGAAACCCCTTTTTAATTTTTTAAAAAAATGTATTAATATACTCCTATTATTTTAATGGTCCTTAAATAGTATTCAATCTTCATTTTTGCTTTTCTGCATGGCTTTTCTTTCTGTGTTACCAGAATAAAAATATCATAGAGAATATTACTACTCTTACCATGAAAACCAACAACATGTAACATACAATATAAATAAAATGAAAAATTTATTCAAAAGATTGTTTAAATTTTCACAATGAAGCTTGTTAAGTTGAGAATACCTATGCAAAAACAAACTTCTCATTATGAACTTTTTACAATTTTTTTTCATTGGGAATAATTTTGACAAACTAACAGTCTTCTTCAGAATTAAAAATCAAATACATATAATTATCTTGGAAGGTTGAGAAACTACTTAATGTGATGACATATAAATATAAATGTTAAACAACTGAATAAAGATGAAGACTGAGTGCATACTATCCCCAAAATTCAAGATTAAAATTATAGTGTATTGGCTCTATCACAGTTAAATAAACATAATTAAAAGGTAATCCAATGTATTACAAAAAATGAAGTATTTTAAATTAATCAGTAGAAAATTATATTTTTGAAGAATTTAATGATGTAATAAAAAGAAATCAAATACTTAAACAAATTTGTTATTATAAAAATTTTCTTTAAATCAACTTTGTTTTTCTTTATATCATTTCTTTTTGATTAAATGGATGCTTTAAAATAAAAAAATGTATATTGAAAAAAGTTATTTAAATTCTCTAGTTAGAAAAGTATATCATTTAAAAAGGATTTTATTTAATAAGGATTTATTTAAATTAATATTTATCTATTTTTTACTTTCTTAAACTATTTCTTTTTGTTTGCCCTTTATGTTTTTGTCAATAAAAAACAGTAAAATATTTATTTATACATTTTTTTTTATTTTAAGGCCAAGCAAAAATCAAATCAAAAAAATTGTTGTCAAAGTTGTTTATTCCTGTCGCTAGAATAAAAAATAATCAAATGATCTATTGTTTGGGAGTTCATAAGAAGTTTAAAAAGATATGAAGTAATAGAACTGCAATCTATATACCACAAACTTTAGAACCTGAGCCTCTAATCACTATACCAAACCATAGAGAGCAACTCCACTCACTGAAGCCTAGTGATCAGTCAAGAAAAGAGTAATAAATTATCACACTGATGATTTGCCCAAGAGTATACTATGTGTTGCTTTCAAAGAAATTAGATCTATTGTTCCTTGAGCACTAATAGAAGAGACAATAAAAGAATAAGAACCAATAAATTATCTTTGTTCACAAAGCTATGAAAAATATTTCCTAATAATTTTTTATCCGAGTAAACTATTTTTTAACTAATAAAAAAGTATTATAAATGTTTAATATATTCTGCCTACTTTTATTGTGAATGAATAATATCAAAATTATATTATTTTGTGAATGTGATTTAGAATAATTCAGATTGCCCAGTGTCATGGGAAATTAGGGATTTTTTTTTTTTTGTTACTGTTAAAAAAATGTCATGAAAATATAATTATTTTGTGTCAAAGAAAAATCAAAAATCATCAATTACTCTAAGAAATTGTCAGCTTCAGGGGGAATATGCACTGACCAAACATCAAGGATTGTATTAAACATCTTTGTGTAATTTTTTCATAAAATTTATTTTAAAAATTGCTTCAATTTTTGTAATTAAAAGTTTTGATTTTATAAGTTAATGTTCATGAATCTTACTTATAGTTTGATTTTTTTTTTTAGTTTAATTGGTATTTCAAGACATTTCTCTTGTCGTAAAAATGTTTTTGAGTATTTTTTACAGTGTATGTTTGAATTGAGTAGTACAATATTTACATATATGTGATTTGTAAAAAAATTAAAGCATGTAATGTACAAGAATTTAATAAGTAATGATGATGAAACAAACTAATAACTGTAGACAAATTTAATTAAAAATAATATTAATATATAAAAGAATGATGTAGTTTATAAGGAAAAATTAGCGAGAAGCAATCAGTTTCTTGGGATGAAGATACTCTTAAATGAAAAGAGAAAATTTATTTCAAGGAATATCATATAGACTGGATTATATAGCAATTAATAGGACATACCATGTGTGCAGATTAAGAAATTAATAAAAATAAACAAATGAAGTTTAATAAAATTAATATTTCATTAAAAATATCTAATAATAAATAATTAAATGATTAGTTATGGGAAAGCCATATAATGCTGGAGCATACATAAGACAGATTAACATAACAGATTTCAAATAATATAAGTGATTTTCTTTTATATATTTGGAAATAATTCAAAAATGAGCTATTTTGACTGCATCACTCTTCACTATTCTAAATACCAGTGCATTAATTGAATTTTGACTAATTTAATAAATATATATATAAATTACAGCACAACATATTAATTCAACATTTTTATGGAATTCAAATATATATTGTTAATAAATAACATTATTAATTTAAATTTTTTTATTGTACATACACTTAAGTTTATTAGACAAGATATTCATTCCAACTACTTTCTTTTTTAAAAAAATTATTTTCTAACAGAAGTATGCATTATCTATCATCTTGTGCTTTAATTTTTGTGTTTGTTTTTTTTTTTTTTAAAAAAAAAAAAGGGATACTTATATATGCATGCTAAACCTAATTGATCAATATAGCCATGATCTATGTTGTATAAATACATATATAGATACAGTAACAAAGATATTAGGGAATTGAATGAATAAAATTTACAAGAACAAATAGAGGTGTAAGATTTTTGGAAGAGTAGTTATGTAAAAAAAAAAAAAACCTGCACAATATTGGATTCACAATAAGGTTAACTTGCTATCTTCTATTTTTGAAATTCCTGGATATATAAATGAAAGGGTAATAATAGTCTGCATGATGATACTTGTGCCTATTTTATAAGTACTCACCATTGGATTTAGAAAGTTTGGAGAAAAAAAATCTTTTTTTATTTCTTATTAGATATTATTATATGAATAAAAATAAGACAATTTTTATCTTCTAAAAAATTTTAATGCACATATGGAAGAAATAATAATCCATAGCCTAAAATCATTGAAAATAATAATAATATATCAGTGATCTCTAGCAACTTATTTTTACTAAATTTTTGCACAAAACATACTGACTATGATAAACACTTTGTTTAGACAGAAAAATCATTATCCAACCATGCACAAAAAATTACAACTTGTGGATCTTATAATTGGTAGTAAGAATATAAAAATACTATAAGAGTATTTATAGTTGCAAATAGTGAGACAGATCATAGGCAGTATGTTCTAAGATTAAAATTATATTCTTATTAAAAAATATTAATTCATATATATATTACCAGATAATCTAGTGTTTGTTTTTAGAAGCAACTGCTAATTGAGTTAAATTTCTATTACTGTTAAAAAATAAAATTGTCAATTTGGTTTTCCTGGTAGTCATATCATGTTGTATTATTATTGACTAGATTTAAAAAGCAAATAAGATATTATGGGATTAAAACTGTAAATAAGACACAATCATTTGTTAACTATGGTTCCTTTAGATTTTTTTATTTTTTTTTCAGCTTTGAAAGCAATAGATGGATCAGAAAATTATATCACAATCCTGTTAAATTAGTGGATGACAATATTTTATTTACAATAATAATATTTTAAACAGACAGAGTGAGTAATTAACACTAAATAATGATACAAGAATTGAGATGATTGACTTCAATAATATACCCATCATATCAATTTCTTTGCATGTAGATAAAGACAACCAACCAGCTTAATGATAATTAAACAGCTCTTTGTAATTTTAAAAGTAAAAAAACTATAGGTCTTGATAGAATACTTAGAAGTTTTAAAATGTAGTGATAATATGATTGTTTCAAAATATTTAAATTTTTCAAGATATACAGACCCATAAAGAAGTATCATTAAATTGATTTTAAGGAAGCTTATACTATCCAAATCTCCAATTAAAAAGGAAGATTCAAAAATATTCTATTTTTTGAAAAATAATAAAATACAAATCTAGTAAAACAGTGAAAAATAATTTGAACTCCTCGAGAATATTCTATTCCTATTACTGTGTGATATGCCCAAGTAACTATAATTCCTAAATCCATTAATATAATAATACTTAATAATGAAATTTGAAATGAATTTAATATATTTAAGACCTCAGTAATTATTATGGATATTATTGTTAATACACTAATCATTTTAAATAAGATTGAAACAAACAACTAATTATATTTACAATTATTTAATTGTCAATCTGGCTTTAATTTTAAATAAGATTGAAACAAACAATTAATTATATTTACAATTATTTAATTATCAACTTAGCTTTAATCTCTAATTGAGAGATGAAAGCCAGATTGACAATTAAATAATTGTAAATATAATTAGTTGTTTGTTTCAATCTTATTTAGAATGATTATTATATTAAGTATATATTTACAACAACATTGTGGACAAATAATTTTTATACTGAATATCTGACCATTGTATATAGTGTTATTGTCTACAGCAAAAATATACTGAAGTCTAAAATAAGTAGTCACCAGAAACCCTGTAGAACTTTAAAAAATTAAGACAAATAAAAAAAAAAAAAATTTTTTTTAAAGTATAACTTATGCATTGTTCTTATCAATATGTTAAAGACAGTTAATCTAATTAATTAATAAAATTTATAACAATGTTTGAAAACAAATGATTGGTCATGGAAATTCAAAACATTCAAATAAAAATTAATGTTGCAAAGAATATACGATTTATAAGATTTGTAGCAATGTTTGAAAACAGACGATTGGTCATAGAAATTAGTAACATTTGAATAAAAATTGATGTTACAATGGAAATACAATAATTCCAACTTTGCTTCCCATTTTTATAACAATAGTTTGTGATATCTTTAATAAGTAGTTTTATAAAAATTGCTATGTAGTCAGAAAAATTAAAGGTTAAAATTAAATTTAAAAAAAAGTTCAGAAATATATTTAAATAACCTATTAAATGAATTTTGCATGCTTATGACTTCTTTCATTGCTACAGAAGATAGAAAATAGTAAATTTAAAATTGTATTTTAATGATATTTTAGAATAAATAATAAAGTTAAGCAATCTATGTAAATAAATGTGTAAAATTTATACCAGTGTAAAGAGATTAGCAGATGATTTTTAGTAATCTTTATAAATATTCTACTATCAAGGAAATAACAGAAATCTATGTAAGCAGAAATAATTCTGTAGGGCATCCTCATTGATCATGTTTATTTGTTTTTTCATCACAAATTTTTAGGATCAAAATCAAGTAAATTGTATAAGTTCATGAAATAATTTCTCGCAATTGTCAACATGAAAGTAATGTTAGAAATTTCAGCTTAAAATAATGTATATAAATTTTTAACAAATAAAATAATTTTTATTTTTAATTATATTTAACACCACCCTTAGTAATTTATATAACAATGTGTGTAGCAATTTATATACTACTATAATATAAAATATTCTTGAATTAATAATGTTCCTCAGTCCCTCAACTGCTTAGTTAACAAGTCAGTA
The DNA here is from genome assembly GCA_028023455.1 of Epiperipatus broadwayi. NCBI lineage: Eukaryota > Metazoa > Onychophora > Udeonychophora > Euonychophora > Peripatidae > Epiperipatus > Epiperipatus broadwayi. Next base: position 6,079,491 of record JAQFVV010012463.1, read on the forward strand.
ACACGAACTAAGAGCTGAAAGTGAAATAAGTCATTAAAAATTTAGTTTTTTAAAAACGATCTTTGAAAACAGAATATGCAACTATATTAAATATAAACTGATTTATAAAACATAAATTCATATAACATTACAATATTAACCAAAAAACAAGATTTTACGAAAATTCTTCCATCATAACATTTTAGTTGAATATGATATTGGTTAATTTAAGCATTAAATTAAGATATATTTAATAGAATGCATTATCTCATATATATACATTAATGTCTGAATATATCTACATTTATAGCAATAGCTAAATTAGTCAGAAAAAAACAATTATTTTGAGCTCCAATCTTTTTTTGTAAAAGCATTTCTATTTCAGGAAACACATGAGTTTCAATCATAGTGACAAAATAAATAATTTTAAAATGTGAAAAAAAAAAAATTTAAGCAAAGTAAATAAATCTAATACATGAAAATACAAATACATGAATTAGCTATTTATATGATAAATATGAAATTAAAAAATTGATTCATTTCTTAGAATATTTTGTTATAAATGTTTGTCTATTTTTGTAATCAATAATTAAGTAAAATATTTGGAAAGTGGAATTAACTTCCAATAACAAACTATCATTTAGAGCAATATTCTAGCTAAATAGAAATGACAAATTATTCTCATATATAATATAAACAAATAGTCTAACAGAAATATATTTGAAAATGAGAAATGATTATATCTGAATGCTTTAAATACTTATGATAGCTATCATATATTATTAAAATATAAAAAATATGCGAATTTTTGTTTGAATTATTAAAGTTCCTTATCTCAATAATTTTGCTGGCTACAGATTTCTAATAAAATATTTTTTTCTTGACTTATATGTAAATTTATTATTGATTTCCAGAAAACGTAAAATATAATATGAAATCACAATTAGCTTCAATACATATTCATTTATAGCTTGGTAAATTTTTATAAATCACTTTACAGTATTTCAGCCAGTGGAGACAGCTTGTTATATCTAAGTTAGATACTCATATTGAAATCCAGGATAGCTTGAGTTTTGAAGGCATGTGGTTGTTTTTTTTTTCTTATCCACTCAACCTGCAATTTCTGTTCTGCAATGGCCTTCATTTTTTTTAGTATTTCTCCCTATAAATATTTAACTTCATCAACTCCACTGACACAACTTATATAGATTTGAATCTGGTAAACGATCTTCCTTTATTAGATAAATTTTAGAAATTATTTTTATAATTGTTTTTTATTTTTACGGAGGTATACTCCTGCTTACCATAAACACTTTTTTTTTACCATTTAACAGATTGAGTTCTCTTTGATGAAAATGCAGAAATAAAGAATTTGAACAAGCATAACGCATAAATCTATGATTACTTAATATGACCTAAATGTAAATGTCTCTTAATATACATTTAATCATTAAATATCAAATCACCTCAAACATTAAGAAATTTTCTACTATATCTCTGAAGTTTAAAGTGATTTGATATTTAATATTTCTGATAGCAGTGTGCACTGAAAATATTTATATTTAACATTAGATACCAAAAACAGTTTGTGTCAATTACTTACTTATAACTAGATCAACAACAAAAAAATACAAATTTTCAATCATTTTTTTTTTTTTTTTGTGCATTTTTTTTAATTAAAATTATTTTGAGAAAAAAATTTTTTAATTATTTTAAAAATCGGTTTTCGTAAGAATCCTAAATTCCAATCTGCCACTTTCCCCTTTCACCAAAAAATACAGTGCAATAAAAAATATTTTTCAGTTATTCTCCAAAAGATTACTGTATAATACTATATATTATCTCTTATTAAAATTGTGATTTTGACATTTTAATTTTCAAAATTTTTTTTATTAAAATTTTTTTTTATTTTTAATCATAAAATCTTTGATCAAATCCTGAAAATTAAACTTTATTCTCAGTAGAGACAAGGCATTCGTAATATACTAGAGCTAAGAAATAATTGCTCATACAATTTGTGATAACTCATACAATTTGTGATCAATAAAATTAGTTTTTGCCTTTTCTCACTATCATATGTGCATACTATATATATATGCTGTACGCACAGATAATGAAGCTAGTATACATAATCGAAAGTAATTTCAAGTAACTATTATACGCATCTAATCCATCAGTTTAATTAAAATGTTACCCTAAGTTCTCATGCAACAAATATAAAACTAAATTCAACTTAATTCTCAGACATTATTGCATTTTTATGATATTTTGCTATAAATATTCATTCTCTAGTATATGCGCGTAAATTTTGCTATAAATATTCATTTTCTAGTAGGTATGCGTATGTTATGGAACATTTTTTCCCCTTAACTTCTTAAATGAAAGTACATATAATAATTAAAATTAATATTCCTTGTCTGCATACCTGATGCTGTCTACTACATTCATGCGAAATCAGACGAGTTGAAACATCCCAAACTTTGATAATTCCATCTTCAGATGCGCTGGCCAAAAGATTCGCACTTTGTGGAGATTTGGAAAATACAATACTAGAAATTCTCTCTTGATGATGAGAAAAAATACCTTCAAATGTCGGCGGATATACAGCAACATTTAAAATTATAGCAATATTTTTAGCGCTAAAAACAAAATACCCACACTCATTACCATCACTGCATCTAGAACAATACCAATTAGGCGAGGAAGGCAAAAATTTTCCAGTCATATTTTCAAACTACCGGGCAATCAATTACCATAATAACATTATCGAGATTAAAAACCTAAATATATGTAAAAACGTAATGTTAAATTAGCCGTTATTTAAATTAGTAACAAAAATTAAATAAATGATCAATTTAATTATCCCGAATTAAAACAAAACAAAAGTAAAATAATTTAAATACCAATTTTCCACACAAAAAAAACGGAGTATGAAAATTGTAGTATTCTTGTATATAAGTGAACTCATTTGCATTATAAGTCGTAAAACAATTATATTTAATAAATAAGTCTTACTATTTATTTTTATAATATAAAAAATGCATATTTATTGATGATTTAACTATTAAAGTATATTTTAAATAGTTTTATTTTATAATTTATTTTAAAATGGTTATTAGTAAATCAAATTTTTGCATGGACATGTTTACGACAATACTCAATAAAATTCCGGCGAAAGTAACTCTAAAACAATTTTGTTAAGACAAGACGTGTTATAGTAATGACTCTAATTGACCGTATGTATTTTTTTTTAATGATTTATTTATTGAAAATTTAAGCAATTATATATTTCAAAATAACTATTTTCTTTCTTTTTTAATTCTGGTTGAATAAAATACTCTGTGATATGCTAATCTCAAATGTTTTGTTTTTTTTATAACTTTAGTGTGTTATAATTATTTTGTTTCCCTCTTTGCAATGTAGCTGTTATGTTTACTGGTGATTATGGTATCAACACAAACTCATGAAATATGTTCATAATATTTATTAATACAAACTAATATACAATTGTGTATTTACACTATATGATGAGATGAAATGCACTGGGACTTCTCCTTTTTCGGAATCAGGAATCTCTCAACTACTATGCCCAGAGAAACCTGTATCCACTTTACAATCCATTTCCATTCCCTGACCTAAGGTTTTTTCCATACTGTCTATCCTGTTCCATCTCCTTTCCACAACATAATCTTTGTCAAGTCCATGGCTTTTATATTTAAACCCTCTTTTTCCACACCTAGCATAAAAACCAAGAATAAATGATAAGAATAAGTTAGAAGAATATAAAAGTTTTACTAACTCTCACTTTTCTATTACTTTTATTTTTCTGAATATTCTCACCTAAAACCATATTTGCCACTTTTTCTACTTCACCACAAAAGTCCTTATATTCATCCACAACTAACCCTTCCATGGTTTCTTCAACTTTTATAATCTTCTAACTTATTCTTATCATTCATTTTCTATCCACATCTTTCACTATCGTTTCTACTTTTATTAGTATTTTCCATCACATTACTAACCATTTCTATTATAAAGAAATTATGATCACTATTACATACTCTCTCTTCATTATCAAACACTTTCGTTTTTTTTGTACTTTAAGCTGTTTATTCTTCTTATCTACATCATCAATTTCTTCAATATACCCATTCATCTCTCCTATAACCATTATCTCCCCCCCCCCTTTTTTTTTTTAAACTCTGTATATCCTTAACTAGGCATTCATATATTCTACTGTTCCACTCCATTGTAGTTTCACTATCTCTAGTGGCTATATATACTATAGCCACCATCCATTCCTGTCTTCTCTTTATCTCAAACCGCAAATGTTCTTGACATTTAACAGTATTTAAATACTTTTTTGACATAATTCCTGTAGCACCACACCCCTCTTTTCTATTTATACCCTGCCATACCATGTCTTCCAGTATAGGTTCTTCCTCTCTTAGATGTGTTTCCACTACTGCTAATACCTCAAGCTCTTCACTTTTAACTGTTTTGTTTTTAATTCTAGCCATTTTTCCTGGTCTCCTACTACCTTGCATATTCAAATATCCAATTTTAACAATTTCTTCTTTAAATTCTTTTGACTCTTTCTTCTTCATCACATTTATAAATAACTTGCTTACCATTAATTTTACAAACCCATTTCCTCTCCACATCTACATTTAAATCTAAATCAGCTACCCTTTATTTCTTACATACCGTTCATTCTTTTTTGTGATAACACTGCCAGTTAAAACTCCACCCCTTTATAAGTTTTCCAAACTATATTCTTTATAAATCAAACTTCCTAAAACTACACTTCCTTGTTTTGTTAAGTGCAATCCATCTTTACTATATAACTCCTCTTACTAATAAAAAAATCCCACATATCCACAAACATAACATCATTTCTCTCACACAATTTTTTTAATCTCTCATTTATAGAACATGTCCTATCTAACATATATTTATTGTCAAATCTTGGTAATAATTCAACTATTCCTATTCTTCCTTTAATTTTATTCAAATTTTTAATCAGTTCTATGTACTCATCCATTACTCTCTCTGTTAGCTTTGACAAATTATGTCTCTACCATAATATACACCTCTCTACTCCCTTGTTTCTTTATCTCATCTGTAATGTCTCTAATTCTAGCTTCAGGCAGACCAATTTTTACATATCTGTTTCTATTTTCCCTTGCAATTATATCTCTACATTCTCTAATTAGTGATCTCTTATCAATACTGTCTCATAATTTATTTTCCCTACTTTTTCCTTATCATTCCTATTTAATAACTCCTTTATCTGCTCATACTTCATCTCTAATAATTTTAATTTTGTTTCTACATCCTTTACCTCTTTCTCTATCTTACTTATTCTTTGGTTAATTATCTCCATTGCACTATTTATTTTTCCATCCACATCTCTTGTCACTTCACTAAAAACATTATCATATTTTCCTCAACTTCATTTTGCTCCATTTCTCCTGACTTTCTCTTTAAATTATCTACACTTAGAAACCACTTTTTTTTTCACCTCTTTTGTCACATTTACACACTGTCTACATAGCCATAAACCTATTATATCTTTCCTAGTCTTATTTAAGCATTTCTAATGCTAAACCTCATCACATACGGCATATTACCAGAGCACCCCTAATTTCTTTCTGACCATTTTATATGCATTGTGGGATACAAATGCAATTCATATTTCATATTTTTCAAGACCCGTACTCTATATTTAACTTTATGCTTCCTCTCCTACTCTTCAAACCCTTTTATGCAAAAGGAGAAAAACTTTACTTTCTTTCAATGGTGATCGATAAACGCGTATTTTCTAGCCTTAGGCCTCAAAACATATCTTCTTTCACAAATAAATCACTTTCTTCCTTAAAATTAAAAAATTCTTAACTTATTAAAACTCAACTAATCTTATGTATGACTTAGTTAAAAAGCCTCCTTACAGTAATACACAAGAGTAATTTTTTCTTATATTTAAAATGGCATAACAAACATATTCTAAACATAATAACAATATTTCCTGATCTTTCCAAATCCGTTTATGTAACAGTTATATCATGCCTGCTACTGTTGATGGGATATAGCTTCTAATTGTTGTGCAACTATAGAAAGAAGTCATTTTAGATGTTTTTATAAGTTTACCTACTACTTCAAGCTGTACCATGACAACCTTCTTCATGAATTCATACAATGATAATTATAATTGTGCTGTGGTAGCTTGCCTCTTGTCTCATTTATGTCTAGTAGCTTCCAATTCTAGGATGAACTTGCCTCACTATTCATCTTTATAGTGAACAATGTGTATACCTTCAGGTTTAACAGTTGTTGCGTAACCTGCCCTCCAAATGGATTGACTATTTATAGCCCTGGAGAACATACTCATTTAGATGCTTTGGTGGACATTTTCATCGCTCTCTGGCATCAGATTTGGTGATTTCATCAGCAAGTCCAGTGTCTTCATTTGTAAGCTGGATATTTAATTTTGTAGATTTGTCACCACTGCTGACTCGTGATTCATCATTGTTGGATGGTGACTTCACTGATGGCTAGTGATACATAATTTAATCTTACTTGCTTTCTGTGTCTATGTTGTTGCTGTTCATCAGCTGTTTGAACTACCACTGATTGTAATCCTTCAATTTTGATCACCATATCTGGTACCCATGTGATGGTGCCCTTGAACATATGGCAAGCACCTATCTGCATTTTTATATTTTTATTATCAGACTTTTTTTAGGATTCAAACCCTGTTTATTAAAAACTTCTGGGTTGATTCTTTTTTAATTAAGTTTTGTGAGCTGGTACACTTTAGTCACTGCAAAGCCTAAGTCATTGAACCAGTCATGGCCTAATAAATTGTTCTGCTTACAGCACACAATAAAAGGCAGATATATAGTAACTTTAACTCTTGTCTGATCCAAGAGTAATATTGGATTGCCTTCATAATCAATGATTGCTTTGCTGCTAGATTGCAGCTGATGTCTATTTTTCTTGTTAATGGTAGTCCCTCTTTTTTTGACACAATAGATAATGTGGACCTGGTGACTGGTTCTACATTTACTGGTGCATCATTAGTGATATATTGTTTATACACTCATTTAGTTTATTTGATTTTTAAATTGTTTCTTTTGGCTTTTTCAAATGGACTTTTTCATTTGTTTTCCAAGCTTCTGTATAACAACACAATTGCGATATTTACACACTATATACCTGTGTGAACATTTGGTATGTGGATGTTTTGATCGATCACATCTATAACAAGGTTTTTTTTCTCATTGTTGCCACATTTTTCAGATATGGTTTTTATTCTTAGCTGGGTAGTTGTTTGACCCAATTTTCTGATCAATAATTTTAATGCTGTATTTCATTTCCTTCAATGGTCTTGCATGATTCACTGTTGACTTTGCTAGAGTTGCTTGAGAGACAATTGATTCAAATGTGATATCAGGATCCATTAGTAGTTTGACTTTTAAATTTGTGATTTTTCATTTCACAAATGAGCTGATCTCTCAGAGTTTTATTCAGGAGGCATCATTTTTAGACTAGTTTTCTTATTTTAACAATAAAATCACTAGCTTTCTCCTTTTCCTCTTAGCTACAGAAATTTGAAGTGAAATTAAGGGTTTTGGGCAGAAAAAGTAAAAAGTTTGTCAATAGAGGCAACATTTTGGCAAAATCAAGATCAGCTGTAAACATGAGGATGGCCTGCACTTGGAGAATCTTCTATATCTGAGATCCAATGATTGAGATTAGAGGGGCTAATTTTAAGTCAGGCTTTTTGATTTGATTAGTCTGCATATAGAAAAGTATTCGATCTTTGTAGCTTGGCCAATTTTCAGGGTAGCCTGATCTAATTTGATTTTTTTCTTCTTTGCTGTCATGAAAGAAAATAAAATTTTAACTATTATTTAATAATGAATGAGTAATCACTTGTGAGTTGTTGTTGTTTTTTTATTGATGTGCTAATAATGTTAGCTGCAATTTTTTAATTTCACAGATCTAATAAACCACAAGGAATAGACCCTACTTTTATTGTTTACAAGTAATTTGCTTTTGATTTTTTAAAATTTTTTACTGATACTCTAACAATGTTATTGGTCATTTTTTTAGATTAATGGCAAAATATCTAATAACCAGTGGGAGCAAAGACCTTATCATTTTTCTTTTTTTCAGCCATGGGGAAAAAAATTTTGTTATTTTGTCAACTGTAACAAATTGTTGTGTTTGTACATGAATTATTGTATAAATACAGGCATGTAAAGTACATTTATAATATACATTTATTAATGGATCGAGAATAAAATTGCATATTTACACAGAAGAAAGGACTTTGGGTGATTTTAGAAGTTTAATTACCACTTCCAGCTATACCATGACAGCCTGCTCATAAGTAGGTATGATGATACTTCCAGTTGTACTGTAACAGCTTGCCTCATGTCTCATTTATGTCTAGAAACTTCCTCTTCCAGGTTGAACTTGCCTCACTGCTCAGCCTTATAGAGGACTTGTATACTGTCCGTTTAGATTTGACAGTTGTTGTCTAACCTTACCTCCAATGGATTGACTATTTATTGCCAGATCTCCATCCATAATGGAAACATCCAGATTCAGAGAACATCATTGCCTATCGGCTCATTCTTGCTGTTGGACATATGTTATCTATATGTATAACTATTGATCCACGATGATGAATGCTCAATCTAATCAAGATAAGTAAATCTGGATTAGTCAATTTCTTGAAGGCAAGATGAGATATGACAGTATCTTCAAAAACTTATTCATTTTTTTTTTGACATATATTTTATATTCCAACTGCTCTTGAAGGCAAGATGAGATATGACAATATCTTTAAAAACTTATTCATTTTTTTTGACATATATTTTATATTCCAACTGTTCTTGAAGGCAAGATGAGATATGACAATATCTTCAAAAACTTATTCTTTTTTTTTTTTGACATATATTTTATATTCCAACTGTTCTTGATGGCAAGATGAGATATGACAATATCTTCAAAAACTTATTCATTTTTTCACATATATTTTATATTCCAATTGAATATCTTTAATATTCTCTTTCATTTAGTACACTTGCCTTTTTTTTTTATGGTATGATCTTTCTTTTCAATATCTTGATACTTTTGATTTTTCTCTCTTACTATTGCCAACCTTTCTTTCTAACTTTAATTCTATTATATTTATCTTTTATTTATAAATTTGCTTCTTTTTTTTTTAATTGTATTTTGTATTATTTCTTTGCAAACAACTTAATTTTATAGTCATTGTTTCTTAATTAAGAGAAAATAAATTATGAAAAACTAGTATTTTTAGTCATTTTTTAAATCAATTGTATCAGCATATTCAGTGCATTACTGCCCACTATTTATTTTTGCCAGACAGTATTTATCATTTCTTTGAAGTATTGCATATTCTAAATAAAATAGATGATGAATGATTTATCTGTAACACTTAATTTTATGTATATATTGCAGTAACACTAATTATAATTATTACTATTATTATTTATAATCATAGCTATTAATAGGATTACAATTAATTTCAGATTTGAGAAAAACTCTGCTAAAAATTCCCTCATTTTATGTAAATTCAAGGTAAGTATTTTGTTGCACTATGATATATCTATTTATAGCTTTGATATGCTTGTATATGTCTATATTTACATTAGAGGATTGTTGGTGATTATTTAATGAGATGCTTAGGGCAAATGATTGAATACTATTTTGACTATCAGTGTTGACTTTACTTAAAGTCTGTTGCTTCACTATATTTTTAGAAGCTGATCATATGAAATAATTTCACAAAAAAAAAAAATTCATATAGCCAACATTTTAATGGGGTTATATTATAATTTAATACATTTTTTTTTCTTTAAAAAATGTATACTTCAGTCAGATTGCAACATACTTTTCTTAGAGTTTTATCATTTTTAATTTGTAAGAATGCGTATAGCACTTTAAATTTACTTTTTTTCTTCTATCCCAGTTTCACATTGCATAAAAGTTGAAAGGTTCAAAATGATATTTTCTCCTCCATTTTTTTCCCCAGTCAATATTCAATTTATTTTAATTCATATTTTCATTCAAGTTATTGCTCCTTTTAAAATCTCTAGTCTCTTAATATTCTCTGGTTATACAAAGAGAATCCATAGAAATTTTTAAAATGTGAATTAAATAAATTAAATACTGTCAGAAAAAAAAATCACTGAAGCATTAATTATATATACATTTTTAAATCTAATGCACAGTTTTCTTTTAAAAAATAATGAATTATTTTTTATATGTGAAATATTTTAAGATTATTATATGCAACAAACATTTATGTTTCATAATACAAATACCATTCTTTTATTCTAACATAAATTAAATAATTATGACTACATTCTTTCATAACGGAAATAAACTATTTACACATATCTTTCAAATATAATATTATACAAATAAAACAATATACTTTGAAAGACATTAAGCACTTAGATATATTGTTTGTAATTTATTATCTGAATGTAGTAACAAAATACATATATTATCCAAACTATATGCTTTATTATTCACATATCCATTTTTAAAAAAAAGTCAATTCATAACCTTATATAATATAATTAATAATAAATAATTTTTTTATATCAATATTGTTGCAACAACACAGTTTAATGCTTCATAGGTTAAGATATCCATCATCAAAATCACACAAGAAAAAAAAAAATTATGACATTTTATCACATACTGAAACTCATCTCAAATTTCAGGAAGTATAATATATATAAAATATCAAATGCCAAAAATGTTTATTTCTGTAATATATTTAGGTCAAAGAAGTTTGAGTTTAAAGAGGAGTGAAAGTTTATACAAGTAAAAAATAAATATCTTTGTTCTGCATATATATATTCATAAAAGAAATACAAGATAAGCAGGCTAAAGTTATCATGTTTGAGAAGAATGAAAAGAAAAAATTATTAAATCTCATTTAATTAAAAATTGATGATTCTGAAGGCATTGTTTAAATATGATTTTGGTATTATTGATAATTGGAATGTGAGTTGGATTTGGAGGAGGATAAGAATATTTATATTTGTTTTGCAATTGAGAACTCATCATAGGCAAGGAAACTGTTGATAGTGAATTTTTAATTTAATTTTTGGTTAGTGATTTTATTGTAAATTGGTGTACCTTATATACACTTATGCACAAACATATATCTATTTACTTTGGAAAGAATAAATTGTACAAATAATTTATTGAGACAAATAATTATAACTTAAATTTTTAATAAAAAATATAATTATTAATATTTATCCTAAAATATCCTTCAGTTTCTTTGTAAAATGTCTGTAAAAGAATTCAGAAAAAAAAAATTATAAAGATTTATAACAAAGAGATTAAACCAGCATTTTAACAGCAAAAAAATTTTCTATTGGATGATGTATTATTATAAGCATGAATAGTTCTTAATATTGTTTCCATTATATTAAGAGAAAGACAAAATAATATTACATTTATCTTCTTTACATTTCACACTCATATATGCTTACAATAGTTAAAAATTAAGGCTCTTTCCTCTTCACTCAGTTAAATTAATTACAATGTTATTATGAATTGACTAAGATTTTTAAAAAAATAAGACAGCACACTGCAAATTAAGCATAATAATTTATAGGTATTTACAGTATTCAGTTTTTCTTTAATTTTTTAATGAGTGTTGAATGAAATATATGTATTGAGACAATCATGTCTGAGTATTGGTTTTGTGATTTAGAATAGTAGAAAGAAAAACAATAAAATAACATTGAAAAAAAATACATTTATGTAATAGGAAATATTGAAAAAAATGAATTATTGCTATAAACAAGTTTAATTTTTCTGTATTAAATTTAAAAAACAATTTATTTATTAACTATAACATTTTTATATGAAGTAATCTTATTAATAAATAAAGCTCATAATTTTTTTAATTACACATTTATCACACAAACAGTCATGGTAATTGAAATGTTCATATGTGTGTTTATGTGTTCACATTCATGTATGAACTCAACAGTTATATTTTTTTGGGAAAATAAATAATATTTTGATTTATTTTATATATATAGATTGAATTAAATAAAATCTAAAAAATAAGTAAATGAATACTGGGATTAAAAACTTACATATTTTTTTTTTTCATATGTCATAGTCATCGGCCGGGATGCAAACCCACACCCGTCTGCAACCAACTACTTGCTTGCAAGGCGGGTGCGATGACCTCTCGGCTAACAACGCTTGACAACTTACATATTTTATGGGAAAATAGGTCAATCAGATAAGTAAGACCAAATTTTTATAGTTAAATTATTTATAATTTATTTAAAATTCAAACTAATCAATTTAATATTAAAAAAGTATATTTCAAAAATAGTATGGATTGTTAATATTACCAAAGTTTTTTCTCTAAAATCCAATCAAATTTTGCTCGAATTTCTAAAAGTTAAATTTCTTTATGGAAAAAAAAGAATTTTATGAAGATATAAGGTTTTGTATTTTCAAACTTAAAAAAGTATACTATTTATATGTCTGAAATTTAAAAAGTTAAAACAAAATTATCTTATATGTAAAGACTACCAAAATATGTTATAAATAAAAATTTATTTCAAAAATTATTAAGAGAGAACAAATTCCATAGAAAAGATATGTTATGAATTAAATATCTCGCGTTGTAAAGTTTTAAATTATATAAATACAAGAAGTTTTAATTCAAGAATTGCAGTTTTACAGTTAATTTGAAATTAAGTATTATTATAAATAAATTTATATTATGTGTTAAAAAATGGAGAAGCTTGGAGATGTAAAATTTTACTTAAAGGGCATTGCCTTCATAAATATTTTTACATAATATCATTTTTATAGAGATATTTCTATAAAATGAAGAACATCCTTTGAGACATAGAAAAGAAATATTGTGTAATATTCCTTATTAAAATTTTTTCTTATCTAAGAAATTATGAATTTCTGTATTCTAATTAAAAAATTATTTTTCTGTGAATGAAAACAAACTATTGAGAGAAATATCTCATGTAAATGTATAAATAGAACATTTTATTTTAAAAAAAGAAAAGAATTATTATTATATATGATTTCCACTAGTCAAATTTCAAACTTAAAAATTGTATTTATTTATTAATTTTTATGTATAAATATTTATTTTACTTTTGCTGTAGAATAGTTTATCATGTGATTGTAAAAAAAGAGACATCTTGATATGGTTACTGCAAGAAATGAAACCTATGTTTTAAACAAATTTTATTTCTTTTAAGAATGGGATTTTAATGAACAAATTTTAATTTTGAGTTATATCAACTTTGATAAAATTTGAGTACCTGTAGTAAATGTATTAAACATATCAAAACATCTTGATTTTTAAAATTAGTTCATCTTCCCTAGAAGATAAGTGTTAAACATAAAGTGGATGTTCAATGTTAATATATTAAGATAGCCATGAAATATTTGCAAATATATTCAGAATGTTAATAAAAATATTAAAAGACTAAGTTGAGGTTAATAATCAAATAAATAACTATTGTTGAAATTTTAAATAAAGTTTATTAAATAGGCTATATAATACTAAAGTGTCCAAGCACTTTATGTAGTATACATTTGGCAATGAAATAAGAAAGAGTATTTCAGATGAGCTATATATTAAATAATTTTAAACTAAGTTTTAAAAAAATTCAAATTTTTTAATTCATACATGTGTGTGCATGTGTGAGGAAAATCTATCCATTCACCTTAGTGATGAATGTATGGAGCAGTACTTGTAATCCCATCGATAATTATTGCATTATTAACACAAAGAAGTATTTTATTATTTTGTGTTTGTAGATAGGAGCATAAAAATAGATTTAGGAATTGTGACATTATTTTCCCATAGTTAAGATCATATGTGGTTAATATCTGATTTGTTTTAGGATGGCTATTGTATTACTCCACCTTGAATAAAGAATGTTCATGATATTTATTTATTTTTTTTATATCTTGTCATAATAATCAGGGGTTACCATGAAAGATATAGTCAAAAACAAAAGTCATTTATTCATTTTGTCAACTTTTTTGAATTTTATTTAATATTGTGGGATAAAAGTAATAATAACACTAATAGATATCATTGAGAAATTATATTTGGATATAAATCTCCACTAATAGAATATCAAATTGAGGCCATGAAGAAAATTTCATGTTCTATATATAGGGCTTGATTCACTTAGTGTGAGGTTTTGTTGGATATTTTTTATGAGGCCCTTCAGAATATGGTGCTCACTTTTATAAATATACGCATATTTTTTAATATAAAAGAAATAGTAATTAAATAATATAATTTAAACAAAGTATATAACATCTATATTGAACAAAAAACCATGTTTAGAAATATTTTCTAGCTTTTTGCTCAGAGAAGTATTTTAAATTTGGATCAAAATCTCACTGTTGCGCTTCTTGATTTTCAATGCATAGAATCGCTAAACTGTTTAGCTTATCTTAAGTCGTAGTTAACTTTAAATAGTTTTTTATTAGCTTTAACCTAGAAACTGTTCTTTCTCCAGAAGCAGCAGACTGTGATATTGTGAATATATCTTAAGAGCAATGAAAAGACTAGGAAAATCTGTAGTTCTATCATTTTTTGCTAGATAATGAAACATTTTAGAAAGCTTCAGAAATATTCTAATGAGAAAATAATTTTTAGAACTTTTATTTTGTTGCCCACCATATTGTTATCTAAATTTATCTCCTTAACAAAATCAGTAGATAAATCTTCTTATATAGTTTTAGCATTCATCAGAGTAATTTCTAACAGTGTTGCATGCTTTTTTAGTTCATTTTTTCTCATTTATTGAAATTTTCCCAAAAATCCAAATAAATTCATATGATTTTTCAATTGTTCAAATCAAGTTTTTAATGATTGTTTTGCTTTATTCAGAACTACATTAAAAACATTTACTTTGAACAGTTCTGCAAAATTAGTAATTGGCTCATCATCAACTTTATAACTAACATATTTCTTCCCTTTTTTAAATCTTTTAATTTTAAAATTCTAGAATTATTGCCAAAGCTTCTGTGAGTGATTTTTCCTCAAGTAATACTTTCTCAAACCCAATTTTTCTGAATTTGGTTAACCAACATAGTAGTTTTTCAAATGAAAAAAGCACTACAGGAATATTCACAGAATCACTTTGAAATTCTTTGCTAACAAAATTTATTTGGAAAAGTAAGTTATAGCAAAAAATGAGTAATATTATAAATTTATAATCTTTTATTTGAATGTGTAAGTGATTCAGCATTACTTTATACTTGAGGATCTTCTGATATTTTAAGAAATGCATTATAGACTTCATTTGCTTGACACCTTACTGCTTGTAACACTTTAAATATGGCATTTCCATCTTGTAGAGCCAAAAGGCTTCATAGTAAAACCATTAACATATTCACAAAAAATTGACTATCTTTTTGTGAATAATGATAATAAAAGATAAAGTGTTGAAATATACCAAAGAAAGTTGATGCATTATGACAAGCACAGGGTATAAGAAATCTTGAATTATTTTTTTTAAGAATCTAGCCTAAACTCCAGAATTTTTTTTTTCTTCACAATTAAACCATTATCAGACCCTAGCCCCCTTGTATTATTAATATTTAATCCTAGAGAATTTTTTTTTTTTTTTGTCAGCATAGCATATAAATTTTCTCTGTAATTGCTTTCTACATTTATAAATTTAATGAACTGTTCATGAACATTAATGATTGAATTATGTTTTTTTTACCATCAGAGATCAGTATAACAGATATTTGTTTGTTTGTTTTTTTGGTGGCTGATCTCTGGAATAGTCAAGAATTACATCAGAATATTTTCCTGCTATTATTTTATTTATATCTGATTCTGGATTACTTTCCCTTAAATTCACTAATTTATTTTGAATTGTTTTGCTTAGATGTTCTCAAACTGGTTTGTTGATGATTCTTCAAAGATAGTCTTGAATTGTTGGATTAAATTTCCCAAGCAGTTCAATAATTTCTAAAAAGTTTTCATTATGCAAATCATCTATGTTTTCGCAGATCCTCAAAATGCCAAATTATGCTTAACTAGAAATTGTATCACAAATGATAAAACTTTCAAAAACTTGATGTAATCGTAATTTTTTTTTGATTCAGTAATTTCTCTTGTATTCTTTCCATAGCTGAAAGTCTCTTTTGAAGTTCTATACATTTTAACATTGCAACCAAATAATGCTTTGAGTTTTCATGGGTATTCGATCAATTATTGAATCCTGATATGCAAAAAGCAATTGTCATATCTTCTTATCAGAATATATTATTCAGGGACAATATATGATTTCACCACTTAATCACAAAATTCAATTATGTAAATAATTTTATTAAAAAATTGAAAAATTACGTCAAAGAGAATGTCATTCTATATAGGATTGTTTTAATATTAAATTAAATCTTTTGTTGTTTTCTTTTTTTTAGATTTTTGCCATGTACTATTGTTAAAATCCAGTCATTTAATTTTCATACAAGTTGTATATATGAAAAAAGTAAAGGACCACAGAAGTGGCCTTCATATAATACAATACTTTATCCGCCCCAGACAAAAGATGAAGAAAGAAGACCTGCAGTAAGTCTTAATTTAATTTGGAATTTAAATATAGATATAAGTGATTATAGTTTATTTCAACTAGCAGATATATTCTCTATATTTATTTGGGTAAAAGTAATTTAACCTCATAGGTATTGCTCACTAAGCTTTCTAATTGCCAGTTGATGAGGATTAAATGTTTTTCCATTGTTGTTTTACCCATCAGCAGTGAATAGCTTGTTACTCATTTATTAATCAATATTGAATGATTAGTCTGAATTATTTATGGGCCACCAGATATCCTTCTTTTTCATTATGAAACCCATAACATATGTATATCACTAAATATATTTTGTATTGGAATGCTATTAAAGTTATAATTAATTTTCTGTTCTAACAGAAGCTTCATAATTTCAGACATTTAAAATTATGAAAATTAATCACTTAGAAGCTTATTTAAAAAAACGTTTATATGAAACTTGTGTTGTAATAGTAATAATGAATAAATGAAACATCATTGAACAAACTTAACATAGTTAATCTCATGTTTTTAAGCTAAGATAACATAGCACATGTTTATGATATTTGTGCTCTAATTACTTCATCTTTTAGTCAAAATACTTTGATTTTTACTTTAGTAGTTATTATTTTTTTAAAAATTAAATGATTATGAATTGTCAAATTAAAGATGATTTTTGATAAATCAGATGTTTACTGGGAAATTTTTGATACTATTTTCTGCTTTTTTTTTTTTAATTTTGTTTATGGTATTTATCAAAAAAGTGCCTCATAATTTCAATATATGATGTATTATAGAAGCATATATTTCACCCTTCTCTATGCCACTTACTATAAGCTTTATTAAGTAATGATAGATGTGATGTCATAGGTCGGGTGATAGTTCATTGGTTTATATGATGTATTATTAGAGAATTTTCACTTATCAAATCTTTTTTAACTTATTTGAATGTAGACTAATATTCTCAAATCTTTATTCCATTGAATTGTTTCAAATTGTTTTAAATTAATTTGATTATCACTTGAACATTTTTCAGTTGCTGGAAAATTTTATTTACATTAATTTTAATTCTATTTTTTTTTTTCCTTTTTTTTTTTTTTTTTCCGGTAATAATTTGATGTCTTTCTTTATAGAAGATTTCATCAAAATTATCCTACTATTTGTTTTTCTTCTTGGTAAAACAGTTCTGTTTTTGATTGTTGTTAATATCTTGCATATAATTTCTTCTTTGGGATTTTTCAGCAAAAGCATACCAATCTCCTTAACTTCCTGGATTCCTTGAAATGTTATGAAACTGCTTTTCTGATTTTATCATTTTTAATTTTTTTTTTTTTATGATTAAGAGAGATATTATTAATATTGTTAATTCTAATAGCTATTTAGATTTTTTTTTTTTTTTTTGCTATCTTGTTTGGTCAATTATCATTCATCTTTAGTTTTTTAACTTTTTTTTTCATCTTTATTATAATGATTTTTAAAATACAACATAAAATTATTTAACATTTTTTATTAACACTATTGTATTATTCATTTATTTATGACTGATTTGCCATCATTTTCAGAATTTCCTTTCTAGCTGTATAATGTACATTGCATTTTAAAATTCATATTAAATCCTTTACTGCTAAATAGTAAGAGAAATAAAAACATTTGCAAATAAAAAAACTGTAGATATGTTTTGAAGGTTATATCCACTTATTTTTTAACTTTACTTGAAATTGTCAAATTATGTATTCTCTTCCTTCACTTCGTATTGATAATGTAACCTATTTGTTATCATTAAAGTTTGTCTGAAAATATAGTACAGAATAAGATGTGATTTAAAATATAGCAAATAATTCAAAACAAAGCAAAACTCTCCATATAGTAGTGCCATCTTGTGCTAACAAGAGCAATCAATGGATGCCAGAAGGCTTGTGCATAAAATCCCTATCTACTGCCTACTCATCCAATATCCCCAGACTAGTTTCTGGCTTGTGGCCTTCATCAGTGAGGAGCTTGGATCTGAGAGCACTGCACCTAGATCTTAGAATCTAATGCAACCCTCCAGCACCCACCTTTTAACTCTATTTAACTACAAAACTGTGAGAATGAAATTGAAAACACTATTAATATTTTCAATCCAAGCTCAATAGCTTATATAGAACTCAATTCAGCACCCATACATTTTGGATGAGTAGGCACTAGATAGGGATTTTATGCACAAGCCTTCTGGCATCCATTGATTGCTCTTGTTAGCACAAGATGGCACTACTATATGGAGAGTTTTGCTTTGTTTTGAATTGTTTAATAACAATTATGTGCTAGTATGAGATAGTGATCATGTGATGTTTAGTGGCTTAATAGCAAATAATATTAGTATGCTAGTGTATTATGCTTCAATTCACTATATATCTAGAATCACAAATGGTAAAAGGTAGTAATTAAAGAATATTTTGTGACAGAAATGTAGAATAGTTTGATTTATACTAAGGTTTTTATATAATTTGTTTTAGTGTGTTCATGCAATACATATAGTCAATAATACTGACAAAACTTGAAATAAAAAGCAGAATTTATCATGATTACTCAATGTAAATTGCATTATTTGTGTTCTCAATGGTTATTTAGAACTATATTTTTATAAACAGTAATTATCTTATGAATTTTTGTGTTAAAACAGGCAAACTCTCCATATAGTAGTGCCACTCAGTGCAAGCCAGAGTAGTCAATTGATACCAGAAGGCTTGTGCATAAAATTCCTATCTAGTACCTACTCATCCAATATACCCAAACTAGTTTCTATCTTGTGGCTTTCATCAGTGAGGAGACTTGGATCTGAGAGCACTGCACCTAGATCTTTGATTATTCTGGCTTGCGCTGAATGACACTACTGTATGGAGAGTTTTGCCTGTTTAATAATAGTTATGAGCAAGCATAAGAAATGATGATCATATGAATTTTTGTGTTATTCCAATATTAATAGTATGTGAATTTAGTAGATTGTATATATCATATCTTATATATCATATATATTATTATAGTAGTTAATCCAATAATACTATTTTAAAATGAGAAAATATATATTATTACAAAAGTTTTAATGCATGTTAATGTTGTGTGTTCAGTAAATAACTAGTAATGATAATAAAATGTTATTATTTGGTCATTGTACTCTTATTATTCAAATTGATTAATTGACTTGCTGGCAGAAAATTCAGCAAATATATAATTTTAAATAAATCTATATTATCTTTAATTAGTGTTTATGTTAGTACTATTTTGATTTCAAGTCTACAGTAAGGGTGAGTAGCCATGGTCAGCTTGACAAAGATAGAGTAGTACAGGATTAGTCAAAGAAATCATTGATATAATTTATTAGGAGGTTTTAAATAAATCTTTAAAAAAAAATTGAGACTAAGTTAAAATTAAAAATATGGAGGGATTGGTGTATGTTTATACACAAAGATATATTTATGTGTGTACATGTTAGTGTGTGTGTGTGTGCAAGTTAAAAATTTAAATAGTGACTTCTAAGAATATAGAAAGCTCGTGACAATTCAGAATTATAAATAAAATTTTAAAATACACTATTTTTTTTATGGTTAAATCTGTTTTCTTTTTCTTTTTGTTAGACAGACTTAGTTAAAGAAAATTTAAAATCAAGGTTTCAATAATTAATTAATAAGTTTTCAAAAAACATGGATTTTTTTTTTTAACTTCAAATTCCAAAATCTTTGTTAAATTGTATTGATTAGAGATATTTTTATTAATTTCTTACCCTTGTAACTAGTCTTTTTTTGTGTGAGGGCAGTATAATTATTTTTATCATACTTAATTCTCATTAAAATGTGTATTTAATAAATAATATTTGCATATTTATAAGAATTCTATTTATGGTAATAAACATAGACCAATTATCAAAAAAATAAAATTATATACAAGTCAAAAATAAGTTTTTACGCATTCAGCTTTCTATTTCCAGTGCTGGTGCTAGTTTAATTTACATTAGTTTTCTGGGTTTTCTTTCTTGCTAGTAAACTTTGAAAAGATGTGTGAAAAAAAAAAAAACATTTTAACAAATATGTTGACCAATGACTACAATAACTATTTAGTCTTTAAGAAGTGAACAAAACATTTTAGGACCTCTTTTTTTAGGATTGTGTTGCTTCAGCTGAAGTAAAATGACCTTCCATGCCAGCCATACTTGAATTCTTTTCAAATACATTTAACTATGCTTTTTCATAAATACTAGTTCTTGTATAAGGATAATTGCAATTTCAACTGTATATTCAGTAAATTAACTTAAAGTACTCTAATTCATGAAAAGAAAGGGAGAAAAGGAAAAAAAAAAAATCTGTAAGTTATTTTGCTTCTATATATTTAATGTTATAAGACTTTAGTATGCAAAACAAAGAAAATGAATATACATTTAAAGTCTGGTTCAATAGATCATTTAATTTTATATATTTCATTGTGGTCATTTCAATTAATATAATGGTTTTGTTGTTTGATTACATTATGTTATATTTTGGGGTGTTTTGTGTATAAGAGACATTGCAGGATCTTTGAGAATATACATTAAATATATATATGTATAATTTAAGAAAAAAATAATATAATGAAAGAAAGATTTTCAAACAGGGTCTTATTAATTATGTTACTTCTATCAAGGTATTATCTTCTATTGGTAACCTGTTTGGGAAATATTACTTTCTTTAACATTAACCATAATCTAAATGTAAAAAAAAGAGAAAGAAAATACTAATACAGGTAATGAATGGAGTAAACTAATAATCTGAAAATACTATGAATATGGAGCAACAAGGGCTCTGAAAGCGCTAAGTCTGTAAATCAGAATATATATACAAAAGCCTACAAATTATTACATAAAAAGTTTCACCGCAACGCATCAGCGTATTATTAATAATTTTAATATAAAAGTTTGGAGTGAACTGTCTATATAAAATAATTTGTTTCATTAATAGACATGTAAATGCATGCATGTGTGTGTGGGCGAATGTGGGTTAACTAAATACATTAGATAGCTTGAAATACAAACTTCTGGAAGTAGATCAATTTGGTCATTTTAAAAAGTTTCTATAATTAATTATATCTGAATTATTAAATTTGCTGGTGCTGCTTGGGAATAGGATATTATTGATTACTTTTGAAATAATGTTACATATGTATTTATATCATACACCAGCATGAATTAATATATAACCATTGACAGTAATAGTTTGGAAAGTTATTCACATGTGATGATGCTCTTTCTTATGATTTAAGAAATAACAATCAAAGATTTTAATTCTATACATGTGTATAAGTTATAATATTGTGTCCATACATTTAAGGATAAGCTTGTTAGCCATATAGAGATAGCATCCCCCTATCATATATGCTTCCCTAAGATATGGATAGTTTTCTTTGGGCTTTGTTTATGATATGACTGGTTTGCTAAAAAAAAAAAAAGATTGAACTTATGTTTTTTTGTATAAATGCATGATGATTATGTGTGGGTTATGTTGTTTGTGACACCATAGTTGTGCTCCTTGTAATTCTATTAGTTAATTATGTCTGTAAAGTATTTTCATCTTAATGCCTATTAATGATTATGCAGCATGAGGTAATATAAGTAAAAATAATGATGATTTAGAAAATATTCCACATATATATAAATATTTAGTATTTATCATTAATCATGAAAAAGAAATTGCATCCAGAGGTATGGCTCTTTCAACCCATAAACATACATACACTTGCACATCAACAATCTCATTTATGCAATGAGCTTACAGCATTAATGAGTTAGTCATTTAGATTCAACATCTAGTAAATACTATGCGAAGTAATCAAGCTTAGTTCAGTTTAGTACTTACAATATTATTGTTATGTGTTCAATTATGGATTAATGTTTATTTTTATTGAAAGTGGTAGGGTGGATAATTAAATTTATAAAACACTCATCTTATTAATATTTTTTTTTTTTATCTTTCATTCAGGTTTCATTCCATTATAGATCAGAGAAGAATCGTGAACTGAACTTGGTAGATAAATGAGAATTAAATTTAAATAGTTATTAATTGAAGGAACTAATATTAAAAGAAAAGTTTTTTAATAGATATGTTTTGCCAATGTTCATATATGAATCTAAATCTTGGATATTTTACAGAAAAACAATATAAAAACTTCAGACCACTTAATGGAGTATGGAGAGATGTGTATTAGAAGTAATAAGAAAGAATTGAAAATGAAATAGGTTGAATGAAAGAATAAACTGCATTCTTGGCATCATTAAAAGAATTAAGGAACTGAAATAGGCATATGAAATAACAATAAATGGACAATTGAAATCTTACATTAGATTCCAAGAAATTGTAAAAGAATTACAAAAATACTGCATGTGAGATTGGATAGATAAAATAAGGAAGTTTGTTGGAAATAATGTGAAGAAGACTAGATACAGATCAGAGAAATTAGATTAAATTTGGAGAGATGTTTATTCTGAAGTGTTTTTCGTGTTTGTAGTAGTGTTCTATGTCTATTAAAAATAATTCTTGGATTGAGTTTCAGTAGAAAAATGAAGATAGAGAATTTACAAAAAAAAAAATAACTAAATCTTTCTTTTGTAAATAGTTTTTTACATAGAAAATATTTACATTCAAAATACCATATAATACTAAATCATCCATGCACTTTACTACTGCTACACAATGCTTTATTTACCACCCTCTTTTACAGTTTGCAGTTTTGATTGCCCCAGCAATCTTCTTCAGAACTTTTATATCTCCTAACTAGCAGTTCTGAAGAAGATTGCTGGGGCAATAGAAACTGTAAAAGAGGGTGGTAAATAAAACATTGTGTAACAGTAGTAAAGTGCATGGATGATTTAATATTATATGGTATACATTTGGCAATGCAAAAAGAAAGAGTATTTATTATACATTCAAAATAAAGAATTTCTTTTTAAAAATTATGTTATCTTTTCCAGTGAAATTGTGTTGACATGATTATAAATACATTTTTATATATTTTTGCTGAAATTCTTTTTTGAAAATTTGAAGTATTCTTGGTAAATTCAAATTTATTCTTGTGTCTTCTGTTGATTATTATTTTTATTTTTGAGGTAAGCACTTAAATCTATTCTTCATTTACTAAATTCTGTTCAAAATAAGCTGTTCAATTAATTATTGAAATGTTTTATATTTGTTTTTTCAATTTCTTTCACACTATTACTCTATTGCCAATTTTTGACATTTCTACAGATACTAAAAGTTTTATAAAATTTAAAATTATTTGTAATGTTGATACAGACTTAATTAATATTAAAGCAACTAGGATTGCTTTTACATTTTTATAGAAAAAAAAGTTATTGAAGAAAAAGAATATCACCCAGAGCTTGTTTAATTGTGATGAAAGTGAAATTTTGTTGCTATTTATTTTATATAAGAATATAAAGATATGGTACAATAATTTATTTATTTTTGAGTTACTGTGAATAAATAAATTCAGCTTAGTAAATATATATATATAAATGTACCATTTAAAATTATTACTAATGACTATTTTTTTTTTTTAATTTTGTTTATGCTATAATTTTAATTTATATATGCATTCTATACATATAATTGTCTGTATTATGTATGTGTGTGTGTTGAGAAGTATTGCACACTTGCATTTCAATGAATCATATATATTCTGTTATAATCAAAGATTTTCAACAAAACTTGAGCTATTATAAGTGATTTATACAAGTGGCTTGAGACAAAATTTATCAAGTATTTCAATTCTACTGTGTAATGTTTATGATATATATATATGCACATTTAACATGAGTTGTATGTGATGTGTGCAAGAGGTCTTGCAGCTCCACTGCATATTGTTTGTAATTTATATTGTTTTATGTATATATATACTTTTTTCTTTTTCTTTTTGTAGCAAATATTTCATATGAGGGCTAATATAAAATATAGTCATGACAAAATGTGGTATGTTGCATGTTTGGTAAGTAGAAAATATAAGGTGTTTTTTTTTCTTTAATGTCATTTTGTTAATAATTACATTTATATGAGTTTATTTCCATAGAAATTCTTAATTAAATTTTAATTATTCAGAACTCTTACCAAAGGTAATATTTGGCCAGATATTTGTTTTTAACTTGTAAAACTTAAAATAATAGACTATTTAAAGGAAATCTTTTTTTTAAATAAATTTTCAAGTGTTTCTACTATGTGGCACATCTAGTCACATTTTCTATTTATTATACATATTATTTAGTAAAGTTTGTAATTTTTAAGAGTTTATCATCAAAAATATTTTTATATAGTTAAGGCTGCTATTTTCCATACTTCGCAAGTGTTTAAATTTTTAATTCACCTAATAAGGCTTGAAATACATGTTGTATAAAGGGAACTAACACATTTTTCATTTTACACTGTATAGTGTTTTACAATCTTAAAAAAATTGTATTTTTAATGCAGTGTGCTAAAATTTATTAATTGTTTATATATATATTAAGTGCAATAAAAGCATATTAATTTATCATCATCAGATTTAAAATGCCATATCTTTGAAATGGAGTAACTGTATAAAGCAGTTTTATGTGTGGAATTGGAATCCACTAGGTTTATTCTAAGAATTTTAAAAACTATTTAAAAAATCTGAACTTTAATTGATTTTAAATGAATATATAAAAAAATCCAAGAAACTAGTCATCTGAATGCTGAATTTTATGTTTCTATGAAAACAATTATATTCATATTTACAATAGTGGAAAAATCATAAACAAAAATTTGAGAAATTGTATTGCAAAAGTTATTTCAAGGTTGAATAAGTGAAGTCTGTAAAATTATTGTGGTATAAAAATGAACAAAAAAAATATACAAAATAATTTCTTCTATTTTTCAAATCATCTGTGAATCTTTACTCTGTTATAAATTATGCTGATTTAGCAATATAGATTGCACAAATGATTCAAATGTACTATTATTATATAGTAATGTAATTTTGTGTGTGTGTGTGTGTACAAAGGGATGATAGTTTGTTTGCTTGAATAGATTTATTTCTATAAATGAAATATATAGTTTTTCTCCCTTTCCGAAGGCATGGCCACTTCAATTTTTTTTTTTTTTAAATATGGCAACTTAAATGCTTTTTCTTCTGGAAACATGGTAGTCTTTTAAACATTGTCTTGGTTTTTATTTTCAATTATAAATTTATACATAAGTAATTTTCTGAATATCTTTTGTCTTAATATGTTATATAACTTGAATTTGATTGGTCTGAGTTTTAAGAAACATTTAAGAATCAAGATTTCAGTTTTTAACACACATTTGGAATCCAAATTTGTAGCTGAAGAAGCCAGATATACAGCTTTTTATTTCTCATTTTTGCTGTGTCGTATTCAATGGAATGATTCCTGGATTAAGAAATATCGTTTTCTTACATATTGATTGTTTTTCTACTAATGTCAAATTTATGGCTTAACTACAGACTACGATCCATTTCCATAAAAATGAAGATCTACGAACTTTAGAATAATATAAAATCCATTATTATCTAATATTATCAGTTATTTCTTTTGTTTATTTGTTTTCCAAAATATCTTTTAAAATAATTTGAGATTTTAAAGGATTTAATTTTTCATTAGCAAATTGAAAATCATGCATTGAGGTCATCAAAGTGAAACAAAAAGCATTATATTCATTGTTCCGTGTTTACTTTTAATAGACGTTTTTTGATAAATCTATAAAAAAATAATAATAAATTTAATTTCAATTGAATCTTAAAGTAACAATATCCAAGAAAAAATATTTTGAAATGGACACACAAAAAAAGTTGTGCATAATAGCTAAAGACTGCAATAAGTAATTCTAATGCTGATGTCACAAACAATCTACACTTACTTATTTGATTGCTGATTGTTTAAAGCCCTACTATTCCATAATGATAATTGTGATAATTGAAATTTTTTAATCTAATCACTTTTTTTTTTTTAATGTTTGGAAATCAAATTTCATACCCTCATTATTTGTTTTATATTCATACCCCTAGTTAAAAAAAATTTATACATATTTCACATGTTACACCAGGAAAATATTATAAAATATAAAGATTTTGGTATAATTTATTACTACACTTATTGATTGTGTAATCTATTTGAATGCAATTGGATAATTTGCAGATCTTATGAAAGACTCGTAATTATAAATGCAGCTGTTTCTTTTAAGAGATATCCTGCAATAATATCTCAACATAACTGCTGCTAATTATGTGACCATTAAGCTGTTGTTGATATTTTTATTATTAAATGCTTTTATCTAACTTATAAATTTTGTTTGTTTGTTTGGATCAAATCTTGCAACTGATTTTTAACATACCTTTAATGAACAGATTTCCTTTACATTTTGTATGTGTTAGATATCGATGACAATGCAATCTAACAATGAAATATTTCAGGTTTGTTCAGCCTAACAATGTTGGCAAGCCAAATTTCAAAACATTTTGATATCGATTTTAGAAAGTTTTTAGTGATGTGCACTTTAACAGAATGTGATGTGATGTGATGTGATGTATTATGGCTTTTCCTTAAACGAAGTCAAGAATATCTCAGCAATTATGCTAGATAAACCTGTTAGCCACTTTCTTTTACATTCTCCACTCTAAATTTACCCATAATCTGCTCTATCCCATTTCCACAACATAATTTTTGTCAACTCTATAACCTTTATATCTAAATCCCCCTTATCTTTTCCCAAACCCAGCATAAAAACCAATAATTCACTTTCTGTATAATCACTCTTTTCACATTTATTTTTCCACAACTTCATTATATGTACCCTTTCTGTTTTCAAACATTTACATTCAATTAACAAATGCCTAATATTTTCAATTCCTTCCTTACATAATTTACAAAATAAATCACCCATATTTTTCCATTTACATGTATATTCTTTTGTAGCTAAAGATCCCGTTCGAGCCTTAAACAATAAACTACTTTCCTTACTATTATCATATATTAACTCACACCTAATATTCTGTTTATTTCTATATATATTTAAACTCTTTTTACTCTCCATACTATTTCTCCATCTCTCTAATTCCCTAGTCTTTATTAATAAATTTATTCTTTTATCCCATTCCTTACTACTATAACACTCAATAATCCTCTTAACACAATCATCCCATCTTTTGTACAAATATACTGATATAAATTCTTTATCCAAATCTTTTGCATAGCGCATTACCTTTCTCACCCATCTTGTTACCTGCCCTTTACTCATAACCCAATTAAATACTATTTTAGCTATTCTTTTATTATCCATAAACTGCAATCTACCAAACATTTTCATTTTACTTTTTGCATCTCTCATATGAAAACTTGACCATCCCATAGATCCTTGAATTGCCTCCCTTGCTGTCCATACTTCTGCATCCAATGCATGTCTTCCTACTTCCCTTTGAGCTTTTTCTAAATAATCTAATATCTTTTTACTAACATATAATGCATCATTACCATATGTTAACCCTGCTACTGCAACTCCTTTCCATATAATAGATCGGAAGAGCATATTTATTATATGAAAATACTGTTAATTTCTTTATCAATCCCTTTCTTTTCTTTGCTTCATTTATCAATTTTTTCTCCCATTCATCCAAATAATTTTTCTGATTACTTAAAATAATTCCCAAATAACTATATCTATTCACCACACTTAACTTAATATCTCCCAATAAAAATTCTACATCTTCTCTTTCCTCAGTATTAACCATCATTATATTTGATTTTTCTTCACTAAATTTAATCCCCATCTCTTTACCCACCCTTGCACATGTCCTCAACATAACTTCCATATCTTCTCTTTTTCTGCACACAAAAATATATCATCAAAAAAAAAAAGACCTGACAAAATATATACTCCCTTACTACCTATTAACGGTATCTCTATCCCTCTTCCTAATCTTTCTATTGCTCTTTCCATTTCACTCAAATACAACACAAACAAAATAGGTGACATAGGGCATCCTTGCCTTAGTCCCACACCATTTTTAACTTTAATTGATTCTATATTCTCTAATTGATATATATAATAATTATTTTCATATAATTTCTTAATAATATCTATTAAAGCTTCATCCATTCCCAAATTTGCTAAACTTATCCATAATCTATTTCTATTTACTCTATCATATGCCTTCTCTATATCTATAAAACTCATATATAACTGTTTATCTGCATTCCTACTCATATCCATAAGTTGTGTAACTACAAATAAACTATCTCCTATACGCCTATCTAATCTAAAACCTCCTTGCATTTCACCCACTACATTATTCCCTTCCATCCATTTTACAACTTTACTAGCCACCATATACGAGAAAACTTTATATAAAACTGATGTTACCGCTATCGGTCTATAATTATTCAACTTTCTATGATCCTTACCCTTTCCTTTAAATAATAACCTTACTCTTGTATTACTCCAACTACTTGGGAAAACTCTATTCTGTGCCATTTTATTAAAACAGGATAATAACTTTACTTTTGCCTTATATCCTAAATTCATTACCATCTCTGCTGCCCATCCATCTAAACCTCTTGCCTTCCCGCTTTTCAATTTCTTCTCTACCTCATTTAGTTCATTTTCTGAAAAACTAATATTCCCATTACTATATTCTTTCATATTTTCTAATATTCTATCATTCACATCTAACATCTTTTCTATATTCATTACATAACTATTTAAGATTCTCTCTAAATCTTCTCTAGAACTACACTCAGTTCCCTCATCATCTAGTAATACTAACTCTCTCTCCCCTACATTTCTCCTTTTAATATAATTCCAAAATTTTTTACTTCCATCTCTTCCACTTTTATTAATATCCTCCAACAATTTCCTATTCAATTTCATTCTCTCTCTATAAATATCTATTTTAGCCAACTTCTTCTTTTCTAAGTACTTTTCCCATTTAGCATTAATATCTTTTTCACTTTCCTTATTCTTAATAGCACACTTATATTCTCTACATGCTTCTTTCCTTTCTTTTACACTTTTACTAATTTTAATTTTTTTATTACTTTTATTCTTTTCAATATTCTCACCTAAAACCCTATTTGCAACTTTTTCTACTTCCTTACACCAATCCTTATACTCATCCCCAACCCACTCTTCCATTATTTCTTCAACTTGTATTTTATACTCTTCCAACTTATTCTTATCATTTACTCTCCATCCACATCTTTCACTATTATTTCTACTTTTATTTCTATTCTCCATCACATTACTAACCATTTCAATTACAATGAAATTATGATCACTAGTGCATACTTTTTCTTCATTATCAAATACCTTAATTTTCCGTATTTTATTTATTCCCTCTTTCTCTACCAATACATAATCTATTGTGTGAAATATATTATTTCTGGACCATGTGTATTGTCCCTCATAAATATTTAATAAATTTCCAATACTCAAATTCACTTTCTGACAAAAATTCTTCAAAAGCTGTCCATTTTTATTATCTACATCATCAATTTCTTCAATATGTCCATTCATATCCCCTATAACCATTATTCTCTTCCCCCTTTCTTTAAAACTTTGTATATCCTTAACTAAACATTCGTATATATTACTATTCCACTCCAATATAATTTGACTATCTCCAGTAGCTATATAAACTATAGCCACCATCCATTCTTGTCTACCCAACCTTATTTCAAACCACAAGTGTTCTTGACATTTAACAATATTTAAATATTTTTTTGATTAACACCTATAACCCACCCCTTTTTTCTTTTTCTTTTCTATTTATACCCTGCCATACCAACTGTTCCAAAATAGGTTCTTCTTCTTCTCTAAATGTGTTTCCACTACTGCTAATACCTCAAGCTCTTCATTTTCAATTGTTTTATTTAATTCCATCCATTTTTCTGGTTTCCTACCACCTTGCATATTCAAAAACCCAATTTTAACAATTTCTTCTTTCCTAACTACTCTTTTATAAATTCTTTTAATTCTTTCTTCTCCATTACATTTATAAATTACTTTCTTACCATTAATTTTACAAACCCATTCCTTCTCCATATCTATATTTATATCAAAATCAAATTCCTTTTGCTTACTTCTTATATTGCATCCATTCTTTTTAATAATATTACAATTTAAAAACCCACCCCCCTTTATAAGTTTCCCGAAAAAAATTCTTTATAAATCAAACTCCCTAAAACTTCACTTCCTTGTTTTCCTAAATGCAACCCATCTTTACTATATAACTCCATACAGTAGCGCCACTCACTGGAAGCCAGAGTAATTAATGAATGCACTGAATGGCGCTACTGTATGGAGAGTTTTGCCTCTTTTTATAACAGCTTGTGTAAGCATGTTCTACACTTGTTGGCAATTTATTTTTTAAAAATACACTTTCATTAAATTTCATGACTAAAAATAGTTTACTGTTAATTTAAAGTAAAAAGGAATAAGTGAAGAATGAAATTTTAATTTTTCTTGATTGTTTAAATAAAACTTATTTTTTTGGCAAAAGCTACCTTCATAAACAAAAAAATCTTGTAAATGATTTTTAACATGTCATTAAATTCTAGAAATGTAGTGACATTATTTACATTCGCAGTTTTTAAATTTGAATATGAATAATAAAATCTATTGCAAAATATCCAAAAACTAAAATATAAAAAATAATATATATAAAAAGTATTTTATAAAAAAATACTTTTAATTAATTTTATGAGTAATACACTAAAAACCAAAAAAAAATATTTTTTTTTCTTCAGTCACAATTTTAGTTGTTATACATAACTTAAAATAAAAGTGTGGGATATCCATAAATTAATTAATTCAATCATTATTTTTAAACCAGTGATTGAATTAATTAATTTATGGATGCTCCAAACTTTTATTTCATATTACATATAGCAATCAAAATTGTGGTTGAAGAAAAAAATATATATTTTTGTTTTTTAACGCATCACTGATTAAATTTTAAAAATAGTATTTTTTATAATATATTCTGTATGAATTAGGATTATTGAAAAAAGTATTTTTGTACAATTATTTTTTTTAATAAATTAGACTGTATCTGAGGCTTATTTATCTTTTATCTTCATATAATCATGAAAGCTATATTATATAATGAGCATGCTAATAGCTGTTAACAAGCTTTTCTGAATATCCTTATCCTCAGACCGGTTTCTAACCCTGGCTGTCATCAGTGAGGCGCTAAAACATTCAGGTATTAGATTTAAAAATACCAGGTCAAGCCCCAGCATTTATCTAATAGTTACCTATTAAGAAGAAAATTTGAAATTTTCAGACATTCATGTCTTCAAATTATATAACTTAAATAGCCATATGGTAACTTAATAGGTAACTATTAGATAAATGCTGGAGCTTGGCCTAGTATTTTAAATCTAATACCTGAATGTCCTAGCGCTTCACTGATGACAGCCACAGCTAGAAACCAGTCTGAGGATAAGGATATTCAGAAAAGCTTTTTAAGAGTTATTAGCACTCTCATTATATAATATTTATAGTACAAGCTTATTAAATTAAGTCATGTGATATATGATTTGATTCCTTGCAATCATGAAAGCTATATTTATATATATAAATATTCATATGCAAATTATTTTATATTTATGCAGTATTCAGTGTCATTATGTTGATTATTGACCATCAATTGGAAAAGTCTTATTAGCCAATATGTAATATTATAATCAAAAACTATATATTGATCCATGAAGATAAATATTATCAGTGTCGTCCTGAAAATATTTTTTTACATATAGAAATGATCTAGTAAATTAATTTCATAAAACCTGATATTCAAAACACTCTAAAATGAATTCAAGTCAATCTGCTCGAACAGTCACATAGATCTAACATCAGATTAGTAATTTTATATTTTTTTATCCTTATGGATACCTTTTTTCCTCCTACTAAAAATGTTTATAATAACAAATCACTCATCTTTTCAGCCAACTCAACATATGGTGAAATAAGAACAACTCCCTATATTAATGCCATCTATAATAAATTTGAGTAATTAATCATTACTAGATGCTAATGAGCTGGAGAAGCAAGTAATTTGAGACTGGATTGATTGAACCAAATGCAAAAATATGTCTTATAACAAAAACAAATTTTTTTTTTAGTGATTTTTTTTGAAATAGCTTTAATATATATTGAATGGTGATGAAAGTTGATAAAATCTCTTGTTAGAGCTAAATATCCTATCATCTTTCATTTTCAACTATTATCAATTCACTACAGGATAATAGTTTTTCCCCTAATTTAATATAGATTCTCTTACTCATGGCTTCTCTGTGTCATTCCAGTAAATTGTTTCTCATACTTCTTTCTCTTATGAGATTTTTTTGCAATCCCTTGGCTCACAGGTTAAAACTTTGCTTTTTCATTTGTCATTTTTTTAGGAAACTTACTCAATCCAGCTATATGTTATTCTTAACTCAGTCAATGATACCAATGTAGCTTGTTTATATTTTTATCTATGGAAATATCTTAATTCCAATACAGATTCCTCAATTCTTTACTTTGCAGTATGCAGTTTCTGAACTGTTCTTTTATTGGTATTTAAATCTTGAATTCGCAAGTAATCATTGATAATATTTCTTTATTAAGAACTTTTTTTTAACTATATAAATTCTATAGGTTGTTATATTAGTCTACAATCTAGCTATAAAGATTCTATGTAGGGCAAGCAAAGCAATCTTCATTTATGGGTGAGATGAATATTCTGTAACAGCAGAATGGAAATCTGCCTTTATTCATAGCAATAAAGTCATAATTAAGATTTACCTTTTTGAAATTGTTTTTATTAAATTATTTTATTTAGTATGATATAAGTCTTCATTTATCTAAAATGATCTCGAAGTTTAAAAAATAATAATAATCAAATGGTTTATTGCTAGAGAGTTGTGTGACATTTGAGCACTAGAAGTGGTCAATGTGTTTTAATCCAGTTACCTTTCAACTACAACATTAAAATAAATTAAGTTTATTCATTCTAAGTCATCTTTAATTTTTGACTAATTATTCTTTTAACAAAATACTCACACATTAAATTTACATTGTATTTTTATAATGATTTATTTATAATTGTTTCTGTTTTTGTTTTTTATTTGAATAAATTTTGAATTAGTTTTATTAATCTTAAAAATATTATATATATCATTTTAGATACGAGGTCTATCAATAGATGAAGCATTAAAACAATTAACTTTCTGTAAAAAAATGGGCGCTGTCGTAATAAAAGAGGTTCACTTTTTACCATTTTTTTTAATATTTTTCTTTTTTTTTTTAATTTTGTATTAATAATGTTATTCTTTTAATCAATTTGTTTTCTCTATTACTTTTTAAATAAATTTATATATATATATGATAAATATGTGTACATATAGACAGGAGTTGGAAAAAATAATGGAGCATCCTGTCAGATTAGCACTGTTTTATTGTCATTATGTAGCCCAAAAAATGAAAATATAGACCAGTATAGTTTTTTTTATTTTACATAATCTAAAAAAATGGTAAGGAATATTATATAGGAAACTGACATCAATTTTAAAGACTTGTGAGAAAAAAATATGAGTATTGTTTGCGTTTAAAAGGAATTAAAGTGTCAATGCCCTAATATGACAATCAATCATAACATATCCATTTTCATGTTATACAGTTGGAAGAAGGCAGTCTTATTGATAGTCAGTCCTCACTAGAAAAATCTTGTTCTCTGATTGAAAGTGTGTAAACAGTGATTACTTTGACTATATAACATACTTTCGTCATCCATCACTCAGTTCTTATACTCTTGATATTCATATTGGTCCATTCCCAACAGAAAATAGCATTTAAATGTTGTAGTTATTTTAATAGATACTAATGTATTTATCTATTCAATAATTTGTTTTATTTTGATTGTTTGTTGTTGTTTTTTTGTTTTTGTTTTTTTATGGATTAAAATTTTTCATGTTTAGTGAATCTCATCAGTAATGATTAGTTCTAGAACAATTTTATTTCTTATCTTTAGTGAATGCAGTCACTCTTGGATTTTTGTAATTTTGAAGCCCTGTATAAGTAATTTTGTGTAATTCATTTTTCTGTTAATCAGGCATCCAGGTACACAGTTTATTTTCAGAGGCTTATGAAACATTAACTTCCTGTCAAATATTTTTTAATATCCGTACATTTTTATCTTATCTATAATAAAAAAAACTGTTACCTTACTTAGGTGTCTGTGAATAGTTTGACTTAGATATAGAATTCATACTGCCACATAATTCTAAATAATTAATGTTTATATATATCAAGATTGAGAGATAGAGATTGAAATTATTACTATAATCAGATATTAATATTTTGTTTTTCATAATGTCCATTTGTTAAATATTTTGTAGATTTTATTGGAAGCACAAGAAATAGCTGTTAAAGAACATAATGTAGAATTTAAATCTAATTTGTGGATTGGTAAGTTAGTATTACTTATTATTAAAATAAGTTTTTAAATATATATTTATTGCTTTGTTGTTACATTAAATTTTTTTATTGTTTTTTTTTTATTATTAAAAAAAAAATTATAATTTTATATTCAAGATTTATTCACACTAATTGCTATTACATTACTAATGAGAATTAAACATTATATGCTTTAAATTTGTTTTGTTTTAGATAGTGATGCCAATCAGTTTTTCTCTACTCATCTAAATAAACATTTTTAATAAACCAAACAATATTATTATATCAATTTAAGGAATTTCTGCAATCAGTTTTGGCTTATTATATTGCCTTTTATCCAGAAGGCCAATATCTGGAATTCATTATTGGAGCATGTTCACATTGCCACTTAGGGTCTATTGGCTTATGCAATACTTATATATGAAGCTCATATTCACTTCTGTTATTTTTAGATGTATCATAATGAAAGTTTTTGTGGAGTGCTGCATTATTATCATTTAAAGATTGATCTGCAGATTTCTTTGTAACATTTTATAATACATCCATTACTTTTTTTTTCTTTCATTTTGCCAATTTGACTAGACATTTTTGGTTTGTTACTTCATTTATATCTTGTTATGTGTTGTTTCTTAATTGTTGGTTTATTTATCATTTTCTATTCTATTTGTGTTCAATATTTTGCTTAGCATCAGTGGTCCATTCCAATATCTTTATTTAAAAACTCATCCAGTAGTTGGTGACTTTTTTTATGATGATGATATCTTTCACTATTTTAGAGACATCATTTATTAGAATAATGGTTTATATTAATATCTTTTTCTTTAAATGCATATAA
Source organism: Epiperipatus broadwayi (assembly GCA_028023455.1). Lineage (NCBI taxonomy): Eukaryota > Metazoa > Onychophora > Udeonychophora > Euonychophora > Peripatidae > Epiperipatus > Epiperipatus broadwayi. The sequence continues at coordinate 6,115,412 of JAQFVV010012463.1, forward strand.
TAAATTTTTTAATTATGACTTTAGTCTGTCATAAACTTTTCTCTGAAAGTGTATGATGAAGTTCTGCCATTCTTGCATTGTGATAAATTTTATTGTTTTTGTGTCTTGTTTTATTTTATGAAAGCATGTAGTTACATATCTCTTCAAGATTATCACTATCAGCATTTTATTTAATATTATTTTAAGCAGTAATTAATGTCTTTTTTTTTTAACAGTAGTGCAGATAATGGAATATTCAAAGTAAATCTTTTTATTTCTATTATTTTGACATATTCTACTATTTACTATTAAAATTATTTTCCATTAAATGCTTTTAGCATGTACTAACTACATATGTAGAATAATAGATTGAGCTTTTTCAGCATATAAGTTTTTTTTCTCTGAGGGATGAATTTGCAGGCTGAGATTAAAAGAAGAATACTAACATTATTTTAAAAGTGCACAATTCCAGATGTTCAGAAGCTATGTCAGCCTCAATAAAATATGATGGCTATCCAGAATATATAGTTTATTTACTTTTTAATATTAGATGTTACATAAAAGCATTGCATACTTTTCCATAAAGTGTTTAAGTTTTTGAATGCATTTAAAGTCTTAATATTTTTGGTGCTCAGAGCTAGTTTTTCTTCTTATTTATTATATGCTATTATTTCTTCCATTGGGATTATTACATATTAATCAATTATGAAGAAATTCTTTGTTTACAAATATAATGTTTTCTTGAGATGGATCATATGAATATTTTATTTTATATATATCTGAGTTATTTCCCACTTTACTGGTTTTAAATTCTAGTTTTGAGCATTTTTATGGATATCCTTTATTTATTTATTTCTAAAATCACTATATTGAGGTTTTTTGGATAATTATTCTGACTTCTTATTTGTGGTGTTTTATTTTTTAATTTAAAATTTTCTAACTTTTTGTTTCATTTTTTTTTTTTTGTATATATATTTTATTTGTGATAAGTTATATTTATTTTTGAAAGTTCATTATCATTGCTATATTTTATTGTCTATTATTTCTACAAATTTGGAACTCATGCATACTTTTAAGTTTTTCTGCAATATTTAAATGACTCAATATATCATTTTTTCCACTATTATTTTTTTTAATAAAGAATATTCTTTGCCTTTGCAAAAAAAAGCAATTGTATGTTTTACTTATTTTTGCTAACTTTTTTTAATATGTAACTGTTATTAAACAGGCAAAACTCTCCATACAGTAGTGCTACCCTGTGCCAACCAATTCCAAGGCTCCTCACAGACAAAGGCCACAAGCCAGAAACTAGTCTAGGGATATTGGTTGAGTAGACACTAGATGGGGATTTTATGCACAAGGCTTCTGGCATCCATTGATTATTCTGGTTGGCACAGAGTGGCACTACTGTATGGAAAGTTTTGCCTGTTTAATTTATTATTTATTAATTGTTGATTTTTTTAATCAGAATTTCCTTTGGTTTTTAAAGATCATGTTCAGTGGTTCTGGTAATACCTACGTTATTACTGGCATAGTTCTTAGGTCTCTCATGTGCAACAATTTCATGTTAAAGGCTCAAATTGAGATTTTTTTTAGTCTAAATTCTGCCTTGCATTTCTTCTTGGAGATGTGCTGATGAATCCCTTTCTGCCTCTCTTTATTCATAAAATTGTGGAATAGTGAATGAAATCTATGAAAGGTTAAGCCTATTAAATATTGAATGCAGAATGTGTTGCAGAATTTTAATTGTGCTTATGTATATTGGGTATCATTGATTTTGAAAAAGCTTTTGATAGATTATATTAGGATATTTTATTGGAAATTTTGATAATAATCCAAAGATATATATTGAAACAACGATTATTTCAGAATTTAAAAATGAAACGCATGAATTATGGATAACTAATTTTTGTTTTGAATCCAACAGATTAAAAAATAAATAAAAAGTGAAGATTTGTTGCATTAGATTTGCAGATAATAAAATAGTTGGATATTACATGACATGATCACCATTTCTGATGCTTGCTTAAGCTGTTAAAACAGACAAAATTTTCCTTACAGTAGTACCACTCAGTGCAAGCCAGAGTAATCAATGGATGCCAGATAGCTTGTGCATAAAATCCCTAGTCTGGGGATATTGGATGAGTAGGCACTAGATAGGGATTTTATGCACAAACCTTCTGGCATCCATTGATTACTCTGGTTTGCACCGAGTGGCACTACTGTATGGAAAGTTTTGCCTGTTTTAGTTGGAGATATTGAGATTGAACAACAGAATTGATAAATTCTGTAAAAAAAGAAAACTTGGGATTAAAATAAATATAAAAATATAAGTAAAACTAAAGTTATGAAAATAGGTGGTAAGACTCAAAAATGTGATAGTTAGGATTTTTAGAGCAGTTTAATGTTTTCATATATTTGGAAAGTTAATTAATAGCAATGAAAGATATAAGAAAGAAATTATAATAAGAATTGCAATAACTAAAAAGTATTTTATGAATCTTTAAATTTAGAATTAAGAAAGACAATATTAAACATTATGTCTGCAATATATAGATAATGATGGAAGAAAAATCTTCAGTGGTATTTGAATTCAATGATAATCAGCTTGAGCATGTGGATCTGCTTAAATATTTTGTAGCCTTTTTGGTTGAATGTAGCGTGGATGTTGAGATGTAGTATAAGTTACAGTATACTTTTACTCCATTTACAAATTTAAAGATACTTTTAATTATTGTGATATAACTATTTGCGTTAAATTACTTGTATATAAAGCTGTTATTTTGACAAATTTATTGCTTGGAAATTAGAATGGGCCTCTATCATGTAATTTAAGTTATTAGAAAACTGTCACTTAAGAATGCTCTGTAATTGAAAATATAATTATCAAGTCATATAACATAAGAATACAATCTTCAAATTAGGATACTCCCTTGAGTAGTATGAAAATTTCCTCCAATATTAATAAATTATTGTTTCTTTTTCCTATTACACTAAGATTAACTACATTTTTTATTAATTTTATGTAAGACATTGGATAAGTGTCAATTGAAATATTGTTAAATAATTTATTCGTAATTGTATTATTTATTAGGTTTCTGATTAACAAATTTTGAAGCTTTCTTTCATTTTGAAAAATGTATATATTTATAGATAATCAAATTCTTCTTTACAAATTAAGAAAAATAAATATTTGTTCATAATTTTAATTATTAGTCCTGGCGAGGATTAGCTTGTTTAAAAATAAGACTAACCATTTTTTTTTATATATTTTCATATTTCTAAAGATAAACTTTTTTTTTTCATATCTTATTTTGTATTCCATAATTGAAACTCCTTACTTTGACTTTTATGTCATCAGTTTCTCTCATAAAAAATTTTTTGGTCATCTCTTTCTACTTTTTTCTGTAAACTGTTCCAGAGTTCATTATGTATTGCAATCTTTTATAAAAATTAAAAAAAAACTAGGCAAGACCATAGTCAAAACTGCCTGAATCAAGATGACTTGGAAATGTTTGTTTTTTTCTTAATCTCGTTTTCTTTTTTTATTATTTTTATTTATTACTTTTTTTTTCCTAAATATAGTTGTAGTTAATTGTAACTTTTAATGGTAGACATACTCAATTAAATTAATTTGTTTATCCATCTTAAGTATATTGCAAGATGTTTAATTTTTTTTTATCCAGTATTAGCAGTAAAAACTATAAATAATATTATTTAAAGAATCTTTTTTTACTGTTTTTTTTTAATTACATCTTTTATTGTTTTGTTTATAAATTTTATTTCCAATGAAAAACAATATTTCCTCCCTCATAATAAAAAAAAAAAAAGCTACTAATTTTTTCCATTCACAGTTTAATTATTCTTACTATGAGATCTCTTTATTATGATGTTTCATCATTTAAATTAAGTTTGACATTTGTATTGTTTGGCAAGACTAACATTATAACTGTATTGACATATCCATCTTTAAAACGAATTTATTTATTATTAGGAATAACATGATTGTTTGACTTTGTACCAATAAGATACTTTCATATCTACAAGACTGAATGCTACCAAGACATGCTTGAAAAGTCAATTCTTTGTGTTTTCCTGAAGATTTGTGATGATGGTGTTGTAGTTGTATTTTTATACTGGACTATTTCCATCATCTAATATGAGTATTGAATGTCTGTAGAAAAATTTAACTTTTATTTAAACAGTTGAACGTATTTGGAATATTTAAATAAAAGTTAAATTTTTCTAAAGACATTCAATACTCATATTAGATGATGGAAATGAAATAGTCCAATATAAAAATACAACCAGTCAATTCTTTGATCTTTCCAAAGGACCATTTTCAGAATATTACCACTGAATTTAACTTTAACCTTCTCCAAATACCAAGATATCAGTATCAAAATTTGTAACCCCTTTATTTCTGTATTTAATCAGTGTTTTAATTATCTAATTTTCATTCCCCCAATCTTTTGTTTTGATAATGAGGATCTTTTTTGTTTTTATAATTGTGGTAATTTTTATCATACCTAAAGCATGCATCGATTCAAACATAACTTTTCCTAAATCACATTTTAAAATTCAGACTTGTTTAGCTGAAAAGCATTAATTTTCTCCATTAGGTATACATTTTTACTCAACTTTTTAATTGGCCTTATAACTTTTAAACCATTTTCATTATTTTGTAAAAAAAATTTGACTAGATGGCTAGGTTTTTTTTATTTTTAGCCATCTAAGCTGAGTTCAACATTTTTTATTCGTGAGAGACTTTTCATCACTTCTTATTACTTTTTGGGTGTAGCATAAATTCAATTTGATCTTCACAATAGATTCTATATTTCTAAAATTCAAATAGCCTCACATTAAAAATTGGTTGAAATTTTTTTTCTATCATAATTTTAAAACTTATTTAAACTTTTGAGTTCTACTAGTATAAATCTGCTTTAAAAAATTTTTTCCTCTCTAATACTTTTTGTGTATTTTTTCCCCATTTTATTTTCAGCACACAAATAGTCTTTCTACATCGTGCAGACCTGCTTGGATTGTTATACTCTCAAATTCTTTTTTTAAAAAAAAGTTATTAGATTATGAGATTCTACTTCTTTTCTAACATGAAGATTAACTCAATCAATTTTTTTTTTTTTTTACTCAAACTATAGTGAGTGACATACATCTAATATTTTGATCAACAAATTTGCTAACCAATTCCTCTGCCGATCAAATGCTAATCCTGTAATAAACACCATTTGCTAAAAGCTTCTTTTTATTTTTACTATATTTAAACGACTATAAATTGAGCACTTATTTGTTTTTGAAATTTGTGACTTCAAGATTGTATATTCATCTCTTATAAATTTATATGAAAATTCTGATGGAATATAAATATTATTGTAATTAATAATAAACAAAAATTTAAAAGTAATTGATAAAAAATAATCATATAGTTGCTGCTCAGGGATTCAGGTGACATTGGAGTACTATGTAGCATGTTATGCACAATTTTATTCAATTGACAAAATTAATAATTGAGAATTAACCTACAAATTTTAGCTCTTGTGTCTGCCACTCTCCCACTGTGTAAAATTGCTTAGAACTAGCTGATAGTAGTGCCTAATTTTATTTTATTTTTGACTTAATAAAATTAAGCTATGCAGAAAATTTTTAAACATCCAGTTATTATATTAAAATATTATTACATTCAAGTAAATATTTCCCATATTAAAACTCTTGAAAAAAGTATCTATTTTTTAATATGAAAAAGTTCTAATTTAATTATTCTTAACCATTTTTTTTTCTTTTAGTTCCAAAGATTCTTAATAATACTTTTCAAATTTAGCACAGTTCTTTTCATCTATAGTCCTGCAAACAAGAATATACATTTGACAAAATTAATTTAGTTTTCTATTTTTGTTTTATTATAGAATTAGATGAAGTCAAATTTTACAGCATAAAAAATTTGTACAAATTTATTGTTAAAAGGCATTTGTAATTTGTATTACTTCATTATAACATTTTTATTAATTTTATCTAAAGTGTAGTCAAATGAACTTGAGTAATAAATACCTAAATAATTTGTTTATAATTATGTCATAAATATTGTAAATTATAAAGTCTTTCATGTTTTATGTATTTGTAAATAAGCAAATTTTTCTTTAAAATCCTCAATATCAGCAAGAATTACTTCATTATTTTCAACATTTCCTTTTATCTCTATATTTTTTCTTTCTTGAAAGCCCCCCCCCCCCCCCCAATAACTACAATATTTTATTGATAACACATTGCAACTTACTCATGGTCAATTTTATTTCATAAAAGATCATTATTTATGCCTTTCTGTGCTCTATAAACTATTTCAGAATTCATTATTCAATTTTTTAATATCAAAAAAAAAAGTTCAGACAAAACCATAATATTCAGAATTTTTTTTTTAAAAACCAATTTGTTTTTCTCAATTTCGTAATAGTATGAAATGTACTTGATTTGTATATCCTGCTTTAATTATAAAAAAAAAAAAAACTAAGATTTATAACATGTAAAAAAATTTTGTGTCAGTTTTTTTAGTATCTATTTTTTTTGTTATTGTTGCTTTTTAAATTTTGTTGTTCAGTAAAACTATTGTAATTTATAAAGTACATCCCCCCGCCCTCGTTTTTATCTAAAAATAAAAATTAATTCTTTTCATCACTTTCATTAACATTTTCTTTCTTTACCAATATAATATTTTTTATTATTATTTACAAATTGTTTTTTGAAAATTAAAACTATTGTTTCAAATTATTCTACTTATAAAATAACTAAGATTATTAAATTTTGTGAAATAAATATTATAATGTTTATTCTCATAATATTTTAAAATATCAATAGATTTTATAAAGAACTATATTTATATATTGTGCAGTATATGTAATATTGTTAAATGTAATATATGTATATTTTAAAAATGGTTCCATAATAATTATTACATAATCTTATGTTGTTGTTTTTTTATCTTTAAACATTTCTTATTTGTTTTAATAATAGTAATAAAAAAAAAAATATTGAGGAAATATTGCTTAAATCATCAAAATTATAACCATATGGAAATAAATTGGTGAGAAAATTATTTTGATATCACAGATGTAGATAATATCTTAAAGAAAATTAATTGTTTAATGTTTAATAAAACAATAATTTATATATTTTTGAAAATAATTCAAGTATGTTATAATACTATATATATTATAATGGGATAAAATAATGTGATCTTGGGGCAAATGCATTAAGGAGAGAGGGAAGAGAAAGAAAAGTAATACACTTTCTACTTTTTCCTTTAAAGTATCTTTTTATCTAAGCAAACTTTGATCAGATTTAAATGATTTAAAATCAATAAAGTTTTAAAAAAATAATATATTAACAATTGAAATACAATAATGAACACAGAACACTGAAATAAATTAAATATCAGAGCTTCTTATTCGGATTTGCTATTTTAATTTTAAAATTATAAATTTAGTTTTTGGATTTTATACACTATTATAATTTAATTAAGTATAATATAATTCAAAATCAATAATATAACAAAGGCATTTAATTTAATTATAAATTAATAGGTATTAAAGTTATACGAACATAATTATCAGTCATATATATTTTTCATTATGTACATAATTTTAAATTAAGTACTTTTCTTTTATTAAAATAATAACATCCTCCATAAACAACCATAATGAAAGCTAATAAAAATTTTAATTGTTCTTTCTTTTAATATTTAATTAAGTACAGTGGAGTAGCAAACTATGCTATATTTTATTCCAACCCCCACTCACCCACACATACACATATTCAAATGTTTGTAATATATAATAGCTCACATCTTGTTGATAAACACTCTTTAGAATAGAATACATATTTATTGAACTGCAAGTGTACAACAACTTTTCAACATGAACATATATATATAAAACACAGATACTTATTTATATGTGATAATATGTTGGACTATTTCCATCATCTATCATTAAATGTTGAAACTTTTCAAATACAAACAACTTGTTAGTAATAACACACAAATATACAACATAGCTTAGTAATTATACTTTACATATACAAGTTAAATGGCTTTCTACTTTATCCAGTTTTAGACATAATTTTTCATGATGTCTAAACTTCAACATAGCATCAGGGTTCATACTGAATACTTAGTATTTATCTGAAGCTTACTGGTGATGGTATATTAGATGTGATAATATATTGGACTATTTCCATTATCTAGCGTTAAATGTTGAATGTACAGAAAATTTTAAACTTTATTTAAAATTTTCAAATCCAAAAACTTGTTAGTACTAACACACAAATAGACAACATAGGTTAGTGTTTGTATTTGAAAAGTTGAAATAAAGTTTAAAATTTTTTATACATTCAACATTTAATGATAATGGTGGAATAGTTCAATATATTATTACATCTAATATACCATTATCACTATCCTTGAGGCAAATGCTTATTTATATGTATAATATGCGTATATAAATCAAAAATATATAACAAAATATTTAAAAAATAATAATAATATAGTTATTAATAATAAATTGAGGAGATATCTACATATATTTTACTGAGTGTGTATTCTTTCATGCATTCATTAAAACAATGAAGAGAAGATGAAAAACTAACAACCTTATTTTTACTTTTAAAATAAAATAAATAATGAATTGTCTGACTTTCATTACTATTAAATATGCTCTAGATGATTTTTTTTTTCAATAATTTTTTTCTCTTAGAAAAACATAATAGTGAATTTGTTTTCAAGAAATTAAGATCTCTAAATTTTTTTGATATTTTAAAATCAGTATCAACTTTTAATATGTTCTAAAATTTTGTAAAACTTTTAGCATATTATGCTCTAGAAAATATTTTATTATGCAAATTTTTGCACTTTAAATTCAGAAAATTGTTATTAATATATATATATATTTGTATATCGCATTCTGAAATGCAAATTTTTTTTGGTATTTTTGGATATACATTGCCTCAGGCATTTTTATTTGTCAATTTCCAGCCACTTTTGGATATAAATTTATCACTTGCAAGCTTCAGACTGTTTGTTGATGGTACCACAGCGTCACCTGGTGGCGATCGAGCACATCACACACAACTACCTTTTTGTTCTTTTTTTTTTAAACATAATCATGCCTAATGCTCAGAAAAAGAAAAGTGGCCACCTGAATATTGTAAAATTTGCCAATTTTAATGTTGTTGTTTTTTTTTTTTTTGCTTGCTTATTTAAATTTTTATTTGTTTACATTTTTCTTTGAATAGCATATAATTGAAATTGTGTAGTTAGATACAACATAGTTTGCGGCTCTTCTATAACTTTATTGATTTATTTTATATTTCTAGCCTTTTTTTATCTATTTTATTGTAACATTGTGTATTCTTACAACTATCTTATATTAAATTCAAATATTTAATAATTACAATCTTAATCCATCATTTTTTTCAAGGTAGAAAAGAAAATAAGCGATATATTTGTAAAAACAATAGAAACTCTATTAAAAATTATAGATAATGAACAACTTATTTATTAAACCCTGAAATTCTGACACATAAAATACAACTTAATTGTTAATTTTAAGTAGAATTCAAGTGTAATACCCCACAATCCAAATCCTATGCTCCTTTTTTAATCATGATATATTATAACTTAATTTAATATAGAATCAAAATTTGATTCCACAATAAAATTGCCTAAGTGCAAGCAGCTACTTTGGCTAATTTCTGATATATTTGTCAAATAAATTTATATGGAAGCAATTGTATGTCAATTATTTATTATCTCATTTAGTTTTCAGAATTTATTTGTAATGTCACACAATCATTTAAGTAAGAATAGTCTGATATTGTCTTTGATGTCATTTATGTAAAATTAATATTTTGATGGGCGTGTTTGCATGGATTATAATTTGATTATTTGATGCTGATCATCTCCCTGCGCTAAATAATATTGAAACTTTTTTGTTTACAGTTCATACTGCATTCATGAAGATGAATATAAAATGTGATGTAATTTTTATTATTGTTGTGCTTTTATTTATGTATTAGAATTTTTATATTAAAAAAATCAAGCTATACTAATGATCTGTGTTTATGTCTTTCTAATTCAATGGTAATTTCTTAAAAGCAGAAAATAATCAAATTTTTTGATGATTGTTAATGCCATATATTTAGTTTATTGTGAGCTTTGGTTGAAATTCAGGTATTATAATATATCTCTTAGATCAGTAAGGTGTAATTATAAAAGATATTGTTTATATTTTAAATATATATTTTCTGCACAATTATAATTATATATTGTATAATGAGATATAATTATATTACTAATTTGAGTAGCTTAAATCGTTTTGTATAATAGTTAAAAGACAAATGGTTGGTGGTAGCATAGCTGCTTTCCAAGCAGTTATCCCGGATTCGCTTCCTGGCCAACGCTTTGACATATATAAAAAAAACTGATCTTTTAAATTACCCTCTACAGATAAGAACCTGTTCAAGAACTCTCCAATAAAAAATATGCTTTCAATTACTTTGTGATGAGAGTTTGAGTATTTTACTTAAGTCTTATTTCATGATAGATAGATAATTGCTTACCAGTTAACATTAGATAGTTTGAACTCTCCATACAGTAGTGCCACTCAGTGCCAACCAGAGTAATCAATGGATGCCAGAAGGCTTGTGTATAAAATCTCTATCTAGTGCCTACTCTTCCAATATCCCCAGACTAGTTTCTGGCTTGTGGCCTTTGTCAGTGAGGAGCTTTGGATCTGAGAGCACTGCACCTAGATCTTAGGATCTAATGTAACCCTCCAGCAACCACCTTTTATCTCTACTTAACTACAAAACTATGAGAATAAAATTTAAAACAATATTTTCAATCTAAGCTCAATAGCTTATATAGTCATATGGGTCTGAACCCAGTTCAGTACCCATACATTTTGGTGTCTTTGGCTCTTTAACAACCATAGCCACCACTATCCTATTAGGAAGGATTGGTGTTAAACCATTAAACGTCACATGATCACTATTTTTTTATGCTAGCATATAACTTATTAAATCAGGCACAAGCCTTCTGGTATACCTTGATTATTCTGGTTGGCACTGAGTGGCACTACTATATGGAGAGTTTTTGCCTGTTTTAATAACAATTATGTGCTAGCATAAGAAATAGTGATATTCATATCTGAATATAAAAAAATTTATTTGGCCTGTATTCTAATCGAAATCAAGACAAAGCTACTAATAGATGTCTTATTACTAGCAAAGTGTTGTGATAAATAATAAATAACATAAGAGTGTAAATTGTATTTTTTTTTGTATTAATTACAAATTTTTAAATATTACTACTGTTAATAAAACTACTATTATTATTTTATTAGTTTTTATAAAAGTTTATTATTAATAACTTAAAATAATGCAAAAAAAAAAAAAAAAACTAAAATGTAAAAATGGCATTTATATCATTTAGAAAAACTAATATTATTCCTTTTGTTTTTAGGTGAATCTTTCAGTGGGAAAGGAATATACATAAAAGGATTGCGAAGACATGCTAGAAAGCGTTATGCTATACTTGATTATAAATACTGTCACTATTTTGTAATGCTTCAAGAAGGCATTCCTCCAAAACATTATTATGCTCCACTTCCCAGTACTTACGAATTAATGCAAGAGCATCTTACAGAACAGAGGAAACGAATTATTGAATTAGGATTATAGCATTGTGTGTATATATATAGTTGAATTAAAAATAAATGAATTAAAATGCATATCAAAAAAATGGGTTCTCTTATTATTTTATTTAAACTAGTGGAATTCACTAAATTTACACAAAAATTTCCAAATATCTCCACATCCAATCATCATCTTCCACCCCCTTTCCTTTAAAAAAAAACAGGATTTTTTTTTTTTTTAATTAAAAAGTGTTTGGAGATTTTTAAAAAAATCTCTACTTGAAATATGATTTTTTTTTAAATTTAAACAAAAAAAAATTTTTTTTTTAATTTAATTAAAATGTAATAAGGTAGATGGGGATTGGGTATGAGTTTACTTTTTTTTTTTTAATGAATAATAGAACTGTTGTGTTTGGATAGGCTTACAGGTTCGGTTCCAAACCAACAGACAAATGATTGACAACTACTCAACAATTGGTAGACCATTTATACTTCAAAAAGATTACAATTTCCTTGTGGGGATCTTTGCATCTGATAAGGTAATCCCACAGCATGCCTCACCATAAATGTTGCAGTGGTTCAATATCCGGTTGACTGCGCCAGATCTATTGTGTTTGGTTAGGCTTACAGATTCAGTTCCAAACCAATAGACAAATGATGATAACAACTACTCAATTATTAATATATACAATTTATTAGTTACAAAAAAATATACACACATTAGTTAAACAAACGAATAAATATAGTTTATACAATTGAAGGCTGAGGTAGTCATGTCAAGTAATGGAACTCGCTTCCAGCTAAATAAGTAACCTGCCTCGTGTGCTCTGGTAAAACTTCCGGCTGTACTGGACAGTTTGCCTTGAGTTGGCTCTAGTTCAGACTCTTCCAGCTGCACTTAGATAGCTTGCCTTGAATCTGTTGTGGACGTAGCAATTTCCAGTCCATATGTGGACTTGCCTTACTGCATGGATGTCACAATAATGATTAGAGAAATATCTTTGCTGTTGGCAGAAGGTTTATTGAAGGGCACATTCAGATAGAAGTAATTGCTCTGCCTTGCCTCCAAAAGACTGACTATTTAATGGCAGATCCCCTACCTTACTGGAAACACTCAGATTTTGTGCACGAACCCCAATGAAGGATTTATCCCCATTGGATAGTGACCCGGTGCTAGCCAATCAAGCAAGGAATCTGGAATAGTTCACTTGTAAAGGCAAGGTCAGTATAACAATAACAATTAATTTTAATTACTTATTCACAGTTTTAATTTAAATTCTTTATCCAGGTCTTCAAAAAAATTTTTTTCCTTTACTAAGAAAATTTTTAAAAACTATTTGTAAATTCATTCATGAAAAGACTGGTCCAAAAGTTTCATTACCTGAAAACAAATCCATATTCTTCGAGCACCAAAAAAGAACAGGCCATGTGTTCAAACCCACTCTGGCAAGGGCAATAAGAATAATGATGTGAAGTGAAAAGTAAAAGAGGTGTGCTTTATTGCAAATGACAACTATGCAATAAACCAAAAAGAATCGTGCTTTGCAATCTCCAGAAAGTGATCTATATGAAAGAAAACTTTAAATTTTGCATAAATTACTGCCAAGTTTTGCCTAAAATCTTAATGTAAGCCGACCCTCCCAATATAGGCTATGAATATGGAGATCTAAGTTCCCTGAAAGTGCTAAGCTGGCTAATTCCTTTTCTAAAAATACTAAGCTTCACTTTTTGCATAAAGTGCAATTTTTAAAACTTCACAACAAGTGAAATCTTCCAAATACTAAAAATAAAGAACAACTTATTTAATAATGAATATTTTTATTATTTAAAATGTGAATGTAATAATTTTACAAGATCATATAATTTTTGTATAAATCATCTTTTTTTAAGAGCTTGCATCAAAATAGTGATATATTTCAAATTATCAGAAATACAGGCAAAATTCTATACGTATTGCCACTCGGTACAAGCCAGAGTAATCAATGGATGTCAGAAGGCTTGTGCATAAAATCCCGATCTAGTGCCTACTCATCCAATATTCCCAGACTAGCTTGTGGCCTTAGTGAGGAGCCGTGGATCTGGGGGCACTGCACCTAGATCTTAGGATCTAATGCAACCCTCCTGTATCCACCTTTTATCTCAATTACAAAACTATGGGTCTTAAATTGAAAACACCATAATATTTTCAATCTAAGCTCATTAGCTTATATAGTCATATAGGTCTGAACTCAGTTCAGTATCCATACATTTTGGTGACTTTGGTTCTTTAATAACCATAGCCACCACTTTCCTATTAGGCAGGATTGGTTTTATGCCAATAAACATCACATGATCACCATTTTTTATGCTTGCTTATAACTTATTAAAACAGGCAAAACTCTATATGTATTGCCGCTCAGTGCAAGCCAGAGTAATCGGTGGAAGCCAAAAGGCTTGTGCATAAAATCTCCATCTAGTGCCTACTCATCCAATATCTCCAGAGTAGTTATAGAAAGTTTTGCCTATTTAATAATAGTTATAAGCAAGCATAAGAAATGGTAATCATGTGATATCCTCTCTAATAGGATAGTGGTGGCTATGGTTATTAAAGATCCAAGGTCACCAAAATGTATGGGTACTAAACTGAGTTCAGACCTATATGACTACATAAGCTATTGTGCTTGGATTGAAAATATTATGGTCATTTTCAATTTAAGACTCATAGTTTTGTAGTTCAGTAGAGATAAAAAGGTGGCTGGTGGAGGGTTGCATTAGATGTAGGTGCAGTGCTCTCATCCAAGGCTCCTCACTGATGAAGGCCACAAGCCAGAAACTAGTCTGGGGATATTGGAAGAGTAGGCACTAGATGGAGATTTTATGCACAAGCCGGCTTGTACTGAATGGCAATACTATATGGAGAGTTTTGCCTGTTTTAATAACCGTTATAAGCAAGCATAAGAAATAGTGATCATGTGATGTTTATTCACCATCAGAAATACATCATTTATAAAGAATTCAATTAAATAAAAAAAAATGTTAAGATGGGTGAATTAAAATTAGTAATTATGTATTTAAATAATAAAAATTGTCAAAACTTTTTTTTTATATATATTTTCAATTTTAAAAACTTCTGGAATGATTTTTTTTTTTTAAATTCTATTTAACTCTGTTTACTTAAATTTTGCATGTTAGAAATTGATGACAATTAAATATTTCAGATTTGTCCTATTGTTTGTTTAGTGTAACTATTAAGGTTGAATTTCCAACTTATTGATATCAGTTCAATGAATACATTTTTAGTGATGTGCACAGGAGAATGGTATATGTTTATAATTTTAAAAAAAAACACCAAAAAGTGATAATCAATTAAAGCAATAGGAAATAGTAGTTATTATACTTCGTGAAGAAGATAAAGGAATACTGGAATTTAGATTGTAACAGTGAGATTAGGAGATATAAGGTTCTGAAGAAGATTGCTGGGGCAATCAAAACTTAACTGAAGGAAAGAATGGATAATAAAGCATTGTAAAAGTAATAGTGTTTTGTCAATTGATTATTATAAAGTAATAAATATTTTTTTTGATTGTAAAAGTTTCTTTTTAAAAAATATTTTTTCTATAAACAAAATAATATTGAAATCAATTTTTAATATTGCAAATTTTCTTTCAAATATCACAGATTGTGCATTGTTTTTATTAGCCATTTAAATAGTAATAATTACAAAAAATATCTGAATGTTAAAAAATTAATATGTATAAAAAATATTTTATTATAAATAGTTTTATTTACTTGGGAATATTAAAAAGTTAAAAATGTATATAATAAATATTTTTATTGAATGTGCATTAAAAAGCAAAAAATAGTTGTTTTCTTCAACCACAATTTTTGTTTTTATATTTAACTTGAAATAAAAGCATATGATATGCAGAAATTAATTCATTTACTAATTTTTTTACAACTAGTTAAACATAAAAGCCCAAATTGTGATTGAACAAAATTTTTTGCATTTCAGTCCGTATTAAATAAAAGTATTTATTGTAAAATACTTTTTATATCTGTTTAACATTTCACTAAATTTAATATAAACTTTGCTACCAAAGAAAATTTGACATGTTTTTAGTAAACAATGCAGATTTATCAAAATCCAAAAAATAAATTTTATAAAATTAATTTCATTTTTTAATTATTTCATTCTTAATGTGATTTAGTTGATAAATTATCAGTTGTTTTTTTATTTATTTGTATTATACACTTGTATGTTTGTAGCTATTTGTATACTCTTTTTCTTTTGTTGATAATAATAATAGTAGGCAATTATATATTTTGTTCTATATTATCTCTTTGTTTGTTTGATGAAAAACCATATTTTTAGTGATTATGTTTTAGATTGTTTTAATTTAGATTTTGTAAGATTCATAATAATGGACTTTAGGAAATCTTTATGATTAACACATTTATTCCTATAATCCTTGTAGTGAATAGCATCTACTTAAATTGTTTTATTTAAATTGCTGTAATAAAATTTTTGTGCATTATAAATTTCTACTCTATTGACTTTATGTATATATTATTATTTAATGATTTTAATAAATTAATTATTTTTAGCATTTAAATAAAGAGATGGGGATCATCCAACCCATATGCTAAGTCTAGTCCTCGAAAATTCTCAATCCGGCCCCAGACCTTTTCACATATATGCATGAAATGGATCTTTATAAAACTTCTATTTAAACACACAGTGAAATGCAAATACTGAATTAAGAATCAAGTAAAATATAATATTTATTTTCTGAACTACATCTTTTTCTTTCTCCAATTTTTATAATAATTCTACTTTATTCTGGAGAAGGTAAACTTAATTACATTTTTGATCAAATACAGTAGGCTAATTTTTAACGATAATTCTGTATGGATCACAAGATTTGTAAATATCCAAATGACCCTTGACAGAAAAAGTTTCCACCCCTGATTTTAAAGTAAAGTTTTTATTTATCGTCCTTCTTCAATTGCTCTGTTATTGTAATTTTTTACAAGTTCCATTTTTTTTTAAATTATATTGCTTGTAGTCTTTGTGTATGTGTATATATATATATTACAATTCTTAATGTAGCTACTAGAAGATTGAAAATGAAATGGAATCATATTTAGTAAACCCATTTTATCTATACCAGGTCTAAAATCATGTTCTTCAATCAACAATTCAATAATAATTTGTTTTTGTTTTTTGTTTATATAATTAAAAATTGCTTACAGAAGAGTTTATTGTTAATTGGAAGGAATCTCTTTTGATTTGATCTTAGGTCTTACAGTAACTGAGCAAAGTAATTTCCTAATATCCATAACATTATAGTTATTGTAACTGCTATTACTAAGTGATTTCTGACTTTATCTCTGAATTTCAAAAAATACCATGGTCTTTTTTCTCAATTACTTGATGGTTCTTAACTAAAATATCAGTTGAATTTTTTATAGTCAAAATGAATGTGTGTGAATGATTTTTTTTTACTATTTATAATCACAATAGACAAAATTAAAATATTGTCTTAGTCTTAGGAGGCTATAAAATCATTAGCCAAAGCACTGGCTAGTGGCAAAAAACAGAAGGTGCTAGGAATCTGATTGTGAACCAGATTGTCATCCAATGATGATCTACAACTGCCAGAATTCTTTCAAATGAAAAAGATTTTATGAATTGGAAGAAGTAACATATAATATTAAATAGGACATAGTCAAACTTTATGAAGTTAAAAGAAACAACATTTGACTTAAAAAGTGAACAAATCTTTACTACAAAGGCATAAATATTAAAAGCACAAATAGAATGGGATTCGTCATAAATAAAAATGGAAGAACTTCATTGTGAAAATTGATGGTATATCACATAGAGTAGCAATATTATTTATTCTATTTAATGACAGATAGTAAGTGCAGATAATTTAGACTTATGTCAACAAATTCTGATTTTGAATATACAAAATGCTTCTAGTCACACCAAGTAACACTTAAAAATTATCAAGGGAAGCTTTAATACTAGAATTGGAACTGAAAGAGGAAAGTGCTATGGGTATATTTATTTATGATGATAGAAATGAGATACAAATCATTGAAGTTTGCAAGAAAGAAAAATTGCATTTTGTGACTTTTTTTTTCCTTGAGAAAATTGAACATTGAAGCATTAAAATGAAGATACAGCAGAACTAGATTATATTTTGACTAATAGAGAATATATATATTTTAAGATTTTAGATTCAATGCAGGAAATAATCAATGAGATGTAAGGCAATAATCATAAAGAGAGATAAAACATATTAAGAACAATAATAATGATTGATATTCCCAATCTTCAGAAACATTTCATTGAATTTAAATTAAAATTTTATTAAACATTATAAAATATTGACAGACTTGATTGAGATTAATAAGAAGATAAATAATAACTACTAAAAACTGTAACAAAGATAGCTAGTATAAAAAAAAAACCAAATCTTCAATTGAGACCAAATAATATATGAAGAAAAAGAATGAATATAATTAAAAATCAATAAAAAGATTTCAGTACCTGATGTTCTGTAAAATAATACCTAAAAAAAATTAAAAGCGGTATAAAAAAATATGATTGAATTAGCAAGGAAGATTATAGAAGAAAATAAAAGTCAAAACTATAAAATTAAGTATTGAAAGGGAAGTTTATTTCAGCAATAAGAAAAGATGTATATATTATTTAAAAAAAAAAGGGGGTGACATTATTAAATGGATGGGAGAATTTTACAAAGAATTATATGGTAATAATAAAAAAAATAGTCCATACAGTTATTATATTTTCTGAATTGCCCAAGCATTTTAAATGAAGATAGAGATGCTTATGAACTCTGAGAAATTGACTTGTTATTGATATCTTTAAAAAGGCAGAAGAAATGGGAAATTTGTTAGCAAAATTATATATCAAATGTTTAAATGATGAAGATTTATCTAATAATTGGAAAAATGCAATTGTAAGTGATATTTAAGAAAAGTGATAAATAAGATATTAGAAATTGCAGATCTATTGGTTTTATATAAAATATTTACCAAGATAGTATAACTGATCTAAAATGTTTTTAGCACAGTGTATCATATCCAAGTATTGAGAAAAATTATAGAAAGGATGAATTAATATGATTTGCCATTATGCCTTAGATTTGTAGATTATGAAAAGGCATTTGATTCTATAATTATTTCTGCAATGATTTAAACTTTGGTCTCTTAATATAAAGTCTTAGGATAGTGTCATATTCTAAGAATATTTACAAAATGCAATAGTGATAATTATGTAATGACATAATGGCTCAAAAAAATTGATATGCATGTATGACAGGGTGATTCTATATCTCCAAAACTTTTACAACAATTTTATAATAAATATTTTGTGGATTAAAATGAAAAACTATTGAAATAAAAATACATGAAAATTATTTAAATCATTTAGATTTTGCAAAAGATTTGGCTGTTTTTATAAATAATATTACCTTCAGGAACTGTTGCAAGAATTATCAGATGAAAGTAAGACATAAGATAAATGATAAAAAGGATTAAAGTAATGTTCTCAGATGAAGACAATAAAGATTAATAATCATGAAGATTATTGATAGATATAGAAGCATAATGGATGAAATTGATAATAGAATTAAACTTGGTATATTTTTGATAGAAATAACTTTGTATTAAAAGAAAGCATGACTATGTGGTTGAAAAGGGTTTGTTTAATAAATATGTTTTACCAGTTCTGGATCTGAGACTTGGCACTCAATAGAAGAACACTGTAAAGACTTCAGATCACTTAATAAAATATGGAAAAATGTATGTTGAAAATAATAAAAAGAAATAAAAGTAAAATATGTCAAAGAATAAACAAATCATTGAAGAACTAAGACACTGAAATGAAGTTAGCTAGAAGAAATGATAATGGACGGACAATTGAAATAAACTGGATTCTAAGAGATATATATTGTACCAGGCATTATCAAATGTCCTTACACAAAGTCTGCTGTAAAGAAAATTACAACAGATAAACGAATATATAAATATGCTATATTAATAATGGAAGTTTGGTCTGAGCATTAGAATACCCTCACACACCAATCTAAAGCAAACATTTAATGGACACAGAAGTATTGTAAATAAACAAACAAACATAATAAACTCATGTACTTTTTTTTATTATTTATTTATTTTATTTTATTTTTGTATATTTTCAGTATATGTCATTTTATGTATTTTGCTTTTCTCTGAAATATTCAAATAGAGAAAAGCAAACTTTATTGAACAAATGGATCACATGTTGGAACGTATTAGTAAAATAAATAATTAAAGTAATTGTTCCAACATACTTGTATATATATTTTTCATTTTTTTTAATTACTTTTCTAAAAACTAATTTTATTCTGTAAGCAAAGAATGTTAATTGCTTTGGCAAAAATCTGACCAAAAGCGAAATGTTTGATAATCAATGCTATAATTAAAATGTTATCTTTATATATATAAAATAGAAATTCTTTTGAATTGATATCTGTAATGAAGTGGTCTGGGTATTCAAGATGGAAACCAAACATATCAAACCCTAAAATGTAGAATTTAATCAGAAAAATCGTAAGAAATGTTATAATCTAAATGATAAGGTAAATTAAAAGGATTGGCTGATTCATACTTCTCAGGGAGGATACCTGAATTGGTTCTGTATGAGTGGGATTGATAAGTTTTAGTCAGTGCTGTGGGATTCATTCTTTTTTTTTTGGCATTCATGTCATTCACTACTTTGGCTCCGGAATTCTTCAATCATTTAGCCACTTAGAGATTAATTTATGGACTAGACTACTTCTGATATTTTCTAAGAAAAAAATCCATTATACAGTTCTTTTAAGAACTCTTGATTTCTTAAAGATTTAGTGAACCATTCAAGATAGCGAATGAACATTTAATAATAATTATTATATTATAGCAGATTGAAAATATGGAGAAATCTACCAGAGCTTCCACTAAAATGACCTGCCCTTTCTCTGTCCAAATCGCCAAGATGTGATCACGCCAGTTCCAGCCAGCCACGATGATGACAAAAGCTGCCTTGCCCATGCCGAATGAGATGAAATCCTCACTGCACAGCTAGTTGAATTGAAGCCCACTCAGGAGAAGATGAAGTTGCCTACATAAGTTTCTTTTTAAAATATTTTAATTATTATTATTAATTATTATTAATAATAATTTAAAAAAATAAAAGAGAGAGCGGTCTCTCACATATATATATTGAATTTACGGTTATTACGGGCATAACGATACCGCTTTTACTTAAATCTTTTAATTCATTTTTCTATTTCAAATTCTAGTATTTTCAGCAAAGGTTGCAATTAGATTTTTTTTTGTCGCTATTTGTTTTTCTTGTTGTTACTCCTGAAAATTGTCATACATAAATATACATGTATATATACGCGCACATACACTTGTAATATTCGGTAAATACGATCCCTCATGTTGAGTATCTAAAAATGTATTTATCCGTATATCCTTTTAAGTTATTTTTTGTCACTGCTGCACCTTATGATAAAAGGGGTTTATTAATTGTAAATTCCCCATAAGCAAGTCCACCAATAACTTTATATTTAGAATAGTAGTAAGTATATAATTGTGCTGCACGTATATACATGTATAAGAATTTATCTATCATAAAAAGGAAATAGATACTGCACCTCATGTTGCGTGCTATATAGTATCTGAGCTAACTCAACCTTATTGACAATGACATGTTGAAAAATATGAAATTAGTGAAATATTTCATCGTGCAAATATACTATGCATAGTTGTTGATTTTTATTATATTTACTATCAATAAAAAAGGTTTTAAAGTCCTGAGTAAAAGTGTATGTCTGTATGACAGAAAATCTCTTATCTGAAAATACCTATATATCAAATCATACAAGACATAACTTATTTTTACAGGGTAAAAAGTTCAGACCACTTCCATTCTTTATGAAACATTGTATTGTAAATAGCTTTAGGGTTTATATATTTTCTTATTCATTTAAATTGTATTATATATATTTATCTATTTCAAAGCATCAAATATATATCCGGATTGTGATAATAATTCATTTATTTATTTTTATATCATATTAAGTATGAAACAGTGGTGGGTATTTGGGATTAAATAAATATTTAATAATAATATTAAACTTGTTTCCTTTTCATATTATTATTTATTTGATAAAATGTATTCTTTCCTTATCAACTACGTACCTGTAATAATCATTTAACTTACCCATTGAAGACCCTAGATGTAAAGTACTGAGCTAGCCACACAGGATATCACTCTACCAGGATGTTAAATCTTATTCTTATGCTCCGCTGAACATATGGTATTGCACATCCTTCTAGGAGGGGGAGGGGGGAATTCATTTTTGATTCTTTTCTAGAAGTGGCGCACATAAGCTATTTTGTAAATAGACTTTTCAAAGGTATGTACTTGCAATAGTTTTTAAACATTCGGGCATTCGAGTAAAATATCAACTAAAGGGGTTTTTTAATTGGCAGAGTCCTGTCAATTCTCTCTATCAATTTAGCTGGAAGTACCAATATATATGAGTACAGACAATCGGCTAAATTGGTATCCATTTCTTTCCCTGTTAAATCTTGATCACTTCATTCTCGGTGCAAGATTAGGAGTAGAAATCCACAGGGAAGTATGGTTTGGTACAATATAAAGACCTAGAAGATCATATATGAGATGGATGGAATGAAATAAGTTTGCTGGTATGTTATGGAATAGAGAGGTTATGGATTAGAGAAACTTATTAAGCTTAGAGAGATCTTAATCCTGCACTGGACTGTTAATGGAGAAATGGAAATAAACTTTATTTAATATTTATAGATTACATTTCATAACATTGTATTTGTCTGTCTTCCTATGATTGTTAAAGTTTGTCTGTTAGTCTATTAAAATAAAAAATAAATGGTGATATATCATACTCTTATTAGACTTTTGCCTTCATGAACTAGTTATCATTATAAAATCTATAAAATGAATGAATTTTAAAGATTATTTTCAGTATCTTAAAGCCATCTGAATAATTCTAAAAGAGAATTATCTAGATGTCCATACATATATAACTAATCTGGAGTTGATTTTTTTTTGTTTTTCGTGTAGATGGTTTCATTTCTCCCTCCCTATTATTGCTAATGTAATAAATCTACACAAAACAAAATAAAAATATACAATTTATTAACGTGTTTGTGTTGAGTAATATATGTGAAATTACGACTAGACATTCTGTAATATATTTCTCATTCTATAATGTCTGCTCCTTAATATAACTTGATTTCTGATGTCTGTAATCTTACATATCTCTTTATTACTGCTAGTAGATTTGTTGTTTTTTTTACTTTTGTTTATTCTTTGTCTTAATCTATAGCAAGCCATCAAATATTATTACTAATTCATTTCTAAGAGCATAAAATATTCCATGAAAATATAAGTGCATTTCATATTCTCATTGCTTTTAATCATATACTGGCCTGATTTGTATTAAATATGATTTTATGGCATAATTTAATTCTAAACTTTTAGACAAGTAAGAGAAACTTATATCTTTTATAATATTTGATTATAATTTAAAATGCAAGTAATTCACTACTATGATTACACTATGCTAATGATTAAACTTCAATGGTATGTCCATTCATCAATTGTCAATTATCCAATATGTGATCTCTTTCTAAACTTATTCAATTCCTCGTGTTTTAATGAATAGTTCACTCCTAGAGAGAAAATTAATTTAATCAGCTAACTTCAAACTGCCACCATGCATAGTTATTACTATACATTATTTTGATATTTTATTTGACATCAATTCAAAATAATCTTTCACATATATGTATTGAAACCAATGTTTATTCTAAGTTTCTAATTCACTACTATGATTACACTATGCTAATGATTAAACTTCAATGGTTTGTCCATTCATCAATTGTCAATTATCCAATATGTGATCTCTTTCTAAACTTATTCAATTCCTCGTGTTTTAATGAATAGTTCACTCCTAGAGAGAAAATTAATTTAATCAGCTAACTTCAAACTGCCACCATGCATAGTTATTACTATACATTATTTTGATATTTTATTTGACATCAATTCAAAATAATCTTTCACATATATGTATTGAAACCAATGTTTATTCTAAGTTTCTAATTGACTCAATACATTATTTGAATTTTATAACAAAATATTTTTATTAAATATAAATAAATGGCATAGGCTCCATATATAAATAAATACTTTCTGTAATAATTGAATGTTTAATCATATTGTTTCTCAGTATATTGGCATTTTATATTTATAAATTCTATAACAATTCCCTCTAGTTATCAACCTTCATCCAAAAATGTTTTCACATATGTTAGAGACCAATCTGTCCTCCATTATAAGCTCAAACAAATTAACTTGCATACATTATCTTAACACTTGCATAAATTTCACAAAATAAAACTCATCTTTAGTATATTTTCAGCACAATATTTATACACACATTCATTTGAATATCTTGTATAATCTTTCAATTTTGTTACCTTTAAATTTTCTATGCCTTAAATCAGCCATTCTTAATCTTTTTTTCCCACTCTGGCCACAAACATATGTTTACTATTGTAATGTTCAGAATCGTATGATCAGCCAACAAGATTCAGAGACCTAGCAAAAGTACTTCAAACCCAGTATGTTCGGGATATGGTATTCACGGAACAATACTAAGCTTTAACCTATTTGCCAGTGCTCCAAAATCTCCACTATCCAACCAACGCTCCTGATGCTACTAATGGTTATCATTTTTCTTCGGTCCCGGTGGTCAGGGTAGAAACAAGGACTCTCAATTCAAACTTAGCCTATCATGCACTAGACTTTATTAATTTAATCTAAGATACTCACTAAATACTTTGATACAGCTCAAACTATTATTATTAATATTTCATAGGTTTTGGATACATACATATGATTTAATCAAGTGTGGATATAGATGAGTGGATATGATGCACCAGGGAATCTCATGACAATGGTATAGATATATACAATTTATTAACACAATTCATTAGAAAATATAAATAATAACAATCATGTTTGGATCTGATCATGATCCATGTATGGGGTTACATTTAAACCAACAAAAATAACAATTACAATGTTTGATGATCAGTATTGATAATGGTACAGAATTTCGATATCACCAGGATAAATATATGATTTTTACAAAGAATTACAATATTCAACCATAAGTTATTTATAAAGGTACAGCATTTAGATATCACTAGGATAAATATATGATTTTTTACAAGAAGTCACCTGTCAATAATGACAACCAAGGTTATGAACTATTAAATATAACAATTACCATAATGAACATCAGTATTAGGTGTATGTGTGTGTATCATAATGAAGTCATACTGGAGTTCATGACACCAACAATTGTGAATCAAAACAATAATGATCAATTACCCAGGACTGACAGCTACATACATAGTAAATAATCAGTATTATTATGTGTCAGCATAAAACAAATTTTTATATTGAGTTGTTATACTTTTATTATTACATATAATATTCCATCAAGAAATATGCCACCATAAAATTAATATGCCAATTTTGGAGAGCAAACACAATACCTGGTTATATTAAGCTAGAGGCCAAATAAATATATATAATAAATTTATGAGTGTGTTTATATACATAGGGGAAGTAAAGTATATATGTATTTGTTATTATTATATTTTATTGTTAGTATTCTCAGCAGGAGTTATGGACAAAAGCATAATTTTATTTCCCTTTATTATTAATAATTATATGCAAAATATGGCTTATCTATTTCCCACAGAATTAACAACAGGTATGATTAAGAAATCTAATTACAGCATTCAGTAGCGTCGGGGTTTGAATCCTGTGCTGGCTATATTATTAGCATTGGCAAACATGGGCCAATCTCTTTTGTCGAGCAGTAATGTATATATTCCTATAGTAACACATCCGCATTCAGCTTGGCTTGTGTAGGAAATAATAGAGCGTGGGTTTTGAATCCCTGTCTTTATAGAGTATACCCATTCATCGGCTCAAAGAAAACCTTGGCTATCTCGTATCGCCATGACCGGTAAAATATCCGCGTGGCAGTCCGATAGCATTACTCGACATATATTTATTATTAAAAGCCATATAGGCACAGATCAATGTATTAAGCTACTGATATATTTTCCCATTAAAAGCATTAACTTATATCTGCATAGATATTTTTTCTAAACCTGTATTTAATAAGTAATAATGGAGAAATCCGACAACCATATCTTATAGGCTATAAAATGCCCAAGTATTTCAAATATGAATCTTAACTATAAAATGCTAAAGAGGCAAGAAAAAATACTACTGCTGAGGTATTTCTTTCCCCAAATGCATGCATCACTAAATATACATATAGAGTGAGATGAACTCATATCTTTGCAATAAGTAATATTGCCTATTTTAAATTTTAAAAGAACTAGCATTATTATTATTATTTTTTACATTTAAATAAACGCATACACATATATATATATACCATTCTACCTTCTTTAATTGTCACAAAGAATCTTAATCTAAATCAAATAAAATAATTTTAACACTTATTTATATTTTAAATTTCTTTACCAAGATACTGTGATTATGCATATACGAGAAGAGGGCGGATTTTTTTATACAGATATTTGATTTCTTTTCCACCTCTCTTTTTTTTTTTTTATTAAATAAATGACATTTTTCACTAAGCCAGAATTAGACCGATTTAAGAAATTTAACTTTGACTGATTCTCATTTTATCATTCAAAATGAATCGTTACCCCTTTCCCACTTTAGATTCGGGACAAAGCAAACAAATTTATACATAAATTGGTTTCATAGTGTAATATCATTTGTCCCCATACTTAACTAAATTGGCATAAATAAATTAATCAATCAAATATATATTATACTTAAAAAAAAACATACCGGCATATCTCAAAATAAAATATATAAAAGCTGCAATCATAAACTCTATAATAATCTTTGTTCCACTTAGAATTATACATTACACTTTTTTTCCCTCTTGTTTTAACCATTAATAAGTAATCTAGTTATAATTTAAATTGACTTGTTAAAACAACAATAAAAAAAACTAAACACTCATATATATATATATAACTGTCCTTTTGAAACACATCTTTTTAAGATAGTCTTTTGCAAATTTTATGAATCTAAGGAAATTAAATGTTCGAATTTTTATAGAAGGCATTCTTAAGATATAACTAATTTCCCTTTTTTTTAAAGATAGAAAGTTTATACTTGCGATAGATTACGGTGTCACTTTGCTTGATGCAGATGTTTTTCCACTGATTTACTAATTGTCAGGATCGACCTTGGGCTTTACTGGACTCAGGATAGACTGGCTTCAGGTTGCTTCTCTATTTTTCTTCGATGGATCATTGTGTCACTTTGATTGAGGCAGATATTTTTTTCCTCATTCACTCATTATTAGGATCGATCTTGGGCTTTACTGGACTCAGGATAGACTGGCTTCGATGTTGGTTCTCCATTTTCTTTCATAGCAGCAGCATGGGATTTGTCTCTCCTCCTCTTCTTTAGATGCATTTTTCTGGAGACTTTCCAGAGAAGGGAAAAGTAATTTGCACTACTCACAAACCATATTGTGAATCTTTTCTCAGCTTAATTATAATATTGCACTAGTAGTTGAGAGTCACTTTTCTCTTAAAACTTTTCTTTAAAAGGCACCAACTTTTTTTTACTGCCAATAACTTTTTTTTTCTCTAACTGCCCGACTTTTAATTACCTGGTTCTTTTTCTTTGCTCTATTTATAAAAACTTTTTGCTAAGCAACTCTTTGTTTTCTATATATATATATTTTTAACACCTATAATATATTTGCCTTGGTTAGAAATGAAAAACAGACCGCATGATTGATTTTCTTTCATTTACATCAGTTTAAAGATTTTTTGATTTACATCAGTTTAAAGATAAGAAAAACAATTCAACACTCCCATGCAACTAACTGAGTTGATCTTTTACCAAAAACAGGTGACATAATCGAGATAAGATTACACAAGGGTATGAAAATCTTACTTGCCTTTTAATCGCCTCAAGGATGAGAAAAATGAATTCACACTTACATGCAACTATATTTTTCGGAATTTTTATGAAAAAGAAAAAAAAAACAATCATCAAAATGTTTTTCCGCAAGGAACGAATCGCCTTTAGGATAAAGATATAAGACAATGGAAATATATTTTTCTTTCCAAATATATACATACAAAAAAATGCATCTCAATAGAACAATATACATATACATGAGTCCACTCATTCATCAAGTCACACACATGCACCTGCATATTATCCCCTTTAGCAAACAAACAAAAATGAAAAAAAATGAAAAATTAGATATTTGAGCTTTAAAATCTATATACATATACCATTTCTAACAACTAACATGAAGCTCTGTGTGTTCATACACACTGAATGCTTCATATCCCTCAAGTTACGAAAAGGAAAAAAAAACAATAAAAAAAATGATCAAACCTACTCTGGTAAAATCCTTTTTTTCTACGGCAGAGACCCTTGAAGTTTATATTAAAGAGTAACCCAACTGCTTCATAATAAAATATAGTGATCTATTCTATGGTTAGTGATTGACTACATATATATTCCCCCAAAAAAATTTACATAGCTATATACTTCAGAAATAATTTGAAAATTCATGGTCCCTATTCATTTAAAAATCAGTACCCATCATTACTTTTTGTTTTTTAAGACCCTTTTAAATTTTTCCTGGATCTGGAGGTACCTGGTAGTAGGGCTTTAAACTCCGGGCATTATACATTTGCCTGATTCCCTTATATTCCTGAATGAGAAATATCTTTTCTTCACAAAGCTTTATCTTGAAGGGCGGACAATATAATGGAGAGAATTTTTTATACTGATCCTGCCATCAGTTCCCAACATCTTGTATGTGCTGCCACACATGGTCAACTACTTGGAAATCAAATGGTTGTATGCCCTTCTTTCTTTGTTTCTCTGCAGTTCTCTTTAAGTTTCCAAGGCTCCCTTCTGGCCTCCTTTGTCAATTCTCTTCCTCTCTGTTGATAGTGGGGTTTTCATCATATTCTGGAAGCCATGACCAACATGAAAGTAGATTGGTGTAAAGTTAGTGGCCTGATTATCTTTACAGTTGATCGGCTTTACCCAACTCTGATGTTTATTTTTCACATCCTCACTTATTTCATCAAAACATTTTCCAGAATCCTCAATGCTAGCTTTAACAATAGCCATTGTTATTGTAGCTTTCATACAAGTCATCAAGCACTTATTGCTAGGTTCAGGTCCCTTTCCATCCATACACCACATGACGGTAGGCAAAAGATCACTCTTAAATTTGCACTGAAGAGTAACATCTTCATGAATATAATCACTAACATCATTTAACCTTTTTATTGTGGTTATGGGTTTAGCAACAAATAATGCCTTGGCTTTGATGGATTTAGATAGAGGTGAGGGCTTTCCTATACCTGCAGCATTTTGGACAATCACTCTGGACTCATACTCTAAACCTTCAGTTAAACCTGTTACAGTGTAGTAAGTTTCACTTATTTCAAAACCAACATTGAGTGTAACCCATCTTAAACTAATATTATCACATCTTTCAATTACATAATTACACGTGGAAATGACATCATCCTCCTCAGGTTCATCCCATTTGATTGTAACTACAGTTTTATCACAATCGACTATCTGTAGAGTCATTGAAGCTTTTGGTTTGACTAGATCTTTGACATCTGCTGTTATGCTGTTATCATCCATGGAATAACTACATTTTACTACATCATCCATGACCTTATTAGTGATTGATATTCTTTTTTGATCATCAGCAATGAGGTTGTATTTCTCTTCCTCTGGAAGCGTCTGTGTTTCTTTCTGCCATTCTACCATATCTTTTCCCCTGGAAGTTTCACACACTAATTTAGAACTTTGTTCTTCCCTAACTTCCACCTCTGATAATACCTGAACAAATTCAACCGGTGTTTTTTGAATTGTTACTTGGGATACTGTCTTAATATTTTCCAGTTGATCAGTTTGCAAGTTCCTTATTTCCTCCTGCTGTCCTTGTACATCCTGCATTTCCTTTTGGATGGTCTTGGAGTTCCCCTGTGGAGTATTTCCCAGATCATCTATTCTTCTATTTATTTTCTCAGCCCCCTTTCTGCATTCCTCTTTAATCTCCTCCCTCTCTGTTTGACCTTTTCCCAACCAGTCATCCATCTTTCTCAGAGTTTCCTTTGCTTTCTTATTGCATTCACTCATTATCTCTGTTATCTTAGAAAATTCACTCTTCATCTCTTCTGCTCTCTTACTGTCTTCCTCTTTACTCTGTATATTCAGGGTTAACATCAGCTGGTATAGGTCTCGAATTGTCACCTCCACTTTTTTTCTTGTACTGTAATAATCTATTGCTTTCTATAACTATCTCTTCATCTAAACAATATTCTCTTTATACTACTACTTTAAATTTTCATAAAAGGTTATACCTTCCCCTCCTCTGATGTCCTATGCATCTTCATCCTTTTCCCCCATCATTCCCACATGCTGCCTGCTCCTTTCCTTATATTCATCCTAAGTCCATACCTGCCTATCTACTATTCAACTGACACAAATATCATATGTACCAAAAAAATAAATCAAAACAAATTTGTACATAGATATATCTATATATAAAGTATATAAAATTTCTCTTACCCCATTGAGACCAGTCACTGCCCCCCTTGCTTACAGGTTGCTTGTTCTGCTGTACCTAGAAAACTGCTAAGATCTAAAAATGACAACTTTCACACAATCATCACACTATTACTCCAATGTCACCCCCCTTTTGTTTATATCCACATCAGTCTGTGTCTCCCATCATCATCAATCCACACACCAAAGTAATATCCACAATGATTATTGGAATCCTGGCTGATGACAAAATTTATTTAGAGTAACCCAAAAAAAAAATTTCCTTTTCAAAGATTATCTCTGGGTGCCATGTCACCAACCACAATCCAATACAACATCAAAACCCATGTAACAGGCTTGAGAAACAATCTCTACCTTTTATGGAAGTGAGTGAATAAATCCAATTGCCTCATATTGGCATCGAACCTGAAAAATATTTCTACATATTTTACATAAAAAATCTTAAATCAACATTATCACTCAGGTGTTCAGGGTGTATAGGTTTATATAATCGAAGCCTCACGTTGGGAAGCCAAGCCCGGAAAAAATATATACATACCCTGTAACATTCAGAATCGTACGATCAGCCAACAAGATTCAGAGACCTAGCAAAAGTACTTCAAACCCAGTATGTTCGAGATATGGTATTCACAGAACAATACTAAGCTTTAACCTATTTGCCAGTGCTCCAAAATCTCCACTATCCAACCAACGCTCCTGATGCTACTAATGGTTATCATTTTTCTTCGGTCCCGGTGGTCAGGGTAGAAACAAGGACTCTCAATTCAAACTTAGCCTATCATGCACTAGACTTTATTAATTTAATCTAAGATACTCACTAAATACTTTGATATAGCTCAAACTATTATTATTAATATTTCATAGGTTTTGGATACATACATATGATTTAATCAAGTGTGGATATAGATGAGTGGATATGATGAACCAGGGAATGACATGACAACGGTATAGATATATACAATTTATTAACACAATTCATTAGAAAATATAAATAATAACAATCATGTTTGGATCTGATCATGATCCATGTATGGGGTTACATTTAAACCAACAAAAATAACAATTACAATGTTTGATGATCAGTATTGATAATGGTACAGAATTTCGATATCACCAGGATAAATATATGATTTTTACAAAGAATTACAATATTCAACCATAAGTTATTTATAAAGGTACAGTATTTAGATATCACTAGGATAAATATATGATTTTTTACAAGAAGTCACCTGTCAATAATGACAACCAAGGTTATGAACTATTAAATATAACAATTACCATAATGAACATCAGTATTAGGTGTATGTGTGTGTATCATAATGAAGTCATACTGGAGTTCATGACACCAACAATTGTGAATCAAAACAATAATGATCAATTACCCAGAACTGACAGTTACATACATAGTAAATAATCAGTATTATTATGTGTCAGCATAAAACAAATTTTTATATTGAGTTGTTATACTTTTATTATTACATATAATATTTCATCAAGAAATATGCCACCATAAAATTAATATGCCAATTTTGGAGAGCAAACACAATACCTGGTTATATTAAGCTAGAGGCCAAATGAATATATATATAATAAATTTATGCGTGTGTTTATATACATAGGGGAAGTAAAGTATATATGTATTTGTTATTATTATATTTTATTGTTAGTATTCTCAGCAGGAGTTATGGACAAAAGCATAATTTTATTTCCCTTTATTATTAATAATTATATGAAAAATATGGCTTATCTATTTCCCACAGAATTAACAACAGGTATGATTAAGAAATCTAATTACAGCATTCAGTAGCGTTGGGGTTTGAATCCTGTGCTGGCTATATTATTAGCATTGGCAAACATGGGCCAATCTCCTTTGTCGAGCAGTAATGTATATATTCCTATAGTAACACATCCGCATTCAGCTTGGCTTGTGTAGGAAATAATAGAGCGTGGGTTTTGAATCCCTGTCTTTATAGAGTATACCCATTCATCGGCTCAAAGAAAACCTTGGCTATCTCGTATCGCCATGACCGGTAAAATATCCACGTGGCAGTCCGATAGCATTACTCGACATATATTTATTATTAAAAGCCATATAGGCACAGATCAATGTATTAAGCTACTGATATATTTGCCCATTAAAAGCATTAACTTATATCTGCATAGATATTTTTCCTAAACCTGTATTTAATAAGTAATAATGGAGAAATCCGACAACCATATCTTATAGGCTATAAAATGCCCAAGTATTTCAAATATGAATCTTAACTATAAAATGCTAAAGAGGCAAGAAAAAATACTACTGCTGAGGTATTTCTTTCCCCAAATGCATGCATCACTAAATATACATATAGAGTGAGATGAACTCATATCTTTGCAATAAGTAATATTGCCTATTTTAAATTTTAAAAGAAGAACTAGCATTATTATTATTATTATTTTTTTTACATTTAAATAAACGCATACACACATATATATATATATACCATTCTACCTTCTTTAATTGTCACAAAGAATCTTAATCTAAATCAAATAAAATAATTTTAACACTTATTTATATTTTAAATTTCTTTACCAAGATACTGTGATTATGCATATACGGGAAGAGGGCGGATTTTTTTATACAGATATTTGATTTCTTTTCCACCTCTCTTTTTTTTTTTTTATTAAATAAATGACATTTTTCACTAAGCCAGAATTAGACCGATTTAAGAAATTTAACTTTGACTGATTCTTATTTTATCATTCAAAATGAATCGTTACCCCTTTCCCACTTTAGATTCGGGACAAAGCAAACAAATTTATACATAAATTGGTTTCATAGTGTAATATCATTTGTCCCCATACTTAACTAAATTGGCACAAATAAATTAATCAATCAAATATATATTATACTTAAAAAAAACATACCGGCATATCTCAAAATAAAATATATAAAAGCTGCAATTATAAACTCTATAACAATCTTTTGTTCCACTTAGAATTATACATTACACTTTTTTTTCTTCTTGTTTTAACCATTAATAAGTAATCTAGTTATAATTTAAATTGACTTGTTAAAACAACAATAAAAAAAACTAAACACTCATATATATATATATATATATATAACTGTCCTTTTGAAACACATCTTTTTAAGATAGTCTTTTGCGAATTTTATGAATCTAAGGAAATTAAATGTTCGAATTTTTATAGAAGGCATTCTTAAGATATAAATAATTTTTTTTTTAAAGATAGAAAGTTTATACTTGCGATAGATTACGGTGTCACTTTGCTTGATGCAGATTTTTTTCTACTGGTTCACTCATTGTCAGGATCGACCTTGGGCTTTACTGGACTCAGGATAGACTGGCTTCAGGTTGCTTCTCTATTTTTCTTTGATGGATCATTGTGTCACTTTGATTGAGGCAGATATTTTTTTCCTCATTCACTCATTATTAGGATCGATCTTGGGCTTTACTGGACTCAGGATAGACTGGCTTCGATGTTGGTTCTCCATTTTCTTTCATAGCAGCAGCATGGGATTTGTCTCTCCTCCTCTTCTTTAGATGCATTTTTCTGGAGACTTTCCAGAGAAGGGAAAAGTAATTTGTACTACTCACAAACCATATTGTGGATCTCTTCTCAGCTTAATTATAGTATTGCACTAGTAGTTGAGAGTCACTTTTCTCTTAAAACTTTTCTTTAAAAGGCACCAACTTTTTTTTTACTGCCAACAACTTTTTTTTTCTCTAACTGCCCAACTTTTTCGTCTAACTGCCCAACTTTTAATTATCTGGTTCTTTTTCTTTGCTCTATTTATAAAAACTTTTTGCTAAGCAACTCTTTGTTTTCTATATATATATATATTTTTAACACCTATAATATATTTGCCTTGGTTAGAAACGAAAAACAGACCGCATTATTGATTTTCTTTCATTTACATCAGTTTAAAGATTTTTTGATTTACATCAGTTTAAAGATAAGAAAAACAATTCAACACTCCCATGCAACTAACTGAGTTGATCTTTTACCAAAAACAGGTGACATAATCGAGATAAGATTACACAAGGGTATGAAAATCTTACTTGCCTTTTAATCGCCTCAAGGATGAGAAAAATGAATTCACACTTACATGCAACTATATTTTTCGGAATGTTTATGAAAAAGAAAAAAAAAACAATCATCAAAATGTTTTTTCGCAAGGAATGAATCGCCTTTAGGATAAAGATATAAGACAATGGAAATATATTTTTCTTTCCAAATATATACATACAAAAAAAAACGCATTTCAATAGAACACTATACATATACATGAGTCCACTCATTCGTCAAGTCACACACATGCACCTGCATATTATCCCCTTTAGCAAACAAACAAAAATGAAAAAAAAAAATGAAAAATTAGATATTTGAGCTTTAAAATCCATATACATATACCATTTATAACAACTAATATGAAGCTCTGTGTGTTCATACACACTGAACGCTTCACTATATTACACAGGCCACAACATAGTACCCTATACTTCATAACATAATGATGTAAAAAAAGTAAACCTAAATGTGTCCAAGTATTTATTTAAAAATTAATGTGATTTTTGATGTTGAGACAAACTTTTGATTATTTATAATTGCTACATGCTACTCTTATTTAATATTTTCTTTGCAGATTTCATTTTGAATAGAATGAATTGCAAAGATAGGTTGATGACAACAATGTGAACAACATCTTTTGTACAATGTGTGTTCAAGCAGTAATTTCCAAAATTTGTAATATTTCTATCATTTTTGAACTCTATTAATTTCTCAAATAGCTTTGTGTAATTATACTCCAATGCAATTAGTTGTATATTAATTGCTTTTCTAAGAATCAGGGATTTTCTACAAGTGAACAGACAATTCTGAAATCTCTTAAATTCCTTATAAGGCAGCTAAATAATTTGAAATGATTGTATAGTTTTCTGGAGAAATATCAGTACCATCTTTTTTAACTTTATTATGATTAGTGTTTTGAATGTCCTCAAAACACATACATATATTATGCTTCAAAGCAACTTTATTAAGTCACTAAAGTATGATCCTTCTATGCAGGGACCACATTCTGTCACCTGCAGCAGTCGGCCATAGAGGCTACAGTGAAACATTGATATTCTACAACTGGGCGGTGGCTTAAAGCAATTCAACCACCTTATACAATAGATTAGGTATTACAGGTATCTAAAAAAATACATTCCGAGTTCAAACATCAAGAAAAAACACCAAAAAAAAGGACATGAATTATCACAGATCAAATGGCAGTTAATCAAGGGGTGCTATGTCCATTCAATGCAAAGTCCATCCGGGACAATCGACTCTCAACTCACCTGGCATGTCCCCAAGCAGCTCCTCCAGACCTCATCCATGACTCGTTAGCCAGAACTCAGTTTAATGAGAACCCAGACCCACTCCTTGGACAAGGTTAAACTGCTTCGGCCCCTGCCGTAAGTGGGTTACAATTTATCTGTGTGTGAATTAATAATAAGGTAGTAGAAATATATTTTATATTTGATTAATTACAGTGAAGCAGCAAACTGCACTATGTTATGTTCCATACTCTCTCACATTCATTCAACGTATATAGCACATAATAGTTCATGTTTTATCGATACATATTGATTAGAATAGAATATGTTCAAACCATTCATTGGAGAGCATCCGTTTGCAGAGCATCAGTTGCAGAGCATTCGTTGCAGACCATTCATTGGAAGCATTCGTTGCAGAGCATTCATTGCAGACCATTCGTTGGAGAGCATCTTTTGCAGAGAATACAGAGTATTCAGAGAATTTGTTGCAGACCATTCATTGGAAAGCATCCGCAGCAGAGCATTTGTTGCAAGAGAACATCATGGAAATTGAACATAGTTATTTGCTGACCGCCCAGTCATACTTGCGGATATAACATTGGCACAGTCAGACTGGCGGATATAACATTGGCGCAGTTGCATTTGGAACCTGTGAGTAGTGAATAAGTTTTGAAAAACAAGTTTAGCTATAAACGGGGGAACCTGGTGAAAATGGAAATCCCAGTTAGTATAATGTTAACAACGGAAGTGAAAGTTTGGAAATAAAATGCTTGCGCAGTTAACATCGGAAGCTGAGTCCCACCACGCTTGCGCAGTCACCATTGAATGTAACTGGTGAAAAAGTTTCAGCAGCAGTTAAATCAAACATTTCTGAGTGAAATAACAGGAAAGTAGGAATAGAAAAACAACAACAAAACACCAAGGAATAGCAACAAGGGTTTTTCTGGAGTGGAAGGAGGTGTAGTGTTTTGTAAAAATGGCAGACGTTTGTGCACTCCAAAAAAAACTAGAATTTATTTGAGAGGTTGTTTTAGATCGCACTCTGATAACTGAGGAATTTAATTAAGGCATTGATGTAATGGCGATGGACAATTCCAAGAAATATTTGCTGATTACAAATATTTCTAGATAACAGACGTTACCTTATTGGACAGTGTATTGATTGATTGTTGCAGTTATCAGAAAGCGATAAGAAGACTGGGTTACAACTACGCAGGGCAGTAATTAGAGGACAACTCCAGTAGAGAGCAGTCACACAGTATTTAAGTAGAGATATCTCACATCAATGCTTGCGATTAATGACCAGCGCCCAGTGTAAATGTAGTCTATGGGTGTAGCTGAAAGAGCCCACAGAGATGGGGAGACTGCAGCAGAGATATTGAGAGCATTCATTGCAGAACATTCGTTGCAGACCATTCGTTGGAAAGCATCTGTTTGCAGAGCATTCGTTGCAGACCATTCGTTGGAGATCATCCGTTTGCAGAGTATCAGTTGCAGACTATTCGTTAAAGAGCATTTGTTGCAGAGCATCCATGGCAGAGCATTCGTTGCAGACCATTCATTGGAGAGCATCCGTTGCAGAGAATACAGTGTATTCAGAGCATTTGTTGCAAGAGAACATCGTGGGAATTGAACATAGTTATTTGCTGACCACACAGTCATACTTGTGGATATAACATTGTCACAGTCAGACTGGTGGATATAACACCCTCAATCATTTCTGAAACGAAAAATTAAGAAAAACTTTTGTATTTTTAAAATAGCGTTCTGGGCGATTTGTTTTTTTTCGATAACTTTTTTTAATAGGAACTTAATAGACTAGTCAGCTTAACAAGAAATTATGAACTTTTTTTTTTTTAGTCAGTATTATCCTTTAAATATTTTCTCTTAGAAAATAATTTATTATACAAAATACTGTCATCAAATTCAGAAAGGATAATAAAGAAAGAATAAAATTGTGCTTTCAATATTATCTGAAGAAATTTTATTAATTTAAGAAAGATATGACTGTGATGAATTTCACCAAAAGTGAACTCAGCTTTAGTTATAAAGAAATATTTTGGTTAAATAGAAACGTATTCAAATTTGAATTACATATAATCATGTATGGTTTGAACTTTTACATAACTATTAGAAAATTATTCAATATTTAGTTTTGTATTGCTCATAATAAATATTTAATTTTTAATTAATTAGTAATTTAATTAGATATAATGACTCATTTTCCATACATATTTTTATCTCACAAATGTGTATGCATACACTACACTCTTCAAAAGCAAATACTTTATTGTCCATATGCGAAATTATTTTCAAGCTATAAATAACAACTGAGCTCACCAAGTTTTTCAATGATGTAGCATAGAAAGGCTAAAAGATACTATGATCCATTATTTTTTAAATTCTCTGTAAACTTTTGTTTTGTTGTAAAAATAAAAGAATTTTTTGCAGTAAAGAAAAATATCAATCCCAAACTATTCCTCTGTTTAACCATCATGCTGAGCTATATAAAGAATGTTGCAAAAATTACTGTTCGTTTTTAAATCTTATTAAACTCCCATGAAGAAACAATGATTTATGTTTTATGATATAATGATGAACAATGTTATTTATATATATATAAAATCATGATAAATTAAGTTCCTGAACTTTTTTATTTTGTGCAACAAAATATTTTTATTGTCGTGAAACATTCTATTTTTAGAGGATATGTTTGCTTGTATTTTAAAAACACTTTTGTCATTGTGAATAATTAAATTATAGTTAGACAAGAAGTGTGTTTCAAAACAATCATAAGTTTGTGGTCATAACTGATTATTAAAAGACAAAACTATCACACAACAGTATAATTATATAACATAAATAACCATGAGTGCAGTTTTCAATTAGAGTAAGGAATGGATAGTGCTACATATCTCAAGATTTTAAAATTTTTAATTAATTATTGTGTATTTTAGTCAGCTCATAAAAAAGCTTGGTAGGCTACATGCTGCCTGAGGGTCTCAGATTGCTTTAAATATTAAATTTCTAAAACATTGAGTATCAACATATTTTAAACTATAATTTAAATGATTTTTTCTTATATACTAAAACCAAACAGTCATTCAAACAAGCTTAAACTTTTTTTTAATTAACCTGTGTATGTAATATATATATAATCAAAATAACCCAAATTCACAACCCAACCAGACTAGCCATGAAAATAAAACCAATGGTTTCCCTGCTACAAGCATATTTCTCAAGTATAAAGAACTATAAAATAACATATTTAAACTAAACATTACCCACAATTCCACTTTTCATATACCCTCAATATTAAAAGAACTTTTAAATAAGTTAATTGTTTCAGAATCCTAAATTTTTAATAATAAAGATTTTTTAATTCTTCTTTTTATTTTATTTATCTCAAAGAAGATAATCTTAGCTTCATCAAAATGAATAATGTGGCCATATCTTTTTCATGAATATATAAAGCAGAACTAAGATATGTATTTCTAAACCTACCTTTATGTACCTTTATTCTTTTATTTAAGCTCATAATTTATTAAACAATACAAAGTTGTAATTATAAATTTTATTAAACGCTCACTATTATTTCAGTAATAGTTTTAACAAGGCTGTAAACCTTAGCAATGAGCGTCTGAAAAAATCGTCACTAGGGACCTCTGTAGGTCTTTAAAACACAAGCATGTGTTTTAAAGACCTACAGAGGTCCCTAGTGACGATTTTTTCAGACGCTCATTGCTAAGGTTTACAGCCTTGTTAAAACTATTACTAAACAATGCAAAGGAAATTTTTGATAGAAAAACTATTTCTGGAGTAGTGAATATTACCTTTTGTATCTGTAAGAAGGTATGGAGTTTGAGCTTAAGTGAAAGAATAAAGGTATATAAAAGTAGAGTTAGAAATAAATATCTTATTTCTATTTTAAAAGATACAGGCTACACTATTAATTTTGATGAAACTAATGTTGTCTTCTTTGAGAGAAGTGAACTAAAAATAAGTATTAAATAATTTTTATTATTAAAAAGTTATGATTCAGAAGCAATTAATTTATTTAAAAGTTCTTTTAATATTAAGGGTGTATGGGAGGTAAGTGAAATTTTGGGTAATGTTTAGTTTAAATATGTTGTTATTTTGTAGTTCTTTATACTTAAGAAGTCTGCTTGTAGCAGTGAAACCATTAATTGTGCTTTAAATTTTTTTTTTTTTTGGCTAATTTGGTTGAGTTGTAAATTTGTGGTAATTTTGATATATATATAACTTTTCCTGTTTATCTTTGAGATTAACTATATTTGACCAGTCTTTTATTTTTTGAAAGCTATTTAAAACATTGGAATAGAAATATTTAATTATATACATTTATACATCTGTAAAAATAATATCTATAAAATATAATTTTAATAAAGAGAGATATTTAGATATTAAATTTCTTATGATAACTTCAATGATCTAGCTCATATAATGAGAGTTTTTAATATAGTTCTAACATGAATACTTTGGGGCCTTATGTGTAGAGATGTTGCTTTATTAGCAATTATCTTGGTAATTTTTTTTTCATAGTTGAATATTAGCTAAGTTTCCTGATATAGGAGATGAGAATCATTTTCTCATTATATTATTATAATTGCTAGATATGTGTTAAATACTATTGATATTTAACATCCATTTTGTGGAAGTTTGACTTTCTATCCTTAATTGTATTGATTACTGGCACTTAGAATTTAAATAGCAACACTCCTTAGGACTTTTAAATAAACAAAATTTTCATTTAATGTGCCATGTTTAATAAATTCCTACCAATGTTAAAAACTTTATATGAAACTAGATTATCAGAGTGCTCTCAAGAAATCAATAAAATATTTATCATTATTACAATTATATTTTATAGGTCTTTTTTTATATATATATTTTACCCTATGTAGGTTTTTTATATTTTTACATAACAGTTGTGTTTAAATAAAAACAAAACTGATCATATAATGTTAAACCAACATTCATTTTCCATTATAAGTGCAACATTATCTT
This sequence comes from Epiperipatus broadwayi, assembly GCA_028023455.1. Taxonomy (NCBI): domain Eukaryota; kingdom Metazoa; phylum Onychophora; class Udeonychophora; order Euonychophora; family Peripatidae; genus Epiperipatus; species Epiperipatus broadwayi. Next base: position 6,156,226 of record JAQFVV010012463.1, read on the forward strand.
GCCTACATTATCTCAAATTTACTTAAATTTCACAATAAAATATAATTCATCATTGGATATATGTTCAGTGCAAGACTTAGACACACATTCAACTGAATTTCTTATATACACTTTAAAATATATACTGTAAATTTTTTACATAATTTTAAACCAATATTCACTCTTAGCTGTATTTTTATATTGGACTATTTCCATCATCTAATATGTGTGTTGAACGTCTTTAGAAAAGTTTAATTTTAGTTAAATATTCCAAATTCATTCAACTGTTAGTAATATCACAGCAAACAAATGTTAGTAATATCACAGCAAACAGGTTAGTATATGCACTAACTGTTAGTAATATCACAGCAAACAGGTTAGTATATGCGCAACATTTCAGCAGGCATGATGGCTCAGTTGGTTAGAGCATTACCTTAAATTTCAATAATCAAGAATCTAAGGAGCCAGGTTTGAATCCCATGCTAGTACTATCACTGGTTAGGCCAGCAACACCTGAAGAAGAGGGGAGAAAAATACCTCTCAAAACATTGTGCATATACTAACCTGTTTTCTGTGATATTACTAACAGTTGGTGCATAAACTAACCTGTTTGCTGTGATATTACTAACAGTTGTTGCATATACTAACCTGTTTGCTGTGATATTACTAACAGTTGAATGAATTTGGAATATTTAACTAAAATTAAAATTTTCTAAAGACATTCAACACACATATTAGATTATGGAAATAGTCCAATATAAAAATACAGCTAGAACACCATCATCACAAACCTTCAGAAAAACAACAATATTCACTCTTCTTTGTAAATGCAACAGGTTATCTTGCCTACAGTATTTCAAATGATGCTTACTTAAATTTCACAATAAAACAAAATAAAAAAACTCATCTTCAGATATATGTTCAGCATGCACACATATTTACTTGAATTTATTATATAGCCTTTAAATTTTATACACATAAATTTTCTACATCTTAAATCATTGAATAAAATTAGACAAAAATAAAATTCTTACCTAGGCATTTTTGATCTTAATGTTGAAAATAAATAAATAAATAAAAATGCATGCTGTTTTAGCATACTCTTGAGCAGTCTGAATTTTCATGCACACACAAGATATTGTTTATTGATTACTTTTTGTGTTTTCAATTCAATGTTCTTCGTGTTGAGCCAATCTTCTTTTTGAGATTTTTTGAACTTGTTTTCCTTACAATTTTTTTCAAATTTTATAATGTTAAGTTTCACTTGACACACACTTTTCCCTTTTCTCCCCTTCTCCCTCTCTTCCTATCTCTCTACTTCCTTTCCATATCCTTCTCTCACCCTTTCTGTTTCTCAACCTCCCTCTTTATCTCTCTTCCCTTCTCTCTCTCTCTAATTTTATATAATTTCTAGTTCTATGCAGAATATTAAATGTAAGTATTTGCTCTTGATCAGATAACTGAGGAAGATTCAACAAGCTTTCATCAGGAAGGCTTCAAGGAGATTTTCATCCAGATAGGTTTTATAGCATGCTTATATCCTAACAAATTAATGCATCTAGTAGATTGGTTTAGTCTAGTGTTCCATTTTTAAATTTCCAATAACACATCTCTTCTACAAGAAATTATTTTAACTTCATGAAATCTGACAATTTCATTTCAGGAGAAAATTTTGTTTGCCTTACATTGATTCACAAAAACAACTTGTGTGAACTTGTTAGGGTAACTGCTTTTTTTCAAATCATGAATCTGCATATTTATTTGAAACTACACTTTAATTATCTTCTTTGCTAAACAATTTTACTGTACCTGGCTGGATTTTTTTGTTGTTGTTGGGTTTTTTAAAGGATTAAGCAACTCAATTATAATCCATTCAATTTTTGATTCTTTTCTTTTTCGAACAAGATCATTTTGCAAAATAAATACATAGTTCAATTTTGCATTTTTGTTTTCAAAAAAAGAATAAAACTTATTTCATATACAATTTTCATAATCTTATTAAAATTGCATAAAACTATTAAAGTTGATAAATCTAGCAAAAACTAGAATGCATATTAAATTTACATATGATACCATTTACAACTTTCTTATACACTTAACAATACTATTTTTTACAGTTTTGATTGTCCTGATGATGACTGCAGGACTGTTGCAACTGTAAAAATAAAGTTTGGTGTAAAAAATAATATTGTTAAGTATATAAGAAAGTTGGAAATGGTATCATAAATCAATACTTAAAAAAAGGAGGAAGAAGAAAATTGCATGTTAAATTTGTTATATTGTTGGGTTTTTTTTTGCATTTGAACTCTAATTAATATTTGTACTATTAAGTGTTATTTTATTTAGCATTTATTTTTTTTAATAAAAAAAAAAAAGCTCATTTGTGCAAGAAGATTAGCAAATTTATTTAATTCTTGGTTCAACATATATGTGCAGAATATGAATGCCTAATTATTATGCTATCTCTGAAGCCAATATAGTCGATATGCAACTTCACTAAACTGTATTTATAAATTGGAAAAAAAACTGTGCTATAAATCTGCATCAATAATGCATATTATATGCATGGGTTCAGTTCTATTTATTAATATGTGTGTGTGACAAGACTTGGAATCAAATATTATGAATAGGAGAATGAGGGAATACTATAAAATGGATTTCAAACCATTTTTTATTCTTTATCCCTCTCACATGGCATTTGATTTAGCTGACACAAATAAATACATGTTTCTATTCACTACAACTTTTTTTCTAAATATTTGAGAGATCAATCAACATTTGAGTAACAAAAACCTTTAACTCTTCAGCTAAATACTCTGCACTGAGTCAGTTTCTCAAGATATTCATTAAGCTCTGATTAGACGACAAAAACTATTAAACAGTTTTATCAAAACACAAATTCAACTTATCTACCAACAGACCAAAAATTTGTTAGTTTTTCTTTGCAATTTAATGTGTATCAAATTAAAAATTGCACAATTATATTATTTAAAATGATTTACTTTTTCTCTCAAATTAGTTTCTTAAAAAAAGTATTTCTTACAAAAATTGTACCATTTTGTACTTTTTTTATCTTGAATTTTCTTAATAATTTCCTAAAGCTTTATTATAAATATAGGGGATTTGAACTCAGACTTTCAAGCAACCCTCAACTATTCACCCTATCTCATACTACTGATACACATGACCACACACATGTAGAAAATATAAATAATCATCAATATATGTATTTCGAGCTAGTGCTGCACATGTATGTGGTTATGTGTATCAGTAGTATGAGATAGTGTGAATAGTTTAAAGTTGCTTGAAAGTCAAATCCCCTATATTTACAATTAAGTTCCAGGTATAAGAATGCCTATATTTCAAATCTTAAAGCTTTATAAATAATCTGACTTTCTGTAAATTTTATTTATCACTATGAACTTTTTAACCTTTAAAAAAATTTAATCATAATTCTTTTTATGATTAATAAAATTTAAAATGTCATTTTTATTGCATAAAATTTTAGTAAAAAATTTATAAGGAATTGATTCTAAGCTAATAAGGCTAATTTCTTAATTAGGTGTGATTTCAGTTGAAGCAAATGTTAATTTCTTTTAGAAGTCTTCTCTACACAATTTAGCTACTTTAACTGCTTACGCAGTACAGTTGGAATTCTATCCTGTATCCTCTGGATACATTTTTTTATTATTAATTTTATTTATAATATTATTACTTTTATAGTCAAAAATTATTATATGGTCAATTGCCCGGAGAAGTTATGTGAAGTGTCGTTTTAGCCTCAACTGATGGATTGCATATGCAGTTTAAATCAATTGATCACACATATTTCCCCCCCCCCCACTCTTTTCGGTTGAGAATCAATTCTAGAAACTTTTAGCTCTTGGATGTACAACTAGGCTAAAGACTCGGGGCATTACTCTTATAAAATTGATATAAAATAAACCGAAATCTAGTTTATAATTCTGTTATATATGTCTTCAAAGCTATAATATTAATATTCAGTTGTTTTGTTTTTGTTCCTTTGTTTATAAAAAAGAATAAATAACATCTCCAATATGCCTAAGGCTTTTTTTATTATTTAATTCCGCATATTTCAATTTTGAAATTAAATCCTGTTTTCTTTTTTTATCATAACATTAATATTTTCTGATTTTCTAAAAAAAAAAATTTAAACTTCAACAAGTTCATCATTAACAGTTCTATTCAGTTTATCAAAATCACCCCCTCCCCCTCTCTCCATTATTGACCTAAAAATCTTTATTTCTAGATTTCATCACTCCATTACGGTGCTCAATTCGTAGCATATTGTAACTAATATGGATTGTTTTGGGAGTTGTACTTGAAATGTATTTGATGGATATATTTACAATATTATATTCACTATTAATGTTAAAATTGTTACAGTCGGAGCATTTTTTTATGATTTGATAAAATTAAAAACTCCATTAGTTTTTTTTCTCTATTCAAAATTGTAATTAAAAAAAAATTGAATTCAACAAGAAATTTATATATATTAATTAGTTTCCTTTCGGACTTTTTTTTTTTTTGTAAAATACACACATACATAATAATACACAAAATTACATTGGAAATAGTTTATTTAACATTTTTATTTTTCATACATTTTTTCCATCTAAAGTCTTTATTCTAATATTTTTATTTTTTTTTTATCATACAATTGTAAGTATAAAACCCCAACAGCTGTTAATTCTTCATAAATGACATGTTTTAAACGATATTTTCTTTAATAAATATTTATTACAATAATCAGAATTTTAATTAAAGTTTAAAGAAGTTTACTTTGATTTTTTTTATTTTAATTACCTGAACTTTTCTTTAATCTATTTTAATAAAAACTATCTTGAACACTTATTAATTGAAAGGTATAAACTTTGATTTCATTTATTTCTTTTATTGACCAAAAATACTTTTTTTTTTTCAAGCTGCCCAACATTTAATTGCATTAAATAATGCAGCTAAATTATAATAATCATCCCATTCCTAAAGATCCGCGTATTATTATCAATGTTGGTGGAATACGTCATGAAACTTATAGTTCGACTTTAAAAAACATTCCTGATACCCGACTGTCTTGGTTAGTTGATGCAACTTCAGAGTACTTTTATGATAGAAATGTTCGTGAGTTTTTTTTCGATCGCCATCCTGGCTGTTTTATTCATATCCTCAATTACTATCGTACTGGAAAACTTCATGTGCCATTGGATGTTTGTGGGCCCTTATTTGAAAGTGAGCTAGCTTTCTGGGGTTTGGATGAAAAACAAATAGAATCTTGCTGTTATTTAACTTTTCGTAGTCATCGAGATGCACTAGAAACATTAGCAGAATTAGATGGTAATAGTAGTAATGAGGAAGATGAGGTTGATGACACAGCTCAAATTTTAGGTCTGAGTGATGTATCAATTCCAAATAAAAATTGTTGGAAGCAATGGCAACAGAAAATTTGGACTAATATAGATAACCCTAGTTCTTCTTTAATTGCCAAGGTAATATTTATTAATGATCATAAATGAATCTACAGTTACAGTATTTTTTTTAATCTTAAAAATATTTAAAATATTAAATTGTATACTAACTAGATGTAGACAATAACTAACAAATAATTATCTAAATCAGTGGTAGTCAACCTGGTCCTTACTGCCCACTAGTGGTCATTCCAGCCTTCGTGGTGGGGGTTTTGTCTGACACTGAAGCACTTTCTTTTTTTTTTTCAAATTTAATTGAATTTTTAAAAAAATTTCTTAGAGATTTATATGCTTTAGCTTGCTGTAACTCTGCTTTATAAATTTTATAAAGTAAAGTTACTTCCCTACTTTATAAATCACCATTACTGTGGAACTGATGGGCTTTTAGAAAATTTTACTACTAACAGAGATACAAAAGTGGGCAATAGATATAAAAAGATTGACTACCCTTGATCTAAATCATACACTTATTTGAACATTAAAAAAGAAATGTAAATAATCGTATGGTTAGTTGCTTAAGATCATGTGTTGTTAAAATATCAGGTGACATAGTGAGAAAAAGTATAGGAAATTCTAAATAAATATGGACCTAAAAATATGTATCTATTACAATTATTGCTACCCAATAAATAAAAGTTTTAACAAAAGATTATTGTATAGCAAGACAGTTATTAAAGTGATACTGTGACATATGCCTCAAAATATTGTCAACATCTTTCTGGCTTGCCTATAGATATAAAAAAAAACTGACAGCACCCAAATATATAGTTACTAACCTGGAACCAGATCTATATAATTATTCAGGCAGGTTAATTTGGGTTCAGACTGATTTGAATTTCATTTTGTTAGCCTGAATGGTAAAATGAATTTGAATATAGTTTCTAGATAAATAACTGCATTATTTCCAGCTTTGAATTTCAAGCCTCAATGATGAAGGCAAAGCCAGAAATTGGTCTTAGGATGGAGATTTAAATTGCAATAGGGCATCTGATAATCACTGATTACCTGAGCTTTCAGTTAGATTGAACTATAAAAAAGAATTGCTTCTGTTTTATTATGTCATGTGCAAGCTGAAAAATTAAATGATTTATTATTAAAAAACATTGAGCCTATAATAGATTTAAACTGAACATGTGTTAAAAAAGATGACAATAAGTGGACAATTGAAGTTTTAAATTGGATCCAAAAAGATTTTAAAAAACTAGAAGGAGGCCACATGTGAGATGAATAGATAAATAAGTTTTTTGAAATAATGTGAAGAAGTAATAGATTAAAAAAACTGAAATAATCCCATAAATGACTTCATTTCTTATTAAGTTAATAATATTTGAAAATGATGAGGTGTTTTGGCTTTATAATTATAAAATTTGACTAATATAAACTTTTTTATGATTTGTAGCTAACCTAGGACTGTCAAGGTTCCAACTTAAATCTTAATATTTTCTCCTCTTTTTCTGCTAATACATTTACCTTTTCTTTTTTTTATTACTCAATTGATTACATTGATTATTTTTTATATACTTTCCATGATTTGAATAATAAGTTTTTTTGTTGATTATTTAATCTTTTTGTATGTGATCTAGATAAATTTAATCATATATGTTGCTTTCGGGTTTTTTTTAAGTGTTTTACTTGTATAGTTAAATATTGTTTTATTTATTGCACTTCATAAGTAGCATATTCAAAAACTTAAACGCTCTTACATTCATTCCCAGTCAAGTAAAAAAATAATTCAATATAGTTAGTTAGCTTGTCTTTATTGTATTACTCTGATGTTTGAACGATGCTTGACCTCTTGAGTAACTAACTATAGGATTATTTTACTTAATTAATACCTATTTTTTGAATTAAATACTTATATTTTAGTGATATGCAGTTGTACAATATATATTTATTATTTCATTTAGTTCAAAGTATTAAGAGTCAAAATTTATTTTTAAAGGTATTATATGTTTTTTTTTTCTTTTTTCTTTTTAGATTTTAAATGTAATTTCATTATTATTTATTATAATATCAATAACAAGTTTTTGTCTAGAAACTATTACTAGCTTTCAGCAATGTCCACTACAATTTGATTGTCATTTAAATAGTTCCATTAAATATCCTCATTACGTGCTAGAATGGATTGAATTTGGCACTACATTTTATTTTACCATAGATTTTGCTTTTAGATTTTTTATTTGTCCTTTCAAGATAAAATTTATTAAACAATTTCTTAATATAATTGATTTTTTAGCATTAATTCCATCATATATACATATGATAATTTATATTAATTTTATAGTGCCTTATAAAACACTTGAAATTATTAACTTTACAAGAGCAATTCGCATTTTCAGAATTTTCAAACTGACTCATAATTTAAGTGTTCTTAAAGTATTGGGTCATACAATAAAAGCAAGTTTAAAAGAGCTATTACTACTATTTATTTATATTATTATTGTGACAGTTTTGTTTGGATGTTTAATTTATTATGCAGAGCGCTGGCAAGACAATCCACACAATAAATTTCACAATATACCTATAGGGTTTTGGTGGGCAATTGTTACTATGACGACTATTGGCTATGGAGATTTCTACCCCCAGACAACATCAGGTTATGTGATTGGTGTCTTATGTGCAATCTGTGGGGTTTTGACCATAGCTTTGCCAGTACCAGTTATTGTTAATAATTTTGCTTTGTACTATTCACATACTCAAGCCAAATTAAAATTACCAAAAAAGAGAAAACAAGTTCTTTTAGAAGCTTCTAAAATTTTGAAACAAAGTTTTCCAGAAGAATGTAATCCTGCAAACAAAGTGAAAGTTGAAGGTGCAAATCAAGACTTGCTATCCCATCAAGTTTCAGAAGGTAGGATAAAATGTTTTTTTAAAAAAGTTTTATATTATTCCTTTAACTAAATAGATTTAAAAAATTCAGTCTCAATAATATAAAATGTATATATATAAATATTATACTCCTTCCTCCCCCCCCTTTATTATAGCTTTTATTGCTTTGTTGACTATTTAGTAACCTTTTTCAGAATTGTAACTGATAAATGTATTATATCTACAGATATAAATGTATTTTATATTAATGTTTAACATACATAAGTTTAAATGTGCACATGTATATATACTATAAATATCTTCTTTTATGTGTACAAGAAGTTATATATTAATTTACATTGTTATAAAATACATTTGGGAGTGTATATATAAATATATAGGTACATGCTGTAACTAATATAATATATTTCTCAAGTGTCCTGAAGTTATCCTTAAACATTCATAATATTACTTTAAAAATATAAAAGGGAATACAACATTTTATTATGCATAAAAACAATACAAAAAAAGTGAATATTCAAAATAATAACAAATTTAACAAATAATCTACTTGGTAAAAAAAATGGAATTCATATTTTCAGTTATTAATATGTTTTTTATTTAAAATTAATAAGAAAAATATTAATTACCGTAAACTTAATAAAAAATTTAATGTTGCTATTGTATAATCAATACTGTCTTCTATAGTTTAGTAAATATTAGAATAAACAGATATAAAGTCAATATTATATTGCAAATAATTTAAATATTTTGATTTGTAATGTTTACACTTGGAGTATTTATAATGGCTATGTCTTTTGTTTAAAAAAATGATAATTAAAAAAAGATACCAACGATTTATTGCTCAGTAGTTCATGTGAAATTGTGCAACTGAATTGCATTAACTCTCACAGTTTAAAAAATTGATGGTGATAAATATTCATTAAAAAGTTCTAGTAGCTTTTTCATAATTGTGTGTTATAACATAAAAACACTAGATTAAAATTTATAATTTAATGCAAAGAAGAACATGAGAAAATTACATTTAAAGTTTAGTTTTATAATACTTTAATTAATACCCACATCTTAAAATGCTAGTATAGTTCTTGCCTCACTTGTGCCAACTCATCCATATGATTCATTTTACCACTGGAAAAAAAAATGCTATCACATAAAGAATTTTTTTTTTTTCTAAACTCATTTATGCTACAATTATATGCTTTCACATAGTGATTTATCTGATAATCAAAATTAATAAAAAAATAAATTATTTGAATTTAAAAAAAAGAACACTTTAGCTAATTTATGATACAAACCATACGTTTTAAAATACTGCAAAAGTATAGCTTCAATCTGTTAATTTTGGTGCTTGAACAGCACATGATCCCCTGAGAGTGATTCAGTTAATTCTTTTATTTACAATTATAAAATTTACAATATATACATAGCCATATTTTTTTAATTATCTAAGTGCTGAAATCAAGTTATAGATAGATTCATAATTGGGAAATATTAAAATGATCTTGAAGCATGAAAGTTAACTGCAAATTATCAATAAGCAGAGCTCAGCTATCACTATATTTAATATTGGACTGTAAGTTGATGTTAGTACACTAAATCTAAGTAGTGTGTCAAGCATTGGTGGTCAATTGCCTTACAAGCAATTGTCCCGGGCTTGTGGGTTCACTCCCTGACTGATGCTTTGATACATGGGAAAAAAACTAAGTAGTGTTCTGTTCTGTTTTTTCCTCTGTGTTTTTTTTATTATCTTTCTCTCTCTTTTTTTGTAATCTTACTGTTTTTTGTTTGTTAGATTAATAAAGGACATGGTTTTTGTGTTTTTCATTCCATAAATCATGTTCACCCTAGCTGTAACAATAAGATTGTGGATTTGTGAAATCTCATTTCCACTCATTAATTGCATGACTAATTCTGATTACAAACACTGTTTTTTTATCCATGAAGACTTGTGCATATTTTACATCAATACCATTTTCATATATAAAGAAAATACAAAAATTCCAATTAAATCACCAAAATTAGATAAAAAAATTCATTACCAATAGTTTCCCCACCAGTGTAGACTTATCAAATGCAAAGGAAGGATATTCAATATTTTTTTTGTTTTGTGTTACTTCACACTTAAGAAGTGTCTGCTCTGGCAAGGAAATCTTTGGTAATAAATTTTTACTTCAATTTTAGCTAGTGATTATATTAATTAATTTAGCTTTTGACAATTGATATTATATGTATCACATAATAGCATCCCAAGCTTATCTAAATCATGAATATTCAATTTATTGACAAAGCCATCTCTATAAATAAAATATGAATTTCAGTTTTCATGCTATTCTAAGATAGAAATACAGACAGAGAGCTCACAGAGAACGATATCAGATTAAGATTTTTATATCCCTAAAATTTTAAATATATTTCATTAAACAGGAAAATATAAGCTGTTGCTACTCATTATTATTTAGATAATAAGCCTGATTTTGTGCAAAGCTAGATGGTTTAAATGTAAATCACATGATAGAAGCCCAAACTTATATAAATTATGAATCTTTAATTTGATTTATATTTGGATTTGTGCAAAATCAGATATTTATATTGTAATCACACTGCAACATAGTTGTGTGTGTGCACATATATATATAAAGGAAAGGAAATGTAGAAATAGACACAAAAAAAATTCTAGATATTTTCTACATTTTCTGAAATAAAAATAATAAAGGGTTAAATAACTTTCAATTTAAAACAGAATTTTATTATAAGTTAAAACATTTAAAAAGATCTAAATAAATTATTATTATTATTCTGATTTTGAAATTTAAAAACAAGCATGTTTCTGATAATTGTAAAAATTTATATAATGTATTTTTCAAAATCTTTGAATTAATTGGTAAATTTCTCTAAATAAAAACATTTAAAAATTTCAAACTTGTCTTCAAAATGGATTAAAAAGATAAAAAAAACCTCTGTTTTTAATTAAAATGTTTTTATCACCACCACATGATTCTGTAAAAGGTCTGATAAAAAATATCAGTTCAGTTTGACTTGCAGTTTTTGTAAGAGCTGACCAGAAAAGTTTGGTGTTAATATTTTTGAGCAGTTGGCAGTAGCTAGTTGCAGAGTTGGTTTCAGAATTAGCCAAATAATCACCTTGGATCAGATATAGCTGAAGTTAGGACAGAAGCTGCAGTCTACTAATTTATTAAGCAGGAGTTTTGATTTACATAAAGCTGGGTCACTTCTAATGGATCCATTATCCTGCTTAAATATGTTCTGAAAGTCTGCTTACCTGAAGTATGCCAATCCTGGACAGAAGAGAACCAAATAAGTGCCAAGATAAACCTGATCATATCTTTCTGATGCTGAAAATTACCTGAACTATACTTGGCTCACTAAGGCTAACTCACCAAGAGAAGCACAGATAAATGTATATACAATGATGAGTAGCATTATCTGTAATGAGAATGAAATTTTAAATAATTTCCTTAGTAAAAATGACATTTAAAAATCTATATATTTTAAAAGATAACAATCAAATAATTTTGCTTGAATTGAATTAAAATCTAAAAGTAATGATCAACTCATAGACAGTTGATTTTGATAAGAAAAAAGAAGACTTCAAACATTTTTTACATTAATTTAAAGATGTAATTAATTAATTGAGAATAACCTGTCATAAAAAAGGAACTTTTGAGTTACCTGTCAAAAATTATTTCATTTTTAAAAAAAGGCAAAAGAAAAATACTTTTATTGACTGTAAAAAAAGAGAGTCTAATTAATAATTTTAATTCTCATCATCTATAAGTTTATAGATACACACATATGTGTGAATTTTATATATAGTTTTCAAATAAAATTAATTAGGAAATATATTTTTAATAATTTTATTATTTTGATAAATTCAAACATGTTTATTTTATATCAAGTCACAAGCCTGTGTGCTAAATGGGTTTTATGTAAACCTAATGTATTACTCATGTAAATTATAATGTAATAACTTGAGTTATGTATAGTAATTTTGCAAATCACAAATGTGCTAATTTTTTATTGTATATTAATCAAAATCAGAAGGCTTCTAATTATAGTCATATTCTAGAGACCTTAACTTCATTTTTTTTATTGTTAATAAACTTGTATTCAATTGTTAAAATTGTATTAAATCATCATTTCTTGATCACATAGCAATAATAGAGCACCTGTTCTCTGAGATAGATTTAAGCATAATTGATTAATGTAGATGAATATATGAATGGGGATGTGTGTTTAGTGTTTAAGGGGCATCCAGTGATAATCAATCATCTTCCTGGTTGGTACATAAGATAATATTCTTTAAAGCCCCTGTACTACATTTTATTTTAGTTTAATCTTATTAGAAATTAAGTTTATATCTGGCTGGTACCTTAATGGTACTAAGTGGCCAAAGCATCAATGATGATCAGCATGTTTTAATATCCCAGCATTATTGTTTAGATTTTTCTCATTATGTATTCTTATGGATTAGCACTTAAGTTTATGCATACAGATTGACTGTTGATTTATTGTATTGATATATTTGATGTAGATCATTTATGATGTTGAATGAGTATCTTGAATATTACTTACTTTTACTTTTTATAATGCTGGTTGATGTATAGTTAATCATGGTTGCTCTAAGGAGTTAACTGGGCTGATCTCCCAGAATTCTCATCTCTCATGCTTTCTTGAATATAACATTACTCATACATTTTTTGTGATAGTACTCTATTATTTTAAACTTTATCTTAAATATTCTACTTTTTGAAATTTTGTTTATTTGGGAGTGATGATGATTTGCCATCACCCAAGGTTCACCAAAACTTTGTATCTCCGAAATCATTCCTTCTACCCCATCCTGTTACAATATATATATATTACAATTCACAAAAGTGCATGGGTCAACAAATAAACATCAATGTAATAAACTTTAAAAAAATGCTAAGCCAGGCTTGCTTTCATAAAAATACTCTGCATCAAAAGCCCAATTTTGCAATTTTTTTAAAGTTTACTTTTTTATTATTATTATTTTTTTTGTAGAATATAATTTGTGTATTTTACAATAGTTTAAATATTTTTAATGATATACAAAAAAATGATTGGAATAGGTTCAAGTTCTTAATTGTGTTTGACGTTGTGTGAGTCAGTACAATCAATAGATTTTAGACAGGAGTTTCATTTTATATATGATCATATACTTGGGAAATCCTATTTAATAATCCCTCTGAAGAAGAATCTAGTTAAGATAATCTAAAAATGGCCTATCTTCAAAAATCTGTCTAGTTCTCATGCTCAATAGATTGCTAATTTAAGAATTAGAAATAAATGTAATATTACTAATGTTGGTATTAATATAAACAGATAATGGTGACAATAATTATTATTTCCAATTTTTTTCTAAATATAGATACATAAAGTGTAAGAACTGAAAGTAGGTCAGGGCTCACAACTAAAGTATTGATAAGTTTAGATGCTTTTAATAAAGCTCATCTTACTAAGAAATTAAGTTAATTGCTCATTCAGATAATATTTTTTTAATAATAATTTATGAAAGAAGGGAAATAGTGTGACACTAAATTCATTGTGAGATGTAACTTTATATCTCTCTTGAAAATTTTAAGTGTACTGACGAAAAGCTAATAATGTTAAAAATTAGTTTGGCTAATGAAACCTGTACTCATTTTATAAGTATGCATGCTTCTATGTTAGATTCATAAAATTTCAAAAAAATATAACTTTTATTCATAATCAGATAGTGTTCTTTCCTCACTACAATAAAAAGTAATTTGTAAAGACTAAAGTATGTATTAAACAACTTCAAAAATGGTATTGAGTCTGTGAACTTGAATGGCTTGTCCTTATTGAATTTTTTAACAACTTAGTATTTTCTTTATCAATATAAAGTAGCTTGGATGTATCAATACTCAAAATAATAACATCTTGGGGGTTATAGATCAGCTTAAATTTATAAACTAGAATATATATGAAATCAATATTACATAGGTTCTTACATGAAGTGATTATTAAAAAATCATAAATTAATATTATGGTAACATTAAAAAAATAATATATATCCCAAATATACTGGTAAAAAATTTTATGTTTGTTCTTTAAACAAAATGCTATTTATACAGAGTTTCAACTACTGTTAAACATTGAAATTTGAATTTTTACGCTGGTTATATCATTAAGTCATGGATTTGTTTCATAGTATAAAGAATTCTAAATATTCTCTGGTTATCTAATCTAGCTGTATTATCAGTGACTTAATAAAAAACATGTAGCATTTAATGTTCAACTGCATACTAAAAGAAGCTTCACAGATAATGTAAAATTTAAAGTCAGAAATTCAATGATTTATAAGAAAACTTAAGAATGATTGGTTGATTACAAATACAAAGCAGATATCATTTTCTAAGCATAAGTTGTTTTTAGTTCTTCTTTTGAAGAATTATAAGTAAAATATGAAACTAAAAAACAATCTTATTAGTTCTATTATTCAATTAGCAGATATCAGACTTTTATATAAAAATAGATGGAAGGAATATACTGATTATCTTTTAAATAATAATACTATATTTAGATGATTGCATTTACTGCTAGATCTATTTTATCAATTTATTTAGATTTGAAGGACAAGATCCATCTTGAAAAGATTAAGATTTTAATAAACATAAAAATAAAAATATTACAGTTTTTGATACAATTTCTGGAGAAAATTTAAAAATACAATGGTGATATTTTTATTTCAAAGCTATTGAAATTTTTACAATTTTATATAATAAATAAAATTCTGTTTTCACAATTTATAGTAATAAAGAGGATAAATAATGGCAGTAATCATTATGTGATATCATTATTATCAATTATAATGAACATATTTTTAAAAATTGGAGTGAATAGATTAGTTTCAGTCATAAATGAATGTTTATCAGAATCTTAGCAAAGTTTATTATTATAAATATAATTCTGTTACAAAGAAAATATTAAAAAAAAGTATTATAAATAAAGCTGTAATGTGTGTGTATATATCACCAGAGTCAATTCTGACCCACCATCAACTCACAAAATATTATTATGTCCAAAACATCTGTTGTACAAACATCAACAAATGTAAGCTTCAGATGGCTAGCTCTTATGCTGTTCCAAAACAACTCATCTAATCAAGAGTTCTAATACCCTCTAAGCTAATCTTATAAAAGCAGGTTCACATAAAATTAGGTTACTATAAAATATAATAAAAATCAAGAAAGCAAGTCAGATAGCTTTTATACACTTGTATTTACAAATATATAATAGAAGGAGAATACCAATAGCTCAAACAAGCTCTAATTGATAAGTGCAATAAAAGAAAAATATTTAAAATCTCTATCTAGAATATTCCTATCCCCAGACCAATTGGTTTCAAGCTTTTGGCTCACCTCAGTGATGAGTTAGAAATTCAGACACTAGATCTAAAATATCAACTCAAAACCCAGCTCCTCACAGAGGTGAGCCAAAAGCTTGAAACCAATTGATCCGGGGATAGAAATATTTTAGATAAAGATTTTAATAGTTTTCTCTTACGGCACTTATCAATAAAAACTTGTTCAAGCTATTGGTACACTCCCTATATTTACATATTTGTAAATACAAGCTTATAAAAGCAATGTCACCAATATATGATTTGCTTTATTGATTTTTATAATTTATCCTTTAAGGATTTGGTGATGCTAATGCTATTAATATATGGAAGATCTGAATTTGGTTCAGTTTCATATAGCTATTTGTATTAGATAGCTGGATTTAAAGACATTTTTATGTCTGAAAATTTCAGATTTTCTACTCAATAGTTACGCATTAAATAAGCGCTGGATTTTGAGTTGATATTTTAGATCTAATGTCTGAATGTTCTAACTCTGGACTTATTAATAAGAATTTGTTTGAGCTATTGGTACACTCCCTATATTTAAATATTTGTAAATACAAGCTTATATAAGCAATATCACACAATATATGACTTCTTTTATTGTTTTTCATAATTTTGCCTTTAAGGCTTTGGTGATGCTAAGGCTATTAATCTTATGGTAGATATGAATTAGAATATGTATTAAATAAGTGCTGGGGTGAGACAAAAGCTCAAAACCAATTGGTTTGGGGATAGGAATATTCTAGATAGAGATTTTAAATATTCAATGAGAGCTTTTTTGAGCTATTGGTGTACTCCCTATATTATATAAAAGATAATCCAAATATTTTTTTCTTAATCAAATCTCTAATAAACAAAGATAATCATATTTTTTATCTCTAATTCTTGTCAAACCATGAATATGATCCTAGTAAATATCCTAATATAACAAATAAATTTTATTTTAAAATTAATCATGAAACTCTGATATTAAAATAATTACAAAGCAATCTAGGATGACTTTCATGATAGTATGAGTAATAAAAAAATGTTGTAGCTACTCATATATCACACAAAAAGAATCTCTTATAATCTTAATCAAAATAAAATAATATAATATTGTCAACCAATGACGTTACTCAAACATCAACAAATAAATGTTAATAAAGTGACTTTTATAATCTTCTTGTACTCTTATGCTTTAAAATTAAAATATATGTGTGATTTTATATTTTTGATAGCATAGATGATGATACAGATACAAATTCAGAAGTAGTAATTAAATCAATATTTTATTAATATTAATAAATATGACAAGGATAAATCATTAATATTTTGTTAAGATCAAAATTGTATAATTATCACAAAGCTTATTATAATTTAAGCTGCTAAAAAATAAATACAATATGATTTAACCATGAATACATTAAGCTCTTACATTTATTTTTTAATCCAGCTTTCATTCCCCGATCAACAAATAAATCTTACCATTGATATAGTAATATTGTATTTGGAAGATATGTATAATATCATAGCCACATAAAAATAATTTATAAATTTAAGCACAAAAACATTTTGTCAAGGTTTTTGAACACATCAAATAAGCAGACTAGGAACATCAATAGCATCAACATTCTTAAACTATTCTGATTGCATCAAGAACAAAGTAAAGGCATGGTTTGCATAATGCATGATTTTAATACTCAAGGGTCAAATAAATCTAACTTTATAAAGATCTTTACCAAAATAAACATCAATGAATATAAAAGGTATTATAATGAAATAGACTCAAAAATAAACATGTCTCCAAAAGTGTATCTAATGAATTAAGACCTTGTCTCTAATCTTAATAATTATACTAAGAATTAACCATTGCAAAAGATTGCCGAAAATATAACACCATTGACTACCTGTCACCTAAGACAGACTACAACTTACAAGGATGATAAAAATAATATATAAAAGGATGATTAATCCTATTATTTCATATAACAAATATGTGATGTGAAAAACTGACAAAATATAATAATTAAAGCAAAATATAACTAGACATATGAATTGTGCTTAGCAATTTAATAATAAAAATATACATCTACTTTACTAATTCCTCTATTCATTTATACACACTCTAAAAAATTCTATACAGGATGTATATGTTACTTTTGATTATATTTTAAGGCATTAATATTTTGAAAAAGTTCCATCTTCAAAGTAGTACAAATCATAGAATAAATAAACAATATCATATTATACACATATAAATAAAATTTATATCTAAAATATTTATAATCCTTTTATCATTTAATAGTTCATAAATCCTAAAATCATTGAGTTAAATTTCTTCTTTGTACCACTGTATTTCAAATAATGATTCATTGGATATGTTGAAGATTTTATTAAAGTGTTTGGATAACATGAATATTAAATATTAGCAAAACAATTAAAATTGGAGGCACTTAAAAAAGCACTGACATAATTGAAAAAACCATTTAAGATAATAACAAAGCATATATTGAAATAATATGAAGACAATAACATATAATTTTCTTTTAAAAAAATTTAAAGCAATGAAAAGTAGTAAGCATAATATTTATTTCAAACAGTATGATGGATTTCCTTTTGAAATAATGCATAGATTAAATCAACAAAAATATTTGTAAAGAATATAAGTTCCTCTGAAATAATAAGAAGCTTGTTAAAACAAAGATAGTTTATCAAAAGCACATTACCTATTTTCAGATATTTGAAATTCATAATAAAGATTATAATATTCATTTATACACAGACAGTAGTGAGCACCAAGTTTATTTTATACTTTATTTTATCTTCCATAGATAGATCAAATATTTAATAGCAATAAAGTACATTCAAGCATTAATATTTATTTTATATTTCCAGAACAAGATAAAATATTTCTTTAGAAGACACTATTTTATCAGACATATTTAATATAAGATAAATTCCTGGAACTGCATAGTTTTATCATTTCATCATTTTATAAATGTTAAAACAAATATTTCATTTACTTTAAAATATCATTATATTAATAATTTTTATGAATGTTATTTTAAATTATGAAAAATAAGAATAATTTATTTTTATAACAAAGAAAAAGAATTTATACTTTCACATTTATTATTCAACAGCTGCTTTTATCATTTACAACATCCTGCAACTTTGCAAAAATTCTAATTTTACTATAATGTCAAATTAAACTTCATGAGAATATTCTGTAAATAATAATAAAGTTCAGTATTGTGAAATAGATCTTCTATAATTCATTAGAGAATAAACTATAATAAACTTAATTAAAATTATGCGCAAAGTTCTGGTATTCAATATTTTTAAAAGTATCAATTCCATATAAATTTAACATGAATAAACAAGCAACTGAATATTAATAAAAGTTCAAGCAAAATAATTATATCTTCTGTAAAAATTCATGTTGTCACAAAGCATTGCAACAGTATATAATTTTCTTCCATAATTATACATTGTTGGAGCTTTCCAAATGATGTATTAGTTGAGAAAATACAGTAGAGAGTTAGACAGGTGAAAGCTAATGGCCCAAGTTATTCTAGCCATTTATTGTATTTATAAAATAATAGGCAGTTATAAAAATTTAACACATTAGATGATGAATACGAATGATGAAGTGTGTAGATACACATGTCTAGTTACTTAAATATATTAAGTCAACTGATAGATGACTAAATTAATGATTGACAATTAGGATGTAAATTACTAATTAATTTATGTGACTTAAATCAAGTATCTAAACCCAACTAAAAATGGATGTTTTTAAATACATGCTCTGTTTGATTGACAGCAACTTCCAACTAGTCTTATAGATTACTATCGTCTTGAGCTAAGATTATTAAACGTAGTCTTTTATTATATTCTACTTACATTTGCTTTTATCTCCACTAGCAATGATACTTTACTTTTTTGGAAATCTGTAATAAAATTAAAGCTGCCTTTGACATTGGGTTCTCCCTTTTTGTTTATTCTTTCCCAGGTTTCTCTTTAATATAATGGAAACTGTTAACTCTGAGTTGAATTTCACAGCATTAAAATTGATGTTTGTATTTTCCACAACTATTAATTTTAAGGTTTTTAAATTTTTGCTTAAATTATTGCTTCTATCCACCTCATCAAAATTACATAGAAGTTATTTGCATTATTTTGTCATGCATGTTTTTTTAATATATCTTACTGTTTTATGCAATGTTTGCATATTTTTATTTTACAGCAACTTGTTACTGGTTCATGATCAGCCTCGTGTGTGATACTGTTTATTTTGTTTATCTATCCTAATCAAGTCTTTTAGCATCTCTTTTGGATTTTTTTTGTACATTAATCATCTTTATTCCTCAACTGTTATATGTCAATAGTATCACTTGATTGTCTGTTGCTTAACTAGAATCATCTGAGATAAAACAGAATCGATTGTGATCTTCAAATTTATCAGAAGCTTTACTTACAGGTTGTGTTTCTTCATGTCACATAAGAATTTGTTATTATGAATTCAACTTTATGTACTCTGTTTATTGATATGCTGAAGACAATGTATACTTGGATCTTAGGTTAAATGTATATTGTTGCAGTATTTCCAATAGTTCTATCCAAAAATATGTTGATAGAATCTCTATTGGTTTTTTTTTATATAGTATACATGCAGTATTTCATATATAGCCAGATTAAATATACTAATTAATGTATATACATTAATTTTTGGCTTTTTTATGAATAAAGCTGGGTTTTTAAAAAGAAAAATCTGAATTGGTCTAAATTCATGTTGAGTTACCAGAGTAGTTTATATGAGACTCTTTTAAAGAACTAAAAGCAATTTATAGAAATCAATCAGTGACAACTTATATAAATAAAATAGTGAGATTTCATATCAAAAATATATACAGTATATTATTCTCTTTTGTTATGATTATGGTTAAAATTGTATTATTGATAACTGCAAGTATAAAATATAATTATAGTCAAGCGCTGTTAGCCGAGAGGTCATCGCGGCCGCCTTGCAAGCAAGAAGTTGGTTGCAAACGGTTGTGGGTTCGCATCCCGGCCGGTGCTATGACATATGGAAAAAAACGTAATTATAATCATTAGACTATCAGAGATATTTCGTAAAACTATTGTATTTTTTACATTTATGTTGCTATAAAAAAATGTGTGTTTATATTTAATAATTTGTTTACAAATCCTTAGCCTTATTGTTGTTGTTTTTTACTATTGGTTTTTTTTATATATGTGTGTGAGAGTTTTAAAAAAATTTCAATATTTTTTTTTTTTCCACTTCTCACTTGCTTATGACATTATTTAAGCTCGTGACTCACCATTGATTTTTTTTTCCAGAATTGTAAATAAAGAAAGAATGAAAACAAAGACGTATGTGTCGCCTAAAATTAAAATAAATATAATTTTTATAGATATGTAAATTTCAGTGCGGCATTAATATTGAGTTTACTATTTCATATAACTGACATTAAATTTGTAGCATAATTTAGTCAATATATCTAATACTTCATTGCCATAAATGTGGAAACATTTCATTACAGCATGCAAGCAAGCAAATTTGCAATTTTATCACAATTGTCATTAGATCTAAATCATGAATTATTTATTATCCACGTCAAAAATTTTCACATCGTTCTCTCTCATTATACGTGTATTATATTCAGATAATACCTAGAATGTTTTGGATATATCACAAAAAATTATACAAAGAAGATAATATTTGAAAAACTCACATTGAATAGTTTTTTATATATCATTAATCGCGTATTATTATTTAGTTTTGAAATCATAACAGTAATAAAAATTATAAAGAAAAATGAAAGTTATCATGTTCTTTTAAATTAATATACTCGCAAAAGAATGTGATTATTCTAATTCCAAACGAAAGAAAAAAGATAGATAAAAATAACAATAAAGATAATACTAACATTTATAACGTAATTAATCATCATTATTCTTTCTTTATTCTATCTATCTATCTCTCTTTTTTTTATATCTGATTCACTTGTCATTTAGATTAATGCTGGTCCAAGACTCTCATTCAACCATCATTGGGTGTGTAACCCCCATTTCCTTTTATTACATACACAATAATTCTGACTTCAATCTTATTTTTTCTTTTGGTTTTAAACATTTTATATTTTGTCCTCCTCTATTTTTTTTCTCTAAGAATTAGAGTGAGAATTCTTTCTTTAGGATAGTTTACTAATGATGATATAAAATTGATTTAATAGCAGTTATTCTTTTTACTTTGTTTTGCTTAATTTTGTGGAACGAGTTTTGGTAGGATTGCCTAATTTATAATTTTAGTGTATTTGTAAATTTCCTTTCCAAACTGATAATTTTTTTTGTTGGTGTTAATGTAAATAAGGCCTGGCGGATTAATTTTGATGCCTAAGTTAAGCTTTAAAAACTGCTCCTTAAAATTATTATGCGCAGAGAAGCACATCCTATCATGCCTATCAGCATTAAATAATTTTTTCCTCAAGAGGCTTCTAAACTTTTTCACAGGTATCTTAACTATAACAATCTAGTTATCACATGATCACAATCTAGTTAACCATCTAACATTGGTCAATGAATAGATGTCTAGTTATTGCTAGTTAAAGAATAAAAGGATAGAAAACTGCTTTAATCCTCACTAACTGGCAATTGAAAAGCCTAATGGGTATTCCTTCCTGGTTCTTCTATGAAAGGATGTTATTAGAGGTAGACTAGTTATTATAAACATCTGTTTTACTTATATTTAAAATGATTTGTTAAAGCAAAAAAGTGGAACCATTTGGAATTAAAATTCTAAAGTTAGTATTAAAGGATGAAAAAAAAATTATTTATTACCCCTTCTTTCCTTGATACAATTTGCTAAAACAGGCTCATAGAAAAGGACAAAAAAATCTTTTGTTTCGAAGTATAGTGGTATGTTTTTGAAAAAAATATAGCCCTTTAGCAGAGCAGCTTGGCATCCACTTAGCACTTGATTCAGTGCAAATTAATAAACAACATTACCAAATCTATTTACTTAAAAACATTTATCTCAAAGCTTGTAGAGCAATTAGCAAAGCTCTTTGTTTATTTTTTTTACAAGCTTAAATAAGAAGTGGGGTCATGTGATATATATATTTTTTATTGTCTATTTAAAAACTTTTACTAAATGGAAGAACAACTTCCTCATTCACACTAATGCGATCAATGGGTTTGCCTTTAGGTGCACTACTGCTTATAATAAAGAAGCTTTTTATCTAAAAAGCCTCAAAATAAAAATTATAAAAAAAAAAAACATGAAAAAATGTAACAAAATAAATTAAAATATAATAAATAACTTACAGAATATTAAAAAAATCATAACATATTAAATCGTTCTTTGAGCTTTTATTTTAACAATTTCTAAATTATTTTAGGTATAGCTTTGTATGTAGATATTAATCTAGAGATGTTAATAAATAATTTAAAATTTTTCAGTTTCAGTTTAGAGAACTGATTTGACTCCTGCTTGCTGCACTATGATAAGATTAGTAAAATTATTTAGGCCACAACGTTATTTGGAAATATGCATTTAAAATCGTTTTTCATATGCAAATTTTTAGTACTATCTGAATTAAATCCTTCATATCTCTTAGAATCAGTTTATAATTGTATTTATCAGGCAGTGGAAGATAACTAGATCTGTCTTTTTTACCAATAGATATAATAATAAATAAATTGGATATTTCCCAAGCATCATTAATATGTGAAACACAAGCATAATTCATATACTTGGAGTTTAAATATAATTATAGGGGATTTGAACATATGCTTTCAAGCTTCTTCAACTATCCACTTTATCTCATACAACCGATACACCTGGTCACACACATGTGAAAAATATAAATGATCTCCAATATATGTTTTTCATGCTGAACCAATGCTCATCAGTTGGTCCAGATCATTACCTCCCATACACATATATAATCAGTGCTTGGTTTATATTAAAATAGCAAATCTTCAAACTTAAATGAACACACTTCAATCTAATCCACCCTCCTTGGCATCAACAAAAGATTTCGTCACATGTGTATAGTCATGGTATTATTGTATGAGATAGGGTGAATAGCTGAAAGGAGCTTGAAAGTCAGTGTTCAAGCACCATTAAATAATTTTTTCATTCTATCTCTAAAAAGTGCAAACATGATATTGGCAATGTTGACATTGGTAAGTTTCAATACTAATTACTCCCATGTCAAATTCATAACCAGTGGTCATCTAATTTTATTTTCTAAGTATTATTTATATTTTTTTGAAAATAAGATTTGAAATATTATGAATTTATTTTAGTTAATATACTTTAATAACTTTATAAATATTTTCATTAACTTTAAATATATATAAACTAAATTGTAGAAGTTATTTAATTAATATTACTTCTCCAATTTTCTGTAAAAACTTGTATTTATAATTCTCAATCAATATATGTAAATAATAATTAAAACTTCTAGTCTTTATCATGGGCAATAGAATCAATCTGAAAAAGTTATAATTACATATAGTATTATGGTATCTGATGATATGATCACTATATTTCATGTGAGATAGTCCACTGCAATAGTTCAAAAATTAAAATACACACACAGATGCATGTGCCGCTGGATGGAGAGATAGATGGATGGAAAGGTAGACAGACAACATGTGAAAAAGATATAAATAGGCATACATATTTAAGTAATATTTGAGAATATGTGAGTGGACTTAGTTCATCTATTAATTATAGTATATGATCATATTTTTTTCCAAGTTCACATGACATTTGTAATTGTACATAAAACATATAAAGAATGTGTATCTTGAATTAAATAAAATACTAAGAGTGTAATGGTGTTTGCCATACTACTGAAGATATGTTCCAAGTGGGATGAACTTTTAAAGAAAATTATTTTTGATCATAATAATGTTGATGGTCAGAAACTATCAACATAATTCTAAAATTAAACACTATAGAACCTCCACATACACACATAAACATATATTGTTACCATTCCTGGATGTATAAAAAAGTATAGAATAGGGGACTTTGATGCAATGCAAGAGAGACATATAAGGATGCAAATAAAATGAGATTATAGGCAGAAAATAATATAATTTATTTAATATAGAAAATAAATAATAGTAATAAAATTATAAATTAACTTGCTATATTATTCTTGAAAGTTGAATAGAATGATAGATTTATTTTTATTAAAATTAAATATAATATAGAGATTATTAAATTGCAAATATATTATCAAGAACAATGTACTGATTTATCTGGGCCATATCAAGTGTTAAATAAAATATTCATGCAGATACAAGGGCAATAGATAAAACAAAATATATATCTTTTTTTATTAAAATACTTTCTTATTTAGTATCCGCCCCCCCCCCCCCACTTGAAGGTTTGTGATGGTGGTATTCTAGTTGTATTTTTATATTGGACTATTTCCATAATCTAATATGTGTATTGAATGTCTTTAGAAAAATTTAACTTTATTTAAATATTCCAAATACATTCAACTGTTAGTAATACCACATCAAACAGGTTAGTATATGCACAACTTCCTTATTTAGTTTAAATATATAGCTTGTAATTATTTTTAATCAAAAGGAAAATTACTTAAGAATATATATCGGCTTTGAGTTAACATTCTCAGATTTCATTAGCAATATAAACAAATTTTCAATACTTTTAATTGTGAGTTGGTTAATTGTACTTAAGGGGAAATGTTTATATATATAAACAATAAAATAAGCTTTTTATCTTCAACACTTTCGTCTGTCAAAAAAAAAAAACACTTTGGTCTTATGTCTTTATTTATCTGGCCAAAACTCTTTGATTCTGAAATAGATTGATTCCATTTCTCTTAATAAGTAAACTGGAGATAAATAATTATTTTCTTCAGTGAAAGCTTACAACACAATTATTTTCCAGGTTGAAAATTTAAAATAAATAATTTCTACTTTTAATAAGTTGCATTTTAAACTTGATTTATTTTTGTTTTAAGTAGATATTTCTATTGGCATATACATCATATATAGATATGACTATAAATAATAGCAGTGAACAGTCATAGTGATCTGCAGGGATAGCATATTTGAAATAAAGAGATTGTGGAAATAAGTTATTTAGTCATAATTAAATTGTATTTTAATGTAACACAAATTCAGAATTAGAAACTATGAAAATATGACTACATCTTAAACTATATTCTCATGATGATGATTGGTTTCACTACTCAATCAAAGAATGAGTTAGATGACTGCAATAAAGATTCTTAAATTATTACACTATTGGCTTTACTTTGGAAATATAATAATGTTGAGTCCTAACCATGTAAACTTGGTTTGGTAGTTTTGATGGATATAGATTTAATTATTATTTTGATTGTCATAAACATCAGATGTTACATTTGAACAAATAGTGTTGATCCTGATTTCAAGATTTTAATGGTAATAAAAAAATGGCAATAATAATTAATGTTCACACTAAACTGCACATTGCACAAGTGCAGGGAGTTTTTGAAAGTCTGTGTATTACTTAGTGGCTTTTGCATACTCCAGATATCCCAATAATCTAAGTATTCATCTATTTACTTTTGCATTTAAACACATAAAGTTGAGTCCAGATGAATAATTTTAATTAAAAAAATTAAATAAGTAGAATAAGTGGAGATAGGGATATTACTATGGGATTTTAGTTTAAGTATTATTTTCCATCTGAAATAATTATAAATAAATTCAAATACTATTACATTTTGGCTAACACTGCCTTTTTTTCATTGGCCATTGCCATGGCAGGAAGTTTGATGCAACTGGCGCTGCAACTTGAGTGCCAGGATACTTTTTTTAAATTATTGTAATTTTTTTTTTAAAAAAAACATCCGATATATATTCTATTTTAGGCCTGATAAATATAAAAACATTCAATAAGTCAATCTAATTCTTCATTGAATTAATCTAAAAATAAGAAGAAAAAAATTAAATATAAATGATTATCCTGATCAGTTGAAACTGAAATAACATTGTCATTACAAATTATAACTATAGTGTTAAACTTGGGGGTGTGTTTAATTATTGAAACTATATTGATAACATCCTTTGTAAAATTTGCTGTCAATCAAATTAGTGGATTGTTGCAAAAGATCTGAGGGCAAGATAAATTGATAGCTAATATTACCAGAATTATTTTTTGTTGCATTACTTGCAATATCAAGTTATTTTTTTCTCTAAGTTGATTTATGACTCAAATCAGTTTAGAACTGCACTACCATTTTTTAGTTTTATCTTTTAATAACATTCAGGAACCTTATTCACTTCATTATTCATGAAATTCAACACCACATGACTACCTCCTCTTATGCTTGTGTATAACTGTTGTTAAAACAGGCAAAACTCACTATATATATTGCCACACACAGCAAGCTAGAGTAATCAATGGATGCCAGAAGGCTTGTGCATAAAATCTCCATCTAGTATCTATTTATCCAATATCCCCAGACTAGTTTCTGGCTTATGGCCTTTGTCAGTGAGGAGCCTTGGATCTGAGAGCACTGCATCTAGATCTTAGGATCTAATGCAACCCTCCAGCAACCACATTTTATCTCCATTTAACTACAAAACTATGAGTCTTAAACTGAAAACATCTTAAATGTTTTCAATCCAAGTCCATTAGATTATATAGTCATATGGGTCTGAACCCAGCATTTTGGTGCTTTTGGTTCTTTAATAACCACAGCCACCACTATCCTATTAGGCAGGATTGTTATTAAGCCAATAAATATCACATGACCACCTCCTCTTATGCTTGTGTATAACTGTTGTTGGAACATGCAAAACTCACTATATATATTGCCACACACAACAAGCTAGAGTAATTAATAGATTTCAGAAGGCTTGTGCATAAAATTCCCATCTAGTGCCTACTCATCCAATATCCCCAGACTAGTTTATGGCTTATGGCCTTCTTCAGTGAGGAGCCTTGGATCTGAGAGCATTGCATCTAGATCTTAGGATCTAATGCAACCACCTTTTATCTCCATTTAACTACCAAACTATGAGTCTTAAACTGAAAACATCTTAATGTTTTCAATCCAAGCCCATTAGATTATATACTCATATGGGTCTGAACCCAGTTCAGTATCCATACATTTTGGTGTCTTTGGTTTTTTAATAACCATAGCCACCACTATCCTATTAGGCAGGATTGGTTTTAAGCCAATAAACATCACATAAACACCTCCTCTTATGCTTGTGTATAACTGAACTCTTTAATTTACATTCCTGTTAATATATGCCTGAGTTCAAAAACTGAATTGAATGATTTTTAATTTCCATTAAAAATGCCACCTTTATTTTTATTCAGGTATTTTTTAGCTGATAATTTAATAAAAAATATTTTTTAAAACATTACAACTCCTTTTTTGCATCTATTTCATTACCAGCTATGAATGTAAATTTTTAATAACATAAATTCTACAAAGTGTGTATTCAATCCACAACTTGGAAAAACAAAACTGAAGCCTAACATTGCAGGTTGAGCAAACAATAATTTGACAACAATTCCACTATCTCAATTAAATTTTAAATCTTTATTATGTTAATATAAAATATACAATTTTCATCTTCTTTCTCCTTTCTTTATGTATTGATTTCTATATTTACATATGATACTATTTCTCACTTTCTTATATACTTAACAATACTATTTTTTACACCAAAACATTATTCTTACAGTTTCGACTGTCCTATAGTCATCATCAAATTTGTAAGAGTAAAGTTTTGGTGTAAAAAATAGTATTGTTAAGTGTATAAGAAAGTTGGAAATGATATCATATGTAATATTGTAACAGTCAAGTTTGTACATTCGCGTAACAGAATTCAGAATCCAAGCAAAAGAGACCGAAGCTGACCAGACTAGGACTGTAACATCCCGAGTCCGACCGCACTTCAACTCGTAAGCCAGGATTCCAAGACTCAAGACCCTACGAATGACCACCTTGAAATTACACGTAGTACACCTCTTTCCACACGGCCGACATAGGTCACGGAGAAGCAATAAGACTCTGATGAATAAAAGAAAGGTTCTTAATTGACTAAAATATCACTAAATTTAATTTAACCTAATGCATAGTTTTCACATATATAGACTATAAATAGTAATTAGAATTGGATTGAATTAGATCAATAACGAAACAGAGAATGAAATACATTAAATTAATTATATATTTATTTACAATTGGCATGAAATGGATCAGTTTTACACATTTCAGCGTCGAATGTACAAACATTTGATAATTCAAAATCACTTTACATAAGTAATCATTAAATTTCATAGATGAGTTTAACATGTGCCCATCCTAGGAATTGTTTACAATTGATACATAATTAATCACTACGTTATGTCTATAAATCTCGATAAGCCAAATCCTATTACATTTGTGGCTGGAAGATACATAATTATATCGAACTTTGATCATGAATTTATTTACTAAAATACCCATATATAATTTAATAACGAGCGCATAAACCAGCTCAAGTAATGATCGATCGAACATGGCTTTCGAGAGAAAATTTCAGAATGTTGAAAGCGTTAGGTTAAGGTGGGAGAGTTGGCTGCATAAGATATTACCAATGCGCTATGGCACAGGTAAACAATAATAGGAAAAGTCGCTCTGCGGATGGATGAAATAACTTCAGGGTTCTTGCGACAAACGCCGGTACCCTGTAACCGATCGCAATGCTGCGTGAAAAGGAACATTTTGTTCAGGAATGGCGGGGGTCTTACGTGCTAACCTGGCCTTGGCTCAGGCTTCGCTACTGCTCTACCCTATAAGAGAAGATGTGCTGGCAACGCCGTGGCTCCATCTTGAGATACGTATATTACGTATAGCAGCAAAACAAGAATATTTTTATAAAATAATATATCATATCCGCCAAGCAAAGAATAGTATATTTCATACTATGAAATACGAGTTAATAGCATATTAGCTTTATCAAATTGGGACCAACTCTCGCGTAGCCTGATAATAAATGTCTATGCTACTAAAGAGAATATTATTACATCTGTACTTTGACATGTTCGATCTATTAAGTTACTTATAGATAATAAATATTTAAGGAGGAAAAGTATATTTCTATGGACTTAAGAATTTAAATGTCAAATATACTTATATGATCAAGGCTAAATTTAATTCTAAATAAACTTATCAAGTTAAGTTTTTTTTTAAATGGTTGATTATAAAAGAGCCACATTTCACATATTAAATCATTTAAATAATAAAAAAAAATAGGATTTCGAAACAGCGTAGAAAGTTGATGCTATAAATAAATTACACGAAGATTTTCAAATAATATCTTCTTAAAAAGATGAAATTAAGTGCCACTGTTTCGAAATATTGGCATATAAAATATAATAAGCATTTAAAATAAGCAAAGAAATATAGACACAACCGCAGTGATATAACTTTAAATTAGACACTTATAAAGTACTTTACATGAGAGGAAAATATAAATTACTCAGATTATTTAAACTTTAACAACATGAAATTTTGGATAGCAATTGATATATTTAAAATATTAATTAAATGGATTTAAGTTTTGGTTACATTTAGCTTTATCATTATTTTAAAAAGAAAGTTAGCTAACTTAGATAGATATTATTACATTTAGAATTACACAGAGCTCTGCGGTTTGAAAAATAAAACGGTACCGGTATGATTTATCTGCAAGTTCTTGGCTGTTGGTTTGGTTTAGTTTGACTGGGCGGCATCATCTTTCCCATTATGTTAGGCTCGTCTCTTCTATCGGCATGATGGTGGTTTAGGCATTTCGACGAGAGAAACCCCGTTCTCCCGCGGAGTAACAGCAACAAGATGCCCGCTTTTAGCCGGACATGTTAAACATTAACAATTGTGAAGACTGGCTGCAATTCTCACTAACAATATCGCTGTCTATCTCTAACAATATGGCTCTCTCTCTCTCTAACAATATGGCTGTCTTTTTTCTTGTTAAAAAATACAGAGTATTTATATGTTTTCCTTATCGGAATCTCCCGCCTCAAGACTCACTAAACTCAGGAATTTAATTAAATATTTTTCAATTTATAATCCAGATCTTAGATAACTTATGTTAGAAACATTCCATAAGCTATTATTATAATTAAGATTTTTCGTTGCAAACAATTGTCCAATTTAGATTTTAAAATAACTTAAATCTTATCTAAGGAGATTTTAATTAGTAAATTTTGAACTAGTTTTACTTTTTACGAATTCCAGGTGTGGTCGTTAATGACACTTGTTTACAACCAAAAATCTTTTAATTACTTGACCAGCTTTTATTTTTAATCTTACATATAATAGAAACTCTTTCTATTTAAAAACAACCTTTTAACATTTTTTTAAAACGAAAACATTTTTAACATATTTATTAAAAATAATTTACAAATATATTTTGATATAGCTTTTAAATATATTTTCGAGAAACTTTTCCCTGAAATATATTTAAAACAAGAAATCTTTTAACAATTTTTAAACATATTCAATATTATTTTTAGATAATGGCTTTTACATATTTTAAATCATATCCTTCTATATAGCACAGATTATATATCCACATACGAAATTACAATATTAAACAACAAAATTAATAATTTACTCTTAACTTAAATAATATAATAACCATTTTAGAAATATTAAATAACTTTAGTACGCTATAATTTTACTAATCCTATCTAATTATAGCGTCGGTTCGCACGTAAATATATAATGCTGTTTAGACAGACATGAACTAATTTTAAATTTATTAACATTTAAATAGGTTCGAACTTAGCACAGATGAGAGTGTCATTAGGTTTGATGGTGAAACGATAGGGGCTTGGAAAGTTATCGTTTCAATATAAAATATACAATTTATTTCACAATGATAAATAAATTAACACAAATAATCAGGCCTATTAAAGAATGTATAGAACATGTAAATAAATATATTTATACATAGTAAATGGAATATGCATTAAAATTTGTTTTGCTATTCATGATTTTCTTATAGAAGTTCATCCACAGGCTCACAAAAAGAATAATATAGATCACAGCCTTTAAGATTCTCTATATCTGTTTTTTCACTTAAGGAGGCAGATATCTCCTAACTCTTGCTACCACTTTACTGATAATAACTTTATGGATATTTCCACTGAAATTATCTTAAATTGAAACTGGAATAAAGTGTTTACAATTGCAAATCAGGGACAAAGAAATCTTAATTAAAATGATCATAGTTTTGTATTTACTTAAAGATATTTTTTTAATTAAATCTGGGTTTGCTTGCTTATAATTAATTCAGATATTTATTTATATTACATCATTATTAAGTAAAAGTTATCTTCATTATTTTATAAGACAATTTTCACAAAGAAAGTTATTGAAATAATTAACTACCTAATCAATATTATTAAATTTCAAAAATGACAAAATGTACAGAAATTCGGGATTTATTGAGTATTCATGTAATTTATAAATAGTCTCATAATGATATCATTTACTATGCATAAAACTGTATTGTTATGCAAATACATTGACATTATGAAATTTATAATACTGTATTGTACCGGTCGAAAACATTATGAAATTTATAATACTGTTCAGTATTAACATACTTTTGTTTTAAGATGAAGGAAAAAAATATGCAATTGTATTTATAACTTAAATATTTATTATTCAAATTATTTGTAATTTTTTAGTTATTGCTTCAATTTTTTTTTTCATCTTTTGAACACTGGATTCTTCTCATGCAATAAATTCACAGGAAATTGTCTAGCTTACCTTACTAAATGGATTGTATATATATATAATGGTAAAACATAATTGTGTTCTTTTTCTATTATGGCATGAAGTTAAAGCTAATGCTCTTATATAAATACAAACATCAGCAATTTAATTGCAAAATAATATTTTTTATAAGATTTAGATTTAGATTACTACTTCCATTTCCTCCAGTTATCATATCACTATAGTACATTAATAATGACATTTTACATTTATGCACATAGACAAGCTTAAATTTTCTATTTGTTAATCTAAATATAATATTAGAATTTAATTTATAATTGAACTCTGATTAGAAACAATAAATTATATTTTAAGTCAAATAAAGTGGTACTTGTATACTGTGGGATCATATATTATAAACCTGTCAAATAATTCCAACAAAACTAAAAAGTAAACTCAGTAATATATTTATAACTCTTTGAAGTTTTTTTTTTTCAAATCTAAAGTAAAAGTGATAAAATGTTTTCTTATCCTAATCTTTTTTGATCTGAATGTGTTGACACCATTCACTTTTTTAACATAATCAAAATCACAAACAAACAAACAAAATGAGTAATCAAGGCCATCAAATGATGTTTTTTTTTTGCTTAAGTTTTGCTGTAAAATTGAAATGTAAGGATAATAATATATTTTAACATATAATAAATCTTTGATTTACAAAATTATTAAAGCTCATTTAAATTTACTTTTAAATAAATTTGTTACCATTATATTAATAGGTCTAATGAACATAAAAAAAAAAAAAAATTATTAAGCAGTAGAGAATTTCAAAATTGGTGGATTGGTAAGGTATGGATTGATTAATAAAGCTACCAGGACAGTATGTGTTTTATATTCTGAAACAGTTGTATTGAGAATATCATCGGTAAAACTGTTTTATAATTCCAATCATAAATTGCTCTGTGAAAAAAGTAAAGCTGAAAAAAAAAAATATTGCCCCAAACATTTAAAAATATAAGTATTCAATCAACATCTATAATGAAATTTATCAAAAATCATTCCGATATAACTGCTACTAGTTTTTTTTATTTTAAATATAATTGCCAAACATGGAAAACCTTTTAATGATGGAGAATAGATGAAAGAAGCTTGGGTGAAATGTGCACCAGTTGTTGTTTTTTAACATTTGAAAACAAAGCAAAAATTATCCAGAATATAAAAGATTTATCAAATGGCTAGAAAAACAGTTAAAGAAAGAAATGTTGCAAATGGCTAACAACATAACTTACCAACAAAAAAGAGATATAAAATCTTCTAATTTAATTTCTCTCTGCCTTGATGAAAGTACAGAAATAAATGGGTCTGTTCATTTGGCTATTTTTATTTGCTATTATGTTGGGAATAATATCAAAGAAGAATTGATCAATTTAACCGTATTAATAACAACACCAATAAAAGAAATAGATATTTGTAACATAGCTGTTGCCAAAATTGTATTGGTAACTACAGATGGTGCTTATGACTGAAAAATAAAAGTTTTCTCAATTTATTTACCAACCATATTGGACATTCAATTTTGGCTTTTCATTGTATCAGCAGGTTTTATGCATGAAGGCTAGCTTTAAGCCACTGGATAATGTTATGAACATTGTGATTAAGTTAATCAATTTTATATCTACACATTGAGTGAAGTAAAGTCAGTATACTATGATTTAATTATATACAACAATGTCCAATGGTTAAGTTGAGGAAAAGTTCGTCGAAGATTCATCGAGTGTTTAGAAGAAATTAGACTGTTTTTAGTAATACAAAAATCATTGAAAAATGTAATGAATTAATGGATACTGAATGTTTTTCAAAATTAATGTTGTTTTTTTTTACTGATATGTGATCATATCTAAATGAATTAAATGTGAAACTGCAAGGTTATAATAAGGCAATTGTTGTCATGTTTGATTTGACCAAAGCATTTGAAGTTAAATTACAAATTTTCAAGCTTGATGTTTTTTTCTTACACCTTCAAATATTTTCCAAATTTAAAAAAGTTATTGACTGATTTAGAATCTCATGAGAAACCAGATCAAGTAAAATTGATGCAAGACTTTTATTAAAAACAGGCAAAACTCTCCATACATTAAACAAGCATAAGAAATGGTGATAATGTGATTTTATTGGCAAGACTTTTGTGCTGTTCTGTTATTCATCTGATAATTTATGAATTTCCTTTAAGATTTACAGAGTTCAGACAATTTTCAGAAATAACAAAATTTATTTTATATCCAGATATAATATCAATAATATTCACTTAGAAATTTTTGAATGATTTAATTTGAAAAATATGGAAATACAATCAATCGATTTTCAATCCAGTTCTATATGGAAAACAGAAATTTGTTGATTTGGGGAATGAGTTAGAAACAATGAAAAATAATCGATTATTGGATATATGTAAAAAGAATTGCTGGAGAAACTATTGTCTGGCTGGAATGCTATTCCTGAAAATTTAATTGTTTAAAAAAATTAGCAACTGCTATATTATCATTTTTTTCATCTACATATGCATGTGAATCATTGTTTTCAGAAATGAATTTAATTAAAGACTGTTTGAGAAATAGAATGACCGATGGATGAGTTCAGCATATACATTATTAAAAATGACAAAATATGATCAGATATAAAATATTTGGCATCCAATGTATAATAACAAAAATCTAATTAAATATTGTTGATTTTATATGTTTATTTCCAAAATTTTGTTTTAATTACTATTATTTTTTTACTATTACATTTTATTCAATTTGTACTCATCTAAATAAATAGCTTATTTAGAAATTTTGTTTAATTATTATTGTTATTATCATTATTTTGTTTTATAAACTTTTAAAAAAACCTGCAATAATTAAGTTATTTTTGGATTTAATAACTGTATGGCACGCCAATCATTCAATAAATATATTTTTAGAAATTGTTGGCACGCACGCACAAAAAGGTTCACCATCACTGCTATACAGTATATGTGTTTAGCGCATATGATCACAGGCCAGTCTCATACATGGGGGATTTAAGCCAGGCATAAAACGAAGACATATTTTTTTAAAAATAAAATTAATAGCAATAAAATATATAACTAAAAAATGTTTTTAATGGAAACAATATTCTCAATCTATTTTTTATCTCTAATATTTTAATCACAAAAACAGGTAAACAATTTGTCTGGTTTGGAAATAAAGGAAAAAACAATAGTGATCTCTATTCTTTAAAGGAAAAAAAAAGAAACTAAATGAGGGAAACTCCCTAATGACTTTCATTATTCTGTTCTAAAAAGTTTTAAATTTGATAATCCAATTAAGTTCTGTCTTTTTACAACCCGTGATTTTATCCTACAGTATTTTGTTTTTATTTTTTAAAAAAGTTTATTCTTATTGTTCTATATTTCTAAAAAAAAAAAAAAAAAAATGCGTTGCTCAATCTGTAGATAAAATAAAATGTAAAAAGAAAATATAAGTTTTTCTTATCATTTTCAATCACTATATATTCACTGCAGAACGGTCTCTCCAAGCTTAATCCGGTTTCTCTAATCTATAGCCCGTCTTCTCATCACAATATTAAATTCTTATTTCATCCATCTATTTCACATGGTATTTTTTTTGAGATCCAGTTTGGAACTTCGAATATATCATTCCATTTCAGCTTTTAATTCTTTAAATATTGTCAATAATGTGCTTGTTCTCTTACATATTTAATTTTTGATCACTTCTGTTATTCCTAACATATATCCTTCCATGAATGAGCTAAAGTATTGCTATTTCTTTTCTGTTAAGTAACTAAGTCACATCTAAATGCAAGAACTGCAAAATACATTTGTGAAAAACTTCCCTTTCAAATATATAGGAATATTTTCTTTTAATAGTACTTCTACCAAAAACATTTGATACAAGTTTAATTCCATTCATTATGTTTCCAGGTATATTAAAAATCTGATCAAGCTACTTGTATTTATCAATTTCTTTTCATTTATGGTTGTTAATCTTTATTTTCTTCTGAGAAAATCTATTAAATAGAAGTTTTAGCAGCATTTCCTAAAGTGTTTAAACATTATATTTCGTCTATAAAATAGAAATTATTTAAATAATTTCTGTGTATTTTTGTTTCATTAGTTTTTTTATTTTATTCACAAAAATCTCAGGTCTGTATAATTAATGGTCCAAAGTTTTAATCACTGTGAAAATCTACAAATTCAAAACCTAATGTTAGCTCTTATTTTTGGTTCTTTCTACAGCCTAAGTTATCTAACTCATTATTTAAATATAATCCTTTATGCTAAAGCTTTTTAATCCAGATTGTTCTTTTGGTTTATTTGAATCCAAAATTTGCTGTCAAAAAAGTATAATTATCTTAGTAAAAAATTTATATATAATAAATAGAAGACTGATAAGTCTCTGATTTTTAATATCTTTTTTATCAATTTCTTAATTATTTATAAAACTACTACATTTTCCCAATCATATGGCATATCTTTATCATCTATTTTTTTCACAATAATTTTTCTATTTCTTCACTTGCTCCTTTTATCATATCAACAATTTTATTATTTCTATAACATTTTCCCTTCTTCATAGATTTAATTACATGATTCATATCTTCATTTAAAATTTGTGGCAATTCATAAAATGCTGTAATTATAAAGTTACTAGTTTTCTTGTTTTTCATTACTACATAATTGTTTGTAGAACTTGTCCACATATTTCATGATACCATTTCTTTTTTTTTTTGTTATCAATTCCATTTTTTTTTTCCTATTGCTGAAACAACTTGCCTTTCAAAATCAAGATGTTGCTTTAAACTTTCCAGGTTTTCTTTTCTGTAACTTTCACTGCCAATTCACAATAATCTTTTTTTTTTATATCATTATTAATTATTTTTCATACCATTTTATAAAATTTTAGATATTCAATTTCTCTTAATGAATTATTTCTAAATATTTTTATATCCAATGAAGATTATTATGTAACCTAAAGAATACTATTAATATTACCTATAAATTAATTGCCAGGTAATGGCAATTTCTCTAAAGTGAAAATTTTAAAAAGAATATTTAAATTCCTGAAATCAATTAAATGAACTAATAATTTCATTAGAAAAGGCTATATCTAAGATAATAAATTATAACAAGCTATCAAAGTATTTGCTATAACTAAACCCAAAGAATAATTTAATATGTTTTTTTTTATGTTTTATAAATTCTTCTAATTATATTTTATTTTACTTTTTGTCATTTTTCTGTATTTTTTTAATTTATTAATTTTTATTTTTTTATGTGTGTTTTTAAATATAAGATTTTTTTTTATTTCATGTATATTTTTTACTATAATTATCCATTGTTTTTTTTTTTTGTATATCATTTTAATTACTAACCTACAAATTGGGCAAAGGCTTCAACAACCCCTATAGAACAACAACAAAAGAGCAAATCATTAAGTGGACAGGATTTAAATATTTTTCCATTAATACTTTATCCTCTGGCTTTAATTATTCATTTATTGATCAATATTGAGAAAAAATCTGTAACTTCTTGAAAATAATTTTATTTGGCCTGGATTTAAATTAGAAGTTAGCCTTATAGGCAGATGTACTATCTCTGCAACATGAGACTCTTCTAAATAATTTTAAGGACAAAGCTTTTAAAGTTTACCTTAGATAACAAAAGTGATCAGTTCAAGATAAACACATCTAAACAATTTAATTTTTAAATGTACCAATTTAGATAGAAAAATAATAATAAAGTAAAAATGATATTATTGTAATAAATTCTGAGGAAAAAACAAGAGAAGAACCACATGAATGATTGAATACATAAAATGAACAAATGGCTAAAAGAAATGATGCACAATGGTGCTCATATGGATAGATGAAGATTTAAATTTACATATTTAATTTTTTTATTATTATTATTTAATACTTTTTCAATCCATGGGTTAATGAAAACTTTGGATAGAGAGACCATTGATGTTTTTACTGAAGCTGAAATATATAAATAATTTATTACTTAGCAAGAATGCTTTAAACTTCTATCGACTTCATAGTACATTTGTGATAGTAAATAAATGTATGTTCTTTTAATATAAAAAAATGGAAACATCAGTATTATTAGATCATAAATAGTATGGGTAATTTTTCAGAGCAGATAATATAATATTGTTTGTTAAATTCCAGATTTTATAACCTATTTGCTATATTGAGAATATAGTTGTGATATTTTTATTTGTATGGAAGTATTAATTTTAATTTATATGCCATTAGTGAGGGTGCATAATTCTGTTTCACGTGATATATATTATAAAAGATCAAAGCTAAATCATGCTTTCTGTCATGTACTATAAATATTTTTATAAGAAAAATTGTTTATATGTCTTGTGTACTAATATTATATTAATGCACACATACACATATATGTATATAAAAATAGATATATAAAAATATATGTTGGTGGACATAAAAATTGTCTTACTCAGAAGAAATGATGCATATGAACTGAAAAATTATCAGGCAAATAGAGTAATATATTATAACATTTAAATATCAAAGCACTAACATTAGCAATTTCTTAAGAAGACAGAATCATATTATAGTAGTCAGGACTTTGTATAAACATATTGCTCTGCCATAAAAATGTACATGTGAGTTAAATGGAGTGATAAAGAGTCTAATAATTTTCTGGAGAAATATAGATGATTACTTAATATTTGCCTTATTTTATAATTTTTGCATTCAGATGAACAGAATCTGTGATTACATGCATAAATCATTCAATTGTACATATCCCTAATATTTTTTACAACATATTAATGTTAATGGCATGGATTACTGTGAATTTACATTTTTAACAACTTCAAACTTTTCATCATGTTGTTCCACTTGATTAATAGCAGAATTACTAGTTAATTAAATTTTGTTTGATGTTGTCTTTCTTTTATCTTGCATATGATTAGCTGTAAAATTTGATGATTTGCATATCTTATCTTTTGGCTCACATAAGTTGATTTGCAGATCCCATCTGATTGAGATAATTAATAGAATATATAAAAAGAGAGAGGAAAAATATATAGACAACATTCATATATATGCTTGTATATATTGTTTTAGGAATTTTGAACAAAACAAAAGGCATTAGTGTTATTTTTACTGATGAAGTGGCTGCACAAAATCGGACATATCTTCCAAGTCCAATTTTAGAAAAACCAAACATCTACTGTGAAGAAAAAAATTCTGAAAATTGTAAGTTTTTATGTGTTTTAGAAAATACATTTTATCCAGTAAAGATATCAAATATTAAGGGCATAATTATTACTACAAAAAAATTACAACATATCTTTTATATAATAATAATAATGATAACATAAATTATTTTGTATTATCTATAAAAATTATACAATATTTTAAGTGAATATCTTTGATGAAAAACCAATAAAATTTAATTGTTTATGTATTTCTGTCATAAATGATATTATCAACAGTTTAGAAATTAGTTGATGACCTATAAAACAAAGCAACTCAATTTCTATTTAAATAATATCACAACGTACAATGTGATATTAATGTTTGAACATATTTTATAATAAGTTAACTAATGTGTCCTTTTTTTTTTTTTCATGTGTCAAAGCATCGGCCGGGAAGTGAACCCACAAACCCGGGACAACTGCTTATAAGGCAGCTATACTGACCACTTGACCACCAATGCTTGACTATATGTGTCCTTTAAATTGACTAAATGCTAATAGACAAGACATAACGTTTAATCAAAATCATTTTATAAACAACTTTTCTTTTAAAAATTTTAACATATTGATGAAATGTCAACAGATTTCCTAGTTACTGCTGTAATTAATTGGGACAGAAATATGTATCCAGAAGAGATTGGTTGGTATTTTTCATCGAAGATAGCTATTCAAAAGATTGAAAATTTTTTATAGATGGTCAAAAACGACTTATAATTATTATATTATTAATATTTATTGAATGATTAAATAGTTATGCATACAAATTAATTACTCAAAGTTTAAACAAACTAACCATTCATATTGCTAGTTGTATAGATTTACTACTTTTAACATAATGCTAAAATAACTAGCTAGCCAGCTTCTCCGGAAATTATTTTATAGTTTACAACATTCATCTGTTGGCTTCAAGCCCATAGCTAAGATTTTAATGAATTCTATAAAGCCCATTGTATGCAAATCCCTAACTATATTTAATATGTAAAAAATAATAATATAGTTTTACCTTTATTTAGCGTTTAAATATTATGATAAAATAATTTAATGTCAAAAATAGTAAATAAATATTACAAGAGTTTTGATTGCAATGCTAGTTTGTTTAAACTTCGAGTAATTTAAGTATTATTTTCAGCTTGGCAATATACATATTTTAATTTCCTTAATATAAAACATTATTTAAATTTGAAATTATTTATAACTCTGCATACATTATTCACTGTAATATTGTATGCTGGAAACAATTGTTCTGGAGGAGTGTATTGACTGTTTATTTTAACATGATTCAAATGTGGCTGGTTTGTTTGAACTTTATTTGAATGATTAATTAATATTATAATGGATTGAAACAAGATCAATATATAAGTAAATAATTAGAAATTATTAACAAAATCACATATATCTATATTTAATGTAACTACTACTATGATGATGATGATCAATTTCTAGCATTAAAAGTTAAACTAATTATAATTATTCAAAAAGTATTTTTAATTTCTTTTTCTATATTCAATTTAAAATGAATCCTAAAATGTTAAATTTCCTAAATAAAAAGTTTACTGCTGGAAATTTTAATATCACTCACTGATCAACATCAATTTAAATTACTATCGTTAATGCGTGTCCCCTAGTGAAATATAAGATTTCTCAGAGTTAGTGGATACTAAATTTATACTTTGGAATGAGTTTAAAAAACAAAAACAAACTAAATTGGTTAATAGTAATAATAAATAAGCTTACTAGTTATTTACAATAAATATAATAACAAACTATAGAAAATAATCGTCTATTTCCTCACAAGCACCATTAGACAGTGGTGTTCAATCTGCAAGGATACTATTGGCCCAGCCACAAGATAGAAACATTAAGGAATGGCCATTTTATTCTGAATTTAAATGTAAGTATATGAACCAATTTTAAGAGTCTAGAAGTGAGAGCGTGAATTTATAAAGCATTCACTTCAGATCCATTTCTTATTTTTAATATTCTTATTAGCACTTCTGAAATTTTAAATTTACTTTGTGCCAATTTAAAACGAGGTTAAATGATGTAATATTTGATAAATTTAACAAGTTCTGTGCTTTTATATTGCAATAAACTATAGAAAATAAACATTCTTTTCTCATAAGTACCATTAAATGGAGTACCCTTGCAGATTAACCATCACTGTTTAATGGCATTTCTGAGGAAAAGCTGATTAGTTTCTATAGTTTGTTACAATCTAAAAACACAGCCCTTGTAAAATTTATCAAATATTATATAATTTAACATCATTTAATATTGGCATAAAGTAAATTTAAAATTTTAGAAGTGCTAATAAAAATATTAAAAATAAAAAATGGATTTAAAGTAAATGATTTATAAATTCACTCTTACTTTTAAATTCTTAAGATTGGCTCACATAATTACATTTATGTTCAGAAATAAGTCTCTGTCTTGTGGCTGGTGCAAGAATATCCTTTCAAATTGAATGCCCCTATTTAACAGCATTCTGAGGAAGGGATTACTTTCTGTAATTTGTTACAATCTAAAAATACAGCACTTGCAAAATTTATCAAATATTAAATAAATATAATATGAAATTGCTGCTTATACTTTTGAAACATTACCAAATAAATATAATAAATACAATATAAAATATTGAAAAGATGAAAAAATAATTATGAATATTAAAACTTAAGACCTCATGGATAAATATAAAGATAAGGTCTTACCAAATGTCTTATATTTTTAAAGTTTTAAACCATGGTTTTCTGTAAATATAATATTTATTGTTTATGTGCACATCTTTATTGATAGCATGTATCACTCCTACCATGTTTGTTGCTATACTTTTAGGGCATTGGTAATGTTAAATATAGTTGATGAGTTCCTCTAGAAATGGAGAATCCACTTCTATCCTCATTGCATGATTTTCTTTTTTAAAACAGGCAATATCATATTTTAGAAAACTTCATTGTTAGTCTAAATCTGACTGCATAGTTCCAGATCTTTTGACTAGGATGATAAAGTTTTCTAACATTATGTTAAATAGTCTTCTGCTAGCTAATGTCATCATAAGACTGTGATAAGTACTAAAAATATATTGAAATAATTAGCAAGATACTGCTATCCAAACTATTCTGTGGGAACTGTTTAACCAGCAGTTTATCCTATCTTCATGGAATCAATCTGCACTGCTTTTTGAGACAAGTTTTAGACAAGACTACTGTTATTTAACTTTTCAAATCTATTTATACTTAATAAGATGTGTTTTTAAACAGGTAATATGTAATCAGGTCTGTATTTATATATATCAGGATGTTTGTCAAAAAAAAAAATCCTTATCAAGATTTAATGCCTTGATTTAATATTTATTTTTCTCATAACAAATTTTTTTATATTTTTTTTTATTTGTTAAATTATTTTATAAATGATAAAAAAATAGTTTTTTCTCCTTTATTTACATAACAATAGGAATAAAAAAAAATCAGTACTGACTAAAAATTGTTTTCTTTCTTAATTTTAGAGCCTTATAATTTTTAATATCATATTTAGATTTCTTATTCAATTTACTGTAAAAGGCAAATTATTTCTTTAAACTCCTAACCATTAGATAAATTTGAAAGGGTTTCAAAATACAATATACTTTCAAAAACTATGCAATTCAAATTCATTTGTATGCACTGAAACTTAAATTATCTAATTTCTCTTTCAATAAATGATCTAACGTCTTCCTTTTCCCTTTCATAATAAAATTATCTATTATGCATGCACGCACACTGCCATATATAAATTTATTAATAATTCTATCATACTTTTTTGATCGTACAGCTTTATAATGAACTACTTCAAGCTGCAATCAAATTTGTTCTGTTCCAATTCTTCTCCCTTTAAAATGAGACGATAAAATAGTGTACCTTTTATGTCTACTACAAAATGTAACTTTAGTTTATTTATCTATCTATTTTTATGTCTTAGCTATTGTTTTGGAAACATAAGAATACATAAATAAACAGAATTCATATGTCAATGATTTCATTGTTCAGAGATTTTACTAACCTTCAACTATGCAAAGAATGAATAGGATCTCAACTCTTAAAATTCTTTAAAAAAATCAACTATCAGATGTTAAGATGTACAAAGAAACAGCTATACTGTTC
This sequence comes from Epiperipatus broadwayi, assembly GCA_028023455.1. Classification (NCBI taxonomy): domain Eukaryota; kingdom Metazoa; phylum Onychophora; class Udeonychophora; order Euonychophora; family Peripatidae; genus Epiperipatus; species Epiperipatus broadwayi. Next base: position 6,200,119 of record JAQFVV010012463.1, read on the forward strand.
AGTTATCCACAAATAATCAAATATAAATATATAAAGTCTTGCTCCTCATTGAGTTTAAGAAGCTGATCAATATACCATTTGAAAATTAAGATCTTATTCCTTTTTGAATTATAAAGGCTGATAAATCCAACATGCATTTGGGGCTACATTCTGTTTCTTCTGAGCCGTACAGGTGGATGAATAGACTACTTGAAAAAAATTTGTTAAGGCAGCACCCAAAATATATACACTTCAAAAAGTTGCATGACAGCATAGTGTTTAGCACATGACCCAGTCTTCATCCCTCACTAGAAGTTAAGTATGACTAAACAAATTTTAGCTGAAATTTTTTTTCAATCTCTGCAGAAATTAACACAATTACTCTTATCATATGTTTCATAATTTATCTACACTATTATCAATTTTTATCTTGCTTTCTAGCAAGCTGATAATTTCTCATTTTGCATTACATTTTTTTAAATTTGTTTATTTAATAGTCACTTTTGGCATTGTTCTTGACTTGTTTTAAATTTTATCATATAATTTATTTTCTTTTTAAATCATTCATCCTTTAAACAATTCCAGATTATCAGAGAATACATCGTTTATTCTCCTAAAATCAAACTTTATCTCTCTCTCCAGATATTTATTTAATGCTGATATCATTTGGATGATTCGAAAAATCTAACATTACCTTCATTGAGTGAATCTTTCATTTTCTCTTTTTTTATTCTTCCACTTTCTTTTTTAGTCTCAGCACTGGTAGTGAAATTTGATGATGTATCAAAGTTAATCAGTTAATTTAAATTTAGATTACTATTAGATAGTTTCATCTTTTTTGATTTTCTTATGTTATTTAGCATCTTTCTTCTGTAGGCTTTAAAATGTTGAGCACATCTATTTTAATTTTCTGCACATATTCTTTTTAGTTATCCCTCTTTAATATTTGAATTCATTTTTTAGCTTAATGGACAAAACCTTAGGGTTTCTTAAACAATGACTCTGGTTCTCATCTGCAAAATTATTATTTTCATTACCATTAAAATGATCTTCTATCTTCTCTTGTAACATGTGATTATATAAAACTTTCTTAAATCCTCATTATAATAGTTTTTCTATCTTTATTTCATTAAGCTCTTGAATTTTATTCTCCCTATTTACTTTATGTCTGTTTTTATCTATTGAGTCCAGAACATTGTCAGGTTTATAATCTTTTATCATTTCATATTTTAAAATCTATTCTACCTCTGCATATGTTTGCAAATGCTTAAATTTGAATTTTCTCAATGGTAACATAATTACAAAAATTTCTTTTTTAAAAATCATCCATTTTAGATTTCTTAACTAAATTCAAATCGTCATTTATTTCCATTTTGATTTCCAATTTTTCTGTTCTTTCTACTATATCTTGCACATTTTCCTGAAATTTATTTTTGCTAGACTTAATAGATTTTTGAACCATTTCCTCTAAATCAGTATCTAATTTTCTTTCACACATTCCATTTTTTATTGTGCTTGCTCTTGTATTTGACATGCTATTTTCAACTTCATGCTATTTATAGTCCCTTGTACCATTTCAAACTTTTCTTTCACTCTTTGTTGTATCTCTCTAAATATTTCTTTTATTTCTTGACACATTTCTTTATCTCTTTTTTTTGGTTTTTTTCAAATTCATCTCTTTTTTTGTTGATTTTCTTCAAATTTTTGGTGCATTTCTTCATTTTTTAAATTGCATTTCTTTCATAAATTAATTATCTCTTTTTGTTGCTTTTATTTAAATTTGATATCTCTTTTTTGTTGCATTTCTTTCTCTGTTTTGCAACATTTATTGATTTTTCTGTTGCATTTCTTCAATTTTTTTTTTGCAGAATTTTCTTCATTTCTCTGTTGCATTTTCTTTATTTTTTAATAAATGCACATAACATTATATTATTAAATATGCCTAATTTCTCTTCTGGAGTTTTTTGCACTGTCTCAATTAATTTTTGTTCTTTCAGCTCTAATACTATTAGTATACCCGCTTTTGGGTTACTGATTGATCTATGTTCAATTGTGCTTCCATCTTTCTTGTTATTGAATATGTTATCATCTGTAACTAAATGGTCTATTATATTTTTGTTGATGTTCTTATTACTACTTTACTTATCTTTTTTTTTTAGATTTCCAACAATCTTAAATATTTTTATTTCCACTCCATCATAAAATAAATATACTAATTTAAATTCTCCCTATGCAATCCTGTTCAATAAAACACAATACACTTGCATTAACTATTATTTTTATTTTTTCAACTAAATATAATTGTGATTAAAACAGGCAAAATTCTCCACACAGTAGTGCAACTCAGTGCCAACCAGAGTAATCAATGGATGCCAGAAAGCTTGTGCATAAAATCCCTATCTAGTGCCTACTCATTCAATATCCCAGACTAGTTTCTGGCTTGTGGCCTTCGTCAGTGAGGAGCTTTGGATCTGAGAGCACTGCACCTAGATCTTAGGATCTAATGCAACTCTCCAGCAGCCATCTTTTATCTTTACTTAACTACAAAACTATGAGAATGAAATTAGAAACAGAATAATGTTTTCAATCTAAGCTCAATAGCTTATATAATCATATGGGTCTGAACCCAGTTCAGTACCCATACATTTTGGTATCTTTGACTCTTTAACAATCATAGCCAACACTATCCTATTAGGTAGGATTGTATTAGATCCTAAGATCTAGGTGCAGTGCTCTCAGATCCAAAGCTCCCCACTGACAAAGGCCACAAGCCAGAAACTAGTCTGGGAATATTGGATGAGTAGGCATTAGATAGGGATTTTAGGTTCAAGCCTTCTGGCATCCATTGATTACTCTGGTTGGCACAGAGTGGCACTATTGTATGGGGAGTTTTGCCTGTTTTAATAACAGTAATGTACTAACATAAGAAGTAATGATCATGTGATGAAATGTAATTGTACTTATCAAACTTTATCTTGCTGACTATATTAAAATATATATTTTATCAATACTGATCTTATTTCTCATTCCAAACACTTTAAAGGCAATTTAAACACACATATTGCATGCCACTTACCATATTCCACTATATGCTTAATTTATTTATCTTTTAATATTTAGTACAATATGTAACTGTTCAAAAGTGAAGTTGAGCAGAAGTGAGGGGATGTTCAGGCCCTATGTTGGATAATAAATATAACGAATTGGAACAAGGTTATTATATAAATAATTATATAATTAGAAATGGTTAACAAAATCACATATATCTATATTTAATATAACCATTACTGCTATAATGATGATGATCAAATGACCTTTTAACCTAATGCTGAAAGTTAAATTAAGTATAATTATTTCAATAGTATTTTTAATTTTTTCTAGATTCAATTTAAAATGTATCCTAAGATGCTAAACTTTCAATATAGAAAGTTTACTTCTGAAAATCTTAATACCATTGATAAACATAAATTTAAATTACTATCATTAACTCTGCATGTCTTCGAATGGAATGCAAGATTTCTCAGAATTAGTGGATATTAATTTTATATGTTTGGAATGACTTTGAAAAACAAACTAAATTGGTTAACAAAAAAAAAAAGGAAAGCTAACAATTTATTTACAATAAATATAATATGAATATTATAAATACAATACAAAGTACTGAAAAGAAAAAAAAATAATTATAAATATTAAAATTTAAGAAATCATGGGATAAATATTTTAAAAATTTTAAATTATGGTTTTCTATAAATCTCATATAATTACTATTTATGTGTACATCTTTATCAATAGTATTTATCATTTCTGTTCTATTTATTACCAATCTCTTAGGGCATTGATGATAGCAAAGAACAATAGATAAATTCCTTTAGAAATATGGCTACAACATGGTTTTCTTTTTTAGAGTAGGCAATGTCATATGCAGAGCTGGAAAAAGGATCATCAATCCGCTTATGCTATATAGTAATTGGTGCCCACCTACCCCTCAAAAAAAAAAATTCTACATGATTTTATATACATTTTAATGTTTCATTAAAGACAACAATGACAAGGATTACTATTACATATTTATAAATTTACCTTCTGAGCATTTACAGAACTAAATTTAGATACATGTCATCAACACTTACGAGTATTACATACATCATTCTTTATAGCTATCATGACAAATTTACCAGCTGATCTTTTTATAATATTTTACTTTGAAAATTATCTCTCTTGACTAGTTACACTTGTAGGAAGAGTTAATAATATTCTTAATGATATGCTCAAATTTGGAAATGAAACAGTCAAATCATTTTCATGAATATAAGTTAGAACATCAAGTGGATTTTTGAATTGAAATAATTCATTTGAAAATAAATTGTTATTGTATAGCAGGGGTCCCCAACCCTATGCCTGCGGGCACCATGATGCCCGCAGACCACTTTATGTGTGCCTGCCACTATCCGAACATGATAAAAAATTATTTATCTGATACAAATAATTCTAATTTTTAAAATTTTTTATAAATTATTAAATTATATTGTAATCAAATTGTAGGCCATACTATACTTTTACAGCGTAAAAATATAAACGTTAATTATATGTTAAAATTTTATTTTTGAAATAAATATTTTTTTGTACACTATGTCTATTATTAACAATATCCAATTATAAATTTACATTAAAAAAATAAATGGTGCCCGCCACCTGGCTGGTATTATAAAATGTGCTCTTAAATGCAAAAAGGTTGGGGACCCCTGTTGTATAGGATGCATATCTATGCTAATATTTATCAATAAAAGATTATAATGCATGTTGCTAAAAGCTTTCCTCTACTAAACAATATTATTTATATTTCAATCCTATTGCCACCTAAGTAATTAATTATATAAATCTTTATAGTCTTTAACATACCTATAGTGATAAACAAAAGGGATAATTATTATAAAATATTTTAAACTATATAGTCATTTTGCAGCATAGACAACTTTAGAGACCAATAAAACATATGAAACATATAAACTATTATATTTAAATTATATATAAATAATAATATTAATTAGCAATCTCTCATAAAAACAAATTACACAAGTACTAAGTCATAATATTAAAAATTATAATTATATAATTTGAAATATATTACCTATAAAACATGTTTGTTTTTTTTTACTTGAACTTTCCTTTTGTGAGAACTTGATTTCAACAAAGCAAATAATAATAAGTAAAAACAAATATCCTTTGTAACCTAAAATTCTCTTAAAGTTCTTAAGAATTCCAATTATTTTTACCTCAATGAAATCTTTTACAATGTTTTTTTTTAGAAAATGATTGAAAACCTTTGGCACTTTAATTATAATGTCATACAGAATGGAGAAGATTTATGTCTGGCAAAACAATAAATGATGGTGAAATTTCATCTTTTGAATCAATCCATTTATGTAGTAAACTTTAAGAAAATCACAATAAGTTGTTTTTCTTTATCTGTATAAGTGTAGAGTGGATAATTAGTAATTTCCTGAGTAGTGAAATTTTCTAATTTTAGCATTTTTAAGAAAATTACTTACAATGTTTATGCATTGTTTTTTAAAACTAAATTAAAACAAATATTCAAAATGCAGGTATGTACCAATTTGTTAAATATTTGCTTTATATTATAGCAGCATAAAACTTATGACATATTAGCATTGGCAAAATAGCTTACAATTTTCTATTTCAAAAATATCTTTAAATTTCATATTTTTCATGCATTTTATGATTAATATTTTTCAAATGTTTTGTTTATTCATTAGGACAGTTGAAAATTATGCATTAAACATTTTAAAACATATTTAAATAAAATATTATATTTTAATAAAATTTAATATACAAATCACAATTTTATAACATTATTTATATTACAGATATTGAAATAAATTATTTTTATTTACTGTTCTCTCAATAATTGAAATTTTATTTCAAATTTAAAATAATTTACCTAAATATTTTAAAATAGTATTCCTTTATACTTAAATATGCATTCACATTTAATTATTGCATTAAAAGTTTATGTCACTATTGTAAATAGTTTTAGCATTATGTATATACTAATATAAATATTGCTTTACTGATCCTATTTTAACTAATTTATCTACATGTATATATATAGTATTATGTATTTTATTAGTGTATTCACCTCCCCCCTCCCCTTTTAAAGTTATCTTTGTGCTGTTTTTAAAACTAAATAGAAAACCACAATTTTTCCAAAATTGTTATAAGAATTTCAAATGCTATAAAAATATGAGAGAGACATTTTGGACTTTTTTTTTTTTAAATTTTGCTTAATACAGTAAATTTTAAGATATTATTTTTATAATAAGCCAATAAAAATTTTGAAGTTATGTTTATTATTAATATTTTAGAGATACCAAATAATCATCACAATATATATACATAAATGACATGGATAGTAGAAATAAAATATACTATTTCATTTTTGCATCACATAGCAACATAATGTGAAATGTGGATCGTATAAACCCAGCATAAGAAGACGTAACTGAGAATATCATAAGAGAAAGATAAATTATATGAAATTATTGTCAAATCATAATTCAAGAAGTGGTTGTTTATTTTAATATGTTTATATTTCCTTATTTTGTAGGAAGAAGAAATCAAGTAACTTTAATTAATATTCATAAGGAACAAAAATGTATTCTTAATTCTGCACTATTTTCACACCCCTCTTGTATCGGTGCCTTCTTGCCTTGCTTGCCATCTTCCGGCAGCCCTGGTCATATTTGAAAAAAATTCAGTGTTCTTATGGATCTGATTGTATAGATCCAAGTCTTTCGATTGGCATAATTAAAGCTGTTTAGCCAACCATATTAAATAGTCTTCTTTTATCTAATATCATTCTAACTGTAGTGGAAGGAACATTGAAAAATCAGTAGTTTCTCCTATCATCACAACATCAATCTGCACTGATTTCTTATTGAGCCAAGGTTTAAACTAAATTACTATTGCTCATTTTCCTTTTCAGACCTTTTTATACCTCACAACATGTATTTTTTAAACACTTTACATGTAATCAAATCCGTATTTATTTATATCAGGTTGTTTATCAAAAAAATCCTCATTAAGATTTAATGACTTGATTTAATATATATATTTACACAACATGTTTTTTGATAAATATTTTCATTTCTTAAATTATTTTATAATGATTTAAAAAAAATAATTATTTCCTTCTTATTTATGATAATGATAAGAAGAAAAAAGATCATGACCGACTTTTAAAAATTACTCTCAACTCTTCGTCAAGCGTTGTTAGCCGAGAGGTCATCGCAACCGCCTTGCAAGCAAGTAGTTGGTTGCAGACGGTTGTGGGTTCGCGTCCCGGCCGATGCTATGACATATGAAAAAAAAAAACTCTTAATTTTCGAACCATATAATTTGTAATACAGAGAATTAGCATTGAATTTAGTATAAGAAAAAGCAAATTATTTCTTTAAATGCCCAACTATTAGATAAATCTAAAAATGTTATGAAATACATAACATTTTCATAAAGTACACAATCAAATTCATTTTCATGCGCTGAAACTTAAATAAATTATCGACTTTCTCTTTCAATAAATGTATTTTTTCTTCCTTTCTTACATAATATTATCACCTTTTAATTAGAATTTTACAAAATATATTTTGTTTACGTGAAACATTTGATAGTATTATAAAACCTATAGACTAATTTTTTTTTATTAAACATTTGATAGTATGATTAACTCTAGAGATCTATTTCCCTTGACTTTACTTAAATCAGTATATTTAACTTTTACATAAATTATATCTAGTATGCACACATATATGATCATATGTAAATTTATTAATCAACTATTATAATACCTTTTTGGTCATGCAGCTTTGTAATGTAACTAATTTGAAATGCAATCAAATTTGTTCTGTTACATTATATTATTTCAAATTTAATTAGAGGCAATTTGAACCTAGACCTGTCCATTAAAGTTTGAAGATTTGCTATCTTAATATAAACTGAGCTCTGATTATATATGTGTGTGGGAGATGATGATCTGGACTAACTGATGAGTGCTGTTTCAGCATGAAATATATATATTAGAGATCATTTGTTTTTTCACATGTATGCAGTCATGTGTGTTGGTTATATAAGATGGAGTGGACAATGAAAGGGAGCTTTAAAGTCTGCATTCAAATTTCATCTAATTACATCTAACAAGTATATATACAATATTTGTATTTAAAACATTTCAAGTTTAGTCATACGCATACTTAGATTATATATATATATTCATTATTATAGTGAGCTTTTTAAGCACTGCTTTATTTTTTTATCATCAAACAGATAAGAGGTGATTGGCTTTGAATCCCAATGAATGGATAAATTTTGCAAACTCATTGACAAAAAAAAAATTGAATAAATTCAAAATATTTGAAATAAATTTGCATCAGCATAATGTAGTAAAATTGCCTCATCTGCTTATCAATGGGCACCCTCTCTGTTTGTAACCTATTTCTATGGCTCTGTATATATACATTGTCATATCTCATCTTGCCTTCAAATAATGGAATGGTCCAGATTCCATCTTATCTAGATCAGATTAAGCATCATCACCATAAACTTATGCATATACAAATAGATAATGCATAGCTAATAACAAGAACAGGCCAATAGACGATAATGCTCTCTAAATCCAAATGTTTCCATTAAGAATGGGGATCTGTCACAAAGCTGAGAGGCAGAATACACATTCTCCATACATGTCTGAGAGAATTATTGTTACAGAGCTTAAAGACAGAATATCCATTCTCCAAATGTAGCAGTAAAGTTAAATGGTTGATACAATGAAGCTAGATAAACATTGGCTTGAGGCAAGCTGTTATAGTATAGCAGTGTCACTGGATCTACTCATGCAATAGATATGGTAGTAGGAAACTTATAAGGGCAAATTCAGACCCTTCTTCTGAATTCACCTAGAACTAAGAGCTATACCTTCACCAAACAGTATAGTCATTGTAAAATGTATAGTGTAAATATGAGTATATATTTGTTTTCATGTTTCATTAATAAAATATATAAATCGTAAATATTATATGCGCTTGTGTTTATATATATAATACAGACTAAATGTAACATATATGTAGAAGATTATTGTTAGTTATATAAAGTCTTTTGTTGAATTAGAAATACAGGCCATAACATTATATCATTAAACCAAATAATGAAAACATAATTAACTTAGTCTTGAAAAAGAGAGACTCCATTTTTGATAAATAATGATCATTAACAATTTTGTATTATTTAAAAAATCATCATTAAATTATTGCTATAAGTATACTTAATGCCAACATGTTTTTAGCTTTTAAAACAGGGGTTCCCAACCCTATGCCCGTGGGCACCATGGTGCATGCAGACCATTTTACGTGTGCCCGCTGCTATCCGAACACGATAAAAAATTATTTATCTGATCCAAATAAATTCAATTTTTAAAATTTCTTATAAATTATTATATTATATTGTAATCAAATTGTAGAGCATACAATACTTTTACATGTTAATTATATGTTAAAATTTTATTTTTGAAATAAATATTTTTTTGTACATTATGTGTATTATTAACAATATCCAACTATAAATTTTACATTGAAAAAAATAAATGGTGCCCATCACCTGGTTGAAAAAAATAAATGGTGCCCACCACCTGGCCAGTATTATAGAATGTGCTCTTAAGTGCAAAAAGGTTGAGGACCCCTGTTCTAAAAGATATCCAGATATATACACATATACATATATATATACGTCATTATATTAGTAAAATTTTAAATCTGGAATTTCCATTAATTTTTTAAAAAATACAAGTTTACAAATTGTTGCTTGTACATTAATTTTTAAATTTTCTATTTAATTAATTCAATTATATTTATATTTTGCAATAATGAATAGAAAAAAAAAATACATGTTCAATTTCACAACTTTTTGGTAAGATTCAAAGTTATCAATGTTCCGATAAAATTTTCCATTTAATTTTTACAGTTCTAGAGCTCTTATTCAATGAGGTCTTTGCATTCAACGTTGTCTAAAAATATATTGCGATTCTAGCATTTATCATACATATGCATTAGCAGCAGTAATTCAGTCACTCTTCTATATCATTTTACTATAGAATAGAATGATATTGAATAAATTATTATTGATAAAGAAATCAATAGCATTCATTTATTAACAAGTATAATTATTCCAAATTCTGAAAGAATGAGAAAAAATAAACAGAGAAAGGAAGACAAATAATACTGAAATAGTGTTGCTAGTCATTTAATTTCAACATTACTTTGTGAAATATTCCGAAATTATAGTGGATGCCATATTAAAACCCCTAGATCAGCGGTCCCCAACCCTTTTGCACTTAAGAGTACATTCTATAATACTGGACAGGTGGCAGGCACCATTTATTTTTTCAATGTAAATTTATAGTTGGATATTGTTAATAATACACATAATGTACAAAAAAATATTTATTTCAAAAATAAAATTTTAACATTTGATTACAATATAATACAATAATTTATAAGAAATTTTACAAATTAAATTTATTTGTATCAGATAAATAATTTTTTTATCATGTTCGGATAGCGGCAGGAACACGTAAAATGGACTGCAGGTGCCATGGTTGCCCATAGGCATAGGATTGGGACTCCTGCCCTAGATGGTAAGTATTTTAACCCCAAGGGTTCAGTCTAAGTTGACAATGAGAGATCTAGTTTATTTCCATTTCTTGCAATGGTTATAAATTCAGCCTAATATTTAGTTCTTAATCTTTTTTCTAACTCTCATGATGCAAAGAAGATAAAGATATATGAGAGGATTATGCTTGATTGACAGTTATGTCCAGTAGGCAGTAGATTCCATTTCTCTCTTTAAGAATTAAGTAACTATGTATAAGTTAAATACAGACTTATACAAACACTATGAGGCAATCTTGATGAAATGCAAATATGTATATAGCTGTAGATAATTAATTATATTAAGATTAAAAAATAGCATTGAATTAAACTCTCATTTCAGATCAAAATACAATTAACAATGATGATTTTTTTTAGAAAAAAGTAAAATCCCTGATGGCAATTTAACACTATCCATATGTGAAAATTAATTCACAGTTATCTGCCTATACAATAAAAATGAATAAGGTAGAGTTATCTTGAGAAGTTTGGCACAAACTACCCAGAAAAAAAAATAGATATATATAAATTGGCTCAAGTTTTTTTTGGATGTCAATGGCATTATAAAGTCAGAGATTAAATTGGTTATACTGATTGATATATTTGGTCCAGCTACAACTATGTCAAGGCACCCCTCTGAATTACCACGTGAAAAGGTGATGTATATTTTAAACACATTCTACAATAATATGAACAAAATCAAAGATTTTAGCTGGATCTATAAAAAAACCAATAGATTTTGTATCAGAATTTAAAAAAATAGATGAAAAGTGCAAATGTGTAGATAAGACATTGAAAGATAAGTTATATGTGGTGAAGGACCCTAACATGCTAATAAAACTGCTGCTAAATTTTGAAACTGCATTTGAGTCCAGCCTAGTTCTGATGCATCAGGTAGAAATAATAGCCATTCATGCATATACAAATGTATTAAAGAGTCATAGAGATTAGATAAAATCTATTGAGTCAGAAAAGCCCACCTGGGGAAACTTATACTAAAAGGTGCTAAAAGAAAATGTACAGATACTGCTATAAAGTAGGGTATAAAAAAAGGATATATATATTTAAAAGTGATAATTCACTTAAGACAGATAAGGTAGATATAATAACAGTAATAAATTTAAGGAAATGAAAACCAATAATGGTAAAATTATGAAAACTAAAATTTATAAATCGATGTCTGATTTGTAAAAATAGAAATCTATTCAGGGTTAGCTATTGCATTGTCTCTTAAAAAAAGACATAAAAATTTATAAATAAAAAGTAAGAATGCTATATCAAAATCAGCTCTATTTGCAAAAGAACAATGTATTAATGCTGGAAGAAGTAAGTGTAACTGTCAATAGGTCAAGTTTAAATACTGTCTTTATTAGTTTTAGTTCAAAATCAAAGTAATCTTGTAGATAGTAACTGATGTGAGAAGCTAGGATACATTGCAGTGATAAAATTCCCTGAAATTTTTAGCAAGAGGATGGAATACTGTAAAAGTTCATGCACTTGCCTCATGATAAATGGCAAGGTTCAATCAGTCCGTTGCAGGATTAGATTACTGCCATTTGTACTGAGACTCAATGTTGAAGAAATATTGAAACATTCTCAGAAGGGAAGAGTAATAGAGCCAATCATTCATTTGCAATTGGCCATTTTCATTATTCCACTAAAGACCAAATGCATTCTAAATAAAATCTTACTGGTGATTATTTACCATACATTATCAGTTTAGCAAGAAATAGTGATATATTTATCATCAAAGTAGACCTAATTGATGCAGAGCCACCGAAAAATTAGGAAATAATTTATCTAAAAGCTAATCATATTTAATAAATTGATGTTGAGAATATATGTTTCTCAAGCCATATTTCAACACCTTGTGGATGAATTGCCAGTAGATATCCCAAAAACCTTATTTTTATCAGGTTAATCTTTATAGTAAGATCATTAAAAAATCTACAAGAAAAACTGAAAGCATAATTGATCAGGTTCAAAATAAATGCCACAAGGATTCATCCACTAAAATTAAAGATTGTTTTAGAAGCAAAATCAAACTTGAATGTAAAAGTGTTCCATGCTTTCTTGGCTATACTATATTATCATGTTTATTTGTAATAGAACTGAAATAAGTAAACTATAAATTAGAGCTAAAAAGGCAAGTTGGAAATGGATTCGGAATCAGATTCAAATATTCACAAAATTAAAAATGGGGCTCTTGCACTGACATAGATCTTGAACATATTGATAATGATAAAAATATTTAATTATGATATGATTCATCACTCATAAGAGTTGTTAAAAAAACAGGAAAAATTCTCCATACAGTAGTGTCACTCAGTGAAAGCCAGAGTAATCAGTGGATGATCTGAGAAATATTGGATGAGTAGGCACTAGATAGGAATTTTATGCACATGCCTTCTGGCATCCACTGATTACTCTGGCTTGCACTGTGTGACACTACTGTATGGAAAGTTTTGCTTGCGTTAATAACAGTTATGAGCAAGTATAAGAAATGGTGATCATGCAATCCTAAGAGTTGGAGTGGTACTACACAATGGTAGCAAAACCAAATAAATCAGTATTTTTTTTTAATCAAGAACATTAACTAAGCCCCAGCACAGTTATACTTAAATAGACAAGAGATTTTCACTATTGTGTCAGACTAAAAAATTTGACCATAGTGATTTTTAAAATTTCTGGGGCCAAAAGATATGTAAGCAAGACAAAAAAATTCCTCACACTGAAGTGCTAAGACCAAATAAAAATGATGAAGGTAATAGATAATAAAAGTCTTAACAGTTAAATAATAGAGAAATTACCTACTCAGCCCAGAATACCAAAAATTTGTAATGTGAATGAGAAATCCAGTTGGTCAGGGCAAAAGTCACAAATATTATACAAATCATTTTGGGCCAGATGTCTATGAACTCTTATTGTCACATTTAATACTAAAATGTTCATGACTACTGGGTCCTATAATAACTTAAGTGATTAAAAATATAAAGAAGACAAAATGAAACTGTTTATATTGGAAATCAACATTTTATAAAGCATTTACTGGTTATTTACAGTTAACTTTCATATCTGTTGGTCATTACACTATCCATTGTCTGCAAACTTTATGATATGCAATAAGGAAACTAGTGCCTAATAAACATTAACTATCTGAATAATTCTCAATACTTTCAAAAATTCTGTTTACTTTGCAGCTATCTCAGAAAAAGATTAGTGAGAGTTAGGTTAATTAATTTAATTGCATTTTATCAGTAGTAAGATTTGCCTTTCCTATATTTTATCAAAAATTGTCAATTAATTCATTTAAAAAAAAAAAAAATGTATTAAAGAAATAAATTAAGATCTGATATTTTATATCCAAATTAATCTTATTCATCATTTTGTGGTCTTTAATCCATCACATAATACTGGAAACATTTTTTTTTAATGCTAACAATATAATACAAAAAATTATTTAACTCTCTGTATTATAATAACAACTTTTGTTTAATATCACATCAATGTCATATATATTTTTAATATTTTGCTCATGTACTATGATGCTAGAGTAGAAAGAGAAAAAATTCTTTATGTTAATATAGTAAACTTTGAAAATAATACATATGCATTTATTAACTGAAGATGCTTTAATTTTATTAGAAAAACTAATAAACAAAAACATTTATGTATATGTCAGCTATAGTTACAAATAGAATGTCCATATGTCCCGACAAATTCTTTCTGGACAGTTAATTGTCCCAGTTTTCTAATCACTCATTTTTATTTTTTACTTTTATTTTTTAATTTCAACTTTATATTTAATTTAAATTACTATTTATTTATTTATTTAATATATATATTTTTTGATTGGTTAATCAGTAATTTTCCCAAAATGGAAGTGGCTCTCATTATTTTTGTACTTTAGTAATAAGTGTTTTTAATTTGTGATTTTGTTTTGATAGATAATATATATAAACAATTATCTTTTGCTGTTGTTTATATTGTGAAATGCAATATATTGTTAGAAATGTAAATGTAATTATGTTTTGTGACTTTTTTATTTATTTCGTACTGGAATATACAATAATCTCCAAAGAAGTTTTTTTATTTGGTTGTATGTCCCAGTTAGGCTCTGTGAAAATATGGACACCTTAGTTACAAATATGCCATTATGTGTATATATGCACAAAACGTGATTCTTGATTATGGATCCTCTATAATTTTCCATACATGTCCACACAGGCAAATTAATTATGTTGCATTCCATGACAAATAAATAGCTAAGTCAAATAAGTTTAACACATTTTTTGAATATTCTTTCATCAAATATCCCTAAAAAGTTATATTAACAGTCTCTGTCTCAATATATAATTAATATTTATTTATTTATGCTTTATCATTATTGCAGTCAGATACACTTTGCTCAGAAAAATATAAAATTTTAATTGATCTATTCATTATAAACAATCTTACTTGCTCTTATATTCTACATTTTGTGAATTAACATTATGGTAATATACAAGTAAATAATTAAATAGTTTATTGATTAGGAATTCATAAAAAGTTTGAATTCTAGAAGTGGCAGAGCTGGGCTATGATCTATGAATCTTGAAGTTCCAGAATCTGCCATAGTATTACTGTATCAAACTATGCAGAATATCAAAACTTACCAATCAACAAATAATGCAAAGCCTATCATTGCTTGACTTAATATGTCAAAGAACTGACATCAGTTATTATTAAAAGTAGTGTCCATTTTTCTGTTATTTTGAAATATTAATTTTTTCTACAGTACAGGCTTTTTCATACCTGCACTTCTATATGTAATATATAGAGGGTTTGAACTCAGATTTTCACACAAACCTCAACCATCCATGCTATCTCTTACCACTGATACCCTTGATCACATATGTGTATCAGCGGTATGAGATAGCATGGATGGTTGAGGGTCGTGTAAAGGTCTGAGTTCAAATCCCTTATATATTCATTATTTATAAAATACAGTCAATGCTATATTAGTATTATAGTAATTGGTAGTATATATTTTTAATTAATAAAAAATACATGTAATAATTATAATATCTGCTCTATATATCAGAACTTCAGAAATTTCCCATACACACACACACAACAGTTCGCTAATTAAAATATTATTTTTTAATTAAAATGTTGAGATGAATATTAATGACGTTTATTTTTTATTTTTTTCAGATTATGAGCAAAAAAAGAAGCGCATGTCTTTAAGATTTTCAAGACGTCGTATTTCGCTTATTCCAGTTAAACTACCAGATGTTGAAATTTAATTTCTTTATTAAAATGAGTATTTAATGATATCTTTGTTTTTTATTTATTCTTTGTTTTCAGAAGTTTATTCGTTTACTAAGTTCTATTTTTTTTAAAAAAAAAACATTATGTAAATATACGAGAATAGCAATATGATATCCATAAACTCACGGAAAAAATACATTATAGATAATTATTATAGTTAAATGCTGAAAAAAGTTCTTACGTGTACACATAAATAAAAAACTATAAATAATATTTTTGGAGTAACTCCAAATAAATTATCAGCTGACGGAATAAATTAGTAAACGGATAGTGATAAATTTAAAACTGATTCTGTTTAAAAAAAAAAGGGACAGCAAAAAAAAATTCCTAAGTAATTTGTTGTATCTAATGTAGGTGACTAAGATGAATAACAAAAAAATATAATAAAAAAAAAAACGTGGCCGCAATGTAAGTTGCAGAATAGGTAGATAAATAATTTCTTAATTAACAAAATAAAAAAAAACCCTCTTATTTAGTTTTTGATATGGCTTGAGTTATGATTTTATTAACATATGTACAAACCTTCAATTATAGGCAGAAATGTAAAACCATAGTAATTTACATATAACTAATAGAAGTATACAATGGTTCTACTTTCCACATGCAATATCTAATTTAAGAAAAACTAATTAGTGTAATATACAAATTTCTATTTTCTAAACATTTGGGATGAACTCTATTTAAAACTAGGGTGGCCTTTATTGAGTTTTCCTTAGAAAGTTCATTTTAACATGTAGATGGACTTCTTCCCAAATCAGAAAAAAACTTCTCACTTTGCTATTTAGAAAATGTTTTTTTAAACCCCTCTTCATTAATTAATTTCTTTATTTATTCTAGAGAGGAGTAATTAAGACGTTTACAGAATGTTTATCAGATATGATCAATGAGAATTATTCTTGACACTTTAAGAGCAACTATTGGTTCAGATAAAATTTCCAGACTAATCAATTTATCATTTAGAAATTTCCAGACGATCTGTTTATCTGGAGTGATCAACTATAATTATTATTGACGCTTTAAGAACAACTATTGGTTCAAATAAACTTTCCAGACTAATTAATTTATCTTCTGAAAATTTCCAGACAATTTTAAATATATATTTTTGTTAAATTAAATTTTACATCTGTCATTCTAGATTAATTTGTATGCATACCATGTATCAATAAAAATATGCATATAATGGACACAATTTATACTTGTCATTCTAGATTTATTTGTATGCATACCATGTATCTATAAAAATATGCATATAATGGACACAATATTTTTTTAAATATTAATGTGTATTCTGTTAATACACACACAAATACATGTATGCAAAAATATTCATAGCAATGTTCTCCCCCAGTATTCTGGAGAAAGTAATTTTGTATGGTCTTTCAATTACTTTGCATTTTATTTCACTTCTTAGCACACATCTTTTAAAAATGTCATCTATTGTACTGGTGTCTTTGTCTGATTCGGACTGTTCACTTACCTCAGGATTTTGTTTGGCATTAGTTACTGTATTAATTTCTTTTACCTTCCGCTCTTCTTTAAGGTTGTCTACAACACTAATATTAATGAGTTCTTCATCTGTTTTTAAATGTTATGTGATTTTTAAATGTTTTCCTTCAGCTGTTAGTACATTGATAATTTTTGTGGACAGACATCATAATATAGTTGCTTCAATCTTCTCCTCATAAAACACTTCTAATTAGGATTTTTAAACCCACTTTGAATTTCTTTTGTTCTGTGACAGCATCATTATAGGTTTCTCTACTTGGACGAAAGTATAGTTAGTTTAGTTTTAAATTTTCTTCCAAATAATAAATGGACAGGGGATTTACTAGTTACTGAAGTTGTTTGTTGCTGTAATAATGTAATAAGTACAACTTTAAAATTTAATTGTTGCAGGTTTATTTAGACTTTTTTGTAAGATTGTTAACTGCATTCACTACCTAATCATTCAACTCTGAATGGTAGAGAGGAGTTAGAATATGTTTAACACCCCATTCAGTTAATTATTTATTGAATAACACCCCATTTACTTAATTTTTTTAAAATTTTTTTATAAGTTTATCCAGTGAGACATTATCAAAATCAATAATCCTTAGTAAATCCTAGTTATAACAATATTTCTTGCAACTTCTTTATCATTTTTTCCATGCTCATATTCTTTACAACATGGTAATCTATTCACCGATATGCATTTATAAAGCTAGAAAAATATATAGCTCAAAAGGGCCAGTTGTCAATGGTTTCATTGTTTTATATCACTCTAAATACGTTTTAGGGTAGGTTTGCTATAAATTGACATAATTTGCATTTTTGATGAAAGTTTCAGTTTTAGTATTAATGTTCAACTACCAGATATAACTTCTTATCAATGTTTTAGCTCTGACAATTCTCATTTGGTTATGATAAAATACTTTAAGGAGATTCTCTCATTTAGCCATGAGTATCACCACTAGGTTACCATCTAATATGCAACCTTTGCATATTATGAAATTTGCTCTAGCATTCCAAAAAAATTGTGCCAACATTTTGCTGCTTTGTGAACCAATCCCTGCTTATTCACTTGATTAGGTCTTGATGCTTACTGTCACTCTTTGCCCAGTTTGCTATTGTTTTGTTATTTATAACATCTGAATGGAAACTATATAATTAATCTGTTCTTGTCTCCTAGACTTTATCTTGATTGGTATTCATGACAATCCATCTGCAAGCTGAATCAGCTTTCCTTTCATATGCAATAACTCATAGTCACATACTGATGCAAACCTGAGCCAATATAACATATTTGGGCTTAAATAATGGTCTGGAATAGGTCTCAAATTACAAAATTTATTTAATAATGATTTATGGTTCATTACTACCATAAAATTTCAACCATATAAATACTGATAGATTTTTTTTTATTCCAAATATTATAGCTAAAGGTTCTTTGTTCAATTGGCTATAATTTTTTTGGCATTAGATGATTTGGATGCATATGCCAATGGTTAGTATAGCACCTTTGTCATATTCTGAAGTGTCTATGATAAGTATAACATCAAGATTGCTGTTATAATGAATGAACATTTTATTTGATTTAAATAAAGCTTTAGTTTGTTTGAATGCATTCTCATAGATTTTAGTTCATACCCATCTTTGATTTTTATTTAATAAATCTTATAATGAGTGGGCCGAGTTTTATTTTCTAAAACAAATTTGAAGTTTACAAGCCCTAAAAAAAAACTTGTAGTTCTTTAAAAAATTTTATGTCTTGGGCATTTTGTACAGCCCACACCTTCTAAGGAGCAGGTAATCTATCCTCTTCACTATTTGTTGATCTGATATTAATTTATGGGTGTACTAAATATACATTTATTTTCATTTAGACATAACCCCAAATTTTCTAATCTTCAATAGATTTCATTGCCAAGCGATTTTTCTGAATTACCTGTGATGTGTATATCATCAAAGTGTGAAATAATGCCATCTATTCCCCAGAATAGGGTATCAATTTTTGCTCGGAATGTATTTAGTGCTGTTGTTATACCAAAAGGTAGATGTATATGACAATCTTATAATCACCTGAATCTGATGAAATACAGCAATTAAATCCAGTTTTGCAAAGTATAATGAAGTCTGCAAAAGTGTAAGATATTTTTCTAATTTTCAGTAATGGGTACATGCTTTTATTTAGGGTTTTATTTGTTGTAAAATGGTAGTTGCCATAAATTCTTAATTTTCCATCTTGTTACACAGAGACAAACTTTCCAAACAATAGCACCACCCTGAACAGCTTCATTTTCTTCTTCTGTTGAATACCATGTAGTTAGGGATAGACTGAACGAGTTTTATTAGCAGATTAGTTGTTTAAAATTTAACTTGCATATATGTGAAACTATTATGTATTTTATTTATAATGCACTCTTTCTGATTTTTTAACATAGTGTATATGCTTTCCAATGTTTTTCACATGATTAAAAAAACTGCTAGTTTATGTAATCTGTGTTATATTCTCTTCAAATGTAGGCTGATTTACATTTTTTTAGTGGCAGCCTTTTAATAGCTTATCAAACAATTGTTTTTATCCACGCTCTATAAAATGCTTATCAGTAAGCAGCTTAATTAACCATCCACTTTACAATCGTATTTAAGCCTGCTTCTTGATAATCACAGGAAAAAAAAGATCATGATGATTAATTAGCATTGAAAACAAAAAAAGATAAAACAGAAATATATATATATATATTAATAATACAAACTTATTCTGAACTTCCATATTTTTATAAATGAAACTTAATTAAAACTTGTTTCACAAAGTTGAGAACTTTTATAAAACTGTTTTCCCCCTCTATCTTTTTTCAAAAAATAATAATATTATGACTAGTTAACAAAATTTTTGTTTTGTACAAAGTATTAATTTGAGATCAAATGCAAAGAAACTCATATGCACACACTTAAACAAAACTTAACACTTTATTTATCAAGGTTTTAGAATTAGAGTGCTATCAATTTTTAGTATTGTATTTGATGTTAATACTTAACTAGATTAGAGTATTTGGTGCCATTTTGAATTTAAAAAAAAAACTGACTTGAGACACAATTTTCACAATAACTTCAGTTTTAATAAAGTTAGAGCAAAGTGCTACAAATTGACAGAAAATAAAAAAACAAGATAAATAATAAGGCTAAAAAAATAGTGATTACCATTTAAAAAGTAAGGAAAAAAAGAAATTTCAACATATGAAATAATTATTACTTTATTGTTTGTTCACAATTTCTAATTTATCATTAACTAAGTTAAAATTACATCTTCATTGACTTTGTATTCCTCACAAAATTCTCATTCAAACCATATACATTACTTCTTATCCGAGATAATCCATAGCTTCAGAATCTATAAAAATAGTCACATAAGAATTCATTTTTATCTTATATCACAAAAGTTAAACAAATATCAAGGTGTCTATAAAAAAAAGATTCATCCCAATAAAAGATACAAAATAAATCATTTCCAGAATATGGATACGCATTTGTCAATTGCAATTGACTATCTGTATCAATGATAAATTGAGTTTCATTTCATTTTTTTTGTGTATACCAGTGAAGTTTATATTATTTGTAGACCCAGTGATGCTATCCTGTTATATTGATTGTCCCACAGATATATAAATTATTTGCATATAGCTTATTTTCTAGCTACACTGAAAATAGTGTGATGCAAAATGTGGCAAAACTACTGACTCCACAGCATAAGTACCAAGGCATAAACAAGAATCAGAATTTGATTCTTTGCCTGCATACAATTCCATGTGGTATACATAATCATTGTGGCTATTACACACACACCACTTGAAACCTCTCTTTATTGGTTTTAAGAGTTTATATTTTCACATGGTACTATGCTCAGTATATTTTGTGATTGCTTTATCAACTGCAACCTTGCTGTACATCTGATAACCAACCTTAAAATTTACATTGCACTGTTCTATAATACCTTAATTTTATATATAAAAATCATTACTTATACAAAACACAAACATGCAAGTACAGAAACCTTTTGAGAATCATTATGTCTAAAAAATAAGGTTGCCTCAAACTTGGATCAGAGCTCCAAAATTACTTTGTACATAAATCACTACTATTGTTATATTTGAATACAAGTATAATTTATATACTGCATAGACACTAATACAAATGCAAACACATAAATTATACATTTATCAAATAATATAAAAATTTAAAATATTGAAATAAAAAAATTAAAATTGAATATTTACATTACGTTTATTTTCAAGAGAAAGGCCTTGAAACTATAAATTACTGAGAAATCTTGAATCCATTTTGTCAAGAAGTCTGGCCAATAATAAAATTCTACATTTGTCTTCCTGAAGGTTTGTGATGATGGTGTCTAGTTGAATTTTTATATTGGACTATTTCCATCATCTAATAATATATGTATCGAATGTCTTTAGAAAAATTTAACTTTATTTAAATATTCCAAATACATTCAACTGTTAGTAATAGTATATCAAACAGGTTAATATATGGCCAGAGAAGAAAAGATACAACGATTAAATTTTAAAGAAGCTGCTCACATGGCTATGGCAAAAAATCCCATAAGCCAATCTAGGGAAACCACTAATCAACTTTGCTCTTAGGAAAAAGTGGAGAAATCAAGAGGAATCTCATAGATAAGTATATGAAATTACTACAGACTGTTGCCTTAAGCAGTATGGCTCAGTTGGTTAGAGTGGTACCTTAAAATTTAAAAATCAAGTATCTAAGAACCCAGATTCGAATCCCATGCTAATACTGTCACTAGTCAGGCCAACAACAACTGAAGAAGAGGGAAGACTAATACCTCTCAAAATATTGTGCATATACTAACCTGTTTTATGCATTATTACTAACAGTTGAATGTATTGGAATATTTAAATAAAGTTAAATTTTTCTAAAGACATTCAATACATATATTATTAAATGATGGAAATAGTCCAATATAAAAATACATCTACATTTATCTTCTTTGTGCAATCTAGTAACCTGAGCAGAAAAAAAAAAAAAAAATTATTAATAAAAATAATTAAAAAAATCCAAATTTTGTATGATTTTAACATACCATATGCCATTTTAAAAAGGAACTCAAACCACAGAGAATGATGGTTTTTTTTAAGCATCATACTTTTAATTTTCCTGCAATTTTACAAAAAAAAAAAAAAAAAAGAAATTTTAATTTCAATGAATCAGCGGTTAGCGTGTGACAATCAGCTACCACCTGTAGATATATGTAACTACAATATAAATGTTCACGTTAGTAGTTAATATGTACAGCTTCTGGTGACTGTACCAAATGATATATACAGGTTTGGAATTGTAAACTGTGGCAATTGCTATGTATGGTCCCAGAATTTAATCTAAGTAGCCATACACATATTAATTATATTTTTAAAAACAACACTAAAATGATTTTTAATAACTAAACAATAAATTTATTACTCAATATATATATATTTAAATGCATGTATATTATCTATATTAAACTTAATGTAATTATAATGACTTGGGAGAAATCAGATTGACTTAAGGTCAACATGGTTATGACAATAATATTGGCATCAATAAGGGTTTTGAGCATTTCATTCTCGGATTTTCAATGATATGGCTGGTTTAAGAATTGGAGAATGGAGAAGATTGAAGCTTGTCCATTAAAGTTTCAAGATTTGCTATCTTAATATAATCTGAGTAGTGATTGTATATATGTGTGAGAGATGGTGATCTGGACCAACTGATGAGTGCTGCTT
This sequence comes from Epiperipatus broadwayi, assembly GCA_028023455.1. Taxonomy (NCBI): domain Eukaryota; kingdom Metazoa; phylum Onychophora; class Udeonychophora; order Euonychophora; family Peripatidae; genus Epiperipatus; species Epiperipatus broadwayi. The sequence goes on from JAQFVV010012463.1 coordinate 6,223,403, forward strand.
TAGCATGAAATACATATATTGGAGATAATTGATCTTTTTCACATGTGTATCAGTTTTATAAGAGGGATTGGATAGTTATAAGGAGTTTGAAAGTATGAGTTCAAATCCTTATATATATATGAATGTGACTTACTAATTGAATCCATAATATAATCAGTCTTAATTTCATATAAAACATTTCTTTATAGAGTTTGACTCTATTACTGCATTTTTATCAATAATTATAGTTCATCAACCTTATTGCTCACTCTCATCTTCTTTAATGTTCTGCAGACATTTTTAGTAACTACTAATTTGCATACTATTTTATTATTATCCTTATGCAAATTAGGATATCCAGATTAATTTGCAGTTTGCATAATTTACTTATTCTGCATTTCATTGTTTCTAGAGTGAGTACAATATCTTTTGTATTGACCAACTATAAATACACACACACATATACATATGCAATTTTATTTCCCAAACCCAGTTAATACATTACAAATCTATTTCAATATTTTTAACAGGAGATTTAACTTGATATTTTGGCCAGCCTTGCTGCATACATTTGCTTGTCCTCAATGATTCAGAATATGTATTTTCAACATGCCCCTTCAAACTGCAGTTTGTGTGTATTTTGTTTCCAATTTCATGCTAACTGACCACTCTCCAAAACAGCAGAAGTATATAAATATTTTTCTTCTGTTGTTTTGCCTTATTTAATTTATTCATATACAATCCTTCTGTTTTTTGATAGCAAGTTTTTTTTTTTTTTGTCATTTATAATATTTTTTTAAATAGATTGTTCTAGTATAATTTTATAAGTTAATCCCTACTCTCCTTGCATTCTTATGGATCAGATCCTTTTTTCATAATAATTGTTGTTTTAATCATTCATCTGTCATACTCCAAGAAACTGTTTATATAGTGCATCATCTACAAAATCACCATGTATACAGTCCATAAGTAGGTTTGTCAATGCTACATCGGAATCATGCAGTTTCTCTCATTGATTTTGACTTTTATGCCTAAAATGTAGTCAAACTAAATGCCTTATGGGTAAAAAGTTGAAATAATCCTCCAATATAGAAATTATTTCTTTATAGGAAATATATTATTGTTTAACTATTCCACATAAACAGTTAACAATTTATATATATAAATAAATAAATAAATAAACAAACTCCTTTTAAAAACTTGCTTTTTATATGTCTATAATCATCAATAAAAAAATCAACATTTCGACTAAAGTATACTAAAAAAATAATAAAAAAGAATATATAATAATAAATATCACATATTCCAAAAAAAATTTTCACTAAAAAATTACAAAATATATTCACAATCAAAAATTGATCTTTTCTTACTCCCCTTTCCTATTGCAAACAATTACAACATAATCACAAAAACCTTCTTTTTAAAATAAATAAAAAATCTATATATATCCTTTAAAAACCTATTAATAATCTATTATTTTCTTTTGTCTTTTTCCATTAACATTCTATTTAACTCTGGTTTTATTTCATTAATATACATACCTTCCTTTATCATTTTTTTTATTGTATAACTTAACACATTCCAAAGGCTTTATTTCAAAATCCCCATGCTTAAATTAATTTAAGTGAATGTAAACAGCAGAATTTTTATCACCTAAATGCTGTTTTAAGTTTTTAATTTATTCTTACCAGTCAAACATATGTCAATTCTACATTCTTTCTAAAACAATCCAAACATTTTATCAAATACATTGAATTCATAACCTCTAACCTATTATAGTCCCCATTATTATTAATTAAAAGATTTAAACTTGCTTTCTTTTTATAAACTGGACAAATTGAAACATTATATTTCCTATTAATCATTTTAACTAATTTCTTAACTTTAATAAATAAATAAAATAAAATAATAGGTTTTTAATTAAAAGTTTTTATTTGATATATACAGATTTTTAAAAAGGAATTAGTTGTGTTTAAGTTGTGATTGTAATAGGAAAGGGCAGTGAGATAAGGTAAAAAAAAAAGAAAATTTTGGTTATGGATATATTTTGTAATTTTTAATTGATTTAATTTTTTTTTTTTTTTTTTGGAATGTGATATTTATTGTATATATATTTTATTTTAGTGTGCCTTGAAAAAGACTATAAAAAATAGTCGAAACATTGGATTTCTTTTTCATGATTATAGTCATAAAAAATCAAGTTTTAAAAAGAAGGAGTTAGTTTGTTTTATTTTTATATTAAATCTTTGGATATATTGAAACCAACATAAATAACTTTTTCTCTATTCCTATCTAATCCCATTCTATTTTTTATTTTATTTATACTTTTATTAGAAAATAATAGTTCAACTACACCCCTAGGATAATCATTTAAAAAACATTCATTCCTAATAATATCAACCTCATTCTTAAACAAATTACTATTTGAACATAACTTAATTGCTCTAACAATTTTATTATAAACAATATTAATTTTACTATGATTATCAATATCTGAAAAACAATTATTTGATAATTCAAAAAATGTTTTTTTTCTTCTAAAAACAGATGTTTCTATAATTACATTACCATTCCTACCAATTTTTTTTTTAAATTGTAACATCCATATATTCAATAACATTAATGTATTCTTTTTCCATAGTAAACTATTTTATCAATTCTACCATTAATATAATTCAAAAAATTATCTGCATTTCTTTTATTATCATTAAAAAACATAAAACGGTCATCAACATATCTAACATAAAAAACTGGTTTATTCCTATTATAATTAAAAAATTGCTATTCAAACCTATGCATATATATTCCTGCCAAAAAACCATTTAGACTATTACCCACACTTAAAACCTCTTTTTGCTTATAAAATCCTTCCCCAAATTTAAAAATAAGGTCCCTACAACAAATCACTAATATCTCATATGAAAGAAAACCCTCAATTTTAAATTTTACCCCCCATCCTTTCTATATAAATCCATAATATTACAAATAGCAACCTCTGGATCAATGTTAGTATACATACTAACTATATCTAACTTTACAAAAAAACCAAATTTTTAAAAATCTTATCTAAAAAAAACTTTTAATTTATTAATAAACTGTATAGAATTATTGACACAATTTTTTTTCAAATAATGTAATATATTTTTTAAAAATATTATTATACACCCATTTCAAAATTTTTTCGTAGTAAGTATTACAACTACTAATAATTGGCACCATTGGAATATCAGGCTTATGAATCTTAGGCAAAACATAAATTTTTGCACATTTTATATCCATTCTTTTTAATCCCAACATAACTAATTTTTCCATACAATCTTTTTATACATTAAAGTTAATATTGTACATTATTAATCTGTTTATTCATTAACATACTTTTATCTTTATTAATTTTTACAAAACATTCTTACTTTAATAAATTTAACATCTTTTTATTGTATTCACTCTTGTTTAAAATAACCATACTCTATATTTTATTACCTTTTAAAAATGATAAATCCCCATATTTATCACGCATATTTCTAATAATATATAATTCATTAAACTTACAATTATTCTCCTTTTTTCCCCTTTTATTATTATATCAATTTTTTAATTCAAATTCCAAATGTTTAAATCCTAATTTCAATTCATTAAATAAAAAATCCTTATTCTTAATATTATCATTTATCAATTGTAGTATTATGGACAAAGACGCCGCTAAAACTATAAAATGTGAACATTCCCAGGACGTTTATTTTTTTTAGAGGGGTTACACCTTTTTTTTATTGTTGTTGTTTAAAAACTCATAATCAGAATAAAAAGTTCTTAGTGTTACCACTATTTTTTACTTTCTTAGTCTTTGTTTTACATTTTAATTTTTACAGACAAACAGATATTAGTATCGTGTTAGGGTTAGGTTTAGATTTAGGGTTAGGGTTCTGTTGTTTGTAAATTACAGAATCGAACAAGATATGTGATTTCTTGTGCCATATTGTTGGTCTCGTGGAATGTTACAAACAGTACGTTACTTGATGCGTTACCTAATTCCAAATGACTTTATAAATCTATATGGACAAGATTTGGCCACTTAAAACTTCAATACAGAATGGTGTAAAGAGTCGGATAATTATTACTTAAGAAAATCTGAACATTTCAATACTTTAAAAAAAAAAAAATTCAATCAAAACCACATTTTCATCCAATTCAAATACACATACCCTCTCACCAAATCATAACAATTGTGTAAACTGTGCGAATTCACCAAATTTATTTGCTGCGATGCAACATACATGCTGTATTGCGACGTGACATAGCGGCCTGCAATCTGTAACACAATAAAAAAGTTGTACTATAGAAAACGCGGGTTCGAACGTGTCGGCGCGGAAATAGCATTTTTATGTGCTTTAGCATGTAAACGGTGCCATCGAGCAGCATCTTTGTCCATAAGACTACAACCCATTTTTCTTATTACATTTATATTCAATTGCATTTTTGTCTTAATTTCAATAATCTGCTTTTTAATATTCCCATTATAATTACATGGTATATAATTCAAATCCCTTTTTAAAACATCCATCTCTTCATCACTAAAAATAGTATTAGTTAAATTAATAACAAAATTCTTATTCCCCTTTTTATGGCCACTACTAAATACATAACAATTGTTATCATTATTTTTGTTGTCGCATCTTTTAACCATCAAATCATTAAATTTTTTACAATGCGTTTCTAAAATCTTATTTTTAAAATAATATACCTTTTTAATAAAAATATATTTTAATTCCTCTTCCTCTTTAATTTTAAATTGCGTTTTATGCAAAAAAATGAAGCTTAGTATTATTAGAAAATAATAATACAGCCGAGGACTTTCAGAGAACTTAAGTCTCCATACTCATAGACTATTTTGGGAGTGTCAGCTTACATTGAGATTTTAAGGAAGTTTAGCATAATTTATGCAAAATTTATTCAAAGTTTTCTTTCATAAAGACCATTTTTTGGAGATTGCAAAGCATGATTCTTTTTGTTTTATTGTATAGTTATCATTTGCAATAAAGCATGTCTCCTTTATCTTTAGTTTCATATCATTACATTCAGTGCACAGTGCCCTTGCCATAGTAGGTTTGAACACATGGCCTGTTGTTTTTTGGTGCTCAAAGAATATGAATTTGTTTTCAGTATTATTTAAAGCTCTCTTGTATAAATAATGTTGTTGAGATGTTATGGTGGTGATGTTGGCACAGGTCTCTCCATAATATGCTGCTCTACACCCATTGGTTGGGCATGAAATTTTATAAACTGCTTGGGCTATTTGATCAGAAGGTATTTTGCCTTTATTATTGTTTATAATTCTGTTTGTTGAAGTTGGGGTGTGGAATTCTAATTCGAAGGACCCAGCAAATATTTTATATTTCCTACCAATTGATGGTATGTAAGGTAGCAGCATTCTTGGTTTATTGTTTCTAACTGTGGGATAATATCTAGTATTTTCCTCAATCATTTTGAAAAGCAAATACTGACTAAATACTATGCAATTGAACCAGACATAATATATATGTGCTATGTCGACAATGTATTCTTAGCGGCACCAGAACAAATAACACCAGATCTTTAAAAAAAGCTGCAAACACAAACCTCCTTAACAATTAACTATATACTAGAAAACCTCCAGCACAAAGTTAAATACCTGGACATTCAAGTTTATAGAGACCCACACCAACTTACCTATGCCATGATAGTCAAGCCATTGGAAATTTGAGGATTTATACATCCAATCTCGAACTCACCCAACTTACATAAATTGGCTGGACTCACATCCTTCCTGCACATAAATCATAGACTATATAAATTTGAAGCTGACCACAAAAATAACCTTACAAATTATATTAAAAAACTGGAAGATGTTGGATTTTCACACAACATTATCTACAAAAAGATTAGGCAATTTCAAACTAAAATACAAACTGACACGATTAGAAACAATAAACAAAGATAGCTGCTACCTTACATATCAATTGCTAGGAAATATTAAAAAATATTTATTGAGTCCTTCAAATTAGGATTCCACACCCCACCTTCAACAAACAGAATGATAAACAATACCAAAAACAAAATACCTTCTGATCAAATAACCCAAGCAGTTTATACAATTTCATGCCCAACCAATGGATGTAGAGCAGCATATTATGGAGAGACCTGTTTCAACATCACCACCAGAGCATCCCAACATCACTATTTATACAGGAGAGCTCTAAACAATACTGAAAACAAATCCATATTCCTTGAGCACTAAAAAACAACAGGCCATGTGTTTGAACTCACTATGGCAAGGGCACTGTGCACTAAACATAATGATATGAAATGAAAGATAAGGGAGGCATGCTTTATTGAAAATAACAACTATGCAATAAACTGAAAAGAATCGTGCTTTGCAATCTCCAGGAAATGGTCTTTATTAAAGAAAACTTTGAATAAATTTTGCATAAATTACCACTAAACTTTGCTTAAAATCTCAGTGTAAGATGACACTCCCAAAATAGGCTATGAATATGGAGACTTAAGTTCTCTGAAAGCGCTCAGCCATATAATTCTTTTCTAATAATATTAAGCTTCACTTTTTTTCATAAAGCATGATTTAAAACTTACTATTCAAAAGTGAAATAAAAAACAAGGATTTTATTCTTCTTTAATTATAACTAATCTCCTTAAATTATATATTTCTGTAACAAAATTTAACAACTCAGCCCTTTTTTTATAGGCCAATTTTAAAACATATTTCATCATAATCTCCCATTTTAATATATACTTATATCCAAAAATCCTCACAAATCTCTTTAAAAAAATAAATTTAGGGATTACATTATTTAACAAACACTTACTTAAAAATTTTATGTCTAATGTAACTTTCAACTTATTCTTAATCCATTTGTTAATGACATCAATACATTTTTTAAAATCCAAATTGTTTATAAAATTGTCCAAAAATCTTTTTAAATAATCAATACATTTTTCCATGTTATAATTATAATTCTCTATATATTACTTTAAAATCCTTATTAAAACAAAATCAAGTCAATTGGAATATCTGCACTTATGCATATATATTCTTCCTAAAAAATAATATTATAAACATCCAAGTTAATGGTAAATCATAGAATTTAATATGTTAATGAATAAAAAGGTTAAGAATGTATTAACTTTAATGTATGAAAAAGGTTGTATGGAAAAATTAGTCATGCTTGGATTAAAAAGAATGGATATAAAATGTGCAAAAATTTATGGTTTGCCTAAGATTCATAAACCTGATATACTAATAATAGTAATTGTAATACTTACTATGAAAAAATTTTGAAGTGGGTGTATAATATTTTTAAAAAATATATTACATTATTTGAAAAAAATTGTGTTAATAATTCTATACAGTTTATTAGAAAATCAAATTTTTTTTAGATGATAAAGTTTTTAAAAATTTGTTTTTTTGTAAAGTTAGATATAGTTAGTATGTATACTAACATTGATCCAGAGGTTGCTATTTTTAATATTATGGATTTATATAGAAAGGATAAAGGGGTAAAATTTAAAATTGAGGGTTTTCTTTCATATGAGATATTAGTGATTTGTTGTAGGGACCTTATTTTTAAATTTAGAGATGGATTTTATAAGCAAAAAGAGGATTTAAGTATGGGTAATAGTCTAAGCAGTTTTTTTGGGCAGGAATATAAATGTATAGGTTTGAAGAGCAATTTTTTAGTTATAATAAGGAATAAACCAGTTTTTTATGTTAGACATGTTGATGACTATTTTATGTTTTTTAATAGTAATAAAAGAAATGCAGATAATTTTTTGAATTATATTAATGGTAGAGTTGATAAAATAGTTTATTATGGAAAAAGAATACATTAATGTTCTTGAATATATAAGATGTTAAAATTTAAAAAAAAAATTGGTAGGAATGATAATGTAATTATAGAAACATCTGTGTTTAGAAAAAAAAAAACATTTTTTGGATTGTCAAATAATTGTTTTTCAGATATTGATAATCATAGTAAAATTAATATTGTTAATAATAAAATTGTTAGTGCAATTAAGTTATGTTCAAATAGTAATTTGTTTAAGAATGAGGTTGACATTATTAGGAATGAATGTTTTTTGAATGATTATCCTAGGGGTGTAGTTGAACATTTATTTTTTAATAAAAGTATAAATAAAATAAAAAAGAGAATGGGATTAGATAGGGATATGAATAGAAAAAAGTTATTTATGTTGGTTTCAATATATCCAAAGATTTATGTATTAAAGTTAAGAAATTAGTTAAAATGATTAATAGGAAATAATGTTTCAATTTGTCCAGTTTATAAAAAGAAAGCAAGTTAAGATTTTTAAATTAAGAATAATGGGGACTATAATAGGTTAGAGGTTATGAATTCAGTTTATTTGATAAAATGTTTGGATTGTTTTAGAAAGAATGTAGAAATGACATATGTTGGGACTAGTAAGAATAAATTAAAAACTAGATTAAAACAGCATTTAGGTGATAAAAATTCTGCTGTTTACATTCACATGAATAAATTTAAACATGGGGATTTGGAAATAAAGCAGAATGTTAATGGAAAAAGAGAAAAGAAAACAATAGGTTATTAACTGAATGTTTTTAAAGGATATACATAGATTTTTTATTTATTTAAAAAAGGAGGTTTTTGTGATTATGTTGCGATTGTTTGCAATAGGAAAAGGGAGTAAGACAAGGTAAATTTTTGATTGTAAATATATTTTGTAATTTTTTATTGAAATTTTTTTTTTGGAATATGTGATATTTATTATTATATGTATATTTTGTTAGTGTGACTTGAAAAAGACTATATAAAATCGTCGAAACGTTGAGTTTTTTATTGATGATTATAGTCATATAATAAGCAAGTTTTTTTAAAAAAGGAGTTTGTTTGTTTATTTATATATTGGATATTTATGAACTATTTTGGAAAGAAGAACTGTGTGGTTGATCTATTAAATTCTATGATTTAACAATTTCTATTTCTTTTTGAACTATAAAATATAATAACATTGCTATTTTAGTTTTACTTTTTTCAACTTTATTCATTAATAGATACTTCTTTACATGTTGCATATAGAGAGGCCAGTTAGCCAGACTTTCAACATTGAATTCACTGACGATAACATGCCATTTTTTATTAATACTGCTAGTTTTATTTTACAGAGTTTGAATTTTTTTATGAATGTCAGAAGCTTCAATCACTTAAAATCAGGGTGTTTTTTGTTGATTCAGGGCAAAAATCACTATGCTAAAAAATTTTGTGACTGCTACCAGTATCATGTTGACTGCACATGCACCAATTTTATTGCTCTTTCTACTGATTACTAAGATTAATCAAAGAAAGGTAAAAAACCATAGCTAACAATGTCATCTGCAGAATGAGAAAAAAAATAATTACTTAGCTATAAAAAAAACCTGGTTTGGTTTTTTGATGTGATTTGAGTTATAATTTTACAAGCATATATATAACAGTTATACGTACAAAATCTTTAATTATAGACAGAAATGTAGAAATGCAGTATAACTAACAGGAATATACAGCAGTCCAGATTTCAAATATAGCTAATTTTATATTACTGGGAGATCTAGTTTAAGAAAAATGAATTTGTTTAATGAATAAATTTCCATTTTCTAGCATCAAGACAAACTCTATATGTACCAAAACCTCCTTGTTATTGGCCTGAAGGCTTACTGAGTTTTCCTTAAAAAATTTGCTTTGACATGTAAGAGGGAAGCCTATTCCCCAAATCAATATAAACATTCTTAATGTGATTATATGATTTTTTTACTATGCTATTAGGAAAATGTTTTAAAATAATCCCCTTAATTTATTTATATTAGAGAGGGTAAGCAAGATGTTTACATAATATTTATTCTTAACTCATTAAAAGCAATTGATTAAATAAAATTTCCAGACAATAATAAATTTAACATCTGGACATTTCTAAATAGTTTTAAATTTATAACTTAGTTATTAAATTAAATTTTATGCCTAAGGTTTTACAAATTCTAGATTAATTTGTACACATACTACACACACATATATAACAATAATAATATCCATACAATTTTTTTTACATTGATGTATAAATAAACATACACATATATACATGGTTATATACAATACATATCTTTGCTTGAACATATATACAGCATTAATATATTACTATAAATTATAAATTCTTTTAAACCTCCAGTTAATATTTGTTAAGAGTATTTTTCACAATAATGTTCTATGTAATAACTTTATTAAGATTATTACAAATATTCTATAGAGTACATTACTTTAGATTCCAACCAAGTAAAGAACAAGCTGGAATTAAAAATTAAAGTTATAGTCCAGTAGATCAGATTTAGTATTAGGAGAAGTTTAAAGCAATATTGAATATTGTATGAGTTATGAAAAGAATCAATTCTCATTTTGCATTGAATTTGTATGTTACAAAAAGGCTTTTAAACTAAAGTATTTATGAATAATTACATTCTTGGAATATAAGTACATAGATGTAAAACATTATCAAAATTGAAAGAAAATGTATTATTTAACAATGATAAAGTGTACATAATAGGGTAATAAATGGAATTTACTTGTGCCTATTTATAAATAATCTTAGACTTGGATATTTAATAGATGAACAATACAAAGACTGCAGATAAGACATTAAAATAATGAGAATTGTATATTGGAATTACCAAAAAGAGACTGAATACAAAATATATATTTAAAAAAACAAGCATGTACCATTGATTCACTGAAAAAATTGAAAGGGTTAATGGAGCTGGGTTTGATATTTTATAGAAAGGATTATTAAAAGCTACAACTGAAATCTTAAAACAGATTTCAGAATATTGTAAAAGATTTACAAAATGAAAATATCTAATATAAATGCACACTAAAATTTAGAGTGATTAGAAAAAAAAGCTATAAATCATAGAACAGACTAATTGATCAGTATTTTAGTTATTGTTCAAAATTAGCAATAAATAAAATAATCTGAGAATATAGTAAATTGCTATTTTTTATATTAAAGATAATAATATTATTATTATTACTGAAATATCAGTTATTACAATTTTATCTACAAATATCAAACTTCTAAACATCACATAATCAGCATTTTCTATGACTACACAAGGTATTAAATCACTAACAAACTCTATACAGTACTGCCATCCAGTTCATAAAAATCTCTGTGTAATACCTATTTTATAATATCTCCAGTTAAAAGGTGGCTCTTGGAGAGATGAATTATATCATAAAATCTAGATGCAGTGCTCTCTGATCCAAGGCTCCTCACTGATGAAAATCACAAGCTAGAAACTAGTCTCAGGATATTGGATAAGTAGACATTAGATAGGAATTTTATGATAAACCAATTTGCATCCATTGATTACTATGGCTTGCACAGGGTGGCACTATTGCATGGAGAGTTTGCCACTATTTTAAATATCAAACTTCTTGGAATCGCTTTTATCATAATCTATTTTAAATAAATACATTAATGATTATGACTAATCATCTATTAAATTTCAGATTATCATATCATTCCCAATCCAGATTGAAACTTGAAACACATTTAAAGATTAACTACATCTTTTAGTTTATTAAACATAAACACATATATCATTCATCTTTTTCAGATGCTTTATAAATATATTACAAAAATGGATTTAGGAATGGAAATTTTAAGTATATCTGAAATATCAGGAAACAATCCTGTGAAGACTCTATTGATATTTCTACACAACTAACTTCAGAGTGCTGCTGGCAGGATTTTTTAAAAAGCCGATGAAATCACATTGACCAATCATTGCCCCTGATTTCTGTTATACTTTAAAGCTTGAGTTATTGGTAGAAAATATTGCAAACTGACAATATTCTTTCCTTTGAAACTTAGAGATTTTATATGACTAGTTTTAAAAACAATATCTGAGATCGTAACTGTTGCTAATATTAGATTATGCAATTCAACAATACAATTGTGTATTTTACTAATATTAAAACATGAAACACTTTCCATACAGTAGTGCCATTCATTCCAAGGCATCCATTGATTACTCTGGCTTGCACTGAGTGGCACTACTGTATGGAGAGTTTTGCCTGTTTTAATAGCAGTTATGAGCAAGCATAACAAAATGGTGATCATGTGATCCTTAGTGGTTTAATATTTTACTGATCTTATTTTTTCTATAAATTATTACAAAATTCTTCTTCAGATGAGATTTATTAGTAAAGAATTAATTATTCCTAAACGTGAATGTTACTTGAAAATATTTTTAAGAACTCTAAAATCTTATTGATTTTAACACTGATACTTATTTTTCTAATATTTAATGTGATTATATGTATAAAAATATTTACATAATTAAGAGAAGGATTAATTTCTCTGTTCACTTAAAAACAAGCTAGTGGGTTTATTACTCAGGAGGTCATAATAAATTTAAGCATCAGATCTGTGATTCAAAGTTAGATTCTCTATTAAATGCATCAAATCATGCAGGGCCTATATTCACTAATCATAACCAACAAAAAATATATAGTATGTTAATACAGGTTCATATACTGCTTTTCATAAATTAGTGTGTAAATACAAGAGTATTATATTTTGTGAATTTTGTTTTTTCTCTGTAAATATTTAAATTTTCCTAAATATATAATAAAAATAGGGATGTTTATGTTCTACAAATTACAAAAAAATATAATTTTATGCTGTATTATACAATAAGTTAGGCTACCCTATTTAAAGCTTTATATTGTGAAATTTATTTTTTGTTGGCCTTGAAGTAATTTTTTGTTAGGTATAAAAATATAGAGGCCAAACCCACTTTTATTTTACATTGTTGATGTACTTGTGAGCTGCACATTATTATATAGTTTGTAGCGAACAATCATGTAGAGATTGAATTTTGAATATCTTAAGCAGATAAGCATCAGAAAATAAAGTATAATAAAAAATCAGATAGGTTGTAAAACTGATATTGTATATTAAGAGATTTTAGCCAAATTGGATTGTACTTTTTGCCAATTTTGTTAAACGTTTTTCACCATATTTTAATGTAATCATCAAATTAAAATGAGAATAACATTTGTATTGAAATGTAACACCTAAAAAGTGATATATGTAGTATAGTTATATAAAAGCTATATATTTAAATATTTCCTTTTTAATGAAAAAAGGAGTTCTAATTTCAAAATGTCATATCATTATGTTTAATTTAAGTTATAGAAGGAATTTTATTCAAGGAAATATATATCTACAGATATTTCAGTTTAAAGTGAATATATATATTTCAGTTTAAAAGAAAAAAATAATAATATAAAACTAATCAAAGAATACTACAATAAATACTTTCAAGAGCATTCAGTGAATTATATCATTATTAAAAACATTTAAAATAAAATAGGAAACAGAAAATACATCTCGCTAGAGGTTAGAGCATTCATGGACAAGTGACTGCAAAAATGTCTAATGGGGTGATTTTTTTTATCTTTTTATTATCTCGAATTTGTTTTTAAAAGTGTTAACTTTTTTTGCATTACTACTGTAAAGATAAGCCACCATATGCATCATAATGTATATAGTATAAATGTTGTATTTGTTATTTCTATGAAGGCATTTGGAAAAAACTATAATTGAACTTATAGTGGCATTCTTTTTCTGATAAATTTTTGTAATATAAGATAGAGCGTATTGTAGGCTACTACACTCAAAGAATATATGCTTTTGATTCTCTTTTGGTCTGTGGCAAATTTACATATAGTGTCAATGTTAAGTATGTTTCTCTTATATCTCATGAAATATAATGTTGGTAATAACCACATGATCATTTTGAGTACAAAATCAAAAAATTTGGACCCAAATGTCCAATATTTAAATCTATGTATTTACTACTTATTATTAATGGGTAGAAGTACATATGTATTCCAGTAGCATCATTTGCCTTGTGGGAAACTTGTTAGGACTAGATATTAGTTTAATAGGTTTATAATTGTACATGGATATTTTGCATATGGAGGTTTGTCTGTAGGTGATATTTTAAAAGTGACTTCTAAATGTGGATATATTCATGTCATGGATGATAAAAAATTAATAGTTTTTGGTATTGTAACTACATGGATAGGATTTAGTTCTAATCCATTTAGGTTGCTATGATAGTGCATTTGTCTGACATGGCCATTATTTTTCATCCCCACAAAAAGTTCTACACAATGAATAATCTTTGATGTAAAGGATTTTGTGAAGAATATAATCAGTGTATAATAAGTAATTTTTGTAATAATCAGCATGTTTATAAGTGCTTTTGAGAGGAAGGATGTGGCCCATTGTTGTTTGAATTAGTTTGTTTTGTATTTCATTTCACAAAGCTATGTAATTCAAGTAAAAGGGGAATCCTAAATAGGTTGTAGATTTACCGTGAAATACAGTTGTATGTGTTTTGCCTGTGTATATACAACATGAATGTTTAATCAAGGTTACATTCTAGTTAATAGTTGCAAGTGCATTCATGTAATATATCAGTTAATATTTGTATTTTAATTGTTAGAAAAATTGTCATATCATCCATGTAGGCTATGCAGGTTACATTATGACCAAATGTGAATATATAGATCTCTGGAGCCATTTTCCAAAGTTATTAAACAGTGGATTTATGTGCCTGGTAAACATCAATACAATAAGGAGAGACACTTGTGGGATTGATTGATGTGGATTAAAAGGAAGAGACATTTCCCATTTAGAGTTATGTATATTTATTTATTTATTAGCAAGTTTGTGAGCAAATATAATATTGATTTTGGTATTGTTATTTTTTCTATTATTTTTATGAGTACATCGATGTATACCAAATCAAAAGCTGTCCTTATATCCAGTTGCACTGCCATCGGACTTTTTTTTTTTTTTGCATTTTGCAGTACCAATGACAGTTTTGAAAACAAAAGCTTCATCTTGTTGAAGAGCCTTTTTTAGCAAATTGTGTCTGCAATAACAAAGGTGTGTTTCAATTTTGTTTCTTATTACTGTTTCAAGTAATTTAATATCCAATGGGCCCATATATATTGATTTTATATTTTTTATTATACAGAGCAAAGTTTGTTTCTTCACAAATGGAACAATTGCTATAGGGTATATATCCCAAATATATATTCCTTTTGACAGAAAGTTAGCCATGTCTGCAAGATAAGTAGAAGTGAACTGGATTAAATGTGCAACAACAAACTTTTGTATGTGGTGGTCCTGTGTGGCATGTTCTCCAAACTTTGTATAAAATCTTTAGCACTTCTGGATCATCCAGCATTCCAAAGTGGATAAAAGATGGTTCGAATACTGACTCATTTTGAAGTATTTTCTTATAGTGTTTGTAGATTGTTGTTAGCATATTAACACCTGTGACAACTACATATCAAGTCTCTAATTATATTTAATATATGTTTAAGAGCAACAACAATGCCAAAAACGTGTTTGTGATTTCTCTTTCATTTGCTTTTTTTTTTTTTTAATGAGTGGAATCGATTACTTGCAGTTATATAAAAAGATGATAATTTTTTAAGTTTAATATTTGCTAATTACTTGAACAATCGTGTTTGATTATGTGATGTAACAAAATATAAATGCTTTGTATATTATTGTGATTCACTTAGATACCCTTTATTGATTAAATATCAATTGAATAAAATGTAAAAGACTGATCATGTATCAATTAGGTAGCATCTGATATATAAGATTTGTAAAGAGAAAGAGGAAAAAACACAAATTTTTACGTTTTTTTTTTTATGATTAGTGAGATTGAAGCCCAATAGATCACTGAAAATTATTTTTATGCTTTAATATATTAATGAGGTTTATTTATTTAAAGCATTGCCTTTGAAATTTCTTTTTTTGGTGGTAGAGGACCTATCAATTTCTTTAAACAAGTCTTAGCTTTAATCTAATTTTATATTGAGACCGAATGCAAAAAAGATATGCTCAATTTCTATTTGATATTGTATCTGTACTGAGGAAATGAAGACTTTCATAATTTGTGAACTGATAAATTTATTCTCAGTTGCACATGTTAATATATAGTTTATGTAGATATTGTACATTAAGAGATTCTAGTCCAACTGCTCATAATAGTAAGAATCTTTAGCTCTTTATTAGAATTCTGACACTGAAATTAAATAAACCATTAAGTGATTACTTTGATTAAATAGTTATATTTTAATGTTTAAATTAATTGAATTTGACATATTTACAATTAAAATTAATTCATATTAATCTGATCTAGGATGCCAAAATGTACTTGAAATTGATTTTGTAAAGTATACATTTAGATATATAGAAAATTCTCCTCCTCCAGGGAAAACAATATATATATATATTTTTAAGTGTCATAGCATCAGCCGGGACATGAACCCGCAACCCGGGCAACTGCCTGCAAGTGCAAGGCAGTCGCACTGACTTCTCGACCACCAATGCAAGACATATTTTTTGTTGTTGTTTATAATTACCATCTTGTTTACTACTAGTGAAAGTCAATCTAGTTTTAGAAATTTACAATTATACTTGTGTACCAGCATTCTAATTTAATTATTTAATCACTTTTGTAAACAAAATGATTTCAAATAAAATTTTCCTAAACAAAAAAAAGTAATTTCAAAAAGAAAAAAAAAGTAAAACAATGACACATTCATATCATCATTTTAAAACTGTTTTCAAAAAAAATAAAATCAAGATCTTAAGTCAGTGGTCTTCAACCTTTTCACACCTGCGGACCAGTAAAAATAAGGACAAGGTTTCGCAGACCGGCAAAAATAAGGATAAGGTTTCACGGACCGGCAGAAGTCTATAGATAAATTTTCTTAAAGATGTAAACTGCTTAGCCTTAGATGAGCATAATTGTTATAACTGATCAAAACAAAGTTAAATATACAAGATGAAGTTATATATATATATATGGAGTTTGTATAATAAAAAACTTTTTTTTTAAATTTTGAATTTTTTTAGAA
Organism: Epiperipatus broadwayi; assembly: GCA_028023455.1. Lineage (NCBI taxonomy): Eukaryota > Metazoa > Onychophora > Udeonychophora > Euonychophora > Peripatidae > Epiperipatus > Epiperipatus broadwayi. Next base: position 6,240,397 of record JAQFVV010012463.1, read on the forward strand.
AAGTAATAAAAAATTTAATTCTGCCCTCTCCCTCCTATAAACATCTGTGATAACTAGAAAAACAAATTAATTATGTATGATTGATTAGATTTTGTTTTCATTCTGTTTCTTTTTTTTTTAATTGGGTAAAAATGAGACAAAAAAAAAAATTGTTTATATTAATTAAAAGTTTAAACTCTTATTATTTTGTTACTTTTCTGCCAGTCTAGCATGAACTGGCAGAAATGTTCTGTGGCCTGGCACCAGTCCACGGACCAAGGGTTGAAGACCACTGTCTTAAGTAATTACATTTCTCTAATAGTAACCATAGCAAGATAACATTTAATATAATATGGCTAAAATTAATTTCTGGTGATAAAATTTTAGTCTTCATTAAAATCATTATGATTATCCGTGATTGCTAAATATTTGATAGTATTTAATTAATGAGGTAAATTTAGCTTCCAAAGATAAGTTGTTGAAAATGTCTTCATATTTTTATATCTACTATACTATTCTTTATTAACTTCTAATTACCACTGACTAACTTAAGCTTTGAGGATAGGCTTCTTTTGCGATGTAAATAGACATTAATACAGAAAGTGGAATTGTTATTTACAACCTTGTTAAAAATTAAACTTTAAAACTTTGAAAATTAAATTTACTTAATTAATTAAATAAAACATACTATAAAATAGTTAGCAATCATAAATAATTACAAATAATAAATGTCAAAATTTCACTATCAGACTAATACTGAAAAGATCCACTGAAAATCAGTAAGAAATAAAAGGTGTTGGTTTAGTTTGCACTCATGGCCATTTTAAAATCTAAATACAAGCCAAAAACACCGCTAACAATCCAATTGATAAATGACAGGAAATATTGAATAAAGGTAATTTAAATTAATATTTAAAAAATTATAAGCTAGTAAAAATAATATGCTTTATTTCATATGGGCATATAGTATAATATTTTAGTATTGGGAAATTATAAGCTTGGTTTGATCAAACTTCTGCATCTTTTGGACGATCCTTCAGATTGGCCAAACCATTCTTCCCCTCTTCCATATATTCCGGCACTTTGTGTCATATTTCAAATACTTTATGAAGGTAAATTTTTTTTTTTTAAAAAATCCCTAATAAAATAAAGCATATTATTTTTATTAGCTTGTAATTTCTAAAATATGAATTTTAAGTACTTTTATTTAATATTTATATCATTTATCAGTTGGATGCGTCAGCAGTGATTTTTAGATTTCAAAATGGCTCTGAGCACCAACTAAATCAGAACCCAATGTTTAATAATAAAATAAGTAAGTATAGATTATAATATTAAAATATGTAGTTTTAAAAAATGTTCATGGAGGGAGTGAGGTGATATTATATATATATAAATTATTTGAGTTATAGTTGTATAGAAATTGTTGAGTTTAAGAGAGGTAAAGTTAATTAAGAAAAATCAAAAATTTTGAAAAAATAGAATTATATAAATATTGTTGTGTCCTCAGCTGTAGCTGAGCGATCACAAATCTAAATACTTAATTTTAAAATAAGAACAACCAACTAATTTACATTAGATCTTTATTGGTAAATAGTAAATCATGACAAAACAACAGTTATGGGTAATTAATTAACATATATATATATATAATGTAGTTTGATTGCATTACCATTCAAACCCCCTCTCAGTCTACAGTAATACAAATAAAACACAGTACTTTGACTGAGTGAAGAAAATAAAACCCTCGGGAAAGCTGCTTAGGGTGTTTAAAAATTATATTAAGACCAGAGCAGTCTGCTTCTACACTAGTCAGGTGGATTCACCTACAGGCGCTGAGAACCTGGGAACACAGTCCGAAAAGGAGCAGCATTTAAAAATAGCTGCAGGGAAAAGACATCAATATTTATTTTTCCTGCTCTTTTATACTACCACATTTGAAGTCGCACTCTTGTCTCTTCTTTTCTGGAGTATTAATACATTTTTTCCTCATGTGGGCAAAATGGATTCATTTGACTATTAATTCTTTTGATAATCCGATCTGTTAAACAACACACCTGTAATTACTTTATTTAGTTAATACAGTTTGATATAATTACTTTTTATTTCATTTTACTTACTTTGAACCCTATATGCATTTACCCTCCTCCATTTATATACCTCTAATAAATATTTATTACTTACATGTGTGCCTTTACTGGCTTTATTTATATATATAACACCTACCCTTACTCCAGAAAAGATTGTTGTGTAATGGCACTATATAGTCTTTTATTTTGTACGGTCTCTGGGTTTTCCATTTTGGTCTGGCTGTATTACTTTGTTTCATCTGGCTTTGACCTCAATGCTGTATCATTTTCACTAAATCATTGATTTGTCTCTGACTCTATTGGTCACTGTCATTTAATTTCCATGGTTTGCTGCTCATCCAGCAATAACCCACTTGGAATGTCAGGTAATGTTTGTATCTCCTCTACAACTTGCTGACAGACGTGGTAAATGTGTCTTCTATAGGTAGTGCCATCCTGTAGCTGAATGATTACTATTTGCTGAGCTAACAGTTTCATAATTATCCCCTCTACCCATTTCTTTTGCAACATATCCCGGACCCAAACGTTATTTCTGATTATGAACATTTTTACATTTTTGTTGCTGATGTCATTTTCAACAGGATCTGGTAGTAATAAGACTAATTTAATGTGCAGTTTCCTACGCATTAACAGTTCTGTGGATGATTTCCTGGTGGCTGTTGATGGCGTTGCGTGTTGGCATAGCATCACATTACCAATTGCTTGTTGTAAATCTCTATTATTTGATTTCTTCAACACCTTTTTGATTATTTGCACTGCCTTTTCTGCTAGACCATTCGACTCTGGATAATATGGTGGTGTATATATTGTCTGATGCTATTATCAGGAAAACAGCTTCCTATCTCCCTAGCAATGAACGCAGTTCTGTTATCAGACATGATGGTTTACAGTAAACCGTGACACGCAAACACAGCATTTAATGTTTTAACTGTTTCAGTAGCAATTAAATCTTTTACAACTCAGCACTCTGTCCACTTTGAGAGTACATCTATAACCACAAGCAAGAGTTTTCCATTCACTGGTCCAGCATGGTCTATGTGGACCCTTTGCCAAGCTTTTGTGGCTGATGGCCACAATTGTATACCTTAGCTCTCATATTCATTTCTGTTTAACATGATGAACATTTTTTTTGATATTTCGTTCTATGTCGATGGTTATTTTTGGCCACCAGACATAGCTGCAAGCCAGTGCTTTAGCTCACACAACTCCAGGGTGGCCATCGTTTTTTTGTATTCTAATAGGTATGTAATAATAGGCTGACATTATATTCCTCCAGTGCATCATGCATGGGCTTAAATGTTCAGGACCTAAACAATTGTGGCCCAAAATACCCAGTAGTGGTTTGTGGTCTGTAATTATGTGAAAATTTCTTCCCGAACAGGAATTGATGAAATTTTTAAAAACAAACATTATAGCCAAAGCCTCCTAGTCAATTTGGCTATAACTTTTCTCTGATTTTGAGAGTTTGCGATGTGTAAGCAAAAGGGTGTTCCCCCTTGTGACATGGGTGAGATAGCACTGCCCCCACTCCCCACTCTGATACATCTGTTGTTAGGCGTACTTCTAAACTATTATCATAATGGACTAATAATTTCCCCGACAACTATAACATTTTTGTCTGACAGAATGCTTCTTTGTGAATTCTAGACCAATGCCACTTCATGCTTCTTCGTGAATTCTAGACCAATGTCACTTCTGAACTTTTTTTAATAGTTCGTATAATGACTTAACTGTGGGCTTTGCCTCCCAAGAAAGGCTCGAAAAAGTTTATGAGACCTAAGAAAACCTGTAACTGTTTAATATTAATAGGTGGTGATGCATTTTTCACTGCCTTTACTTTCTCCAGGGATGGTCTCTTCCCTTTGTCAGAAATTAAATGGCCTAGAAACATTAATTCTTTTGACATCCATATGCTTTTGAGGGCATTTAATTTAATCCCAGATTTATTTAGTTTTTCGCATACAATGAATAGTCTGTTACGCAACATTGCTTATGATGTAGCCATGATAAGTACGTCATCGTAATAGGAAATGACCCCTTCTAAACCCTGTAGCAAAACATAGATCCTTGCCTGAAATACCTTTGGGACTCTGGATATGCCAAAAAGTAAATGGTTGCAACTAAATAGACCCATATGGTCATTAAAGCCAAGTTTCCTCTGATTTTTTGGTGACCTGAATCTGATGGAAAGCGGTATTAAGGTCTAGCTTCACAAACTAGAAAACATTTTGCAGACCAGCCAAAACTGCCCTTACATGTGGGACAGGGTAAGCTCCCCTGTTTAAAAATTTATTTATTGTTATTCGGTAATCTCCGCATAATCTAATTTCCCCATTAGGCTTGGTAATTACCATTAAAGGCATGGCCCAATCAGATGTTTCAATAGGCGTCAACACTCTTTTATCCACTAATGACTTTAGTTTGTGTTCAACTTTAATCTTTTGTGCAAACGGAATTTTGCATGGTTTACACAAACCGGTCACGCATTTTCCGATAATTCTATTTCTACTGATTTTGACACGATTAATCCCAGTTTTTCATTTAACAGATCTAGATATTTATTAACTAGTTCATCTTCCAAAGAGATTTTCTTTATATTAATTTGTATCCCGATCTCGCAAAACCATTCCCTCCCTATAATGGAGCCTATTTTACCATTAATAATATATAGGGGTAGATTTGCTTTTTTGCTGTTGTATTTAATTGGTGCTTTAACCTGACCAATTATTTTGAATGCGTTACCATTTATGTCTCTCGCTTTATTATTTGTTTTCTCTAAAACAATGTTTGCCTTATCATACAATTTTTTCCAATCTGTCCATGAAATTATGGAAATTGCCGATCTGCTATCAATTTCCATTTCTATTTCTTTACCGTAAATTTTAAGTTTAATCATAAACTGGCGTATACTTTTAATGTTTAGATTTTTAATCATGTGGGTAGTTGTAAGTTTTCCTTCCCTATCATAAGGCATGTATACATGTTCTTTTATTTTTCCCTTGTCATCATATCTACGTGATAAATGGCCTTTTTTGCCGCATTTAAAACACGCTTCAATTTGCCATTTGCATTCTCTTGAAATATGGCCTGTTTTCCCACAACAGAATCAGATTATTTTCATGTTACTAGTATTTGTCTTTCTTGGGCTTAGGCTTCCTCTGTACATTTTAAACACCCCCATTTTTGTGGTTTTATCCGATTTTAATCTAATAGCTTGAGCCTGCTTTAATATCAGCTCTTACGCTATACTCTTTGTGATGGCCATTTTGTGAGTTACCTTTGTTTCTACTAGCAATTGCTAGCTGAGCCTATCATTGGCATACCCCAAAGTAGCTGGTCCATTAAGATTTTATCAATGAAATCACCATAGTCACAATCTTTAGCCAATGCTCTTAAAGCTAGATTGTATTCATTAATTTTCTTGCCAATAAATTGTTTCCTATTTCGGAGAGTCAATCTAGCTATGTGGCTAGAGGGATGAAGGCTAAACTGATCATTTAACTTCTTGATCACTTCCTCATACTTGGCCTTCTTGGGAAAAGGCACTTCAAAATTTTTATGAATAACCTCAATTCCTCTTTTTCCACCATAACACATTAGGGCTGTTATTTTTCTCTTATCATCAATCGTATTCACGGTAAAGAAATTTTCAATCTGTGTTCTATATAATGGCCATTCAGATGCATTACTGGTGTTGAATTTGCCTATGCTATTCTGCCCTAATCTCGACATAATTTCAGGTTGTTTTGAGACTGCACTGCTCTTTGTTGTGTCCTCAGCTGTAGCTGAGCAATCACAAATCTAAATACTTAATTTTAAAATAAGAATAACTAACTAATTTACATTAGATCTTTATTGGTAAATAGTAAATCAGAACAAAACAAGTTATGGACAATTGATTAACATATATATATATAAAACATAGTCTGATTGCATTACCATTCAAACCTCCTCTCAGTCTACAGTAATATAAATAAAACACAGTACCTTGACTGGATGACGAAAATAAACCCTCAGAAAAGCCGCTTAGGGTATTTAAAAATTATATTAAGACCAGTGCAGTCTGTTTCTACACTAGTCAGGCGAATTCACCTACAGGCACTGAGAACTAGGGATCACAGTCTGAAAAGGAGCAGCACTTAGGAATAGCCACAGGGAAAAGACGTTATTTAGTTTTCCTGCTGTTTTATACTACCACATTTGAAGTCCCAGTCTCATATCTTCTTTTCTGGGGTATTAATAAATTTTTCTCGTGTGTGCAAAACGGATTCATTTGGCCATTAATTCTTTAGATAATCCGATCTGTTAAACAACACATCTCTAATTACTTTATTTAGTTAATACAGTTTGATCCAATTATTTTTTATTTCACTTTACTTACTTTGAACCCTATACATATTTACCCCCCCCCATTTATATCTATACTAAATATTTATTACTTAAGTGTGCGCCAGTCACATCTCACTATAGTCAGATTTAAAGTCTTCATATAGGATGCTACGAATGATGTGATTTAATTTTGATATAAAACTATATTTGTTCCCAACAAATAACTTATTATTAATAAATTATTATATGTGAACCACATCAAATCAATTTTCACCTTAATTGACTTAACCGTTATGCACAGATTTCGAACTCAGGGAAGTTTATCAATTTACTCTCTTCAGGGGTTCCTATCAATATTCTAAAGTAATATTAATAACAAATCTCACTAACTCTTTAAATTAAATAAAACAAAATTGAAGACTTCATTTAATTTAATATTGTAAAATTTAAGTTATTTATTTGTTAAATAAATAATTATTATAGGCGAAATAAGTTATAGATCACATGATCCTATCTCTTAAGTTGTAAGTTATAAACAATGAGGATCATGTGATCTATGACTTATTTTGACTATTTATAGTCTCTGCCATAAGTCTTATGCAATTTTTTATATTGCTAAGACTACTAATATATGGTATGGCTGAAGATCTATCAGTCCCATATAGCTATTTGAGTTGGGTTTGAAGACATGTAGATGTCTGAAAATTTCAGATTTTCCACTCAATAGATAACTTTTAAATAAGGGCTTGGCTTTGGGTTGGTATTTTTAGATCTAGTGTCTGAACCTACCCTGACATCTCTCTGAGGAGTGCCAAAGCACAAAACCATGGTGAGGGGTTTGGGGTAAGGGTTCCTGACAGAGATATTTTAAGTGCTGGCTCTGGCTAAGCATTTATCATAAAGCTTGTAGAGGAATTGTCAATCCTCATTGTTTATAAATAATTATTATGTTTTTTATATTAAATTAAATGAAGTCTTTAATTTTATTTAATTTAATTTAAAGAGTTAATGAGATTTGTTATTAATATTACTTTAGAATAGTGATAGGAACCCCTGAAGAGAATCAATTGTTAAACTTCCCCGAGTTCGAAATCTGAGCATAATGGTTAAGTCAACTAAGGTGAAAATTGATTTGATGTGGTTTAGATATAAATTCATTAATAAGTTATTTCACTATAAATTCATCAATACTCCTTCAACACTTTAAGCAAATAACTTTATTTATATATTTTACAGTTTCGACTGTACTAGAAGAAATGGACAAGAAATAAGTTATTTGTTGGGAACATATATAGTTTTATATCAAAATTAAATCGCATCATTCGTGGCATCCTATATATGAAGACCTTAAATCTGACTATAGTGAAATGCGACTGCTTAACTTATTTTGTTGAGAGGATGCATACCCTTACAATATATAGCAAATATTATTTTATTGATTAATGCATGTTTAAAACTATAATGAAATAGTTAAAACGATACAAATTATTAAAAAAATTCAAAATAATAAAAATATGGAAAAGTATATAGTAAAAATATAAAACTGTGTATATAAAAGAAATAAATTAAAAATAGAAATAAAATAAAAGATTAATATTAATTAAAAATATAAGAATATAAAGTTATGGAAATCATTAAAAAATTATATTATTTAAAAATCCATACTATAGAGTACCGTTTATAATGTTTTTTTAATGTATAAGTATGTACGTATAGATAGGCATTAATTGTCTGGTTATATATTTTTAAATGTAGTTTTGATACAGTTGAAACTGTAAGAAAGAAAGAATAAATTCTATTTTATATTAAATTGCATTGTAAAGTGTTCAATTAAGGAATATACGGTATTTTACCATTTAAAGAGATCATTCCATAGTATCTATAATATTCGACAACTAAAAGTTTTTCCTATATTTAATACTTTCATTCAGTAAAACATAAATGTGAAAAAGCGTATATAATTGAAAGTGTGCCGAATTTTTTTTTAAAATTTTTTATCTGCGACTATCTTCCTATATTTTTACATTCTTTTTTTGAGGAAGATCGAAATAATTATTAACGATTTTTTTTTGTACCCAACAAAAAGCTTAAATGCAAATTTATTTGGTAACTTGAATTTTGTAAAACTTGCTTATTCTATATTATTTGATCCCTCGCTATTATTTTAAAATACTGATATATATATATAATTTATATAGAATAATACTAGGACTTTTGAGGAATAACAAATGCAAGGCAGTTAATTAGTCATTACTATTCTCCAATCTTTCAGTAGCTTGAAAACGTTTTTTTTCACGTTGTAATTTTACACATTGTAAATTTAATCTGATTCCCGGAAGAATTTTATAGAAAAAAAATATGGGAGTGTCAAATACCGATGGCATGCCACTTTTTCATAAAACTAATTCATAAAATGGATAGAGGGCGCATTATTATTAATTGAATTCAAATCTTTCTATGTGGCGTACGAGGCTTTATTACACCGGTTGTTTTTGTTTGAATAAATGTTGATAAGTTTGCATTAGCTACTATGGCCGTAAGTAAAATATAAAGTTTGCCATATATATTTGTATCTTTATATGATTTAAAAAATGATTTATTTAATTAAAACTTTTCTACTAAGAAGCGGTGAACTTTTTACGTAACGTTTAAAGCTTCTTATTTTAAATATATGAAAATTTTAAGTTATCATTAAACTTATCATAAGTTTTATTACATAATTTCATCATTTTTAAAGTGTTATTTTAAATCAATTAATAGAATAGAAAATTTATAAAATAATTTATGAATTAGGTTATTAAATAATTGCTTTAATTTTTAAATTATTATTAATTTTTAATTTTTTTTTGTACGTATGATATAATTAATTAATTCACAATTTGGTTACTCATCCTTAATCTTTCTTCTGATTTATAAAAATAATATACAAACAATATCCATAATAATAAAATACGCGTGTGTATAATGACGTTGTGGACAATAATTGAACCATTACTGGATAAGAAATGATGCAATCAGAAGTCGGAAGGATGTGTAATTTCAGGAAAGTGAAATTTATATGAAGATATTAAAAACAAATGTCAAATAAAGAAAAATAATTATTTAAGGCTCGTTTTGATTCTGTTATTTCGATTATTTATCTGTACAAAAAACTAAGTTTGTTTCGATTATTGTGAAAACATTTATTTAATTCATTTTAATGAAAAGCTTGGCATTAACATTTAATGGAAAATTTAATTCATAAAAAGTATACTGTATATATTGGAAAAATATAAGATTTACAAATTAAATCGATACATTAGGGATATATATATATATTAATTATGCTAGTTTTTTGATTAGTAATAAAATAAATGATTCATAAAAAGAAAGAATAAATTATGGTAAAAAACCGCAAGTAAGCAAAATACCATCAATATATTGTTGCTTGGTCTTATTACTATATTTTTTAATTAAAACTTGTTTTTGGCGTAAATGTATTTTTATATAAATATTAGTGTATTCAAATGGAAATAGATCCAATGATGAAGACAATAGTGTACAATAATTATAGCACGTGACATTCCAAATACCGTCATCTAGATAGCAGCCTTTGAGAATTGTATAAATGATCTTTAAAATGTCGTCTTTAGGTGCCATTATTGAATTAATTGAACCTGTAGTCTGTTTAATAATAATAATCTCTATGTAATAGTATTATATAAATTTATTACCACCAGATCCAGCTGGAAATAAAATGGAAAAGTAGTTAAATTAATTAATGTTATTTTTTAAAGGAGTTATTTAAATATTTTTTAAAGAAATTACTTAAATTTAATTGAGATTTTCTAATTCAATCCTCAATTGGATTAAAGTATTATGCAATTCATATGATTAATCAATCAACTCCAGAAAGAATTAAAGAGTGGGTTATTTATAAAAAGAGAAACAAAAGAAAAGTCTTTGAAATCATCATAGAATTTTTAGATTTGTGGAGCATAAAGTAAGAAGCAGTTAAACAAAGCGTCAAGGGAAATCATAGACCCAGGGAATTATTCTATGAAGTTGAATGAATTTATTAGGTACTCTGGTCATATTGATCTTATTATGATTTACTATTGCACAGGCTAAATCAGTGTATGAATTAATATTAAGTTTGAGATTAATAAACTAGAAATGTTTTCAATTAGGGATGGTCAATTTTTACAGTCAATGTACCAATTTTTTCATCTACGAAATAACATGCTCTGTATAATAATTGTGTTACTATTCTATTGTTGCATAAAATATGTTGTAGGTAAATAATATATATATATTTTTCATATGTCATGGCATCAGCCAGGAGGCGAACCTGCAACAACTGTTTGCAAGCAACTGCTTGCTTGCAAGGCAGCTGCATTGACCTCTCAGCTAACAACACTTGACAAATAATATTTAATATTTTCTTAATATACTATAGAAAAAAAAAAGTTATTTTAATGAGATTTCTTTGTTTTGTTTTCACAGACTTATAATGGTACTTATGTATTAGACCTGTCCATGCTTGTGACAGCAGAATACTGTACCTTTCTCCAGTTGGGGTGGGGGTGGGGTGCTTGCGCGCAGGCGATAAGCAGAACATTTTTCCAAATTTGAATCAGTGAAACATGACCTCATTTGTTTATTAATTTCATTAATTAGTGATTTTTATAAAGAACAAAATTATAATGCTTGAGAATGAATAATTATGAAATGAAAGTTAAAAAAAAATTAAGGACTCACTTAGGATTAATCCTCAAAGTTAGATTTATGTGAAATGTTTGCTTATATGTAAGAATAAACTCAGAACAATTTTTTTTTTTTAGTCATTGAATTAACATTTTTGCTACACATTTTTTTTTTTTTTGTGAGTATTAATTTTTTGATTGCAGTATTATTTTATATAATCTAACCTTTTAATTTTTATAATCAAGACTTCACTATGCCAAAATTAATTCCATAATGCACTTAGTTTGGTTTTATAAGCTGTGCATTCCTGTTTTAATGTATATAGAAAACAAATTTTATTTATATATGTATAAAGTCAAGTCTGAATTCTGAAATATTGTATATATTATTAATGTGTCTTAAATAATTATATCTATTACTTTTAATACCATTCACCTTTTGTCTTGTATTTAATTAATTTATCACTCTACACACAAATAGCAAACTGCCACAGTTATAGCTGCCAATAACTATAATATAAAGTTAGAATCTAATTAGAAAAGAAGACTAATTAATATAAACCATTAAACATCACATGATCACCATTTCTTATGCTTGCTCAAATTGTTAAAACAGGCAAAACTCTCCATACAGCAGTGCAAGCCAGAATAATCAATGGTTGCAAGAAGGTTTATGCATAAAATCCCTATCTAGTGCCTATTCATCCAATATCTCCAGACTAGTTTCTAGCTTGTGGCTTTCATCAGTTAGGAGTCTTCGATCTTAGGATCTAATGCAACCTTCCAGCAGCCACCTTTTATTTCAACTGCAAATTATGAGTCTAAAATTGAAAACATAATATTTTCAATCCAAACTCATTAGCTTATGACTATATAAGCTAATGAGTTTGGATTGAAAATATTATGTTTTCAATTTTAGACTCATAGTTTTGTTCCAGTTCAGACCTTATGACTATATAAGCTAATGAGCTTGGATTGAAAATATTATTTTTTTCAAATTTTAGACTTGTAGTTGGTGTAGTTAAGTAGAGGTAAAAGATGGCTGCTGGACGGTTGCATTAGATCCTAAGATCTAGATGCAGTGCTCTCAGATCCAAGGCTCCTCACTGATGAAAGCCACAAGCTAGAAACTAGTCTGGGGATATTGGATGAGTAGAGACTAGATAGGGATTTTATGCATAAACCTTTTTGCTTCCATTAATTTCTCTGGTTTACACTGAGTGGCACTACTGTATGGAGAGTTTTGCCTGTTTTAACTAATATATATGTAATTTACAATGAACTGTATTAAACAAATATGAGTTATTAAATTCAGTGTAATACCAATGAGTAGCCTTTATATATACTACATGTGAATAAATTTTTTATTTTGATTGTAATACAGTAGATGATAATAGGTGGAAAATACCACAACTAACATGTTTTGTAAATATAAGGGTAGTAGAAATAGTAAGTGGGCTATATCAACCGTCCTTGTCAGATGAATTAACTTATGGTAGCATGACTAAATGAAAAATAGGCAACAGACAAAAGAAAAAATGAATAGGATTCAGTTCTTTGAGTACTGGCTAAGGATTGTATCTGGAAATTTTTTTAAGAATATTCCTCCTAGATGAACTACTCTGGGAAATGTATGATGTCAGGTTAGAGCAACAGCTCATAATTCAGTCTGATTTGAGTTATGCAATAGCAGTTAAAAACAGACATGCATATAAATTAAAATATCAATAAGCTCACAAATTCTAATATGGTAAAATAAATTAGATTCAAACTATTATGATTTTTAAAGAAATAAATTAAAACTACAAACTGAATAAAAATTCAAGCAAAGAAAAGTAAAGGTACTTGCTATTGCTTTGAACAAGTAGGGTACAGATTTAAAAAAAAATGAAGGGATAAATAATGTCTATGGATATGCCGGAAAAGCTAAAATGTAAGCAGAGAATGAAATCCTAATTGCAGAAAGATAGGAAAGGTAAATTTTCCATGAAAACATGAATATGCAATTAATGTTGAATCTACAAATTTATGGGGGAAAAAAAAAATGGTCCAATAATATTGCCATCAAAACAAGACTGGGATGCTTTGTCAGCTAGCTATTCTAATATCTACCAAAAAAGATGTCTATAAAAGCTCTAGATATGAAGTAAATAGGCTAAATTAATTTGTCGTTATGCTACCTATAAAATATAGGAAGAAGATAAGTTTGCCATTATACATCATAATGGAAAAATCCAATTATTGATAGAGAGAGGCTTAAAGTAAAAGGGATACAAATATTGTGGAACAAAATTCTACATAAATAATCTGAATTATTTAAAATTTTAAAAATAGCATTCATGCAAGTACCATAGAAATAGATCTGACAATTTCCAAACTGTGCAAAGATTCATTTACTCACAGCAAAAGTAGAGACAAAAAAAATAGGAATTAGTGGCTAAAAAATATGCTGGAAAAGCTAAAATGGTAAGCAGAGAATGAAATCCTAATTGCAGAAAGATAGGAAAGGTAAATTTTCCACGAAAACATGAACAATCAATTAATGTTGAATCTACAATGGGGGGGGGGGGGAATGGTCCAATAATATTGCCATCAAAACAAGACTGGGATGCTTTGTCAGCTAGCTATTCTAATATCTACCAAAAAAGATGTCTATAAAAGCTTTAGATATGAAGTAAATAGGCTAAAATTAATTTGTCAAGTTATGGTACCTATAAAATATAGGAAGAAGATAAGTTTGCCATTATACATCATAATGGAAAAATCCAATTATTGATAGAGGCTTAAAGTAAAAGGGATACAAATATTGTAGAACGAAATTCTACATAAATAATCTGAATTATTTAAAATTTTAAAAATAGCATTCATGCAAGTATCATAGAAATAGATCTGACAATTTCCAAACTTTGCAAAGATTCATTTACTCACAGCAAAAGTAGAGACAAAAAAAATAGGAATTAGTGGCTAAGGGTATTCAAACACCAATTGAAATATTAGAGGGTTCACCCATAATATAACCAAATCAAATGATCAAATTCAAATTTGTAGCAATTACAATTAATAAATAAATAGACAATTAAGGTCAAACATGAGGAAGTATTGACTATATTGAAAAAGCATTTCACTTCAAGCTTAATCTTAATGTTCTTTTATTTGATTCCAGTCTCTACAAGGTCTTCAGAATAATTAAGACTAATAATGCTTCTAGGATTGTTTTATTTAAATGTATTAGGTTATTATTTGGAAAGTAATTCTAATTATGCTAAAATTTTCTTCCATAATTTTTTTTTTTTTACTTACAAATAAATAAAAATATCTGACTTATTGAATATTTTCATATTTAAAACCTATCTCTTGATTTACTCTCCAGTAGACAGTTCATCTAATTATTATCTAATTGTTATATCTAACTATCATTCTATCTCACAGTTCATCTAATTATTATCTAATTGTTATATCTAACTATCATTCTTTCACATTATCTTTTCACTGCAGTCTGAACTTGCTTTATTAATTCCGTTTGTTACTAAAAGTATTGCTCAATTAGACATACTAATTTTTTCAACATTTATCCCACTTATATCTTGATTTACTCTCTAGTAGACAGTTCATATAATTATTATCTAATTGCTATATCTAACTATCATTCTATCACATTATCTTTTCACTGCATTCTGAACTTGCTTTATTAATTCCGTTTGTTACTAAAAGTATTGCTCAATTAGACATACTAATTTTTTCAACATTATCCACTTATATCTTGATTTACTCTCCAGTAGACAGTTCATATAATATTATCTAATTGCTATATCTATCATTCTATCACATTATCTCTTCACTGCATTCAGAACTTGCTTTATTAATTCCATTTGTTACTAAAAGTATTGCTCAATTAGACATACTAATTTTTTCAACATTTATCTCACGTATCATATTGCTCAATTTTTCTTCACTCTTTTATATTATGGAATTTTTTTAACTATGGACTTTTTCTCTTAATAATATTTTATCTTTATGGAATTTTTTTACCTAATGGATTTTTTCCTCTTAATAATATTTAATCTTTTAAAAGTGATATTGAATGAATATTTTTATTTTGGCATTTACTATTTTGAATTATATAGAGATATTTCCAACAAAAAAAAAGTTTATATTTAACAAATTTTCAAGTGAGTGAGAAGTTGTGACAAATAGGAAGTTTGGTATAAATAGTCAAATGTGTAAGAAGGTTGAGAATTCACCTTTGAGGGAGAGAGATTAACCTAATTAAAGATTAGAGTCAATATTTGTTTGTTTTTTAATTTAAAGACAAATAATTAAATAAATTTTATAAATAAATAAGTCTTTTGAAATGTGAATACAAATATATAAAATGAATGAAAAGGTCTATTAATGAAATAATTTAGCACACCTTAAATAGGAGGAATGCTAATACTAGAGGAGAAAGCAAAAAAGGAAATCCATATTACACATACTTTTAAGTTTTAAAGGAGTTATTGTTTTTACAATCAATATTGCACAATTATAGGATATGCTTTAAGCCAGATAAAAGCAAGAGGAGAAGCTGTAAGGAGTAAATATAAAAAAGAATGTAGTGTTAAATGTTTTTTTTTTTTTTACAAATTATAAGAAATAAAAAAATGTTACTAATGAATTAAAAAATAATGGAAGTAATTAAATGAATTGTAAATAAATTATTAAGATTTTTTTTTTTAAACTTAGTTTAATGTAAAAATATTAAGAATATTAGTTTCAGAATATTTGAAAAGTCTGATGTCTTTTACAAAGTATTGCTTTGATTTTATTAATAGCTTGGTTAGTGTTAAGGTGAATCATATTCCAAATATTAATCAGTTTTAATTAACATTCAAAAGGTTTTTTTATTAGTTGTATAAAGAATATAAGAAATCTTGTTAATTGAAACAATTCTTAAACTTACTGATATTTTATTTAATAATTTAGTACTTTTGTGTGTGTCTGTGTATGCATGGTGCAGGATAATATAGATATAAAAATGTATCAAGAATGAATAAAGAAATAATCTGTATTAGTTAATTTGAGTCTTTCTAATTTTTGTTTTTGTTTGTATTAATCTTTTTTGTTGTTGTTTTAAATATTTTTTAGAATAATATGAAACAACAAAAAGATTTTGCATTTTATATTCTCTCTTAAACTTACTAGAAAATGTTAATATGTTTATGGTGTTTTTCTCACTATAAAATCATTTCTGATAAGTTGCAGCAAAGCAGTAAGGCAATTTGAGTTTGGATTGTTGAAATAGTTTTAAGAAAAAACCTAACAAGAAATAATAAAACAATTTCATTTTACTCTGTATACAAGTGAGGCCTAGTTATATTCATGCAATAGTGACATCTGTGTTTCTGAAAAACTTACAGTTTAAACATTAAATAAAAGCATTACATAAAAGTTCACCTGATTTCTGTAATCGATTTCTATTTGCTTGTCTGGTTAGAAATCACTGATTTGTTTTTAGAGGACAACATATCACAATTTTTAATTATATGTAAACTGAAATAATCATATAATTATTTAGAATTGTATTTTTGATGTTTTCACCAAAGTGGTGAAAATGCATGCAGTTAGTTTACAATTAGTTACTAAAATATTTAGTCGTTGATTTTTGAGATAGGCAGTGGATATATGTTAAATTAATATTTTCTTTATAGAAAGTCATTTATCTGAAGTCTGCTTAGAAATATGATTACACTATAATTTATGACTTGGATTTTATTCAAACTTACATTTTGACTTCTACAAAAGAGAATGTTAGCATTGACTGTCATGATTATCTTGCCATCACATTATCTTTACTTAACATTTTAGTAGTCATTAGCATACTTTTGTATTCTCACCATAGTGCAAGATTTAGTAATCAATTGATACTAGATGGTAATATATAATAAATCCTTATGCAATGCTATCTCCAGTTTCTAACATATCTTTCATCATTGAGAAGCTTTTTGGATTTTTTTTTTTAATGCTGTAGTTGGATCTGAATCAGGCTTACATCAGATAGCATAGAATGTTGAAAATAGATTATTTTAATAATTAGCACTGATTGTAAGTTATTGAAATAATATCTTGCTCACTAATAGCTAAAGAAAACATAATAGAATGATTATTTTGGTTAAAACAGTGTTGATATATTTTCTGGAGACTAATTGAGTGAATGATATTGATGTGAATTAAGCTCCTATTGAACTGTCAATAAACTCTTAAAACAATTATATATGTAGCCAATTATCTAGAGCAAGGATGGATAGTTTTTTTTTTTTTAATGATAATTTGGAATTAAGGATGGCTAGTTCTGTTATCATTTGACACTTTATGCAAAGTGATTAGTGGAGGCCTGTGAAATTTTTAAGCAGGGATACTTTTTTTATAGTATCGCTGCCAAAAAGTAAAAAAAGTAAGTACTGAAAATTTTGCAACTTACAAACATTTTATTTTTCCATACTAATCATTGTTAAAAGATCTAATGTATTTTTTATTTTTACTAACTCCTGCTTGATAATAATAATAATATCTGGAGTAAATTGACCTTGAGTTTTTATTTCAATTTTTTCATGTAATGACAGGAAAGTATAATGATAAATATTTAAAATAATATATTTTTTTATTATATTTTTCAGTAATAAATATTTATATGTTAATTTATAAATGTTAATTAAAATAAAAAAAACAGTATTTTATTGCTCATTTTAAATGAAAATAATAAAAATTTATTTGCTCTGAAGAGAAACAAGAATAAACATACTTTGCTCAAATAAATATTGATGTTGCAATTGTGAGCAGCCCCAATAGAACTAGTTAAAAATGCATTTATAAAACAAATGAATCTTGCCTGAACTTCTTGAATTTCACAGAATATGATCCTTCTGGCACTGCCATAATTAGCAGCATCTTTGAATAGAATCTCAAGCATTGCTTAAAATGATTCTTTTTAAAAAACAGTTTAATTAATTGTATTTACATAATAGTTATGCAAAATATTGCGTGATTGTTATATTATTGATATTTTCAGGCATGGAATTTTAATAATTAATTTTTTTTCTGGAGTTGCTGTAGTTATTTATTTATTTAGCGTATAGTGTAAGCACATTAAAATTCAACACTAACAATTTTTAACCAATCAAGAGCAGACTCCTGGTGAACAGCAGACTGATAAATTGGTCACTCCCTGTAAATATGTACCATAGTTTGTGATCTTCCACACTCAGTTTGAAGAGTCTATAAATCTTCACTTATGCAACATATAATAACATCTACTCTAGCCTGTTCTGATTGTTAATCTTCGACCAGCTTTCCTGGGAGAAACTGGGTCAGCTATAGAATACGATTATTTATATTGAAGTTTATTCCAGTCATGTCTACATTCTGTTGATATCTAATGTGGGTGGCTGCTGACATTTTGGGGGGACTGTTCAGAGTAAGATTGATTGGATGAATTGGTAGTTCAACAAGCTTATTGAATTCATTGATAGTTGCCAATCTGGGTCTGAGATTAGCTGGAGGGATATTTGAAAGTACAGGTAACCATTGCTAGTGTTGATTTAATAGTGTCAGAAATAATATGCAAGGTTTCATTGAGTATCCACAAGAATACTATGTACTTCTGCACCATTCTGGAGTGTAAATAAATGCTATTCCAGAAGTTCTAAGGATGTCAGCATTAGAACCCCATGTGGTGACTTCAAGCTTGGAAATGATATTTCTGATGGCAACGTTTTTTTTTTTTATATCAGTAAGATGGGGCTTTAAAGGAAAGAGTTTGATTTAATTTAATTTCCAAATATTTTGGGTGTGACCAATTTGTAACTTTGTAGTTACAGAAGTTAACATTAAGAATTATTTTAGGTAAATTGTTATTGAGCTAAAAACGAGTGGAAACTGATTTATCTGGCTTAGGCTTGAGATGCCAAAATCTGAAATAATCCTCAAGTACCTTTAAATCAGAGTTTAGATTTCTTTCAATTTCACTGAAAGTGTATCCTCTGAAAGCAAGACCAATCAATATTTTCAGCATAGATGAACTTTTTTGAAGCTGTGTGAGGATACTAGTGAAAAAGATTGGGGAGAGAATTGATCTGTTATAAATGATTCTTAGTTGAGTAAGTTTTTCTAATGATGTAGCTAAGAACAACTCTAAATTTTCTATCATTGAAAACACTTTCCAAGAATATAAGGGTAGATTTGCATGTGATGACTATATTTAATTTACAGATCAGTCCCTTCCTCCAAGCATATCAAAAGCAGACCTAAAATCAATGAGTATAGTATTTGTTTTGTAACGGAGTTGAAAACCTTCCTCAATAAATGTAATTTAGAGAACCTCATCACAGCAATTACGACTTGGTCTGAAATTAGCTTGTTCTATATATAAAGCAAGTTCAAAAATTAGTGATAGTCTTTCTAGAAGAATTCATTCAAAAAGTTTGTTAGTGCAGATGAGGGGATAGGACAAAAATTCTAAACAGAATTTGATGACGTGAATGACAATAATTTTGGCTAATTTCCAATAGACAGATATTATTTACAAATAAATTGAAATATACAATCTTAGATGTAATTAAAGGGGAATTGAAAACAGACTTTCAAGCTCTTCCACTATCTTAAATAACCAATACACATGACCACATATGTGTGAAAAAAACATAATTCCAATAAATGTAATTCATGCTGAACCAGCACTCATCAGTTGGTCCAGATCATTATCTCTCACACATGCATACAATCAGTGCTTAGTTTATATTAAAATAGCAAACTTTCAAAATTTAATGAATAGGCTTTACTCTTTTCTACCTCCCAACTTTTCAGCCATCCATATTATTGAAAATCTGATGATTGAATGCTCAAAGCCTTTGTTAATGCCAATATTGTCGTACCCATGTTGACTTTTAAGTCAATATAACTCTTCATATGATCTTAATATGTCCATTTAAATACACAGAAGAGGATTGGGCAGGACTCGGGTTCCTGCCCAATCCTCTTCTATTTATTTAAATGCATATTAAAATCCTATGTATGAGGAGTCAGATTGACTTAAAGTCAACATGGGTATGATAATGTTGGCATTAACAAAGGCTTTGAGCATTCAATCATCAGATTTTCAATGATATAAATGGCTGAAAAGTTAGAGGATGGAGAAAATGAAGCCTGTCCATTAAAGTTTGAAGATTTGCTCTCTTAATAAAAACTGTAATTACATGTATTGGTTATACAAGATAGAGTGGATGACTAAAATGAGCTTTAAAGTCTGTGTTTAAATCCCTTTCAATTGTCAGGTATATAACCACTTAGCAAAATATTCAAATAAAGAGTGCCAAGTCATTTAATTGCTCTATCATCTGTTTCAGAAAGTCAGGTAAAATATCATCTATATCTGAAGCCCTTACAGCTTTGGTTAACTTAAGAGCATTAACCAGTTCTTCAGAGGTAACTTCTGCACTGTGTGAGGTTGATTGTGCAAATGCTAATTCCAGTTCACTGCAAAGAGATTCTAGTTTCCTGATCTTTGAAAGATTAGGTTTAACTTGATTTATGAACAAACCACCACTGGTTTTGATATTTAACCAAATTTTGTTAACCATTTTAAAAAGTTAGTGATATGTCAAATAAATACTTCTAATAATTTTTCTTTGATGTAATTTTTTTAATAAATACAGAAATAATATATGAATAAAAAATTGTATTGCTAGAATAATATTTGTTAATTGTAATTTATTTTTTGAAAACATTTGTAATAGTATGAAAACAATTGTTTAATTAATACAAGAATTAATAAAATAAATGAATAAATAAAACTTTAATAAACATTCTTGCATTCTAATTTGAAGTAGTTTAATTGCAACAACTAAATTTTTATATATCAAAATTTCTAACTTATTATTAGCCACATATATGACTAACATAATAAAATAACTATTCACTTCTGATCCAAGAGGATGGTGTTGATTATATCTGATTGAGAGATAGATTTAGGTAGATGCTCCTAAAGCAGCATTGCCCTACAGATCCACTGGCTGATATTGGGAGATTGTATATGATGGGATTTATTTGTTTATTATATTCAGGTCCAGTAGTATTTTTTTTTTTTTAATGTTATAAATAGAATTTCTAAACAATTTTGGAATCTTTATCAATTTACAGAATTATATATAGCTATATTTGATTCTATAGTTTTTCTTTTTTTTTTATTCTAAATCATAGCAACAATCAGTCTTCTGATTTTTTAAAGACATCCTTACTGAAGTTACCTTTGTATAATTTAATTCATAGGTAGAATGTAAAACTCTTGAGTTTTAAGGTCTTTGGATTGATTCCAGTTCTATTGCTTAGACATTCAAACTGCATATGAATTCCTGAGCAATAAAAACATTCAGTTACTGCTGAAGTCAACCTATAAACTGTAAGACTCTAGACAGTATATAGACAGTATATTTATTGAACTTTGTAAGAAAAACTTGAATTTCTTTGATTTTAGCGTGAAAGTGTATCTTTGAACTAGTTGTTTATCATTCAAAGTTTTTGGAAAATTGATAGTAAAAATGTAAATGCTATAAATAAAAGCAATTAAAATTTTATTTATTTCACTTCTGCTATTGATTTGTTTATATTCAGAGCAAATTTTATATTTATTTCTTAAAATTAAAAGACAGCAGAGAAGTTTTTGAAATTGAATAATGGATAAAAGTATGATATGTGCTAGGACTTTAATAAGACACTTGTTTTATTTTATAGTTATTTAATTTACCATAATATTTTCATAATAGTTTGAGCTATAGCTTATTTGCCTTTTTTTAAAAAAATTATCTTACCATTTTTTTTTTTTTTTGTTTATTAGTTAATACATTTGAATAGTGTACTGGATGTTTTTTTAAAAATATATACATATTAAAATTAATCAAGAGTTAACTATTTGGGTCCATAAAACTCCATAACATTTACACACACATATCTTTGAGCTTGGAAGTTTTCTTTTGATAATAACCACTAATAATTAAGTAATATTCTTGAAGTGTATTTGATATGAAAACTAACAAGTTTATCAGTAACTTTATTTATTTATATTTTGATAACTATAAATCTTTAGGTGGGGGAGGGATATAAAACTATATTGTAAATATTGCTTGAAGAGCATTGTAAAAAAAAAAATCCTGAACTTTGTTTTTCTCGATTATTCTTGTTATATATATATAATATGTACATTTATATCTTATTATGAATATAAGATTAAATAGAATTGTTTACATTAGATGACTTTCTATAAAATCATAAAACTAGTATTAATAGTGTTTATAAAAGGGGGGGGGGATACTTTATAATATGTTGCTTTGCACATAGATTTTTAATATGGTTGATTGATTTAGGTTAATAAACATTCACAAAGGGATTTGATTTTAAAGAGGATAATAATGAATCGTTATGACCTTATGACAATAGCATGCTTGAAAATTTTAGAAGCATTGTATTATAGTATTATAAAGAAAATTAAAAATTTTTGAGATGTAATCTAGATAATGTTCGAAAATAAGAGTTTTCTGTTAATAATAAAATTTTATTAAAAAAAAAAATCTCCATTCAAATTGTAAATACAGATATACTTGGAATATTATACCATTGCTACTGTTCAGTGCACAGTGCACTCATTTTTATAATATCGCCTTGGATAAATACCATGTTTCCCTGAAAATAAGACTGAGTCTTATTAATTATTACTTCAAAAAACACCTTAAGGCTTATTTTTAATGGACATCTTATTTTTCCATATATAAAAAATTACATTTATTCACATATAAAAATATATATTTATTCAAAATCTCAAATCAATCTCCCAAACATGTTCTTTAAGCAAATGCCTTTCGTGAATATTTGAATTTTCAGCTAACGATATACACTGAGCAAAACTAGTCTGGGGTCAAATGTTATTCCATTTAAATTACTATTAAATCAAGAATTAATTGAAAACTTACAAGATAGGATTGGTAACAAAATGAATTACAGTTAAGAATAATGATCCATACAAGAGCAATGAAAAAGTAGTGCAAGCGCATAAATTCAGAAAACATTTCTGTATTTCACACTACGTTAAGTATGACTGTTACAACACAGTGTATTGAATTATGCAGTTTCATATAGGACACAACCATATCCATCCATTATTAAGGTCGCACATTGCAAACACTTTCTAAATTACTCTTAATAAGC
Organism: Epiperipatus broadwayi; assembly: GCA_028023455.1. Classification (NCBI taxonomy): domain Eukaryota; kingdom Metazoa; phylum Onychophora; class Udeonychophora; order Euonychophora; family Peripatidae; genus Epiperipatus; species Epiperipatus broadwayi. Next base: position 6,263,708 of record JAQFVV010012463.1, read on the forward strand.
CCCACTTGAGTATTCTTTTTTAAAATTTCTTTAGGAGAAAGAGTGATTTAATTTAAACCTTACTTATTAAAATCACTTCCGTTATTTAAACTAATATATACATAGGCACTATTTGTACAGATGAAGCAAGGATAAAGCAAAATTTTTTTTTTTTTTAAATTTATTAAAATATAAAGCTGTTATTTACACTCCTTTAGGAGGGGAAATAAAAATATTTAAGAAATAAAGTTAATTTTTCTTTTATTTTGAATATTTAAAAGCTACACAATCTAATTCTAAACTAAATCAAGCATTCAAAATCAAAGAATTAAATATATATAAAATAAGTACCTACAATTTTAAAAAAAGTCAATGAATTGGTTATCTTGAGTCCAAAATTTGGCTGAGAAAAAATTGTTTTTCTATGCACATAGAATTATGTTTGTTGAAAATGTTCAACAGGAAAATACATGTGTCATTGTAATTTATATTATCATTTATTTAAAGCATTAATGTCAACAATATTATTTTTTATCCATTCATTACTTTATAATTCAATACATATATTATGTGCTTCAATAAACGAAAATAAATTCATTCATCTGATTAATGATCTTAACTAGGGCTTATATTTGGGGGAGAGCTTATATTTCAAGGATCCTGAAAAATCATGCTAGGGTTTATTTTCTAGTTAGATCTTATTTTTGGCAAACATGATGTGTTAAAGATTATTATTAATCATTTTTCAAGCAAACATGATGTGTTAAAAAAAGCTCAAAAAAGGTTAATATTTAAATAATTAATTCTCATCATGAATACTAATATTTAATTCTATTTTTTATTTTAATTCACACATATAATGTTTAATGTACAATAAAATTACAAACTCTTTATATTGTTAATTCATATGGATATAGACATGAAAGAAAAAAACAATCTCCAACATGCATTTCTAACAAAACTGTCACCATCAATTGGCTATATGCTTGTTCTAATGTCTTCTTCATCATAATTTAATATTTATTCATAACAAACTTGTAAATTGATCAATTTACAAGTGCATTCTAGTAATGTTATACTTGTAAATTTAATGTAATAGTTTGCTATATTGATAAATATTATGTTATGAAGATCATGTGTAAACAAGAATGTAAGACAATCAACAAAAGCTAGTTTAACTAGAAATACATCTTGGAGATCATTTGCTTTTTTAATATAGTCATTGATCTAAATGTTTTAAGGATTATAAACATTCTAACTTTTATTTTATATTCAATATTATAATTGAATTTTTAGTTCTGATTAATTTTTTTTTTCCTCTGAAAAAATTCCAATTGCAAACCAATTCAAATAAAAATTATGCTTAATGATACTATTAAATATAATAGATTTGATCACAGACTTTCAAGCTCCCATTAGCTATCCACTCCATCGTATATGACCGATATACATAAGTACATACATGTGAAAAAGATAAATGATCATCATCTTCCACACATATATAATCACTGCTCAATATATATTAAGATAGCAAATCTTCAAACTTTAATGGTAAACCTTCAATCTTCTCCACCCTCCAGCTCTTCAGCCATTCATATTGAAAATCTGATGATGGAATGATGGAGATCATTTATCTTTTTGACATGTATGTAGTCATGTGTATTGGCTATATAAATTGGAGTGGTTAACTGAAGGGAGCTTGAAAGTCTGGGTTCAAATCTTCTCTAATTACATATAAAGTTCAGTATATACATTATACTTGTAGTCAAATATTACAGATTCAGCCTGAATTCTGCCCATTTCTCTGTACATTTAAATGGACATATTAAGATACTATATATGTGGGTTAGAATGGCTTAAAGTCAACTTGGACAACAATATTAGTTTCATCAAAGGATTTGAGCATTCCATCAGACTTTCAATAATAGGGATGGCTGAAAGGTTGGAGGGTAGAGAAGATTGAAGCTTGTTCATTAAAGTTTGAAGATTTGCTATCATAATATAAACTAAATATTGATTATATATGTAGGAGATGGTGATCTGGACCAACTGATGAGATCATTTTTCTTTTTTACATGTGTGTGATCATGGGTATCGGTTATAAAACATGGAGTGGATAGCTAAAGGGAGCTTGAAAATCTGTGATCAAATTCCCTCTAATTACATCTAAAGTTCAGTATATACATTATACAGTAACAAGCTCAATACAGTAGTGCCATCCAGTGCAGGTCTTAGTAATCAAGGTATGCAGGAAGGTTTGGGTATAAAACTCTCTTCTAGTGCCTGGATCCATTGATTACTAAGGCTTGCACTGGGTGGCACTACTGTACTGTATGAAAAGTTTGCTACTGTTAGTAACAGCTTGGATAAGCATAGGAAATGGTGATCATGTGATGTTTTATTGGTTATATACATTATATTTGTAGTCAATATCACTATCAAAATTAAATTTGAAATGTAATTAAAGGCTGCAGAAAGGAGTTTGCTATTAACTGAAAGGAGATCCTTTGATTCCTCTTGGAGGCCTTAAAGGAACTGAGCAGGGCAAATTTTCTCATGTCCACTCCATACATTTTTGTCATTGCAGCTGTTATTACTATGTGATTATTTATATAGTATACAAACATGGATGGGCTGCTCACCAACATGCATTAGCCAGTGTGGTGAGTTTAATGGCTTTTTACCTCTGAGTTTAAGATCAAGAAACATCATGGTCGTTCTTCTCAGTTGCCTGATAACGCAGAATGAATATGTGTAAATGATAAATATTTTTCCAATAGATATATATACAATCATGACAAACAAAAGTAAATCATGGCCCTTATTCCCAGGAGACTGTAAATCACCAACTAAGGCAGCAGTTGGTGGCCGAAAGTGGAGAGTGCTAAGAATTTCCTGATTGTGGAACCAGGTTATTTGTTGCCAACTTTTTATGTAGGTACTTACAACTGCAGATCATTTTCAAGTGAAGGAAGATTGCAAGAATTAGAAGAAGAACTGTTTTATATTAAATGGGACATTATTGGACTTTGTGAAGTTAGAAGAAAAGATGAAGAGACAATTGATTTAAAAAGTGGATATGTTTTCTACTATAAAGGGACAGATATTGGAAATACAAGTGGAGTGATTCATTATAAATAAAAAGTAGAACAACAACATTGTGGAGATTGATGGTGTATTGGACAGAATGGCAAGATTAGTTGTGCAACTTAATAGCAGATATCAAATGCAGATAATTCAGGTTTATGCCCAACAAGTTCTCATAGTGATGAAGTAGTAGAAGATTTTTATATGGATGTACAAAAGGCTATTGATCAGAGTAAATAACATTTTAAAATTGTTATGGGAGACGAATGCTAGACTTGATAAACAAATGAAAGATGAAAATGCTGTAGGTAATTTTAGTTGTGGTAATAGAAATGAGAGAGGATATAGACTTGTGGAGTTTGCAGAAAAAGAAAAAGTTTATATTATGAATTCTTTTTTTGAGAAAAATGTTAAAAGGAAATGGACATGGAAGCATCCAAATAAAGGTACAGCAGAATTGGATTATATTTTGACTAACAGAAAATACATATTTCAAGATTGTAATGTTCTTAATAAATTTAACACAGGAAATGCTCATCGATTAGTAAGATGTAAGATACGTGTTAATGCAAAACTAGACAGACAAAAATTATTAAGAAAAACAATATTTGCAGTTGATATTCCTAAGCTTCAGAAACATTTTAATGAATTTAAATTAGAACTTGCAAATCGGTTTCAAGTATTAGTAGATTTTGAACATGATTCAGATTTGAATGAAATTAGTATGAAAATAACTGATACACTTTTAAAAACTGTATCAAAGATAGCTGGTAGAAAAAAGCAGCATTTGACTAATAAAATTTCTACTGAGACTAGAGAATTTGTGAAGAAAAGAAGGAATATGAAGATATATAAAAATGATGCATTAAAAAGGATTGAATATCTCAAATTTTGTAAAATGGTGTGGAAAAGAGTTGAAAATAATATAAGAAAGTATAACTGTGAACTAGCAAGGAAAGCTGTAGAAGATAATAAAAGTCTCAAGAGTGTAAAACAACATTTTGGTATTGGTAGGAAATTTATATCTGCAATAAGAAAAAAAGATGGAATTATTACTAAAAAGAAGGGATGGCATGGCATTATGAAATGGGTAGAAGACTTCTATCAAGAATTATATAGTAATAAAGAACAAGTACCTCCTATATCTATTATATCTTCCGAATTGCCCAGAATTTTAATTAAAGAAGTAAGACATGCAATTCAATTTATGAAGAAAGGAAAGGCTTCAGGTAATGATGGAATTATAACTGATATATTAAAAGAAGCAGGTGAAGAAATATAATTTTTGTTAGCAAAGTTATATATCAAATGTCTAAATGATAAAGATGTACCAGATGATTGGAAGAATGCAATATTAATATTTAAAAAAGATGATAAAGAAGATAATGATGATAAAGAAGATAGAAATTCCAAACCTATCAGCCTTTTATCAGTTTTATACAAAATTTTTACCAAGATAACTATAACTCGTCTACAGAGAACATTAGATTTCCACCAACCCAGAGAATAAGCTGGATTTAAAAGTGGTTTTAGTACAGTAGATCATATCCAAGTATTGAGAGAAGTTATAGAAAGGACAAATGAATATGAGTTGCATTATGCTTTGGATTTGTAGATTATGAAAAGGCATTTGATTCTATAAACATTTATTTCTTCAGTGATTAAAGCATTGGATCATTAAGATATAGATTCAGGATATTGTCATATTTTAAAGAATATTTATAAAATTGCAACAGAAACAATTAGATTACATAATGATACTAGGAAAGTCAACATTGAGAAGGATGTAAGACAGTGATTTCATATCTCCAAAACTAAGCTTTTTACAGCAGTGCTTCAAGAAATATTTTGTGGATTAAAATGAGAAGCTAAAGGAGTGAAAGTAAATGGAGATTATTTAAATCATTTAGATTTTGCAGATGATATAGTTGGTTTTGCAAATTATGCTTTAGAGCTACAGGAAATGTTGCAAGAGTTAGCAGATGAAAGTAGGAAATTAGTACTAAAGACAAATGTTAAAATAGTCTAAAGTAATATTTAGTGGATTTTTTCAGAATATGAAAATTAATATTGATTATCAGCTATAAATACATTGGTTAGATTATTAATACAGATGGAAACATAATGGATGAAATTAATCATAGAATTAAACTTGATTGGAGTGCTTTTGGTAGAAATAACTTGAAAGTAAAAGAAAATATGCCTATGTGTTTGAAAAGGGTTTTTAATAAATGTGTTTTACTTGTTTTTGCTTATGAATTTGAGACTTGAACACTTAATAGAAGAGCAATACAGAGACTTCAGACTACTCAAAAAAGTATGGAGAGATGCATGTTGGGAGTAACAAGAAGAGATCGAAACGGCAGTGTAAGGGTAAGAGAACAAACAGGTGCTACTGACCTCATTGAAAAAATTAAAAGGCTGAAGTGGAGTTGGGCTGGTCATATTACTAGAAGAGATGTAGATGTAATAGATGGATAATTGAAACCTTAAAGTGGATTCCAGGAGTTTGTAAGAGACCACATGTGAAATGGATGGATGAAATAGGAAAGCATGCAGGGGTGATGTGGAGAAGAGAAGCTAAAGATCGGAGCTCGATTGAACTTGGAGAAACCATCATCCTGCGGTGGATTGATAATGGTTGATGATGATGAATTAAGGTCATAAATATCTGCAGATGAAAAATTTCAGTAAGAAACTTTAACTAATGTAAATATTTATGCCTTTTTCTTTCTTTCTTTCTATTAGTCATTTAAGTAGTGAAGAAATATTTTTTTAATCAATAAAATGACAAAAACTGAGAATGAGAAATAGAAAAGTCACCAAGTAGTTACTATTTTTTTAATCAATAAAATGACAAAATTTAAAAATGAGAAATAGAAAAATCACCAAGTAGTTACTATTCTTACTTTTCTAATCAAAATTTTTGTTTAGATGATTATTCCTAAAATGTTAATTTCAGCTGCTGTTTCATCTCTTAGGTGAGAGTATCCACAGAGATACAATCCATATATACATTATTTGTATTTCTATATATGGTCTTTTTTCCTGTCATACCCTTCAGGCTGATATATTTTCAACTAACTATTTGAGTCGGATGCAATATCATTTATTCTTTCATCACATTACTAAAATGTAAAACATTTGGTTAATTGTTAGAATTTTTATGAGTCATTATTCTGATCCTTATAATTAAAAATAAAGAAGCAAAAAACAAAAATAAAAAAACTAAAGCTAAATCACAGAAAATACTGGAAATATACAATAAAAGAATGAGTAGGATATATGAGAGTAAATTTAACTCTTATAATCAGTAACAGGAATAAAATTTCTTGAATATCTAATAAGAAAAAATATTTTCAAAATGCATCCAGTTGTACCAAATCTCAAGTCAAAAAGTTATTGAAAACATATTTCTGTTGTTTCTATTTCAATCATCTCTGTTATAAAGTCAAAATATGGATTTTTCACACAAAATAGGTCATTGCCCAATTTTAATCATTTATTTACAAATAAATTTTCTAAAAATATTCTTTATATTCAAAGACCGAATCAGATTAATATTAATTTTTTCACTCAGATTCTTGATTGTAAATAAGACAACCTATATTTAACTAATTATTTTATTTTATTTTTAGCTTTTAAGTCTTAATTAGTGGCTAACTAATCTATTTTATTAATGATAATTTTAAGTATTTATATGTTTAATGACTTTTTTATTGTTTAGATCTAAATTTAAAATTATCAAATATTTTTGCATTTTTAAAACTATTTTTTTTATTATCTAAATATAATACAGCACTTGGAAGAAGATATATAAAAGTTTCTAAAGAAGACTGACTGCTAAACAGTTGTTAAATAATAAAAAAATATTGTTTTAAAAATGCAAAAAATAATTGATTTTTTTCAACCCCCTAGTCATTTTTTTTTTTTTTTGTATTCCAATTCTTAGCTCAAACTAGAGAGGAAGTTACTAAAAGTCCGAATAATATGACAAATTTCTTTTCATTTGAAAAATGAGAGCATGACAGATATAACCAGGAAGCAATGCAGACAAAACATTTATTAAACCTCAAATAGCTAACTCCCTGTAAAGGAATATTGTATTTCTATTCATTAAAATTATCCATTAAAATTATCCAGTGATCAGTAGGATTTTTAGCAGGTCTCAAATGAAAAATTAAAAATGGAGTCATAAAAAAATTATATTCTCTATATGAATTTGTAAAGTCAAAGCATATTTAGTTTGAAATTAATGAAAGTATGAATTTGACCAATCATCTGTTTTTTTAGATACCTATTTCATTGTTTCTTAAGAATAGGAGAGTCCAGCTACTGAAAATTACCAACTGTCCATTTGGCATCAATTCAGTATTTGATCTATGATATTTCATAAGTATTTAAATATGAGAATAGCCATAAGAAATATAATTTTTTTGTTTTAAATCTTCATAGCTACTGTCTGAGGGCACCATTGTCTTTCTGATTTTTTATATGACAATTCCATTGCAATCAGGAGGACTTTGTGAATTAATTATAGATTAATTCCATGGTTTTAAGTGCTACTATTTCAAAATTAGTAATTTTTAAATAAGAACTAGAAATGTTTCAATATGTTAACCATAACATGATTTAGTTTCAGAATGATGTTTATGCAGTTAATGCTTTGGTGTTGGAATTACATTTATTGATTAAGCATATGTCTATAGACAGGTCCAACAATCTCATACTAGTTTCTTATATACCATGTGAATGTGGTACATAAACTACAACTAAATTTAGATTTTATTTGTTTATGGGATAACTTTTTATGATCCCTATAGAAAAAAGAAAATATAGCTGATATCCAATAATAATAGAAAAGATGCTACACTTATCATATAAAAAGACAATAATAAATTAATGCCCCTTTTTTTTTACCCCAACTCTAAAAGCCTCAACATAATTAATGAAAAAAATCAATAGATAATAATAATAAAAGATTAAAAATTAAAATGTTAAACCTTTGTAAATGTGAAGATTAACATTTTAATTGTTGAAAGCAAGCCATTATTGATCCTATTCATTTTTTTGACATTTACATCAATAGTGCAATATTAGTAATTCCCTGGCAACATTAGAGCTTAAAAATAGAAATGGGATGAGGGGGAAGGGATCATTGTGATTTCTGCTATTTGTTCATGTTTATTAAAAGACCTAAAAAAAAATAAAAAAGCTAAGATTGGTAAATGAAGTTTTTAAAACAAAAGTAAGTGCTTTGTTATAACATTCAAATTAATAAATTTTGTCTGGTGGTGAAGGCTAATCAGTAAGAATATTTCTACATTTACACATAAGGAATGCTATGCTTACATATTCATTATTCACAATAAAAATGCAATTACCAATTAAGAATGTAATGGCAAATCTATATCCTATTGCTAATATTAGTTTTAATTTGTTGAATAACAGTGTGTTTTTTAATATGCCCTCTAATAAACCAGTCAGTCACTATAACATTTTTTCTCTATATACTTTTTTTACAATCATTAGCCTATAGTAAGGGTGGAGAACTTTCTTTCTGCCAAGGGCCATTTGGAAATTTATAATATCATTTATGGGCCATACAAAATTAATTAACTTAAAAATTAGCCTGCTATATTTAATCAAAAATTTAATTAATTCACCCCTATTCATTAGGCGTGGACAATCTTTTCAACTGGTAGGCCAATTTCTCTTTTCCTTTTTAAACAAGAGCCATAATAAAGTAACATCATTATATTAATGACTGTTCCACATTTAAAATGACAATTTTTCCAATTTGCCATATAACTATTCTTTGGAACATATTTATGTTCTAGACAGATTAATTTTACAGCAGGTAAAATGCAGTTTTTTTTATAAACTCTTCAGAAAATGGTTTTTAAAATTTTTCTCTTTTTCTTTTTGAAAGATTTTTTTTTGACTTATTTGTACTTTTTATGAAACTTATCAGCCACTTAATGAAGCTCCATTTTAAGTTTTCTATTTTAATATTTATTTTTTTCTTGATATATTGTGTTATTCCAGACATATGGGACACATAAATTTACTATTTCTTTGTACAAAAAAAATATGCATATTGGTTATTTTTTTTAAAATGCACATTTTTTTTTGTGTCAAATTTTTTCTTATTCTCAATTTAGCCAGCCTGATAAAAAAACAATTAAATGCAAAATAATAATAATAATAATAAAATAAAATAAATTTTGGATTTTATTTTTGCTAGTATATATTCATTTGTGAAAATCACTATAATAATAAAATGCCTTCATCATTTTATATTAAATCCATAGTTAGATAGACTATACAATATGCATAGTTTGTTGAATTTTTTCACCTCTGCTAGAGTGAATTAGAACTATTATAAAGGGTGGAGAGAGAAAAGATGTAATTGAGAAAATAAATATTTTAACTCTTAATTTAATATTTGCATTATACATTTAAATAGAAGTTTTATACAGGGCCATTTTATGTATGTTTTTGAAATTGTCTAGGGATCAGATTGAGAGCTTTCGAGGGTCAGAATTAGCCTATGGTCTGGAAATTCCCCACCTCTGACTTATAGTCAAATATTGAAATATTTGATGAATCATTAGGAATAATTTTACCCAATTTTCTCCTTGGTAAATGGCAAAATATTCTTTGCAAGATATACTTCTGAATAATATTTGAATCAACTTATTTAAGTGAATACCTGAACATTTTAGAAAACAGTTTCTTAATAAATTATCCATTTTATTCAAAATATTCACAGCCAAGAATACATCACATAACCAACAAGAGACCACATGATCTCAGCTTACAGATTTCTAATCAATAGCAAATTCTTTTATTCTCACTATTTTTATGCCATCCAGTGTAAGCTTTAGTAATTAATAGATACCAAATGATAGTATTTAACAAATCCTTATTCAATGCTGTCCTATCCAAATATCCCCAAACTAATTTTTAGCTTACAATTTAAAAAAAACCCGCAAAGCTTCTTATTGATGAAAGCCATTGTTAAACCCTATCATTTGGCACCTATTGATTACTAAAATTTATACTGGATGGCATAAGTATAGTGAGAAAGAAGAATATTCATAACCTTAATTTTTTTAATAGAAATATTTACGAATGTGCTAAAACTTTATACATTTTAAGAATGTATAAGGCTAAATATATTTTCTTTAGTATCTCTTCAAAAATCAGTGTCAAAATAATCATGATTAAAATTTTATTTTTAGAATTCTTACGTTTTAATGATAGCTTCCATTGCTCTTTTGAACGTTATAAGAACATGGAAATATGATAATAATTATGAAATGATTAATTACTATATATAAGAAGCAAATAGTATTCTGATATGATCTAGAAAAAAATTGAAAAGATGGAATATTGAATAATTTTCAAAACAAGATCAATCATCACTTATTTACTGCCTATAATTGATGAGCATCAGTAAAAATGAAATTTGTTGCAGAACTTATAATTTAAAAACATCAATTTTTTTATTGTTTTGCATTTGCCACTATTTGTAACATGTCTAAAGTCAAATCATCTAAGAAAATAAACTAAATAATAATTTTTTTTTTTTTTGAAATCTATTATAAATGTTTCAGAAGTATAGTGAAAAAGCATTTATTAAAGAAATGAGTACTGCAATGTTGTTAAATACTATCATTATAATAAAAGTAACTTTTAGATTAAAAAAAAATACTGTACTAACATCTCACAATTATGATTACTTATTTACTGGTTAATTGCTCTGCATGGTTTGGCACAGTTGGTAGAGGGTCCGACTTGGGATTGGGAAGTCCCAGGATCGATTCTGGTGCTCAAACTTCTTATGATCTAAGCAATAAAGCTATTAGCTTTTTTTTTTTTAAATTGGCATAGCATTTATTTTTTTATTGGTTTTTAGTACAAAGTTTATAATTCACAATAACTTCAATGTACATGATGCAAAGATGTAAAATATATAACACCATAAAATTAGCTTATCATGAAAAGCAATGAAGCTAAGAAATACAGTTTGTTGTAAAATAAAAAAATAAATTGTATTAATTTTAAAAATATTTTTATATTCGTTCATAAATTAAGAATTTTGATGGGTGTTAAAATTGTTTTAGTAACATTTATTACATTACTTTTAAAATTACAAAAAGTTTTTCTATTTTTTTTTTTTATTCTCACATGTTTACAAATTTAGGTATATTATTTTCCCCTAACAAAACAGTCAATAAATTGTCAAAGTATTTATTAAAAATAGTATTGAAAACTTATATTTTGAATTTGCAAATATAATTACATAGTTTTAATTATATATTGATGTTATTTGAAGTGAAGCCACAATATTCCTGTATTAATACATGTTACTTCATTTATATGATATTTGAAAAAAAGTAAATAACAAAAAAAAAACAAAAACAAAAAAAAAACATCAAAATTTATAAATTTAATAAATTCTATGATATGTAGCAGACATTTTTTTTACGTCTAGTGCCATATGCGATCATGTTTATTAATAATGTTTTTTTGCCTGATGTTAAAAGATTCAGTTTACTATTCTTTCTGAATTCGCTGTGCAGTATTTTGCCTAATAAAATATTTTTAAACATAATGGTTAAGTTTTACAAAATTTAAGAACATTTCTAAAGTTGATACATATTTAAAAAGATCAAAACAACTATAGAGAGTGTAGTATCTAATAATGAAATTGCTATTCCGTTTCTATAGAAAAAAAAGTTATTAAAGATAAAGAATATCTCCCAAAGTGTATTTAATTGCTGTGTAAGTCGGAATTTTGTAATTTTGCTATTCATTTTATTTAAAAAAATATATACAGTATTTTTTTTTGAAATTGAATGTGAATGAATGAACACACTCTTATTAAGTATGCAATGTGTATAAAGGTGCTCCTTCAATTTATTACTAATAACTATTATTTTTAATTTTATTTATACTATAATAATTAATTTATATATATGCATTCTATACATACAAAAAAAAAATGTGTGTAATATATATGTGCATATTCAATACATAATATTGTAATCGGAGCTTATTGACAAAATGAGCTATTTTAAGCAATGTATGTGAGAGGGCTTGGAATAATAACATTATAGCAGATACTGCTACTTTGCTGTATTTGCATGTGCACTAATATATGAATGATTATTTGATTGTATATATGGGAAATTATTTTAAGATAAAAAGTAATGTAATAACTTAATTTTCTAAAATATAATTTTGAAACAAGTTATTGTAACTGTTATGAATTTTCATATCTTACCACAGAAAAATTACTTTTAATTGTCATTTTGACAATAATGAAATTCACTAAATGATGCGAATCCAACTTCTAAGCGATAAGTGTGAAGTATTTCTATTGAAACAGTTGGATCTAAAGACCCACCTCTTTCACCTACTATAGTCATAGTAGTATATTTCTTTGTACGTTATTTCACCCCAAATTGCATGTATTACTTTAATTCAGAACTCTGAACTTGTGCTCTTAATAATTATAGAATATGTGCCTGTATAAGTGTCTATTTCATTGCAATATATACGACAGTAATGCCCTCCATTTATTAAGACTGTGTAGACCTAACAGTATGTGCAGCTAGAATTTACATATAGAATTATATTTAAACTTTGGTAAAAATTACTTATTTAAGATTTAGTCTTAATATTACTTAAAATTATTTTAAGTTTATTCTTTGTTAAAAGTACAGACAGTAAAGTTGTTTACGAGTTAACATTCACTCAAAATTATATTTTAGTTAAAGATTGACCAGATTGGCATTACTTAAAATTATTTCAAGTTTATTCTTTGTTAGAAGTGCAGATGGTAAAAGTGGTTTACGAGTTAATGTTTGCTCAAAATTATATTTTGGTTAAAGATTGACCAGATTAGCATTTCTTAAAATTATTTTGTTTTACACTTTTGTTTAAAACTGCAGACTATGAAGTTGTTTACGAGTTTTAGCATTTGACCAAAATAATATTTTAACTTAATTAGCCTTATAGCTAAAAAATCAATTTAAAAATCAGTCGGTCGTAAATTTTGACTTGACCATTTGGAAGGGCCCAAGGGAGAGTTTTTACTCGCAGATTTAGGCGTGGTAAAAGATAATTAAGAGCACGAGGTTCAAAGCAGTAAACAAGTGACATGGTTAGCACAAGAAAGAAAGAAAGGAGTGCTGGAAAATAGCTATAAAAAAAAACTTAACGGTTTTGTATTGAAAGAGAGAGAAGAAAAAACAAACACACACAATAACTATGTAATTTGGCCGTTAACCTAGTGGGGAGACCGAGTTCGAGTACTATAAAGAAAACACCTAAAGTGCTAAGATGAGAACCATTGGCTAGTGGGAGATAGAGTTGCTGCTTATCTTCCACTAGAGCTGTTCTACCAATGGTAATAACATCAATCGTCTTACACTAAAGAACCACCAACAATCACCCTGAAAGTATAAACCAGCCGCCTTGATAATAATGGAGCTGTATCTGGAAGCTGCCTCAGCAATAATGACGCTATACCTAGTAAGCCACCTCAGCCATAAGCAAGTTGTATCTAAGAAGCCGCATTAAAATGGTGAAGCTATATCTAAACTGCATCGGAAAGAAAAAAGCCATATTTGCGTCCAACAATGGAGAATAGGAATACCGCTTTGAGAAGCCGCTCATCCATGAACGTTTACTAGAATCCCTCTCGAGAATTATGATAAAGCATGCTAAAAATACCATTTCATTCTTTAAAATAACTATCAAGCTAGCGATCGTTGTCTCCTGCATAACTCTCTAAGAAATGTAAATCTGCTATTTATCTTTAATTTAAGGTAGTCACTTTATAGAATCTTGCTTGATCATATACATACACATATATTCATTTTAATCTTTAATGTTTAAACCCTAAAACTTAATAATTGTATTACAACCTTATTTATTGTTTGGATGTTATTTTATGCCCTTCTTTATTATTGTTACGTTTGATTTATGCTAAAGTAATCAGAACGGAGTTTGATGAATTGTTAATTCTCCGAGAGACACTTATAAACTCTCATTGTGCTAATTTGCTATGAAGAAATAGGCAAACTCCTTTCTGGAATTAATATTTTTCCACCAGTGATAATACAACTATCTAAAATGGCCAAATAAATAAATTATAAAAGAGTGGTTATTTGCATTAGGCAAGAGCGATTTTCTATAGTATTTAGGCAATTAATATTTAGATCCTTATTATTTGCATTAGGCAAGAGCGATTTTCTATAGTATTTAGGCAATTAATATTTAGATCCTTAATAACCCCTAAAATATACTGCAAAACCTCATAATTATATACTTTAAGTGGTACAGATAACTCTTAAGCCAGATTCATAGTATTTCCCCATAGTAGAATTATTTTGTACTATTTCCAAATTGAGTAATGGCAGCAGCACTGATAGACGCTCTGTATTTTGCATATTTAATAGATTAAAGTAATTATATTAAATTAGCGGAGCAAACGTGATGCTCATTAGCAAAATAATGCTTAGTTTCTTGCTATATTCTCTACACACAGATGTGTCTGCATCGGCGTTGATTTAATGTCAAACCAGGCCAGTTAGTTCAGACAGAAAAAACATTTCGTATTTGATTTTTGAAAGGGACCAAAGATCTCATCCTCGAAATAGTTATTCGATCATGTGGTCTAAAGGAGTCTCCTTTTATTAGTATAGCAAGCAGTTCGGTTCAAAGAATGGGTTACTTGGTAATAAATCTTTATGAGCACACTTTTGAGATGCACTCATTCTACTAGTATATTTGGCACGCCATAGAATCTGAAGTGACACTGCTTCCTCAGTTCTGCCCGCATTATTTAATAATCTCGGCTTTGATCCGAGCCAGAATCTGAATTAACTTAATTTGTATCACAAATTAGATGTAAATTTAATGATTATACATCCCCAGCCCATCTCTGATTGCCCTTGATTTGCTAAGTTCTTAGAATATATTTTGGCATAGATCGCTACATAAACTTTGTATAATATTTGTTCACCACTATTTAATTAGAGGGAGAAATGGCCAGTGTAAATGTTAATCTGTTACTGTAACTTTGTTTTTATCGTATATAAAAAGCTGAAATAAGAATCCCTTGATAAATATAAACATTCACCTGCGTGTGAAGGAATTTTATATACTCTGTTTCTTTGCTCTTTAATTTGTATGGTAAATTCATCTGTATTGCCCATCAGAAAGCTAAAATATTACCTTTGTAAAGTAACATTCACCTGTGTGTGAATAATTTATATACCTTGGTCTTATAGTTTATTTTGTATCATACCTTTATACGTATTTCCCATTATGTAAAGCTCAACTATTAATCTTACTAATATATACATTCACCTGCGTGTGACTGATTCTATACCCTTTTGTTTTATTACTTATGAATTTATATATTAAATTTTTTAAACTATATCACATCTACATCTCAATTTTTGCTCATTGTTCTTATGAATCACTAGTTAGATCATTTAGTATTAGTTAGGGGGATAAGTCTCATGCATGCTATTGCCGGAATGTGGCCAAGGAAATGTCTAGTGTAGCCTCAGGCAGGTCATTCGATAGGGGGAATTTCGAAGCATGGGTAAAAGAAGGCATGTGTGATCAGACATAGGGTGTCACCATCCTGACTTGGTCAGCCTGTTTCTTTTTCACCCGGACTTTCAGTCTGTTGAGCAAATGTACAAGCCTGACCGTTACACTATAAAATGAAAGGAATTTCTTATTATGTTACATTTGACACTCCTATTAATTATTTTGGAATATTAAATTTTTGTTCTACATGTAAGTAATGAAATGGACATTATATTATTTGTTTAATTTATATTTTGATTTTTTTATAATGATGTAATATTTAAACAAAAAGCATGATTGGTTGCAACTTTCTTTAGCTTTCTCAGATGATATTTGAACAAATTAGTCCTTGTGTGGAAATGTAGAGAATTGTATTTTTAATATAAGATACATTTTGAATTATTATATTAAATTATTGATTAAAAAAAAACCTTTGATTTGTTTATTCACTAAAGGCATTACTTGAATTTATAGTAGGATATAATAAATTAAAGCCTTCAGATTATTGTAAAAATAGCAAAACAAAAGAAAATATTTTTTAAAAATTAAATATGTACTTCTTAATATCATAATCATTTTTTTGGTTTATCATATAAAATGTATTTTATTATTTAATTAACATTATGTAATCAGCAATCCATACCAAAGGTGCAAATAATTTTTATGTATTTATTAATTTTATTATTTTCTGCAGTAATTATGGCATAATATATATAAATTTCATGTAATATTACTAGTTTTAGTAATACATTATACTAGAGCAAATATTCTTTTATTTGATTTATTTTTTTTAATGTTGATATTCAAGTACTAAATATACATATGAATGTAAACATTTTATTTATAAATACATATATATTGTAATGAGATTTAACCTTCCTTTACAATTTCTTTTAAGTCTGTTACTTATTATTTATTATTCTACTTTATTAGATCGTAATAATCTTTAATACCTTATATCTAGACCCTGTTATTCAAGCAGGAGGAGTAAAATATCAATACTTACATATTAATCATACATCCAGTCAGACGTAAAATATCAATACTTACATATTAATCATACATCCAGTCAGACTCAGATTTAATAATAATATTAAAACAAAGGTCACTTTTCCAGATGGAGGTACCCCTCCCCACTGCAAGAAGCATTGACACATCTCATGGGGATATTTATAATGGGTTTAAACCCTATGGATACCATCCAACCATTTGACTGGAACCCATGAGACGACATGAACATGCTTCAAGCACTTGACCCATGGTTAGCTATTAAAACATGAGATCAGCAACACAGAATATCTAAATACAATTATCTATTTAATCATAGGTAAAGTGAGAGAGAGAAACGCAAATCACACTAATAATTTATACATATTTATTAAAAGATAAAAAAAAAAAAACATATGAGAAATATTTAACATTTAAAACACAAATATGAACACTTATTAGAACTATAATATTTTCAAACAATCAAGTGCTTATTTACATATATTTTAAAATTAATAAATATAAATATTTCAACAGTTTTAGCTAGAAATAAATTTTAGAAGTTCATTCTTGAAATAAAATTTAAAAGTTTTATGAAGACATCTAAACATATTTACCTAGGATTTTTTATATAGTATCTGGGTGATCACCCCATCACTTCTGATTCTGTCATATTCATAACAGGCTTCTCTTGGTAGTTGGATGCTTCCTCTTGGTTTAATGTATTACAGCTAGGTTTGATTTCATTGATTCAGTGTATGGCAGGTATAAAGATCGGCGAAGTCAAGTCGGAAATATATATCACTGCATCTGGCTAATGATATTCAGGAGAGAGGCAGTGGAAAAGAACGAACACTTAGTTTTGGTCTAGCAACACATTTTTCTGTCAACACGACTGTATAAATATTGTTTCATCCTGCTGGATTCAGTTGCTTTAGTTGGCCTATAGACCCTTTGGTCACTATCCTGGCAAAACTTTCTGACTTTCTTCTTTTGCTTCTTTGCTTTTTCTGCTGTTCTTTTTTTTTTCTCTTCTGTTTTTCTATATGTGTCTATATATCTTTTGAACAATAGGCAATTGCAGTATATATGCACTGACTCCACCTACTGCTCGATTTCTTGCCCATGATATCATTCCATTTGATCTTTTTTCAAATTAGTTACATTTTTATTTTTTTAATCTTATATTTTTGATTACACAGAAATTAATTAACTATTGTTAATTAATCAGTTTGGAATTTATTTCCAAAAGCTGATTAATCTTGTACAAATTTGTTTTTAATTATATGTTAAACTTTTAATTAAAAGTGCTTCCAGTTAAAAGTACTTTTGAAAGGATTATATGTTAAATTAAAATACAGGAAAGAAAAGAAAGATAAGTTATAATTAATATTTTAACTTATTTCCCAATATTTGTACTTTTTCTTTTAAATTTTTTTTTCCTTCTAAATTATTAAATATTGAAATATAATTTTATTTTACTTATAAAATCATGTAACTCGTATATATACACACATGTACTGTATGTTTAAAATTTCATAATGTGAAATGTTAATTTTATAGACTTTACTTGAAAGAAAGGGAACAGCTAAAGTAAATACTTTGCTGGAAATTGAGCAAAAAGTACAAGCATATTGGAAAAAAAATCATGTCTTTGAAGAAAGTGCACCATCTCAAGATGAGGATGATGGGTATAGTTTCTTTTTTATAATAAGTCATTTTTATTTATCATATATTAATGTATTATTAATGTTTTTTGTTTTTTTTAAGGAGAGAGAAATTCTTTGTAACTTTTCCTTATCCATACATGAATGGCAGACTACATTTGGGTCATACATTTTCATTATCCAAATGTGAGGTAATATTTTTTCGTTTTTTCCAATGCTTTGTTTGTGTTAATAAGTAAGAAATATTTATTAGTTTTTATGTTACTAGTTTGCTGTTGGATTTCAACGTTTAAGAGGGAAAAGATGCTTATTTCCATTTGGTTTACATTGCACTGGAATGCCAATTAAAGTAAGTTAATGTTATTTTAAAACATACCAATTTCTGAATATATTTTTGTAAACTTAGATTTAATTGTTAAAATAGTTTTATGCTTATTGATGAGTCTATAAATAATAAATATGGAATGATGTTTAGTATATTAATATCAAATAGTTAATAAAAAGTTTGAACAATATCATCTGTCTTGTAAAGTTAAATATTGACTCATTAAAGGCTAAATGTTATATTTCTGGAAAAAACAAAACAAAACCAATGTTATTAAAGTTATAGCAGTAAAAAAGTTATGAAGAGAATTTTTATTTAGCAGATATAACTATTGTAATTTGCAAATAAACCATAGACTTTGGAAGTTATTTTCCAATCAGACAACATTTACATTCGATTTCAGATTGTATTACTAGATAACCTTACTTTGAGATTTTCTGCCACTACCCCCTCTCCTCCTATCAATTTGAAGACTATGATATGTAAATATTAGATTTATTTTGATTATAATGTTAATTAAAAATTATTGAAGTTAATTATAGAAAATAGATTTTTCTTTGGGAATTTTTTTTAATTCTAAAAATAGATGCACTTTTGATAAAGAGAAAAAAAATCCACATTTGTCTTATCTATTATATATTAATATTTTATTATTAGTATTATAATTTTCTCATAAATTGGTTTTAAAATTTTATATATATTTGAATTTTAGTTTATTTTTTAAGAGTCAAAAAAATTAGAATAAGGTTGTGTAAATATAATTTTTCTATATTCTCTTGTATTCTTTTATCTTGGTTTGTTTAACAAAAATGTTTGAAAAAAAATTTCCCCATTGGAATAGATCAAGCATTTGTTTTTTAAACATTCTTTTGTATATTTTTTATTAGCAAAAATTAAATAAAAAGAAAACAAAATTTTTAATTAAGGAAAAAATATAATAACTGCTTGTAGTACTTTGACAGGAATGTTAATTCACATGAAAACTTTTTCCATGCTTATTAATAATAGAAAGAATTTGAAGAATATATATTTCTAGATGCCAAGCCTCTAATTAAAAAGTTAAAAATATAATTTTCAATAAAGGATTTTAATGCTAAGGATGAAAAAGAGAATATGAATGAGTATAAGCAAGTAATAAAATTAAATAAAGATGAAATTTCTAAACTTATCAACAAAGATTTGGATTTCTTATAAATAATAATTTGATGTTAAATGAAACATTCACATCGTTGTTTAAAGAAGAAAAAAAGAATAAGAATGTACACAGATGCATATATACGAAAAATTAATAAAGAATGAAAGAAAATTGATGAATAATATTGAGAGTGAAGATTTCAAATGAAACAGGAAAGAATTTTTGACATGTAGAAATTAAAACACTTAACATAAGTAAAAGATAACAAGTTTTTGATTCAAAGAATTAAAAAACAACAAAACGGTATGATGAAATTTTAGGAGACTGTACAGTTTGGCACAGTTGGTAGAGTGTCCAACTTGGTGTTGGGAGATCTCAGAATGGATTTTGGCACTCAATTTCTTATGATCTCTGAGGAATAAAGCCATATGCCGTATTTTTTAGTGGATACTATAGGTATGAGTAAAAAAGAATAGAGTTTTAATAAAGATCTTTATTGTAGAAGTTTATTATAATTTTGTCAGTGATAAGAAAATGTTTATAAAATTTCAGTTAAAAATTTAAAAATATAATATATTGAAAGGCATAAACATAGGCAAGGTTTGTGGCAGTTCCAAAAGTGGATTCATAAATATATGGTGCTTGCAACTGATACAAATGCTGTTGAAGAAAGCAAATTTATAATTTAAATCTTTGCTTAATAAAATATTACATTATCCTTCTAAGTAAAACAATCATATTGAACAAATGCAATATTACTAATAAAAAAGATATTATAAAGAAAGTGTATTTTATTTAATTATACAAGTGACATCTTAGAAGTCAATTTAGTTATTAAAAAAGCTTTTTCTGAAGATGATATTTTTTAGATATGTTAATTTGCGAAGTAAAATGTATAATTTAAAAAAAAAAAAAAAAATTTAATTATTTCAAAGCAGAAAAATAATCTAGTGAAGCTGAAATAGCAATTGAAGTTACTTTGATCCAGATAATCTTTCTATTATTTATAAAAAATATTTTTATAATAATACAATAAATGATAATAGCAAACATGTAAAACAAATAGACCTATTAACTTATTATAAGTCCTAAACTTTTTGTTATGCTAAACCAATAGAGCAATGAGTTTTAGAAGGTGGATTTTCATTTATGAATATTTTGCAATTAGCTAAGCACTTCAAAGATGTAGTGCATATGAATTTTCATTTTACAAAATTTTTTTAGTAAGAAATATTTTTTTAATTTTTATTGCCATGGGTTGTGATAATGCCATAAAATTTAAACAGTTGGAAGAAGCGTATATTGATATGTAGAAAAAAAAGACAGAAATGTTAATTCATCAATTAAATTATTGAAAAATTAAAAATAGAGTTTTATATCAAAGTAATACAATTTTCTCCCAAGATTATTTTCTTGATTTTAAAAGATAATTCATTTCTCAATCTTAATGATGATTACTTAGATCATTTTGCTTTACCTAATGGATTGCAAGAAAGAATTTGTTAATTAAATTTGTTGAATTTAAATATAGGATAAAAATAAACAAATGACGATAGTTTTACTAATTTTTTTAGTAATCAATTTATTTATTTATTTAGTTTTATTTAACACATTCATTTGTAATATTCCAGAAAAAGAAAAGCAGAAAGTTCAACTTACAAGAATGGAAAGAACTTTTCAATAAAGATATTATAATTTTGGATATCCTTACAGATATAGCTTTGTTCCAAATTCTGTGAAGATAAAAGGTTTAATTTTTCGTTTGAACAATCAAATTGGTCTACAAAAATAAATTAAGAATGACTGGATTATTTTTTTCACCTATTAAAAGTTCTAACATTCTTTCTAAAATTTATCTTGGAATGTTATGTGCCATTATTTAGGAATATGATGCAATTATTATAAAAGTATTTTATTAGTACTTGTATTTTTTTAAATTGTCGAATTCTGAATCTCTTTTGGGCATTTTTTTGTGTGATATTTTTAGTTGTTGAATTGTTAGATGAATGAATAATGTGGTATTATTGTAATTTTTTTTTTTTGTATTGTTTGAAAAATGAGTGAATTATAAATTAGTAAATATTGTATAAGAGAAATTAGTTGATAGAGTACTTTTATGGTGCAACAATACTAAATCATTCAGGAATTCAACTCCTGCTACTATATATTATTATAATGATATGGAAGATTCCCTAGCAATCTTTGATTAAGTATGTCAGAGTTTTTCACAATTGAAATGTATGCAAATGGAATAATTATTTTTAAAACGTTATCAAATTAAGATAGACTTCTTAATATTTAGTCATTCCAATGGAAGTATCTTGAAATTTGTATGATTAAATGATTTAATAAGCAGGATGATCTTTACCGTGATAGAATCCCTGTTTGTTTTTTAGTTATTCAGAAAAAAGATTCTTTAAGATGCTTTGAAATGCTGTTTTACAAAAGTGATTGCTAGATCTGTCTCATGTAAAAATATTATGCTTATAATAAATTTGAATCATTTGGGCATTTGCTTTCGTTAATGTTATCCATTTCTTTAGAGTTATATATAGTGCAGGAGTAACAATGTTTTCATCAACAAGATGTTTTCATTAACAAGAATAAATAAATGGTTATTTTTGAATTTATAGAAGATAAAAATATATTTATTATTTTAAACTTTAAGGCTTGTGCTGATAAATTACAAAGAGAAATGGAAGAATTTGGATGTCCTCCAAAGTTTCCGGATGAAGATGAAGAAGAAAATAAGGATGAACAAGGTTCAGGAGAACTTACTATTAAAGATAAATCAAAAGGAAAGAAAGTAAGTTATTTAAAAATAATAGTAAAATAAGAAATAGCTTTTTATACCAAAATTTAACATTATTTGTATTTTATATTGTGAATTTTCTAAACTTGTCTATATTAATTTTCAGAGTAAAGCAGTTGCTAAAACTGGCACCTTGAAATATCAGTGGCAGATTATGAAGTCATTAAATTTAAATGATGAAGAAATTAAGAAATTTGCTGATTGTGAATATTGGTTGGAATATTTTCCTCCATTAGCTAAAAAAGATCTAGAAATGATGGGAATTAAGGTAAAAAATATTATTATTTAGAAAAATATTTTTGGGATTATTTACATGGAAAATAATTATTTTTATTATTATATATATGATGATGATGGTGCCTTTTAGTAGCCATCTAATAGCTCAAGGGCAGTTGAGAACTATTAGGAACTGATATGTTGCATATGAAAAATATATTTCCAGCATATTTATACTGTAAATATACATACTATATTTTTATTGATTTATAGCTAGATTTTTAATTTTTATGTTTTGAAAATAGCTATTAGTCTAGAAATATTTTTTTTTGTATTCATCTTTTGTTTTTATTTACTGCAATTATCTATTATATATGTAATGTGATTGAGCTATTGTTTTCAAGTTGTAAAAGTGCAATCACACTTATTTTGATATGAAAATTAAATATATGTAAAAGAAGATAATTATCTGAGGTAATCCTTATAAATAAATTTCAGCTTTTTTTGTTTTAATTTTACAATGATTCTTTTCTTCATATTTTAAAAAATATAATTCAGAAATAAAATGATAAAGCAGTAATAAAAATATATATGCACAACATCTCTTATTTACAGTTTTGTTTTTATTAATTTTATCAAGTCATTTTTTTTTTTTTCCCATTTTAATTTTTTTCATTAATAGAACAATGCCAAGAACATTTGTTATACATGTTTTTCATTCTGTTCATTTAGTAATCCTGCTTGTTTTTTTTTTTTCATTTTAAAGTTACTGCTTTGAAATTTTTGTTATATTCTACACTCTTATAAAATGTCTATTTTTTTTTCGTTTAAGTTTATGGCACCTTCATATAACATTCATCTGCTTTCAATTACTTTTCATATTTTTATAAACATTAATCTGTATGTATTTTTTATTTTTCTCATGATCTCCAAGGTGATATGGCAAAATAATATACATTAGGAATAGTTTTTTTTTGTGAATTTCTCATTCATTTCTCTTCATCCCATCTTCATTCTCTTTATTTCTTCTTCCTCTTCCTCCTCTCTCCCTATCTTCCTCTCTTTCTTCTCCTTCCCACTTTATCACATATACAATGAATTCCAGAACTGTTTTTTTCTTATGTGAAAATCTTTATTTAACATATATGTGTGTATATATGTAATGTTATTAACTACAGCTTTTCGAACATTATGTATGTAATTTTCACTTTTACAATTTTTAACAGAATGTTGACAAATCACTTTCACTACTCTTGTCCTTGCTGGATTGCAATGCAAATGTAAAATGACACTTTACACTTGTGACTTCAGATGTATATAAAAATTGTTGGAATCAAACATTATGTATTGTAATAAAATGCACAGTTGATTAAATAGAGAAATAAATAAATAACTATATAAATAAATTCTGTAACCAAAAGGATATCGGAATTAAATTCTGAGAAGCATTTGATTGACTTCTTACCAAATCATTCATTAAGTTACCCTACTGTAGCAATTAAGTGATCTGGGCTTAATAAATGATGTTGACTTATATGTTTGGTAGTTAACTATCTTTTCATATGCCTAAATGACAAATACATCAATCTCCAGTTATTCATCTTGGAAAAGTTAAATTATTGCAGCATTTCTACTAGTATTCTTAGAATAATGCAGTGATGATGGCTTGTTTTTACAATTAATGATAATAGATAGGTTTCATCTGTATTCTAAATTATAAGGCCATGATTACCACATAATCATTCTAATTAATTCGACCTACTATTTTCATAATGCTAACTTTGTATACAATGGTAATTAATTACCAACTTTCAACTTGAAATTTAAAACTTAATATTTAATTATCATGTATACATATAAGCATTGAGTAACATTGTAAAGCTCAAATAGTATATAGAATTGAGAATAATGGAATGTGAAAGCTTTAAACATAACAAAACAAAATAATTTAATAAAATAGGTTTTTGAACACAATACAAAATGAGAATTTGAATTAATATATCAATTTTTAAAATAATAATTCTAAGACTAACAACATTTATCAACCCAAAATATATCTGAAACTTTTTATATTCGGTAAAAAGTACAAATCTATATTAACGTAAAATTTTTAAATGTTTATCAACAAACAGTGAAATAAATTGATAGGAAGATGGAAATCATGTTTTTCTCTCTTGAAATTGAAAATCAGTCTTCTAATACAAGCACATATTGCAAGACGAAAACAAAATATTATGTTTCAAATTTTAGATAACTAAATACTAATCAGTGGAATATGCAATAAAATAAAATAAAAAACCTTGCAAATATAGTTAAAATTAGTAATATAAAAAATTATAAATTGAATTAGATGAATAAATATAAACATTTTCATATAGATACATTTTTTAGAGTTTGAATTGTAGTAGAACTTCACAAATTTGCATATGACTTTGAATGAATCTTGTAGGCTGATTTTAACTCTTATCTAGATTGCAAATTTTTTCGATATGTATTTATCTGATAAGCTGTTTCTATATTGATGTTCTTTTTTGTATTGTTTTGAGGTTACTTCTTTGGGCAACTGTTACAATTTTATTAAATTTTCATCTTTATACATGAAGATTTAGCAGTTAATATTTTTTATTCAGTCAGTCACATAATAAGAGTGGCAGGCAGGTTCAACAACTGGAAGCAACACTTTAGAAAGTTAGAAAGGTTATGCTATGTCTTACAACTGAAGGATCTAATGGCTGATTTCACTGATTACAGTAATGTAATAAAGCATTTCCATGCTGCTGTTACAATATGACTTCAATTATTAAATGGATTATTAGGATCTTTTTACTTGACAGCAACTATCTACTAAACTGCCAGATGAAATTTTTCTTGCTAGTAAATTTATTTTTGAAAATCACCTGTGTAAATTTAGTATGCAACTAATAAATGCTGAATTCCTTTATCTTTAATATTCAAAATTCTATCTCAAATATTTTTTCAACTTATAATGCAACTAAGACTAAATATTAACACAATTATTTCACATTCTTTCTCTAATTTACAAATTTTATCCAGGTAATTGAATGCAAATGTACTGAATGCTTATGTGTTTATCAGTAAACAAACTGTATTTCTTTCACTTTTATTAATTCTTTAAACAACTTATTCCAATTTTAATCTACTTAAAAAATAAAAATATATAAGAATTTTAAGGTTTTTTTTGTGTGTGGAATTATTTTTATATAAAAATCAATTAAAATGACAACATATATTTTAATGGAAAATAAGATTTTACCAAATATTTGGACGTATTCTATATTCCTAAATGTTTTTTTTTTTTAATTTTTATATTTATAATTTTTAACAAATAATTATTAATTCTGGACAATATTTTATTTTTTATTAAACCTGGTTTTTTTTTGGGAATTTTTAATGCACTCATTTGAGATCAACAAAAACAACTACAAATGTGTTTTTAAATATTTCTTCTTAACTGCAGATGACCAATTTTATTACCTCTAATATATGCACTTTGATAGATTTTGAACCAGAGAAATATTTATTTTGTAATAGCTTAAAATTTAATAATTGTCTTAAGCTATATGCAATAGGCAATGTTTAAGCAATCACAATATATAATGTTGGAAAATAATATATTTATTAATATTACATATTGTCCACTTATATGGGTTCTGAGTCTGCAAATGTAAATAGTCATTTTGCATTTATATTGCACTCTAGCAAGGACAGAAATGATGAAATAAAATATTAGTGTTCTGTTATATCATTAAAAATGGAATTTATGTACTTATATATGTTTATAGTATTGGCATTTTGCTAAGCCTATATTTGGAAGCTCATTTCCTATAGTTTTATATACTAAATGTTATGAATTAAATTAGTAAATAGAATTGATTCTTTTAGATACTTAAAATGAATTATCTATGTAAAATAGTTTATACAAGTACATGTGTGGGAGTGTGCATATGAATATGCTGTATTTTATTTTTAATATTTATTTTTATTGAAAATATTTCAATATATTGTACAGAATACATCATTATGATTTTATATTAATGCAAAAACAAACTCATTTTTATTTTTTATAATTTTTAAATGCTTTTGTTTAAGTTACAATCTCTGTTTATTTGTTTGCTTGTAAATACTTTTATTTAAATTCGAATAAAGTTTAAGGTTAATATATTTACATAAAAGTAGAATTTGTTGAAATTTGGTATAAATCACTGGCAATACAATGTAACATTAAAATATTTTAGGTAGTTTATTTAGTTTCTTAAACTCATAGCAGTGGACTGATGAAATTTGAAATATTTTGATATCAAATTTAAAATAAGTTGTTAAAAATGAAAAAAGTTTCCAGTTATACTCATAAGAGTGGCACTATATCTATATTGTTAGGTAGTTTGTTTCAATTAAATGCTCTTATTGAAGTTAGAATAAAATTTTAAAATCGAGGTTTAATGTATTAATATTAAAAATAATTTATTCAAATTTGGTACATTTCTTATAAAAGGATTGCAATGTAATATGACAATAAAATATTAAATATTTTAGGTAACTTATTGTCTTAAATCCAGAGCAGTGAGCAGATGAACAAAACTATTGTCAATGTTGATTTAATACTTAATGATTTTACTTTTAACTTTAAAAGTATTTTAACTTATTTACAATTGAAATAAAAACAAATCTTTGTTTATAATCTTAATGTTAAAAACTAAATAATAATAACTATAAAAAATATTTATAATGAATGCTTTTATTTACTATGGGAACTAAAAATCAAGAAAATAATAGTTGGGTGGGGATGGGATACAGAAATCTAATGACTTAATTAATTTCTGGACTCCCCCTCTCCACTCTAATCAAGCTTTTATTTCAAATAAGTATAAAATTATGATTGAAGAAACAATTATTTTCTTGGTTTTTAGTTCCCATAATAAATAAAAGCATTCATTATAAATATTTTTTCATATTGATTATTTTAAATGATAAAATTAATAGAACCTATTCAATTTTTTTAAAACAAAGTCTAAAAGCTTTTGCATTAGCAAATTTATTTCCAAATTAGGTAGGTTATTGTAAACTAATGCATTCTAGGCAGGTATTTTTACGATAGAATATTAATCATGTATTTAGCTATTTATTGTTCTGATGATTTTCTGAAATTCTAAGCATTGATAACCATGAGCTTGTAATAAAATTTGAAAATAAAAAAAAACAGTAAAAAAAATTGGGAGTCAGAATTGTCGTGTGCATAATTATAGGATGGAAATATTGTTACATAAATGCACATCTTCATTGTTACAATTAATGCATAAAGTAGACTCATTGCAACCAGTTCTTATGGTAACCTAAATGATTTAAAGTAGTAAGGTAAAAGAAAATAAAGAGAAAATAAGAGAAAGAATAATATTGATTAATATAGTTATAAATGCTAGTAACAATTATCTTTTTTTTATTCAATCATAAAAAATAATATATTATGCATATATATATATTAATCTAATAAGATATTTAAATTTATGCATTTGTGTACATATATGTCTAACTATATTAATTAAAATAAATGTATGCATATGTGTATATATATATCCCTTTCTCATTTTTTTTTAATACTTCTAAATTTATCTATACATCCATACTTATATCTTTTATACAATAAAACATTGATTATAAGATATATTACACGGTTTGATAAAATAAAATTTAATTAGACTTAGGGAAAAAGTTAAATTCATATGACATACATATATTTATAAAATAATTGTAGCATTTTGTTAGTCAAGCATTATAATTCTGAAAACATAATAACTTAAAAATGAAAATATTGGTGGAATTATTAATATTGGTCTGTCATCCAAATAAAATTATGATTTTTAATGTTTTATGATCATCAGACATTTATTCTCTTAGTATGACTTACAGTTTATTTAAGTAAAAAAAAATTTATTTAGTCTTGTACAGTAAATAATATGCTGTATTCACACATTTTAAAATAAATTTAAAGAAAAATAACACTTATGTAAATACTGTAAATTAAAAAATATAATAGATGGTTCTATTATTTTAATCAATTTTATTTTGTTTCTAGCAAAAAAAATTTTTTTCTTCAGTAATCTGAAGTTTACTCACTAAAATAGTTGTATAATAAGTTGCAAACTATGCTGTATCAAATACACAACAAACAAAAATGTATATAATCACATTTGAAAAACATTAAAATTTATAAATTTAATATATACATGAGCAGCCATTTTTCCATCTCCGAGTGCCATAACGAATTATTTTAATAAACTTGCAAATATAATTTTACTTTTCATTTATCAATGCCCATTCGTCCTGTCTGATAAAAGGAGACTGAAAGAATGGGCATTGACAAATGAAAAATAAAATTGTATTTGCAAATTTATTAAAATGATTTGCTACGAATCTGCTTGAAAATAATTATGAGTAATGTATTTTAATGAGAGTATTCTGTGATATGATTATAATGTGTGTATATTTATGTGCACTTGTCATAATGAGATCATGTAAAGAATTGAAAAATTGCTATATACTTATTAATATTGACTTGCAGTTATATTTTTCTGTTTTATATTAATACTTGATTATTTAACTGTTTTTAGGTTGATTGGAGAAGATCATTTATAACTACTGATGCTAATCCTTTCTATGATTCTTTTGTTCGTTGGCAATTTATACGGTTAAAGGAACGAGATAAAATAAAATTTGGCAAAAGGTGAACAAATTTATGTTGTTATATTCATCGTACAAATGAGTTTTAGTTTGTGGAAACATTTTTGATTTTTAATTTTTATTATGACATTTAACTTTATATATGTCTGTGAATATATATATACATTGGAGAAAAGAACAAAAGAGCACTTGTTGTTATTAAAAAGAGTTCAAAATACGAACAAAATTCTAAAGATAATGATAATTTATCAGCTTCTGTTTTTTATGACCATAATAAATCATGTATATATGGTTTTGATTTCAATTATAATAATGTAAAAATATTGCAAATTGAAAGAAATAATAATAAAAGGAAAATCAAGGAAGCTATGTTAATATATAAATATAAGCAAGACTTACTCAATAGGCAAGCAGCAAACGTTAAGAACATGGAATTATGGGAAAGTTGACTTCTCAAAGTATTAATTGACAAAGATTACAAGGATAGTTGAAAGCACTACTAAGTGATGTTTATATTTTTTGTTCTTTTTAACATTTTAATTACTGCATTTTCTAATATTTATTTATAACTTTACATATATTAATTAACTTGAATATTTTAATGGATGAAAGATATTTGTTTATGATTATTTGTCAAGTAATTATGTATATATGAGTTTAAAAATATCTTAATTAGCCTTATCAAGCAGTTAAAAGAAATGCTGATTTACCTTTATTTCTCTGTTGCACCTTTTGAGTCTGATCAGAAATGTTTATATTAAAATACATACTAGAAATCAATTAAAATAGTTTTATAAAATATATATATATAAATTTTCATGCTACCATGACATGTCGTCAGAACTTTCTTTTTTTAAAAATTATAAGAATGTATTCCTTTTTTAGATTCTTCTTTCTTGTCTTTGAGAATGAAGAGGAAAATAAGAAAGAAGAATTTAAGAAATTTCTGAAAAAATTGTGTTGTAATAATAGAGATCTTAATTACATTTTAATTAAA
Organism: Epiperipatus broadwayi; assembly: GCA_028023455.1. NCBI lineage: Eukaryota > Metazoa > Onychophora > Udeonychophora > Euonychophora > Peripatidae > Epiperipatus > Epiperipatus broadwayi. The sequence goes on from JAQFVV010012463.1 coordinate 6,294,230, forward strand.
TTTTTTCTATAGAACTTTTTTTTTTCAATACCTACTTTGATGGATAAGTTTTTAGATAGTTAAATTATTATAAACAATCAAATACATCTCTCTGTAAATAAACATAATCTGATATATTTTAAAACTATAGTCTGATATGATACAATCTTCTTAATGCCAAAACTAATAGAGACTTTCTGTGTCTAAAATTTTTAAACCAAAAAAAATATATATATTGTAATCAGAAATGCAACATTCTCTTCTATATATCATTTCTGGGCACTTTGACATGCAAAAAAAAGTAATATTATATAATAATTAAACTTGAAACTATTTAGCACAAAAGTTTATCTGATATGTTTTAACCATAACATTCAATAAGAACTTTTGTAATAAGAAATCTCTTTGTACTAATAGAAATGAAGATATATATATATTTCTTATAACACTTTTTTCATATACACTTCATATGAAGATATGCAAAGAAAGTGAAAGAGAAAAATAAGAAAAATGAAGATCAGCATAAATGTTGACCAAGTTAAAATCCAAATGCTACATTCTGCCCAGGCAATAATCAACAGTTCTGATTTTAAAATAATGCTAAACTTTTTTTTAAAAATAAATAATTGGATATTGCAACATTAGAATTTTAATATCTTGAAATCCTAATAGGGATGCATATCTAAAGATTTGTTTAATTATTTCATGATAAGAAAATTTTTGCTGTTGCTGTATGTCATTTAACATTGCAGTATGCCGTTTAACATCACTTTTTCAAATAGGCTAAAATTGTTTTGATTAGACCTGTATTAAGAAACTTTCAATCATTAAATAATATAAAGAAGTATATAGAATTTATAGAAATAAGTTGCATGAAGTTTTTATTTTAAAAAATTATAAAAAAAGATCTAATGCAAGCAAGAACAGAAAACTAATGAATAATAAAGACCAATTTTATAAAATGTTTATTCTAAATAGATATTGGATAAATAAAAATAATTGCAATTATAATAGTTTATTTCTTTGTTACAGATGATACTATGTATAATTAGTAAACTGGGATAGCAGGAGAATAATAACAAAAAATCTTTTTATTATATTGATGACTGTTGAAAATAGTTTTAATCACTTAAAATATTAAAAGTAACATGTTTGTTATTTTTTTAACAGAGATAATTATTAATAATATTATATAATATCAAATAATATCCAAACGCTTTCAACACATGTTCTTATCAAGGCAACTATACTTGCCTTGATAAGGATACGTAAGTATCAAAAGCACTTGGATATTATTTGAAATTATATAATATTTTAAATTGCTTCTATTAAACAACGACAGACGTGTTGCTTTTAATATTTTACAATTAGTAACAGAAGGAAATTATTTTATTTAATCACTTACTAGAATATTTCATTGGTGAACCTTTATGCAATATGGTTTTTGTATCAAAAACAACTCTTAAAAAGAAATTAATTGTCAATGTTCTATGGCTAACATGGTAGAGAATATCTTTGCATAAACATCTTTTTTAGAAAATTTTACAACAGTTTTTATACCAAGGATTCTTAAAACTCTTCTCTATCTTTACTCAAAAAAAAATTTAGGATATTATGCTGCAATATCTGGAACCAAAAATGCAGTTATTGACGATGTTAAATATTTTTTACGATTTCGATAGTGTGTATAGTTGAGGCTTTCTTAGTACACCTGGGTCTCGTTTTATGCGGTAGTAGGTTCCACAGAAAACCCGCATTAAAAAAAAATCGCACAAAAATAGACTTAACTTACCTTGAAAAATGGGGCATAGGGTCTAATTTTCAGAATTCGCATAAAAGCAAAGCAAGAAAGAAAAATTACTTTAAAATTCGCATTAAAAAAATAAGCAAATAAAGTATGACTAATAAAAAATTTCAAATATTTGAAAAAAATTAATACAAGACAAACTTTTTTTACTTTTTTTTATTAATTACAATATTTAATTTTACATTTTTCATACATATTTTAATCATTACTGCTAGCGTTTGTTTGTAAACTGGAAAGAAATCAGATTCGATGTGATGTATTGTAGCTTGTCCTTAAACGAAGTCAAGAATCTCTCAGCAATTATGCCCAGAGAAACCTGTTAGCCACTTTTATTTTTATTCGTGATGTGATGTACAACTAGCGCCACTTTCAGTTTTATGCTGTGTTAATGGTTTTCTGTTTCTGTATTAAAAAAATGAGATCGAAATCAAAACAAAAAGATTATCATTAGAAAGGTTATTTTCAGTTTATAAAATCTTCGTTTTTTATTTTAAAAATCTAAAAGATTATTTATTTCTGTTATATATAACAAAATATACGTTTTAAAAGTTTAATTTTTTTGAATATTTATTGCGAAATATAAATCTATTATTATTATTTACTCATTAGTATAAATAGGTTATTTACATAGAAGCTAAAATTCTAAATATAGCTTCGGGCCATATTCACGTTAGCTGCTAATATAACGTTATATTTTTGAAAAAAAAAAAGTATTTCAAGTGAAAATAAGTTATTAATAATTTAAATTTCTTGATATCTAATAAATATAGTGAAATATGATCGCATAACTTCAAAATCACATTAAAATAATCCGCATAAAACGAGACCCAGGTGTACTTGTTTGTTATAATTTACTTTATGATCATTCATTGCTTGAAGGTTGGATAATTAAATATAAAAAGAATATATATAGTAAAATATATCTTAAAAGTTTCTGTATTAATTATAATGCATATAAGTAATTATGTAATATCTGCCTGCAGTTACATGCATATTTACATATATAACATATACTATAAATATGCACATTAGTTTATTAATTGTAATTTTAAAGTAAAGTCAATTTATATTTTTTATTTTCATAATACCTAGATATACAATTTATTCACCTAAAGATGGACAACCTTGTATGGATCATGATAGAAGTAGTGGAGAGGTTTGATTGTTTTAATCTTAATTTTAGCTTCTTTTTTTTTTTAAAAAAAATATTGTTTAAATTTATTTTAATACTAAAAATATATGAATACAATTAAATGGGCTCTGAAAGTATAATTAAATTATTTTAACTATTTGTTGAAGGGGTATTTTATACTAATTATTTATTATCTTAATAAAGTTAAAGTATGTTTGTAGTTATATGTTAAACTATTTTCATCATTTAGTTGAATTGTTAACTACTTTAGACTAATCTTTATACCTTTCCAAATATATTTAACTGTTAGTAATAGTTGAATGTTTTTGGAAAGGTATAATAAATAAAGTTTAAATTTCAAAAATTTAACTAAATTATAGAAATAGTTGAATATAAAATTACTACAAGTAAAATGCCATCATCAAAAATTTCCCACAAATATTAAAGATTTTATTACCAATAATTACATTTTTGAATATTCCATATATAATCCTTTTTTAACTATAATTTTCATTTTTATAAAATAATTGTTTAAAGTGTATATTTAATTTTTTTATTCATTTTTGGAAATGCATTTTTTTTTGTTAGGGAGTTGGTCCTCAAGAATATACTTTAATTAAAATGAAACTTATAGAACCATTTCCACCAAAGTTAAGGTAATTTTAGATTTAATTTTAATAAATTTTTATATAGTATATGGTCAGTGTTAATCTTTTTTTTCTGAATAAATTATTTTGCATTTTTGTTTATTTAATTTGGGTGACATTCAAACTCCTAATAGTTATTTATTGTCAGCACAAAAACTGAAAGCAGTACATCTAAAAATTGATTTGCTGACTGGCTAATTATTTAAAAGGTAAGTTGCATAATCAAAATTCCCAATATAAATTAAAATTTAGATTTTTAATAAAATTTTAGTAGTTCAAATTTATTAATCCATAAACATTTATTAGATTTAATAAAGTAAATATTAACATGTATATATAGATAATAATAATAATTATTATTATAATAATTACTATTATTAGATTCATTCAAATTAACATTTTCATATGATAATATGAAAAAAACATTTTTCCAGATTGATCTGTCATCTGTTTGGTTTTTCAGACTTTTCAATGACACATTATTGTGATGATAAGATCTATTCGGTTCCTTGCTGGTTGTCTTCTTTTATTACTATTAACATTTGTAATATTATATTCTTTTTTTTTGCCTTTATTATGAATAAATTAAAATAATTTTAACATGATTACATTTGTGGTTTATCTGAAAAATATTTGCTAGAACCACAGATCAAAACATCCATAGCGCTATCTTTGTCTGTGTTTAAAAGTTTCATATTCATTGGAGAAATGCAGAAAATAACTATAGTTTAAACAGTTATGATCGTTATTTTAAAATTCTTATATCTAAATATCTTTTCCTGTCTTTTTATTGCATTTTTTCCCAGTACTGGTCTCTCATGATTGCTTATATAAACTCTGGGCTGAATTCTTTTGTATGATGGCTAATGTTATATTTTCATCTTCGTATTTTAAATCTCTAAAAGTAGATTATTATCTAAATTTACTTTAAATCATTGTCCAGGTCATAAGTCACAAATTTTTATTCTTAAGTGTAAAATATTGAACAGAATTGAAAGTAATCCATCATCTATCACTAATTAAAAAAAAAAAAAACATTAAGATTTTTGAATAAATATTCTCATTGAAGTTTACAACTGTGGATATTATGAGAAAATAGTTTGCTTATAAATCAAAAATCTCTGAAGCTAGTCAATGCAGGCCATAGAAGATTGTGAATAAATTTTATAAAATTCTCTCAGTTTTTTGACTGCATAAATATTTTGTAAACAAATATGACGATGATAATGTTGAGTAGTATCGATACTGTTAGAATTACCTAAGTTCTTTAACTTTATGCAAAGCCAAATGAATGTTGATATTTTAAAATCATTTTATAAATTGAAGTGATAAATTACTTGCAAAAGCTATCAGAAACTTTTCAAAAGAGTCGAAAGTGAGAATGAATTTATAGATTGACTATCACATTATTACATTGTTCATAAATAATAAAATTGGAAAACTTATCTATATATCAAATATATATTGTGTAAATTTAAAATTTAGTCTGCCAATCTTTAATTTTTTAATCGGTTATATGCCATGAAATATTCACTTTATAAAATCATGGGATTAGATTTGCTTGTGTTTATTTTTATTTGAGTTGCAGTAATTTTACTGTAACAAAATATACAAAGGATTGTCACAGATGTATTTAGCTTGAAAGTGTGTCATAAAACATGCTTAATAGAATGAAAGACTGAAATAATATTTTCTTGTTCTATAAAGTAAGCATTGTTAGCTTATTAATGTAACATTAAAATATTGACTTAAAACTATTTAACACAAATCCTATGAGTATATGATTAAACATTTGAAATATTGGATCTAATTTCTTTTTAATATATTTTATTAATTTTTGAATTATTTATTTTTAACTAATATTAGAAAAATATTATTTAATATTTATCTCTAAAATCATGTCTTTAATATATCTCTAAAATCAAGAATTTTTAATATATCTCTAAAATCAAGAGTTTTTAATATAACTAAGTAAATTATATCATAAAATAGTTTATGTTCAGTATGATATGTTAATTCCCTTATGTTTTTATTTACTACAATAGAAAAAAGCTGTTCAAATTGATAAAATTGTGTATCATTAAAATAATAATAATAAATTATTAAATATGTGCAAGTTTTTTATAGACTAAAAAAATTATTATATATTGTGATATAAAACATTAATATGTATATAATTAAGTATAATAATGCTCAAAGCTAAATAGTTTATAAATAATCATTAAAATCAGTCAACATTTTAATAAATAATATTTAGACAATCCTAATATCAATAACAATCAACAATCTAACCTATTGTTAATGCAACCTCCTTTTAACAATAAATAATTCCACCTTTATTTAAGGCTAATATATTTATATAGGCATTAGATTGCAACTTCACCACAGAGATTGAAATTATTGATATAAATAAGTTTAAATAAATCTCCTTAAACAGATAAATATAATCTGTACAAATGCAGACTAATAAATAAACAATTATAATATTATAAATTGCAATTATAATTTTCAAATTGCATCCAAAGTATTACTTAAATAATAAGATTGAGATTGTTGATTGATATTGGGATTGTCTAAGTGTTGACTGATTTTAATATATATATAATTATAACTGGAATTTTTTTTTTTCAAGTTGGGCTTTCAAGCAGTTAGCCTTCTGATACACTGATCTTTATTGCATGATTAATAATTATATGATAGTTGATATTATAGAAAAATGAGAGTGTAAAACAACTATCTATGGGGAAATAAATTTTTTTTTAATGATTCTGAGGAAGTTGCAATTTCAATTATTACACTGTTTTTAAACTGCTTGATTTATGGCTAATCTTGATTACTCACTAATGTAATGGATACATTTAATTTGATGTTCCTAGCATTGATATTCAATAGATTTTAGAAAAACAATGAATTGATTCTCATTGTTACAGAATTTTGAATACTATGGTCAGGTATTTATATCACTGGTTTAACTTATCAAAACATATCTGAAATCCTTGTGTGATTTATTTCTTTGACAAGACTTGTTCTCTTCATGATAATTATTCTGAGCTCTTCAAGCTCATAGTCAATTTCTATATAATCTTATTTAAATAGAGACTAAAGCAATTATTGATCATTAATTTTTATGTCACTGCCTTGTGCTTTCAAAATATATATTTATTATACATTTAATCTTTTCATTTGAGAAGCAATTTATTTCTTTAGTGGGATTGTTTCGGTACTGATTAAGTCAACATTATTAATAAGCCCCATTATGTGAAATGTATAATCCATGCTAATGCCATTTTTTATTTTTAAGACTTTGAATAGATTTGAGGTACTTACTGAAATTTTATTTATTTTATTTTTTAGTGTTGGGATTTGATACTGGGTTTTTCACAATATTGTCTCCTCCAATTAAGTATTAAAACATTTCATTAATACATACTGAATCTTGTTAATGTTATTTTTGTCTTTTTAATAAATTTTTTACATTTGTCTTCACTTTTAAATTTATCTGATATTATAATGGGTTTGAAATGATATTTTGGAGATGTTTATTAAAAACAATTTTGTGATGATTTAAAATGAACTTTTATATAAAATGTAAACATTTAATTTTTGTAATGAATTAAAAAAAAAAAGGCTTTAATAAAAACGTTTTCAGCATTTTTTTGATGATATACCTAGTGTATTGATTCTTATTAGCAACTATATCAATTTTTTTATAATTTTATTTGACTTGTTATTGGTATGGTTTAAATTAAAAAAAACAACAACTTATATATTAATATTTTTTTTTGATTATTTAATTAATTCGATAAATACTAGTTTTATTTTTTTTTTACTAGTAATTTTCAGGGGCAAAAAGTCTTTCTCATAGCTGCCACTTTAAGACCTGAAACAATGTATGGACAGACAAACTGTTGGATTCGACCTGATATGAATTATATAGCATTTGAATATAAAACTGGTGACATTTTTATATGTACTCAACGGGCTGCTCGAAATATGAGTTTTCAAGGTTATACTAAAGAAAATGGAAAAGTGAATGTATTATTACAACTTTTGGGACAGGTAAATAAATTATAAATTTTGTAATAATTTTAATTTTTTTTTTTTTTAAAATTTTTTTAAACATTTTTTTCTAGGATATATTAGGAGCTGCTTTAAGTGCACCTTTAACCACTTACAAAGTTATTTTTAGTCTACCAATGTTAAATATCAAAGAAGATAAAGGTACAATAGTTTATTTCTCTATATCTTTTTTGCTTTGTTTTTATTTATTTTGAGTTTTATAATATTTTATTCTCTAGGAACTGGAGTAGTGAGTAGTGTTCCTTCAGATTCACCTGATGATTATGCAGCTCTTAGAGATCTAAAAAACAAACAAGTAATTGCATTAATTAAAAATTTTATAAATTCTGATTTCAGTCTTATTCATCTATAATATAGTTTAATGGTTTTAAATTTCAAATCTGCTGTTTCTCCTAAAAAATTTTAAAATAATAAAAATTTTGCAAGCAAATAATTATTGTTTTTTAGAAAAATTCAATCTTAATAGTTAATTTTGATATTTTATGTTTAAAATTAAAGATACATTTTTTAAAAATATTAAAGTGTTATATACTATTGTCATATTTTTAAATGTTATCAATTCATTGCAGAAGATGATTTCCCCAACTTTAATTTAGTTATTTTGATTTATAGATTTTTTTGAATTTCTTCTGATTCTTGTTTAGGAATTCAATAGCCCATCATTTTTCATCTCTTCAAGTAACATCCCAGCTCAGCTCTATTGCTTCAGCTTATTAATTCTTTTGAGGATGTCACTGATATCTGCTTTTTGTTTGCTTGTGTATTTTGCTTTCAATCTATTCTTGTTACTCCTAACATATATTTTTCCATACTTTATATCTAGTCTCTATTGATTCATCTGTAATCACTAATAAATATATTTATCAAAAAAGCTTTCTTTTTAAATGCTTAGGCATGCTGCTTTATAATAGCAAGTTGTTTTATCAAAAGTCTATCCACATTTAAGTCTGTAATTAATTTAATTTGTGTTTATCTGCAATAATAATATAATCAAGGTATTTATAGTTGTTAATTTCTATTTCATTACTATGGGTCATTATTTTTTGTAAAATCCTTTTCTTGGGGTTCTATTTTTTTCTTTTGCTTTCATTTGATACTTCTTTTAACATTTTCTGAAATTGTCATCATTACTAAATTTGCATAATTTAAACAATTTTATTCCCTTAACTTCCGATTTTGGTCTGCAAAATTTTACAAAAGTGCTGTGAAAATTTTTCAAAATATGGAATACCTTTATCAGTTTTAATTTTTTTTAGTATCACTATGATGGACTCTAATTATGCTGCATTTTCTTAAATATTCTAAAGAATTTGATAGTATTCTGGCTCTATATCTTGATGTTCCAAAGTTTTAATTATTTAGAAATATTTATAGAATCAAATATTCTCATAATTACAAATTCAAAGCATATTGCCAAAAAATGCTCATTGATTCTTTTCTATAACTTCTCTTAATATTTTACTATATCCATTTTTAAATTCAACTTATTCTTTTGATTAGTTTGAATCTATGATTCCATATAGAAGAGTTGTATCTGTATTCTGCATAAAATTAAAGGTTGATAATTCTACAATTTTTAATTTTTTTCTTCATCTTTTTTAAGTATGAATGTTTTTGCATTTTTTTAATCATCTCATACATTTTATTATTTAGACAATATTTTTTTTTGTTTCGTTTAATATATTATTTTATCATTGCATGTCACCTCTTCATTTAAAATAATTGACATTTCAAAAAATGTTGTAATTGTAGAGGCAGTTTTTTTTATTTATTTTTTACTATTTAATTGCTTGTAGATATTCTTCATTTTTTTAGTAATAGAGCTATCTTTTTTTTTTTTTTTTATTGCTGAAATAATTTTTGTTCATATATCAAGTTGTTTACATTTTTGTTATTTCTTATAGCTAGTCTTAACAATTCCAGTTATTTTTTTTTTAATATCATTAACACTTTTATACCATTTTACAGAATTTTAGATATCTTATTTTTGTAAATGGATCATTTGTAAATATTTCCTCATGTATTGTCTTACATTAGTTGCTGGTTTTTGTTTTTGTATCATCTGTCTTTATAAATATAGTAAATTTTAGCAGAGTATCAGTTTTCTTTTCGTTGAATCTGTCTTAAGTCTGAGTCATTACTAAAGCAAGTTAATGCATTAAAACATTTATAAATTCTAGCTTAAATTCACTGGAATATGTATTTCTGTAAGTTAAAGATATCGATTGTTAATACATGAGTCTTAAAAAGTTTTAGCATCTTAATTTACATTAACCCATATCTTATTAATCAATGATTTTCTGTGTTGAAGTATATATTTCTATTAATAAAATAGAGTCTTTAGATGTTTTGTCTATTTCTACTTTGGATTTGGGAGGGGAGTGCAAATGTTTTTTTTACAAATTTAAATAAAACTTCTCTGCTTTAGTTTGAGGCATAAATCTGAATTAACTATTTGTCAGCATCAGTCTTCACAATGTTTTTCCAATTTTTATTTATAGTGAATCTCATTACTTGTGTTTCCAATATTTGTGCCTTAAGAATAATATACATGGTCCCTTTTCAGGTTTCTCTTCACTTTTATTAATATTATTTCTTTCAATTCTTTATTTAATTCATGCAGGCTTTCTTCATTTGAAAATGGTTTATAATAGTAAATAACTAAAAAAAATTATCATTAAATATTTTTTTATTTGTCATGATTGTAAAAATAAAAGTGACTGAGCATTCATTCATATTCAGATTTATGCATTTATTCAACCTTCAAGAAAAGTCAACTGATATTTTAATTACAAACGATCAAGCATGCAATTCGTTGATTTTAAATGGAGTTAAAATCTTGATGTGTTAGCATATGTGTTGATAAGCAGTTCATCATTATGTGTTTAAATATGAATATTTACATAGTAATAACTGATGCCATGATAAGGATGTATGGAATTTGTTCTGCTTGGTTTTTTAAAGATGTTAAATAGATATCAAGCGGTCAATTAATAGTATTTTTTTTTTTGTCATTTGTTTTTGTTGCTATTAATAAGATAACTTCAGCTTTTGCTGGGATTACCACTTTTTTTTTATTTTATGACAATTTCTGGTTAAACTATAGGTCTCTAAATCTATTTATGTACATAAACTGTGTGGTTTTTGGATGAAACTGTTTTCTGTTGGAATTAACTTTATTCAATATTTAAATCCATTCTTTATACATTCTCTCATTCATTGATACAATCCCAAGTTGTTATTTTAATTACAATTTTATTAATTAACTAAGCATATTTTTACATATTTGTAAATAAGTTTTATTGGGTATTTGTTGGATTAACAAAACTTCAAAATCCTAGTTATTTAGCTATTTTTAAATGTATACATTTTTTTAAAAAAAAAAGTAAAATCGTTTTTTTAAAAATTACAAACTTTTACTTTTCTGAATCATTATAAATAAATTTATTACAAATTTGATACAAAATTATTCATACTAATGAAGATTACAAATATCAAAGTGCATTCCAAATTTCAATATTTTAGATCAGTTTTTAACTTATACTTTTATAAATCAATAATTATGGATAATACATAATATTAGATATCATTTTATTAAATTATTCAATTTATAGATGATTATTAATAAAACTTTATGCTTGTTCACTTTCTAAATTTCTCTCTAAACAACTCATTCACGAGTTTTTCTTTATATTTTTATTTAAGAGTGAATTAAACATAATAATGACCCACCCTTCATATTTTATAGATTTTGATAAACATTCATTTATTACTGGAAAGCTATACATTTACTAAATTATACTATATACTGTAACATGAACTATCCTATCCATCACTACTGAATTCAAACTCTAACTCAACTAGATCAATCAGAGCAAAATAACTAATTGCACTAATTATACTGTTAAAAAGGGGATTAAACTGACAACCATCAGTTATAGTTCCTGATCACCCTATTTGGATCACCATCTCCACCAGAGTCAGCCAAACTTAGGCACAGTAAAGCATTAAATAAAACCCCAGAGCTTTAAGTGCCACTTTCATTGAAAGTTGTTTTACAAGAATCTTTATTGAGAGGTACATCCAACATTTCCTTGCAGGTTATCCCATATGCTAGCTCTATTATTTTTAATTCTCAAAGTGAATAGCCTATTTTATAATAAATACACATATTTAAATTAACTATGAAGTGAGGTGAGTAAAAATATTGAACACTTGTTATTGACTAAATACAACAACAAAAAACTTATTTATTAATCTTAAGTAGAAATAACAAACAAAAAATAATTATAATAATAATACAAAAGAAGAAAAAAAAAATCTAATCTATAATACATTATTGTTTTTTTACTGAATAACCTAATACAGCATATTATGGGCATATAAAAACACTTACATATAAAATGTCAAGCAAAAAAATATATTTATATAATACTCATGCTGATCGGTGATATTACACAAACAAAAAAAATACATCTCAAGATAGATTATATTTTAACTTGTGCTTTTTTACACATTAACAAATAAATATATATATCTTGATCTAACTCTACACGCATATGTTCTGATATGTATAGTATAATTTAAATAAGATATTAATTTTTTAAATTGATATATTTCGAAAAATAACAAGAAATAAAACATAAGACCAAAATAATAATAATATATTTAAATATTTTTTTCTTTTTTATATCAAAATGGGGTGGGGGGTGGGGGTGGACACATTTTCTTTCTGCTCTCTAAATATTTAAAAGACTCAAATGCAATACAGACAGTACATAATGCTACCATTTCCTTTTGTTCTTAGCCAAAACAAAATTTCCCTGGCATGCTCCAACTTACAAGGCTTTGTTCAAATGTGTGGCAACAAACATTAGAAAGAAACTATTTTGATTCCGCTACTTTTTTTTCGCTAGGCTGGTTTGGTACAGATCACATGAATGATTACTTGAGGATTAGATCTGGTATACTTGGTGAATTTATATATTCCATTTTCTTAATTTACTTAATTCCTCTAGCAGCCTTCTCGTTTTTTTTTCTTTTACCAGATCACAAATGAAAGTCCACCCCACTAAATGGTAGCTTAGGCTTTATTTTTTTTTAATTGACAAATTCACATTCATTCTTTCAGAAATGGCTTCCAACAGTTTTCCAGTAATTTTTTTTTTGTTTATATAGTTGTCCCAATCACCAACCATTTACTGATTTTGACCAACTGATCCCATATAAAGCAAAATCTTTTTTTTATATAGATTACACACACAAAAGAACAAAATATATTTTAGTTTTGATTTCAATTAATTTTTTTTTTCTAGTCAGCTCACAGATTTATCTTTTAATTACTACAAAAAAGATATTTCAAGAATTTTTAAACTTTAATAGAATATCTTGGAACATATTAAAAAAATAATTAAAAAAAAAAAAATTCCCACAAAAAGGAATTATGATAAAAATGTTTCTAATTAAACTTCGACATATTAAATACTTGTTAAATTTTTTTCTACAAAAAATTTATCCCAAAAAAATGAATGAAATCTTAGTATTTTTTTTTAAATCTATAAATGTAATGATAACAGACTAACATACGTTTTAAGTAGTTTTTCTTCTATTAACCTAGATGGGGAAAAAATTTAAAATACATTAAAGAAAATGTGTTAACAGAAATTAATATCACAAAAAAGATAAAAAAATAGTTGCAATATGCAAATATTATACTATCTATCTGACTTCCCACAAACATCCTTTCGATTTTTAAATATTATTTGCACTTTTAAATTTTATGAGTCAACCAACACTTGAATACAGTGCTAGCTGACCAAAACTTGTGATGGGGTTCAATCATTGTTATCATAATCACATTCATATATATCATTTAGCATTGAATTAAACACTTTTTAAAAGAATTATTCAAATAGGAAAAAATATTTTTTTTACATTATAGCCATATAGATTTTTTAGTACTTAACGGATAATCCCAAGCATCAAGGTTAATTACGGATAGTAAAAAATATGAGGATGATATTACATATTTACTATAGTCTTCCAATCATTTTATTTAAATATTGCATTTGTGACCTTAATGAATGAAAGATTAACACTAACATTAATTTATAATACATTTATTGTTATTTTTTAAAGTTAGCAGGAATTTATAATTCATTTATTGTGTCCAGGATTATTTGTAAGTATCCCTCTCCCCCATTTAAATTTATTAACTAAATTTATATTACTTAGATAAAATGCTAAAGATCACAGGAATATTAATATTATTATTGTTTTTTTTTTAAATCAAGTTTATTACCTTTATATTCTTATTTATTAAATAAATATTTATTTAAAATCTGATTTAATATTGACAATTACAATAAAAAAAATAATACATATATGTTTCTATATATATATATATATAATAGAATTATAGAGCAATAAATTATATTGGAATAATGAAATTTGCAAAATATTTATTTAGCATTGTATAATTAGAATATTAAATATATCTACTGAAGTTAAGTTAATAAAATAGGTGGTGTTTAATGATTCTAACTTGTGAATACAAATTAAAATCATATTAAATAAGGTTGTATAAACATTACTCTTTAGTGGAAGTTTTGCTCTCATAATAGTTATTAGTTATTGTTTAAATCTGTTTCTCATATATGAATCTCAGACTACAGATGAAAATGGATTTATTTTTGTCTAATTTGCAATTAGATATTGATATTATAAGATATTAAATTAAATTTAACTATAGATAGCACTTGGAAATCATCAATTCAAATATTATATACATATTTATAATAATTTTGGGAGCCTAGGAAAATCTCCAAGTTCCATCTTTATTAAATTTTATTAATTATTTTAAAGTATATCATTATCTAATTGCCTTAGGAGATGGAAATGATACCACTTCCAATTGCTTTTTTGTATTCTTTTTATGTTTGCAATTAGTGGTAAATTTTCAATATTAATTCATGCAAATGTTTAGCTTTAATCAATTAGCTTTAAGTAGTCTTCACAAGGTAGAATGTCAAAGTATTCTTTTGATAATAAATATGTAATTGTAGTTACATATTCTCCTAAAATTCTTACTCATTTAATATTGTCATTTAATAATACTGCCATATATTTACAATGAATGAAATTCACAAATGTATTAAAATGAATACTCCGAAATCAAGATTACTTAAAAGTCAAGTTGACTCAAACCATAATAATATCTGTAAATTATTATTGAAATTCACAACTGTTATTCCATATTTGCATTTTAATAATAAATCCAAAAGTTATTGGAAGTAATATTATTTTTGTCTGCTAAGATAATTGGATAATCACTTAATGTGGGATAATTAATTAAATTTTTTAATAAATGTTTCATTCAAAGATTTTCA
Source organism: Epiperipatus broadwayi (assembly GCA_028023455.1). Classification (NCBI taxonomy): domain Eukaryota; kingdom Metazoa; phylum Onychophora; class Udeonychophora; order Euonychophora; family Peripatidae; genus Epiperipatus; species Epiperipatus broadwayi. The sequence goes on from JAQFVV010012463.1 coordinate 6,309,263, forward strand.
TCAACTTCCAAAATTATTTCATATCAAATATTGCCATTTAATATGACTGTAAGCTCTCTGTCTGAAATCATTTTGAGAATAATAAAATAATACACCTGAGTTATATAAAGAATTATTAATCTTTACATATTATTAAGCTTTAATAACTTAGGATGCATGTATAATAAAATCATTTTTCAAATCTAAATGAAATATTTTTGATAAACAAAAGCCCATTGTGATTTCTAAGATTCTATGTCATTGTTATTATTTTGGATACAGAATGTATTGAAATAATTTAGAAGTTTGTTGAATGTCTTCCTGAATTATTTTATTCATGGCATTAATTATGCTTATTTATTCTACTGATGAATGTTTTGCTACTTGACTATCCTCTTAGTTTTATTTAGATGTTATTTGGAATCAATAATTATACTTCCTAAATCAGTAATATTCTATAGTAAAGGTTAATTGAAAAGTTTTTTTTTTTTTTTTTTAGAAGTATGATAAGTAAGTAAGTGCATTTTTAACATACATTGTTTTTGTGGGCACATTTTTTTTGCTTTATCTTTTTTTGAAAGTATTGTGTTAAAAAATGAAATAAATTGATGTTAGATTATATCTTCAGACAAATAAAGATATAGAATGATTTTAGAATGTAAAATATATGAAAAACCTAGAAGAGGTAAATTGTAATAAATGACTGATAATTACTTATTAACATCAATTTTTATAGATGAAATTATTGATTTTCATCTCTAGTTTGAAATTAAGAAAGTATTAAGTTTTTTCTTCTTAAAAACATGATATTTTTTTTCTAAATTAATTGGTTTTTTGAAGTAAGTCAGTATAATAATAATTTATTTCTGCATCTTGAGTTTGTTAGTATTTATAAATTGTTTTATAATATTAAAAGATTTAAAAAATGATGCAAGTTTGAATGGAATCATAAAATAATTACACCATAACCTAAGTAAAAAAAGCAACAGTTTATATATAATGTTTTTGTTGAAATAAGGTAATTAAATATGCTAACTTCTATAAAATGAAATCAAAAGAATTGATTACATAATAAAATATAATTGTGAAATGACAAAAAGTTATAGAAAATAAATATCTCACAAATAGGTTATTATTTTGATATTAGAAAGAAAATCATTTTAGTGAGAAGAAAAAAATAAAATGTGTTATAAAGTTGATGAAAACTAGAATGATATCATGAAGCATGTGAATTTTTTTTACAAATAATTCTATAATAATAAATTACTTGAAAACAAATTAACTTGTTCAATAACAATTACATTGATTGAAATGCCACTTATTCTAAATGAAGCTATGAGATTATATCATTTAATCTATGATGAGTAAAAAAACAGTAAATAATGACTTATAGATATTTTAAAAGAAGCAGGTGAAGAATGAGAAATCATCAAAAATTGGATAGATAATGTTAAATGATGAAAATATATCAGATGACTGGAAGAATATTATTGCTATAATAATATTTAAGAAAGATGAAAAAGATTATATTAAGAATTAAAAATCTCCAATTCTGTACCAAACATAAATATTAAATATTTATTAAGATTAAAAGATATTGTATACAGTGAACTTTCAATTCAATACAATCAAACAAACAAATTGGATATAAAAGAAGATACAATACAGCAAAACACATCAAAGTGATCAGTAAATATGAAATATTTTGTATTACAAAAATGCATTTCATATTCTAACATAAATCCAAAATATTGTCAAATTCTGAAGATTATCAAAATACAATAGCAATGATTAGATTACATGATATACTTCTAATTAATATCAGTAAAAGAATATGAAAGCATGATTCAATATCCAAATTTTTTTTAGACACTTAGAGAAGTATTTTATGAGAATTAAAATAAATGGGAAACAACGGAAGTAGAAATAAATGGAAAATTTATTTAAACTGTCTGAATTGTATAGATTAATGTTGTTTTTGCAAATAATAGATCTTAGAGAAAATTTTCAAGAAGTATGTAGTGAAAGCAAAAAAAATAAGATCTTAAAAGGTAAATAATTAGAAGAATACAGAAGTATTCAGTGGATTAAAAGAAAAAAGTGGTAGAGAGATAAAGATTGATAGGAATGAATTAAAAATAATAATAATATTTATGGAAACAATGGATGAAATTATTAAATTTGAATAGAATCCTTTTAATAGAAATAAGAGAAATAAATATATATCTATATTTCTGAAAAGGAAAATTTTAAATAAATATATCAGTGCTTGTTGATACTTGAACATTTAATAGAACAATGTAAAAACAGTATATAGCAAAGTAAGAAGATGTATGTTAGCATTAACAAGGAATTATTAAAAATGAAATATATATGTAAAGGAAAATTAGTTGTTTGTTATTGAAGAATAAGATGTTGATGTGGATCTAAATATGTTTCTAGAAAAGATTTTAGACAGCAACCCAAGAGATATTAAGATGTGATTTGTAGAAAATAAGCTTTGGCTCATCTTGAACTGAATTGTTAATTTGAAAATGTTAGTATAGTAATTTTTTAAAAAATACACTGACATACACAATTTTCATTAAGCATATATTAAATATATTTTTTCTAGATTTATGTACAGATATATATATATTTCAGGCTTTTAGAGAGAAGTTTGGTATTTCAGATGATAAAGTTTTGCCTTTTGAGCCAGTGAGTTTTATTACTATTTCTGAAATCAATAATTAAAATATTATTTTAATATTGTCATTTTTATTAATGTATTTTAGATTTCTATTATTGAAGTTCCAGAATTTGGCAGTTTATCAGCTGTTAAAGTATGTGAAGATTTAAAAATTCAAAGTCAAAATGATAAAGAAAAATTAGTAGAAGCCAAAGAAAAAATTTATCTCAAAGGATTTTATGAAGGAGTGGGTAAAAATATTTTTAGATAAAATAAAATGAATTATTTTTGACTTAAAACAAATATATGAAAACTTTTATAATTTTGATCTAGGTTATGATTATTGGTGATTATAAAGGCAAGAAAATTCAAGACATTAAGAAAAATATTCAGAAATTAATGATAGATCAGGTAGTTATTATATTATTATTCTAATCAATATATTATGTAGTATTAAAGTTGTATGAAATTGTTTCTTTATATGGAAGAGAATCCTATCACATTTGATGATAGTAATTTATAATTTATTGTAAGTTTGCAAGAGCATTTGTTTTTCATACATTATTTTTTTTCACTTATGTATTTGATGATTTTTTTGCAGACTTGATTTGATGTTATTTTTATTTAACCATATAGATCACTCTTCTGCTTAGTTTGTAATTTATATGTAAAGCAGTTCAATTTTTCATTCCAATTTTGATATCACTTTATTATAATTATGAAATAACTATCACAATCATTTGACTAAAACATACGGACTATATTATTAATATTAGTATTTTACAATTAAAATAAAATTTTATTACAAATATAACACTGTAAATTGTGCACCTTAAAATTGAGCACTTTTATGTCGGTTTCATAGTGTGTAAACATATGCTCAAAGAATATATTTTGTACATCATGTATTAATTAGGTTATGGTTTTTTTGCATTAATACATTTTCATTGCAATAGCGGATAATGGTATTGAACTAAAGTTGTAATATTTTATGCTTATTTTAGTCATTTATATAAAACTATTGATTGTAATACAATTGCCGGTACCAGTGACACTATCAAATGCAAACGAGTTCTTATTAATTCATAAAAAAATTGAATTGTTGTGAAAAAACTGAAATAAAATGCTTTCAAATCCGCATTTATGATTATTTATATCACCAGTTTGTTATCATCACACAAGAAATGGAAGTTCATTAAGCAAGAAAGAATTTGAATAATCAATTGGTTGATAATATAAATATTTTAATTTTATGATGTGTTTTGCTGAACTTACGAATATTAATATCATCTAAATAGTTATTTTGATTTTATTTAAACAATTCATCATGATTATATTGCATGATCCGTAAAGAACTATCATTAGAGAAGTTGATTATAATATACTTTTTAGCTGTGTTTGATAATTACACCTCTATAATAAAATATATAATAAGTAAACATTTTGATGAGTATGTTCTTTTTGGGTTTTTCAGAAAAACAACTCTTAGAATAATAAGTGAATGGAGCAGAATTATTATAAATTGAAATATATGGATTTGTTATTAGATATATATATAAAAATAAAATAGTATTTTGATTAATATCAAGTAATAGGTATATATTTGAGATTTGTATGCATTATATATATCAAGGTCATATGTCTTTATTGTTCAGGGGTTTATAAGTTCATGCACCAGACCTGCGAGTACCAGATTCGATCCTGGGACTTCCCTATCTTAAATCAGACGCTCTATCTACTGTGCCAAACCACACTATTATTTTATTTCTATTTCTTAATGATGTCTACATAATTGGTTGATGAGGTTTGCCAAATTTTTATTGATGTATATCTAGATGATCACACAGATAATGATAATTCTGTGACATGTATTAAAAATTTGTTTTTTAGATTTTGAAAGAAATTTCATTGGATGGCATGAAGTGAAAAGAATTCTTATTTAAATCATTTTCTTAGTCTAATGTCATTTTATATGGTAATTTGTAAGCTTTTTTTTTGATATATTTTTTTATTTAGATTGACTGAACCAACTAAATAATTTGAGAATGTCAAGCTTTTTTTGTTTATATATGTACATATATTATGTATATGTTTTACAATTTGCAGTTTTTTTAGAAATATGGTGTATATTATATATATTAAAAGTAGTATTTTAATTATTTTTGTGTATAAAGAATTAATTATACATGTTTTTTTTATTTCAATGAATCTTATTTAAAACAATAGTACATACATGGAAATAATTTTAATTTGTATTATTCTTTAATATGAGAATTTCTATAGAAGTATATCAATATTCATTTTTCTAGATTGTTTTCTTTAGCAGCTTTCTTAAATTCAGAAATTTGATAATGTACTTTATAAAGTCTGGAATATTGATTTAGCCTAATCTTTGCCCAATTTTAAATTTCAACGAAACTAATTTGTCTTTTAAATACAAAAATTAATTATACATTGAAGTCTTTGAATATGCTTTTAGAATATTGAATAATTTTTCTATGTTTTATTATGCTGGACTTTTTCAACAGTATATATTTGGCCTTTTTGTTTAGATAATATTTATGGCTGCAGATTTTATTTTGATTTTTCTAAGTTGTTTACTTATTTAAGTACACGATTAAAAAAAATACATTTTACTACATATTATAGATATCAAATAATATTCCACTGTCTCAATTATGTAATTATTTATTTATTATTTTAATAAATATTTATGGAAATGTACCTGAATAATCTTAGATATGTCCCTTCATATTATCAACTGTGAATAAGTTGCTTATTTCTAGATCTTTATATTAAAATATAAACCAGAAAGTTGCTGTTATTTTATCAATGTGAAATTTTTTTGAATAAGATTATAAATTACTATATTACTAAAACCTTTTTTTTTTTAATATGATGATTACAAACTTTTCAAATAATTATTTTTATTTGAGCTCTGTATGAAGTTTAGTGCAATGGTCTTGTTAATTTATGACATGGATTGTCAAATTACAGCTCGTGAGCCAAATGTAGCTCTTTTTATCATGATAAATATAAACACATTTTTTATTTCCTCGTGTAATTTGCAAATAATTATTTTGATGAGTTTAGGAGAGGAAAAATGTGTACTACAATATTGTTTCTTGAAATCAGCCTTATAGCATAGTGAATATTTAAATAATAGAAATATGTGAATAAATCAAACTATTAAAGTAATTTTTTGTTTTATTTATTTATTTCTAAAACAATTTTTGTTAGGATGTATACAGATTTTATTATGTTCTATTACTAAAATAAATATTCAAATATATCCAAATCCATTCAGAAATTCATATTTTTCACTAACATATTACCTTTAGCTCTTTAATTGGGGTGTGGGTGTCTTTCCTTGCCATTCTTTAATTGGGGGTAGGGAGTAAACAAAATGGCTCTGCATGTTAAAAAGTTTGCCGACCCCTGATGTGTGAATACACCAGGGTCTCGTTTTATGCGGATTTATTTAATGCGATTTTGAAGTTATGCGATTCATGTTTCTTCTTAATATCTTTGTATGCGGTTTTCTTTTGTGCAATAAAAATTATTAGATAGCTCCGATAATGCGCTATTACTTTAAATATTATAAATTTCGCGCACTCATTACATATTTAAAGTAATAGCACATTATTGGAGTTCGACTTCCATCTAATAATTTCAATATTTTCAGCACTTTATAATAGTACTGTAATTAAATTTTACAAGATTATAATGTAAATCTGTTCAAACGTTATAGATGCCTATACTATGCTTGTTGTTGTTTTTGCATTTTAAATCGCATTCTATTTTTGCTTTTTTAAAAAAGAGTACATAATCAATTAATCATTTAATGTCCACAAGAAATAAATTTTACAAGATTATAATGTAAATCTGTTCAAATGTTATATAGCCTATACTATGCATGCCGTTGTTTTTGCATTTTAAATCACGTTCTATTTTTGCTTTTTAAAAAAAGAGTATGTAATCAATTAATCATTTAGTGTCCGCAAGTTTATTTTTAAAAGGTGAGTAACAGCGTTGGGCACAATTAAATTTGACAATTAAAATCTGATTTTTAATTGTAATTAACAATTTAAAAATTATATAACATGATCTGAAACGATGAAATATGATTTTTAAACGGAATTGAAAATTAAAAAATTAAAGACAAAAATAAGAATTTAATTTTTAATTGTTAGTTTTAATTAAATTTTGCCCAACAGTGGTCAGTCGATGTCTTTTTATTATCGTAAGTCTAAGTTCTTAATTTTATTTTAAACTTTTAGTTTACCCTAATAGAGAGGAAAAAACACCCAAGAAAATGAATTTCTTTGGAAACAAAAATTTCAATTTTAGATCACTTAGCGAAATGGGAAGGATCAACAGCAATTGGAAAACGTTTTAGTTTGGACGAATCCACTATAAGACCAATTTAAAAAAATGAAGTTGGCGCTAATTGTATTTCCTCTTGTGAGTTGACAAAGATTATGTTGTGGAAATGGGATGGAGCAGAATATGGGAAAACTTAGAATGGGGAATGGAAAATAAAGTGGTTAACAGGTTTATCCAGGCATAATTGCTGAGATATTCTTGACTTAGTTTAAACATCACATCACATTACATGACGAATCTGATGTCTCAAATAGCAATAATGATTAAAACACCATACATGTATGAATAAAATGTAAATTACGCATAAAAATATATTGTTTTGAATAAAATTAAATACTGTAGGTAATAAAAAGTTTGTCTTATCAATTTTTTTCAAATTTGAAATTTTTTATTAGTCATATTTTATTTTCTTATTTTTTTTTTATACGGATTTTAAAGTAATTTTACGTTGTTGCTTTGCTTTTATGCAATTTTTTGGAAAATTACAGTATGTATCCCCCATTTTTTAAGGTAAGTTAAGTCTATTTTTATGCGATTTCTTTTGTGCGCATTTTCTGAGGAATCTATCTACTGCATAAAATGAGACCCAGGTGTATAACAATTTTTTCAAAATTAATTTTTCAAAGTATAATCTATATATTATGGTTGAATCAGCTTTAAATAATAAGAATCGAACAAAAAAAGTCATCTTAATTTAAAATGTAATTAATAAAATAATAATAATAATAAAAATCCAATTATCAAGTTTGCTACTCTGGACTTTTAATATTAGATCATTACTTTCCACTATTCAGTTATATGAAGACATATCCATATTATCATGGATTACTAATACTTGTTTTGATTGATACTAGGGATTATACTTTGGATACTTACAAATGTGTCATTGTTTTTTTATAGTTGAAAAAATTTAATTCATAATAAACTTGATGGGCTTTTTAAGCAGTATTTTATGCTCATAAATAGAAGATTGAAATTCTGGATTAAGTATATGTAATTTCTAAAAGGTATTACTACATTTGAGTAAAATATTTAACTTTATCATTTTTTATTTAAATTACAATATAACTAAATATCTATTATTATTGCTTATTTTATTATATATTTTTGGGATTTATTAATTATATTGTTGGCAGAAGTAAAAACTCAAATTAGTAGTTTAAAACAAAGTTTTTTTTTACTTTTATAATTATTTATATATTTAGAATTTTTGTCTTAAAAGAAAATACCAATTTTAACTGATGGAATATTTTAAAAGATATATGATTTGCAGTAAAAAAAAAATATAGCTATTTGCCGTTTATTTTTTTAATTTAAGTATTGCTAACTATAGTGAGTACTACTGGAAAACTTTGGTCTAATAACTATATTTTTGATGATATGAAATTATTTTTCTTTTATAGAGACATTCTTTCTTTTGCAAGTATGAATATGATTGGTAAATGTTATTAGTTAGTATGGTTCATAGTTAATTTTTTTGGATGCTTTTTTGCCCCAAAAATTTTAAATCAAAAGCATTAAAAAATTGAATTCATGTTGAAAAATACAATGAATTTTTTTTCTATATATATATCTATTTTATGTGAGTAGTTTATTAATCTTTTTTAGTACTATTAATATCAAGATTTTTTGTCTGTGTGTTCATTGACTGACTATCTGATTTCAGAAGTTTGCCATCCTATAATTATCAAGGAAATTATTTTATACATGACAATAATCTGTGTTTGAACAAACTAAAAGTGTATTAATATTTAAAATAGTCAATCTGAGAAAAACTAAATTTAAACTATTATCCATTCATTAAAAGTTTTTCCAATGTATCCATATTGCCTTTTTTTTTTGTTGTCTCATTTTCAAATTATAACTTTAAAAATCATTTTATACATGTAATCTTGATTCTAGGAACAGTTTTATTGTATAAATTAAGAAAATATCAATGAATTTGACTTCTTAAATTTTATAATCATACACTAGCTTGGATTGAAATTTTCCACATTAAAACTTGGTAAGTTGTGGATCCATTAATTTGAATGTTATTAGATTTCATAAATTTTTTCTGAATGTTTGAAGATTTATATTTGTATTTGTCAAAAATTGTTCGTTTTCCAAATATGACTGCATAATCTTTTGCTGTGACTTACTTTATTTTCTAAATAATAATAACTTTTTCCTTAATTATTTTTATTCGGGTTTTGGTAAAAATATTTTAATAAGCTATGGAATTCAGTAAAAAAATAATGAAAATTAACTATAAAAATCATGAAGTTAAAAAGAATCACATAATAATGAAACAAATCAATCCAGTCATAGTCTTCTGGAAAATATTAAAATGTAATTAATTATTTTAAACAAGAATCTGAAAATTTTAAATACAATTTGATCGGATACAAATTACTTTATTAAAGTTCTGAAAGTAAACAGATAAAATGTAGATCCTTTAAATGCAAATTTACTAAAAAAAAAAGATATTACAGTGCTCAAAATAATCTAATTAGAACTTGCCAAAAATCTTAAAGATAGTTTAACAAAATATTATTTTTATCAAAATCAGAAAATCCTGTGCGAAAAATACTTTGATCTAAAAAAATTAGTGTATAAATGTTTATGTTAGCATTTCAGTTATCCAAAATGTTTAATGCTATATGTCACATTCTAAATATTGATATAATTTCAGACGAAATTAAGCATTTTGAATAATCCATATTTATATGCCTGGGTTTGAACCCAGTTCTGATAAAATTTGAAATTTTTTTTTTGGCTAAATAACTCATAGCTAATCAGTATATTATTAAACTTTGGTCAATAAATGGGTATCTTTTTTTTTTTAGTTGGATAGTAAAACAAAAATGGAAATTTACTTGTATATATTATTTGCATTTGCCAAACAGGGAGTTAATGCCTTCTCCATTGATTTTTTAAAAGAAACTATTGAAGAAATCTTTGCCCAAAATGAGCAATTTAACAATTAGTTTTTACGTATATATATTAAAACAGTTCTGTTATATGGCACACAATAATATAGTGTGTGGGTACAAATATATATAAAGTTGAAAGGAAAAATTTCCTGGAATAAAATAATCCTAATAAAGTGTTAAATAATTTTGGATTTAAAATAGAATTTCATTATAAATTAAACAATTAAAAAGGTATAATTAATATTATATTCTAATTTTTAAATTTAAAAATAAGCATGTTTTCTTTTAATTGAGAAATTTTTTAAATTAATTGATAAATTTCTATTAATGTAGAAATCTTTCTATATCACACTCTGATAAAACTGTCAAACTTGCTTTCAAAGAGAGATAAAAAGTTTTAAATTGATTAATTGGTAAATTTCTATTTATGTAGAAATCTGTATATCACACTGATAAAAATTTCAAAGTTGCTTTCAAAAGGATTAGAATTGTTTTTAATCAAGTAAAAAACAGAATTTAAATTTAGTGTTTGTAATACCTCACCAGATTACTATTATAACGGTCAGATGATTATCAGAAGTTTCCAGTCTTACCGTATCTGCTGTGCAGGGCACCACCAGGCCATTTGAACCTGGAAAATTTATATAGTAGGCAGATACGTAAGTTAAAGATTCACATTTTTACACATATTTTATTTTGCCCGTCAGCCCTAGTCACTAGCTCATGGAGTAGCAGAGATTTAAAACATTTTTATAAGTTTTAATAAAGATTTATATTTTCAAAATATATTAATATTTAAAAAAATAAAATAACCACTACCAGTATTAACGCACATATAAATAAAATTGAGGAATAAAATTTCTTTTGATTTTAATATTAATTTTTAAATTTAAATTATTATTTTAAACTATTCACACAGATGGACATTTAAATAAATTTTACTTTAGAATGTTGAGTATAGATAGGCTACATAGATTACTCAGTCAAAAACATTTCAAAATAAACAAACAATCAAAATATAAAGTCATTGATGGAATTGCAGAGGGAAATTTATAAGAAACCCAATGGCATTCATCATAAGATGCTGCATTGACACCAATAATTTAAAAGACACTCGAATAAATACATTTTTAGATACTCAAAGTGAGATATCATATTTACCGAATATCTATATATTTTAATGAAATATGAAAATAAAAAAACATAATTAAACGTTAACGAACTTATGCAGTCATCTATACCCAACTTAAATTTAATGCATTTAAATAATTTAATCAATAAATATTAAAAAAAAAAAATGGAAATGATTAAGTCAGCAAACTCAAAAGTATAAAAATTAAACATTAATAATTGATTTGAAAAGTCAGATTAAAGATCATTTTAAAAGATTTAGGTTTAGCTTGTCAAATCTTGAAAGTTCTTAATTATTTTTTTTAAAAAATTTTTCAGTTATATCTTACAGTAGAAGAATCCCGGTTCCTGGTGTCAATTCCCACAAAGTCTATTTGAAGACCGGTCCATCTGAAGGTGGCCTTAGCTGGTTCAATCCTGGTATTATTTTATTCGGGTCTGCAACAGTACCATTCATAATTCAACAGTCATTTTCATTTGAAATAAGTGAGAGGGCGACAGAACAATCTATCATTTTCATTAGGGTCCGAGCATTTGTTTCTGCTTCTATTGGACATTCTGCTTCAGAGCAGGAAACAATCTTTAATTTTTATCTATATCTTTCATCTGACTTTTTAATTATATAAGATCCCCAAGGGCTAGTTTGCTTTTCAATAATTAATAACACAATCATTTCCATTTTGAGATTTCAGGAATTAATTAATACCTGTTTCTATTTTTACTTACGTTACTTTTTACTAAAATATTTTATATTTAGATCTTTTATCTTTTTTTACAAAAAAGTACGTTCAATTTTTTTTTTTTATTAAAAAAAAAATACTCTTAAAGTTTTGCATCTGTGCGAATATATATATATGTTTAACACCTTTAATTTGTTAGCTTTTAGTTTTTATTTATGAATTTAAGTTTTTCTTTTAATCTTAAATTAATGTAATGGCATATTATATACCATTACACTATAAAAGAGGTTGATAAAAAGGTTGTTTTTATTTTGGCTAGTAATTTTTTATAGAAGTGGTAAGCAGTAATTATAACTGGCCAGAAGTTTGGCTAGTCATTTTTTTGAGTAGTTGGCAGTAAATAGCTGGCTAGAAAGAGTTGGCTAGCAGAGGTATACAGAAAACTACCATGAATCAGATGTAGGAAGGCAATAAAGCAGCTGCTCTATAATTCTAGAGAAGTTTTGATTCACCTGAAGCCGGGGTCACTTCAAATCAATCATTAGCCTGCACAAACATGTACAAAGACAGTTTTCTGGCCTGAAATATATCAAATTCTAGACAGAAAGGAACTGATTGAATCCTAACTTATTTTATTATGCATTTCCTGATGCTGACAATTGCCTGGACTATACCTATCTTGGTGATGGCAATCACCAAAATGACACTCACCAAGAGAAATCAGCTTGCAGAAGTCTGTATACATATGCTGCTGTTTATCTATACATGCAAGGAACCATTGATCAACATATCTGCATCATATTTATATAAAGAGCAACTGGTGAGTTGTTTCAAATAATTTAAATAATTCATATAAATGACTTTTCTGATAGATATATATATAAAACGATATTAGTTTAAAAGTCATTCATTAAAGGAGAAAAAAAGTTTAAATTTATATTTTTAAATTAAAAAATGTTTAAGAGTCAAGAATAATTTATTGACCGTCCGATTTTTTGTAAAAAAAAAAGATTTCCAAAAATCTTGTAGACTAGAGCAGTGGTCTTCAACCTTTTCACACTTGCGGACCAGTAAAAATAAGAATAAGATTCCGTGGACCAGCAAAAATAAGGATAAGATTTCGCAGACAGGCAGAAGTCTATAGATAAATTTTCTTAAAGATAAGCACAATTGTTATAACTGATCAAAACAGCAATGTTAAATATATAAGATAAAGTTATATATATATACATATGGAGTTTATATAATAAAAAACCTTTTTTTAAATTTTTTTAGAAAAGTAATAAAAAATTTATTTCTCCACCCCCCATAAACATCTGTGATAACTAGAAAAACAAATTAATTTATGAATGATTGATTAGATTTTGTTTTCGTTCTGTTTTTTTTTTTAATTGGGTAAAAATGAGATGAAAAAATAAATAAAAATTGGCTATATTAATTAAAGTTTAAACTCTTATTATTTATTATTACAAACTTTTTACTGCCCGTCTAGCACGCGGACCTGCAGAAAAGTTCCGTGGCCCAGGACCAAGGGTTGAAGAACACTGGACTAGAGAAAGAAAGACATTTTAAAATTAAAGATGCTGATAATCAATCAACAATCAATCACCTGTCAAAATTTGACTATATATTTTTTTTTTTTAGAAAAAAACTTCTGATTGAATTAAATAACAGGATTCATATTTTTTTATATATACTTTTAATATTGAATCAATTATGAAAAATATTATTGTAACAAATTAAATTATATGATATAGACATTAGTGTTTGCCTGCAATTCAATACACACTCACATGTATGTTAAATATGCTATTACATATAACGTCATTTATTATTTTGACAATTTCAAAGTGACAACTAAAAATGTTATTTTGTAACAAGTTAAATATGTTCAGAAATTACATGTACGCACATGTGTATGTGTGCATATATAGCAATGCTTGGCAAATAGAACATATATGTAAAATTTAATCATTTTTATTTTATTTTATTAAATGACAATGGAAATGTATTCATGTAATAGTAAAAAGTGGATCTGTGCATATAGATATATGCTAGTCAATTATATGTTTTAAGTAAACCCATTAAGAGATATTGTAAATTAATGTAATAATTTGAATTTTGTATGTTAATTAAAAATGAGAAGGCTTATTTGTAAATGGCCATATTCTACAGACATTAATATCATTTTTTTTATTGTTAATAAACTTGTATTTCATTGTTAAAATTATTCCAGTAACTTAATTCTAATTGTTTTTAGAATATTATGCAATAATAATAATAGAGCTTATGTTCTCTGAGCTAGATTCGTGCGTAACGGTCTGATATATAAAAGGGGATATATTGTAGTGCAAGGACATTTTAGTATGATATTGTCCTGGTTTTGGCATGAGGATTATATTCTTTAAAGTCCGTGCACTACATTTTATTTTGGTTTAGTTTTTATTAGAAATTAAGTTTATAGTTGGCCAATACAGTAATGGTACCAAATGGTCAGAGAATTGATGATAATCAGCATTTTTAATATACCAGCATTAGATTGTTATGTATTCTGATGGACTAGCACTTATTTTGTACATCCAAATTATGTTTGAATAATTGCTCCAAGCTGGCAATTGATCAATAGTTAGCCTGGTCTATAGTAGACCCATTTCACATAGTCACAAGATTGACTGCTGATTTATTGTATTGATGTATTTTGATTGATCATTCATTATGATGAATAATACTTACTCTTACTTATTGATCATGCAGTTTGATGTTTAATTATTATGCTTTTAGTTGCTCTAAAGAGTTAGCTGGCTAATCTCTCAGAGATCTCAATCTCTCATTCTTTTTGTAATATATATAATTATATATTATTTTAATTCTACTTTTATACTTATGTTAAATATTTTTTATATTAAATTTTATATTTTGATTTGCCATCACCCCAGGGACTATCATCTAATTATTCCATCCCATTACAATATATATAAATTTTTTATTTAAAATATAATCAATTTTTTTTTGCAGGATAATGCCTTAATATATATGGAACCAGAGAGAGAAATAATTTCAAGATCTAATGACGAATGTGTTGTTGCATTATGTGATCAATGGTAAATTTTTTTCTTTTTAATTTTATATTTAGTGTGTAAAATTACAATGAGTATTTTTAATTAAAACTTCTAATAAAATAATATTAATTTTTAAAAAAGTTTTTTTTAAAACTTAATTTTTTATACACCTGGGCCTCATTTTATGCAGTAGATAGGTTCCATAGACAACCCGCATTAAAAAAAAATCTCACAAAAATAGACTTAACTTGGGGATAGGTTGTGTAATTTTCAGAATTTGCATAAAAGCAAAGCAACAAGGAAAAATTATTTTAAAATTCGCATTAAAAAAATAAGCAAATGAAGTATGACTAATAAAAAATTTCAAATATTTGAAAAAAATTAATACAAGACAAACTTTTTTTATTAACTACACTTTAATTTTACATTTTTCATACATATTTTAATCATTATTGCTATTTAACAATATGCGTTCATTTGTAAATGGGTAAGGAATCAGATTTGTGACGTGATGTACAACTAGCGCCACTTTAAGTCTTATGCTGTGTTAATGCTTTTTTGTTTCTATATTAAAAAAATGAGATCGCAATCAAAACAAAAAGATTATCATTAGAAAGATTATTTTCAGTTTATAAAATGAATAAAATCTACGTTTTTTTATTTTAAAAATCTATAAGATTATTTATTTCTGTTATAGCTAACAAAATACGTTTTAAAAGGTTAAAATTTTTGAATATTTATTGTGATATTTTTATAAGTAAGTATAAATGTATTATTTACTCATTAGTATTTTACATAGAAGCTAATATTCTAAATACAACTTCAGGCCATATTCATGTTAGCTGCTAATATAACGTTATATTTTTGAAAAACAAAAGTATTTCAAGTCAAAATAAGTTATTAATAATTTAAATTTCTTGATATCTAATAAATATAGTGAAATATGATATTAAGAAGAAACATGAATCGCATAACTTCAAAATCGCATTAAAATAATCCGCATAAAACAAGACCCAGGTGTATTTATAATTATCTAATTTTTGTAATAACAGTAGCTTATTGTTTTTAAACTGTTGTAGTTATCATCAACTCATTATTATGATTATTGTTTTTATTACCATCTACTTTTAAAGATTAATATAATAGTGATTTATAAAATGTTATTAAATAGTATTTAAATTGTTAATTGAAAAATTAAGTGAAAAATTGTTTAATTCTCAGTTAAATAATTAAAACTACAATATTATAACAGATGTTACTATTTTAAAAATCTTGCTACATAGGCTTCAGCATAAGTTTTTTGAAGGATTTACAGTGATAATTAGAAATCTTAATAAATTTTATTTCATTTACCTAATTGATATTTTCTGCAAAATTTATTACATTAAATTAAAAATAATCATTAGTTGGACAAAAAAAAATAGGAAAATATTTTGTTTAAGGCAAAAAAACAAAGATTTTTTTTTTTTACTGAGTATCTTAATAACTCAAGTTACAACGTAAAATATGATAGTGTGTTTTGTAGATTGTCTTCAATGCTTTTCCTTCTATCATGAAATCTTGCAAAAATATTTAAATGTATTCTTTTAACTCATAGCTTCTCTGCTATACATAGTGTGACAGTGGATGATGGTGGTGATCAAACCCCATCACAAGTTTTTTACAACTTGTCCTGTTCTTAAAATTATACATTTATTCTATCAGTCACTTCTATACTTCTATTGATCACCGAGGGTGCCACTAGATCCCTAACGACCTATAAAATATAATTTACGGTCATCAAAAGATAACAGTGATGATGATTGCCACCAGCTGGACCCTGGGAGAGAAAGAGATCTTAAAGATTGTTCAGGCAATTTAGAGAACACCACGATCAATGTCAGCCCAAAATAATTTTTAAATAACTTCATAATTTATTAAATTCAAAAAGAAAATACTTAAATCTTAAGCAAATGAAGGTATAGAAGTTTGATCTAGATTCATCCGAGAGTGTATGTGATTATTGAAACTAAATAGCCCTGGCAGATATGTTTGTTTTCTCACCTATGATTTAAAGAGGGATTTATGCTATCTTCCTGCTAGCAACTTATAAAAACCAATTCCAGTTTCCCTATTCGGAGATTTTAAAAATAAAAGTCTTGTAAGGAACACAACGAAACAGCACGGGTCCATGATTTAATCATGTTCAAGGTAATCAAGGTTGGCCCAATACAAGACAAGAAAAACAACAAGAAAAGATTACGATCTTACATAATCTTACATAGAAGAAACAAAATCTCTGATATAGGATAAACAGAACAATACACTCGATAAAACGCCAGCCAAAAGATTTGCGGTCTGCAGGAAATGCATACTAACTTTAACTAAATAAATTATAATAAAAGGGGCAGGTAAGTTAAAAGCAAATTACGAATGACTACCAAAGCATTTATCAAGTTTAGTAATATAAATAATAAAAAGAAAACACCACGCATATAAAAATAGAAACTCTTAATACACTCACAGATAAATAACTAAATAAATAAATAAAAAATACACTCACAGATAAATAAATAACTAAATAAAAAAAAAATACACTCACAGATAAATAACTAAATAAATAAAATAAAAAATACACTCACAGATAAATAACTAAATAAAAAAAAGGAATCTTAAAACTAAGATTCCAACACACTCTGAATAAAATAGGCAAAAAATATTTAAAGGTAGTTAATTAGAATATGCACAACGTATTAAAAAGCAAAGTTTCTTTTAATATTAAGCTGAGACTTAAGAGATTTAAACCCTGGTTAGGAAATGAAAACATTTTACCTCGAGGCATAAAGTTAGGTCTGGTTGATGACCTTCAGCAGTGCAGACATTTTATTTTAATTTAAAGTTCCAACGAAGATTTTGTTTTTTATTTATATGTTTGGGAGGCTGGAGGCAATCTTGGGGATCAGTACTTGTTTAGGCATTTATGACATGATCTTGCAGGAGCAATCTAGGATTCAGGGCTCATCTTTGAGTTGGTTTAGCATAGCATGCTGTTGATAAGATTCTTCATAGCGTATAGTTTGAGCATTCTGCAGAGATGCTTCTATTTATTAAATGGAAGTTCGTAATATAATTTCAGCAGAATTTCCTAATAGCAGACAGCAAACGGAATATTTTCAATGGCTGTTTCTAGATGCGGACAGCAATCTTGAGTATTTATGGCAGCACGGCACTTCAAATAGGTATGACGATTGGCATACTAAAAGTTAAATCAATATTAAACAAACAGAATAAAATGAATAGCTAATGAATAATTAATCCAAAATCCCAGGGCTATTTATATGAGCCGTTATCTCTGCGTCATCCTTAGTTAGACATTTTTGATCAGGGTCGATCTCTATCTCAAATTTAATCTTAATTAAAAATTCTGATCAGGGTTCTTATATTGTAATTAAAAAAAAAAATGTAAAAACAAGTCTCAGCTTTTTTTTCTTCTTTGAAATAAAATAGAATGGATTACAATCAAAGAAACAAGAATGCAATTTAAAAAAAAAACTTTCCACAAAGCATTAAAACTTTTTCTTTTTAAATTAGAATCTTTTTACAAATAGATTAAAAAAAAATTGTAGAGAAACTTATTTTTAAATTAAAAAGTAAAATTAGAGAATTTTAAAATATAGCTGCGTATGTGCACTATAACATATAAAACTAAAAATAAAAGTTAGTATTAATTTCTCAATGGAACTTTGGAAACTGATAGAATATCCGGTTCAATATATATATGATTTTTGTTTTTTGTCTGTATGTTTTTAAAGAATCAAAATAGAGGGTTGTTTGTAACTTATATATGTATACACATTATAATGGTTATAAATTATTTAAGGTAATGAAAGTTTATTACTCAGAATTTTATTTTAATCAGTCTATGATTAAAACTAACTTTTGTAATTTTTTTTATTTATCTAATGAAAATGGACTAATTAGAAATTGGAAGGTAATAATTAAGGAATTTTTACATATCTAATGTTTTTTTTTGTTTTTTTTACAAAGATAGCAGCAGGTATTGATTAGATAATTTATTTTCTGTAACATTTTATTATTCTATAATTTTATTTTGTTATCTTTTGTTAGTAAATAATTAAAAAAAAAAACTTCAGGTAATTAAATTGATAAAAAAAATACCAGCTGGGATTCTCGAACATTCTTTTTCATTTGACTATAAAAGAGAGGCTAGTTGCTTTTTATAGGATAATCTTTTTATTGTGGAGTGAGGAAGAATAATATTGTTGTCAATACAGAGGGGTTAATTTGAGGAGAGGTATCATTTGTTTTGGTAAAAATGTGATTTAGTCACAATGGAATGATTTTCCATGGAGAAAAAGGAGGTCGTCTTTAAGAAGCTATCCATGCTTTCTAAAAGAAACTTTTAAATGAAAACAGTTTAATTTGAAGTTATCCTAAGAAAACTTTACATCGATGGTAACAGAACTGCATATGCAAAATTAATCATTGAGTGTAGTTGGAGCTTAAAGTATTTCATGTTCACAATGCTGACAAATAAGTGAATCATAGAGAACAATATCACCAGCCTTTTCTCTTCATCATCATCATGCGATCCTGATACTAATTGTCTTAAAAATATACCTATCTATTGAAAAATATGTGAAAATCAAAGCCCTTCATCAATGAAGAGTTAAAGAAGAAGAATGGAATGGAATGTTGTTTTATTTAATCATTTATTTTTTGTTTTCTTCTGAGATAAACTAACTTCAGATGTTTATTTACTGTTGTAATTTATAATTCAATTGTTACTAATTTTCTTTTTTTTCTGAGCCAATGTAATGTCTGGTGAAATGAAAATATCTACAGAATAGATAATTTTTACAGAATAGATAGTTTTTTTTCATAATATTTAGTTTTATTACGGCCTAGCATGCTGTCAATATATTTTTACTATATTTATGGTATATAGTGATGTGATTAAATGGTTCTTTATATCAATGTTTAATTAACTTTTCAGATATTCAATTTTACTTTTAAAATTTAAATTTGAATATTTAAATAGACCATTTCTTTGAATTGGGAACGCTTGCCCAACACAGATATTTATATAATAGAGCCTTCAGAGACAAAGAACACATTTCAATATTTACAGACCATGAGGAGAAAACTGATCACAGAGAGAAGATAGAAAGCAGAAGATTAAAGAAACGTGTGACTTTTCTATTAACAAAAAAGAAACAAGTGTACCCATTTCACAGGAATAGGCTATTTAAATATTCACATTAAAATTGAATATGTCTAACAATTGACTATATACCATAAATATGATATAGTAAAAATATATTGATAGCATGCTAGGCAGTAATAAAGCTAAATATTATTAAAAAACCACCTTTTCTGTGTATTTTCATTTTACCAGATATTATATTCTCGATAATATGCGTGTAAAAATGCGATAGTAGGGACCTTTACAGGTGTTTTAACCACAAGCTTACGCTATGGAAGAAAAGAGGTGGTTAAAACACCTGTAGAGGTCCCTACTATCGCATTTTTACACGCATATTATCGAGGTTATAGCCTCAGTAAATATTACTTACGTAATCAATGTGCGTTTAATAAATTTATAATTACAGATATTATATTGTAATTAGTGTGTAAAGAAAAATCATACACCTGGGAAGTAAGGTTGATTATCTATTTATTTATTATTATTATTTTTCTTTTTTTATATATAAATATAAATTTGGATTTAATATACAGATTTATGTATAACTATAGTTAACATATGTGTACATGCAGATTTATACCTTTAAATTTTAATCAAAATATATTTGATCTCCTGGTGTTTTTTAATGTCTTATATTTTTTATTTAAAATATTTAATCTCTTGATTTTTTCTTCAAATTGTGTTATCAAGTAGATGTTACGCATATCTGTAGACATTTTTTGTACAATCTAAGAAAAAGGAGGAAGGTTGTTCTCATTTATATATTGTAACGGGCACACGACGATCGAAGGCTACACTTCCCTTTTATGTGTACATAATATTTAATATTCTTTGAATGTTTAATATTTATATGTGTGACCGCAGTATGTGCGATCATCACATTACACCATTTCCCTCCTTTAAAATTTTTAAAAAAAATTTTTAAATTTTTGCATCGAAAGCTAGATGCTCCCAACTACTGTTCAAACCTTTTAGATTTACGCACTCCTAACATGATTTAGTGATGAGGTTAATCTCTAGAGAGGCGACCAGGTAAATTATATCTCTTTCTTGATGACCCAACCAGCATTGCCGAACCAATTTAATCTTGTCATAGCATTACATGCATTTTATTCCTGCCTCATACTCATATATACAGGTTCGGATCCACAGGGTATCTCTGTGACCCGATTAAACCTGTTCATACATCACATCCTGCAAATGATAAACCCCTAAGTGCCAACTCTGGTCATTATTACCGAGGTGGGTTGGGAGGCTGGCATCTTTTCGTCCAACTCATCCATAAGCTCAGTATATTTTCTGATAGCTCTTAATTTATACAAGGGGTTCTTTCTCCCATAGATTGGTCTCTAAACCATTGACTCACGATATCTGTCCAATATCTAACTGGAAATCTTAATCCAGTGAGTCATTATGAGAAATGGGATCTCTGTCCCTGTGTTCTCTGTATGATAAGATTTGGTGCACTGCAGAACATACATGAATGAGTAACGAAGAAGGCATCACCAAATACTGTTCAGACACATCTACCAATATCTAAACCTACATGCCTTCAGCCTCTATCTATGACCTCACACTATTATTTATCATATGCTTTCTTATTTTATCATAATGTCCATCCCTTTTTCCACTTATCGGCTCATCATTTCTTTCTGCTATCTGGATCAATATTACAGTCCAGTCTCCATGACTCGTAGTCCATTTCCAATCTTATTATCAGTAAATTTTCCCTTTATCTGTGACTGCCCTGGTGGTTGTCTTCCTCTATTGACATCACCTCTGCCTCCTCTGGGATGCGGGGTTTGCTCCCTAGGCTCATGGCCCTCTGTCCTGTCATATGGACGCTACATTCCGTCTCCCATCTCTGTCATCCAGTTTCCTGCCTCCTCGGGTTCCATCCCATAGAATATCCCCGGTTTTCATGCCATCGTCCTTCCCCAGGATCCCATCCATTCTTTACTATCGGCGATTCTTTTAGAGGCGGTCCAGATTGCCATTCCTCTTCCTTTTGGTTGTCCCTGGTGGTGTCCAATGCACTCAGCAATACGGCCACCCGGTCCACCGTCTTCCCCTCTGTACTGATTAGAGTTCGTTCTATATCCTTTGGAAACCCGGGCCTAATTATCCTGAGTATCTGCGTCTCAGATAATGGATTTGCAATCATCATTCGTAACTTAGCCACTTGACGATGGAAGAATGTTATAAATGATTCCTCCGGTCTCCATTTATCCTGTTTTATCCGATGCAACATATCTTCTTGGAATTCCTCACTCCAATAACTGGTCTTCAGTGCTTTATGATATCCTGCAAATGTGATGGGTTTCTGGAACAGTGAGTTCCACCAGACTTGAGATTCGCCCTGCAAATGGCTGCAGGCGACTGCTATCTTGGCCTCCGCACTCATTCTACCGAATTTGAAGTACCGTTCCAGGCTGTTCAAATGCTCCATCGGGCTTTCTCCAGGGTTTCCAGCGAAGACTTGGATCTTCAGAAATTGGTGGAAGCCCACAGGATAATCCATGCAATTTCCAGATCCCACCATTCTACATTCTCCACTGATTCTTGGTCCTATGCCCTCTATGTTGGTATTGGTGCTGCTATTGGCTGACCTCCTTATACTCTCTTCAACTTTTGTATTTAACCCTGCTACTACCTTCGCCACCTGACTTAAATTCTCCTGGACACTCATCATCATCATTCTATGATCCTCCACTCTGACTACTTCCACCTCTTCATCTAACTGTCTTATCTCCCTTTATGGTCGCCCTATGTCCTTCTCCCCATCAAATTCTGCTGATTCTCTACCTCTATACTCAACTATTTCTGATTCCTCATATGCACATGGTCCCATACTCCTTTGTTCATCCATCTTAATCTCTTGGTGAAATCCATTTCATGTGTCATTAGCCTTTGATTGCTGGATGACCTCATTTCTTATTTCTTCCCTGACTTCAGCCCATCTTTTCTGGTGGTCTATCTCTACCATCCATTCTTCTATCCTTCTCTTGTCTGTCCACGAATTCTTTCATGAACTGCTCTTGCTCCGCCCTCATTTGCTTTAACATATCCATGATATTACTATAAGCTATTGTATCCTTTACTTTCATCTCCTCTCTATTCCCTTCTTTTACTTGCTTTTCTTGAAGTTCCATTTTGGCTTGAGCCCTTGTACACATAAATGTGATTTTTATTTAACCCTTCCTTATATCTGGAATGATTATTACTACTAATGACCTCTTCTGACTTGACTTATACACAACTTCTTTCGACTGACTTTATGTTTTCACTTTGATTAACTTTAGTATCTGTATTATTTATCGATCAGCATTCAGATCGCTAGCCAACCCAAACATCCGCACTTTGGTTCATCCTCTTGTTCGCCTGCCTTAGATTCGCCCGACTGCCTGTCCACCTTGATGATTGTCCTCTATTTTCCCTACTCATCTACCTCTGACCCCTATACTTCAATCAAATGATGCACTTATATATTCTTTAAATTTAACTTACTTAAATACTATACTTGTTCTTCTGTTAACGATATACATTATAAATTCGTTTTATTTGACTGTATCTCCAACCGTACCCTTCCGATATATATATTTTTCTACTCCTACGTTTATAAAATTCGGCCACTTAAGGTTACTGCTGTTTTAAACAAGATCATACACACATATATATATTTTTTTCACCTAACTACAATACGCGATAATACTTATAGTTTCTTCAATTTAACTTATACACGCGAATCTTTTTTATCATTAAAATATTTTATTTTCCGCTAAAATGGGACGCATTATTAGTAATTCACACATATATATTTTCTTCATTTAACTTAGCTTCGACTATGTTAATCATTAACCTTTATAATTACAACATTACTGAAACTGTTTCACTATTTCTAACTTAACTATTTTATGTTTTCGTTAATTAATTACATCCAGATAATCTATATTCGATCGCTATAATTATAGCTGAATACACTTTATTATACGACTATGAAACCACACACACATTTATCTATTCTTTAACTTTACTGGGCTATGCGGCTACTATATTTTTTTTTTTTATTATTTATCGTAAACTTTCATGAAACTTTGTGTTATTCTCTTTCTCTTTTTTTTTTTTGAAACGATTTATATTACATTACAGCAATCATTTGATATAATCAGTTCTTTGTTCGTTACAACTTGTCTCAATATTCTGTCTCCGATGATATCCCTCACTGCGCATTTCAAACTTTCGTAATAATAACAAAAAATAATTCCCCCCTCTTTCTATTCTTTGTACACACTTGATGATGAAACACATATATGAAGTACTATAAAGCAAAAATTTATGCCTTCGTCTTCGCTTCTCGCCACTTTAACTTACAACAGTAATTTTATATATTGAAACACATATCTATTTTTTTTCCTTATTTATTTTTTTTTTAAAACTATTTACATGGTCTTATGAAATTATTTAACATGTGATTATTAATTGCGCAGAAATTTCAGATCCCGGACAGGCCCCCAAAATATGTAACGGGCACACGACGATCGAAGGCTACACTTCCCTTTTATGTGTACATAATGGGGAATTCAATAATTCAAAATCGTCCACTTTCCGTTACCGCAAGCAGAGAGAAATACGAAAATAGATGAGTCTATCTCCGTATTTGACCGAACCTGTATGCTATATGGATATAACCTCAGGTTATGTTTCCCAATCAACTTTCTCCCGACTGCTGCAAGATTTGACAGAGTTACAGCGCTTGGATGATTTATAAATTTAATGGAATCAAACACTGCACCACCAAATTTCACGTGTTAATTCAATAATAAAAAAAAATGAATAATAGTTTTCCCACCCTAAGATTTGACTATCCTTTTTTGAATGTGGCGAAGAACAAGACAAGACAGATTTAAATAGAAAAAAATATATATTTAATAGAATAAATCAATCATAAAAAACAAATTTCTAAAACACATTTACATTAAATAAAACAGATCATGATCTATAGTGCTACAAGAAAAAGAACACATAAAAAACTTATAAGTGATGGTACATTTATAAATCGTCATTCTGGGTATTTATCAAAAAAAAATTCAAGAATGTCTTTATCATTCACAAAACGCATGTGGCCATTGTCTAAGTAAACGATGTGCACATTGAAATATATAAAAAAATAGTATGTATCTTTACCTAGGTTTTAGTTTCTGAATTTATCCGATGTCCTGCCAACCGTCACGTGGATTTCTCCACTTCTTTAGGAGGGACGGTCGCTCGTAGGTTAGATTTGGTTGTGTATAGCTTCTCAGTGTTAAGGCATCATGGACGAGGCATCAAGGACAAGGCATCGAGGACAAGGCAACTAAATGAATCCATCGGCAGGCGCTACGACGGCGATTAGTACATATTGACAAGAACCATTAGTACAGTAAGTCCGGATCGACCAGCGATCACGATGGCCTTAGCCAGCCATTCTAGATGAAGCACCGATGTTAAAATTCATATTTGCTAACTATATCGGGTGATTATCGGAGCTGTGTTTTACCACCCTCTCAACACCGAAGTCTCTAGCTCTAATCTCAACTAAAAAAAACTTTTATTTCTTAATTAAAAAATTCCACCAGCCTTTGTCCTTCCGATCCTTTGTTTCACTTTTATTCACACCTTCTTTCTTACTATGCCTTCGGCCATATGTAAATTGGTTTTACCCACTCTCGTAGCACTATGTACTTTTATTTATTTCAATATTCTTGATTTTAATTAAACAGATTTTAATACATGTTTTTCTTTTTTTAAATTTGGACAAGCATTTATTATTTCTGTCTATATCCTGCTTCAAATACACTCCATACACGCATTTCGTTTATCGTCAAATGTGTACTTTACAACCCAGATCCTTATCTTTTGATCATGTCTAACTTTCTCTGTTTTGCGCGCTATTAAAGGTTTTTTTTATTTTTTTTTAAACTTTACTTTCTTTCAAAATCGGATTTTAACTTGCATTTTATTTATATTTCTTTATCGCTTTATTTTTTAACATACATTTCCAATATCTCTCATTTTATATTTTAATTTCACCAAAACCCGAACTTTGGAGGGTAAAAGATACGGATCTTTAGATTCTAATTCCCTCTCTTTTTTTTAATTAGTTGAAACATTTCTTTGTTCTGTAAATTTTTTCTAAGCTCGCTTTTTTTTCTTTTTTACTCCCAAACATAATATTTAATATTCTTTGAATGTTTAATATT